>CM075449.1:12707739-13975290 GCA_037832335.1 Carallia pectinifolia
AGTGGTCGAGGAGACGTCTTTAGCAATGGAACTAGGACTAATCAATGCTCAATTGATTAATGTTTGCTTTGATTGAATATTCGTAAACAAGAGGAGATGAGAATATGTATGCCAGAATGTTCTTTTTGCTGCTTTCATTCTTTTAACATTGCAATTTCCGTTGGATGTAAGTAAATGTCCTACCTAATTCGTGTTATCAATATTCGTCCATAAAGCCAATATACTCCAGGTTTTGTTTGGTTTCATAACCCCTTTGCCCGGTATGTGGGGTGACGCTCTGAATTTATTGGCAATCACTAAAAAAAAGGGCATATTGGTGCACAAGTCTCTTACAAAGTGAGGTCAGGGAGCACTACACTTTCTACTATTTGATTTGCTGTCATTCAGGAAAAAAAAGAGTGATGGAGTCTGTTATACTATTAGCTCTTCCATCATATGCATTCATGGTTAGACATCATCTGGCCGCCTTTTTTTTTTGCTTTGAAACACAATTCTGACACTATATTGAACTGTTGAAATTTTAATAACATGAATTCAGTGTAACAAGTTATTGAGAACCAACTAGGTTAAGCCTAGTTGGCCACAACATCAAGCTGTTGTGGGAACTGGGAAGGTTGGGGAATTAAATCACGGCTTCCCTCTTATTCTTTCAAAATGTAATTCCAAAGTCAGGTGCAGTAAAGTTGCAAGCACCCAAGCAGGCATGGCCCCCACATGTCATGGCTTTGTACAACCTCATTCATGGAAGTTTGGTTTGCAATCATCAAATGACCCTGCTTCATCAAGATGAAGCATTCACATGGCATTGAACCCTAGATGATGGTGGGTCCCAAAATTCCACTAATGACCAACTGCTTATTGCTCCAAACCTCACTTTTTTTTGCTTCAGATTTTGATCCAGTAATTCTTTAGATATAAATCCCATTCAATTAGGTATGGGGTGCCAAACTTTAGTTAGATTCCTTGATTAGCACTCTCTGCTTCTCAAATCTAGGAATGAACTTTTCAAAAGCTAAAGAAAGCTTTAAGATATTGAAAGCAAAAGCAATGAGAGGGACCATGCTTCCACCAAATTAAATTACACACCTTTGTTCTTCTAAAGTCTATGAGGTCGCCATCAAAGTCCCTAATTTGTTCCATTTCCCCCTCTTTTTTCCCCTCAGCTTTTTCTTTCTTCTTAGCCTTTCCATAATGTCTGCCACTGTTTGACGCCAATGTGTCATCATTCCTTGCCCCTTTCCCTTTTATTTTAATGATCACGATGTCATAACCAACAAGTTTACTGCTTGTGGATTGATATTGCAGCTCAAATTTATCTCCAGATCTAAAGGATTGAATTTCCCCGTAACTTAGAAATTCCTGTATTCTGGATTGACAGAATGGGATATTTTACAATGTAAGCTTGCCAATTGACACTCTCTCTTTCTAATTTTGTCATTGCCAAACGCCTAATTTAGTCAGAAAATTCCCTATCAAGCATTCCTTCTGACAACATGTGGCATGTTTTCCTTGAAATGAACAACATGATGTATATCACAATATTCACGGACTATTATATGGCTGTACACTTTTTAATAATTCGGTTATAGCACAACGTTTATACTTTTTACAATAATATACATACTTTTTATAATAAAAAAATAAAATAAATTTTTAATTAAAAAAATATAATTATTATTATAAAAAATATAAACATTATTACAGTATAACAGAATCATTTAACAAAAAATTATGACTATTAACTTTTTTTCTTATTCGATAAACCTCTTCCTGACTTCAAATATCACATTAATTGCTCCAAGAGACTTGCTAATAGCAGAAACTCCCTTATTATTTATAAAAAAGAATTTGGTGGTTTCACTTAAATAACTACAAAATAATATATTTGAATTTATAAAAAAATAAAAATAAAAAAATTATCAAATATTATTTAAAAAAATTATATAAATTATTTGTTATTATTTACGTAAAGTTAGTTACTATTACTCATTATCTTATATTAAAGAGAAAAAGAATCTGAAATGTGGGTTGAATTTTTCAGCCTGCTTTATACTCTCTCATTTTTTCAATCATTAAATTGGCGTCTTGGAATATTTTCTAATCTGTTCCCATAACTTTGAGCTGCTGTACCTTTTGGACCATAGAATGCATTTAATCAATTACAATTGATTAAGATCTAAAAAAATATCAGAGGCTAAGAGCGTCTGTCTAACAAAAAAAGCAAGCCAAGTGGGCCAGTCCATATAAAACACTGACCCACAACTTATTTAATCAAGGTGGCACTCTTTTCCTCGGCGTGATGTACTGCAAATTCACCCAATTGGGTCCGTAACAGCTTTTCTGCTTCTTCTTTTTTCTTTTTTTTTTTATAATTTTTCCATATAATAAAAACAACGGACTTTGTTGCCAACAATGTAATTTACGCAAGTAACTATTTTGTTGTGCAATGCCATGGTTCTCAGCAGTTAGGGATATGAAGGCAATGACAATAATTAATTTTTTACAAGTAATTTCATCAAAAAATTCATCCCATGGGGTTAATACATCCAATTATATCCTATCAAAGATATCATCCTTTCCATTCTTTCATCAGACTTATTTTAATGTCACTGTAAAAATTTCTTGACGATGGGCCATGATAGTATTTTCTTTATGGAATTGTGTGGATTAGGCACAATTTTAAGTTCGAATAATTGCGTTTCACATTTAAGTGAGAGCTACGAAACATGCTAACAACCTTAATTTTATTTTTCTGAAAAAAGAAACAACAAAAGTTGTGTTCAAATTCTACCGCTAAATATTACCGTCGAACTCATATTTGAAAGTACAACCGTTTACTAATAAAATACAATCATTTTAATATTTTAAATAAGAATTATTATTTTAGAAAAAAAAAATTGAAGAAAAAATTTATTTTTACACATATTATGTGATATTTATATTTTAAATTATAAATAATATTTATCTAAATTTAAATTTTAAATTTTAATTTTAATTTTTTATTTTATATTTTTTATAATATAATTTTATTTTATTAATAAATAATTATATTTTTTATTTGACTCGATCTCGAATCTCGGGATCCGAACAACACTCAAAAAGAAAATATTTTTTTATTATGTTTCTTTTACTTTTTGGGTTTTTGGGTATGCTCCAGCGAAACCATATAAACAATAACATCAACTATAAATCTTAAATTATTTAACAACTTTTTTTAACAAAATAAGAGCCATTCATATGGCTTCATTGGCATCGAGTTCTTTTTCCGCGACTCATGGTGGATGACTAGTAGCACATTAAAGTTATGGTTTTCCATGTTTGTTTTAGGATTAAAAATTTTTGGTTTTGCTTTGTTCATAATTAACAGTTTCATCCGAGAAATAAACATTCCCCTGCCTTGTTGAGCTAAAGCAAATAGAATATACCATTAGATGTGGTATTTTAAATAGTAATTTGACATATTTTTTTGTATTAATTCGAATTTAAATTCTTTTACTAATATCCGCTTCTCCAAATTCAAAAAAACATGTTGAGAATGCACTAATGATAGAATATTAGTCTCGACTCACAAATATTATAAACATTTCTACTAGTTTTTTTTTTTTTTTTTTTTTTTTGCTTAAAATGAAGCAAATACTGTTGCTTTGTGTAAAACAGAACATCCTTACAGGCATATAGTTCTGCTTCAAATCATAAAGTCCTCCAAAGCCTCTCTCTCTCTCTCTCTCTCTCTCTCTCTCTCTGTATGTGTGTGTAAATAAGAAAAGAACTTAGAAGCAACCATGGCTACCAACAAGTTTGCAACCATGCTGCACAGGAATACCCACAAACTCACTGTAATTCTTGTCTATGCAGTACTTGAATGGATATTGATCTTTCTCCTTCTCATCAACTCTTTGTTCTCTTACCTTATAACCAAATTTGCCAACTACTTTGGCCTTAAACGACCTTGCCTGTGGTGTTCCAGAGTTGATCATGTGTTGGAGCCTGGAAAAAACATCCACTCTTACAGAGATCTTGTGTGTGAGACTCATGCCACTGAGATCTCCAGACTGGGTTACTGCTCACATCACCAGAGACTAGTTGAACAGCAGAGTATGTGCATGGACTGCTTGGCCTCTCGGCCAACTCCCAGCGATGAGTCCATGGGAATGACAAGGCGGATCGCTTTCATTTCTTGGGTGAGCAAGGAGACCACTGAGACTAATGGTGAAAACATTTTCAGATGTTCTTGCTGCGGTGAGAGCTTGAACGGCAAACTCTATCCTCCTTACTTGTTAATCAAGCCTTCCTGGGGTGCCTTAAAGTGTACTCAGAGAGGAAATTTAGTCTCAGAGGCGATTGAGGATGACAACAGTAGAAATGAGTGCAAGGAAGCAAGCAAGACTGATTTTTTGGCTTGTTTTCCGACAAATGAAGATGGGATTGAAAGAATCAATGAAGAAGAGCATCATGATGTTGGGATGGCAAAGTATGAGCATCAAATACTTCCTGATGATGCAGCAGAGGAAGATCACATGACGTCTGAATCGAACTTGCAGTTGCAGTGTGACAGAGAGGAAGGTGAAGAAAATCACGAAGCAGGAATTCCTGAACTTAGAAAGTCAGAATTCTATGGTAGGATGTCTGTTCATCCTTCTTCTGATGACACTGTTACCCGATGTTGTTTTGAAAAAGACATTTCTGTAGAAATCCACCACTTGTGCCTCGAAAGAACTCCTGATTGTCAATCTAATCGTTTAATTCCACTTGAATTGATTGATTCATCAACTAGTGCCAACTATGAAACTTATGATTATGGATTTTACCACTTTAAGGAAGATGATCGGGAAAAGCTAGAACAAAATGGTACTTTAAATTCTGCATCAGAGGTTGATAACCAAGACGAAGAGCCAGAAGAAGCAGTACTCATAAATGAGGACAAGGAGAAAAATTCTGCGAAAGTTGAATGCATTGAGATTGATGAGGGTGATGGGGAGAATCATTTAATTGCTGAATCATGCAAGGAAGCCACTTCTTTGAAAGCAGCTGAAACTCCATCTAATGCTGGCCACAATGCAAAAGTTGCAGAAATGGAAGAAATATATAACCTTCTGGGTATTAATAATTTTTTTACAATTTCTCACCTTCGTACATTTTGGATTTCCTGGCTTGCGTTTTCTAGAATTACTGTATTTCCGATCATCAATTGATCAACCAAAATCTTTGATTTCTGATCTGAAATGCAGCTCAGGAGGAAGAAGTAGATTACATAGAATCTTCGGTTGATCCTACCACATATATGCCTTCCACAGAACTGCACACCCATTCAACAGGCCAACCTGAAGCTCAGCAATCAACTCCTCCAGTGCCATGCCTGCAAGGAGATTGCTCTTCCACTAATGCCAATGGCGATGAAATTCTTGATGTCCCAGAAACACACGCGGCTCATAATGAGCTTGGTAAGCTGCATTCCCTGTACTAAATTTCTTGCAGCCAATCAATCAATTAATTTTGACAAATTGACCAAAACAAGATGGAACTCTAATGCAAGTTGTTATCCTTACTAGATCCAAACAGTAGAGAAAAATCTCCAGCAGGAGAGAAAATGGTTTCACCTAACACTATTCAGGCAGCAATAAACCATCATACAGTTACAAATTCAGAGGCAAATGAAGCAGAAGATGAAAAATTTCCTGAGACACCAACTTCTGTTGACAGTGTTCAGTATCTGAACAAAAAACTGCCACTGTATGAGAAACGAGAATCAGGGACAGAGGACTCCTTAGATGAGAGTGTCGTGAACGAGATAGATGCCAGGGATCCTGTTCTGACGATTGAACGATTGAAAACAGCACTGAAAGCTGAAAGGAAAGCCATGGGTGCACTTTATGCAGAACTCGAGGAAGAGAGAAGCGCCTCTGCAATTGCTACAAACCAGACTATGGCTATGATAAATAGACTTCAGGAAGAGAAGGCTGCAATGCAAATGGAAGCATTGCAATACCAGAGGATGATGGAGGAACAGTCTGAGTACGATCAAGAAGCATTACAACTTTTAAATGAGCTCATGGTCAAAAGAGAGAAAGAGAAGCAAGAGCTTGAGAAGGAACTGGAAGTATACCGTAAGAAGGTTTCAGAATTTGAGGCTAAAGAGAAAGCACGAATGATGAGAAGAATCAAAGATGGAAGTATAAGAAGCAGAAACTCTTCCACTACTTGCAGCAATGCAGAGGACATGGATGCGCTATCTATTGACATCAATCGTGAAGCACAGGACGAAAATGGTAGTTTCTGTGGAAACCAAGAAACCCCGGATGATGAAGTGAGAAATTTGCAGGAAATAGCACTTGATTGTGTGAAACAGATGACTGTCCTTGATGACTCAATGGCAGAATTTGAGGAAGAGAGGCTATCGATTCTGGATCAGCTCAAAGTATTGGAGGAGAAGCTGCTAAATTTGGGTGACAGTGAATTTATTGATGGCGTGAATTCCATTGAGAATCGCTCAAACTTTAATGCCAAAGTACTTGATGAAAGCTATGATTCAAGCACTCCGGAAGAAAGTGGGGTACCGAATGAGTTATCAGATAATAAATATTATCCTGATAGAAAAACGATGAGTTCCATGGCGAAAAACCTCCTGCCTCTTTTAGATGCTGTTGGTAATGAAACCGAAGAAGGTTTTCCATTTGAAGAGAATGTGCAGTCTGAGATTGTTGAAATGGAAAATGCAACACATTCCAGATTTGAACTTGACGGCAAGAGATTAGCCATTGAAGAGGAGGTAGATCATGTTTATGAAAGGCTACAAGCCCTTGAAGCAGACAGGGAATTTTTAAAGCATTGTATGAGTTCAATCAAGAAGGGAGACAAGGGAATGGATCTTCTTCAAGAGATTTTGCAACATCTGCGCGATCTTAGGGCCGTAGAACTTCGCACAAGGAACTTGACTGATGATTCTCTTGGCTGAACTTATGCTTAACAACTGTGAGAGAGAAGAAGAGAGGTAATATCTTGATTTTTTTTTTTTTTTCTGTTTAGTCATTGAAAATTTAGGTGCATTTATGTGAAAACTATCTTCAGGGCTTTAGACACTGAAATAACCCATGTCTTTGAGAATCCAGGTCCGTCTCCATGGACGAGAAAGAGAAACTTCACACTGAACACAGCCAGAAAGTTCGAGGAAGTTTGTGATCTGCTATACAACAGGAAGTGTGCTAATGGAGTGGAGATCCCTGGACTGGTTTGTTTGACTTGGTGAATTGTTTTTAGATTGAAAACTTGAGAACCTGCTTCAATCTGAATTCCCATTTTGGGATTCTACAACAAGAATGGTGTAATGCCAAATTTTTGCGGTATTTAGTCTACATCGCCTCCTGTTTATTGGCGAAGCAGAAAAACGAAAGAAAGGATTGCACGAACAGCTGGTTTTTGTGCACATTAGGTGAAATCCCATTTGTTTCTTCTTTGTCCCCCCCCCCCCACCAAAAAACTTTTTTTGGTTTTTTTTGTCCTTTTGAGCTGCTAACCCAGCAGTTGGGGATGGAGAAAAGGGATTTGGAGTTCAAATCTCATATCAATCAATTGGAGGCCACCGCTTCCAATCATCTTAGCTATTGTTGAGTTCTTTGTTTTCTTTTTTTTTTTTTTTTTGCTTCAAGAAGGCGAAAGGTTGAGGGAAAGGAGAAGGTGGTCCAACTTCTCATTTTCCTAGTTTTAGGAAACTTCATATCGCACAGGTTTTATGTGAGGTGTCAATATTTGTGAACTGTATGTAGCTGAAGTCGATGTTTCAGTTGCCATTACATTTCCCTTTGTGAAGAAACATTCCAGCCTACTCGCTGAAGTCCATGTGACTCACGAAAAATCGTCCAATCCGTTCAACCAGATCAAAATCGAACTAAAATCATCGAAACTGTGGGAAAGAATTGGACATGGCTCATTGGTTTGTAACGCAAGTAAACCGGCTTTCGTTGCTGCATGTCAATCCAGCTGTGAGATAAAATAGTTTGGAGAGTAACATAGCCACATGCATCCAAATGCCTGAACATCCATAAGCACTCCATATCCGACCCCATTTCCTCGCTGATATGAATAAATGAAGCTTTGACAATGAACTGAACATCTATGGCGGGTGGCCACTCCCGTGTTCCTCTTTGTTTGCACAAGCAAAGATTTGGGTTTTGTATATGCAACCAAAATTGCTCAAGACAAACCCTCATGTATATTCTAACGGCAATGTTATGCGGCGGACCGAGGATCTTGACGCAGTCCTAATTGACATTTGATAGAAATGAGCCCTGTTAAAATAATTTTTTCTAATTTAAGTTTTTTTTTTTTAACTGTAAAATACATGATGTGCAACAAATTCAATAGGATATGCATCGAGATCAGAAAAATAGAGCAACAAAGATTGAATTTCACGGTAATGCACTTTTCTATGGCTTATTGCACATCTTGGTGTTCTTGCTGCATATTGTGTTGGTTTTCTTACACATTACATAACTTTTTAATGAAAAATTTCAAATTAAAAAAAATATATATTTTTTTTGATGTAGCTCACGTCAATCGTGTTATGGATGTGTCAGGATCTTCGGTCCACATATTTAAGCTCATATATTGATAGTGTTAAATTTAATTTAATTTCATATATAATGAATATGTTGATTGTGTTGTTTCTTTAAGCAAACTCTAATAACAATTATGTATGAGAACGATAAAATAAAACTTTGATTTCATGGAAGATAGTATTTAAAAGTAAATTAGAAGTACACTAAAGCTTGAGGACCAATGATAAAAATTAGTCCAAAATTTTGGGATTAAATTATGGCTTTGGCCATAAAACCTGAGTCGACGTAAAGAACATGGCCAAATTAGGGGATATCGCCGGCGACGGATCCAAAAATTTTTATCAGGAGGACAAAATTTATTTACATATAAAAAAAATTACAAAAAAAGTATCTGTAATAGTTAGGGGGCAAAATTATAATTTTAAAAGGACAATAAGTGAAAATTAAGAAAAATTATAATTAAATACATATAAATTCTTTTTTTAGGTGGATAATTTACCCACCCTCGGCAATGAATAAATCCGTCAATGAATATGTCAATAAATAACTTAAATATGAAATCTTCTTAGTTTTGTGAATAAAAAAATATGAGTAATATTTTACAATTTTATTATAAAATATTATAACTTTATGTTTATGAGAGGCACAAAATAATTGAATGATTATGCAATATTTCTTACACTAAATAATAAATCATAAATTTATTCTTACCATTCAATCTTAATTTGAGTCAAACTCTCAATTTTAAAACTGACAGCTCAACTACTTAGCTCAACTACTTAACTAATTAGACCACTCAAATGGTTGTTAAATGTGCAAACTTTGAAATGCCTCGGAATTTGATACCCAAAGTGACAAAGTTCAGCCAATTAACCCAGTAATGTCCTATCTAGTGTAAATCTTCTTAAATAAAGTACAACTGCCATAAAGAGAATTTACATAAATCCGTGAAACCAAAACCAGAAGAACTAGAATTCTGTATAGAGCAAATAATAATAATAATAATAAGTCTTAGTTATAGTGTAATTGTGTACCATATAGTTCAATATCAGACCCTAGTCAAATACATATTTCACTGAAAGTTTTTTTCCTCGTGAATGAATTTCTAAATGACTTGTTCTTCTTCTATTTTTATATATCTTCAACTCATTCCTTCCGTTTTTATCTCTTAATGTGCTAATCACTCATTTCATTCTCTAAAAATAACTGTTGTTTAATGGTGCAAATCTATTTACCTTCCGAATATTAATGGCCCTCAAATTAGGGTCCGGCTCCTTGTACCGCTCGGTACAGGAACCGAGACAAATATTTTGTTTTTTATTTAAATTTTTTTATATAATTAAAATTTAGATATAGATAAATGTTATTATAGAATATAAAATCTAAATTCTAAATAATACTGGCAAAGAAAATAAAAAAACAGAGAAATTAATAAAGGATTAGTCAGTATACGGATGGGTACCATGTACCCCGATCTTTTTCTCTCAAATTAATACTTTATAAATCTCACAAAAAGACGTGCATCTCTTCAACTTTTGAATTTTAATGATGTTTAAGCAACATTAATATTGCATAAATCTCACAACAAGATTCATGCACATCTCTTTAACTTCTAAATATTAATGGCTCTTAAACAATATTAAAATTAAAATTACTAGTTCTATAGTTCTACGATAATTATTGAAAATGAGCAAAAAAAAAAAAGTGAAAAAAAGAAAAGAAAAATATGTCACTCGACACACTTATGTCATGAAATTAATATATTTATATAAATACGAATGTAAAATATCATAATTATGTGGTGCACGCTTAATTGTACTTGCCTTTAATTATCAAAACCTCCGTTGCAAATTATTTCTATCCCAGCTTTAGCCTTTTTTTAAAAAAGAAAATTTGTTAAATCATGGTAGTGCTTTTGAATCGGGATAAAGATTTTTTTAGTCCTAAATTTTTAGATTTTTTTACATTTGAGTTCTAAACTTTTTTGACATTTCATTTGAGTCCTAAACTTTTTGATTTTCTACCAAATTAGTCCCTCTGTTTAACAAAAGTGATCAATCTATTAAAAAATAATTTTAACTTTACAAAAAATTATTTAAAAAAGATTAAATATATGAATTGAATGTCTTTTTTATAAAAAAATATACATGTTGCCTATTTAATTCGTATATTTGTTGATTAAAAAATATTTAATATGCATATTTTGTTGATGAAAAAAATATTTAACTCATGTATTTAAACTTTTTTAAATGATTTTTATTAAATTAAACTCACTTATTATTAATAGATTGACTACTTTTCGTAATTTAAAGGACTGATATAGTAAAAAATTAAAAGATTTAGGACTCAAATGAAATATTAAAAACGTTTAGAACTCAAACGTAAAAAAATTTAAAAGTTTAGAATTTTAAAAATATTTATCCCCTTTTGAATCTGCTTACTATGTTGGAGAATCAAAGGGAGCCGGTTATTATTATTATTATTATTATTATTATTATTTATAACTTATAAGGGCTGAAGAATAAAGGAAACGACAAAAACCCTACAAGAGAACTTTGTTCTTTTTTTTTTTTTTTTTTTGACAGAAGAACTTTTTTCTTTTTGAAGTTCAAAATAGCACAATATGTATATCGGCACACACTCATATGAAATATAAGATAATTGAATTAAAAAAATAAATAGGTGTATTAATAAATATCGTTAAATATACAGTGCACCCACTTGTGCTTTATTAAGCTACATCTTAATACTTTTCTTATTATTATTATTATTATTATTTCAAGAAGAGGGCTATAAACCTGGCAGAATAAAGGAACCAACAAAATATATGAAGTATGAACACGCACAAATACATTACAATACACTAATTTGAAAAGAGGAGGATACAGGTACGACTCTCTCTCTATATTTGTACAATGCCTTTGATCTTAGTCTCACCTTTATGGTTTGTTTGCCATGCAAAGGAAAATTTGGGGGAAGAAAAATATAATCATTATTATTTATTTTTTTTTCTCACTTTTTTTTTCCTTCATTTTTTAAATCACTCTAAACAATTTTATTTTTTCTCTACTTTTTCTCTAATAAATTACTATTCATATTTTCTTTCATCATATTTTCTTTCTCTCACTTTTTTCTACTACTCCAAACAACTTTATTTTCTTTTCACTTTTTCTCTCACAAATTACTATTCACCTTTTTTTTCACCTATTTTCTTTCTCTCAATTTTCTCTACCACCCCAAACAACTTTATTTTTTTCTTCACTTTCTTTCTGTTTCTCCTCTTTTCCCTTCATTTCTTCTTATTTCTTCGCACTCCAAATATACTCTTAATCTTATGTCCTACATATATTTCACAATTAGTATGTGATTTTTAAATATATTATTGAGTAACAATTTTAATGAAAATTGTTAATATGAGTCGTGGTAAATGGGCTATTGCATTATTTACAAATGTGAATACGTTATGTTTGTCTTCACTTATAACTGCAGCATGAACTTTTGGTTGGGTTTAGCGGTGTATATATATATTATTTTAAACATGTCTTAAACGTATCCACGTTGTATTGGAAGCGTGTCCCCTATCTTTTTAGAAAAAAATTTTAGCATACACATTGTACTGTATTGGACACGCATCAATAGTGTATTGAGCATGTACTTTGACATGACGTACCCCCATCGAAGGGGCTTTAGAGTACAAACTTATAAATAGGTTTTTCTTTTATCAAAAATTTTTTTTATTTGGTATATTAATTATTGAATTCTTTGATCGAGTCAGAGATAATTTTTATTTGTTAAAATCTCATTCAACAATTTCAAAAATATCAACCCACCTTTTAAACACTGGTCAAGTTGAGTGTGATTCCGTGGTAAGAGTTTATGTGAAAGAGTTTACTCCCAATATTGCTTATCATTGCTTACACTAGATGGGGTCTCCAGTATGGATTAGTTAGAGAAGAGTGTAAACGTGAGAGTTCAAACCAAAGATTCGTAGTGTAAAAATATATCGACTTATTGTTGACTTACCATTTGGAATAATATTTGCAAACAAGTTACAGCTTATTAAGCATAGATAATTTTATAATGACATGTGTTTATGTTGAGTACATATGTTAGACATAATATGCATCTGCCATTCGTCGAACACTCTAAATGTGTTTTGACAAAAAATAAAAATAAAGAATCTTGATACATATATTGTATATTTTAAATTTGTGTGTTGAACACTTATAAGATATATATTAGATATCTTTAATATATATGTTAGATATTTTTGATTAATGTGTGAGATATATATTAGAAAAATATAAAATGAACTCAAAATTTTTTTAAAAATGATACGCATAATAATTTCCAAGTAAACATACTAACAAATATTGTGTGATTTAGTTTTTCAATTTTTTAGCATGTAATATAAAATTTCAAGTATTAGATTCTTTAATTACGAATGTGACACAACTTCAATACTCACTGACAATTATAATATTAGTCCCCCAGGAACCAAACCCAAAATCCCAATAATGACCCAATCCCGTTTCCGAGACCATTCTGAATCTCGCTACGAAGGCCATGCACCCAAGTTTGTAAAAGTACATTCCCATTATCAAAATGGAATTAGACTAATTGGTGCAACTGGTTTAACTAAAGAGCAGTCAAATTTTCACTTTAGTTTATGACTGATCTACTAATAATTTAGATTCAATGGCTAATTCAATTTTAAAAATATTAGCCAAATGTCGAATAAGGAATTCAGATGTCAAATAAGGAATTCATAACATCATACACTTCACTATTTAGACTCTTATTCAATTAATAAAAGTTCATCAAATCTATTATATATACTTTAATAGTTTATTTTTCATGTCCAATTAAAGTTTGACTTCTTAATAACTAAAAACACACCAGCGACAACAATAATAGTAGAGCATTAAAAAAAAAGAGAGTTCAATGAAATTTGAAATTAATGCATTGTTGTGTTACTTTTTTAGTTACAGCATTTAATATTAAAATTTTATGCTACATGAAGAAACTTTTATATAAAACATTACATAGTTGTTTAAGATTCTATAATAATTTGAAAAAATAAATTTAAAAATGATATAAGTTATTAAATAATTTAGTTATAAAAAAATAAAAAAATTAATTATTAAATATTATTAAATAAAATTATATTATTATTTTAATATTATATAAAAAAAATTATGTAATTGATCAATCTTTTATTTGACAGTTGGAGGACCACAGTTTTTGCAGTTGGTAATTAGTAGCAAAGCCGAAAAGGCAAGTGAAGGTGAGATGGTAGGCAAGCCCGGAAAGATGACTGATGAGTGAAGACAATTAAAAGTACACCTCAAACAATGGATAGGGACTTGTAAATGTCGAGAGAAAAGGAGGACACAGCAGTATTTGAGGACATGCCATGTCATCAATCAAAGCTGCACGTTCATGACACAACCTCAGCCATCGGATCATCATCCAGTAGAATATTCCTGACCGTCCATTAAAATACAAAAAGGAGAAAAATTAGGGAAAATAAAGGAACAAAAGGAAAAAAAAAAAAGACGGATGAATCTAAACAGTTCTTCTTGCAAGATTTTGAAAGAAAGTAAAAGCTCCTGTTGCTGTTGTTGTTGTTGTTGTTGTTGTTGTTGTTGAGTTTAGAGCTGCTTCTTTCGTGGGGACTCACTTACTCACTGTGGAAGCTTGGACTTTTAATTCAAGAAACTTCCTTTCACTCACTCTCTCTCTCTCTCACTCTCTCTCTCACTGTGGAAAATTGATGGCTGCTGAAGAGGTTAATAAGCCTCCATCACTCCCTCCTTACCCTGAGGTACATACATAACTTTTTCTCCTCCAAAACAAACCAAAAAATTTTAAAAAAAGAGAGAGAAGGTGGGGAAAGAAAAAAAGAAAATTGTTCTGTGAAGTAGTTTTATAGATTGATTCTAGACTTTTTCATCTTTCTATTCTTCTGTTCATAAAATTCTTTCTTCTGGGTTTTTTTTTTTTTAATATATTTAAGTTTTTTGGGTGTGGAGCTTGAAAATGAAAAAGGGTGTCTGGAAATTTTGATAAAGACTCAATCTTTATCTGATTTTATTGAAGCTAAGCTTGAATTTCGTATGATTTATGTTTGCCTCTTTTTTTTTTTTTTAAGAAAAAAAATTTTAATTTCTTGCGTAGATTTTCAAATTAAAGGTAAAAGGCATTGGAGGTCCTTTATCCTGTTTTCTTGAAGCCCCTATTTCTCATTTCATTACAAAAAATAGAATTAAAAAAAAATCACAGCTTTAATTGGTGTACCCTTTTGTTTTAGGGGTTTTTGGTTCCTTTTCTCTATTTAATTAAAAATTTTGATTCCATTTTTATGTTCTTGTTTTTGTAACACCAATATTAGTTGTGATGGAAAATTGTATTTCTTTACAGTAGAGAAAGGCTTTTTTTAAAAAAAAAATTCTAAATAACTTTTCTGTAATCCTTATCTGTTGGTGAAAATCGAAGTTCCAGTGTATACGTGTTTTAGCGATTTTAATAGTTATTGGAGATTTGTTGCTCAAATATTATTGCATGAGTGATTTATTGATCTTTTTTCATTCTTTGAGAAAAGGAGATTTTTTGCATCTTTCATCGTCTAGTTGAGCTTAGACAATCTTCAGTTCAATAGTCACACTTTCCAGAAAATGCAAATAAATATCTTTACAGGTGAATTATGTTTGGATCCTATATAGATGTGTGTGAAATGGTTTGTATAGATTTCTGCTGATTGATTAGGTGCATTAATTCAAATTTGACCACGTTCATCATCTGTTGACTTTCTGGTTGGATTTCTCGTTGGTGAGGAAATGGACAAATGGTGTGGATTTCTAATTCGGTCTTCGTTCTGCTGTTGTGCCAATAGATGATTTTGCAAGCAATTGCAGCATTGAATGAGCAGAATGGCTCGAATAAGACTTCAATATCAAAATACATGGAGTCAAAATATGGGGACTTGCCAGCGGGCCACTCGGCCCTCCTGTCTCATAATCTTAACAGAATGAAGGACACTGGAGTGCTAGTCTTTTGGAAAAACAACTATATGAAGGCAGACCCAAATGCACCTCCGAGACGTGGCCGTGGGAGGCCACCAAAGCCAAAGGATCCAATAGCACCAGGCACTCTCTTGGCCCCTGCTAGGCCTCGGGGCCGTCCACTGAAGGACCCCAGTGCACCGAAGCCAGTAAAGCCAAAGGCTACTGCTACGGGAAGTGGAAGGCCGAGAGGGAGGCCACGGAAAATGGCGCGGCCCACTGGAGGAATTACTGGTACTGCTGCAACCACCAATGTTGCAATGGCAACAGGAAGCGGAAGGCCAAGGGGTCGGCCTCCAAAGGTGAAGGCCCCTGAAGTGAGTGTTCAAAATTAGACTGCCTCCCTTTATGACAGTAGTTTTCCGTGGCACTTCTTTGTCTTCGTCTTCTTTGTGTCTATAGAACTGGATGGCAGGGAGTATTTGTTACTTTGGTGATGTGTGTGCACTGCCATGTTAACTTCCTGTAGAATTGAATGTTTGTATTTGTTGCTGAAGTTTTGCTGGTTAACCCCTGTTTCATAGTGAATACTTGGTATCTTGGTAGTAATAATGAGTTCATTTATTTTGTATTGCTCTGTCATTTCATGTGTTTCTTTTAATGAACTATGGAGTCCTTTGACTGAAAAGAAACCATAATTCACTAGCTTGAAGTTTGGATACTAATTTTCTTGTACAATGTTTGGGAAAAGCGGTAAATGACTCCGTAACCTTGTTTTTCCGTTTCAAGTCTGTTGTTTTTCTTGTACAATGTGGGTCTTCCCTCGTCACTGTTGTTAGAAGTCTTGCTTGTTAAATGGTTCGTGGGTATTTTCGTTTCTTGTAGCTGAATACTAGAAGGGATAATGCCTTTTCCGAACGAGCTTATTACATGATTGTATCTTAAGTAATTTGAAAGTGATCACACAATTTATTTGACAATATCTAACAATTAATATATATATTTTTTTTACATCTAGTTATTAAATAATCTATATCACTTTTTGCTAATTTTACCGAGTATTTCCTTCAAATTCATAACTTAACACGGGGAAGTGATTTGTGCAAACAACTTTGTTCCATGAAAGTAGACAATGCATAATTTCAGAATACAGTGTTATGTTTCGGTATCGCACTATCATTATTGTTGGATGGATATTTGTGGTCTTATTATTAATTGTTACATTGGAATACAATAAATGTACGACTGAGTAGGGCAATGTGTGAGTATATGTCATGTTCAATTTATGACGTTTATATAACTTCTCGTTTGAATAAAAGAAAAAATATATTAAGTAGTAATATTTAGTAAATAACAAAACAATATAAGTTATTAGAGGTTTGAAAGTTAAAAAAAGTAAATAAATTGTTGAATATTATTTAAAAAATTGTATATTTAATTTATTGTTATTTAAGATCTGTATAGTAAAATTTAAAAAATAAAAAAGAAAAATAAATGGGGACATCGATTTGGAGGACAGTTGTTGGACGAGGAACTGGCATGTGAAAAAGAACGGCCGGCGGGCCCTGTTGCGTCTTCTTTGACAAGACCTTCTGTACGAGGTACTGCTGCTGCCTTGCTTATCAGCTGTCGCCGTATCTGATCTCGCGGTCGTTGTTATAGGTTTTTTTGGTTCCACACTCAACGTTATCTACGCTTTTATAACTGATCTCAATGCGGGTCTCGCACGCACAAAGGACACGAGTCAGAAGTAGAGGGGTTCGCCTAAATTTTCCTTGCATTAAAAACTATATAATACATATATGATGTAGCTTTGAAACAGTGATTCAAAATTGAAGTTCATGATCATGTCAAAAAAAATTGAAGTTCATGAAATTAAAGGAATTTAATGCACTTCATTAACTGGCAAATTCTTAACAATCGGCATGGATCCAAGGATGAGAAGAAGAGTCATGGCATCGTCGGCATTTGTTTGTTGGGTTCCACTATATAGTTTAATTTTACGTAATATTAAAATAATTACACAGTCTATTTTACAGTATTTAACAGTTTATCTTTTGTTAATTTGTATTTTTAATCATTTAATGATACATATCACTCCAATCATATGTAAAAAAATTTCACTTGGTGTTTCTCTTGTTTGTTTTGGTTTAATCATCGTATAAATTAAGTTTGGTCTACTATCAAAATTGTACAATTATTCTTCAGTATTGAAAAATGAGAAAGCAGATGTGATACAATGTGATACTATGTAGCATTTTACTGTTTTACTGCGTACAGTAAGTAAAGACCACTACTTTAAACTATTGAAGGAACATACTTTTGAAACCTAAAAAAATGTTATCAATTCACTTTCACAATAACCAGATAGACGCACATTCAACCAAGTTAAACGCTTAAACGATGATTAGAACTCATGATCCTTCGGTATAACTAAATTTTCTAATTACTACTAGATCTCAATGATAGATGATAATTGTACAAATACTAATGTGTCATTTTAATCGCGGTTTCTTATTGACTTCAAATATGACTTAACATAACTTGGGACACAATAGTTGGCATGCTCGTAAGTTTCAAACGTTCTCGGAGCCTGAAAATGATTGATTATGATATTAACTATGGACCATAATCATGTAGACTGTGACTTTTGGTCACATATGGTGTCCAAAAGGATCTCAAAGCGTTGCACTTTTTCGAGCCTTGGTTGGGGGAGGTGAAATTGCAGCTCGGAAAGTCTTGAAATGACAAGTGATTCTGAAGTTGAGATTTAGCACTGGCCCTTCATTGTGTTCCTAATAAGCAATACAATATTACACCGTTAACTGATTAATTTTATAGTTGAGTAAGCTCCACACATCTCAATTTCTTCTTGCTGAAAGTCGATTTAACCCAAAAAGCAGAAAATTGCACTAAGATAACAGGTTCGGAAATAATTTTTGTTGGGGAAATTTTTAAAATAAAAAGTTATGTCCTTTAGTTAATTTGGTAGTTATGAATACACGTCTATTAATAAAAAAAACACGTTGAAGAGTCGTATATATTAACGAAAAGATATATTGAAGAGTCGTGTCTATTAAATCTAAAAGGCGCATCTCTTAACCAAATAATTACCTTATTATTCTCCCTATAAATATGTGAATTGACCATTCACATAAATATAGAGAAGATAGAAAAATTCTTACACATGTTATGAGCAATTTTTGGATATTACAACTTATCAAGAGCTCGATTTCATTATTATATTCTGCACTCAAATGTGTTTCATTTTATCTTGTGAGGGAGTTCGCATTATACTTCTGTTGTAATTTAGTGAGAAAAAATTTTATTTTAAGAAAAATGATATTTATTACACGATTTTAAGTAATTCTTTCATTTTCAATCTCACTCTTTTTCCTATTCCAACAATTTTTTATGGAACACTAGTTAAGTGTGTGTACATTTGCCTTTTTTGAAACTCCATTATTGTGTGCGAGAGCAAAAGCCTCGTAGACTAAATGTCTTTTTTTTTTTTTTTGAAAAAAAAAAACTAACAATTGAAATCTTTACGTTGGATGTAGAGCACAAATTGGTTAGTTACAAAGCAAGAATTAAAGAGAAATCCTAAGTAGCTGATACAATGGGAGCAACATGGTTGCCACACACGCATGTAACCAAAGAGAAGATTTCTTTTTTGGTTTTTGATTATTTAATTATGAAGGGTATAAATGGTAAACGAAGAGTGGCAAAATAGTAAAACAACTTGAGATAAAATTTGATTTTTCTGCACTAAAGAGATGTCGTTTCTTTTTGTTTGAGGCGCGGGAAATTCAATTATTGATGAAATTTAGATTTTTCGGGCTCAACAAGAGAAATTAATTGCAGATAGTACGACAATATCATAGAAATTCATCTAATAATCTATAATAGCATAGTTGAGTTTAGTAAGTACAATATACTACTGACACATATAACTATCATCTCATATTGATCTCATTTAAAAGAGCTGAGTAAGTAAATGTCCCTTAAATAAAATAGTTACATATTAGACATCTATAAAATACTAAAATAATTTGATATTAGTAATAAAATTTGTGTGTCACATATTTAAAAAAGACTATATTATAATTCAATTGTATGTCATCCAGTAGTATTATAACTCAAAATAAAGTACAGCAAGAGGCATAACATAATTTGATGAGTTAATATTTAAATTCGCACAACAAAACCAAATAGTAAGAACAGAAAAGTGAATGAAGAGAAAATTGAGAAAGAATAAATATGTAAGTTTTTTTTTTATTAGGAGGCCTGTTGCACTATAAAATACACGATGGGGGTAACGTTCCCCTTCTATAAACCCCTCCCTCTCTTCCCAGCATTTGAACTCAAGACTTTTAAAATAAAAGTTTTAAATTCTAAGCACTATAGTATCCCCTAATGGACAATAAATATGTAAGTTTGTGTTGAAGTCGTCGTTATATAATGGTCACGCATGCAAAAGATTAATGTAATTAATTTTTCCTGTGAAAGAAAGGGAAAATTTTTTTTATTGTTCTTTAAATGGTTGTTTCATGGTTATTATATACGAGCAAAATATAAAATAGTAGAAGGAAATTATATGACATAAATTAAAATGTATGATATAATTGAGGAATTATAGGACATGTAAAGTAAAATATACACAAGATTGACGAGGAATAATAAAATTTTTTTGTTAATGGTTTGTTACAAGTGTCATATAATATTCCTTATTTGTCATATAATTTATCATCTTGTCCTATATTTTCACTTTTTGTCATATGTGTCAGACACGAAACAACCATTTAAAGGACAGTCATAGACTCATAGTGGGCCTGGAGAAAGAAAATAATTAATGTGAAATAAATGTTGTGACAATTAATAAGATACCAAAATAATAAACATTGTAATCGTATAAATGCGTACGTAGTATGATAAGTAGTAGCTAAAAACATAATGCAAGTAAATATGGAAGGAGGTAAACTTTTTGGCTGCGCTTGAAGTGCCCATTTGGCAAATGTCATATACGACATAATTGGAAAAATAGACGATATAATGGACGTAAAATATATGATAAGATTGAGTAGGAAGTATAAAATGTTTTGCTAATGGCTTGTAAAAAGTGTCATATAAGTTTCTGTGTGTGTCATATAATTTCCCAATCTTGTTCTATATTTTGACTTGTTGTCATTGTGGCAGACACGAAACAGTCATTTAAAAGACAACCATGTAGTGGTACTGGAGAAAGAAAAGAAATAATATGAAATAAATGTTGTGACCATTGGTAAGATACCAAAATAATAAACCTTATTGTCCCATAAATGCGTAAATATTGTAATAAGTAGTAGCTGAAAGCATGATGCGAGTAAATATATAATGAGATAAACTTATTTGCTGCACTTGAAGTGCCTATTTGGCAAATGTCATATACGACATAAATAAAAAATATACGGATAAATTATATAACATCTAAAGTAAAATATACGACAAGATTGACCAGGAATTATAAAAAAAATTTTGTTAATAGCTTGTTAAAAGTGTCATATAATTTCATATCTGTCATATAATTTCCCAATCATGTCCTATATCTTGAGTTTTTGTCATATGTGGCAAGCACGAAACAGCCATTTAAAGGACCGTCATGTAGTGGTACTGGAGAAAAAAAAAAGAATTAATCTGAACTAAATGTTATGACCATTGATAAGATACCAAAATAATAAATATTGTAATTACATAAATGCATCAATATTGTGACACGGAGAAGGTGAAAGTATGATGCAAGTAAATATGTAATGAGATAAACTTTTTGGCTGCGCATGAAGTGGCCATTTGGCGAACGTAATGTATGACATAAAAAAAACAAAAATGATATAATGGACAAATTATATGACATCTCATGTAAAATATATGACAAGATTTACCAGAAATTATAAAAAGTTTGTTAATGGCTTGTGAAAAGTGTCATATAATTTTAAGTATGTGTCATATAATTTCTCAATCCTGATATATATTTTTACTTTTTGTCGTATGTGACAGGTAAGAAACAGTCATTTAAAAGACAGCCATATAGTGGTACTGGAGAAAGAAAAGAAGTAATCTGACATAAATGTTGTGACCATTGATAAGAAACCAAAAGAATAAATATTGTAAATGCATAACTGCGTACATATTGTGATACATAGAAACTGAAAGTATGATGCAAGTAAATATGTACTGAGATAAACTTTTTGGCTGCACTTGAAATGACCATTTGGCGAACTTAATATATGACATAAATAAAAAAAATTGTGATATAACGGACAAATTATATGACATCTCATGTAAAATATATGACAAGATTTGCCGGAAATTATAAAAATTTTGTTAATGACCTGTGAAAAGTGTCATATAATTTTAAGTATGTGTCATATAATATCTCAATATTGTTATATATTTTTACTTTTGATCGTATGTGACAGGTAAGAAACAATCATTTAAAAGACAACTATGTAGTGGTACTAGAGAAATAAAAGAAGTAATCTGAGGTAAATATTGTGACCATTGATAAGATATCAAAATAATAAATATTGTAAACGCATAATTGCATACATATTGTGATACGTAGAAGCTGAAAGTATGATGCAAGTAAATATGTAATTAGATAAACTTTATAGCTGCGCTTGAAATGACCATTTGGCGAACGTAATGTATGACATAAATAAAACAAATTGTGATATAACGGACAAATTATATGGCATCTCATGTAAAATATATAACAAGATTTACCGAAAATTATAAAAATTTTGTTAATGGCCTGTGAAAAGTGTCATATAATTTTAGTATGTGTCATATAATTCTCAATCTTGTGATATATTTTTACTTTTTGTCGTATGTGACAGGTAAGAAACAGTCATTTAAAAGACAGTCATGTAGTGGTACTAGAGAAAGAAAATAAGTAATCTGACGTAAATATTGTGACCATTGATAAGATACCAAAATAATAAATATTGTAAGTTCATAAATGCGTTCATATTGTGATACATAGAAGCTGAAAGCATGATGCAAGTAAATATGTAATGAGATAAACTTTTTAGCTGCACTTAAAGTGGCCATTTAGTGAACGTAATGTATGACATAATTAAAAAAATATATGATATAAAGCAAAAATTTTATGACATATCATGTAAAATATATGACAAGATTTACCATGAATTATAAAAATTTTGTTAATGGCTTGTAAAAAGTGTCACATAATTTTCTGTATGTGTCATATAATTTCTCAATCTTATCCTATATTTTGATTTGTTGTCGTATGTGGCAGACACGAAACAGTCATTTGCGCAAATACTTGTTTTAATGATACAAAGTATTACCCGTTATTTTTATTAAGAAGAAAACAATCTTTAAAAGCTTTGTGTATATCTAAAAATGTGTGTTGTTATTAAATTTAGTTCATATTTCCCTGACTATAACCATTGGAGGTAAAAATTTGTTGCTATGAATAATTAAATACGAAAGTATATTAACATATGTTTTAATAGTAGTAAAAAAAGTTTAAAACATTTAAATTGACAAGAGATAATAACAATATTAACAATTTACAATAATTAATAAATTTTCTGTATCAGTTTTTATATTAATTTTTGTTAATGTATTTATACATATGATAATTGTTCCCTCTAAAAATGTTTTTTACATCTACCACTGATCATACAATACGAATGCAATTTAGCATATAGTATACGAGTGCAGTGGCATTTAAATGAAATAAGGAGCAATTTCAATTTACAAAAGGTTTCCCGCTTGAAAATGTGCAGCGCCAACATTGGCTCTTATATTGCTCAAAAAAAACAAACATTGGCCCTTATAATCGATCCACTTGTTTATGGAGGGTAGAGATTTAACTAGTGACTGTAGCTAATAAGTATAAGTGTCCAGTACTACTAACCCCCAAACTTAATTGCTTTTAAAGCTCTCTTTCCCTTCTTGCCCACCCAGCAACAAATTCCAAGAAGAAAGTATATGACATATCAAACAAATTAGGGGATAAGCACAAATGTTATCACCAAGATACTCTTCCAGAGACTCAAACATGTTCTTACAAAGTTACAGCCTTATAAGATCTATATATAGCGAGAAAATCATTGAGATTAAGCAAGTTCATTTTGCAACTTACAGTGTCCATAGGCAAGCAAAGTAATGTGGCAGTTATTCCAGGAGCAGCAATAGCCACAAACCTCTTCAATTTAGTGGCTTCCTCATTCCCAGACTATTTTAAGAGCCAATTTTTGTACAGTATCATTAGTATAGAAATTAATGGACTTGAAGTGCACAGTGCACACAATATTGACTAAATTCCCTATCCAAAAACCTTTGAGCCTCTCAGTCCCGCAATCATCTGGATATGCTCAAAAAGACTCCTCTGCTCGCCAAGCTCAAAAGTTCAGTTTCCAAAAAAAAAAAAAAAGAGTTTTAAAAGTGAAATATTTGATTAGAAAATGCTTATTAATTGACTAAAAATGGTAAGGGAGAGAAGTAAAAAATTCGTAAAAAAAAAACAAAAAAAAAAAGTTCAATCTTTACTACAATTGAGTGAAATAATAGCAATAGAGAGTCGAAGAGAAGCAAATCTGCAATAGGCATTGAAAGATTTAGAGAGCTTAGAAACTATAATAGAGTCCACAACCTTCTCTTCATCATTTCTGATTTGTGGATTTATGGCTTGAGCTTTTGCTTTCACTGCCACCAAGCGCCTCTCCCTCTATTCTTGATTTTTCGTGCAATTGTCATCATCTTTATACCACAATTTTCTCTTGGATTGTATTGCTGGTGTTCATAATAACAACCAAACTGTAAGCCTCCTTCCAAAAAACAAGTTTAAAAAAAACCATTAGAGTTCTTAAATTTTTGGCTCACGGGATTTATGAAAGAGCTTGAGGAGAGAGAGATGCAAAGTTGCAGAGAATGTAATTTAAAATTAATTAAGTTATTTTTTTAAAACCCTATTTTACCCTTTTTGTACAAATTTTATTATAGCATTTTTCAATTGAAAAGACAAAAACATCCTCCACATGCTTGACGAATTGTTGCCTGCCACCTGTCCGTGTGGCAATTGAGGCGCTGATTGTGTAAGCTACGTAGTCGTCCTCAGAATTAAAATTACAAAGAAATAAATATAACTGCTTGACATAGACTTTCGAGTAGAACTAAAAGTCTCCGTCATGACATACTCGAGTTTTGGGTATTATTGCTAGAATAATAACTATTTTAGTTCTAAATTTTTATAAATTTTTTTAATTGAACTCTAAACCTGTTAGCTTTTTTACTTGAGTCCTATACTTTTTAAATCCTTTACAATCAAGTCTTTTTTGTCAACGGTCATCAATTAAACTGTTTAAAATATACTTTTGACCAAACAAAAATAAATTAAAAAAAATCTTAAATACATTATTTTAATTATTTTTTTAAAATACCAAAACAAAGAGATATAAAATAATCGACATTTATATATTTTTTATTAATATCTATTTGGCCAAACTACATTTTTAATGATTTGACTGACAGAAGTTACGAAAAAAATTCGATTGTAAAAAATCTAAATGTTATAGGACTTCATTGAAAAGTTAAAAGCTTATAACTCAATTAAAAAAATTCATAAAAATTTAGCACTAAAATAATTATTATCCCGTTATTTTTGCTACTGTAGTGTTTGGACAAATATCGTTATCATGTGTCCTTGAGTCCACATAACAAGTAATGAGCTCCGAAGAAATGAGCTAACTCCTTAAAAACACAAAAACATAGGTTAGTCATCATTAGTTTAGAGTTTAGGAATAAGATCTGAAGTCAAACTCCTGAGCTCACTCATAGAAAACCCTCTCCTCCTCAATCCAATTATGCAAAAGAGAAAAATAACTGAGAACCATCTAGTTTCTTGGCCCAGATGATAATCGGCTCGCTTGTTCACTGCCTCCACCCACAGGTTGGTTAGAGTTGAACTTTCTGCCTCGTCAAAGGCACCCATTGCGTTACTCTTCCCAGCCAAACCAAGCATACCCAAAGTTTTCATGTATTAATCTAGAATAGCCCATTAAACTAAAGTAAAGCTCAGTCCATTCCTTCACACACGCCCCCCCCCCGGAAAGAAAAAAAGTTAATATCCCATGTACCGATAATTATGTCTTTCATCAATAGTTCCAACAAACCAAAAGAACAATCAAGTGCAACCCAAAATGCAAACAAAAAAAAAAAAAAAAAGGAAAAACAACCAACGCAACATAAAATCATATCTATATTTAGCACATTACTTAACCGCCACTTGCTCATTTGTGGCCATTCTATTTAGGAAAAAGGGGAAAAAAAAAAAAAAAAGCACCTGAAGATTGGTTCTGCTTTCTATTTAGCTCTTTGGAGCTTCTTTTTTCAGATATTTTTGCCAAAGAAGAAATGTGGAGGCCATGCACAAAGCTGTTGAATTCGGGATGTTATATGGGTGGTAGTTTGGATACTCACTTAAGTACTGCTCAGTTGAAGGAATTATGCACATCCCCCTTAAATTGATTGATCATTAAAGTTTCTTTTGTTTTTTTTTTTTTAATATTTGGTCATTGCCCGTAAAACTCAGAGTCAAATTTTCATGTGGTGCGAGACATACTTCAACATTTTTGTACATTTTTAAAATGTAAAGAATGGTGTCTTTTAATTTATTTGATAGTTATGCAAAGATATCATTTAATAAATAGATATTTTTTTTAAAAAAGGGTCTGTGAGGCCAAAGAGATATCTTAAACAAAATGGTTATGAGATAGACGACTTAAAGTAATTTTTCTGTTTTTAGCATATCCCAACTTCTGATTTCCACACAAAAGCCAGTATAATGAAATAAAATAGAATAATGATAAACTTTACAAAAGTATCTTTATAAAACTTTATGAATATCAGTTAATGGGTTGAAATTTAGGATAACACTAAGTTTATAGAGGGTTTATTTTAAAAAAAATTAAAATTATTAAAAATTTATTGTCGCATCAACAATAATATCAATTCGTAAAAAGTCAGAAATTAAGTTTACTTGCAATTTATAACTACTCAATAAAACAAGGTAATTCATTAACTACCCAAATAAAACAAGGTAGTACATTACTTAGTTTTTATTTTTTTTCCCAATAATTTGATCTAAAACTAAAACACAAGTTTGGAAGACTAAAAGGTTCCAAAGGTTTACTTGCCAATTGTCTCTATTTACTTTTGTTTGGGAATGGATTAGGGGCTCTTGAAGATGTCCCTCCAAGTTTGTTTTGACTATGTAATAAAAGGTAACTAATTGTTAATCTTTTGTAAACATGTGAATAAAAAGAGTAATGAAAAAATAAAACATATCTTATCACTTATTTTCTTTATTACTAAAAGTATACGTGTAATTGAAAAAAATAACCGTCAATTATTTTTGCATACATAGTCAGAAGAAGTTTGTAGGGATTTTTTTTTTTTTTGTTTATAAGGAGCCCTATTAGGCATTTGGGGAGGGAAAAATAAAATTTAGTGGGATTTGAACCCCCACCAATTGATTGAGAGACAACTCCCCCAACTAGTTGAGCAAATGTTCATTTTACTGTGCTCCTAAACTTTACCAAATTTGTTTTAAGGTTTGGGCCAGCCTTGTCTAGGCCTTTTTTTCCTCGGGGCCCCCCGGGGGGAGGGGGGTGTTGGTGCTGGGTGGTGGGGGTGAGAGGGTTACGCCGATGCATAATTTTAATAAAATGTAACTCCCTATTACAATCATTATTTTCTTCTTAAATCTTTTATTCGGAATTTTCTAAATATTTCGATTATAATAAAATATGTTTACAATTTGTTTTCTGGCGCAATGTAGTGTTTATGGTTACATTAGTCAGACTACAAAAAAAAAAAAAAAAAAACTTGTCAAATGCAGAATAACTACTATAAATAATCATCATCACAGCAATGATAATAAATGTGAAAAACTTTTTGGTATATTAAAACTAAAGTTTATATTTTGTGAGAATTCCAAAGAGAGAGTTTTGAATTCAAACTCCACCCCAAGAAGAAAGTTCTTCTAGTCAACTAGACTAAACTTGAATGTTAATTTTTCTTTTAAAAAAAAACTAATTTTATCGTGTCCCAATTAAGCATATTGGGTAATATTATTTGGTATTTGGTGTCTTTTTGTACATGCTATCACAATACATGAGAGGCAAATAGGAAAAAAAAAAAAAAAAAACTTCACCACACAAAGACATAAAACAAGTCAAATTGAAGCTAAGGAGGATAGCCAGCAGCTTCCACACAAAATTTCATTATCTACATAACAAAAAAAAAAGGGTCGGTTGTTTGTCTCCCTCTCTCACATTCTTGCTCACTTTCTACTAAAAAGTTACAAATGGAGATAAGGTTTGCCTCCTCTGATTACTAAGGGGAAAGAAAATCAAACAGTTAAGGCCATGCCCAAGTCTTTGAACTTGCACCAACCAACAGTAATTGTTCCCTCTTTCCTTCCCGTCCCTCTCTCTCTCTCTCTCTCTGTTTCCATTTTAAGTGATGGAAAGAGAACTTCAATATTATGTACCAAAAGCGAACTTCAATATTACTTGCTCAAACTTGTCTAAGCCACCTTGTTCCTGATCACTTGTGTTTTTTTGGATTATGTCTTGGCCTTCACTGCACGAGGCTCCCACATTGCGATTGGGGATTGGATAATAATTTCTTGGAAATGAGAGAAATTTAAGTTTCTGTTTCTACTGCTTCTACACTATTTTTGGGCTTTTTTTTTTGGCATTGCTGTTCATTGTTGTCCCAGATGAGTTTGAAGTGCCTTTTATTAGTGTTATGCACCAGTCACGAGAGGAATATATGATTGACCCCAATTACATTTCATTTTAAGTTCTAGTTCATTGGCAGTGAATTCATTGCTGACCCAGAACAGAAAATTGAAAAACATCAGCAGGCATCAGCTGTATGGAATCGACTCTTCCAGCTGAAAAATATTCCTGTTAAATGAGTTGCCTTGACTTGAGCATAGTGCTTGTGCAGTTTAAATACTCGGTTTATATTTTTCTTTTGCAGCTGCTTAAAGGGCTTGAAAGGAAAGATGGCATCAAGATTGTTGGTGTCAAAACATATTCTGTCAAGCTATCCTCACCGTGTCTTCACCTGCTACCTGAAGCCAGCCTTTCAGTCCGCGGAGAG
Organism: Carallia pectinifolia; assembly: GCA_037832335.1. NCBI lineage: Eukaryota > Viridiplantae > Streptophyta > Magnoliopsida > Malpighiales > Rhizophoraceae > Carallia > Carallia pectinifolia. Next base: position 12,736,478 of record CM075449.1, read on the forward strand.
GAGATGTCGCCGAAGGTTCTGCCGTCCAATATCAGTAGAAGAACAGGAGCGATAGCAGCAGTGGCTTCAGTCCTGCTGGCAAAGGAGGCAATATTCAGCCAAGAATCTGCCAGTGGACAGGACATCAGAATGGCTGCTACTCCTGAACGAACAATTGAAGAGGCAGAGACTGCAATCCGAGGGTATGCTCAATCTCTGCTTGAAATAAAAGCATTTCTGGAGTCAGAATCCTGGGTTGCAGCACAAAAGGCACTACGCAGGACATCATCAAACTTGAAAAAAGATATGTACACCTTAATCCAAAACAGACCTGGAACTGAGAGACCCCAACTAAGGAAGCTTTATTCCAATCTCTTCAACAATGTCAGCCAGGTAAGATAACGCTAATGCATCATGAACTTTTCAATAGGTTCATGGAGTTTCACTAGACATGCTGGCTTATACAAAAGCACCCACCTATTCACTGCATTAAAATTGCGGTATTTCACATGGTTGTTGTACAATTGCTTTTCGTTTCTTTTGATGGTAATTTCCATTGGTAAAATTTTTATTTCAATGGATGTTGCAGCTTGACTATGCAACTAGGGACAAAGATGCTGCTCGGGTTTGGCAATGCTATGAAAATATTGTTGCAACCTTCAGTGACATATTGTCCAGAATATAAACATCCAAATAGAATAAACCAATGGTTTGCAAACGGCTAGCCCTGAGGCAAAGTGACGCCTCCATTTCTAGTGTTAAACTAGCCATTCACACAGGTATTTAGTACGTCGGCCATATACCACAAAGCCAAGGCACATGACCTAACCAGTACTTTCACCAATGCTTGAGTTTCCTGTTCTCTTTAACCAATTATGTTCTAAATCTAGTTGCTCCAGCGCTACGTCGTGGCAACCAGCAAAATCAAGAGCAATAAAAAAAAGTTGGAGGACACTGTATTTTTCTTCCCGTCTTAGTTGAAATCTAGCGCAGATCTAGCTATGCTGTTTAACTTTGGTTCACAGATCAAACCCCAAACACTCCCACAAACAACTAATTTATATCGATTGCGATTAAAGGAAAATCCTACACTCAGTTGAAAGCTAATGATCCAAAGTCCTTCCTGCTCCACCCTCCCCCCTCCCACGGGGAGAGTGAGTCTAACACAAACCAATATTAACAGTTGAGGTTATTTAACACATACCTCTTAAATCTAGAACAAACTATTTACTTTGTATTAAAAAAAAAAAGAAAAAAATAAAAATAAAACTCAATACGATCCAAAATTTGCACATATTAGGATATTGCCACAAAAATTCTGCTGGGAGTAATTCGATGGCTTTTCATCCTATCCGGAGATCGCCTGCATTTGTCCCAAAGCAAAGCAATTTTGCATGGGCAAAGAAATTAAGGTGAACCGGAGACCCCAGGGAAGAGTTCTGAGATTTTGTTGAAGACATCCATAACCTGCAATATGAAAATGTAAATTCAAACATTTATATGCATATTTAGATGGTTAAAGCAAATGCAGGTTTAACATATTTACTGAGGAAAAAAAAAACGACAAACTCCAAAAAGAAAAGGCATGTGACCAAAACAAAATGAGATTGTTTTTGCAAACATTTGACAAAAATAGAATAGGTGGAAAGCCTTCATAGAAGTGGGACTTCTTGCTGGGTTACAAAAGCACCACTCCAGGGAACAATAAACTCTTCCAGTGGAATGGAGAAAATAAGATAATGGTATGAAAAGCTAAGAAAGGCTTATCATAATATTTGTCCAAGATCAGAAGAGTTTGGCTATACCTCCTTGTCATTCTGATATTTGGCTATACTCAACGGGTTCTGTGAACACTGCATCACAAACAAAAAAATGTTGAAGATCTAATTTCTAAAGGTAATGACAAAAGTTGATACTTTAGTTAGGACATACATCCATAATGGCCTGTTGAACCCTTGGATTTTGAAATGCCAAGGCAATATCAGGATTGGCCATGACTTTTTTGATTACTTCTTCAGGTGTTAGTCCAATTTGATCTGCAAAATATGAATACCCAGAAATAAGAGGATAAGGAAATAAAAATGCTTACAGGCAAAGATTTGGATCATTTACAACAACCAAATATAAGACAGAACCTGACAGAACTTAATTAAACAAATCCTACCTTACTTTATAAAATAAGGGTAATAAATTCAATCACCCTGAATAACACTAAGATACCCTAATTATGTCCAAATAAAAAAGCCTTGAAGTTAATGGGTAAGTTCAGAACCAATAGTTAGTGAATTGCCATATTAAAAATAAATTTGCTAAGCACATGAACTTCCAAATCCATGGCCCTGATGTGACAAGGAGAGGTGATCCGATAATTTCTGGATCAACAAATTTTGGCAAATAATTAGTTATAAAATTAAAATATAACTTATTACACCAGTGTTACAGATGAAACACAAAGAAAATAGCAGTATCTGACTTCAAATTTGAAAAGGGAGACAAGAGAACACACACATAAAAAAAAACCCAAAAACTAAAATGTAACTGGTTAAAAAAGAAAAACAAGTCACTTAAAAAGTTACAGGAGAACCCCAAAAATGAATACTCTGCCATACCAAGACCATATGTGACACAAGAATCTAGCAGGGAGAAATGCACAGCAATAAAACACATATTTGGCAAATGCTATAACAAAAAAAGATGCTTTTTTGTGGCCGGGGGGGGGGGGGGGGGGGGGGGGTGGGTGGGGGAATAACAGGGAACAGGAAAGGACAACAAACAGAGTCCATATATACAAGCTGTCCAACATCATTCATAAAATATCTGGGGGATCCAAGATAAAGAGACAAGAGAAGATCAACAAAAAACTAACCAAACTGCTGCTTGACGTCAGGGCTATTGAGATCAAAATTTCTCAAAGACTCCATCATCCTGTTGTCCCATTCACCACTTCCCTTCGTATTATTTCTGAAAAGAAAATGCATGTACAGAAGAAGTTGGATCCTTCATAAACCAAGTAGGCAATATCCTCAGTGTAAAAAAAGTTGCAATATCCTCTGCTTGTAACAGAATATATCAGGAATAGAGGTGTCAAAAAGTCAGGTTGGGTCGAGTTCAGGTTAAGTCGTTTCGGGTTCAAGTTATTATCGGTTGGATTACTTTTAGGTCACGTTACATTCGATTTGAATTCAAGTTAGGTCGTTTCAGTTTCGAGTTAGGTTCAGGTCAAATTTGGGTTGAATTCGAATTGACCCGTTATTTTTTTAAGTCGCTTTTAACTAAAGAAAAATATTTCAATTAAATCTAAAACTCATTTGTATAATAAACTAAAGGTGCGTTTGATAAATAGACTGGATAATACGGTATATAATAGTATAAGCTAACATAATATAGGATAGGCTAGATTACTAGCCTATATTATGTTTGGATGTTATCAAATAGTATAGAATAGTTATCTTATTTAATGTTTGGATGATATGTGATAGAATAGTATAGTATATCAAAATTACTTTTTACCCTTAGAAATAATTGATTTAAATTTACTATTAATTTTGATATTTTTATTAAAAATAATTAAAATTAAGTGATGAAATTAATATTTATTTTACATGTTATTATATATTATACTATTTATAATTTTTAAATTTTGTAAAAAAAATATTTTTTAAAATTAAACATTAATTTTATTTATACAAATAAATTTTAAAATATCAAAAAAAGATATTCATATTTTTTTAATTTTTTGAGGAAAAATTAAAAAAAATTTTAAGAGAAATTTTCAAATTTATATGAAAAAAAATGAAAGAATGAACACGAGAGAGAAAGAGAGAGAGAGAGTGAGGAGAGAGAAAGGAAGGGACGAAGGAGGGAGGGGAGAGAAAGGGAGGAAGGACGAGGGAGGGGAGAGAAAGGGAAGAGAGAGATGAGGAGAGAGAGAGAAGATGGAGGAGAGAGAAAGGGAAGAGAGACGAGTGAGAGAGAGGAGGGAGGAGAGAGAAAGGAAATAGAGAGAAGAGGAGTGAGAGAGAGAAGGGAAGAGAGAAGATGAGTGATAAATTTTTTAAATTTTATGTTAATTTTTTAAAAAATATTTAAAATTTATTTTAATTAAGAGGATATTTTAGTAAATATATAATTTATTAACACTAATCCGTGATGTGAGATAGACTAGCCCATAGAAATTAGAGGGATAATATTATCTCATATTCATAGGATAGTAAGCCCACACTAGTCTATCCTATATCTATCTTATTAACCAACCAAACATGACTAAGGTGAGATAGTTAGCCACTAGTCTATCATATCATGTCCTATCTCATGAAACAAATGCACCCTAAATGTCTAAATTTAACTTTCTTTATCATATATATATTTATACTCTACAAAAAAGATATCAATTAATACTGGAGAGAAATTAGTCAAAGGCAAAAAGTCAAAAAGTCTTTTATTCTTTTGTCTTTTTCTTAACCCAACAGATGACCCGAACCCAATCCGATCCAATCTAAATTTTTTGGGTATTTTCGGGTTCGGATCACTTTTGGGTTCGAGTAGAAAAATCAGGTTCCTGACCCAATTATTTCGAATGAATTCGGTCGAGTTATCGGGTTGGGTCGTTTTTGACACCTCTAAGATTCAGGAATGCAGCCTAAACGAACAAGATCGTTGCAGTAAAAGTTACTAAAAGAGTTGAGCATATATATAAGTATTGAAATTATCTTTTTCAGACCAGGGAATTTGAAAACAAAAAGGAAAAAAAAAAAAGAAAAAAGAGGACGGAAAAGGCATCAAAAGTTTGCATTTTTTTTCTATCCGACTTGACTCACATTAAGCTTCAATCCTAAACTAATTGGGAGAACATAGTATCACAAGGAATTATGTTGCAAAGACTTCTAATATCAAGTTCAAACAATACATTATCTAAAGCACAAACTACAGTAATAGATCAAGCCAAGAGTTATCTTAACTATGTAGCAATACCCAGGTCCAATATTATAAAGAAAAACATACATACTGATATTATACTGAAAAACTTATATACTGATATTTAATATTTTGATATTAAAAAAGGAAGAAAAGAAAAAAAAAAACCTCATGCATATTGTTGAATCAAATGCTTCCCCAACCACAAAATCAATGTATAAATACATGTAATGGAGTTCACTGTTATGGCAAAGGAAAGCACACATGCAAAGCAAGGAATGTGAGCTTACAGCATGTCTTGCAGTTGTTGACGATATTGTGGATTTTGTAGCATCCCTATTTACATAAACGCCAAAACAGAAAATTTAATTGCATTATGTGATACACAAACTTGTCCACTGGCATAAGAGAAAGAAAACCAAGATGTTGGCTCTGAAGAAAGTACATCCCTGAGGGACCATATTAATAGCATATCTATTCTGTCGGGGGGGTTTTTTTTGGGGGGGAGGGGGAGGCCAAGCTAGTGATTAACCAGAAACTAAGCTTGAACTACAAACCAACACATTGCTAGCATGTATTATCAGAGTCCAATTACATATATGTGACTTTCCCAACAGAAGACAAAAGGGAAGAGGGAGAGAGAGAGAGAGAGAGAGAGACTCCCCCTACACGACAAGTTCAAAAGAAAATTTGAGCAATCAATCACAGCTTCTTACAGCATATATTTTTACTTACATTTGAAGGTTGAAGGGTTCCTCATTTCCTCCGGTAAATATCTGCATGACATAGGGGCTAGCTAGTTACAAATGATAACCAGAAGCACACAGAAACAGAATAACTAGAACTAACAGAATGGAAACAGCAATTCAAATTTTCTGAAGAGTTCCACAATAAAATCTGACATTGCAAGGAGAAATTTGATCCCAAAATGATAAAGAAAGAGAATACAAATGTAAACAGAATGAGTGATATCCATTATCAAACAGTAAACACAATCAGAATGGGGCATTAGCAGCCAGAAATAATAACACTAAGAGAATCATTGATAAGTCCAACAAAATGAAGATCATTACGGATAAACAATCTGCTGGATGGTTGGATCTTCCAGCATTGTCTCCAAAGCTTCTACTGACAACACTGAACCTGCTTTTCCAGATCATAAATCAACAACTAGTCCATGGTCATCTCTATGTTACAAAATATCTAATCAATAAATGAAGTAATACGTGGTACTCAAGAATAACACATGAACAAGAGCGGTATGGAAAGGTTACAAAAAAATGTAAGAAAACAAGCTTCCACATAATTGCAGAAGGAAACTAGAATAAATTTCTCTACATTCATGATCAACATGTAAAATCAAGAGTCGATAAAGTTTGATCTGCCACATTGACGTATTGGGTTCAGCAAAAGCAAAACAATACATGCACATTGTCTTCACATGGATATTTAGTAGTGGTGTTTGCGAACATTTCTTACTGAGGTGCGAAAATAATACAATTAAAAGCATTTAATTATTTACACATCATCTGCAGATGGATATATAGTGTTGGGTTTAAGAAGTGCAGTTTAAATGTAAACAATCACTAGGCTAGCAATATGTGATGCCTTCGGCTGACAAATTAACCAAAGATATACGAGGCAAACCAATTTTTATTTTTTATCCTATAAACAGTTTGTCAAAGATTTATAAGAAAAAAAATTATACAGTAAATGTAGGATAGATGTTACCCTACATAAAATACCAAGCAAAAAGAAACAAAGAAAAAGAATGAAGCAAATCTCGAGGCAAAACGAATTTATAATAATCTTCATCAGCCAGTTTTTTTTTCCCTCAATGCAATTTCTTCAATAACTAGAATATTACGTAAAAATTCAAATATTGCGAGTTATGGGAAAATAAGGCGGGGGGCTCATAATTGATTATGTCACGGAATTAAACAGACTTGATAGCATAAGAAACCATTCAACCCAAAAGCTTAAGTTGCCATTCAACCCAAAGCTTAAGTTGTTGCGTGATCGAAAAATGGACCATATATTAAACTCTAGCATGCCCCTTCACGTGAAGACCATTAAGTTGAAAGCGTGAAAAGCACAAACCCTCCTTATCTGTAATAATTCACAATTAAATGCAAAGGCAGCATGATTTGAACACAAGATCTCTCAATCACAAAGCTCTAACATCATGTCAAGAAACCATCTCTCGGGCTAGGGATTACGAATAAGGAGAAGTGTTTCTATATTTAGAAATTCATCAATATTTTGTATTTATGATGATAAGTTAATTTACTACCCTACTATTTAGTATTTAGGCATATTTTCATATTTGGGTGGGAAATTATTTTATTTCCCATTTAGTTTTGTTATTTCCTATTTGGTTTCTTAGCTATCTCTATTAAGATGACTTAACGTTATTTTCATTAGGAGACCAGTTATGAAAGTTGAAATAGATATTGAGTATGTGTTGATTCTCTTTTGTTTTTGGGGTGCTCATTTCGACCTATTTACCGGTGGAGTCCTTCTATATTTCAAGTGGATTCCTACATTAGTTCTTTAGTTTCTTGTTTGATTGGTTCTTTTCTTTCCTACATCAATGATGCTCAAGGATGGATTAGATTTTAAACTTTAACACCCTCAATCAAAAGATAACCCTATACCACTACCTATTTAAAATGGTGAAATTATAAATTCCTTAAACAAGCCCAATGACTAAGGCAAAAGGTTGAAAAAACCGTTCCTCCCACTTTAACCCACTTTCCAAACTACATCATTTCTCTTTCCAGCAATCCCTTTCTCTTTGCTAGTCTAGAGGTGATGTTACAATCAGAACACTAGAAATATATAGAAATTACACACAACTAACCACGCGTACAAGAGATCCTGGATGTACAGGCAATACAGTTCACTGTAAGCATATAAATCAATAAAGCATACACCAAAATGAGAAGAGATAAACTACTTGCAATTTGATGGGAACTTACCAGAAGATTGATAGCTATCAGAAGCACTTGAACCCTGCTTAGAAGCACCTCCATTTTGAAAAGCCTTTATACAAAGAAATAATGATTAATTTTAAATATCATGGTTTTATACCAAGAATCCAGAGCTCAATTATAGAGATTCACTTCCGACCCAACCTGCGCATCCGCAGAAGAGCTGGTATCAGCAGCATCTTCAACTCTCTCAAAAGAACTCTTTAGCAAGTTTTCTTCAGGAGAAACATCTACAAAAGCTGCAACCAGAAGGTCAATTAACATTAATGAAGAGGTCACAAAAGATGCCAAATAAACCATCTATAATCAATAATTAGAAATTGACAAAAAAAAAAAAAAACTAACATCTGCCAATGTAAACTACTTTTAAGATGATAGTTCATACATAAAAATATAGATCAAGTGATTGAACAGAAGATGAACTATGCTTGAGCCAACGTAGTCGTCCAACATTTATGTAGCCTTCAGTTTTAATCATTGCACAAGAGGCTCATCACAAAGCACTTTTGCAGCTGAAAGCCCATCAACTTTATTACAAGCAAAGATCCTCTAAGTGTCACTGTCAGCCATGCCAATGGATATGGTAAGTTCTCTCCATCTTACCAACAAAGGGCAGTGAAATTTTCCTACAGAGCAATGCACGTGGCACTAGCCCAGCTCCTTTGGTCACTGGAAGGAATTCCTCGCTAATCACATATCTTAGAACATAAAGTTGACTTTACATTCATTTGTTCCCCTCATGCCATGATTAAAATTGCATATTTAGCTTTTCTAACAATATAATCAAAACCTGAAGATCTGAGAAGTGAACCCATCACGACGATACACTTCTAAATGTGATTTTAATAGTAGTCTTGCATTCTACAAGCTCCTAAAACCCCAATCGAGAAGCATCCCCCTTCCCAGTTGACAGGAAAAATTTGAAAGTACAAATTGCACTTGGAAGCTAGGTTTATCCAGATTTATGAAAGTTAAACAAAAAAAAAAAAAACCTAAAGAGCAAAGCAATGAATAATTGAAAATGGCAGTTAAAAACACACAGGCCCTAGTTACTATGGCACCTGATAGTTTAATACCATATTTTTTGGGTTCTTCCTTGTTTTCTGCTTCACTTTTGGCATCAGTGGCTGGAGCAGTTTCTACTTTGGTTGCAGGAACATCTACTGTCACTGGAGGTTGAGAAGCATCTTGGGTCGCTATAAAATTCCTCGTTGCTGATTCTGTATGTAAAGTAGGCCCGGATGCTGACTGAGTTGGATATGTTGGGGAGCTACCAGGACCTGGCATGGGCGGTATTGGATATGGGAAGGGTGATCCAGGAGGAAAACCAGAATTTTGTGTATTCATCTCTTTCATCATAGTTTTGAAAACTTGTTGCATGGCATATTTCTGAAAAGGTTGACAAACGTACAGTGATGATTGAAGTGAAATTCTCCCATATGATACACACAGCCATTTTGCACAAGAACAAAATCAGATTAGATACAGGCATGGGTTAAGAGATCTGTACTAAAACATAACAAAGGGGAATTGCCCTTGTGCTATTTACATCTTATTTTCTCTGCTTGGAAACCATACTGTAAATCAACAAAATTTTTATATCACATACATTAGTTTTGTAAAATAAAAAATAACAAAAAGGGTGATGAAGGATTAACATCTACATAATTACAATTACTTCCTCTTGAAAGAATCTTACAGTACAAATCCATTCTCTCTTTTTTTTTTTTGTAGTACAATTCCATTCTCTCAGTCACTCCCACTGTGACTTTCTCAATTAGATACTAAAAAAAGGACAACAGAAGCAAATGTTTTGTACCTTGCCAGGAAGGAACAATCAAGACTCACCTTAAAATTTGTGGCTGCCTGCAATTTGATTAAACAGGCAACAAATGAGCAGAAAGAGAAGAAAGAAGAAAGACAACTTACATAAGAGCTTAAAAGATGAACTTAGAACTATCAAACAGTTCTTATTCTCACCCATGAAAATACTGCCGATAGCCCAACACCTACTAGTACCCAAAAGAGAGGCGATCCTCTACAAGCTCGAAAAAAAAAACCACAAAAAGAACACATCAGAAAAGGAACACATTCGAATGCAAGAGCTCCCTACACAAGTTGCCAACATTTTGCACAACCACTAAAAAAAAAAAAAAAAGGTCAACTTTTTACAAAATTAAGAATGTGAAGAGTGTAAACATGAATTACACATTTGAAGGTTGGGACGGCAGTGACTGGGGACTAACACCAACAGAAGTCGTTTGCTGATCACTGGAAGATGTCAGGCTCGCAAAATGCTGCTCAGCACCCAATTTCCCTGTCACTCTACCTATATAAACAAAATAATAATAATAATAACAAATATTCAATTACATATATACATATATAGATAATCCAAATGTTACGGTCAAGTTAAGTGAAGAAAAAAGTCCCAAATCAAAAATTTGAAAAGATTACAGCAAACCCACAAAGCAAAACAACAAGAAAGTAAGCGAAAGAAGAGCCTGAGGAGGAAGGGAGGAAGCAAGGCGTACCATTTTTCGGGGAATTGCCTGGAGGGGAGTGGGCGAGGGCAGAGATGGAAAGTCTAGAGGAGAGAGGGGCAACCCTGTAATTTCGAAGTGACAAGTGAACGAGTCTGGTTCTGGTTCTGGCTCTGGCAATGGTGGAAGGGAATTGTGGAGAGGGGTTATGGACACAAGTAGCAGAGGCTGGACATCCCATAAACAATAATCTTGGAGAAGACGACGTCCTCGAAAGCACCGCCATATTTAGATTTTCCATTTTCTTGCTTTCTTTAGCTCAGAAAATCCTACCCAGCGATTGAATTTTCCCGGGAAACAAAAAGAATTTCTAGGGGATCGAACAGAAATAGGGTGTCATACTCTGTGAAAGAGGCTGCGCAGCAAGCAGGACTGACCTTTGACTTTTGAAGAAGTTTATTGTAGACAAGTCTGCTTATTAAGTCACTGAAACGTAATTATTTATAAACAATATATATATATATATATAGATGAATTTGTTTTAATTTAATTAAGTGTTTGGTAATGACATTATATTGGCATGTGACACCCTTCTTATCCATTTTTAGCCAAATTACTAAAAAAAACAATGATCATGGAATGAAACTAAAACTAAGAAATGAGTTTGGGCCAAAGTTTTAAACTTTCATTGCAAAACATTACTAGATAAAAACTATTGATTTATACTAACAAGCACTGACACGAATAGTAAGGATCCGTTGTCTTTTAACTAAAAATCTCATATTCGAGTTTTGATAACGCAGTCACGTTAAATATTTACTAAAAGATTTTTACTGTCCTTCAAAATCTTATCCAAATCGATTTAGATTAGTCAGTCTTATGATTTAGATACTAAGCAGTCTAAATCCAATAAAAAATTAGTGATTTATTTTGAAAAAAAAAAAAAAAAAGAAGATTGATTTATTAATAAGCCAAATTCTTGACCTTCTGGCTTAAGCCACACAACCCCTCTTTATTTAATGTTTATATTAATGTCCATGCGGATGTTCCATGTTTGTGTACTACGTGGTTGAATCAATAGGGTCCTTCACTGCGCCAAGGTACAAACATTGGCCCTCTCCATCTTCAAAGTCCAATCCAATAGACTTGACGAGCCAGAAAGTCTCATGGTGAAAGGTCTTATTGTGCAGAACAGAGGAACGTGGAATTGGGGAAAGTTAAATCAGTTATTCTCAACGAAGGAGGCCACTATGATCAGTTGTATCCCAATGGGCATACACCCTGAGCAAGATAAGCTCATATGGCACTATGGTAGGGAGGGAAAATACGAGGTCCGGTCTGGGTATTTTCTTGCAAAAAAATAGGGCAAAAACGACTTCAGTCCGAGTTTCTCACAAACCATCCGAGTCGCTTTGCAGCGGCAAATCTGGAAGCTTGAGTGCTCTCCCAAAATCCAAGTGTTCATCTAGCGGGCAATGCATGACAGCGTGCCGACCCAGACTAACGTGCACAAGAGGAAGGCTTCACCAATCCCAGAGTGTTTCTTGTGTGGAGATGGGAATGAAACTCTCGAGCATATGATATTCTTCTACCCTCAAGCAGCACCCAATTGGACAAGGGGAAGCTTGGGTATACCCCTCACAGTTTGGGTTGTCCGAGCTTTGCAGTTTAGTTCCAAAACATTGTTGATCAATTTAAGACTGAGAAATGACCGGAGGCTCTCCCAGTGGCGGCCACTACCTGTTGGCATATATGGAAGGCACGAAACGAAAGCATTTTTGAGCAACGGAGGCTACTGACTGGATTATTAAATAGTCTAAAGAGGGTCATGTCCTTACGACTAGGTAAGTAACCCACCGCTCGTTTCCGTTTGTTATCTTTGGACATTACTCATCAATGAATTGCAACTTTTACCCTTTGTTTGGGAACAAAAAACACAAGGGAATTCCATGCAAGAGGAAAGAATGGAGGGTGAAATGGGATAACCTCTCTTGTCTGGCAACACGATGGAAATGAAAAAAAAAAAAGAAAAAAGTTATATTTTCAGAAGAAGAAGTACTTAAAATACTGTTTAAATACAATTGGTCGGATTTAATATGTAACTAACTGAATTGTAAGTGTAACCAATTATAAAAATAAAATTTTTTTTTACACTTAATTACACTTACAATTCAATCAATTGTACATTAAATTTGACCAATTACTTTCAAGTGTTTCTTTCAAATATATTTTATTTTGACAATATACCAATACTAAAAAAAAATATAGGGGTTAGGGGTTTTCTACCCTGGCCCACAAAAAGCCATTTCCCCGATAATTTGGGGAAATTGGGTGAAAAGGCCAACCGTCTTTTTTTTTTAATTTTTATTTTTTAATTTAAATTATATTTTTATCTTTATTATTATTTTTAAAATTTTAACTTTTAAAGGGTAAAATAAGTATTATAATATTTCTTATTTTCTTTCTTCTTACATTCCACTCATTCTCACATATAATATTTTTTAATTTTTTTTTCACATTACACTCTCTCAAATATAAAAGAAATAAAATACATTCCTCTCTTCCAATATTCCTTTCTCTCGTATTCCTACCCCTCTATATTTTTTTTCCCAAACAATGAGTTAATGTCCCAAAAAAAAAAAAAAAATCTCCAACACCATCACTACTACCATCATTATCCTTTTTTTCCCCTCCTTTTAAAGGAATCAAATCCCTTCCTTTTTTTTTTTTTTTTTTTTTTTTTACTGTTATTGGGTGAATTTGGGGTGTCATTGTGTGTAAGGGTCATCGGTGGAGAAGTTAGGTACGTGTGTAACCAGCATTCACATTCACGTCAGCAAACTTTTTGCTAACCAAATCTTTGTGGTAAGTGCCACTCACAGAAAGAAGGGGAGTTTACTTGGAACATTTTGAATTTGACAAGTACATGTACAATTTGCCAGGGTGATTTTGGCCAATGTCAGACTGATTGGAGATGGTAAACATAAGACTCATATCATATCATTGAAAGTAAGAAATTTGCGTACACTCACCTGCCACACTGCTACCATTGCTAAGTCACCATATTTCAAATTAGAAAATGTCGATCTTTGTTAACAAATTTTGCATCCTTTGTCTAGTGAGAGTGTGCAAAAGGGAGAGATAGAGAGCTTGTGTGTTCTTTATTTCTTGTTATTTGCATCCTTTATTTGATTTCACTATGAATCATATTGGGGCAGCCTGTGATCAGAAAGCAGCAGTTTAAATTACAAAGTACATTGATGAGATTAATCAGACTGTTCTCCGTACGCTTCGTGGGGTTTCAGCACAAAAAAGAAACATTTATCCTCTGCTATTGTGTATCCTTTAAAGGGTGGCTTTATTGTCCACCTTTTTTCATATTGTCATAATCTTATGCTTTATTTTTTGTAGCTAAACATCATAAATTACTGTTCCAGCTTAAGATGTAGGCCTTTTAGTTTATACCATGATGATTGTTCCAGATTAATATATGGTTTATTCTTTTGAAATAAGGGTTTTTTTTACAAAGCTTGTATTAATGTTAATTTGTATCCTTTTCCTTCGACCTTCAGGTCAGCTTACACGTAGGGCCAGTTTTGTCATGAAGGACCGACCTGGGAGAAGAATGGCAAGTACAAACAAATGTACTATATCTAAATTAATTCTAAATTATTAACCCATTTATAAATTTTTTTAAATTGTTTTTTTTTTAATTTTCATAATAAAATTGTTATTATGAAAAAAACTCTATTTCACTTATTTTAAAATATTATTAATGTTGTAAGTTGATTTTTCAACCTCATAAAAACATATTTGAGTCAACAAAATTATTTTTATAATTTCATTTTTTGAAAAATAAAATAAAATTGTATGGCTAAAAAGTTAGTATTTTAAAGAATATGAAAGGTTTGCGATTAAAACCATAAAATAATTTCGGACTAAATCATAAAATTTTATAAAGATTCAGAAATCAAAAGTGCTTGTGAGTTAACGCTTCCCGTCCATTTTTTGAAACTAGATTTTTAGGAGATATCTCGTGATTAAGTATTTTAGAGAATACAATAGTAATTAAAACTGATGACTTTTATTTTAAAAATCTGTGATTATAATTTTGGGAAGGAGGTATGAAGTTTATAAGAATAGAAAGAATTATACAATTATATAACTTACGATGCAATAAGGTTTCTAATTAATAAAAAAAACCTCATTATTAAAATTTAGACTTTTATATTTTTTTTATCAGAGAAAAAAAGTGTATTACGGGTATATCAGTTATCGCAGCTGTGGATCGAAATTAGTGTTTACTTCTTGTTGTTATTATTTAATATCTCCTATAAGAAGAACCTACCATCTGAATACTGATAAATCCGAGCAAAATTCCATTTTAATTTATATGATAATTACTGATTCTAAAACTTATGCCGCACCTTGGAACTATACCTTCAAACCTTTATTTGAGCGAGGCCACACAGCACATGCCAAGGGAAAAGTAAATACGAGGAAGTTCAAATTCGAGTCGATTGTGTGGAGGACACTCCTTATCACCATCTAAGATATCACTTTGAGTGGTACTTAAGGGGTGTTTGGTTTTACTATTGATAATTATTGTTGCTAATTGCTAATTTGTATTATTTATTATTGTTATCGATGAATAAAATAAAATTATAGTATTTAATTAAGTCAACACTTGTTGTTACTGATTGAATAATAAAATGACTATTTTAAACATTTAAATTGTATTCTATTGTATATAATCTGTATTTTTTTTTATCTCTAATTAATTTAAACTAATCTTATAAAAATAAATCTTATGTATTTATAAATTTTAAATTTATTAAATGTGTGACTTGAAGAAAAGCTATAATTTACCATAAATATTATTAGTTTTATAAATATTATTTTTACTATACATATTACTACATGTAAAAAAATATTATTATTTTTACTGTGTAGGGTATTAATTACTCAATAAAAAAAGAATAAAAGAGAAAAAGATGTGAAATCAATAATATTTATTAAAATAATGTTAGTTTTTACTATATAAAATAACATTTATAAATAAAATAAAATTATTTTATTATTTTTACATAAAAAATTGAAAAAAAAAACACTAACAACTAATTATCCTGTTGAAACAAAAAATAGCATGCCCTAAATGTTCCAAATAGTGCCGTTTCTTGACCATATCTTGTCATTTTGTAAATTTGCAAAGCAGCGTCGACTTTTTCTATGAACAGAGTATCTTGGGAAGGTAAATGAAATTGAGATCTATTTCTGCTAAAAAAAAAAAATTATAGAAGTTTCTTTTATTTTGTAACTAAAATTTTATTTAAAAAAATATTTTGTAACTAAAAAAAAAAAAAACCCTTTGAAGAGTTTGGCTCTGGTCTGATCCGCTTATAAAATGCCAGAGGCAAATACCAAGCAGACGCACTTATACGGTTACACTTTTAATAAAGAACAAAAAATTGATATCTCAGTAATTTTTATTTTAAAATTTATCTTAATTAAAATAATAATTAATATTTTTAAAATTAATATTAATATTTTTAAAATATTTATTATTTTTATATTTTAAAAATATTAGTTGTTATTTTAATATTTTTCGAGACAAAAAAACTCGAGACATATACAGACGCTCATATATAAAAGCCCCCTCAGGCCCCAACGCATCTGCGCCCCGGTCTCTCTCCGTAATTCGGTTTGCCGTAATAATAATCTTCCTATCCTCTCTGAAACCCCTAAGCAGAATCGGCTCTCTCTATCTCTCTCTCTCTCTCTCTCTCTCTCTCAAAGCAATTTTTGATTTCTCGTTTTAGATCTGTATCTGCAATACGTTCTTCGAACAGATTTTTTTATTTTCGTTCAGGTACCCTTTCTCTCTCTTTCTCGATCCGTTTCGATACTTGCATGTATAGGCTTTTGGTCTTGGCTTTGGATTTATTTGGTCACAATTCTTTTTTCTTTTCTATTTTGGAATTGAAAAAGGTTTTCCCGTTTGTCTGTTTTCCTTTTCTTCTGCTTATATTTATATAAAATATCCTCTTTTGTTTTGGGTTTTTTTTGTTTTTTTTTTTTTTTTTGAGTTTTAGAATCAGAGATTGTATTGTTGCGTGATCGATATCATCCTGAGTTTATATAATTGGATTGTGAAAATTTTTATATGGTGTTGCAGCTTGGCTTTAAAATTGATGGCTACTTCTGTGGATATGGCTCTTGATGATATTATTAAGAATAACAGACAGAGGGGCAGAGTACGAGATAGGGCCCGTCGTGTCCAGGGACCTCCTCATAGGTCCTTCAATGGTGGAAGAATGCCCTTGCCAGGGGCAGCTCGTAGAGGTCCTCTTTCAGTGAAACCACGGCCTTCGCTGTATGCAATTTCCAAGGCAAGCTCAAAACTGTGGATGGTATATGCATGTGATTGAGAACCTGAATATGAATAACAAACGCATGCAATTGCGAGAGGATCTCTAAATTATGCCTTTAGAAACTCAAAATTGAAGATTGGATCTGTTGTAGTGTAATTTCTTCATGGAGAAGCTCATTGTTTGCCTCACTCAGCCACTTTGAGTCTTTACTGCCCACTTTGTTCATATTATTGTTATGTTCGAGGGTTTAATTGTACTTGTGGGTCATTTGGGCCGTCCATTGGGGGGTTTTGCCACAGATCTGGGTCTCGTTAAGTGTTTTTAGAAATCTGTGGGATCCGCATAAAGTAATATGCTACTTGGTAGCTTCATATACTGAGCAGTATTACTTGGAAAGTTATTTGGAATGGAGTTCTTGGGGTAGTGTAATGCCACCTGACAATTAGACCTATTTTATTTATTCCATATGGTAGTAATGTTGGCATCTTCTTTATTACACGGGGAGAGTGTGATGGATCAAATTGCCATGTGTGGAATTTCACTGGTGTGAGGTCTCGGTGTTTCTCCTAGTTCATGGATTTGATGCAAAGGAGTTTCCTTCGCTTAACTTTAGAACTGGAGTTCTCTTCTATGCCAAGTTCACTGGTTTGAATGTGCAGTGGGTCAAATCCTGTATTTCCTTCTATCTCCATCTATTGTAACTTCTGAAGTTCGGCGACATGGTCACATACCACTTTGCTGATCTGCAGTTTCGTTCTATGCTTTGGCAACTGTACTGAACGATTGATTTTGAGGAACGGTGACATTGCTATCTGGTCATAAGCTGATGTGTTCTATTTGATTTCGTCAGACTTCACGCAGAATAAGGAGTTTGCCTTGGCAGCATGATTTACTTGAAGATAGCATTGGAGCTGCAGGGATAACTGGTGTGGAAGTTGGAACTAAATTATATATCTCAAATTTGGATTATGGAGTCAGCAATGAAGATATAAGGGTACCACTTAATCCACGTGTTTTCATCTTAGATGTTTTCTGTAATGGATTCTGAGCCAATTTTCTGGAAATCAGGAGCTGTTCTCTGAGGTCGGTGAACTGAAGCGATATATTGTGCACTATGACAAAAATGGTCGACCTAGTGTAAGTTTTTGTATTACTCTATCTACCTTATATCAAATGCCAATGCCAGGTTTTCAGTTTTTTAATTGCAACTTTGTTGGTTGCTGTAAAGTGGCTCAAGGTGTTGGCCATATAGCATGTGTGTATTTGTCTGTTCATGTGCCTGTGAAGATGCTTTCATATGTATGCATGAGTAGCGCATTAATATCATACTGTCAGCATAAAGGTTCACAGAGTTTTTTGTTTAGAAGCATGAACTTAAGGGACAAAAGGAAGAAGAAAAATTGACTGAGAAGCATTTTGTTGCATTTGGAATCACTAATAATTTTAAACTACTTGTTTGGACTTTTTTCTTCCCTCTATGTTGTCCTTTCCTAATTTTATTCCATGCGTGCCACTGCTGCTTCTAGTTTGTAAGCAGCTGATATTGCTTGGGGTCCCATATTTTTGAAAAGATTTTTGCATGTTAGTTGGCATTGCTTTCATAGCAGCCTGTGCTTCACATAGATGAATGTTTCTTTGCCCTTGCCCTTCTTTAGGATGTTTTTTTATCACATTTCTTACTGTCAGTAAGTGATCTGCTTTGTGTTAAACATTCCATATTATTCTGACTTGATTGGTACTGATGGTAATGTTACTTGAGTAGAATCTAACTGCTTCTTGCTTGGTTGCAGGGTTCAGCTGAGGTGGTCTATACCAGCAGAAGTGATGCATTTGCAGCTTTTAAGAAGTATAATAATGTACTTTTAGATGGAAAGCCTATGAAGATTGAAATTTTGGGTGCCATAGAAATGCCAATTTCAGCTCGAATGAATGTAACGGGTGTAAATGGAAGGAGGAACAGGACAGCTGTTATGACGTATGTAATCGTGGTTTCTGAGTCATATTTCTTTTCTTATTAAATTTACATGTTAGGGAGTGATATTATTTTTCATATTTAGTGGCCATCTTCTAATTGATTGTCTGACACTTCAATTTATGAAATGTTCCCTCGGTATATTTTCCAGGACAGTTGTAAAAATTTTTGAGCCTTCTATGGGTATTAACTTGCATCTATTGATGGATATTCCATTGGCAGTTGAAGCTTAGAGCTAGGTGCCTGAAACTTTACTTGTGTGTGGGGACTGATTTTATCTATGAACCAGCTTATTTTACCCAGCCTTAAAAGAAAATTTGGGTTGCAATAATTTTCTGGTGAAAATGTCCTTTGTAATGTATACTTTGTGCGAGTAGTTAATGTGTAACCCATTATTTTAATGCTTATCCCTGGACATTTATTTTTTTTCTTCTTTGATTCATTGATGATTGGAATTATGCAGGCCTAGAGCTGGTCGTACCAGAGGGCCTGCTGCTGCCAACCGTGGTTCCAGGTAAGCTTCCACATTATCGTTGATTTTGTTATGTCAAATCCATGTTTAATGATTTGTTTTTTCTTAAGCATGATTGGGCTCACATTTTCGCTTGTTTCTTTGGGCTCTTCCTTTCAATACTCTCTAATGTTTGGTCACATTTTCTTTGCCAATGTTTTTGCATTGAATTGGATGGTTTACTTTTTGCTGGTGTGAGTATTTGACTATATTTTTGTGCATGATTGCTTTGCTGCTTGATGGATAATGGTGCAGTCTGAACCGTCGTGGGGGGCTGAAGAATGGTGGTGCTCGTGGTCGTGCTCCTGGCAGAGGCCGTGGCCGTGGCAAGAAACAGCCTCTTGAGAAGTCAGCTGATGAGCTGGATAAAGACTTGGAGAACTATCATGCTGAAGCCATGCAATCGTAGCAACCTTTTTGAGTCATCCAAATCAAATACAGTAGCTATGTGAAGTTACAATTATGGACATTTGTGGTGGTGGTAGTTTTGCTCTCTGCTTTGTTACTTAAGGACTTGTGGCGATGGCAGTAGTTCTTTTTTGCTCGGTAGTTTCTGTAATCATGACTGGAGGCTTTCATTGTACATGAAGTTGCTGGAAATTTGTAGTGCGGGGTTTTGCAACACCATGTTTCACTGCTCTCTCTACCCCCCTTCTTTTCCGTTGCGCATGCGAATAAATTCCCCTAGTTAACCATCACCTTCACTGCGTATTGATAGTTTTGGCAATTTCTCATGATAAACGCCACCTATTCGAAGTAGGAGGAAGCCACTGTTTTCGGAGTAGGAGAAAGGTGCCCTAGCATTTCGTCTACTGCCAAATGTTTTTATTACCTAGTGTCTTTGCACCATCTTGCATGGAAAACAGAAATGCCTATATCTTGATGTCCAGCAAGCTAGTGGCAAATTTCAATTGCTTCCCGCTGATGTGTTGACCATTCGACTTAAAAACAGAGCGCAAAAATTCCCCACATTCTTTCTGGGTTATTTGAATTCTAGCAACCTCCATTTCCAGCCTCGCGGTCCCTTTACCTCCTAAAAGTGTCCAAGAGAAATGTGTATTTGTTGATATCTAGCTTAACACAATCAGTTTTCTTTATTTTTTTTTATGGAATGGTGCTTGAGAAATGCTACGTAAGAACTGCAACAGTTCCTTGCTCCCAAAATGAGACTGACGGCTGAAGCAAACTTCTATCTGATGCTGTTAATTCTCTTCAAAATGGAGCTGACTTGTATAGTCGGACAAATAAAACCTGGATTATGGCTCAACTCTTCAGCTTGCTGAAATGGAAGGCTGGTCACCATTCTTTTTATGGTTAAACTTTGATCAATATATATATGTGTATTGCTTAGCACTTGAATATTTACAATTCTTTTTAAGATGTACAAACCCTCAAATATACCAAAACAGGGACCTATCTCTAAATATATGCATCCACTGACAATGAACAAGAAAATATTATGTGGGGGCAGCAATATCTTTGTTTACTACCAGATCTCCTGACTCATTCTTATTGACAAGATTTTTAACTTCATCCCAATCTGTACTTCCACTAACAGACTTTGATTTAGTTTTTGGGGCATAACCACTCTCATCTTGTGAAGGCTCTGCTTCCTTGGTCATAACAGGCGCTGCTTCTGCCTCAGGGCTGGACACAGCATGAGGCACATTCAGACTGACAGCTCTTACCAGAGCATCCTTGTGTTCCTTCTCGATTGACTGCAACCTCTCAAGTCTTTGTACTTTTGGAGCCGTTGTAATGGACTCAGATGCACTTTCTCCCATCTTCTACACACAAAAAAAAAAAAAGGCGCTGGTTGTTCTGTGAACTGCCACTAAATTAATCATCAGCCACAAAGCTAACTGCTAACCCAATTATTTCCTGTGCTCACCATTAGCAAAACATACAATTATACAACATATGGGGCAACCATTTACGATCTCAGAAAAACTTAATCATTTCGGGTAGTTCACGCATAAATCTCACAAATTGGTTGAAATTTGACATTAAAAAAGAACAGAGAGCTGCCAAGGACATCACATGCAGTCACAACCGGCAAAAAACATGTCCACAACCAGATAATAGGATGGCGTGTTCCCTAAGGGTAAAAATGAATCAAGAAAGGAGAGATCATGTTTGCCTTTACAATCACTAAAAACATTTAAAGGTTACTAAAGCTGCAATAGCACAAAGTTCTGCTGTGCACATGCATGAACCCTTTTTTTGGGGCGGTAGTGAAGGTTTTTTTCCCGAAAAATAGCAGTGCAGTTAAACCAAATTGTACATAACAGGTAAACGGCAATAAAAGCAGATTAAACTCTTATTATGCTGGGGAGCACAAACTTAATCTGATCACTAGTGTTGGATACTGGCTAAAAACCATATATAACCTAATGTTTCTGTTTAATAAATAACAAACAAAAGTACAACTCTCAAGGGGAAAACCTTACATGCACGGCCTTCTCGGCTGCCTTTTGTATCCAAACGATTCCATGATCAGAAGTGGCATTACAGGACAAGACAATGTGCTCAAATCTTCCATCTACAGGTATGGCTGTTCTGACCTCTGGAGGATACCTCCCACATCTGCATATGACAAAGAGTACATAGCTTCAAGACAAAGCAGAGATGTTTCAGTAATGCACCCATGTTTCCATTATGAGACAAAAATTATGGTATTTCAGCACCAAATCTGGTATCAAGTATATCCGAAGCCAATGGCCAAATCAGTAAACAATCAGTGATGATATCTATATAATCATACACAAGTATTGAGGCTAACAATAGTTGATATCTCGATATTAAGCTATTGTTTATGGGGATCCCAAGAGTCTGTGCTATTATTGAAGAGCTTAGGTAATTTGGCAGTATTTGCGAGATGCTTCTGTGTGATTGGGGGAGGGAAAGGTGTCAACATGGCAACGATGGACAATTTAAGCTCACTAATAGCATGAAAACTGTGAGTTCATTCCGCTTTTAGCATTATGATGATGCCCAATGTTAGTACAATCTTAAGCTAGCATCACTGGGTCGAGATGCACAGAGGTGCACAAGACTGCACAACTCCAACCTACAAAACTAACGTTTCAGCAAAACATCTTAATCATACACTGAGCAAATGCATTTCAAGATGAAACATGTCAACCAAATTACGGTGGGAAAGTTAATCAAGGAAAAGAATTCATTGTAAAGACAATATAAACGGGCCAGAAAAATCTGTACTCAATAATGAATAAAGTTCACATCAAATAGTGATCATGTGTTCTTAAAACATTTGCACATTCTAATATGCCTGGCAGTCTCATTTTTCTACTGCTGCAAATTGTTCTCAGAAATGATAATATTTTCTTGCAGCAGGCGAAACAAAGATAGAGCACAAAAGCCTACAGCAGTCAGCTGCCTCAGTGTAGATTACGAAGCCTGCACAACATAGACAACTGAAATATTGGATCTGGCATGAACGACAACCTAGAATCTCATCCATGTCATTAACCCTATACAACAGACTCTCTTTACATCTAAATTGTCTATGAAAAATGGTATAATGTTGAACTGCAATTGGCGTCCAATACGCTGTTAATGTTCCCCACATTTTGACTAAAACCAAACACGATACTGGCTGCCATATGACAAAGCTGACACAGCAAATAGTTTGAGTGATATAACAACAAACAGCTAGGACCTCTTGAATAGGACTTCAGGGTGGAGCAAGTAGAAGTTCATCCATAAAATTCAACTAAAGATTGAATTTTATTTAGCTGCTCTGTTAGAAAATGTACAAATAACATAGGATCTCAACATCTAATTGAGGTCCAGTCCATGCATAAGATGATTCATAACATGAGATTGCAAGCCGCACATGCATATTCACTGCAATGACAAGTACAAATTCCTCACACAATCCTTAGGCATTGGTGCAATTAGATAACATAGATAACAGGATAAGACAATTTCACCTGCAAAATTTTCTCTCCACAATGTGATACATTCGTCCGGGTGCATATAATCTTCTTGGATCCCTAAGCTTTCTACCTTCTGGTATGAAGGTATCCCTCAAGCAAACCAGAAATAACAAGCAAGGCAAACTGTCCAAACCATCAATGCCTGGTTTAAGAAATAATAATAATAATTCACTCTGCAAAGATTGGAAGAGGAAGAATTTGAATACAATGAAAGCCACAAGCAGTCTACGCTATTATGGAGAGAAGAATACCAACCAGAAAATTGATCTAAAAATGTCTTCCAATGGAGTGGCTGTTCTTGGTAAGAAATCATCCTGGATATTAACAATAAAATAATGTTAAGGGTAGTGTTGCCTTGAAAGGGCTATGACAGATGATTCTGGCAAAATAAGTATAAAATGGGTATCTAAAATTGAGTGATTTCATCAAACATCTCAATGCCATTCCATAATATAACTAGAACAAAACAGTTGTTGAAAGAAAGGAATCAACTTTGATAAAGTAAAAGGGGAATTAAAGAGACTGTTTATGTCGCCACTTAACAAATGCTCATAGACAGGTCAGTTGTCCTTGATTTGGTTTCTCAATGAGTTTTTTCATTTCTCCTATAGGGCCTATATGCAGCAGCTATTGCATTACTAGTCATGTTCAATCTACAACATAATGAGCAAGATCGCATCACATGCTGCCACTAGTAGGTGGGTTAAATAACACATACTGTCTACCCAAAAGAGCTGAGAACAAAACCAGAATTCTCTTGGTCCCATCCCAGGCTCTCAGCCATGAATTTACTTATTTGGTTCACCTTTTTCTCAAAGAGACAAAAGAACAACTTACTCACTCACTGCACCAAAATATACATCTATTTTTCAAGGCTGGTCATAAAATTGCAAGGATCCTTTCATCTTAAAACAAAATTCAACCTGGAAAGATCTTTTCATTGATATTCAACAACACAACCAGAGTTTCATGATTTAGCAGAAAAGGGGAAAGACACAAAAAGATAATGGCAACATCAAATTATGCAAAATTCAAGACCATCACAAACTAAAACTGAGGACTGGCCAATACATAATTAAATAAAACCATGAAAATCGAACATACATAAACAAAAGATTCAAATGATCACCTGTAAAACAATGGAATGAATGATGTCCGCGTACTTAACTGCCAAGTTAAGTGACATACACCTAGCAGGAGCCACGGCATAACACTTAATTTTCTGCCTTGGTATCCCACCCAACAAATCTCTATGATTCACAACAATTATAGTCAACAAGGCGGCCACACCAGACCCCAAAGAATGCCCTGCAAACACAAGAGTATACTCCTTCCCGGTCTCCTCACAGAGCCTCTGCAATGTCTCACTCTCCTGATTCAGCAGCCAAGTGGCAGACTTCAACAACCCATGATGAACATACCCACCATCAAACATCTGCATTCCCAGCCGATTGTTCAGCAGCAACTTGTAGTCACTTTCCTTGACCAAGTTGAGCCCTCTAATGGCCAGCACGATTTCTTTGTGGGGATGGTCAATGTAGATTATGTAGGGAGGGGAGCGGCCGAGGGTCTGCTCGTAGGTGGCGCGCTTGACCAGGCAAGTGGGGTCGAGCCGGTAGCCGCCGTCGGGGGAGAATTGTGGGTTGCGGAGGTCCGTCTCGTAGATTGCCAGGATCAGGCGGCAGATGCGAGGGACAGGCTCGAATTCTCCGGCCGTCGCCAAAGTCCAAGAATTGCTGTCGTCGGAACCTATGTAAGTGCAGCGCTTCCAAGCCCAACGCATGCAACCCAACACGAGTACGCATTCTGCTCCGCAGGTGAACAATGACATTTTATTATTGTTACTTTATTTTATCGTACTTTGGGGTGTTGGGTAATTGTAATTTTTGTGCTTTGATGCAAAAAGTTGCAATCTTTGCTCTTAGTTTTGTGTGTTGTGTTGAAATTCCGGTTGTTAGAAGCTGGTAGAGGAAGTCATTCTCGAGGGAAATTAAAGAAACAGAAACAGAATCAAGGGAGAACTAATTAGCAAGAGAGAGATCAGAGAATGTGATTGGCAAAAGATAAGTTGTTGCCTTTAAGAGAGTGGAAGACAACGATCAATAAGTTAAAAAGAAAAGCAAGAATCCTTCTCAATTGTTAATTGGGTCTTTGAATTTTGCAAAGATAATGGAGACAGAGAAATTATGCATGTCTTGAGATGTTTCTATGCAGAGGAAGTAAGAGAGCATGGCAGAAGGTGAGAATTTTATAAAACACAGAGCCAGATTTTTAACTCTAAAATTAGCAGAGTTGTAGAGAATATTATTGACTGTTGAGGCTGGCGGGTTGGGGCTGGAGGCCTGGGGACGTGAATTGTAAGCTGGCAAGTGCTTCATTTTTTTTTGCTTTTATTTATTTATAGGAGAATGAGAACAGAATGAGAGATGGGAGTCAGGGAATCCTTACTCACTCAGTCTGACTGGAATTGGATTGGATTTTTGGGGAGGGGTGGGGACTGGGGAGCTTTGCTTTGTCTTGAGGCTTAGGACATGGTTAAAAGGTCTAAAATGTCCGACCGCAGTTCTGTTGCGTAAGTGCAGACGATGGTGGGGTCAATGCATGGATGACATAAGTCAGTGTTATTCTAATCGGACTAAATTAATTGATCTGACTGATTTAATTAATGATCGATCAAAAGTTTAGATTGGTTCATAGTAATTTTTAATTCTTAATTTACATTAGTCAAAATCAATTAAAAATTAGTTAAAATCGGACCGGTTCAATTAGTTCAAATTAAATAAAAATTTCATAAATTATAATTTGATCTTAAAATTTATTTAAATTATAATTTAAATTTTAAATTTAATTAAAATTTTTAATTTAGTTCTAAATTTATCTAAACTTTCAATTTAATTCTTAAAAATAAAAAAATAATATTTAATAACCAAATATAAGTATTTTTTTTTAAAATTACTTATATATATATATATATTAATAAATACCAGTTCGACCGGTTGAACCGGTTGAACTTTGACCCGCTAATATTTCTAATTTAGTGATCGATTCAGTTCTGACAACCTTAACAAAAAAACCCATTCCACGGTCAAAAAAAAAAAAAAAAAAAACACAACCCATTCCTTTCGCGTAAGTTCATGGATCGTAGAGACAAATATGGCATTTTGGAAAATCAAGAAGTGAATACAGCCTTGAATATATATAAAATATTTGTTAATACATCTATTTTAAAAATTATTATGCATATAATTTTTAATAAATTTAAAATTAATTTTGTCAGTGTCATATATTATTAATTAAAAATGTTTAATATATGTATTAAATGTATTTAATACATGAATTAAAAGTATTAAATATTCAAAATATTTAAATTTTTTATTATTTTAACAATATTTTAGATTGTCTAACATGTATGTGAAACATGTCAAATGAATATTGTATTTGCCACAAACACACATTGTTTAAAAAATATTTTTTTTCTGAAAAAAAAAGAAACCGTTCTATTAAAATAATATGATTTCATATATAAAACTAACATAAAAATATCGAAAAAATTTGCACAAATCATAAATAATGGTTGGCCTAAAAGACTTAGACTCGACTGGATTACAAAAATACCAATTAACTAAATTTAAAGTTCAATTAAATAAATCTTTCTAACGATAAAATAAATCAAAATTAAGTTAGACTTATTTAATATTGAAGGTTCAGATAAATTTAAGTTATACAGACAAAATTACTTACGACAATATAAACTATATCTCAACGAAACTTACGACAAAAATCAACTAAGTATACCCGATTTCCTTCTAACCAATACTAGAGACAAAAACAAACTGAACAACATAAAAAGCATGAAAATACAAGCAACCAGCTCATTTCACCCATCTGAACCTAAAACTCCAAAAAGTTTCCCAGCTTGATCTAGAGTGAGCTAAGGTGGTCGGAGGAGGCAGGGGCGTCAGTAGTAGTGCTGGAGGCAGAGGAGGTTGTAGCATCAGCGACATCATTGGAGCTAAAGGTGCTGGCAGAAGCAGTGTCGGCGTGTGGATGGAAACGGTGGCGGTGACGGCGAGGGGGGTGGAGAGGACAAAAATGAAGGTAGGCTGCGTAGGAATCTAGATCAAGTGGAGGGAAAGCCGTGGGTGGCTTTCACTTGGTCGGATTTGCAAAAATACACACCAAAACACTCCATAGGAGAAAGGAGAAGCTGTTGGCAAAGAGAAAGAGGAAGACAATGAGTGGGGTGGAGAGAGAAAAGTCAATGACAGATGGAGAGGAGGAAATAAGAATATGAAAAAGAGCAAAAAATTATGTTAACCTGGCCGGCGGTGGTGGTGGCTTTAACGTAAAGACGGCTTCAGAGACAGAGACAGAGAGGAATGTCAGTGCTTCATATATGTGTAATTATAATCACACAAAGTCTGAAGGAAAATCTCCCTAGAATTTTTTTTTATTATGAAGAGAAGTAAAATTATTAAAAAATTACATAAAAAGAAAATTAACCACACCAATTATGTCAGTTTGTAAAAGAGACTATATTCTTCGTAAAAGTGTATTCTAAAAAGTGAACTTAAAACTTGTAACACAATTCATATTTATTATGAAATTTGTACAGTAATTCCCTTTACACCATGTATGTTAAAGCTCACAGTACTAAAGCGTTAAAGTAAATTTAACAAGTATCTGCATTGCATTCGCTAATAATAAGATTCAAGTCCCAATCTTTCTTGATAAACTTCTGAAGAGTTATCTTTTTGAATCAGTCTCTACTATAATGTCTCGGAATCCTTTATTCCAAGCTGTTTTTAGTGCTGTATAAATTGCTTGAAGTTCAGCTTGGATGGCGTAAGCTGGACCACAGGATTCCGAGAACCCATACAACCAGCAGCCATCCTTATTTCTTGCGCAGCCTCCGAAGCCAGCCGGACCTAGTGCACCTTTGGCGGCACCATCCACGTTTATCTTAACAACTATTCCCGTGGGTGGAGACCAGCAAATGAGTCTTTCAACATTAGCACTCCAAAATAAGCTTGAGCGCTCTCTACACTCGTACAAGAGATTATGAGTTTCTAGCGCCTTTCGTCTGATAAGACAAACTATATGCGTTGGGGTCAAGGTTTCATTCTCAAAAACAAATTTGTTCCTTGCATGCCAAAGATACCAAACTGTGACTAAGAATGCAGCCTGTGTGGTACAACCCCATGCGCGCATGTTCTTGTCCAAGCTGAAGGTCTTTATTAATTGATTAAAAGCAATGGTTCTGTCAACATGGATGCCTAGCTGTCGGCCAATGCATTCCCAAATACTCTTTGCAAAAGGGCAACAGAAAAGAACATGGACAATGTCCCCCCAAATACATCCTCATCGTTCACAACTGCCCACTTCTGCAAGGTGACAATGAAAACGGTATGCATTTGTTAGCAACCGTTGGCGCCACACCAGCCATAGGAAGGTTTTGATATAAGGTGGCAACAATAGCTCCCAAATCCATGACCAATTCTCTCCATCAGCCAAGTCTGTGGAGGATAAGATGTTGTATGCGCTAGAGACCGTGAAACGGCCAGAATCACGCTTCCATAGCTGCTTATCAATGATCTCCCCAGCTTTGGCAATAAAAGTACTTTGCAGCTTTAGCTTCAACTGACTCGGTATTTTTCCTTCAAGCTTGTTCCAGTTCCAGCTTTTGTCCATTTGAATATGCTCTGAAACTGTATAATCAATTTCATCCAAGCTCGGAGAAACCTTAGTTGAGCCCACTATGGGTGTGTCTAAAAGCCAGCTATCTGTCCAAAAGTGTCTTTGTTCTCCATTGCCTAAAGACCATCGGATACCTTGAATGAAAAGGTCTCGTCCATGTAGAATAGCATTCCATACTGGAGAGCAACAGCCACGGTCTCCCCGGAATTTTTCGCCGCTGGTTGAATTTCTCTAAGTCTGGTTGACATTCATTTGCTCGAACTGTTTTTTTTTTTTTTTTTGAGATAACTTAGATTTAAACCAACAGATTTAGAATAAAAAACAGTTGGAAATATAAAAAATTAGAACCCTTGATGTCCATTTTGCTAGCATATTGCTGGTTTGCCACTATTACTCAAACTACAAACTCCATTTCATAATATTATAGGTAAAACTGCTAAAATTATATTATAGGATTGCTAGCAAAAATAATATTATAGGTATGCCATTTTGCTGGCATTTCATAATATTATATTTTTATTTATTTATTTATTTTTTGCTGGCATTTTGATGGGATATTCGCTTGAACCTAAGAAACGACAATAATATTATATGTTTGTAAGGAAGTCTCACAAATTTCATGGACATACTATAATGATATAAGTATTAATATATTATAATTAAAATTAGAATTTATATTACATAATTGATAGTTCATACTATGCAAAAGAGATTTAAGATTATGAAAGATATTAAATATTTGTATAATCCTAATAATTTTCTAAAGCGAATTATATATGTTATAACTGCAAAATCAAAAAATAAGACTAAATTTTGTAATTTTTTTTTTAATTTTTGAATGAAATAAGTTAATGAAAATTGAATTTGAGAAAAATTGCCAAACATAACTGTCAATTTGAAAATACAATTTCCCACACTAGCTTTGTGAGCGATCAAGGTTTTGTGTTAAAAGATGGGACCATGCCGATAATCACTTGATAAGAACTAGTAGCGAAGGCCAAGGTACAAAGGCAAAAAGATGCTTAGATGCCTAGATGCCACCAAAATCTGGGGATGGAAATTGCACCTACAGAATATTTTCTTATTATCAATGATTCAATGCCACACGAGATTTTTAGTAATAATTTGATACATTTTTTTTTTCGTACTGGTCATGATTCTAATTTTTTTTCTCATTGCCTGCCTCCAAGAGTTTAAAGGGTTTTATATCGTAGTGTAATAGTAAGTTTTATATTTATTAATACTAAAATTGGATGTGAGAAAAACTTATATAAATTTAATAATATTTAGATAAAATGTCTCTTTTATGAACAGGTTGAATGAGTATATCAATGAATTACCTTAATTTCGATTTACAGGTACAAAAATTGATATATTTTCAAAATACATTTTTTTAGTTAATAAAAAATTAATCATTCAATAATAATTATGATAATTTGTAGCGTTTTTACAATATTACCACTACAGAGCTATATAATTACAATACATAAAAAACACGCAGTTAATTAAATAAATTATTTATTTTTTAAATTTAATATATTTTTTATAATTTAATAATTTAAATCCTCTTATAATAATTTTATATTTATCATTATACAGTTATATAACTTTTCTTTAACAAGACAAACTCTTACCCAGCTTTTACCCTTTTGCAAAGCTGGTGTCACCTAACTCTTAGCAAGACAAAAATAAATCTGAAAAGGACAAATGGTGCAATGATTTAATCGTATAACTACGAAGTTTATTGATAAAATTACTTAAAGTCTTAATTTCTTGTATATAGTTCAAACTCTGATTTTTGCAAATAAAAAAAATTTAATCGCCTTGTTAATGCAAATGAAATGAAACGATTTTGTTTTTTCGAAAAAAA
Organism: Carallia pectinifolia; assembly: GCA_037832335.1. Taxonomy (NCBI): domain Eukaryota; kingdom Viridiplantae; phylum Streptophyta; class Magnoliopsida; order Malpighiales; family Rhizophoraceae; genus Carallia; species Carallia pectinifolia. The sequence goes on from CM075449.1 coordinate 12,767,230, forward strand.
AAAAATTATATACATTTGGCTCTCCAAAGTCAAAACCGTTATGGTCCCCCTTTTTTTTTGTAAAAAAAACAAATTGAAACTAGCCTATCAAAAGTTGGGATGAATTAGACTTCTTGCCAGAAAAAAAAAAAAAAAATTATACTTCTCTTTACTTTTCTTACAATCTTTTCCTCATAAATTATTTTTTTTTTGAACTTTTAATGAATTGATATTAATATTTGTATTTAGAGTAGTCACATTAGAACCCAGTAACCCAGTAATATTTGAATAGTAAACCTGTTTCTTTTAGGTTATGTTATTGTGTTTTATTTTTTAATAAAAAAAATAGTGTTAGCAAGTATATTAATTATAATACTTATGAATTGAGATTAATATTTATATCGTTATTATATCTCATTTAACTATTCTAAAAGAAATAAATTTACTATCCAAATACTACTGGGTTTTAATGTGACTCTTTTAAATTGACTATAATGTTAATGAATTTAAAATCAGTAACGAGTAGTGCACAAATAAACTAACAAAAATGAGAGGTTAATACCTCTAAAAGGTCAAACCTAAATTAAATATAAAAAATCTACACTAAATTATCACTAAATTACCATTTTAGGTAGTTATTATCTTGCTTCATTTGAAAGGTTGACGGGGGTTCAACGCTAATTAAATGTTCCACGGAACAGATGAAAGATCCAAAAGATCTTAATAACAATGCCTTTTGTTTTTTAATCTTCTCTTAACAAGAACAAAAACAAGAACATTTTTAAAAATGAGAGGACAAAAACTGGCTGGAGATTACAGGCTTTATGTTTTTCAGGGTTTAGGTTTGGATCGGTCCGTTATTAAGACTAAAAACTTATGAAAAGAGAATAGAGTTATAAAAACTTAAATATAGGATTAAAAAGTCATAACAGAATATTTTAATTAATTATAATAAAGATACAAGCTCTTTATTATTTCTTAATATCAATGTTAAGTGCCAAAGTTTTTCATACGAGAGCTCAAAATGATTCTTCTTGCAGTGGACTTGAAATTTGGAAGGGAAGAAACAGCCTCCACTGCAATCTCAGAAACACAAATTGTGCTCAAGCTACTGGCTTGCTCAGTTTAAATTCAAGTGTTTAACAGGATCATGGGCTATTAACTGTGCACTTTAAGTTTTAATCACCTCTTAAGCACGTCTCAATGTCAGATATCAATTCAGGCATTGTTCTATCATCAAATCAACAAGTTGATATCGATTTTCTGAATGATAAATCTTCAGCTGAATAGGTATTGGCCAATCTTGCGAAGCCCGACTGTATTCAACTGGAAAAATAATGCGCACAAGAGACTTTCTCGAGAATAGCTGCCCATGTTTTCCCCGTAAAGCTTAGAACTTGCATAACTTGTTAGAAGATATGAAAACATAACGTTGACAAGATTTTGACAAGTGAAAAAGGAGGAATTGAAAATCAGAAAACAAACTATGACGAAAATTTATTTTCACACCAAACTTTAATTTTTTTTTTATTTTAATGGGGTCAATCTTAAATATGGAATCATGATCTGCCAAAGATGGTGGATGTTATATCTTGACCCTAGCTCATCATCAGATGCTTTAAGAAAAAAAAAAAACAACCTGAATGCACATAAAAATAGCTCATCAAAACTAAGGACTCTCAACTTGACATGACGGCAACCGACTCCAAGGATGGTTGGTCTTTGTTCAATGCTTCCCAGTTTATCTGTCTCAGTATCTCAAACCTCTCATTCAATGTCACAAACCCAGCTTGGGGAGAAACAATCCCACAAGTTCCAGCCTTATGAAGGAGAAGCACACTTGCACCCATATCTGGGCCGTGGAGCTTTCCAGTTAGCAACATTCGGAGGGGCATAAAAAGTGATTTCCCCTTGCGTTTGAGAGATTTGCCGAAGTTCTTTGCCCATTTCTGCCAACCAAATGGACCTTCCTCCAATGCTTTGAGGAGTTCACCGCTGTCATATGCAGCCAAGAGACTGGAAGCAACTTCAGAAAGCTTATCTTCTACCACCGTTTTTGCTTCAGGACTTATTAATGTAGAGTGGAAAGGATAAGATAACAAGTTTGACAACACTTTGTCTGAATCAGTTACTAAGTCAATTCCATCCTTTAGCAGTTGAACTGCCTCTTCTACAAATGGCCCTTCAGATTCCTGAAGAAGACCAGTGCTTTTCCAGCGTTCACCAATAAGATTGATCAACCTCTCTGATGAGAGTGCTCGTAGATGCTGACCATTCATCCACCTCAGTTTTGTGGAGTCAAAAACAGCACCACTTTTGTTAACACGATCAATCGAGAATCTCTCAACAAGATGCTCAAGGGTGAAAAATTCATTTTCAGTGCCATCCCCCCAGCCTAAAAGAGCCAGGTAATTCACCATTGCCTGAGGCAAGTAGCCCATCTCTCTGAACTGACCCACTGATGTTGCACCATGTCTTTTTGATAATTTACTCCGATCAGGTGCCAGAATTAAAGAAGCATGAGCAAAGTAAGGCATGGTGAATCCAAGAGCCTTGTATATTAGTGCTTGCCTCAGAGTATTTGGTAAATGCTCCTCAGCTCTTATGACATGTGAGATGGCCATGGTAGCATCATCGACTGTGACACAAAAGTTGTACACAGGTTGTCCGTTGCTTCTCATAATTACAAAATCTCCAAGTGTGTCCAAGTTCCAACAAACCTCTCCCCTGATAAGATCATCAATTTTCAAACTGCCCTCTTTTGGCACACGGAACCGATATGTGTAGGGAGTTCCCTTTGCCAGCTCTTCCTCTGCTTCTTCATTTGTTGCACTGGCCCACTTCCCCGTGTAAACTGGAGGCAGTTGCTTTAATTTAGCAATCTCCTTCATGCTTTCAAGTTCCTCATTAGAACAGAAGCAACGATAAACATGCCCTGCTTCTAAAAGTTTGTTAGCATATTGCTTGTACAGAGAATTTCTCTCAGACTGCCGATATGGGCCATAGTCTCCACCAACCGTAGGGCCTTCATCCCATTGAAGGCCAAGCCAAGAAAGATCTCGGAGCACTGCCTCCTCTGAATCTCTAGTTGATCTCTCCAAGTCAGTGTCCTCAATCCTCAACACAAATTTCCCACCTTTAGATCTAGCAAAAAGGTAATTGAAAAGGGCAGTTCTGGCACCACCAACATGTAGGTTGCCAGTTGGGGAAGGAGCAAAGCGTACTCGAACCTGTGCTTGTTCATCACGAGCCTTAGCAAAGGCGGCTGAGAAATTTCTCCTTGTTGAAACAAAGCAATGCAGCTTACTGCTGTTGTGTTTAACGAGACAATTACGATTACAAAGAAGAGAGGATGGCCACCAAATTGAAGGGCCAAGGCTTAGATCCCTCATTCTCATCATCCCTATAACATTTGTCATTTCTGTACGCAACCCAACCGAACACACGAGGCAAAATATTCTCTCAACTCCTCATGCCTTATCAAATGCTTTTCACTGAGGGATACGGAAACGCATTGGTTGACAAACAATCCTCAAGTCTTGAAGGTAAACATGGAGAACCTATCCATGTTTCCCAGAATCATTACCTGCTGGCATTATTATAAAAGCCCCCAAATTGTGACTCCTGGCAAACGCAGATCATCATAGCAAAAAAAAAAAAAAAAGAAACCAACGTTATTATTTATCTAAAACAAAAGGAGAAGAAGAAGTTGCAAATATTTCATACCGAAAACATAAGCCAAATCATGATATCCTAAAAAATCTTCCTTTCATGGGTACTTCTCGAGAACAAATTCATTGAAAATAAAAAAAAAAACAAATCAAAAGAACACTCATACCAATAGCATTTATGAACAGAGGCACATCTGACTTCAGGAAACCAAAAACCAAGCAGTCGACGAGAAAACAAAAATAAAAAAGGCATAAGCTTTGAACAAAATTCATCATTTTTCTCTCAGGTACGAAAGGTTTTCACGGCAACCAAACAAGAGTTTTTACCTTTTTAGAACCAACACCACGGTGATGCCGATTAAAAAAAAAAAAAAAGATAAATAAGGATTTACAGACCATAACGTAAAAGCAAAATTGAAACTTGAAAATTAAGAAGTTTAAGCACAGACCCACCCTCTGGTTCTGAGCTGTGCTCCTTTGTGTGGATTTCTCTGTGCCCTTTTGCTATGTGCTGCTCGAAAACACTTTGAGCGCGAGAGAGAGGAAGACGGGGAGTCAGTAGATTTGACGGCAACTGTCCGGATTCAACTGTCTGGTAAGCATATCTAACGGTGAAGGGAAGGAAGGGCCACAACCGCAGAGATGGATCCGCAGGTGGTGAATTACCTGAAGACTAAAGTGCTGCTTAATTGCCTGTTGATTCCATCTTAACGGTATTGAATGCTCACTTTATAAACCGCAAAAATAAACTAAACGCAATCCATTGTAAGTGCGCGCGCGCACACTGTGCTTGTTATAGGGGCCACTCTTTATCATTGGCTGGCTGAGATTGAAACACCTATATGGGTTGGGTGTGGCCTGGGCCTCCATCCGAAATTTGAGGCTAATGATAGCATGAAGGGTCCCCCGGTTTCAGGCCCAGTCCTAAGAAATAGCACAATACAACTGCTCCACAAGTGTGGAGATAAAAGAACATAGAGTTTTTCTCTAACTATTAGGTCTGGAGTTTGATCACTAGACTTCTTACCTCATCCCTTTATCTCCTATCAGCTGGTCTCTAGTTTCCAGAAGATAAAAAAAAAAAAATTTTTTTAGTGGGAGCACCACTAAAAATTATCGCTAATTGCCATCTTAAATTTTGATTTTATTGGGGCTGTTTTCCACCCTCTCCCCACAACACAACAAATACATCCTCTCCTAACTTAAATATCCCACTAATTTATTTTATTATTATTATTTTTATTTTTTAATTGAGTCCCACTTAAGTTTTCTTTTCGAAATTCGATTAACTTTAGGTAAGACGAATTAGAAAATCTCTTAATATTTCTAGAATTTGATACAAGGAAGAATTAGTATTAGAAATTTAGGAGGGTCATCCTAGTTTTTGAGTCCTTGGGTAATCAAATTGATGGTTCAAATAAACGGGAGATGGATTTATTATATATATGATTCAAAAATACCATTGTTGTGCAAGGAAAACTAAAATTATTTTATTATTATTATTATTATTATTATTATTATTATTATTTTCAATCGAGTCCCTCCTAAATCTTCTGTTTAGGCATTGAGTTAACTTTAGGTTAGTCAAATTAGAAAACCCTCTAATATTAATAAAGTTTGATACAAGGAAGAGTTAGTATTATAAATTTATAAAGGAACATCTTCGTTTTTAAGACCTTAGATTTTCAAATTAGAGTTCCAAACAAAAGGAAGATAAATTTATTATTATAAGACTAGTGCAATGGAAAATTAAATGCATATATTCTATGGATCGAAGATATTTACTTCCCAGTTTTTGAGACCTAATATATATTCATTTTCGAGGTGAAAAGAAAAAGAGAAGAATTTATTATTTTCTTGGTAAAAAATTAAATGGTATGTCTAATAATGGCAAATAAACAGGCATTACTTAACAAAATGACGCATTTTAGCTATAAAAAGGACCACATGAAGAACACAGAAAGAACCATAAGGATAGCACAAATTGTCATCGATCATACCAAGGACGATCGAACGCAACTGATACAGTGATATGGAGATGAAGCCTTGGAGTTGGAAGATGACGGGCACCAAAATGTTTAAGTGATTAGGGATAGTAGTGGCGATGCTATGGATTGTATCATGTCTCGCAACAATTGCAGATGCTGAGTGCACGGCCAAGTGCTTCTTGAACTGCGTTCGCTTGTGCCACAATAAGCATTTATCACCAGATTTCAATTGCGATAAGTACTGTAACACGCAATGTTGTGGAACTGATGTTTAAAGTGACCATGGACTAAGCTCTCGTTTAAATAAAAGTGCATCTTTTTGAATAATGCAAACAGTGTTACTCTGTTAATTAGTTTTTTAGTAGTAACAATGGTTTGTAATTTAGAAGTTTCTACAGTCACTAATTTATTTTGATATTTTATTTTTATTTCAATCGACTCATACAATAAATCTTGCTTTAGGTGTTGAGTAATCTTAGCTAGGTGAATCAAATTAAAAAAATCCATTAACATTAATAGAGTTTGATAACAGGAAGAATTAGTATATAATAAAATTATGAAAGAACATCCTGCTTTTTGAGACCTTAGATTTTCCAATTGGAGGTCCAAATAAAATGGAAATGAATTTATTATTGAGAAATATTAGGCAGAATTTCTTAGGTAACACCAAAATAACAAAAAAAATGATATGAGCTCTTGAATGGTTAAATTCAGATAAAAAAAGATAAATAAATAAACCTTGTTAAATGAACTATATAGCTAATGTGGTGCTACAAAAAATTAAAATGTATAATGAAACTCTTTATTATTTACATAATAGAAAAGGATTATACTCTATCATGTAAGCAAAATAGGCTAGAACAATAAAAGATTAAATCCATATCTTTTATGGATGGAAAATAAATCCCAATTTATCAGATCTTATATTTGTGATTTGGAAGTCAAAAGAAAAGAGAAAAGTATTTATAATTTGCATGATAAAAAAGAATATTAATCTCGTTGGATAAGAAAATTAGAATAGTACAATAAAGAATTATGTTTGGAAAATAAACAGGTATTGCTTAGCAAAATGGTGCTATTTAACTATAAAAGGGAACCCAGGGAGAGGATAGAATGAACCATAGGGATAGCTCGCATTAGACGCATGGAATTGAAAACCGGACAGGACCGGCCGGTTCAACCGAAAAAATTGGGAACCGGTTCTAGGTTCGGTCCGGTTCAAGTCTAAAAATGGAATTCGGACCGAACCGGAAAAAACCGATCAAGAACCGGAAAAACCGGTCAAGAACCGGGAAAACCGGAAAAACCGGGACTGGTTGAACCGGGTGAACCGGTTCAATTTAAATTAAAAAATTTTAAATTATAATTTAACTCAAAATTTTATCTAAATTATAATTAAAACTCTAATTTTAACTAAAAATTCTAATTTAGTCCTCAATTGATTAAAATTTTCAATTTAATCTTTAAAATTTAAAAATTAATATTTAATCACTATTTATAAATATTATTTTTTAAATTAATTTTTATAAATTATATTTTGTTAAATATACTAATTGTAATATCTTTAATGTATGTAAATATTAGTATAATTATTAAAATACACTTTATTTTAAATATTTATTATCATTCTTATATAATATAACATTTTATATAATTATATAAGCTATATAAAAATTTAATTTTTATATATTTAATATTAAATACCGGTTTTACCGGTTTAACCGCGGTTTTACCGGTCGAACCAGTTGAACCTTGAACCTCTCAGTTTTCTGATTCAATGACCGGTTCGGTTCTGAGAACCTTGATTAGACGAACGCAAGTGATTGAAAAAAAAAAAAAACAGAGAGAAGAAAAAAATCTTTGGGGCAATCCTTGGGAGTTGGAAGATGACGAGAAGCACCAAAATGTTGGCGGTAGTAGTGGTGATGTGGTTGGTTGTATCGTGTCTGGCAATAACTGCTGTTGCTCAATGCACGCTCGAGTGTTTTGAAAGCTGCTTTCACTTGTGCCCCATACCTCCGAAAACAGTAGTAGATTGCAATAAGGACTGTAATAAGCAATGCGGTTGTGGGCCTTCTGGCCCTCCTCCCAAATAAAATGCGGTCGTGGATAATGTTGTTTAAATTTACCATGAAGCTAAGCTCTCGTTTGTTCTGAATAAAAGTGCATCTTTTTTAATAATGTAAACAGCGGTTTACTTTTTTTTTTAACAGTACCAACGGTTCATAATTTAGAAGTCTCTATATGTGATGTGCCGCATGTTTTAATTTGTGATGGATCTTAATTTTGAGCCCTTAATTCTTAATGGAAGTGTAATTGACCACTTGACCTTAATCTTCAATCACAATTACTCTTCCAACTCCATTAAATCACATATAGCAAACCCATTCACTCTCTTTTGGCTGCATGGGCGGATGTGAAAAAACTTTTTAGGAGAGCAAATTTTATATGTAAAGATACAATAAGGATATATATAAGAAATTATATTAATTATTCTAAATAATAAACATTATAATTATATACCAGATTTAATTTTTTTTATTTTTGAAACAAGTTTTTTAATTTTAAAAAAAAAAGATATTTTTTTTAAAGAAACTGAAGCATTTGAGTTGGCAAGGAAAAAAAAAAAAAGAAAAAGAAACCAAACATGCAATTATGTAGGAAATCTGTTTTTTAAAAGAAAAAAAAAAGCGAAGCGTTAAAAGAAAAAGAGAAACATAAACTAATTTTGGGGGCAAAAGAAACAATAAATGTCAAATATCATATAGAGTCTCGAACTCAAGGCCTCTAAAGTTTAGAGATGGACAGACAACCGTAACCACTATGTTAAACCCTTAGCATTGAAGATTCTTTAGCCTACTTATTCTATGACGTAAAAATTTTGGGGGACCGGTGCCATTGGGCAGATTCGCTCCCTACGCCTCAGCTAAATTTGCCCTTGTTTACTTGTAACAAATCTTCAATCACTCTTTTGTAGTCATTTTATATACTAATTGTAATTTTACCAAATATTCAAAATTTTATTAATTTTTTTTTCACAACGTTTTCCATGGTATTACTAAACAATTAGTAACTTTAAATAACAATGCTTTTGATATAAACTCTTTTATTTACAATACTTCTATTAGCAACACTTTATTTCACAATATAATCAAGTAGGGTTATACTGTTTAAAGAAATCATTCAACCTAAAAACTTAAGCAGTTAAGTTGTTAGGTGAGGTCGAAGAATAGATTGTATATTAAATTTTACATTGTGATATACAGATTGACATAGGTTTAGAAGGGTGTTTTTTTTTTTTTCTTTGATAGACATTTCTACTTTCTAGTTTGGTTATTGAGTGGTAGTTCGTTAGGAACCTGATTAAGTTGATGAGGTCCTCCCTCTTGGTCTTTGGTATCGTTGGGTCACATTTTATCTAGTTAAACTATGACGCAATTTCAAAAGCCTTTAGAAGAAAATAAAGCGAGAGGTTAATGAGATTAATGCAATGAAACAAATAGGGTATATCTATAGAAACTAAAGATGTTAATTAAATGAACTTAAAAATTTATAATAAAAAAATCATTAATATAATGTGTTTGTTATACTCACTTACTGTTTTTTTTTTTATATAAGTATAATACACGGATTTAAAAATTAATGTTAATATAGCATAGAATATACATATATATAGAAAAGTGCTATGAGCAAATGCACCATTAACCTCCAAAAATCGGCTTGCAAAATCTCGACTATTACATCTCATGTTAGATTGCATATGTCACAACAAGTAGCGAGAGATGTCCTAGCAACAGTTGTATGCTGAATCATTCTGATCTACAGTTCTTTTTTTCTTTTTTTTTGATCGAAAGAAATTATTGCATTAAATTTATGTGAATCTGTATACAAGTCCAACACAAAGGCATTGAGAAAACTTGCACAAAGCAGTAGTTAAGAATGACACCGATGACCTACAATTAACATGGTCAAAATAACCATTTAGTAATTTCGCTTAAAGCCCGTTTTGATAAAATCCTCGAAAGAGGGTACCTACCGGACTTGAGCTAAACCTAACAAAAAGAAAGATTTTAGATAAGTCTACGTCAGCTGGATTAAGCTGCACTAGATAGTAAATACCGCACTTCGGCAAACTTATAATGGAAATCGACCGAGTACGTCCAGCAACGATTTCCAAAGACACTAAGCTACAAATAGAAAAGCACACACAAACACAAACAACACAAATCTCCCATCACAAAATAAACCATCAGTGACCATTCTCATTAGATCCCAGGGTGGCAGCAGAAGGCAGTGGCGGCGGCGCTGGCAGTAGATTTGGTGACAGCGACGGCTTGACCAGATCCAGGGACGGCGGGAGCAACTCCGACGACAGTAGCAACATCATCAACAGTTTTAGTGACAACGTCAGTAGATCTAACAATGACGTTATCAGATTCGACAACGGTTTCCGCGAGGCCAGAGGCAGCGACATTGGGATCTTCGACTGCAATGGAGGCGACGTCGGCTGTAGTAGCAACAGAAGAAGCAGGGGCACTGGAGCCAACAACGGCAGGGAAGATGACAACTGAGGAGAAGGAGGCAGAGGCGGCGGATGAGTTGGCAGTAAAGACGACAAAAAAGTTGTCCAACTGTAAAGGGACGTGGATCTGATGATAAAAAGGTCATGGAGGACCTTATTGAAGCTAGATCTAAGATAAAACAAGGAAAGGACATCCATTTTTGAATAGATAAGGAAAAAAGAGGATGAGGTAGGGAAAATAGAAGAAATCCATAGTAGAGGAGGAGAAAAGGAGGAAGGAAGTGGGGGGGCTCAGGTCCTCGCTGACGGTGGAGCTAGTCACCATAGGCCATATGGTGTTTAATGGCTCTAGAAAAGGGATTAGAGAGTGTAAAGAGAGGAAGAGCTTTAGAGAGAGTGAGGTCTAGACTACCCCAATTCTGATGTAGAGCAAAAGTTGTACATTTGCTAGATCATTCATGAGCAAAGCCCAAACACTTTGAATTTTAAACCTCAATTTAAATTGTATCTAATGTTGCATATCTCACCATGCCTTAGAGTGAGGCTATTTGTAAACATTGGAAAAAAGGAAGAAACGTCCGCAACGCATTGGGCCTTGGCTATTCAATAGAAATGAAACTCGTATGCATGGATTGTTAATGATCTGATGAAGTTAGTAGCCACCCTCCTTAACCTGACAATGTTAGACCCATAATGTCGCACATGGCTTGTTGGAAGAAATTAAAAGAAGTATGCTCCATTAAGGATTTTTGTAATTGAGTTTTAAATTTTTTGAGTTTTTAAATCAGTCATAAACTTTTAATTTTCATTCTATATAAGTCATTTTTTAGACAATAATTGGTCTTACTTGGTAGACATGTAGTTTGACTCAATTGAAATTGTGTACAAAAATATCTAAATATATCCTAAAAGATACATATAAATACATTTAGGTATGTATTTTACTAAATTTCTACTACATTAAAGGCAAAAATTTAGTGAAAGGAAAAAAGAAATTTAGTGAAATACACAAGCATATTTTTTTGTATTTTTAAGATATGTTTAAGTAGGTTTTATTATATTTCAATTAAATCAAGTTGCGTATTTACTAGTTTAGTCAATTCTTTTCAAAAAAGGGAATTATATATAATGAAAATTATAGTTTGAATACTAATTTGAAAACTCAAAACGATTTAAAACTAAATTACAAAAATTACTAAAAATTTTAAACTTATTGTAACGTTATCCCCAAAAAGCGTCTTGACAGGACCAATCTTAGATTATTACTATAAATAAAGGACCATTCTTTGGGAAGACAGCATCTCAAGACTTTAAGGAAAAAATTCAATTGCTAAGCTTTTGCAACTTATGTCGCAATCTTTATGAGTTTGTGTTGGAAAATTTTCAAAATATTAATAATTTTGTGCCCTAGTTAATTTGATAGTTTTGGAGAGGCATTTATTGATGAAGTGACATGTTAAAAGAGTCACGTCTATTAGGCTTAAAAGACGTTTCACTTGGCTAAATAACTACCAAATTATTCTACCTATAAATATGTGGTGTGACCATTCACATAGATATAGAGAAGATAGAAAAATTCATACATTTCATAAGAGTAATTCTACAATACTACGAAGGTTATTCTTGAGGACTTGATTTTAGTAGTACAAACTGTAGTCAAGATTTTAATAGTACAAATTATAGTCAAGTGTTGCTTCATTTTATTCTGTGAGAAAATTCGCTATAACCTACTTGTATCTTTACAAGGATGAATTTTACTTTAAGAAAAGTGGTTCAGTTATATGACTTGAAGCAATTTTTTCACATTCCAATATACTCTTTTTCTGATTCTAAGAGTTTACTAGCCCCCAAGCTTTTACATTTGAGTGTGTATATTCAAGTGAATTCTTAAATCCAAATTAGTATTTAATGGAATCTTAGTAGCCACTAAGATTGTTTTTTTGAATTAAAAATTTGAGGTGCTAAAATAAACTTAGACTTGTACAATTGGTAATAAACTTTTTATTTTGAATTAGTACTTGAGAGATTATGTTCTTCAGTTGCCAATAAAGTGGATCCATTAAATCAGAAACCAAAATTACGAACTAACTTCATATCTATCTGTAGCAAACAAGTTCATATTTATTTGTGAATGTCTCCCCAAATCCAGCTTCCCTAAAAAACGAATTTTATTTGAATTCTTTCTTCACATATTACAATTTTTGTGATCAAGCTCGATACCTAGGAAGGTGAAATTATTTAATCTCTGCCTGTTTGCAAGTTTAAAATCATTTTATTTGAGATCAAGTCTTTAGATCCTTTATTGGAGTCAACTAGTCAAGTCATTCTCTTCAACTAAAGATCAAGTTTGTGCAACCCTTGAAAATGTCGCAAATGAGGACTGTAAAATTCAGATAGCATGAAAACTTTCAATTCTCATTAATGGTAATCAGAATATATATAGATGTATGAGTTAATACATGATCTACTAAATCTGCTTAATAAAAAAAAAGATATATACCTAATAAAGAAAAAATTACAAAGATCCTAAAGCTCATTCAAGATTACACAAATTAGATCCTACACCTAATAAAGAAAAGATTAGAAAGATCCAAAAAATAATTCAAGATTATACAAGTTAGATCTAAAACTTGCATATTAACTCCAATATCTGTCCTCATGTTCGAGCTTTAAGATCCCAAATGCCCAACTTTTTTTTTTTTTTTTTGATAAGCCAAGTGAAAAAAATTTTATTAAGGCAAAATTATGTACAAAAAACTATAACAAATAGGAGTAACGAAACTTGCCAGTCATCAAAGAAGATGACTGACATACAAGAAATCTAAAATGAAGGAATAACAAATATGAAAATAAGGGCCTCTGTTAGTAAAATTTGTGAAAAATGTCGACTAATACGTAGACGGGGGCAAATTATAGTAATTTGTTCCAACCCGAGACATAAACAAAGACAAGGATAATCTTCTAAGCGAGAGATCTCTAAAGGATCCGATGTACAAATAAAAAAAGGTCTATTTTGACTTTGACATGAAATGGATATATCCATCGATTACTGATTAGATTGGTCAATAAAAATATATTTCAATGCTATTTCTTTTTGATCTTTCTTTAGTTTAGCCAATCTATCATGAAAAGTAAAAAGAGGTAAAGCAACTTTGTGTTGATTTTTTGGAATGTTTTCTATCTTTTGTTTTGCTAAAAAATGTTTATTTGTATGTGTCTCATATCTATCACAAGACTTGTGAACTAACTCAAATCTAAAATCAGAACTAACTCCTTTATGAGGCTTAGGCCCTATTTGACTTCCCTGTTTGATATTGATGTTGCTGATTACTGCTGCTGATTGTTGATTGCTGATTACTGTTGTTTATTGTTGATTGCTGAAAAAACTAATAAAGTGTTTGATTAACTTTGTACTTGCTCTTACTGTTGAATAATTAAATGACTGATTTAGATATTTAATTTAAATTAATGTATTATGTTAACAAAATTATCTTCATGTTTTATAATTTTTATTTTTAGAATAAATATTCTATATATAATATTAAGAATTTTTTCGCTTAATTTTTATTTTTTGGAAAAAATATTAATCTTTACTAGCTAATAAAAATATACTATTTAAAATATTTTTTAAAGCATCAATATTAATAAAAATTTGAATTAAAAAGGTATTTAAGAATTGTTGAAAAATGAAAGTGTTGCATTTACATAAATATTGATAAAATTGAGTAACAACTAACAAATCATATTTAAGTAGCAAGTAAAAAAATAATGAATTTGCATAAATATTCTTTGATGGTATTTTAGTCTATATAAATTATTATTAATATTAAAACTTGAAAAATAGCCTAAAAAGTAGCAAAAAATAACCTTGAACTTCTTTTCAATCAGCTGCTTTTAAGATTTTATATAAGAAAATAAGTAGAATCAAATAGTAACTCAAAAAATTAACCAAACACTCATTTTTCTTGAAAATGAAATGCAAATATACCCTCCTAAAAACTAACCCAAACACCCCCTTAATATGATTCATGGACTCTCCATCCAAGGCCGTTTATCATCTTTCTCATTTTTACATCTCTTGTCTACGGATGATACAATAGTCTTCTACAAGCCTGATAGGGAGGGATTAATTAATCTCAAAAGAATCCTACGCTGCTTTGAACTCGTTTCAGGACTAAGGGTAAACTTTGTTAAGAGTTCTATTGTGGGCCTCAATATAAATTCTGAATGGTTATCCTCTGTTGTTCAAGACCTCCAGACAAAGGTAGAATTTCTTCCAATCACTTATCTTGGTTTCCCCTTGGGTGCAAATCCCCGTAACAGAGCAACATGGGACCCAAATATTGTTAAAATGAGAAGAAGTTTGGCGAATTGGAAAGGAAAACTTTTGTTAAAATGATGAAGGAAGTCCTACTTCGATGCTATGTAAATTTCAGATTGCAAAAAAACTTTCAATTTTCATTGATGATAATTAGAATGTATACAGATGTGTGAGTTAATGCATGATCAACTAAATCTACATAATAAAGAAAAGATATACACCTAATAAAGAAAAAATTACAAAGATCCAAAAGATAATTCAGGATTACACAAATCATATCCTAAAGATTTACATATTAACTCCAATAATGACTAAATAGATAATTCACATAAAAATAAACCTAAAAAGCACAGTATAAATTTAAATTGATACAACTTATAAATTTTGGATACTCATTCTCATGTCGCCCTTATTTGGGATTGTCAGGCTCTTATCTAACGAGTCTAGAATCCTTAATTGTTTTAAAAAAGCCAACTTTTGCACGGACCATTAGACAAAATGGAGATGAACAACAAAGTGTAGAGTAGATATCTAATACATTTCTTGCCATTATATCTTTTCTTAATTTCTGATTTAAAAAAGTCGGATTCTATTTCATCCAATAATTCTTGTTCGTATTTTACAATCTAATTGGATAAAAAACTTGATGCTATCAATTCATGATCATGACATGTTTTATGTTTGGGCTAAAGGATTTCATCATTTTGTAACTTCTTGAATGTTAAAAAAAATTGTTCAGTTAATTAATCAAGAAAAAAAGAAAGAAAAACATGTGGAGCGAATGACAATAGTACTACGAGATTTTAGCTCGAACTAGACATGGCCCGGTTTGGTTTGGGCCCGTGGCCGAAAAAGGCCCCTTTAGGGCCTGAACCAGTCCGAAATCGATCGAAACCCATTTTGGGCTGGCCGAGAACTATTGGGGGGTGGGCATGGGCAGTCTCAGTTCCCCCCAAACCAAACCCAAAACTGCCGTTCCAAATTGAACTAGAACCGATAGTTTGCCCTCTTTAAAAAAAAAAAAAAGAATAAAATTAATGGTCCGGATCTAAGGAGCTTTAATGATCAATGGTCCACAAATTTGGATCATTTAAAAACAACTGTCCAAAGATTTAGACCGTTGATTTTCCAAAAAAAAAATCTATAAATATCCCTTCTCTTCTTCAATCTTCTCCCACATCTCTCTCTCCATATTCTCTTTCTCTACACTCCCTCTACAAGCTGTTTCTCTCTGTACAATCTATTTCTCTCTATAAATTTTCTCTCTAGCTTCTTGTCTATCTGTCTCAATATGGCTTTCGTCTCGAATAATTTTTCGTATTCATTTTCGATTCATTTTCAAAAAAGAAAAGTAATCCCTAACACAAATAATAAAATGAACGTAATCAATGTTTCAAATAATTTTTTTTAATATTCATAATTTTTATACATAAGCAATAATGTTTGTTATCATTATAAAAAATTGAATTTTTTTACCATTAATATAGGTTGTGGGATCACTTACCAGTGGGTTCGAGGCGGTGAGTCTATAGTGATAAGACACTTGAAAAGCAAGCATTGTATTGTATTGTATTAATAAACTATTAACTGTGAAGTATTAATTTTCAATTTCAACTTTTTAAATTATAAATTGTTGATTGTCATACGTTGAATATAAATTTTGAAAAGTTCAATGTAATGTAGCGTATTTACGTCAAACTTTATTGTTTATTTTGTTTAGTAAAAAAAAAAAAACCACAGTTCAAAAATGGGCCAAATCGTCAGTTTAATCTGGATCAACCCGGAACCAATGACCGGTTCGGCTAGGCCTAGAACAAACCTTACAATAAGGGTCGGGCCACGTTTCTGTTACGGCCGGCCCAAAACCAAGAAACTGGGTCCAGCTTGGCCCTTGGTCACCTTTAGCCCAAACCATCTAAACTTTGATCAAGTCCAATCTGAGTGGAGGTAGTTTTTGGATCAAGTAATTGAAGATGAATAGTGATAAAGGAAAGAAAAGAAAATAAGCCAAATTTTTTAAGGAAAGACACCAATTTCTTTTTTTTTTTTAATTTAATGGGAAAGATATTACCAAGAGTAATGTAAGAAATTTTGCTATTTTTTCCTTATAAATACAAATGAAATTGAAATAATATTTCATATACCCTAAATTGGTTATATTTTATTTAAAAGAGTTAAAGCATATGAGAAAAAAAAAAAAAAAGACAGAGAGACACGATTGACGTGACATATGTTTTATACATTAATAAATATTTTTTTATTCTTAAGCTAAAAGTTTGGCCTTAGAAATACATGATATTCAATGAGGGTAGTAAAATGGGCATATAAAAAGTTATTTAGACAGTATTTATATTGTAATAATTAGTATATTTTATTTAATTTAAATAATAAAATATATAATAAAAAATATGATTATTTTTTTTAATTTATATTTTTTTTTATAATTGTATAAAAAATATTAATTATTACAATATAAATATTATTTGGATATCTTTTATATATCTATGGAATGAAGTTTGATATAATAAACATGCTATGCAGTTTTTAATTGTTGGTCGTACATTGTATCTTGCGCGTTAGACATTCTATCGTATTTTATGCATGACGTATATTTTCGACTAGAAATCTTTAAGTTTCAAAATAAAAAAAAAATGTTACAAATTATGAGAGTGGACTCAGATGTTAAGAATTCGATTTTTAATGTATCATAACTTGAGTTTGAATCTTATTGATTATTATTAGAGTCCCTTATAAGTAAATAATCCATAAATCTTGTTGTAAAACTCTAGTAACCTATAAAAATTCTCTAATTCTAAAATGGGAACACTCATTTTTCTCCTAATTTTTTTTTGAAAAGCAGAAAATATATATATATAAAGAAAAGTTACTTCTTAATGTGAAACTCACATGTGACAACAGTTGCATCTCTCCTTCTTCCTCTTTTCTCTTCCGCCAACAAATTTAAAATTTTAAATGATCTACTTCGATATGACTAACCTAGCTATCTACCTCTTCTTTTATTCCTATGCTTTTTTTTTTATTATAAAAATTTAACGTTACTTTTGTTATTTCTAAACAACATAATAACTACATATATTTAGTATGTGAGACCACTTAAGGCCGTAACTTAATAGTTATTTGTTGTGTTTTCTTTTGCTTTAGTTTGCTTTTGAGTCCTCTTGTTGACGCCTGCTAAGGTGCTAACAGTTTGTTTTCTAAACCAGATAGTAAAAACTATTATGGAATTGAACTTTTCAGTTATAGAAAAATGAAAATCATTCTCGAACTAAAAATTCGGTTAACCGATTTTTGACTAACCAAAAATTTCGATTCGGTTTCAATTAACTGTTTGGTTGACCAAAATTTTGTTTTTTAAAAAATAAAATTCTTATCTAAATCTAAAATAAGTATTTTGATATAGTTTTTTTAAAGAAAGTTATAATTATCGTCACAAATAAGATAAACAAGTGATTACTTAAGTTATAATGATACTTTTTTAATATTTATATGTTGCTAATAATTGTATTAATAATATTTTATTATTATAAAAATAAAAAAATATATAGAATAAAATTTCAGTTTAGTTTGGTTAACTACAATTTTTTAATATTAGAAATAAAAACTGAATTGAAAATTTTGATTTTTATTTGATTCAATTAATTAATTACACAATCGGTTCGGTTGATAAAAAATCCGGTTTGGATCGATTCGATTTTATCGGTTAATCAAAAATTTCAATTTTTTTTAACACCCTAACTCGGGCTTTCAGAGTTTATAGGGATTTATGATATGACTTGATAGTGAGTTTAAGATTTATTTATATTATAGTTGAGTACAAGGAAAACTCATGTAGACCCAATAATGATTATATAAAGAGTCATCTTTTTAGATAAAATTGAATAAAAATATTAACAGATGACCTCAATCTCGACTTTTAAATACGATGACTTATATACTAATAATATATTTTTTTTCTGTGAAAAAAAACAAAAACTTCAGCATGGGAGCGAGCCGTGAATGCAAGGTAACATGCCATGTCTTAGATAGCCGACCACAGCCACTCTGGACATTTGACCTCTTAGGATAATTCCTGCCGTTCCGCGTTGCTTTCTTTACTTTTGAGTTTTGAGTAGTTTGCGACTTTTCTGTTTTTTTTTTTAAACAATAAAAAAAATTTATTACGAATATATTATCAGATTTATAAATTAAAATTAAAATAATTTTTATTTGTCATATTTTATTTAATAATTTTAAGGAATTATTTACTACTCAAATATTATTAGACTCAATAAGTCTTTCTCGCACCTATCAACAAATTATAAATTTATAATTACGTCTATGTATAATTTTATTTATTTAAAATAGAGAACGACACAAAAATTCAAATATAAGTTATTACAAAAAAAAAAGACGCGTTGAGTTGATATTAAACTATTAAGTTATGTGATTGACTTTTTTGTTAAGTTGGACTTTTTGACTCATTTATCGAGGGGACAAGAAAGAAGAACGGGAAAAACCCTCTCTGTCTCTCTCTGCTAACTAAAATATATTTTAATGACTTATTTGAGAGATTAAAAAAGGAAAAAAAGAACTGGTTACGAATAGGCTAAAAAAAAAAAAAAGAAACTGTTGTCCTACTTTTTGATTGGACGCCATTCATTTCTTTCTTTCCAAATGGTCCTTCATCTTACAACGTTCGCTATAATCAAACTTTTGCACATATTTTCCGTTATCTAGCACACAAGTGTTAAGTATGTGGCAGAAGTATTGCGATGTAAGTGATGAGTGTGATAATGTGACAATTTTTATTTTTTAGAGTTTATTCCAAATTTCTATAAAATGAATAGGCATCAACATATAGGGCTGATTTATTGATCTAAGTATTTATCTGATATATATATATATATATATATATATATATATATATATATATATAGAGAGAGAGAGAGAGAGAGAGAGGAGAGTAATAAATATTTTAAATATATATTTTTAATTGGTGAAATAATTAGTAATTTTTTTAAAACTTAAAAAAAAAATTTAAAAATAAAAAATTGTCACGTTATCATAATTAATGACGAGCATCGTCCTCATCACTTCTGGGGTAACATTTTGGCCGCGTTACTGACACCCGTGCTCCAAATAACAGAAAATGTACGCAGATGGTCAATTTTGACAAATGTTATAATGTAGAGGGCCATTTTTGAAAAAAAAAATAAAGAAAGGAAAATTGAAGAAATGTAGAGGGGCAATTTTTGTTTTTCTTTTTGGCCTTCAAAATATTATGTTTGGGCGGCCACATACGATTATCTTTTCTTGACAATTAATGTTGTTCAAAACTTTAAGCTAAAGCTAGAAACAAATTGCTTTCGTGTGGTGGGAAGCTCACATGCGCAAACAATATATATATTCTTGAGTGACTGCATTAACTAATAATTATGTAATTGGTAAGAATCGATGTTTGTTCGTCTCCTTTTCCAGACATACGCTTCTCATCAACTAAAAATATATAGATTCTTTTCAAAGGGACGATGATTGTTACGCTGATCATGCCAAAAATTAGTACAAGCAATTGACGGATGATCGAAGAAAATTAATAGTTAAGCTCAAGTTTTGGGACTTTCGTCCTTTATAGTTAAGAGCGCTCTTTCAAGCTGATATGCCTTGTCTTTTGTTGGCTGTTTTTAAAAGTAGTTGACTTTTTTTTTTTTTATTTAGTGAGTTTCGGCATTTTTTTATTCTTTTTCTTATTATCATTAAAAAAAAAAAATTAATGATGTCCAAAATTAATACAAGTAGTCACAGCAGGAAAGTAGCCCGAAATAGTGGCTGTAATTTACAATATAGATTTGTTTGACATTGCAGTTGAATGTTTCAACTGCAAGTTGGTAAACTTACGGTGTTGAAAAGTTTGTTTACATTTTCTTGATTCACATTTATGCTTCACCCAAAAGTAAGCGGTGTACCCATGAAAGCGTTATGTCAAGCTTATGGATTCCCTCCATGGAGTCAAAAGGGATATTAAATGTTATTGTTTGGAGATAACATTTGATTATATTTAGTGAGCACTCTATATTGGTTACATGTTCAATTATTCTCCAACACAAAACAATAATATAAAGCAAGCTGTTTTTCTAATGAATTACGGAGGAGAGAAAGTTGAATCCTTCTCTTGCTCCACTTTTCAAGCTTTGGTTTTTGTCCTTAGTTTAAGGATAAACATACTTCTGATCCATTCTTTCATCTTCACCCTCTCTCATAGTAAATGTCTCTCTTTCGGTATCCATTGTGAATTATTTTTGATTTATATTTTATTAAATACATGAGTTCTCCTCTACATAATTATATTTTACGTAGCAATAAAGTGATTATATAATCTATCCGATTATATTTAATAATTTATTTTTTTATGCGATTTATCAAATAATTTATATCAATTATTTCCCTAAATACAATTTCCCCCTATGTTTTGGTACAAAAAATTTTGTATAAGAACTCTAGGCTACGTAATGTTTTATTTTTCTTTTCTTTTCTCGTCAATGAAATGGGAAAGGGGGTGGTATCTTATGATTCTTGTCAGGAAGTATTGCGACTATCTTCGATAGAGTGTGGAGAATCCAGATAATTACGACATATCTCAATACCAGGCAGATGCAAGTTTAGTACTAGCATTCACCGTAACAGTTATCATAACCTATGAACGTTGACCTGACAATGTTAAGTGTTTATTACTAAACCATAACAAGTAGTTTTGTTTTCTTTTGTCTTTTCTTTTTGTTTTTTTCCAAAAAAAATAAAAAAGTTACATACCATCGACATTAAATTTGAACGCATAATTTCAAATATAGTAAAAATTCTTCAATCAAGATGACAATATCATATATAATATTCGCGCATCCTAAGGCTAATCTTCCGGTTAATTCTTACATATTCCACAGATAAATGTGTAGATCATGATTAAGATATGCTTTCTGCTGGACAAAAAGATCCAGAATAATTTATGTCGACTGTCTTACGTGAAATAGTCAACATGTATTGAGGAAATCGTTATCTGGTAATGGTTGAACTTCAACTGGGGGAAAAGAATTTGGATCGACAAATAGCCAACTGAAAGAAAAGCTAATTTTCTTTTCTTTAACTGCAAATGGACGCATAGATTAATAGTTACATTTTTTAAGGCCACGCGCAGTTGGCAACCTGTGTCAGAAGACTTTTCATACATATGTAAGGTGCATGTGCAAGTCAACAAAATCTCCGTGGTTGGCTGCAGTTTAAAAAATATGGGATTAAATGGATTTTAAATTTTTGTAGTTTAGTTGTTTTACATGTTATTTTTCTGTAGTTTTAATTTAGATATTAAATTTTTTTATGAATTCTAATTTTGGTAATCAATGCTCTTAACAGTAATTTTTTTAATTTATTAATAGAAATAAATAATAATTACATTGTTTTATGATAGCAAGTACTTTATTATATTTGACATAAATATTAATCATGAATACTGTTATGAATATTGTTTTAAATACCATTATATCAATATGTGCAATATATTAAAAATAAAAAAAAAATTGTAAAAGAAATAATGTAGAATGCAGTTAAAATATACTCCAAAATTTAATTTGAGAAATATATGACATATTTTTTAGTAGAGAAAAAAATAATATTTACAAAACGATATAATTTTGATCAATTTCGGTCAATAGATTTAAGAAATTACTGTTGAAGGGGTTAATTGTCAAAATTGAAAATCATAAGAGGATCTAATACATAAATTAAAATTACAGGAGGGTAACATGTAAAGTAACTAAATCACAAGAAATTAAAATGTATTTAATCCAAAAAATTTGCTATTGACCCTAGCCTCGTTCATGGTTTGGCTAGGTGGTAAAATAAGCTTTTTCTTCCAATTTAGGTTCCTTGCTTCAGACTAAATCATAACTCTTCACATAAGATTTAATAGGGCGTAAACAAGTTCAACTTAGTGGAGCTTCAACCAGTGGTGAAAGAACTAGATTGGATTGGTCGGTTCAATCAAAAAAATTGGGAATTGGCCTTTGAACCGATCCTGTTAACTTTAAAAAACTGTTGGATTGAAGAACCGTCTAAGAACCGAGTGAACCGGTCAGTTAAACCGGAAACCAAAGAATTGGTTCTGATTTTTCCGACCGAAAACGGTTTGGTTCAAAAAGGAAAAAAGCACCAAAAAAATGAAAAAAAAAAATCAATAAATATCAACATACCTTAATTAAAATTAATTAATACTTTACATGAATAAATATCTACATGTCTACTTTCTTTCAAAAGTCACTAATATATTTCATTTTTTTAAAAATAATTAATACATTACCAGTTTTAAAATTAATTAACATGTTTTTATTTTATAAAAAATATTCACTACTTTACAAATATATAAATGGTATATTTTTAGAAATAAATTAAATGGGTTATAAATATGTAACGGCCCTTTTTTGAAACATATATTAAAGAATATTATAAGAATACAAATTTATAAATTGTAAGATAATATTAATAAGTTTTTATTTTAGAATAAATTATAAATCATATATATTAAGATTACAAATATAAGTATTCTATACTTATATCTTTTATAATATTACATTTTAAATATTAATATATTAGATAAATGTATATAACTATTTAAATTTAATATATTTAATATTAAATATCAGTTTTATTAGTTCGATTTAATGAGTTTATATCAATCTTACCAATATGGTTGAACCTTGAATTTTTGAGTTTTTCAATTTAATAACCGATTCGATTTTTAAAACCTTGGTTTCAACGTGTTTAAATTTGGCTCATTTAGCCAAAGAGTCTAATCAAGTCGAGCATGTTATCTATCGGGTTGAGTTTCAAAGCTTTTCATAAACAAATCATTTATTAACAAAAACAATTAAGATTATAAAAATTATTGTCATAAATATCATTAAATTGATAACATAATTATATGATAAAATTAAGTAATCAAAAATCAATATTTATTTTTAGTGCATAATTATAAATATAAATGGTGCTTTAGCGTATAAAGTATTCACATTTATGACGTTTGTAAAGAGTCATATATGCACAATTTTATTTTTATTTTTTTAAAAAAAGTAATTTCATTACTTAAAATAAGCCTAATAAATATATTCTAATTTCATACTAAATAGATGTTTTAATGAGTCCAAAACGAGCCTTAAAAAATTTTTAAACGAGTTGAGTTTGCCCTTCCTTAGACTTGATTTGTTTATTACACAAATTTTAATATTAAATTTTTATCGAGTTGAATTACCAAACTTTGAATAATTGTATTGACTAGTTTACACCCTTAAAATTTATGTACAAGATTGCCATCGATCTCCTCCTATCTTGTCTGGGAAAGACTTTTTCATCGTGTTATTACTTTTTTGTCGAAGTTACATTAAACTACAAGTTGCGAATAATAACAGTCCACAACATAACAGTCGCGGGTGCTTAAATTGCGACTCACATGACAGGGTAAGTTTATTTTTAAGATACTAACATTTGTTTAATTTAATTTTATATTTTCATCCATAAAATTGATGTAATTAAGATACAATTGTCAAGAAAAGTACGAAATTGGATTTTTCCATTGCTTGATCAAATGTTGACGTGGCGGTACAACTAGATATTGATCCAGCAAGGTGACTGCCAGTTATCAAAACAAAAGGCTAATTAGGACGAAAATAGATGACGTGTCGGTTTATATTTGGGTTATTAACTTTTCATTTCTAGTCATATTTTTTTTTTAAAAAATAAAAAAATTTGTGGACTTAATTTAAAAAATTATAAAAATAAATTTTAACAAAATTATAAAATTCTAAATATTCAAAATAAAATTTTAAATTTCAATAAAAAATTAAAAATTTTAAAGATAAATCCATAAAATATTTTAAAAATATAAAGATTATATAGAAATTGAAAAGCGTTTTAAAATTTTTTAAAACTACTAAAATCTGAAAATTTGTAAAAAAATTCCACAAATTCAACAAATAAATAAATAAAACAAAAAATCTTAAAAAATGCAGAAACAAATTTTAGAATCTTGAGATTTTAATTTTTTAAAATTTTTGAAGTTCTTAACAAAAAATTTTTTTAACTAAAAATAAAGTTTTTAAAAATGAAAAAAAATTTAAAATTTCCATAAAATTCAAAAATAAATCCAACAAAATTATAAAATTCGAGAAGGGAATAGAAATAGGTTTTGGAGGCTTTTGTGTGTAATTTTGGATCAAGATTTGCTCTAATCTGTTTTAGATCGAGATTTCCTCTAATTCAATATTTATATAGGACAACAAAAATAAGAAACATTATTTGTTAAAATAAAATCGCTATATTCCTTAAAATTTTATTGTAAATTTGTTGAATTTTATAATTTTTTAGATTTATTTTGATCTTTATGAAATTTTTAATTTTTTTTATTTTTGAAAAACTTCATTTTTAATTAAAAACAAATTTTGGTTAGGAACTTAAAAAAATTAAAATCTTAAGATTTAAAATTTTTTTTTTCATTTTTTAAGATTTTCAGTTTCATTTATTTATTTATTTATTGAATTTGGGGAATGGTTTACAAATTTTCAAATTTCTTTTAGTTTTAAAAAAATATAAAATGCTTTTTTGTTTCTATATAATTTTTATATTTTTTAAAAATATTTTATGGATTTATCTTTAAAATTTTTAATTTTTATTAAAATTTAAAATTTTATTTTGAATATTTTGAATATTTTGAATTTCATAATTTTGTTAAAATTTATTTTTTATTTTTTGAAATTAAGTCCACAATTTTTTGCTTTAAAAAAAAAAAAAAATTTTTGTTAGAAGTGCAAAGTTAGCAACTTAAACGTAAAATGACATATCAGTTTCCTTTGTCATAATCAGCCTCTTGTTTTGACAAATGGGTGTCGCCTGGAGATGTTAGCGTCAGCGTCTGGCTATACCGCCACATCAATGTTTGATGGAGCAATTGATGGAAAGACCTAATTTCATAATTTTCTTACCAATTGTGCCCAAATTTCGTTGATTTTGTAGATAGAAATCTAAAATTAAACTAACCGAAAGTTAGTTCCCTAAAAATAAACTTATACCCTCACATGATGGACCGACAATATTTAAACTTTCCCTTCCCCGTATAGACTTTTAAACTTGAGATAACTTAATTGATCGCACAACCTTATTATTAAATATTAGAGCATCACATGCTAGCATGTATCGATCTGTATGAACACAAATAATTTTAGCACAGAGGCAGGTCAAGCCTAGCGGATTGCTGCGGGAAAACTGTTGGCGAAGAAGGTAGATGTTGGACCAAAAAGCCAAAAAAACAAGACCTTCCACACCAGCAACATTATAAATAGACATGACTTCTCAAAGCTCCAAGTAAGATTGCAAAATAGAGATTTGAGATTTTTTTGCAGTTTCGCTTCCGCCCAAAAGATTGAAAAAAAAAAAACAGAAAAAAGACATGGTGACAGTAATTGAGCACTGCCAAGTCTCACCACCGCCGGGCAGTGTTGGGGAGAAGTCACTTCCTCTAACATATTTTGAGTTGATAACAATGGATGTTCTTATCCAACATCTCTTCTTCTTTGAAATTCCCATTTCCAAAGATCTTTTCGTGCAAACCGCAATTCCACACATTAAAAACACACTCTCTCTCACTCTCAAACACATTTTCCCATTAGCTGGTAATGTGATCTTTTCGCGCAACGATGCCAAGCCCGAAATTTGTTATTCGGATGGCGACTCATTGTCGCTCATCTTCGCAGAATCTGCTGATGATTTCACTCATCTTACAGGGAATCATGAGCGAAATTCTTGGGATTTTTATTCTTTCCTTCCTCAACTTCCTGAAGTCACCGTGGTGGATGATCAAATGGTCATTCCCGTGGCTGCTATTCAAGTGACCCTTTTTCCAAATTCAGGTTTTTGTTTGGGATTCCGCATCCTACATGCTATGGGTGACGGAACTGCCACTTCCTATGCCGCGAGAATATGGGCTTCAATCTTCAAATCGGGAGACGATAAGGCACTGCTGGAGGGTGAATTGCCATTACCCTTTTATGATAGGACTCAGCTGAAGGATC
The DNA here is from genome assembly GCA_037832335.1 of Carallia pectinifolia. Taxonomy (NCBI): domain Eukaryota; kingdom Viridiplantae; phylum Streptophyta; class Magnoliopsida; order Malpighiales; family Rhizophoraceae; genus Carallia; species Carallia pectinifolia. The sequence goes on from CM075449.1 coordinate 12,793,815, forward strand.
CCAAAGGGCTTGAACTGGAAACAATATTTTGGAACCAGGGGAAGCATACGAAATTCTCAGGGAAAAAATCTCAAATGCCCACCAACAAGGTTAGATCAACATTCATAATGACTGAACCACAAATCCAACAACTCAAGGAAAAAGTCATAGCAAAATATTCTTCTTCATTGCATGTGTCAGCCTTCACGGTAGCATGCGGCTATGTATGGTCATGCATGGCCAAGGCTAATGTAGCATGCGGAGAAGACATTGGCGGGGAGGAAATTCAATACTTCAGATTTATGGCGAATTGCAGACCCTATCTTAATCCTCCATTGCCTGCAAATTTCGTTGGTAATTGCACGGCACCGTGTATTGCCAGTGCAAAACACAGCGAACTAATGGCTGAGGATGGATTTCTGATTGCAGCCAAAAGTATAGGAGAGACGATCACGAAAAGGCTGCACGGAGAAAACGGGTTGCTGGAAAGTGCAGAGAATTGGGTGTCAGAGTTTGATGCGTCCATGGAAGGAAAGCGGGCATTCGGGGTCACATCTTCGCCCAGATTCAAGCTTTACGATCTGGATTTCGGTGTTGGTAGGCTTAAAAAGATTGAGACAATCACCATTGAAGACATGGGATCTTTTTCACTTGGCGATTGTATGGCTACAGAAGGTGCCCTTGAAATTGGTTTATCCGTCCCTCGTACCCAAACGGAAGCTTTTGCTTCCGTTTTTGCCAAAGGGATTGTTATTTGAATTGAAGCACATTAAGAGTCTAAATTATTTTTCAAAAATCACGATAGAATGTGACCTGCAGTAGGTGCAGTTTTCTTTTCTTTTCTTTTCTTTTCTTTTTTTTTTTTTCATTTCATTTCCAATATTTCAAACGCTTGTGATCCGTTTGTCATGTATTTTAATCTTGTAGCAACGCATCCAGTAAATGTCATGATATTACCTTTTCATAATCGTGACCATTGCCAAAGGTCATAGATGTGTGATTAGTAAGATGTGTGATTAGTAATTATTCTTTTTGTGGCCACAAAAAAAAAAGAAAAAAAAAGGCAAGGTCTTCAAACTTCACCTAGGCTGTTAGATCAAGTGCTCTTGATTTTATGGTTTCGTTGTGCCAATATAGTTGAGTTATCGTTTGGATTTGTCCTATATAGCCGATCGAGACATATCTTTACTATATTTGTTTCTCCCATATAAGATTCCTTACGTGTGTTCGAAAATTCTTACAGACCCTTTTATAGTGGCTCAATTATTGTGTAATAATGCCGTTGTCATATTTGCTATAAGATTTGAATTCAGTTTTGCGTATGACAAGAATTATTTCGGTATATCTCTTCAACAGCTATGAGCTGGTACGAGTTCAAGTTATTGGTCTTTGGATGATAAAGCTCTTGAATTTCATCCTTTGTGTGGTAAGTTTATGATGTTTGAAGAAAAAGTCACACATGGCTATGAATTGTTTTTAATGCTATATACTATATGGGTTGTACAAATTGTTTTTAATGCTATATGCTATTAACATGGTTACGTGAGACTTTGCAACCAAGTTTCCTTGGCTCTAATAGGTAATCAATTTGTGAGTCAAAGGCAAATAGAATCTTTACACTCAAAGAGGAGCACGTTGAAGCAATTGACTTTTGCTGGTGACCGAATAAAATCCTGCAAGCGTACATGACCGATTGTAGTAATAAAATCCTGGTGAATACTCCAGATGTCGAACCCAAGGGAAAAAAAATTAATTATGATTTATGTTATTTAAACTGAAGGTTTTGTGGTTGAGAAAATTAATAAGAATCAGAATTAATGAATTAAAAATTAAACAATTTAACTAATAGAAAATCAAAGGCAAATTAATTAAAACTAACACAAGATAGAAGGCACCAGGGCTATGGGTTTTCACCTAGAAAGGGATGAATTACATGAATTTTGTGGATTAATGATCTGAATGTCAATTTTTCTTCTTTAGTTAGTGTTCTTTGTCGAGCAACCATAACCGTATTCAATCTATTTATGATCTTCTCTCGAACTCACACAAAGTAGATTAAACTCATTAAGAACAGAAAATTTATAATAACATCATATAAACTTATCTCATGTCTGACTCAAAGTTCATATGTTTATCTATTTAGTGCACGATTGTGTCTCATCTATCAATCTCAACACAAATCCTATGACTACTTTCATGATGGCCAGGCACAAAAGCATATTTAAGAACAAAATAGATAAATCAAATCAAGTTCTCAACATATAATAGCAATATAATCAAAAGAACATCTAAACATCTACAAAATCAAATAATCCAACCCTAAATTAGTCTGCATCCCTTTCGCCCTAATTTAGGGTTCTAGCTACTCATGCTAAAAACCAAAGATAAACAAATATCCAACATCATTAAGTTCAAAAGAAAAAGAAGGGAAAGAAAAGGAATCGAAAAACTCGTTTTCGATATCTTCGTGTTCCTCCCTTATGCTCTTCTCCTCTTCGCTCCCTACGCTTTTTCTCTGTCTTGTGTCTACAAGAATAGCCTCCAAAAGTCCTCTAACTCTGCTATAACTTCCGTATTTATAGTCCCCTCAAATAATAAAATTGTAAGTCCTAAAGAGTTCAAATTCGAGTCGGAAAAAGATTAGTAAATTTTCTGGACAATTTCAACCCTGTATCTTCGGACCCAAATTCTGACCCCTTCCACGTAGAATCCGAAGTTCATGAAAACAGTAAACTTGTAGTCCTATCTCTTAGCTTCAATTTGGCCCAAGAATCATCCAATTTCAACTTGTGTAGAGGAAGTTATGGCTGAAAAACGGAGCAATGCGCAAAGCTGTGAAATCTGCCCGAATAGTATCAAATCCGCTCCAATTACTTCTATTTGCATCCAATTGACCTACAAAATATAAAATAACAAATAGAAGTAAAATCCACCAATAATCATAATATTTGCATAAATAAATATCAAATCAAATACCAAATTACATGTAATATTTATGCAAATATTGAATCTATCAGCTGACACAGCTCAAAAATCAGTAACCTATTGAAGGTCTTAAAATCTTGATGGTGAACAATTGTTCCAGCTAGCAGAATAATTAAATTGAGCTCTACATGGAAGGAACATGTGCTGGAAATTTATATATAAGAAGTCTTCATATATGACAAGCCATCAATTCTTGGTGAATAATTTTTCCACCTTGTTCAATCTGAAAATTGTTTTTTTTTTTTTAAAAAAGTTTAATCTGAAAATCACTCAAGAAACGGAAAGTGTTGATAGCTAGCTTTGATACTGGTTCGAATCCGTGGATGGAACTGGAAGACCCACCAACAATATTGGAATCGCATCTAAAAAACAGCCTAGTCAGATTTGAAGTAGTGTGGGTGCTGGGTAAGTTGACTAGGCTCACATTAGACACCAACGGCTCTATATATAAGAGCTAAGAAGCATGCCGTTGGGGTAAGTTTTTGAGTTAGAAAGGAAAAAGAAAGAGAGCTTGAAAGAATGATAATTTGCAAGAGCAAGAGGAGCTCTAAGTCAAAAAAAGAGAAAAGAACAAGGGAGTTCTAAGTTTAAAACATAAACTCGTGTGTGATTGCATTGTAAGAAAGGTCACAGACCTTCGGGTGGTTGTGGTCAGTGGAACATTGAATTATTATAATTGTTCTCTTCCTTGTTGAAAAGTTTAAATGATTCAAACTTTAATTAATGGTGGGCTTGGAAAAATGACGCGAAATAAGAGCTTCAAACCTCCACAAATTGCTCACATACGCAGGGTTTTTTATCAATTATCTTACCAATTATGCACACGGCACACTTTAGTATTTTCTGTTCTGCTTATACTCTTTGTATTTGTTATTTGTGTGCTATATTCACTACTCTTGTGGATCGAGTTAAATTTGCAGTTAATTGTTTTCGTTGCTCACAATAGTAATGAGGGTTTGGGATAAGTTTATTATTGGGTTTGCAACTATTGGAAAGTTCAAATATAGATCAGTACACAAATTGGTGAATAAAATTACATCTCGGTTAAGTGATGAAATGACAACTAATGTTGTGAAATTTTACTTATCCTAATCAGCATTTTACATTTGCATAGCAAATATAATTCAAGTCTGGATAACATTTAACTCTTATACGACAAAAATAGAAAAGAACTTTAACGCTCACACCCAAGAATCACTCAAGTCTAGTTAGTAAGATGTCACAGAGGCGAGAATTTTAATGCTTGCAAGTACCACTCAAGTCAAGTTAATAAGATTGCCACATAAAAGTAAAATATTCTCTGTATTTGAGTGATTTTTGTCACGCACAAAATACTAATAAATAAGTGGATTTCATCACACTAACTACTAACTCTATCAGTTAATAGAAATTAAATATTATTAACCCGTTCATGTACTTTTTTTTAAAGATGGTGATCTTATTTGGGTGATTTCTTTTAAACTGATCTGGATCAAAATTTTCCAATAGTTTTGAACCAATAATAAACATACGCCGGCGGGTTCATAGTCTTTTGAATTTGTCTTTGATCTTACTCCAAAAAAAAGGACTTTGTCTTTGATAATTCTTTTTTTTTTTTTTGTTTTTTATTTACTGTTACATATAACTTCTCTTAATATTCTCACGCCGCAATCAATTTTTATGATAATTTTTATTTGTTCACGCCACACGAAGTGTCATTCAATAACTCAATTCATCTCTCTTGGATATTTTTGAAACCAAGGAACGGCAATTGGGCCCTCAGAAGTAACAATTTGAAAGAACAAAAATTTCTTTAATGGCACATGATCTAGCCGTTTCTCATGGTTACAATTCTCTTGCGCCACCCTGTATTTCGAAAGGTGTGCCAGAAGACTTTCATAACATACCTATTATTTTGTTATGTTGTTAGATGTCAACGGACAGCATATTATCAAATTGCATTCAGAAAGTGGCTTATCAAAAAAATTAACAAAAAAAAGAATAAAAAATAAGAATCCAGCAAACGAGGAAGGCCATGAAGTGAGCGAGTGTGCCACATTGAAGTGGGAGCGTGACCCCATGTAGAGAAATGCGAAAACCTAAAATTAGGAAGAAATTTAAATAGAGTCTAAGTAAGAAAAATGTAAGTGAGTTAAGATTATGAATTTTTTTTATTTATAAGTTATTTACTGTACGCGAAAGTCCAAAACCAGAGAGAAATTTAAATAAGGTTTAAGTGAGCAATATAGAAGTGGATTTGACAATACATCTCAACGCAAAATTTTAAGGTATTAGGAATATGAGTCTTTCTTACTTATAAGTTATTTACTCTTTCCTCTCTTTTTCCGATGATAAATATTTTACAAGAACAACTCACACATTACATCTTAACACTCCACTTAATAAAAAAATAAAATAAAATATTGATTTTTTTTATTTTGAAATTTCAGTATTCTCGTAAAAAATAATTAGACGTCCAATTAGGTAACAAAATGTGCAACCAAAATTAGAGGAAATTCTTAGTGAACTTTGCTTCATCGTCAAATAGCGGGCTTGAACTAGCAAAGCCGTGTAAGACAAATTATATCCTACATGATACTTAAGGATATTTTACCAAATAATAGTTTATTTGATAAAATTATTAATAATTTGATAAATAATTTAAATGCTTAAATATTCTTGATTATTAAAGAAATATGACTCTTCATTAAATACTTATAAGTCAAGAGTTATTAAACACTTAGAAGTCAAGAATCATATTTTGATAGGAGTCAACTCTTAAAGTTTATAAATAAGAAGAGTTTGGTCCTCTCTCTACCAGACAATAACATCTAAAAGTTCATTAACATTTAAACACAATTCAAATTACAGTTTGTATGTTCCATCATAATGGAAGGAGTTAAGGGAGAAAAAACATTCTCTACTAATTTTTTGCATTAAAGATTCTTCAAGTTATATATGAATTAAGATACGTTTCTCTACCTAATTATATGTGAAAAACATGAAGTTCTAAGATCCGTTATTAGAGTTTTTTTTTTTAAACCTAATTGTTTATACATAAGTATAATTGCAATTTTGTCTTATATGTGGTATTAGAGCAGCTTTAAGAACTCGTGTTTTTCTATTAAAGATTAAATATTTTCTTTATTTTTTGAAACGTTAAGTTTATGCCTAAGAACATTGATGGCAATGACTGTCTTGAAAGAATTGGCTTAAAGGAGTTGTTAATTCCTTATGTCATAGATGTTACTGCAAGAATAGGATTTCAAAAGTGACATTAGACGCTTGGATAAAGAAGATTGCGTGTTTAATAGCATTTATATTTATTTTCCTAGATTAAGTTGATTGTTGCCCAAGAAATTAATCTGCATGATATGACTGAAAACAATTATATAAAGTGATGACTATAGAAAAACAAATGGAAAATAAAGGGAATTTTTATGTTTTCTTAGTCCTGTTAAATTCTAAAGTTCAAGCATGGATAACAGTCGGCAGCGAGGTATTGTAAGTTCTTTTCTTGATTAAAAAAACAAGAGTTACGTTAAAAAAATAATAAAAAAAGAATTTTCGTTTTTTTTTTTTTTGACTCAATGGGATTGGAGGCTGAAGATATCCTCAAAACCTTTATAGTGCCTCGGTGATATCCAACAGAAGGGACAATGTACATTAATAAAAAAAAAATAATTATTTCCATGTTTCCACTGCAGAACGACACTTTTCGTTGGTTGGTTAAAAAAAACTATTCACGGGACTCTTGATTTATGGGGCTATGGGCATTGAACAATAAGCCAAATCAATTCGTTGGTTGGTGACAGTTAATGAGTTTTGCCCAACAAGGAGATTCGGTTAAAAAAAAAAAATAAAGTGGTGTCCGTTGAAAACACAGGACTATTGTGGAACAATGCATTGTGGAAATATAGTTAGATTAAGGGCAATTTCTTGTAATTATAACAATCTCAAGAAAAAAAAATTTATGCCTAATAGTTTCGAACTCAGCATTCATTTAGAAGGGCATGTTTGCGTCCGTTTGTGTAGAGGGCTATTGGACAAATGAGTTTGTCCAAATGGTAAAGCGGCACATTAACAGTTCTGTCTTTAGAAAAGCTTGGGGTGCTTGTGTCTTTTTGCTATATTATGGTATGAACAGGTGCCGTAAGCCTTTGTCCACAAAAGTAAGGAACTATTGGACAATGGTGCAACAAAAATAAAAAAAAAATTGTATCCTCTCAAAGACCAACCCAAATTTGGATAGGCGCAATTTAAAAGGGTCTTCAATGCCTCCTACAAAAGAAAAAAAGGACAGTGCCATACAGGAATCATTGTGTACAAATCTGCGGCATTAGAGGAAAGCAAAATGCCTTTGTAAGTTTACTAGCGAGTGTCGCAGTATGACCGGACGGTTAGTCGAAGGACTTATAAAAACGACACGATTGAGGAATTGTTGTTTTCTTGCGGCTAAAAAAGGACTTCATACTTAGAGTCGTCATTTCAAAGGCCTATTAATGAAAACAAAAGAATTGTTAATTCTTTATCCTAATGGTGGTCGAAGTCCAATTAAGTAATCTTGATAGTGATAAAATTCATGACTTAAGAAAATGTTAATTTCTTCGGTTATTGAAAGGCGGCCATAAGGGACAAGAAGGACGTGCTGCATGCGTGAGACGCATTATGTGAAATTTACCGTTGGAGGCAAACCTTGGAATTAAGCGGTGGCACCATTTCATTTAGTTATATATATGTGTGTGTTCCTTGTCCAAAGGAGGAATACTTTAGAGACGAGAAAGAAAAGAATTAAAGTAGTTATGGTTTTGCCACTGAACTTTGTCAGGTGATTATTTGTTTGGGTCTTGAACCCAAGTAAAAGGCGTGACCTAACTGTCACAATAACCATGCAGACAAGGAATTTATGGTTACTGTTATGCAAGAAAATAACAATGAGGCTTTTATTACTGTTGGAGCATTTAGCAGTTACTTTACTTAGTATTTGTGGCTATGGATATTATCAATCCGTTATCATAATAAAAGGAAAATGAAGGATCGTGTCTCGTAGACAACAAACCCATAATGGATTGGTACCAATCGGGATATAAAGAGTATTTATAAAAAAAAAAAAAAAAGCATGGAATATCAATATGCCATATATGCCAATCAGGGAGTTGGAAAGCTCTCTCTCTCTCTCTCTCTCTCTCTCTCTCTCTATATATATATATATATAATACATGGAATATCAATTACTTGTGTTCTCTGTCTATATGATTTTGCTATTATTATATAATAAACTATATTTGTTCATTAATTATTATTATAAATCGTTAGTTACCAAAGTGACCAAATTAGTATTTTGAAAGACATGTATGAAATAGTCATTTATCCATAATATTAAATAAATACTTATAAAAGAAAGTAATTGAATAAATTAAAGTTATTAATCATTAGAACTTTAGGATTTATCCAAAGGTAAATTGTTATTCTCTGATTAATAACATAATTGAGGTATATTAAATTTTTAAGTAAGTATATTTGTTTATCCAAAGATAGCAAATAGATTTAGTTGAAAATGTTTGATTACCTATTAAAGTTAATATATGGTATTTAATTATGATATTGTATATTAGTATTTCCTAAAGGAAGACTATTATAGACTCTTTTTTACGATTGAATCCATCTTACATTCAATTATGAGCATTATGATTATGCAACTTTTAATTCAATTTCATATCTTTTGGATTAAGGAAAACACCATTAATCGGTGAATATACTCAAAGATCAATGGGAGTGAGTTCATTAAAATGATGATATTCAATTTCAATTTTGTTGGATGTTTAAATAGCACAAAAGTCTGCATTTTATTATATGTTCTTATTAAGAAAATGATTATTATCGTGGAAATAAATGCAAAGCTATTTATAATTGTTTCATCTAATAATGAAGTAAAATTTATCACATAATTTAAATATACAATTAATGTATTATGGCTGTAGAAATTTATTTTAGGACTTGAATTAGTCAACAACTATTGTCAAATCGCTGAAAACTTATTGTGATAATTCTGTAGTAGTTTCTTTTCTGATAACGACAAATATTTTAAGGGTGCTAACTTCTGATATTGTCGTTAAAGAAGAACTTTAGAAACAAAGAGTGCCAATTAATAATATTAGCACTAATATTATGATCCTAAATCCTTTAATAGAAGAATTATAGTCTAAAACATTAAAAGAACCTGTTGAAAGAATGGGCATTACCGAACATCATTATCGACATTATATTATAATTCAATTAAGTATATGAGTTTGACACTTTGAGCTCACTTATATGTATTTCTGATATTTCCTATTTTTTATTGGTATACATAAATGATAATGTTGATAGGAAAAGTCTTTTAATAAGGACATTAAAGTTAGACCATTATATTTTGATTAAAGATCATGTTGGGCTAAAAGTTAGTATTATGGTATATAGAAAGGATTGTGTCAAGGAAATGACATACAACCTCCATGACCTACATTAATATTTTAACTTAATAATAATATAATATTATAACTAATGTAAAAAAGGTTTAAGCATAATATTTTTGCACATTACTCTCTCTTATTAAATCACGAAAGTAGTATCATATGTGTCGAGTGGAAAAATGTCAGACAAATTATATCCCACATGATACTTATAATTTTTTACTAAATAATAATTTATTTAATAAAATTATAAATAATTTAATAAATAATTTAAATGCTTAAATCTTATTAATTATCGAAGATATATGACTCTTCATTAAATATTTATAGGTTAAGAGTCATGTCTTGATGAGAGATAGCTCTTGAAGTTTATAAATAAGAGGAGTTTGGTCCTCTCTTGTCCCCTACAAACATTAACATTTGAAAGTTCATTAACTTTTAAAAACAATACAAATTACAGTTTGTATGTTTCATCATAAAGAAAGGGGTCAAGGGAGAGAAATCATTTTCTATTAATTTTTCTCGTTAAAGATTCTTCTAGTTACATATGAATTAAGTTACATTTCTCTTACTAATTATATGTGAAAAACATGAAATTATAAGGTCCGTTATTAGAGTTTTTTTATGCCTGATTGTTTATGCATAAGTATAATTGCAATTATGTCTTACAAGCGGAAAACATGTAACAAGTTACCCATCCAATCCATGAGGTGCATATTGTTAGCATAATAAAATCTTCACCGCATGTGTTTATCTGCAGCATTAAAAACATGTAAAGAGGAATTATGTAGCATTAATCCTCAAAGAAGCAAGACAAAGAGAATATAAACCACAGTGATATAAACTTTTATATCTAGACAATTGTAAATGTTTTAAAAAAGAGCAGTAGATGGACAACCATCAATATCTAACTAAAACATTGTAAGCTTATTAATTACATTGCCTAAAATATAAAGTACAATGATTATTATCAACTAGAATCTGATGGTCGCGTCATGCTATTTTTAAAAAACATCATACACTATTTCATTTAATTAGCTGGTCAAATAACATTTTGGAACTTCAAATCTACCTAAAGTTTAAGTCTTTGGGTGGAGAAGTCTATAGACATTGTAACTTATGTACTTAATTCTTTATATTTTACCAATTTGGGATTTTATATTTTTCACATACCCTCTGACACTTAATAGGTTCAATTTGAAAATGACACAATAAAATTAAATTGAACGCATCGAAACCAGGTATCATGTCCGACTAGTACTTGGCTGAATTGATTAGATCACACATATGAAATTGACTAAACTACTAAATGATTGGTACAGACAAGAGAATGAATTGAAACTACGATATTCTATCAAAATAACATCTTAGAACCTTAAATCTATTTTAAAAATTAAACTTCTAGGTGAGGAATCTCATGGACATTGTACGCCATGTTAAATTTTTGTATAAGCGCGAACTGCAATTTGTTTATTAGAAGGACAATTTTATATTCAAATCGTCCTAAGTGCATTTCATGATATTTCAAGTGAAAAGTACGGCAGTAGAAGCCGTGCTAGCAAAGGGATTTCTATGTATCATTAGTATGTTTCCTAATTCTAACAGCCGTCAAATATCATCCATGTTAGTTCCTTTCTTTCTCTGTTTTTTTTTTTTTTTTCCGAAACAGCAAAAGTAATGCAATTTTATTCAAGGCAAAATACAAATCATAGGTATCGAAAACTGTATAAGATACCTCCCAAGGCCACGGCTTGAAGCCTTAGAACAACGGCACCACGTCGGTGTAGGAGCAAATGAGTCCATGGTCCAACCTGTATACCTGTCGAAAAAGGTTTCCTTTTTCTTGAATTTTGATTCTGGTTCGAATTCTAGCCTGCAACCCCCTAAACAAGCAAGAAAACGACTACAAGGCTATAACAAAGGAACTGCTTTCCACAGTTATATCCTCTTTTCAATCGGTTGCAATTCGGATGTGTCAGTCCGATCTAACAAAATGTTATGAACTGGCTGAACAAAGATAGATTATAGATTGACGAGGTATAACGTTTGAGTTTAACTGGCATAGGACCTTCGATCGACCATGGGGTCTATTCTATTGAATTTGAAGCGTCTTGTAAAAAGCTTCTTCTCATCTTGCATTTCTTTAGTTTGGAAGTTCCAGTACGTTGTTTGTGAATTTCTAATGAAGGCAAGCCCCCGTTTGCCTTTTGATTAATGAAAGTTATGTGCTACTCGCCACTCCGCAAGGCCAAGGACACAGTCTGTACCGTCATTCCAAGATTTGTGGTCTGATACATTTCCATCATGTTACCTAGCCAAATTTGCCACTGAATATGTAGAAAATACGTAGAAAAAAGAGAGTGGGAAAGGAGGAAGAACTGTGGACGGAGTGCTGTATATGACCTACCGTGGGTTACTAGATTAGAGGGGACAACTTCTTTCTCCCTTGCCTTACTAGATCTTCCTTGACTGATTTAAAGTAGCAAGCCAACCAGAACTCAAAGGGCAGAGGCCAGATAATAGGTTGTCTTATATTATCTATGTTTCAAGCGAAAAACATCTAAAAGTCTTGTAAGCAAACATGACCAACGCTTACCAAAGCCAAGGTTGGTTTTACTAAGTAACTAGGATTGACATTGTTTAGCATCTGGCTAGTAAGCGAACCTTCCCATAATGGGTGGAGTCAAGCTCTTGCTCTATGCCATGTTCTTGGACTGATGACTCACGGGTAAGGCAGAACCAAACTGGATTGATGAATGGAAGCTCTACCCAACTCGCTGTGAATGCCACGCTCACTTAATCACTAATCATAGTAAAAAGATCATTGTGGAACCACTTCGTTTCTTTGAGAAGAACCTTGACTCCTGCCCTAGGAGTGAACTCCTTTATAGACGTTCTTTTTGACTTTTGACTTTCCTCAGGTAAAAGTGGAGTTGTCATATTAGAGTCGAGTTGTATTAAATTTCTAATTATTCGAGTTATGAGCATTTTGAGTTCCAAATTTATCAAATTCTAACTTAATCAAGTTATCAATATATCAGGCGTATGAGTTTCAAATACATTAGATTCATTAGGTCTCATGTATTTTAAATTTCAAGTTATTTAAGTTTTCAATTCAAGTTATTGGAGTTTCAATTTATTTAATTGTCTAGTTCGTTAAGTTTAAGGTCAATCAGTTTGGAGTGATTGAGATTGGAATTATTGAAAGTTACATTGTCTTTGACGTTTTTAATCAATGCAAGTTAAGACCAGGATGTCGCGTTGTGAAGTCAGTTATTTGATTTCTTTTTTGAACTTCACTTAGCTGTAAACATGCGTTACAAATGGAATACGTGTAAGCAAGGCTCTGGTCGGCCACGGATTTATCTATGAATTCAACGTTAGCTTAGTCTCTGTTTTTTTCTTGTTCATTTTTCTCTGAGGTACAAAATCGAACAGAAAAGGTAGCTCGGGAGGCAATATATATGCACTAGAATTAGGTTCGAAATGACTCATTAGAATTTAATATGTGATTTATTTTGAATTTCATTGAATAGTATAATCTTTTGGTTTGAATGATTCGTTACTATATATCAAAGTTTTATTACTTTTACATCTTGTATTCAAATTATGTTGTCCTCACATTTAATTATAGATTTCTAAAGGATATAATAAATTATTTTTTTTTCACATTTTCAACTTAATAGATTTTTTCGTAAGTGCGCAAGTTAGAATTTAATATATTATACATTTGTAGGCTGCACAAAGATTAAGTTTATAAGTTTTGGGTTGATTGGTTGTAAAGGATGGAGAAGTGTATCATTGGCAGCCAATGAAGTAAGAACTGGACCGGATCGGCCGGTTCAACCGAGAAAATTGGAAGTCGGTCCTAGGTTTGGTCCGGTTCAGTCCAAGCCTAAAAATGGAATTGGTACCGGACTGAAAAAAATCGGTCAAAAATCGAAAAAACCAGTCAAAAACTGGAAAAAACCGGCAAAAAATCGGACCAATTGAACCGATTCAATTTAAATCAAAAAATTTTAAATTATAATTTGACCTAAAATCTTATCTAAATTATAATTAAAACTCTAATTTTAACTAAAAATTTTAATTTAGTCCTCAATTGATTAAAATTTTCAATTTAATCTTTAAAATTTAAAAATTAATATTTAATCACTATTTATAAATATTATTTTTTCAATTAATTTTTATAAATTATATTTTGTTAAATATACTAATTGTAATATCCTTAATGTATGTAAATATTAATATAATTCTTAAAGTACACTTTATTTTAAATATTTGTTATCATTCTTATATAATATAACATTTTATATAATTATATAAGTTATATAAAAATTTAATTTTTATATATTTAATATTAAATACCGATTTAACCGCTGTTTTACCGGTCGAACCGGTTGAACCTTGAACTTCTCAGCTTTTCGGTTCAATGATCGGTTCGGTTCTGACAATCTTGTTGGCAGCTACGTATGCTAACAATTATCTTCGAATATGAACTGACACAGAGTTCTGTGAAGTTAACTCACAAAGTTTGTTTTTCTAACGAGCGTAATACTTTATAGCGGGACTGTAATGTATTAATACTGTCGTTTCCATTTTTAAGAAATAAATGTAAATGAGAACCTACTTTTTAGGAAAAAAAAAATGTTACAATTGAAATTTTACGTGCAATAAAATTTAATTTATTATTTCCTTTGGACAAAAATTGCTGGACTTGCATGGCACAATAAACAAAACAATCATAGAAAAAGCCTCCTAAGGTAAAATTGTAATATTGGCTTGATACTTTTTAGAAACAAAACATCCGTAGCCAATTGACAAGTTAATGCAAAACATCAATATATAACTATCAATTTTAAAGTCATCAAGAAATATGCATACTAATCAGAAACAAAGACACCCATTTTCATTACTTTTGAATATCATATGCAAACTTTACTACTCGAATACACGTTCCTCATCAACAATCATATTATTCTATCATCACCTCCTTCATGGAAGAAGGGGCTCTAACTAGTAAATAATGTAAAAACGGTAAAATGGTGGCCGAGTGAACAACCATTTTGGGCGGAGAATGCTTTGATAATAATCTTTTGTAACATTATGTCAAAACGTTAAAGCCCCGCCCAACATGAAAACAGTAAAACAAAGCAACGAAGCTGTTGGTGCAATTTGCAACCAACCAGAAAGGTGGTTGAACTTTTGCCAACTACTTATTATTGTACATAGAGTAATAGTCATATTCGACACAAGATTCCAAAAGAAGCTGGAACACCTGAAGCAAACTGAGAGATGAGCACGGAAATCAATTAAGCATCGGACCAAGTGACCCTCATCTCCCCAAACTTGTTGTTTCCTTTGTTTACGCCGAGAGCTTTCCACACCGCCTTCGAGCCATCAACAATGTTTGACCCGCAATGATCGTGGGGAGTGTCACACTCATCCACCACCATTGCTTCGGTAGTTCTTCCATTCCCAAAAATCGTAATTTTTTTGTGGCATCTCGCCCCATTTTCATACCATCGAGTTGATAGTGCCACCACAGGTGTGTTATCACTGTGGAACTTTCCATCACATTCTGCCGCCCCACTGCCTCCATGTCGACTAAAGTCGTTCACTGTCAAAATCGCTGAATTACTCCCGGAACGTGAAAGGGTGTATCTAGATTGGTCACCTGCTTCATTTGGAAGACTCTTTGTACTATTTTTGTTGCCGGGGATGGCTCTCCGTGCTTCGATAGCTACACTAGCCGTCAATATTATAAGAGCAAAGAATAATAAAGGAGCAGTAGAACTTGTGCTAGATTGCTTCATTTTGAAATTTGATGTTACTGTGTGGGATCTTGATGGTTCGAGGTGGGGACATGGTGCACAAATCGTGGGTATATATAGCCAAGTTGGAGAGCCACAATATATATAAAAAATTTTTTGGCTGAAATTACGATGTGTCTGTTTTATTTGCATGCTTTTGTGTTTATGCATGGGAATATACACTCTGCTTTGATTACAACGGCTGCCGAAGAATGAAGACAAGATTCACCCCACTTCCAGTACTTCCTCTCTTTGTTTGCAAGACAGAGGGAAAGAGATACAAAGAAGCTACCGTGCATTTATTTATTAGCAGAATGAATAAGTATATGCATCTTTGTTTCATTCATTAATTTAGTAATACTTGTAGGATTATTCATTAATTCTTTTGATAGCTGGACAAGGAAGTATTGCTCCAACAGTAACTAGAACAATGTTAGGGATCTGCATTCTATATTTGGCGTCGACGGTCTATACATTTAACAATTAGGAGTTTATTAATTTTACTCACTCCTTTTAGTATAATACACTTATTATTTTATATTATATAAAATTTATTTTGTTTTTATGTTTTATTTTAAATAAATATCACTTATTGTATGATATGAAATCATGATTGAATTATATTAAAAAAAAGTTGAGTTAAATTGAAAAATATCTCAATTTAGCCAGAGAAAATAATCAAAATTTTGAAATTGTGTTTGTCATTGGCGTGTTTGTGAGTCGGTTTAAGCGGTGTTATAGTATAAACTACATGCAAATGGTTAGGCAGTTTTTTCAAAACTTAATCCACAGCCAATCCATCGACTACCCTAAACCGTTAATTCAAATGTTATAACAGTTGCAGGTTGGTTGCAAGTAATTTGTGACAAATTGAGATGTGTAGAAGCCACTAACATTTACTCATATCAAATCAGCAAGCAAATATTGAAAATAATAAGATTAAATCTCTGAAGATGATAGTCTTTTGTGATTTACATTTTATGACTTTAATAACAAATAATAATACAGTCTCATCAAATGACATTTGATAGTTTATTTATTCTTTATTTTTATAAATTTAATAATTTAATGACTTAAATTATTTTATTGTTACTTTAAAACTATATAAAGAAAGCCGCCAAATTATTTTCATAAATTTTTCATATAAAAAATAATGAGACTACTTGAATCTACAACTATGACATAACATATAAACTATGCTGCCATTCCAAAAAGCTGTGACAAATCATAAAATAGTAAGAATACGTAAACACGTTTAGCGAAGTATGCGATAAATGCACAGTTAAGTCAAGGCATCCAGCAATTTATCTATTTTCAATGTATCTGTTATGATTCAGACACTGTGTATTCACCTTACTTCCATAATTGTGTTGCTAAAATATTTTTTCGATCAGAAAAAGATTCACGCATTCCAGTCCGCTCTTGTTTTGCAGGCGAGAGGGAAAGAGATACTACCAAAGAAGCATCTGTTTGGTTTTTTATTGGCCGAATGCATAAGTACTATATGCATCTTAGTTTCTTTCATTTACTGAATGACATTTGTTGGATTATTCATTATTTCTTTTGCAAGAGAGAGGGAAAGAGATACTGCCAAAGAAGCAACTGTGCATTTTTTTATTGGCTCGAATGCTTAAGTATATTCATCTTTGTTTTTTTTTTCATTGAGTAATATTTGTAGGATTATTCATTAATTCTTTTGATAGCTGTATGAGGAAGTATTGCCCGGAAAGTAACTAGAACAATGATAGGAATCTGCTATCTGTAGTGGGCTTTGACAGTTTACACGTTTGACGAACAACTATCAATAGCCGGAGAAAATGATCAAAATTTTGAGATTGTATCTGACATGGACATTCTCTCTTTTTTTTGGTAAAATGACATGGATATTCTCTATCAGCTCTTAAACCCATCGACTGTAGTCTTAAGCCAAGTTCTCCGATCCATCCCCCCTTAGCATAACAGCTTAGATTGGTTTGTCACTTATATTCAAAACAACCCATTAGCAGCAATTTGAACATTATCAAAACTGCAACAAATTAACATAAAAGTTAAACTAGTTAAAAGGTCATTGACAGCTGTGCATTGGATTAATAGGTTAGACGATTTAATCCATGGTTACTAAGAGTAAATTTATATTTCTTGCTTTTTTAAACAGCCCACGAAAAACCAGAAAAAAAAAAAAAGAAAAAAACAAGAATTTCTAAGTTCTTTTAAAAAATATTGATGACGTGATATGCTCACTTATCACCCAATTTGTTAGGTGGCCACCATTTTATTGCCATTTGATCAGATTTAATAGGTAATTGGAAAGAAGAGGCAAATAAGGCTAATAGGAGAAACAACGTGGGTGGATTTTTTTTTTTTTTTTTCCTGAAAAAGTTATGGACACGGATCAACAAAACTAAAATTATTCTGAGTGAAATAGTGCTTTTGCCCGTTGCAAAAATTAACAAAAAAAAAAAAATTAAGACCACTTTTTTTTGTTTATCCTGTATTGAATGGCTTTAAAAAATTGGGACAATTGCCTTCGGGGTGTAAGCAGATTGGTTTGAATGGCTTTGATATTTATATTCAAAACAACCCATTAGTCGTGGTTTGAACATTTCTTAAATTATAACCGAATAACATAAAACAACATAACCAATTTTTTTCTTGATAGGCTTTATTAGCACCAAACTCACCAAAAATATAACAGTTAAAAGATATTTTTGCTAAAGCATTTCAAAATCATACTCAAAAGAAGATTATAAAACTCAATCTCAGAAAGTTCAAATATGATTCTCCATTAGATTCCTTGATATTGCTTTATAATAGAGGAATCGAAATAAAGAAATCTAATAAAGTTACCCGAAAGTACTCTATGTCTTCTTCAACTATTTATTTACACTTTTAATTTACTTTATTTATCTTTTCTCTCTTTTTTTTATTTAATTTTAACCATTTATTCACATTAAAAAAAAAGGATTAAAACATCATTGGTGGCTGTGGATCGAATTAATTAGTTTCACGATGTAATCCATGGTTATTACGAGTAAAATTATCCTTTCCACTTCTTATTTCGTTGACTTTTGTTACGTACAGAACCCCCCTCTCCCCCACCCCCCCCCCCAAAAAAAAAACGCCTGTGAAGATTAGTCAACATAATCAACCAACCCAAGAAATATCAACTAAGGTTTCCAGTCAATGTTCATCCTTCAAGATTGTAAAAGTTGGGCTTCCCCCATTAAAAAATTGTCTTTAAGTGATTCAGATTGTAAATCCCAATGTGTTTTTTTTTTCCTTTATAACAGACAAATTCAATTAAAAGGACGACTACGTAGTTGATACAATGAGTATCACGAGAGCCACATGGACAGGTGGCAAGCAGCTGTGGTCCAAGCATGCGAAGGACATTTTTGTCTTTTTAAGATGTAAAGGTTATTATAAGAAAAGGGTAAGAATGAGTTTTACAAAATAACTTAATTAATTTTTTTAAAAGAAAATTTATATTCTCTGCAACTCTCTCTCTCCTCTCAATCACTATCTTCGATTTTTGTTGTCTAAGCAAACTCTGTCTTCGAATTCCTTTGGCCTCAAACGTGATTTGGGTCTCCCTATTATCCAAATTACTTCATTCTTGGACGAGGGTTTTGCATGAGTTTGAATGCGAGGGAGCTATCTAGATAAGCTTAAAAGGCGTTGCTCATTTGAGCGAGGGGTCCAAATTACTTCAACTCTTGGAAGAGTGTTGTCATTCAAGTGTGCTTTTGGGCCTTGCGACAAATTCACGAACAGAAAGAAGTGAAAGAGACGGACATATATAGAAAGAGAGCAGAGGGAGAAGAAAGCCCAAGAAAGCATAATTGTTCAAGGTAATTTTTAATTGTTTTTTAATTAAAAAAACCCTAGGTTATTGATTCCTTGATCCATTCTTTGCCCCACTTCCTTATTTATTTATTTATTTTTGGTGTGCACTCAATTTTATTTCAACGATCAATCACGAGTGCGTCAATTGTTCTAACAAACCATGATGGATTCAAATAGTTTTGATGCTGATCTTTTTTTTTTTTTTTTCCTATTGCAAAATACACATTGCAGTTGCATTAATATAAGAAGGATGTGACCCATTGTTAAGTTCACGAAATTAATTACATGCTCGAAGGAGGGTGTTTCATTGCAACTCAGCCAAATGGGGGTGGCATTAGCAGAATACAGTGGCATATAGCATGTGAAAATTGAACAATATGAGTCTCAATAATGAAAGAGTACTGTAAGATATTAGATGCTTTGACTTCAAGCGTTTAACATACTTGTAAAATATAATTTCATTGAAGACAAATTCTGTCATTTCTGCTAGAACATTAGAGACCAATAGGAGAAATCAAAACTCTAGATAGCTTAATTAAGGCATGTTAGAAGTATATATATATCACTTTCGTAGTTTTAGTTATCTTCTCTCACCAAATATTGTAATTAGTATCCATTAAAAAAATAAAACATTCAGGATGAGTGCCAACCTTTGAAGTAAATAATACTTAGATCAATTTGCATATATTTCTTTAACAATTGTTAGTGGAGTGTGTTGTTGTATATAGTTTTGATCTCCGATCACTTCTTTGGTATCTCGTATCTGAGTTAGGCCTTCAGGACTCAGGTCTTTAGCAATGATGCTAATGCGAGTTTGGATTGGTTGGATAGAAGCTTAAATATCATGCCATTCTTTTTTTCTCCCAAGCAACGATATTCTTTTCCGCAATTAAATTGTTGCTATGAACATTTGATGGATAGAATTTGACCCCTTTTGTGGGATAACATATGTTATCTATGGTCCTCCAACAGTGGATATTATATAGGATTAGAGAATTGCAGCCAAAATGCAACATTA
Source organism: Carallia pectinifolia (assembly GCA_037832335.1). Lineage (NCBI taxonomy): Eukaryota > Viridiplantae > Streptophyta > Magnoliopsida > Malpighiales > Rhizophoraceae > Carallia > Carallia pectinifolia. The sequence goes on from CM075449.1 coordinate 12,813,887, forward strand.
GCTAAGTTTTAATCTTTAGAAATCAATTTTAGCTTCATAAGGTAATCTCAACATCTATACACTTCCAAACAAAGAAATACGATGGCCTTCGTGGTCTTCTACATTAAATATGTCTCACTTGCTTGCTAACCATTAAGTTGTAGTATTTATTAACTTGTTGAAGTTAGGCTCAAAGTAATATTGGAATAATGGGTTCATAAATCATTTGATCTTATAATTAGAATTTATTCCTAACAATGATAATACATATTTAAGTAATCAACAAGTATTGTCTCCTAGGTTTTATCAATAATTAAGTTATTTTGTAAAAACTATTCTTACCCTACTAGTGGTATTTGCATTTGCAGTGGATTTGTGTCTTTGGTTGCTTTGGAAACCTTAAGTTTTTGCTGGTCGAATTTGGATATATACATATGTATATGCGCTATGAAGTATTTGAAGCTTGTTTTTTCTCAAGGTTCAATTCAATGACCATGTTTCATTATTGATATTTTAGGCTAATTGAATTTGTGATATGATGCTTTCCATAAATCAAGTTTTGTTAATTTTGGACTAAATTTTAGTTCCTGAGTGGATGGGCAGACCTTGGTTACTATTCATAGGGCAGTTTGGAATGCATTTCCTTTAGTTTATCTATGAGGTTGGGATATTCGTGTGAGTAAATTGGATTTTTTTGAGTGCACTACTTGCTCCCTTGGAACAAGGGCAGTGAACAAATTTGGGTTCTTTTTATTGTCATTATTGTTGGTATTGCTATTATTTTTTTATAAGAGCTGCAGCATCTACAATGTGTAAGAAGTAAGATTATAAGTGCTATGAAGTACTTGAAATTTGTTTTTTTGGAAGGTACAATTGAATGATCTTGTTTCATTATTGTTTGAGTTTGATAGATATAGTATGATAGGTATCTATGATTTTAGTGGTTTTACTTGTACTGGTTGTTATGGTGAAGCCTTTTTAACTCTATATTTGGATGGGAAAAGTCTTGGAAGATAAAGGACAAAGGTTTTAGAGTGGAAGTTGGTTGTGATAGAAAATGTTAGTGCTCTTTTTGTTGTTAGGTTTTGTTAATATATCAATAGAGAGTGAAAGGGCAAGGCTTATAGAAAATTTGTTCTTGTTGTATTGACCCAAGAACATGTCTCATAGTGGAAGATCGACAAAGAGAGAAAGTAGCCTCTGTGACAGGAGAGAAGGCTAGCAAAGGAAGCACAATGTAAGTCTAAATACAGGATGGTTGACATCCTGTATGTCATAAAAGTGATATAATTAATGTAATAGCCAGTGCATTTTTTGCATGCATAAATGCAATAAACAATTTATTTGTTTTGTAGTTGTTAAATACTCAATGCACAACTGAGAGACTTTTGTTCGTGCTGGAATTGATGAATGATAAGCAGAGAAAATGGATTGCAAAAATGGGGTTTGGTGAATTGTTTAGAATTGATAACATTAGGGTGGACCACTGTTTGATTGAATGGTTGTTTAATAGATTTGATCTGGAATCACGATCTTTGAAAATGCGGGAGTCGATGGAGAAACAAATTAATGGTAAAGATGTTGGCTGGATACTCGGCATTCTCATAGGTTCATTGACTTTTTTGTGGAAATATTGTAAAAGAAAACTTAAAGACATAGAGGCGATGTTTGTGGGGAAGAGTCTATATTTGACGAAGAGCTGTTTGGGTACATGAATGATCGGACTTATGAAGTATTATTTAAGCAGAGATGCTTATTGTTTATCTTGGGTGCATTTTTGGGCTCGACAATGTTAGCAGGTATTACAAAGAAGCACATGGGAGTTGTGGTAGTTGCTGAACGTGGCGAGGAGTATCACTGGTGCTTCTATGTACTAGAATGTTTAAAAGATGTAGGAAGGAAGTTTAAAGCATCAGTGGAGAAGGCAGGCAAACCATCAGGTGTCGCTGGATGTCCTTTCATACTCTTGGTAAATTAATGATGATGCGCAAGTAAGTTATAAGAAATCAAATGCTGAATTTGAACAACTAAAGTTTTAATATGGATGTTTGAAATGTGCAGTTGTTTTATCTTGGTCATATTGACTTTGGTCGTCTATTGCACTGGAATAAGGGTTCGCAAATTGTGGCTTGAGATAGCAACTTAGTTAAATATACCTTGAATGAGGACACGCGATAAGGGAAGGATTTTGGAAAAGCAAGGGTAATAACAATATCCTGAATGGTAAAGATTTTTAATCATCAGTGTTTGGTGGAGGACTGATGTTACTAATTTGCTTTTGGTTATAGAACGAGAGGCGAGGCAAGCATAGAATGAAAGAAAGACAAGTTGGTTTTAGCTTAGTGAGATGCAATCCCAAAATGGAAAGGGAAGTTCCTCGACAGGAAGAGATTCCTGCAAGTGACTATGTAGTTGGTGGTTTGGTGAACAAGCTGAGGGGAAGCCTAATACTCCTCCATCCTCTAATATTGGTGAGGAAGCAATAGATGTGGAGATGGCCAAAGAAGCAAACCAAGAGTCGATAGTTTTGACATTACGGTCCGCTCTTGGTGCAAAGTATGGAGCTATAGAGACTGATTTTGTGCCCTCGCAATTCACTTTGCGTCCTCAATTTGATCCTCGTAATAGTCTGTTGGATGTGGGGCTGTACACTTGTTCAGTACTATTTCCCATTTTGGTTCAAGAGCAAGAGTAAGGTTTGTAGGCCAGCAGATGGGGTCTTTATTTGCCTTTGGTTTCGAGCACTAGGAAGTTATGGTATCTCATGTAACAAGTTAGGTTAAGGAGAATGAGCATGAGCAGAAGCAGCAGGTAAAGTAGGACGAGGATGAGGTAGGGGCACAGATTGAGGAACCCTTATCTATGGCACTGGTATCTGCAATGCGGTCTACGTCGCAATACTAATCAATTATTTTGGATATTTTGAGATCATCGATGCAATCTGGAGGGGTCTCTACAAAGCATAAGCAAGCAAAGAGTGCATCAACAATTGTGGGCTGTGAGCGATGGTTTCCAAAAACTTGCATAAAGTGCAAGATCCTTGTTTATCAACATGATGGCTTTGACAAGGTAGAAGAGCACCAATGAAGATTCAAAGCTTGTGAAATTTATTCAAAATGAGGGGTCGTTCAAAACAAAACAAATAATTGCTTTTAAACCGCACAATCATTTTTTTATTTTATATAAGTCATGTCCATTTGAAGTATTATGCTTGCTAAATAAAGGTTGCTGTTATTATAGCTGTCAGAATGCATATCAAAAGTACATCATCGTTGAAGATAAATTCATCACAAAGAAGCAAATACAAGAAGTTTTGGCAGAGAAGGGTGATGTGGATTTAGGAGTTAATGACAACTGAATTTGTTGATTTCAATATAGATTGGATGTTACTATGATGTGATGGTTACTTTTGTAATTCTCATGCTACTAATCCATGGCTCCAATTTGTTACCATTTCAGTTTGGTTGCCAATGAAGGACTCCATGATTGACGACAACAAAAAGCATACCTACATCATGAATCCCCTTTTCTCGGTTATATTCTGACAGTGGATCTCTGTGACTATACCTTCTCTTCTAAACAATAGTTAATTTGTTCTGAGTCATTTCATTAGTAGCTTCATATTCAAGAAGTGCAAGAAGCATCAGGGAGTATAGGTCTCACATCAAAAAGGAAAGGGAAAGCAAAAGCAAACGAGGCTAAGGTTCAAGCTCTTGAGCAACACTTAGAATGTTGGCCGAGGCAGTTTTGGGATTGGGTTAGGGTAGAGATTGACCTGTCTACATGTGACAATGTGAGTTGTTGATTCTTTGGTTTTTTGAGGTTTTTGATGCATTTCTTGCCACTCTTGCCTAACACTAACTAAGCACAATAAGACATCGTACATATAATAGCATCCTTACAGTTGATTGTCTCACATACAACTGTATTTTTCTTGTAGTTCTTTTTCCTGATATTGCATAATAAACATTGGTCGGCCATATGTATCGGGATCCGAGATAGGACGATCATTGTTTTTGACTCATTGCATGCTATGGGTTCCCTAGAGCAGTAAAATATAATGAGTATGATGGTATGTTATGTCATTTGTACAACCTGGTTTATTAATTCCCTACTTACTGGCAACATGCGTAGACTTTTGTTGTAATCTTGATCCAGTACTAATGTTGTGAGTTGAAAATCGATAAACTTGCATACATATGCAGCAGGTGGAGCAAGACAAGGATGAGGTGGGGCACAGATTAAGGAACCCTTATATATGGAATTGGTATCTACAATGCAGTCTACGTGGCAATACTAATAAGTTGTTTTGGATCCCTTGAGGTCATCAATGCAACTTGGAGGGGTCTCTACAAAACATAAGCAAGCAAAGAGTGCATCAACAATTGTGGGCTGTGAGCGATGGATTCCAAAAACTTGCATAAAGTGTAAGATCCTCGTTTGTCAACACGATGGCTTTGACAAGGTAGAAGAGCACCAGTGAAGATTGAAAGCTTCTGAAATTTATTCAAAGGGAGGGGGGCATTCAAGACGAAACAAATAAGTGCTTTTAAAACTGCACAATCATTTTTTTTATTTTATGTAAGTCATGTCCATTTGCAGTATTATACTTGCTAAGTAAAGTTTGTTGTCATTATGGCTGTCAGGGATGTATATCAAAAGTATGTCATAGTTGAAGATAAATTCATCACAAAGAAGCAACTACAAAAAGTTTTGGCAGAGAAGGGTAATGTGGATTTAGGGGTTAGTGACAATTGAATTTGCTGATGAAGGACTCAATGACTGACCATAACAAGAAGCATACCTACATCATGAATCCTCTTTTCTCGGTTATATTTTGACAGTGGATCTTTGTGACTATACCTTCTCTTATAAACAATAATTGATTTGTTCTAAGTCATTTCATGAGTAGCTTCATCGAAGAGGAGTACCAACGGACTCTCTAGAAGTAACAACGGTTGATGGACCCTATGAAGAAATAGCATTAGTCCCACTTTGAGACAGGACATTAATGCTAGAATCGACTATCCTGGCATCCCTCACTCCTATAGACAGAATAGGCTGTGAAGGTAGGCGTCCAGATGCCGTCGACAAACGAACAGGAAGTTCCAAAGATGGAGAGATGAAAAGTTATAGAAAATTTTTGTCAATCAACCAGATCAATATGTTAGTCAACCATTATGGTTGAAGTACATAAAATTGAAGTTTTATAGAAAATTTTTATTGGTCGACCGAATAAGCAAAATAATATTTATTGCAGAAGAAAATACAATATGTTACAGTAAGTTTTGAGTAGTTGACTGGACCAAGTTACTAATCAACTAATGTTTTAGAGCAATAAGGAGTTGAATTTACATAAATTTTTTATGGGTCGGTCGATGTCTTAGGAACTTAATTTTAAGATTCTCTTTGGATTCTTTTTAGAAAAAAAAAACAAAAAAAAAACCGTTGAAAAAAAAAAGAAAAGAAAAATAGAAGGAAGATTTCAATTCTTCTGTTCTCTTACTTTGATTTCTCTCTTATCATTTTTTTTTATTAACTATCACCCGAGCCTAACGTTACAAATTTAATAATGTCCTTTTTATCTTTAATAGTAGAGAGGAATATGGAAAGCAGGTCTTTGAAAGTTCACTTATATACACTTTAGAGATCATCTTCTTTAAACACTTATTTGCATAAACCAATCAGAGAAGCAAATATTGATTTATGATTGGTCATTCATACTTTATCTAACTCACTTTAGATTTTGAACATTTTTGAATTAATTATTAAACTTGTACGATATTCTTTAGTTTTTTGATAATTATGTGATGTTTGAGGCAAGCATTGGAAAGTTGAGTAAAATCATTAGAAGTTTCTCTCTTTCTATTTTTTTTTCCTTGAGGACAAGTAAAAACCTAAGTTTGGGGATATTTGATGAGATCTAATGTGATGTATATTTTCTATTTATTTTACTCTTAATTATGCATTTTTATTCCTACTTAGGAAAAATCATTAGACGAATGTATACTTTTTTTCCTTTTTAAGGAGAAAATGAATTATATCATTACTTAAGCGGTGTTTGGATTAGTTTTTAAGGGAGTACATTTGAGTTTCATTTTTTACAAGTAGAGAAATAAGTGTTTAGTTATTTATTTTGTTTATTTTTTTGCACAACATCATAAAAACAGCTGTTTGAAAAGTAACTTAAAATTACTTTTTGCTGTTTTTTGCGGTATCTTTTAATTTTTAATATTAATAATAATTTATATAGATTAAATTACCCTCAAATAATATTTATATAACCTTATTATTTTTTTACTTGCAACTTAAATATGATTTGTTAATTGTTACTCAACTTCATCAATATTTATATAAATATAGCACTTTCATTTTTCAACAATTCTTAAATAAATTTTTTTTGCTTTAAATTTTCATTAATATTGATACTTAAAAAAATATTTCAAATGTTATTTTTTTTACTATCTAGCAAACATTAGTTTTTTAAAATAAAAATAAAAATTAAATGAAAAAATTCTCGATATTATTTATAAAATATTTATTTTAAAAATAAAAGTTATAAATATAAAAATAATTTTATTAATATAATACATTAATGTAAATTAAATGTCTAAATTAAACATGTAATTATTTAACAGTAACAGCAAGTATACAATTAATCAAACACTTCATTAGTTTTCTCAGCAATTAATAACAAGTAATAACAATCAGCAATAAATAATTAATAGTAACAATCAGCAGTAGTAATTAATAATAATAATATTAAATAGGTAAGTTAAACAGATCCTTAACAAATATTATTTAAATGTTTTGCAATAAGAGAGGAAACAATAGGAATATAGCATCCTTATCTTCACTGGACGGACATATAATTATAACACTTTATATGCTGCCAAAGTGAAAGTATGTTTCCACTCAACGATTACCTCAATGTACAAAGTTTCTAAGGTTAGCTCTTAAGGCTAATTTCCAAGGCTAGACTAGTAACCAAAATTTTCTATATAAATGGACTTAAACATCTGAACTTCCATACAACAAAGCAACCTCAGCTTCCATTTTCCCTATTCATCGTCAGCTACTAATTTGTAGAAATATGACTTTTATTTTTCCATTATTTAGAATTCCAGTATGAAAACTGTTGCAATGCTTCTTCAATATGCCTTTGCGGTTCCTTTGAGAACTGCATCCTTTGGTGATTTGAGTTGCAAGCATTAATATTCATTTGGGTCATAATTTTTTTTTTTCTTCAATAGCATTGTATTGGCTTGATTTTCCCTAGAATTAAGCTCATGACTTGCATCTAAAAGTTTTAGTTTATTCAATCACTCTGTATTCCTCATTTGAAGGCGTGAAAGTAACAGTAACAATTGTGGATCAATGTGTTGATGAGAATGAAAGTAAATGCACAACGTTTGTCTTTTCAGAACGAGCTTTTAACATAATTCACATTGTTTGACTTGTATTATGTTTCGTTCCCATATTTGAAAGCAATGACTCCCTCACTCGTGGCATAAGCAATTTCGTGTCTCAATCTCAGCTTCTAGTGGAACCCTTTCCGGGGAAGGAAAACAATTAATTGATTTTCCAAATCTCTATTTAGTACAATAACCTGCCAACTACTTTATAGAATTAGAAAATAATAGGGAGACTGGTCTTTCTGATGGGAGAAGTGTGGGTCTCAAGGGTATTTTTATTTTATTTTTGTTTGAGAATAATATTATGTGTATACAACTAAGATATAATATACATATAGACAAAATAAAATATGCATATAATTTTAAAAAATATTATTTACACATTGTATTGTAATCAAGTCATAACTTTTTTATATCTGCAAAACTCACACCAATTCAAGGGTCCATTTGATTGGTGAACCGATGGCCTGCAGTCCGGAAAAGTAAAAAGATTTCCGAAAGATATATGTCTCAAACAGAAAAAATTTTTGGCAACGCAATTGAGAGGAATACGATTGATAGGCAATGATTTAAACATAAAAAATAAAAAACAAATAACTGCATGCCTTACTAGAGGCGTCTATAATCTTGCTTTACTTTTAAGAGACTCAAGGTCAGTAGCATATAAACACATTTTTAAATTTAAATTCCTTTTAAATATATTTTATATTTCAATTAGGAGCTGCAGAGTTTCCGCTAACAATAGAAGAACTTCTCCAAAGAGATTTCTCGACATAAAAAAACATGAGAAATTTAAAAGAAAAAATAAATTAGAACGGTATGTTCTCAACTACATATATAAATTGATATTATTAAGTCACCAAGTAGAAGAAAACTGAACGGTTATTCAACTTTTGTTATGAACTTCTCTTCTATAATATGATCATCCCTACTATCTTCACGCTTCTCTTGATCTACCTGATCATCCTTATAATTTGGAAGCGGCACGCGCCCGTCTTCTATAAGCTTTATATCATCGAGCAGATGCTGGTAGTGCAACTTAATCTCGTCTATGCTTTTATTTGGAAGCAATTCCGCAAGCTTGTTCCACTCAGCGTTCATGAAAAGTTCCCAATTGGTCTCAAAAATTTTGTTTTCTTCCCATGTCCAGCTTCCTGGCTTTGACATATTTTGACACTCTCGCAGCAACAATAAAATTTTTAAAAAAAAAAAAAGTTCAAACCCAAAAATACTGTATCTAAGCAATTGGTGAAGTCACAAGAAAAAAAGGTACACATATTCTTATATATTGATACGATTGTAACTCTATGGCACAGTACTCATAAGAATTTTTCCTGTTTAAAATTTGCTAAAGTGGAAGATTTCACTTATACTTACATTCTTGAGATTTCGTTGGCACAGAAACAATTTTCCTGTTTAATGACATCTACGAGAATGTATGAATTAGTGAAAACTTCCACTTTCGCAACTTTTAAACAGGAAATTCTACATATGTAATATTGGACTACAGAAAATTGACTAAACTGTAAAATTGTCCAATCAACTAATTAATAAATTTTTCTTCCTTTCGGCCATAACAAGCTGAGTAGCAACAACCCCACCGTTTTTGTTTTTAGTGACAATAGTAATTTCATTATTAGAGAGAAGGGCAGATGAATACCTCTATATTTCTAATTGGGTTTCGTTACATAGTAGGAGAAAATCACTCTAGGATATGTCTATAATGTAATAAATAAGGAATTTTCTATAATTACATTTATAAAATATGTAATAAAAAAAGTAAAAAATTATTAGTTTTCTTGTCTTACGTTTTATTATTATTGTTGCACAAAATATAACAACTACTGTATTACAGACAATTATTGAGATAATATTAGTCGGGACATTAACATTTATCCTTCTAATTTAGTGCTAATCACCCTGCAACCAATTCAAATGACAGATAGTCACAAATCACTAATCATAAACTTTAGAACTTATTTGAGAAAAATTATTTACCATAAATTTTAGTATGTTTATCAAATATACTATCAAGGCATTGCTATTGCGTAATATTTTAAAGCCTTGCTGTTTTATTTATTATTATTATTAATTTTTTTCATCTGAAGCCCTGTTGTTTTATTGGGAGTGAGTCGGTAAGCGGCCTTGAGCTCTTCTAAGGCCCACCAATCTTTGTTTTTTTAACTTTTCTTCTTTCTTTTTTTTTTTTTTTATGGCTCCCTTTCTCCCTCATGGTCCTGGTGAGAATGGAAAGGGGCAAACAGGTGTTTGAGTCCCATGTTCAAAAAGTTTTTTTTTTTTTTTAAATTTGTTTAAAAAAATATAATATGCAATAAAATTGGATGAATGTGCAACAACTATTCTTAAAACTTGTTGCACATTCTGCATTGTGTGATATAATTGTTGTACCCAACTTATTGCACATTTTTTTTTTCAAAAAATTCAAAAAAAAAAAAAAACAAACAAACAAACAATCTATGCGTTGAGCTCACAAGCCCCATCTGTGCCCTGTCCATCCCTCCCCTTGCTACGTAACTTTGGTGTTCTATGTGATAGGGTTCCCAAATGGTAACTTTTATCTTTTATCAAATCAAATGTATATTAATGGGAAATTGGGAATCCAAAAGGTCCTGGCACGTATGGAGACGAGGTGGCCTTCATGTCAAAAGTCGGTGCTGGTCAAGTTAAGGAATAAACAAAAAAAAAGTAGTTATAAATTTTTATAATTGATTTTTAAATATTTTAATTTTTTATTTCAATTCTAAATTTTTAAAATTTATTGCAATCAAGTTCTTCTGTTAACGAAATTTAAATCATTTCCATTAGGTCGATGTATAGTATTTAATAATTTAACTTAATTCTATTGACCGAAAGACTCAATTGCGACAGAGCTTAAAGGTTAGCACTAAAATGAAAAAACAAAAAATTTAGGACTTAATTATAAACATTTATAAAGATTTAAAACTAATTTTTTCTTTATCCCGTCAAGTTAGTCTCATATCCATCATGTTCAAATTATATTCTAGGTCAAGTCAACTCGTTGATTAACTTGTAAATATTTAAAAATTGATTTATTTATTTACACTAATTAATTTGTATTCTACAAATTGTATATATTTATATTATATACTAAAAATGAAGCATTGCACGTGTTTAAGATATTTATTGAAAAAAATTTAATAAGAATTTAGTTGCATAATGGGACGAATATAAACAATTTAATTCGATTCTTGAAAAAGTTGTTGGCCGGTGCAAAATACAGAATCATAATTGGATCAACAAATAATTCCATCAGTTCCATTACTCCTGCCTTCATAAAAACCATTTCACCTATATCATTGGCTTGCTAATGATTTAGGTTGCAAAATGCTAGTGGGGCCCATTCATTGTTAGAACGAGCAAAGTTCTACCAATGCCAAGGTTGATATGCCTATAATGTGAAGGCGGAGGTACAGAAATTGTAGATTAGAATGCATAAATAGATACTTTTGATTGGTCCAATTTGTATCCTCCTAACTTAGTTCATGATATAAGCATTAAAAACTTTATTCTTTGTATCATTGGAAAGCCATGCACATTTACAGATCCTAAAATTGATTAATAGATGTATAGTTAAATCTCACACCTCTTGTGTTAAGGCCAACAATTCAACTAAATTTAAGAGAATTTTATAATAGGTATCGCGACGGGACCTAGGGACGGAGGCCTTGGCGGACGCAGGAAACGATTGATTGATTACTAAGATGATGATGCTGAGGATGTTAGTATGTAAATGCTTTTGGAATCGCCTCCATCCATTTAAGGTGCAATTGGAACCCTAAACCTGTCAACTTAAAAAACGCCTAGCTTCCAAACTAACAGGACTCCAGGTCTACGAAATTAAAGATTCACCAGGAGTTCGCAAGTTGGTTACATCTGATGAAAGCTGCAGCTAACCTAGATCTCCGTCGCAAATGACAGTTGCTTTTACCTGTTACTAAGGCATACACATTATTCCCCCATTCTCACACACATTGAACTGGTTTTTTTTTTTTTTGGTTTACAAGAAGTCTTATTGGGTATATAAAAAGAGAAAAAAATGAAGTTGGTAGGAGTTGAACCCCCACCCCGTAGTTAATGGGTACTCCCTGCAATCACTAGATCAAATGCTTAACCTCTAGAATTGGCTTTGTATAGTATGCCTAATATCGTACTTGACTTTTCTTCAAAATATTATTTTAAACATTTTATTTACATCTCTAAAAAAGCAATAATTATTTTAAAATATACAATAAAAAAATTGAATTTTTTGAAAAGGTTTTTGAACAAAAAAAAATTATTTTATGCGATGCAAAAAGACACATGAAAGATAACTGGCTTTGTAGAGATTGCACACGACTGGAAAAAAATTTTAAAATTATGCAAATATAATAAAGTATCATTTTTTTTCTGTTGACGCCTGCCAATTCACAAGTTTAATATATAGCACTCACATTTACAGATATGAGAATTAGGCCATCAGATTGTTTGATAAAATAAAACCACAGGTTAGGGTTTTTGGGTCTCTACACGTGGAAAGGTTCCTTACATACATTAGATTGTTTTTTACAAAAAGGTTGTAAAGTGGCATTTGGGGCTAAATCGCTATTTCATTTTTTGGAATCAGGCTTATAGCTTTTTTAATATATATCTGATCTGATCCTTAGGTGTTACTTGTATATTCTATTGACGAGCTGTCTTCTTGGCTCAGTTTTTTACCTCTAGTTTTTAGTTAGAGTTATTGCTAGAATTGTGACAATTCTAAGAGTGTTATGTAGATTTTTAGTTCGTTGGGTGTTTGTTTTTGTTGATTAGATGTCATGAATAAAAATCTCCTGCTGTTAAAAAAAAACAGAGAGAATTAAGCCATCAGGAACTGAGAGGAAGGAAAAGAACTGATTCCTACGTTATCCTACCAAACAGAAAATGAAGAGGCAGAAATCACAGGCTTGTATCATCAACCTCAACAGATATGTTCCCTTCCCATATGTGGATATTGTTTTCTTTTAGTTCATGCAAATTAAAAGAATTTCATGAGAATCTTCACATACATGCATTTGTGCGACCAATTATATGATTTGGTGCAAAAATTTGGACTTGATGCATTATGATGATGAATGCCTTGGCTGAAGTTGAAATGCCTTGTATGATCATCTAAACAAACTCGCTTGCTATCACTACACTTGATAAAGAAAAGGACACTGTTCCCATGTGCTGTACAAATTGACATTTATTCCTTAAAGCTAAAGTCATCCATTAGCATATCGATATTGTTCTTTTGGAGGGATATTATGGAATATAGAGGTACAGGAGACATTTAAGTACGGGCTACATACTCTACTTTAAAATGAGCCTTGCTAATAGCACATATAAAGATTCATATCATATAAACACATCTGAGACTTGACTTAATAAATTCACATAACAAGACTGGTTGGTGGGCTGAACAGATCATACTTCCATTAAATCTTTTTAGTTTGATGAATTAGAAAAATGAAACTAGGGAAAGTGAAAGTACTAAACCATACCGCATAACCGTCACACTAAACAACCATATCAACATCTAGGCTTTGCCTCCAACACTTAATGTATGATTAGCACAAAGTATTTTAGCAGCTTCGCACAAGAAAACATGGAATAATTTGAATAAATCATGCTTGAAAAACACAGTATTTACAAAAAGATGAAACTTGGATTTAGTGAAGGCATAATACCAATTGCTCTTGAAGACTGACCTACTATGCTTATTTGCTGCTATGCTTCTGCTAATCTGCCTACTATTTCACACTCTATACAGATGACTTTCTCTCAAAAACACAACACTAACTTTATATTTCAATTCTAGGTTTACAGAATTTCTCCATTCTCTTTCTTCTTCCCCCCTTGTTGCCTTGCTTGCCTCCCTATCTATAGTGGAGTAGACCTTGGCTCTTGGATAATTTGGAGGCAAGCTTTTGGCCCTTGCTATGGCCGTTGGCCAATCTGTTATGATTCTCTGACGCATACCTTTTGTTGGGTAGTTATGTTCCCCACACGGTTGCTACTATGACCCTCCGCCATATTCCTTTGCTTGTTAGTTATGTCTCCCAATGATGAGTTCGTTGAATAACACAAAATTTATGTTTTGTGCCGCTTTTGACTCGTGCAGGTATTTGGACTGAAAAGACAGCTACGCTTGATCGATTTTGAGGACCGATAAGAATGATACTATTGACTAATAGGAATGGATCTTACTGGATTTTAGCTTGTAGACTGAAAAAATTTCGATATTAAGTTCAAACACTTGGAATGAGATTGAGAACCTAACAACACCCCTCCCTCGAATTGCGAATTTGTTGTACTGTACAGCAATAAACTATGCACATCGATCAAATATTTGTAATTTAGACATTTATTTAATAACAAAATTTATTTTTTTTTCCTTTTTTCTCTTTTTTGGTATTTTTTCTTTTTCTTTTTATCTATCAAATTTTACATCTATATGATTTTCAAAAAATTTGAAATTAATTTACTTTTATATTTTATATATATATATATATATATATATATAACATATTATTTACAAATATCAAACACGTGAATTATAAATGTCTGACATGCGTGTCCAAATTTTTTATTTTTTTGTTAGACATGTTTAAAAATGTCTAACATGTATCTGAGACGTATTTAATGAGTGTTATGTCTCATATGTGCATTCGACATAGTTACACATTATTTTAGAAGTGTTCATGCATCACACAATTGAAGATATTTTTAAGCTTTGGTGGATTGCTATACAAAATTCTAGAGAAAAAATATAGTCAGTTAGATTACAATGACCCTAACCATTGGCCAAAGAAGTTCAAGGCTATAAATACCTTCATTATCCTGCTCATCTAACAATCCACCAAGAGATTTAGCATACACCATTTATATAAATACCATGCAATTTCAAATAAGCTTTCTCTTTAACCTTTTGCTCCAAGTCCCTTCTCAAGTTTTGGTCTTAAGCTTTTGCTCACTTATTGCAAATTCTGGCATAATACTAGCTAATGTACCTTATTCTTTTTAAAGCTTTCAAATTTTAAATAATTTTATCTCCTCTAAAAATAGTTAGCAAGGTGTTGGGATATATGAATATTTAGTAAGGAGGATATCACAAATAAATTGAAAAGAAGTGTACACATTAGTGAATACTGTGACTAAAAAATCTACTACCTCATATATGCTTTTCAAAGTTTTTGAATTTTTCACCAAAGTGAGAGGAAATGTGAATTTACGCTAGGGTGAGAGGAAATATGAATCATAAGAGGAAATTAAAGTGTTGTGTTGTTTGTGGACTCACCCACTCTGAAGGGCACTTCATTTGGCGCTATCGTGGGTTTTAAAAGCTATCGAAGCACTTTCTAGGGTTTGGAGACAATGGGCCATTCTAGGTGTTTTGATTTTACTTTTTTTACTTTTTTTTTTTTTTTTTGGTCTATTGTGTTTTCTGCCACATTGAAAGGCACTAATGTTTCAATAGTATTGTATTTTTGGTAAACATATGTATTGCTTAAGACCTATGGAGTCCAATTCTAGGGTTTACTTTTAATTTTTTCATGTGGAATCTTTATGGTGGGACTCTTTTCTAATAGTTTATTACTTTTTGTTTTTATTTTTAATTGTGGGTTGTTTGTTTGTGGATTGGCAAATATCAACACTTGGGACCACAATGTTCAAGATTGTGGTCCATTTCGGAGACAAAAAGGACTTCTTAGCATATAGTGACAAAGACTATGCATACTTTTTGGACCTCACATTGCTATGCAATGAAGTGGTTCTTGTGGAATGTGTTGGTTTTTCTATAAGGATAGCTTATGGAATTAGTGTCAAAGGAGATTCTGAGCTGCTGAAAGTTGTTGCTGAAAACAAGGGTGACATTATTCATTTATAGCTAGAAGAAGATGCTGATGTGGAACCGCTGCCCTACAAGCTCCCATAAAAAAGAGCTAAAGATGCATTTTTTCGAAGTTAGTAATAGTTCTAGAACTATTAGACTTACGCTTGAATTGAGTGAGCATGATTTTGAGGAAGAAAGTGGAGCTGACGTGGAAATTGGTAAGGCGAGGAGTGAAGATTGTGTGGATTAAACTATTCGTCATAGGGTGGATGGTGTACCTGACTGTGAGAAATCCCCTAAAAATGCAACTGAGGCCCAACCTAAGTTGACCCCACAAACTAAGTCACCACCTAACACTGCCAAAAACCCAAGGGTTAAACACATGTATTGAAAAATAATTCAGTCCCCACCTATGGATCCAAGAACAATAAGGCAAACCCAAAAAGCAGATGAGGGGTCCTCTAAAAAAGCATATGAGGGGCATCCAAAAGAGAGTGAAAAAAATAAAAAAAATAAAAGGAAAAAGCCAGTGGTGCAAAAGAAGATTGAGAAAAAGCAAAATAAGAAGACAAGTGGTAGGAGACTTAAAAAGTCAAAGTTTATTTCATTTGAAGTAAAAAATAGGGATATTGCAGATGATGATAGTGAGGACTTAGACTTTGTAGTCTCTAATGAGGAATTTGAGTTTATAGATAGCGAAGATGAAGAGTGGCTCAAGGATGCAATTGATGAAGACAAGCTGCATGACAGAAGAGTAGATAGGATACTTGAGGTTGAGGACAATGACAATGATAGTGAGTTTGAAGCTGGTGGGGACAATACTGAGAAAAGTGATTAAAGTGGTTTGGATAATGAACTTTTTGTAGAAGAAGAAGAAGAGGTTTCTAAGAAAATTAATCTTAAAAAGTGTGATCCTACCTATGGGATGAAAGGTATCCCATTTAAGTATGATGAAGGAAGGAGAGTGACATTAGTTGAGAAATAGATTTTTAAGTTAGTTTACCATTTCAGATATGCGCTTAGGGAGTATGCAGTGTAGGAGGGTGTGAATCTCAAGCATACAAAGAATCAAAAAGAGCAAGTTGGTGCAAAGTGTGAAGATGTTGGATGTGTTTTTTATATATGGGCTTCAAAATTGCTTGGTTGCAACACCAACACCTTTATGGTAAAAAAATTGCAATGTGAATATTCATGTGTGAGAGTGGAACAAGTGAGGGCAGCAACCAAAAATTAGATTGCAAAAGTATTGTTGCCTTTCTTTAGAGCAAATACTAACATGAATACAGAATTAATCTATCATCACCTCAAAGAGCCTTATGAGGTTGAACTAAGTTTCATGAAAGTGTGGCGGGATAAATCGAAGGCATTGGAACTAATTAAAGGGAATCATGAAGACTCACTTTTGAAGTTTCCCAAGTATGTAGATTCATTATTAGAGACCAATTCTGGATCAGTTGTGAAATTTAGGTACGTGGAAAGGGATGAGAATGATATGTTTCTACCAATCTTCAAAAGAATTTTTATTGCATTCAAGACTTGCATTGATAGATTTGTCGCTAGTTGTAAGCTTTTTATAGGTCTAGATGACACTTTCTTGAAGGGTCCATATCTTATAAGTGTGCTTGTTGTAGTTGCACTCAATGGCAATAAGGGAATCTTTCCCATTGGATATGCAATTATAGAGTAGGGGTGCAATTCTTCATGAGATTAGTTTTTGGACTTACTATATACAAGCATTAGACAAGCTATGGAAGGAAAAATCCTCACCTTTATGTTTGATAGACAAAAAGTATAAAACAATATATCTTTTGTTTTTATGTTATTTGAACTATATGGTTACTATGGTTTTGGTATCTAAATGTGCATATGATTTGACATGCTAACTATTTTCAATATTTAAGGAATCATAAATGTTGTTGAGCATCATATTTGAAGGTGCTAACAATAGAAAGTGTGCTACACACTTGTATGCCAATTTTAGAGCAAAATGGCCTAGTGTTGACTATAGGAAATTCTTTTGAAGAGCATATAAGTCTTATACTCATTTGAATCATATGGTTGTCATAAAAGAGATAGAAGTTATTGCTAAGGGAGATGACAAACTAGTGAAGTATTTTGAGGGACATTCCATCTAACTAGTGGTGTAGGTAGAATTTTGATATTGAAGTCAAATGTGACCATATCACCAACAACATGATTTAGTCATTTAATAATTGGAATGTTAAGTTTAGAACCAAACTCATTCTAACCTTGTTAGAGAATATTAGGATCAAGATAATGTGTAGATTGCACAAGAGGTTTGCAAAGGCTTTGACTTGGGAGGGAAAGGTCACACCAAAGACTAAGAAAAGATTGGAGACAATATCAAAAGAAGCAAGACATTTGAAGTTGATTCCTGCTAGCCAAGATGAGTTCCAAGTAATGGATAAAACTGAAAAATTTGTTGTTAACTTGGTAAAGAAAACCTGAGTTGCAAGGAGTGGATGACCTCAAGAATCCCCTGCAAACATGTAGCTCCTTGTGTTGGCTGCACCAGAACAAGTTTGGAAGATTATTGCAATGAATGCTTTATTATAAAGAAGAACTTGCATGCACACAAGGGGATCATTCATCCTTTTCATGATATAGATTTAGGTTCCACTGAAGGAGCACTAGTGATGTGGCCACCAAAATTTTAAAAAAAAAAGTTGGAAGGCTGAAGAAGAATAGGACAAGAGAAAAGGGAAAGGAGAAATAGATAAGAAGAGGTCTGCTATTGTTACATGTGGTAAGTGTCAGAAATGTGGGCACAATTCTTCCACATGCACTGAAATATTAAAGTTTACATGGTTTATTATTTGTTTACATAATGTTACTTGCTGAATTTTTTTTTTTTCAATAACAGCCTAGGAGCAATGAAGCCAAATCTAGTTCAAAGAAAGGAATAAAATCTAAAAAAAATTTTTTAAAAAAAAAGGCAAGATTCATTTTTACTAAGAACACTAGTACATAATAAATTAAAATATAATGATTGTTTCTCTAATGTTTGATACAGTCCCAGAAAAAGCCAAAATTTGGAAAATCACAAGAGACATACTCCACAAAACTCATAGCCTCCTCTTTCACAAAATGTCACCTAATTTTGCTAGTATTCCTAATCCCTCTCTAGCTAAAAATTGCTACTATAACTAACACATATAATATCATTCTACAACATAGTATAAGCATCTTCATAAAGTTAGATGTGTTGTCTATGTTGTGTAACTTGACTAAAATCCTTCTCAATTTAGCTCTAATTGTTTTTAATTCAGCATTTGTAGCACTTGCATCCATTTGAGAACATGGAGTGGTTAGATATGTATTATATATTTCATGGCTTGTTGCATGCTCTTCTTTTAAAGTGTTGAATGATGGGCACCAGCCTAGAAAGAATGCAACTGCAACTTCTCTCTTCTCAAATGTAGTGGAGCCTATTTTTGTTTATTTTGAATTCTAATACCTTAACTAATGCACATTTGTTGCATGATCTATATTGCTAGTTTTTGAACTTTGGATCTTCAAATAAATTAGAGCTTGCAGTAAATTAAGACATTGCATAAGACGTTGAAAAAAAAAATGCAGGGAAAATGAGAAGGATGTTGGGGAGGAAGATGGATCCTTTGGAGAGCTGTGATTTTTTGGTTGTGAATGTTTTTTTTTTTTTGTGGCTATTTATAGAGTCAACACTAATGACTTTTTTAATGATGTTGCATTTGTTCTAAAATTACCTTTATTAGCTCAAAAGGGATGTTTAAACCGTTATTTTTGCTTAACAGTTACTTAACGGAAGATTTTTTAGTTATCGGAGTGTTTCGTTAGTATGTTTTTAGTAATTTCTGAAAATACTGTATATGAAGTGTAAATAACTCTATACTTACTGTGTAAAAGATAAATTTTTCCCAAAATTACTCATAATCTTCTTCAATTGTTCATTTACATTCTTAGTTTGTTTCTATTGTATTTTTTTTCTTATTTTTATTCAATTTTTTACCCTTCAATCATCCCAAAAATTTAAAAAAAAAAAAGTAAAAATGATAAACTCGAAGGTTCCGTGGAAAAAACACGGCCACAGAGTGGAAACGACACACACGTTGCCGAGTAAACATTGGCGGTGGCTTAGCAAGAGGTAGAAAACATTTGTAGCCCAATTCAAACAGGCAATTGGAGAGTCACCAAAGACCAAGGCAAAGCGTGTCTAGCAATAATTTTTCTGTTTTTTAAATTAATGAGCTTACTCACCTTGATGGGGGTTTAAATCTTTTAGTTAATACGGTTACGCACTGCACAGACTGTAGATTATTCAACAGTGCGCAGAAGTTAGATTTGAGTTTTCATTAAAGCACTCGAGGAATATATGGCTGCGGCTAAGGCTATGTATCTGGTGTTTTAATGTTCTGCCATTAATAATTATCAGGAAAATTGTACACAAAGAGACCTAAAAAAAAAAGCTAGAAAGGATGGACAATGTCTGCTATGCTTTCATTGAAAACTGATTGGAAACAAATGGAGCACACAGATTTATGTACAGAGATGGGTGTGTATCCCAGCAACCAAGTAGTGCAACTCAAGCCTCATATTCAGCCATGCCCCACTAGAACTAGTAGTGTACATGGCAGATATTTGCACTCCAAAGCGATATTGTCTTGCAGCCTTGGCACCATCACATGCCAAATTGCTGCACTAATAATACAAGACCCCATGTGATATGCTACCCTGGCCATGGTTCTTCGCACGAATTTTGCATAATTTCACCTGGTCTAATTTTTGTGTTAGATGATAAATGTATTAATTTTAGCCATACATTAGTGGAGGAATGGAGCTTCGGATGCTTCTGTTGAGTTTCGTCTTGCGTCTCCTCCATGTCAAGCGCACTCTGATCTCATGCATTTTAAGTGCCATAAAAACCAAAAAATAAAATTGATCGGTTATTTTACCTTTGTGGTCATACACGACTCCTTAAATAAAGTTAAAACTAAACAATCTTTTTTCCATAAAAAATGATTATTTAAGACGAACATAGATGTTACTGTTGAGAGTTGCCCCAAAAATCCTTTTTTTATTGCACTGAGAGTACAAAATGTAGGCGACCAGAATTTACAGCCACAGAACATTCTCTTTAGAAGTCAAAATGCTCAACTCCCTAAATAATGAATAACCAGCATAATAAAAGTAACAAAAAAAATAACCACAGCTTCGATCAATCATGTGAAAATGGCCAATAAAGCTGGCCTCCTTGATTAGAATAAGAATGCTAACGCCATTCTATTTTTATTGATTAGGTACCAACTTTGGCAAACAGAATAAGAACGAGATTTATTTGCAGTCACATTCCATTAAATGCCTGAAACCTATCACCCGAGTTTCAAGGTATCGGGCTTCCAACATCCATCAAAAAAAAAAAAAAAAAAAATTACAGTTCAACAAAAAAAAAAGAAAAAGAAAAAGAAAACTTACAAATACTATATGAAAAAAATTACAGTCCTGCTCTATCATTTCTGTATTGCATCTCTTAGGTAACAAAAAAGATATGTAAGCGGTTGCATCAATCAATGAAATTCTGGTGCATATCATTGCTTATCAACGCTTGGGAAATCAGTGAAGATTAGCACTGTGTAGTCTTCATTAGCACCACTGCCACACCAGTTTTAAAAAACTGCTGCATTCAGAGCAGAAATAAGATAACTATATTACTCCTGCATGTGGAAGGTATAAAAAAATTAAAAACAGATCAAACAGCAAATCACTAAAACAAGAAGAACAAAACTACTACCATGCATTTGCACAGTTAATGCCTGCTTTCATGAACAACCTCAAATTACCTCTATGTGAATCATCCTACTTGTTAAAAAGTCTCCCAAAATAGTTATCAACCTATTATGACTGTCTTTGCGGCACCATAATGCGCTTACAACAGTGGTCAACTCGTTAACCAATTACATGGAACCATTTCTCCACTGATACGAATGGTAATACTCCATTGAAACAAATACTAGGAACTGCAGCTTTTGATCAAAACGTCAACCAACCACCACCAATCTTCACACAGTTAAATAACATTATGGGCATATAACCACCTCATCTAGAAAGATCACTCAACCAATTTAGGGTTTAAAATGTACGAGAAGCAAGAAACTTTTAGCAATTCATTCAAGTCAAAGTTTTGCAAATCATAGCGATATGTTAGCATAGCCATAAAACATTCCATTGTCATGATACATTCAGTAACAATCAGACACAAGTTTAAACCTCTTCCATTCCTCCAATTGTGTCCCAGATAGCAGTAGGGCAAATTTTCCAGCCATCTGGGCACCATTTAATCATTGCCACCAAACCAATTAAAGTCCTAAAGAGGCACACATATCGTCCACCAATCGGGACACCTTGATCCTCATTCCAGACATTGCACATCATAACTAGAACAATAAAATTGGCCCCAAAGTTTACTCCATTATCCACCAATTATCAGCAATACCCTAAAGTTGACCCTTTCAGTACTGTGTGCCGTCCAACACAAAATCATACGAAGACCAAATAAAAACCCAATCCCCTTACGAAAACCGTGAAGCAAAATTCACCGTTAAAGTTTTATCAACAGTACAATTATTATAAAGAAAAAAGGAGAAAAATAGTTCCCTACAACAGCAGATTTACTTCAAAATCTAGGGACAAAAATAGAAAGGAATCAAAGATACCACTAAATAATTCATTGTCAAGGCAATCATACAGTTTCTGTAACTACATTTTCAACACCTTTATTTGCAATGCAATCTCAAATATCTAATAAAAAAAACAAGAAATAAAAGAATAATGCCCTTCGACACCTATGAGTACTACTACCATATGGCCAGAAATCAGAATATAAAATGCAAAAAAACCTTAATTGCTCAAATAATTATATTTAACACTCACAGATGATATATTTTCATCCTCACATACCGTACTTTTTCATTTCATAAAGTGTGAAAATTAATAATATGTGTAAGATTTATGGGAGCAACATAAAGTGTGAAATAAATAAGTCATTATACTTACCAGTTAAGCAATCAAAACGTTACAAGTTCCCAAGGGTTTTTTGACATATCAAGAATTTCTGTGACACCATCTTCAAAGAGGATCTGCAATGGAAAACAAATGCTTTCAGATGGAATGCAATCTCACTTGCATTGCCATAGCTAAAGAATGAACAAAATGTACCGAGTGTTTTCTTGTATGCTTATCAAACCGTGTGATCATTCCGAAACGTCTGCACATTTGAAGCATGGAAAGAAAAGTAAATGCCAGATGGAAATCATAAGAACCCAGTAGGACCTTGTAATCCAAAGCGTACACAAGATGCATCATGAATCAACAAGAAGCATACAAAAAACATGCGTTACACACAAATTCTTCCTTGAGGAAGATAAACAGGTCTCCTGAATGATAATTGCATCTGACGACAAATAAGGACATAGAACTAGGTTTAAAGGATTTCAACTCATCAAATTCTGGACAACCATTGAGATGCTTGACTATATAAAATTAGTCAAGATGAGGTGGGGAATCAAAGGCATCACAAACCTTACTGGTTTTGCACAGATAAGCGACACAAATAGTTAGCCTGAACATGATGTCATATTCTCCTCCTTATGAGAGAGAATTTAAAATACATTGAAAGGAATCAAGCAAAAGTCAGTTCTGGGAATTGAAGACATTTTGCATGCTATTACTTGAGAGTTGAAACAAAAGCTTACATAAAATGGACATCAAATAATTTACCTCCTTGTTTGAGGTCGAACCATTTTAACCAATACACCAATGCAATTACGAGAGCACATGGATCCATCATTATAGGTCTGTCGCAAACTCCCTAAGAGTAAATGTACAACATAGAATAAAGATGGAAAAATTCTCAGTTAAACTCCCTTGCTGAATTCTGTAACAAAACATTAAAAAAAAACAAATAAAAATGCTAATAAAAACTTAGGTTTACCTATGTTCAAACCTCTGTTCTGATAAACCTTTGCAAATAAAAAGAAACCTATAGTCAGTGTGGCTTTAAAATGATACTTCAATCGTATGGATATTATACATGCAAAAGGTGCAAGTATAAATGCATTTTATGTTTAGTCATATATGAAATGCATCCATCTTGTCTAGATAAAGCTGCATTTAGGAGGGCACAGCACCTGGCCTGCTACGAATTTTAATGCAGCATCTGAAGAATTCTTGGGCTTGCTGGGCTTAACCCCTAGCTTTTGCCTGCAGCCCACAGCACCACAATGGCAATCTTGATCCGCACCAAATTGGACAAACCTACAAAATTTATTATTAAGCTGAGCGTAGATTCCAGAACCAGTAATAGTAAACAGCTATAAAACATCACACAGGAATAGCATTTTATATCAGGATGCCAGAACAAATAATGAAAATACTCATACTGATAATCATAGGTCAGATGCTCGCCGTTTTTTATGTCACGTGTTGCAAATATGCCAATTCTTGTTTCACCATCAATTATCCTTCCAGAGAACAAAGAAAATAAATTAGTTATGATTGTTAAAAAGAGGCAAGCATACACAGTAATTTTGATAATCAAGATGAGGAATAAGGATAGGCAGATAACCATTTTTGCATCTCTGTGTTGGGAGAACAACTGTGATTTATATATCTTGACATGTTTCCCTTGTAGGTGGCATCGATTACCATGTCTCGGTTGATTTCACACAAGTAAAAGTTTTTTTCTCCACGATGCTTCATATTCCAAAGTCGTTCCTCGCATGCCTCGTCATCAATAACTGTATTGTTTAGATTACCAAGAATTAACCAAACTTTTATTAATTATTGTAACTTCATCATGTGGCATTGTAAATCCAAGTAGGAATTAAAAACAATGACTGGTATTTTCACCTTCTCCAACATACTCTATTACAAATTCTCCTTGTCTAATATCTTCATCCGCTACAACTCCAGCTCCACATTTCTCTGTCTGCAAGCAACACTAATTTAAATTTACACTTTGAGCATCACGGAAGGTAATGAGTACTTGTCAAACATAGAAATTGACACAGAACAAAATGTCAAGAACCAGAATATGTGAATCAATATGGAGTCATCCACGACTGGGGAGAGAGAATGAGGGGATTGTTCACATGCCCTCACAGCTATGGGAAAGAACAATGAATAACTACATTACACTTTTTATAATCCCTTCTTTAATAGAAGAAAATATATCATGTTACTTATATTTTCTCCTTCTCCTCACAGCATAACTATTCACCGCATTACAAATATCTGTCACTCCACATGCTAAGAACCAAGATGGCTAGCCATACCTGCACTAATTTCATCTTCTTCACAGGTCGGTGCTGAAATGGTTTATTGATGCATGTACTCCCACACTTGCAGCCTTCTGAGCAACTAGACAATAGCATCCTTCAAACATGAAAAAGAAATCAGAAATTTTGAGCGTCAAGCTGTTGAGTCTCCTAGTAACATAAATTCATGCCTATAAAGCTATACGGCAATCTTTAACCAAAATACCACCTCGTTTCACAATGGACAAATCATAGTTGGCAACAAGCATAACAGTGAAAGTGTTCCTCATAAGCATTAGTGCCATTCTCCCATAACAGTCTATACAAACCAAAAAGACCTCCATTCATGGAAGAATTCCCTCAAATTCAAATGAATGAGGGGTATCAAGAATCAACTTTATATACGGACAAAATGCAATGTATTCGATTTCAGAAGTATAAATTTAGACAAAATTATAGATAATCACATCTTCCATCATGGCAAATCATCGAGTTAAAATGGTTTTTATGAACTAAGCAGTCATAAATAAACTTTCTACATGCATGCATAGACAACAAGCCATCTAGAGTGTTCTCTAAAAGTGTTAATTGACTTTGGTTATTCACTTGCATCAGTTCTTATCCAGAAGTCTATCTCCATCTTTCATTTATTTTTTTTTTTTTTTTCTCTTTTGCACTCATACAAATGTATCTCTTTTGTTTACTTTCTTTGATTATAGATTTTTTAACCCTCCACACTGAGAATGGCTCACAATGGTTTTTTGGTAACAAATAATTACTTTCAGACGTTAACTTAAGCTCTAACAATTAAGTGTATTTGACCTATCAAAAGTCAACTGCCTCTCTTCCTATCCAATCCATTTTAGAAGGCCATAATGGGTACCTTAGCAATTGGAATTAGTTTCTCCAACTCAAGAGAAAATTTGGAGGGTGTCTTAAAAATGCTGGCAAGCTATCTTAATACTGTGAAGCTTGCCATCCTCTTGATTATAAAGATGCATTTGGAAGGGTCTTCAAGTTATAACATCACAAAGACTTAAAAAGTAATCTGGTTGATACCAAATCGAATAAAAATGGACTCTCACATTAAGATAGAAAGTGAATTACCAGGAAAACAACCCCAAACCCCAAATGCCACAGATTTTTCATCAGAGCCTTGGAGAAATGGAGGGAAAAAATCAACTAATGTCGGAATGAACAGGATATGATTACATGGAACATGAATAAAAGCATTCAAATTTATCCTATCACACATTTGTTATAGCAGTCATCAAGATCAAGACCAGTCTTACCCACAATGGCAATCCCTACTACACACGACAGAGGAACCTGGTGATGAACTGCAGGAACAGAATATGCCATCATCCTCAAGGCGCCTCTTCATCTTCTTTGTCAGATAGATATCTCATGATTGTCAATGTGTACAAAGGCATATCGTCTCTATGTGTGTATCTATATGTGTGAGTGTATATATATGTGTGCGTGTGTGTCTGAGAGAGACAGAGATAAAAAAGAAATCAACTATAGTTAAACAGAAAAAGATGATCTGAGCAATTTCTATTCTAGAATGACCATCCTAATATTATAAAAGAAAACAAATTATGTGGATACTGCGCTTTATGAACTTGTAAGTCATAGACTTCCATTTATCAAACGAATCTGGAAGTTCAAAATCAACTGGATCTCCTATCTGCTTGTGTAACTTGTTGAATGCATCTGTTATGCGACTGTCTTCATCCTCCTTATAAACAAAATAAAGTCCAAAGAAACAACATTCAACTAAAGACAATCGGAAATGTAAGAAATAATATTGGATGACCCGGACCCAGATGAAATTATTGTGGCATCCCTCTTCAAGAATCCGACAATAAGCAAGAAGTTCAGTACAAATATGAGATAAAAGAGCACGTTTATCAGCAAGACTCGTTACATAGACGGTAAAATATGCAGTAGCAGTTTTCTTCAATCCAGCAACACATGATGTAGAACCTAAATTCTATAAAGAACAAATTTCGCAGACAAATGATGGAGAGAAGAAGAGAAGAGAGCAAGTACATTTACTGGAAGGAAAACCACTCAACAAAGCACTGTAAAATAGCTGCAATGCTAAACCCCAAGAAAAACACCAACTTGAAAGAAACCCTAAGAAAAAGAAAAAGAAAGCCACAAAGAATCTATCTTCTCTACAAAAATGGTGAAATTGCAAGAAGCAAAAGGAAACAGCAAAAGAGACAGAACCCATTAAGCTAGCTGAAAACCAAGATCAAAAACACAATGAATGAATGGAAAATATTAGAAACAAAGGAAGAATTAAGAGAAAAACCTTCTTTGGAGATGCCATGCCTTCCTGCAGCATAGCCATTGCAGCAGAACGTACGAATTGAAGACGATATACAATTACCTTCAACCCCAAAAAAAAGAAAAGAAAAAAAGCAGTAAATAAACAAAAGAAAAATTATTCCCAGAAAAAGAGGGTCAGCAACTAATATCAAACAAAGAACAAACCAAGAAAATCGACGAATATAAACTTTACTGTGAAATTACAACTCCATGACATGAATTCCCCTCCCCCCCCCCCCCCATTACACATACACACTGAATTATCATATATAATAAACAAATAATTGAAGAAACATTTGAGAAATTATTTTATCATTGTTTTCTGTACTGTATGCAAGAAGAAAACTGTGAAAAAGACCAGTTAATCCACCAAAAAAAATAAGAAAAGAAAATGTAAGCGTAAATGAAACAATAAAAGAGACAGAGGAAGGGAGAAGAAGGAGGAGAGAGTGTTACTGTTTGAGAACAGGAAGGAGAAACGGAGAAGGGGAAGGTACGGAGCAGCAGATCTTCTTGGATTTGAAGGAAAAATGGAATCTTTTCTTCAATTCTTGGGGTGGCTGGGATTGGAATTGGACTGATAACTGACGCTGCTGGTGCTACTGCTGCAGTCAGTATATTTATTGTATGTTTGTAAGCCACTGGTCAAGATGTAAGATCTATATAAGCAACGACGCCGTTTTGTTTTTTTCTTTTCTTTTCTTTTCCTGGCAAGATCTTTGGCACGAGCAAAATGGGGGATATATAATTTTTTATTTTTAAATCTTTGTATTGTTTTATATAAATTTTAAATTTTTTTGATATTTTATTTGAATTTTAAATTTTTTAATTTTTTATCAAATTAATTTTTTTATTTACGAAAAGTGTTCAATCCATTAATAAATGAGTTTAAATTAATAAAAATTATTAAAAAAAAGTCAAATAAATGAATTAAATATTTTTTTATTAACAAATATGCACATAAAATATTTTTTTAATCAATAAATATACAAATTAAATATGCAAAATGCATAATTTTTGATCGAAAAAATTTTCAATTAGTGTATTTAACATTTTTTTCAAATAATTTTTGTAATGTCAAATTCATTTTTTTAATAGATTGATCACTTTTTCGTTAACAAATTGACTAATTTGGTACGAAATTAAAAGATTTAGGACTTATATATAAAAAATTATAAAAGTTTAGAACTTATAAAATAAATATCCAAGTTTTTTTAGGTAAAAAAAAAATTATAAAAAGATAGATTAATATAAACAATATCTTTCTGTAACAAATTTAAAACTACTTTTAAAAAATAGCGAATTAGGTTTAGTAATTTTTTATTTTTAATGTTGCACAACATCAAGTTTGCATGATAAATTTTATTACGCATGATAATGTGACCTGCTAATCAAGTTCGTTTACTTATGTGAAAGATATATTATTATCAAATCACGCCATCATACTTAATAGAATCCGTTATGAACTACTTGATGGTGGATCATATTTAATACAAAAAGATATTACGAACATAATTACTTACTTTTCAAAAATAGTGCAAAATTTGTTTTAAAAAAAAGTAAAATTGAAGTTATTCTTGTATGTAATCTCAAAAAAGAAGTTATTATTGTATATTAACCTAAAAAACACCTGAATTTTAGAGCAAGTTGCAAATTTTCCTTAGTATTCAAAATTTTTGTTAGAAAATATTAAGTAGACACATTATCTAGCGGACGCCAATAGATTTAGAATGGTTATATCACATGAATAGCATCTATGTCTACGTATATATTAAATTATAAAGTTGAGCAAAAGTATTCAACTTTCCATTCTCTGCCACACGTAAACTTCTCAAATTACAAGAAATAAAAAAAAATATCCCAAATTTCTCTTTTAGTTTTAATTCTCTTTATATTTTTTTCCTTTTTAAACAGAAAAAATAAATAATTTAATTTCTTTTCATTTTTTCTTTTTTCTTGTAAAGAAAAAAAAATAAACCACATAGGATTTCTTTTGAAAAAAAATTATTGACAATTTAACTATATTTTACTCTTTAACTGTTTAAGAATCCCTTTCAATATTCTAGGTTCACAAATTTTGCTTTTTAAAAAATTAAATATTTGTCTATTTAAATCTTTTAGTCTCTCTGTGTCGGTGGGCCAGACATACATCCTCAAATCGGAAGAGGGTGCCGATTTTGCACGGATTATTCAATGTGTTGGGTTAAATAACAGGTCAAGGATTATCATGCTTGCACTGTTGATCAACTTAGCAAGCATCTATGTATATAATTTACAGGTCATCTAATTTTTTTTATTGCTTTTTTAAGCCAGATTTTATTTTTATTTATTCTTACTTTAACTTTTTGCTGCTGTTTATCTCTTTTGTGGGTTGAATCCAAGATTTATGGGCTGAATTTATGACATGATTTTGATTGGATTGGTCTTAGTAGATAGAAATTTTCGAACTGTGAGTACATAAGTCTGACCTCGGATTTTCTAATTGTTAGTACATAGGTCTGATCCCAGAGCCTTTGTTATCTAATCTTTTGGCCTGATAATATAAACTGAAGTAGTTTAATTAGTGACGAAAAAGTGGAACTATACTCTAATGATATTGCTTTATAATTATGTTAGTAGTTAATGACGAAGATTTTTTTTCTTGAAATAGAGTGAGAATTTTTGTTTTTTTGAAATGGTACTTATACAGAGGTTCAACATAGCAGAAGTAAAATGTAGGAAAAATACAAAAATGTGACCAGGTGAACCTTGTTAAGTCGTTATGCATTACGAGCAAATATATTGGTCAATGGAAATGATAAAGCGTCATGTATTTGACATTTACATTAAAATATTACAAAAATTATTAAAGTGAGTTCACTGACTGGTTAACCCAAAGTAAATAAAAATTTGCAATTAAGCACATAATTTCAGTTTATTTGGGTTATGTATTTAGCATAACTATGGTTTTTTTTGTTTTTTTTTTTTTTGGAAACATAAGTTTGTTTTTTTTTTTTTAAATGAGTCGTGAAGACCCCAATCATGTCGCTTTCCTAAAAAGGGACATCCTTCCCTCAGCACATAGCAACCAAAACAAACAGAAACAGTGGATGAGGAAATCTGAAAACAAAGTTGGTAGGAATTAAATTTTAATGCTCAAAATTTGAAGGCATATCAATGCGAGACGGTTGCAAAAGGCACGCTATTTTATTTTTTATTTTTATTGTTATTTCTGTACATTTTATAACATTTGTAGGCATTTACTGAATATTCTTCATTATTTTCTCACAACAATTTGGAGCCTATTTACAAAGATATATATACGATGTATACTCACAAAGTAACATAGTAGCAATAAATGTACATATTAAGTTATGACAATTAATATAATGAAGAGTCGAGATGAGTTTTTTTCTCCTTAATATGTAAGGAGACACAGGGGAAGTTAAAGAAGGCTCAAAATAATTGCGATAGTGCAGGAAAGTTGCAGTTGTTTATTTTTAAGTTTTATTTATTTCTCTGAACATTTTTCAATTACTTTAATAATGTGCCATAAAACTATCATGTGATTTCCCTCTAACTCTCTCCTTTACACTCTTTGCACAAAGCGATTATATATGATGACATTTTATTGCTAAGTAATTTTAGTGTGATCAGATTGCTATATAAAAAAAAAGCTAACATTGCAAACATAGTGCTGCAATTGATATGTGTACAGGAGTTTGGGACAACAATCACAGAGTTTTTGCATTAATAAAGCATGTTAAGTTAATCAATTGTCATCCGGATAAGAACATAAAATGATACTGCTTAAAATCATAACAAATATAGTAATAGTAAAACTATATGAAAAGAAAATTTATTTTTGATACTAATTGTGATTGATAAAAGACAATAAAGAAACTTATAACGAATAGGATTAGGTTTGTCAACATTTGACTATATACTATTACAAAATTTGAAACTGATCATATGTAATAAATATATTATTTCTTTCACACGACCTAAATGTGTATAAAAATGACGATAACAAATATAACGAATGTAAAAATAAAAAATATAGTCAGACATTCTATTATACAAAACTATATAATATACACAGACAATAAGCATTTTGGGAGTATTTGGTTTTACTGATAAATATTGTTGTTGCTTTTGCTGAGTTTGGTAAAAAATTTTAAGCTACTATTAAGATTGCATTTTTCCTTAAACAGCAACTAGCAACTGTTGATAAAAGTATGCTGGCCTACTTTTGGAGAGAATTAATTAGAATTTTTTCGTAAAAATTAACCTCCGGGATGTCGCAACATGCCTATATGCTCAAAACCTTATTCTATATACCTGCTAGACAAAAGAGAAACTCGCAAGCATGTGATAGAAAAGACAACATGGTGGGCCCCACATGGAAAAAATTCGAGTGTCATTGTTTTTTTTTTAAAAATATTGCTTTATTATTATTTTAATAACAATAAATTAATAAAAATATTAATCATAAAACTCTTTAGGACATGTTAATTTCTTTTCTAGTAAGTAATAAGATTTGTTTTTTTTGTCAACTTGTATAATAAAAATTAAGGTTGTCAGAACCGGACCGGTCATTAAACCAGAAACATTAGTGGGTCAAGATTCAACCGGTCGAACCGGTATTTGAACCGGTATTTATTAATATATATATTTATAAAAATAATTTAAAAAAATAATACTTATACATAATTATTAAATATTACTTTTTTAATTTTTAAGGATTAAATTGAAAATTTTGATAAATTTAGGACTAAATTGAAAGTTTTGATAAATAGAATTAAATTGAAAATTTTAATTAAATTTAAAACTCAAATTATAATTTAAATAAATATTGGGATCAAATTATAATTTAAAAAATTTTTATACCCTGTTTGAACCGGTTGAACCGGGTCTGATTTTTGACCGGCTTTCACCAGTTTTGACCGGTTTTTGACCGGTTCAAACTGGTTTTGACCGGTCCGAGTTAAGGGGTAACTGTAGTTATAAACCAGTCCGGACCTTTAGCCGGTGACTCGGTTTTAACAACATTGATAAAAATAATGTTACTATTTTCGCACAATATTTTGTCAAGTAAAAATAATATTTTTTAATTGTGTAAACAGTAATTAAAATAGTAAAATTTTATTTCAATCTGAATTTTATGATCTACAATGATTTGCATTGTGGACCTTTATTCACTATCAAGTCGTAGTTGCGGCACTGGTTATTGGACCCAACCAAAACCATATGTTGCTGGTACACTTTTTTTTAATATTTCTTAAACATAAATCAATTGGTTTTCAAGTCTAATGACTGGTGAAAACAATAGTTAAGTAGACATTGGAGATTAAGCATGCAGGGATTCAGTCACCATTTATACTTGTCCTTTGAACTACAAGCTGAACATTGGTACGTCAAAGTGCTCTACAAAATTTAAAGCATGGTAAAACCCATTATGTAACACAATTTCAGATCTCCAATTCTGATTGGCAAAAAATTGTTTATTTGAAAGTTAAAACAAGCAATACCTTCGGTGAAGCGACACGTCGCACAAAGGAGAAAAACAAAAAGAGTTTTTTTCAAAAGAAATATTAGGTAGTAATATTTATATAACAATAAAATAGTAATGAAGTGATATATTTTGTTAAAGGATTGAAATTTAAAAGAAAAAATAGATATATTGTTATATTTTATTAGATGAATTATGTGATTATTTTATTGCAACTTAAAATTAAGATTTACAGTAAAACTTTTTTCCTTTTGGCTAACGGGAAAATTGAGGGGAATGAGTTAGAAAATTGTAACTATCTCAACTTCCATACCAAGGAACCTTTATCATTTCTTTTTTCCATTTAAACCATTAATTTATGTTGTTAACATCTCTTGTTTTCTGCTTCTAACTATGAAATTCTGCAATGTGTACACAAACAACAGAATAAGTGTAAGTTAGTGGTGTGGGTTTTCTTAAATTGGTAAGATCCTTATATTTGAATTTGGATGAGCTAATCGTTTTACAAAATCTTATTTGCTTCTATCAAATCTTCAATTTTTAAACAAGTTTTGAACGTGATTTTGAAAGATTGTGGTCAAAAAATGAAAGTTTCTAAACGTTGGCTAGTTGTAGTAAATCGGGTCAGTCGACCAATGTGTTGATATGGTTGACCAAATGAGCAGAAAATTAGAAGTGAGAAGTTACAAAAACTTTGGATCGGTCGACCGGACCGTGGCTCTGGTTAACCAACGTAGCAAAAAGACTGACTATGGACCGTAATTGCTAAAAAGTTTTGATCAGTCAACCGAATCGCGCTTGCAATTGAGCGAACCGTGCCTACAGTCGACCAATGGCTGAAGAGGAAGAAACCAAAGAAGTTATAGCAAATTCTAATTGGTTGGTACAACATGAAGCATGAAACCAAGAGTTATAAAATGTTTGGATCGGTCGTTTGGACCCAACTCGCAATCGACCGACGGTTCTAAAATCAGCAAGATGCAGTTTCTATAAGTGGATCACTTCACTTTCTTGGAAGGATATTTATAGTCTAACGGTTGGTTTTGTATTAGATGTCTATAAGAGAGTGTGTATGCTCTTTCTTTTGGTAGATATATAGAGACCTATAGGATTATTGTGCATCGTTGTAAAGGGTGTGTGTGAAAAAAAAAAAAAAAAAAGATCAAAGGGAAAAGATCAAAGCGAGAGCTTGTGATTTAGTGGTTGTGAAAAAGAACAAAGGTTTTCTTATGATTAAAAGCTTCACGGAAGCTTATTGTTTGAAGGTTGTGAGATCAAAAGAGAAAGTGTAAAAGATTGTTTTTCACCTTACAAAAGAAGAAGTGTCAGTGAATTGAACTCTGAAGGAAAAGTTCTTGAGGAGTGGATTTAGATTTTCAATTAAAACCGAACTACTATAAAATCGTGGTGTAAGTTCTTCTTCCTTATCTCTTATTAACTTTTAGCTGCATTTATTAGTGTTTATATTGCTTGCTTACTTTTTATTATTGATTATTGTTGCAACTAACCCTTCGGAGTTGAACTTGAGAGAAACGTGATAATGAGATCAAAAACACCTAATTCACCTCCTTTTGAGTTGTTTAAAATTAATTATTTAGTTTCTGATTTCACTTAATTTTGATCCCAATTGTAATTCTAATTCCAAACCATGAACTAAATGGCTCCTAAGTAGTTGGGCAAAAGTTCAACTATCTCTTATTGCAAATGGCACCAACAAGGTTGTTTTTGTAAGAATATTTTTTTATTGGACTGCCATTAATTAAATTTTCTGTTTTATTATAACCATATCAGATGTGTAACTCAATTATGAACCTAAATGTTATAAAGTGATCGAATGGGTAATGTTTATCTCTTATGTGTGTACAATAAAATGAAGAATGAGTTTTAAGTTTGGGCTTAAGCTTAATGTTGTTAATTGATGTGTAACCTATTGTTAAGTCCATGATAATTGGACTTAACTAGGATTTCGTTATAAATAAAGAGATAAGTTCCTTTTCGTCCAGTTTAAGGTTACGTTCTGTTTTTCTCATCAAAACTTTTGTTTTATTCCCGACTGTGTTAGAAAGGAAGACCTTGATTTCTGACATGCTCGTTAGTGCATGCAATCCAAGTTCATAATCAATATTAGTAATATGACGATAAAAGACATGCCTGATTTCTATTCATATTCAATTTGATACAAGATTTTAAAGATAAAAAATTTCTTATATGTGTTATCATAACAGTCAAATTAATCTAGAACATTTATATGATTTTGTGAGCTTACGTTGACCATTTATAAAATAAAAGAGAATTGTTTTCTCGACGTCTAAAGGGCCGTTTATGACGGCACATGAAATTTTGTTAATCATGTGTGTAGGTTAAATTTGATTTATAATATACATATATTAAAAAATGATAATAATTGTCTTACATCGGTGGCTGTGATGAAATCATGGACATATGATAATTAAAACAACATTCAGCAGGGTTTTGTTATTATTAAAAAAAAAATGGAAAAACTTTTTAGCATTACTCTAAGTGGCTATGTTGGTGACTGCTATATGTGATACAATAGGTAAAATATACAATATTAAAAAAATTATACAACATATCAAAAGAAAATCTATGATAAGTATAATCAGTCATTAAAAAAAAAAAATTGTTAATAGCTAGTTACACATATTATGCATGACACATATAACTAGTTATATAATTTTTTTAACGTGTCGTATATTTTATTTATTGTATTGTATATAATAGTTACAAAACAGCCATTTAATGACAGCGATGTAGTGGTGCTTAAAAAAAAATGATGATAGCCAAGTTGGCTTTAGTCTTGCCGCTTTGTGCTACATGGCTTTTTACCATAAAGAACTCGTAGGATGTCGTGACGAACATGGATGAATATTACCCTTGTTCATGTACTCGATGTATCGAGTTGTCATACTAGATTAATAGTCTCTCAGGATTTATTAAAACAAAAATAAATAAATAAAAACTGAGATCGACAATAAAGCCAAAACACGGCTTTGCTATTTATGACGTTGTGAATTGCACATGATTATATTCATGTACCGTAGATTTGTATTTTATTAAAAAAAGAAAAATAAAGAAAAATAAATAAATTCCAGCATAGTTGACGGTGCCGAAAGTTTTCTAAAGTGGTGCACAATTCTTGTGTTGTGTAATCCATTGGTGCAGCGAGGTTGCTGTACCAAATTTCTGCACTGTATGCACTAGATTGTTGTAACTTGGAGTATTGGCAGGCACACGCTTTAGAATTAGGGAGAGCAGAATTGACTCGGGATCAAGTCGGAGTCTTGGAGTAGAATGCTTGCACACGAATTTGGTAGAGTGGTAATGAGCTCTTAGCATATACAAAGAGAGAGCAAGCTCATTGTAAAAGAGATTCACACTTAAGGAGAAAATTATTAAAATTTTAAATGTGAATTGTATGAACAAGAATTTCACATTGAAAGTAAGAGAGAAAAGTCAGTAATATATAAGTGGAAAGCACTCATAAATTTAATGTTATAAAATTTGAGATTAAGATGTTGTATCAAATTCATGAGTGTGATGCTTACTTGAATTCTATTTAGATTTCCCTCATTTATGGGTTTCCACGTTTCCTCCACACGGTCCAAGCCCAGTTTTGTGTCGGAATCGACGGTTCTAGGCCGGCCCAAACATTGAACCTGATCTGGACTGGCCCTAAAAAGATTTAGTACTGATTCAATCAAATTGGCTATGTCGAGACTGGGCCAGTTTGAGCTATAGATTCGAACCTTCTTTATTTTCTCCACAAATTGAAGTTTACATTACAAAATATAAAAATGTAAGTAAATAATTATAACTAAACAAATCGACTAAAGATAAAAACCTAAGGATTGTGCAAGTTTTTTCCTAGTATATATATTCTAATTACTAACGTTGAAGGTGACCAAAAACTTACATGCTTGGGGAAGGTGGGTACTCGAGTAGTCAATGCCGGCCTTTGCTAATTAGCCTTTATAAAGGAGAACATAGGATTTTCAAGAATTTTAAGTAAGCTCCCAAACACTTGTATTCTTCATTAATATCACAAATAGAATAAAAATTTTAATTTCAAATGTTTTTAAAATTTTAATATATATGCAGTTCTTCCTTTTCACATTATAAAAACATTAGTATCTTTTACTTATGTTATTATTATTTTACTTTTTCTAAATTGGATTTCTCAATTTCATATTTTAATAGACATGACCGGATAATGAATCGTGCATTATAGCATGGTTCGTCGAGCCGTTTTATTAATGGACGCATCATGAAGCATACGGCTAGCATATTGGTGAAGACAACATCACAAATACAAGATTACCATAACAAGCACTTTTCTTGAAATAAAAGAAATCAAAGTATTACAAGCAAAATAGGCATATGCCAAATTAGTGTTAGGGATTTTATTAGTAAAGCAATCGTTCCATAATCGACGATGATTTTCAACTCGTGGTCTCATCCTTAGACCTGCATAATAATTACAACCAAATTAAATTTGTAATAGAAATTTACTGGAAAGTTCTGATACATCAGAGAGCATTTCTTCAATCTTACGGAAATTAAAATTAAATCATAGAAAAATATAAAGTAATAAACAAAAGTTTGGAAGCTCATTCCAAATTTTTACCCAAGAACACACAATAAGCGATCGAATAAAAAATAGCATTAGTAGGACCCAAAAAAAAAAAGCATTAGTGACATATAATTTGTTACAAGACTTAAGCTTAATTTATCATTGCAACAAAGGCTTGTATTTCCCAATCCATCCCTCATTTCATCATACTCAGCCTGGGAGTCCCCAAACCTAGTCGTTGTTAATAAATAAGCTAAAAGAACTAAGGGTGCGTTTGGTACACAGATTAGACAGTGCGGTATAAGATAGTATAAGCTAATATAACATAAGATAGGTTAGAATACTAGCCTATATTATGTTTGGATGTCATCAAATAATATAAAGTAGTTATATTATTTAATATTTGGATGATATGATATAGAATAGTATAGTATATCAAAATTACTTTTTTACTCTTAGAAATAATTGATTTACATTTGTTATTAATTTTAATCTTTTTATTAAAAATAATTAAAATTAATTAATGAAATTAATATTTATTTTACATGTTATTATACATTATATTGTTTATAATTTTTCTATTTTGTATAAAAAAATATTTTTTAAAATTAAGTATTAATTTTATTTATACAAATAAATTTTAAAATATAAAAAAAAAGATTAATATTTTTTTAAATTTTTTGAGGAAAAATTAAATAAATTTTAAGAGATAAATTTTCAAATTTATATGAAAAAAAAAGAATGAATGAGCATGAGAGAGAGAGAGAGAAAGAGTGAGGAGAGAGAAAGGAAGGAAGGAAGGAAGAGAAAGGGAGGAGAGAGAAAGGAAGGGAGGAAGGGGGAAGGAGGAGAGAGAAAGGAATGGAGGAAGGGGAGGGAGGAGAGAGAAAGGGAAGAGAGAGAGATGAGGAGTGAGAGAGAGAAGAGGGAGGAGAGAGAAAGACGAGGAGTGAGAGAGAGGAGGGAGGAGAGAGAAAGCAAAGAGGGAGGAGAGAGAGAGAAGAAGAGTGAGAGAGAGAAAAGGGAAGAGAGAGAAGATGAGAGAGAAATGAATTTTTTAAATTTTATGTTAATTTTTTAAAAAATATTTAAAATTTATTATAATTAAGAGGATATTTTAGTAAATATATAATTATTAACACTAGTTTATGATGTTGGATAAACTAGTTCATATGAATTAAAGAGATAGTACTATCATATATTCATGGGATAGTAAGTCCGCACTAATTTATTATATACTTATCTTATTAACCAAACAAATATGAACTAAAATGAGATAGTTGACCACTAACCTATGCTATGCTATCCTATCCCATTAAACAAACACACCTTAAGTATATAATATCAATTAATCATATGAGATGGAAAGAGTCTAACATACAGTTCGGTAAATGATTTCAGCAACACCAGCTTCGGGTTTTGCAATTGCTTCAAATGCTTTTTGTGACAAGACAAATGTCGTGCATTTACTTCCCTTCTCATCAACACATCGATCCACAATTGTTACCGTAACTTTCGCGGCTTCAAATACACAAGCGTTTCCAAGTTTGGCAGAATTAAAACAATATAATTCATACTCTTGACCACAAGCTGCACCATCTTTGAAAATTTCATTTGATACTCCAGCAACAAATCCATTTGGGCTAGCCCCTTGGCATGCAGGAGCTACAGCAAAACAATATGTATATATAAGTTGAAATACTATTTCCAATATGGGGAACATGGAGTGAACGTAAGCTTTTAGATGTACGTAACAAGTTTAACTCTAGGAAGAACCAAGCCAACACGATGCTTGTAAATACTATATATATATATATATATATATATATATGACCCAAATGAACATTAATGCTTACAACTCAAATCACCGAAGGATGCAGTCCCGACCGTAAAATTTGAAGATCCCACCAATACGGAGGACGAATGAAGCAACAAAGACATCACATGAACCGCGGAGGCATATTGAAGAAGCGTTGCAATAATTTTCATACTGGAATTCTAAATAAAGGAAAAAGGATATATTTGTGCTAATTAGTAGCTTAGCTATATAGGGGGAAGTAATGAATTAATGGGGAAAGTGGAAGCTGAGGCTGCTTTTTGATCTGAAAGTTCTGATATTTGAGTCCATTTATATCGAACAATTTGGATACGTGTTGTGCCTTAGAAATTAGCATTAAGAATTTTGTGCATTGAGGTAATCGTTGAGTGGAATTTTTTTTTTTTTTTTTTGAACTTTGGCTGGATATAATATGTTATAATTATACTTATGATATTTCCGATGCTTCTATTGCCTCTCAACGTTAAGTTGAAGTCTCTATCCCTTGGTAGGTATTCTATTAGTAATTTTGAGCATGAAATTTTAAATTGCAAAGTCTATAATCTATTTGTTTATTTATTTAGCATAAAGGGAAAGTTTAGAAAAAGGTTTCCTTGAATGTAATTGCGTATGACAACATTTTTTTCCTTTTAAGTTTATTCTTTTTTTCTAAATTATTTTTCCTAAATAACAATTAAAAGGTCATTTGATTCCTCATTATGAAAATTTTTTCCTTATTTGCAGTATATATTATATGAAACAGATTATTGGCCATCAAAGTTAGCATATGGGTTAAGGAAAATAATGATTAAGGAAAGCGTTGCTAATTGGACGAGGTGGTCAAACAATGAATGAAATTGATGACGACCTTTTAGACCAAAAAAACAAAAAACAAAAAACAAATTGATGACAGACTTCAGGCGGCAATCTTGACATCGAAATTGGGGGAGGATCCTAATCAGCAACAAAGTCATTAACTGCATAACTTCAAAACTTTGAATCGTATTCAACAATTACAACCCCCAGTGGGGCATAACCTCTTAGTTTTGTTTCAATTATATTGTAACTGCATTGTTTTCGTATACTAATTAATTAAATTTGTTTCCTTATATCCTATAATATCAATCTTTTCAAAAACCGTTACTTATTGCTGCACAATATAAATTACTTCTTTTGGATTACTTCTCTTTTTACCCATTTATGTATCTGTTTGTTTTTTTGTCTTGGTAATTGGTATATGTGATTTCTTACTGAATTTCATACCAACATTGATTTTTTTTCCTAATCTTTTCTTGTTCCCCTTCTGGGTATGTTTTCTTGGATTGTAGGTCGAGAATGTGAAAGCCTTGCTCAAGGTGGAGGTAGCATTTATTTTTCTGTTTCCTCCTTTGGGGGCTTGGTTAATTATGTGTAGTATTTCTATCAATTCAATATTTTCTTTCTGGGGTTGCCGATAAAGTTTAGAGATCTGTGATGCATGCCATCAAGAATCATTGGCCTTAATTTTTTGTGCTAAGTTAAGAATCACGCTCAAGTGAAATTAGACTTCAAATTGTAGTTTTCTTTGATTGTTTGGTTTTCCACTGCTGGTCTTGTTTTAACCAATCACAAACCTATAAATAACCAACAAAGAAAGGAAAGTTTCCCTCCAAACTCCCTCTAAGTTTTTACCTCGGAAGATAGACCACTTATCAGAAGAAAAAAAAAAGAAAGAAGTTGCTTTTGCCCTCACACGAGTGCAATAAAGAACGCTTTCATCATTCTTACATTTGCATCTCTGTAAAAAGACGGAAGTGCCGCTCCAACAGCGGCAACTGCTATGCAATGGGACGGAGATAATGAATAATCAGAAATTGAATGCTTTGAGCGTTAAGGATGAGAGTTTGTTGATGAAGGTCTCGAAGGATGCACTTGGGCATTAACAAAAGCAGGCAGTTTCATCTCATTCCGTTGCTTCTATTTTTGCAAGCTCACAAAGGACCTAGAATCAAGAATTAGTACTCTATTTGTGTTACTCATGGAGGTGCATAAATCACTCAGTCTCCACCAAGAGCTTTGCTGGTTGTCCCTTTGCCAGTAATAACCAACAACTTGATTTTTAGAATTAATTTCAACAATCGCGTGGCACCATTTGTATTCTAAAATTAATAATCGAATTATGAGAGGGCAATATTTTAGCCACAAACCCGAAAACGAATGCACGCCAAATATCCCTTTCCTATTTCCCTACTTACTGAATAAAATGCTATTACAAGAGTTTGTATTGATCAGGGACTGAAATTCAGGTATTAGTTTAGCAAAAGTAGAATTTAAGCTGAAGAAAATTGTTATACAGGTGCCAAAAGAAACGCAACACTGCTCAAATGTCTTTAGACGTTAGGATTAAATGGTCATATAAATACTCCTAAATTGCATAACTTCATATAAAAATTTGAGATAATTAGTAAAATGGACCAAGAATATAATAATTAGTACTATGCTACAAATCTAAAATGTGTCCAATTTGAGCCCTGCAGAATTATGTTCTGATTGAATGATGAAACATAATTACTTCAAAAAACAAAACAATCAAATACTTAAATAGTTAAAATTATGAGAAAAAAAAAAGTTAAGCCTGCTTGAATCACGGGTTCATTGTAGTTATATGAGAGGAGGTTAACAAATGATTAGATTAATGGAATGGGAAATATGAATTAAAGGCATAATAAAGGCTAAATCTTGGCCTGTGAACTTGTCTTCGATTGTTGTTAAAAAGATAATACACTTATGTAAGGCAACAATTACTAATTGAATCGATGTGCATCGTTTTCCATCTACTGGAACAAAAATGTCATCATATGTATCACTATTTTGCTCAATTTTGATTTCATTGCTGTATAGGTCTTCTGCTAGTAAGTGAACATAGCTTGTTCAGTTTTTTCTAGGGAGCTGGCGGGTTGACTTCGAGTCTGTTCTGGGGCAATTGTTTTTGGCATATGGGATAGTTTCTTTCGGTTGCTTGTTAGTTTTTCTGTAAGGTTGGTTTTGATCTTTTGGACTTGAAGTATTGTCTTCAGAGGCAATTTTGTGCATAATTTTGGGCGTTTTTTTTCCTGAGGGATGCTATGAACACATATACATTAGCTGTTCACAAAAAAGAAGTCAACCTTATTTTACATAGTGGTTTAAAAAATTTTATATGAAACTATCACTTTTATTCTCATGTAAATTTTGTGTACAAATTTCACGGTTATGGCCTGTTCTGACGCTATATGTAGCAATGAAGGTGATGTAATTCCAACATGTTCGGCTTAAAAGAGGGAGAAAAGAACAGAGGAATAGTAGAGAATGTTTAAAATCTAAAATTTCTGCATTGTAAAGGCGAAAAACTCCAAAATTTTCTATTGGAAAAACTCGCTGTTTTGGACACACCACCTAAACGGATTTTGCCACCACATCTAATTATTGCATGTAGATATAAAAGAAGTTGCTATATGACATTATTCTTTTTAAAGGAACACTATCTAAGAATGTATTTTGTCCGGGCTATTTTAGACCCTTTTCCCTTTCCGAGCATGGGTACATGGAGTGAGGATTTAGCCCCACTCCAAACAGACGTCATCCACATATATACTGAAAATTTATGTTCCTCCCAAAATTATCTCCATGTTTGAACGACTGCTTTGGATCTACAACATGATAGCTTCCAATGTGTATTAAGTTGCTATAGAATTTTTACTAATTTTGTTACACATTAGAAATTGTCTTTATTGCACATTTTAAGCGATCATTTATACATCTAGACATTTTTTTGGCTGAAACTTAAATTTTGGAAAACAAAAAAAATATATATATATAGTTTGATGCGGAAAGTTACTAGTCTACTGCATTTCCTGCACGCTGAAATAGTTTTTATATAATTGTTTTCATGCAGCAAATACAATCAAGGAATGTCAGAGACTTTCATAAATAGAAGTTGTGATAATTAAATCTTGCGTTTCTTGGTTAAGGAGAACAATCCTAAACTCGCTAGACGTTATAAGGAAGCGACATTTCCTATTGATTTCTGTGCACGGATGACGTGAAATATACTAGGCTTTACCATCATTGTTCATTGGTCGTCAAAGCCTCAAAGGAAATGCATTGTTTACAGTTTTTTTTTTTTTTAATACAGCCGTCTGGAAGGTGTTTGCTATTTTTTACTTATCTTTTTATGTGAATTTAATTCAGAAATAATTTTAAATTAGATAAATTTATTTTATTTTTTATTTTAAATAAATTTCACTTATTATGTATCACAAGTTAATAACTAAAATATACTCACAAAACTTAATTAAATTAAAAATCTCCATAAGAAATAGCAACACATCTACTAATTTTAAGGAGCAGTTGAGAAAAAAAATAGTATTAATTTAAAATAATATTCTCATCTTTTCATTTTTATTCAAATCTTTCTTGAACTTTAAAATGTAACAGTTTATCATTTGTACAATGTTTTTTAACAAATCTTATTTGGTAGTGCGTTTGCACATGCGTTGTGTTTAAAAAATAATTTTAGGTGTAATTACAGTTTTAAAGTTGGTTTAGTTACATTTGTTACAACTATATTTTAAAAGAAAAAAGTTGGTGTCTCGGGTGAATTTGTCCCGATTTTATTCCGGTTAAAATTGTGACTGATATTTTTAAAACGAAAATTGATATTTTTGAAACACTTGTTATTTTTATATTTCAAAAATATCAATTTTTATTTAAAAAATATCAATCATAATTTCTCTCAAGACAAAACTCAAAATGAATTCACCGAAACATATAACTGTGTTCATTTTGTAAACTTACAAGGCTCTTAGCCTTGGAGGATAAGTCAGTAATTTTTTAGTTGAACAAATCCCGGTTAGTAATTTTAAAAAGGCTAATGTAGGTCACTTCCATTAATAAAAGTTCGTGATTAGGTATGTAACTTTATTTTCGTCGAAAGGTCTGTTAATTTTAGACGTATCACACGACGTGGCACTGTAAATCAGTTAAATTTTCTTATTTGGAAAAAAAATCTTTTGCTTTCTTCATGACTGGTTTTTTTTTTTTTTTTTGTCTCTTTCTCTCTTTACGGTTAA
Organism: Carallia pectinifolia; assembly: GCA_037832335.1. Lineage (NCBI taxonomy): Eukaryota > Viridiplantae > Streptophyta > Magnoliopsida > Malpighiales > Rhizophoraceae > Carallia > Carallia pectinifolia. The sequence goes on from CM075449.1 coordinate 12,857,799, forward strand.
ATAAAAACCATTTCTTCTTCTCTGTTTCTTCTTTTTTTTCTCCTCACATCAAACTCATTCACCTTAGATATACCATCCAACCTCCACCACTTAAAGCTCTACCAAAGCCACCCAAAACTCCACCACCTCAGCCACCACTTCCTTCCACCAGCCCCCACCAACACTGTAGCCATATATTTGGTTATGGGTCATGTCTCCTCGATCACCTTAGAGGGTATGGATGGGTGTCGAGTTAGAAAGTTCGGCTTGACCTTTCGTCAAACACTACCCCCGCACCATAATGAGCTCGTCCATGCACAAAACTTTCTCCACTCTTTTTCTTCTCCAACACCGTTAGCAACTAACACAAATACAAAAAAATCCTCCCAATAGAATTCAATCCCAACGTCCAAACAAGACCTCATAACTCCAAATCAACACTCATTTTTACCTATTCTCCCTTTCTTGCGCATTACGTTTCTATTACATAACAATCTCTAATTTTTCCTCATAGCTAAAATGAGTCTTTGTTTAGCATTTCAGTTAGCAAGTAATACTTTTGGCTCTGCAATTATTAAATATTCAATACTTCTCTTGTAAACATGGATCTCGATGTGGGTTTGTATCCAAAGCCTCAAATTGCTCGAAAGTGTCTTCAAAATTAGCAGGATGCACATCTTTTTATTTTTCCTTCTTATTTGTTTACTGATTTTACTCTTTAATTATATATGTTTATTGGGTAAGAGAATTTTATGGATTATGCAAAGGCTGAAAATTTTTCTTTAATTACTCAAGAAAAAAGATTAATTACTATTAATTTTTGGTTTGGAATAGTTTTACTAGTATAATTTTTTTTGGACAACAATTACTGCATTGACTGTGGCCTAGTGGAGGAGAGTGGTCGTTGAAGTGGGCTAGTTTGGGTGGTGGTGTTGGGGTTTGGGGCGGTGGGTTCAAAGTGCATGAGTTTTGATGAGAGAAAGAGAAACAGCATAGACGATGAAGAAGGCAAAAATTTGAACATTAACTGAAGAGAGAGAAAAGAATAAGGAGGAGAGAGAAGGGTTTTGAACATGTAAGACAAAAAAATTACCCCATCATGAAGGGCAAAATTTTTTTTTCCACGTAATAGATTTTAGTTGACTTGTAGTGTCACTTCAACTTATATGTAATTAAATAACAAAATATTTGACGAAAACAAAATAATTGACCAACGCATAAATTTTTATTAATGAAAATGACTCACATTAAATATTTTTTAAATTACTAACCTATATTTAATTAAATAAAAATTTACTAATTTGATACCGAGCTTATCCCCTAAGCCTTGGTTTTTGAGAAAGCATCCGCCAAAAAGTGAAAAGCGCACTATAAGTAATTTTGTTTCTGTGGATAAAAGTACACTTGACCCTTTGAAAAATTTTCATCCTTTGCCACTATATAAACTCTTACTTTCCTTTGACAGTGGAGGAATTCTCACACCGCCACAAGAGAGGAGTTCGCAATTGTTTGCCGATTTCCCAACCTTCTGGCAACCATTGCCAGTTTGCCCACGGCATCACGAAGCTGCATCATGTTATCAGGCACTCGAGGTAGAAGAACCAGGTTTGCAGGATGGTCCTCGCCAGTGACATCTATCCCTACGCTCACAGGTTCCACTTTCGCCACTTTCGCCACTCTCTTACCGAGCAGGAGAGGCTCTCGTTGATCCGTGTATCTCACAAATCACAGGGAGGGAGAGACACTGGAAAGAGAAAAACTAAACATGGGTTACTGGTGAAAAAAAAACTAAAAAAGTCATGCATCTGGCAATGTTGCCTACTGTCGCAGCTATTTTAGCAAGATTTTGCATTACATGAATTATGAAATTTATTTTTTGTGGACCATAAGCATGATGACAATACATTTTTTTTTGCTAATATATATATATATAATGGAAAGAAAAAGAATATTACAAGTCATATGTAGTTTGTTCAATTTTAAATATACAAATTGAAATGTAAAATTAGTAGTTAGGCTTTTAAGAGTAAAATAAATTATTAATGGTGTCTTTTATGATCATTTTATCTACTAACAATTATTCTAACAATATTTTAACTAAATATTTAAACTTGTTTGAATTTTCCTTATACTGCTTTCATCTCTGTTACCAAAGAATTAGCAACTTTGAGTGACTCTATTTTTAGACTTGCTGGCAACTTCGCCAGAACTGTCTTTTGCATTTGTACCATTTGGCATACTTGTTAGGATTCCCCGATTCAACCATCCCTACCAACAATTGTATCCGTCTTTCTTGGATTTCTATATGGAACAAAAACAAGAAAAAGAAAGCCAAGAATTACCCATTCATAGATGTGATCTCCCGCCCCCCCCCCCCCCAATTAGGAAAAAACTATATTTCCGGAAAAAGAAGCGTCCGAATAACTGTCCGAGTGCAATTAGACGGATTTAATGTACAATCGACCGAATGACATATGTAACCATTTATAAGAAAAAAATTACTTCTTATATTTAGTTGCACATGCAACTCGATCGATCGCATATTAAATCCGATTGGTTGCATTCGGATAGTAATTCAATCACATTATCTTATGAAAACGTAACAGTACTCCCCCATTTATTGCTACGATTAAGATTGTTCCAACGATTGAGCATTTTTTATTTGTCAAAGACTGCACACTTTGACCCACGTACGCAAGTCTAACAGATTTCGTTAAACGTGGTTGACGCTGGTATATATATATTGCGAAAAAAAATTTTAATGGTTTTTAAAAGTCGGGATTAATTTATCAAAGAATGCAAAGGTGACAAAATTTTTGTATATTAATTATTAACCCCTAAAAAATATTCATGCATTTGACACCGTCCAAATGCCTCATAATGTGAGAAACCATAGATCCCGTGTCTTACATTCTTTTCGCTTGTTTTGTTGGTTTAGATTAAATTTGTACATCCTTTCAGATTGAAAGAGTGGGGAGATTATATAGGAGAGATTAGTTAGTAACAGTGAGCAAATTTATTTTTAACCGTTCACTTATTTATTTTATTAATTTGGCTTATCAGGTCGGCCAATTGATACATACACCTTGTTTTATTTAACTGTTGATGTTGTTCATTGTTAATTGTTATTACTTATTATTGATTACTGCTGTTGATGACCAAAATGAAATTATTATTGTTATTATTGTTTAAATATTAAAATGACTATTCAGTATATTATATTTTTATTTTATTACAATAAATATATTAAAGAAAAAGGAATTATGGTAATACAGGAGGTGTTTTAATTCCAAACATATTTATCAGTAAATGATTTTTTCAAAAAGTAAGTCCAAAATGCTTTTTGGATTGGTAACTGATTGAGTTAATTTTCAATAAACAGCAACCTTTAAAAAATATGAACCAAACATTTATTTCTCTATTTTTAAAAATAAAATACAAATATATCTCCTAAATGCTAAACCAAACATTCATATAATTCTGGACTCAAAAATCAACACAAATCCAACTCAATTGGTATATAAGTAGGATATTTAAATGGGAACATTTCAAGGTCGGGATAATTGATCCTTGCGAACTAAAAACGTTCTTCTTGTGAAAACAACATATAAATGGATATATCATGAAGTATACAGCTGCATACTTGTGAAAACAACATATAACATAAGTACCACAAAACATAAAGAAATCCTTGTAGAATAAAACTAGTCATTTGGTGGCCTTTAACAGGAGGGCAATCCTTCCATATTCGATGATCCTTTTCAAATGGTGATCTCAACCTTGAACCTGCATAATCATTTTGACCAATTAAAATTTTAAAAATAGAAATTTCAAGTCAAACGTGTACACAGAACTAATAAATAAACCGTAAGCACTGGTCGAAATTCTTCGGAATGGGGCCACAACTTTCAAAATAAAAGCAAGCGTCTACTGATTTGCTCATATATGCACATATAGAAACAGCAGTGACGTCAGTGATATAACGCACAATATGTAGTCAACTGATGGACATCAATGACTTAAAGTTAGATTTTACAGTGACAAAAGTGTTGAAATAATTTAAAAGCTATAAATAATATAGCTAAAAAATTATGTCTGGACTATAACTTAAAAATATAATTAAATTTTGCTGCATGATTTAATTTTTTTTCCTTTTTGTACGATTGAGATGTGAGTCTAAATTATCATTGCAAGTGAGTCTAGTAAATCTTAATCCATTCTTCGACCCAACCCTCTCCCTGGCCGGGAGCCTCCCTGACCTAGTCATCATAAATAACAACCTAAAAGTGCTTTTCTTGGTTTTTTTTTCGTCCATTGGAGAGTTATTGTCCAAAGAGAGGGGAACGGAGGTGATGAGATTCAAACTCGTCACCTCTTCTCTGGCCAAAAAGACCCAGTGGCCACCGAAGCAAACCGGGGAGATTAATGAGCTAAAAGATCTGAGGAAATATTTAGGAACCTTCAGATGAGAAGTGAGTAACATACAGGTTGGTAAGAGACTTTAACGATACCGGCTCCAGGTTTTGCAATTTGTGCAAATGCTTGTCGTGGCAAGACAAATGTTGTGCATTTACCTTGCTTGTCATCAACGCACAAATCCACAATTCTTACCGTTGCTTTTGCCCCTGCAATCGTACAAGGATATACAGTATTGGCATCATTAATGCAGTATAAATCGTAGGTGTGACCACAAGCAGCACCATCTTGGAAAATTTCTTTCGGTACTCCAGCAACAAATCCGTTTGAGTAAGCGCCTCCACATGCAGGAGCTGCAGCGAAAAAGAATTTTTATTTATGGAGTTAATATACAAAAATATCACTAATTTTATTTATAATAAAAAATTTAGTATTAATTTTATTTAAAATAATAAATTTAGTACGTAATAGTTTTACATGAACAGAATCTATCAGTTTTACTAACAGATTTATAAAATATATTTATTTTAATAATATGATAATCATATAAATTAATATTATATTATCAAAATATATAAATTCTATTCAATAAATTTCACAGTATATTAAATTTGTTACATTAGACAAAGTTAGTACTACATATTTATTTCAATAATATGATAATTATATAAGTTATTACTACATTATCGAAATAAATAAATTCTATTTAAGAAATTTCACAGCGTGCTAAATTTGTTACATTAAGTAAAGTTAATATTAGATTTGTTACTTTTTAAAATTTGTGTTACATTTATTATTTTAAATCAAGTTGGTAATATTTTTGTATATCAATCCTTATTTATACGATGTTTCTTGTTTTTTCCTTTTTTTTTTTTTTTCAGATTGCTCCTAATAGAAAACTGTTTCCATTATTTTGGGCATTCTCTAGTGAATTTAATCGTTTACCATGTAAATCATGAGTTTAATTCTGGGAAGAATGGAACCGAGACAATGCTATTTAAAAAAAAAAAAAAAAAAAAAAAGAAGAAGTGATGGAAATGAACATTAATACTTACAATTCAAGGCACCCTTTTTAAAGGATGCAGTCCCAATTTTAAAACCCGGAGATTGAGCAGACACTGGGCCCGAAGCAATCATCAAAATCATCGGAAGAATGGCAAAGGCATATTGAATAAGCACTGCGACAGCTTTCATATTGAAATTCTGAACGGATTATTTCTACCAGTTGTCAAGCAAGCTGGTCAGCGAGGAGAAATCGATAGGAAATTTTGAACCTGAAGTTGTTTAGATATACGAAAGTTCTGAAGTTTGAGTCAGTTTATATAGAACAATTTTAATGCATTATGTGGACTTTGCCGCCAAGAGTTTAGTACGGCTAAAACTCACTAAAACGAATACAATCTTAATATTTTGGCATTAAAGAGATATAATTCAATCAGTACTGAATTCGTATTTAAAATTGAAGATTTTGCAGTTAAGCTCTAGTCTGAGCCAATTAAATAAAAAAGAAAAAAATCTTACTGATTACTATGCTTATATAGCCGTGCTAAGCCACAAGAACTTACTAGCTAATCGACAACATTTGAGTCCAAGCCGGCTGAGACTTGCAAGTGATATTCAAATTAACAGTGTAATCTTGACAAAAAAGACTGTTTAAATTTCTAGAATCATGCAATGCAAAAGCATTATGAACCATTGCAATATGCTCCTTCAATGCTCTTTCTCAACACTTTAATAACCTGCAATTCATTGATTCGATCTCGATATTTGTAGAACCTGGAAAGCAGTATTCGGACTACATCTTTCCGGAATGGTTCCTTTAATTGGATGGCAGAAATGACACGAACAGAAATTCACTTGCTCAATAAATATGATAAACATGCACATATTGTGGGTCTAATAATTAATTTAGTGCGCTTCCTAATATTTGACATTTAGTTAATTAGTAGAAATTTGTAGTCTCATGTTAGTATTTGAATAGAATTAAAATTTCAAAAAGAATAATTGGGGTACAAATCACTGTCTCCTCCCTTACCCCCTCCCCCAAAGGACTTAGCCCCTTCACCTACAAATTAAAAAAAATTCAAAAAGAAAATTTTAATCAAGTAAAATTCTATCTAATCAATTAATAGTTATCGAAAATCTTGTATCATGAAATAAATATAAAAGAATTTAACTTTATATATTACTATTAATAATTCTAATTTATATATAGCAATCTTAATATAAGAAAGTTTATAGATTAGAGTTAGTGTTTCTTTTTAACCCCTAGAAAAAGTACATTACAGTTGTTTTGGTCATTACACTTATGAATTGAGACAGAAAGTCACTCATTAATATTCTCACTCAACCTTCCTGTACAGAGGACCTTCCATTTGGCCTAAGTGGGCATCCTCCTCATCCGACTGTAATGTTTACGAGTCTAAAATATAATACTGCGCTCTTGAATATAATTTTTTTATTTGCAGGCGAATGACGGTGAGAAAACTCAAATTTGGATCTATGAGAGGGGCACATTAGTTCACCTCGAACTACTAACGCGGGTGATGTTAGTTTATATAGAACAATTTTAATACATGATATGCAAATAGCTGCCAACTGCCAAGAGTTTTTTCCTTTTTTTTTTTTTTTTGTTTGCTGCCAAGAGTTTAGTACGGCTAAAACTCACTAGAATATATATATATACGTTGGCATCCAATTGTTTAGATGATACACAAGCCGTCTTCTCTCTTGTAAGAACAAATCAAGCCAAAATTTGTGATAGAGTGCAATAGCAAAGGATCTGAAGAGAGGCTGTACATCGTTGAATGAAACAGAAGCTTCGGACAAAAAACGCAACAGAAAAAACAAAACTTCTTTGCTGAGATTTTAGTGTGATAATGAAATCAACAGTGTAATATTGATAAAATAGACCTTATCTAAATTTCTAAACTCATGCAATGCAAAAGCATTATGAACCATCTTTTTGCAAATTAAAAATATATAGAATCTACATGTGAAAGCCATTGCAATGCTTTTTCAATGCTCTTTCTCAACATTTTAATTTTTTGCAATTCATTGATTCAACCTCGATATTATCTTAACGTAGAAAGCATATTATTCTGTTTACATCGTTCCTGAATGTTTCCTCCAATTAGAAGTTTCTTTTTTTTTTTTTTTTGTTTAACGCTTTTTTGTATTAGTTTATTAGGCTATGATGCATCAGCCGATCCATGTTGAGTTCTCAGGGCCACTTGCCCCTATTAAGAAGTAAGAAATTATATATTTTGTTGTTGTGAGCCACCTAATAGGAAAAAAAAAATTATATATTTTTTCAACCAAAAAAAGAAATTATAAAGAGTTTAGCTAAATCTTATATTATTGCCCCACTCCAATTCTAGTTTTGATCCCGATAAAAATTTATTTTGCTCTTACAACTTTATTGTAAGCAATTTATGATTATGAAAAGAAATTAATATTATCACAAAATAATTGTTGATCTCGATTCTTAACTCAATAAAAAAAATTATTTGCTCTTGAGAAGGTCCTATACTTCAAAAATACCGGTTTAATTTTCATTAAAAATTGCTCCTTTCTTTGCTCTTACATCTTCACTCGGGTCATGATTTCTTTTTCGTTATCGTACCATTATCATTATATCAGTCAGCATTAGCGACGATCATTTTATATATCTTTTTTCGTTTGTTATGTTTTGTTTTTTTTTTCTTTTTGTTGCAGCTCCAGCATGTTAATATTGGCTGATATTGTTAGTGTTCTTTTTGAATTCAAGATTTAATATCCCAGACTATGGCTCTTGTAAAGAGTGTCATCCCTGATGCTAGACGTAGCTCTGAAAAGGTTTATGACAACAAAGTTACACTTCAATCAATACAATTTAAATTTTTAGTATGACGACGAGCGTTTAATCCTAACGATTAACATTAAAACGAGTCCCTCAAATAACTCTAAAAAGAGAAATTGTTAATTAATATTCTCAACATTCCTTTTAAACTTTAAACTTAACATCCTAACTGCCCTACATCTGTCCGCTCTTGTAAAAGCCCTGGACCGTTGGTCGTCCTCTGCCTTTCTTCGGCTTAACAACTGTACTAGACCCAGCTGTTTTGGAAAACCCCCTTGTGCAAGTCTCATTGGCCCTCCATCACGTCTTCTGGAAGGCATGGCTGGCAGGGGATCATATGGAAGATTTGTAGAGGGACCCGTCACAGGATTTCCATCTTGACATAAAAGGGTTGTAGTATATGACCGTACTCTCACGGTTATATTTGCTTTAAAATTTATCTTGTTTGTTTGCTTTTTTCTTTTTTTTTTTAATTAAAGATTAACAGCTTGTTTGGAATGGAGAGAAAGGAAGAGAAAGAAATGGAAAAGAAAGAAAAGCTGGGTAGAAGAAGATTTTCAGTTGTTTGGAGGGCATGGACTGTTACCACAGAGAGAAATGATGGCAAAAGTGAGGAGAAAAAGTATTGCGTCCGTATTATATTTATTTTCTTTCTAAATTGGGTACAAAGTGGTGCTGATAGAACTATTGCTGCAGTAAAATTAGATGTAGCAAAAGTTGACCTGACTGAAATCACTCGATTTAACCCGATTGAAATTCAACTCGACCCGACTTATTTTGACTAAAAAAGTCAATGACCTGTAATCCGAAGAACCCGAAACCGAAACAACCCGAAACCGAATAACCCGAAACCCAAATGACCCGAAATCTGAGTAATCCAAAACCCAGAAGGCCTGAAACCCGAGCAACCAGAAACCTATGTAACTCGATTAATCCAAACCCATATTTCCAACAATTTATTCACTTAATTATAATGTGTTTCTTACTAATTAATTGTATATTATATTAACTATAAATATTATTAGGTGGATTATATCATTTGATATTTTTAAATAATTAAAATTTAAATTATTCACTTTTTAATTAATTATTTTAAGTATTATGGTAAAATATATAAAAATAATTTTTGAGTCAGGTAAAAAATAAAAATATTACAATGGATTAATCTGAGACCCGCTTGAATCAAATTCGAAAACTGAATTAACCTGATCTTAAATAACCAGAAAACCGAAATATCCGAGACCCGATAAGTCTGAGACTCGAATAACTCGAAATTGAAATAATCCGACCTAAAACCGATCCAACCCGCTCATTTGCCAACTTTAAGTAAGATTATTAAAATACCTTCACCAAAAAGTTCTGAATTATAAAAAAAGGAGAAGGGAATCGCCAAACGTTGCCATCAGATTTGAGAAGAAGGCAATGAACCGATCGTTGTCTTCCGCCTTGCATCTCGGGTCCTTCACCATTTGACCCGCTGTTCTAAATTACAAAAGGTTTTGCATCACTTATTACCGATTGTTGTCCGACGTTGCCATTAAAGCTCCAATTTCTCTCTCGGCGCACTTGGCACAGCTCTCACAGAGATGGCCCGACTTCTCCGATTTCACCCGATAATTTCTTTGTAGCCTTTTTTAATGGTGGGGAGAATAAAAAAAAAACAAAGAAAAAAATACAAGAGAGTATGAATTTTGGCAATGGCGGAAGCCGAAGCGGAGGGCGCCAGTTGTGTTCTTTTTGTTAAAAAAAATGTAATAAGTGAACAGTTGATAATACATGTGTTTTCTATTTTCTTTTTCTATAATTCAACCATAGATATTAATTGGATTGACTTTCTTGTACATAATTAACAAAATGTAAAATTCTTTCTAACTATATATTAATTAGGTTGGGGGCATAATTGTCATTTTTAAGAAAAAAAGTTTTTTGTCTATCCACTTTCTTCTTATATTCAAACAAATCAATTTGTTTTCACTACTTTCTTTCTTTACCTTTCTCTTACCTCTCCAAACAATATAAAAAAATTGCATTCTCTCTTCTTACTTTCTTTCTCTCTATTTTCTCTCTCTCCTGTTTCTATCTCACTCCTTTTTGCACTCCAAACAAGCTATAAGAGTTTTGCTACACCGACGTGGTCAAATGGCTGCGTCAGTTTAATGTGGTCATTTTGTGACTTTCTCTTGATTTTTTTTTTCGCATTTTATCTTAGTTTGTTTCGTATTGATTTTGAATTTGTTACATATCAATCTTAAATCTTATACTTATGTAGTCCTCTTGTATATGATCTTAAGGATTCTAAATTCTTATATTTATTTAACATTAATTTTATTTCTTATACATAAAAATTATTTTTAAAAAAATAATAAAAAATTAGTGGGACCTACTATGGTCTCACCATCTCTCTTTTTTTTTCTCTCTCTAGTGCGACACCCATCCCATCCTCTTATCATTTTTTAAAAAATAAATTTTAAATGTAATGAGTAATATTTTAAATATATTTAATATTATCTTAAATTATAATTTTAAAAAAAGAAACAAAAAAAACTTATACAACATGAAAGGAATTTGGCCACGAAGTCGGAGCATAAACTTACTTTTTTTGGGCATAAAATACTTTCTGCTAAAAATTGATGCGGCCCTTCTGGTTAAAAAAAAAAAAAAGGGGGCACTGTAATGTGGGCAAACACTCGTAGACAGACACTAATTTGTGCAATCGTGAGTGTATTTAGTGTGACCATAATTAAAAAATATAAAACAAAAAAATAGTAATATTTTTTTATATTATTTATTATTATTACAGTTATACAAAATATATTTATAATTACACAAATCAGTATCTAGCATCTGTTCACGAGCGTCTATCTACCAACCACATCCGCCTAAAATGTTTTCTGTGATTCCTGAACCTCCAGCTCCGAATCCGAAACCTGCATAGGCCTAGGCGCTATCGCCGACGAGCGTCCTAAGACATCCCCAGCTGACGAACTTGACAGGATTGAGGAACTACGAGCTTGTGTGAAATTCGCCGTCTTCGTTTTAAGAGTCATCCTCTTGTTTGGAGATGTCCGCATATGATCTCCCAAAAAAAAGGATTTGTCAATAGTTGTGGTGTCTCTTCCTCATCTGAACCAACAAACTCACATTCCCTGTTAAGATGTCTCAAGCAACCACAAACATAACAAAAGGTAGGGAGCTTTTCATACTTAAAATAGATCGAAACCTTGGCATCATCCTTTCGTCGTATTTAAGTTTCTCTAACCAGCGGGTTTTGAACATGGAATAAAATCCTGAAACGTGGAAACCGACCTTCGGAACATAATTCTGATTTGTCAATGCCTAGCAATTTCCCCACTCAATTTCCAAGAGCCTCAGTCGTTCTTTCTATCACAGCATTAAAGGGTAAATCGCATGCTCGAATCCAAAACGGTACCTAGCAAAGGTCTATGAGCTAGAGGTCGTTTTACTTTCGTTTGAGCCATGTCCACGTAGAGGGTTGTTCATTGTTGGGTATCTCTTTCAAGATTTATCGAACGCCCAAGGACTCATTGTGAAGCACAAACTGCATATCCACAGCACTTTGCAAAATAAACTTCTCTAAATATATTTTTTTAATTATAAATTGTACTATTTTTTTTTCATGTTTTTTTTCAATTATTTTCTCCTTATATTTTGAATTAACAGTTTATTTTTCGTAAACTAATTTTTAAATACCAATTCAATTGATTTAATTACTGGTCTAACTAATTAAATATATTTAATATTGAACTACTAAAAATTTTTTTAATTTAATAATTAATTCAATTTTAACAACTTTATTTGAGAAAAACTCAGGAACCTTTCATTTCATAATGGTTGACAATTTGGCATAATAGCCAGTGGAATTGTGGTTGAATGAGTTTTAACCACTTACGGTATACTTTATTAATATTACAATTCTCCAGAGCGGTTCTCCAATTCAATACCACTCAAAATCATTAAAAAACAAAATTCAGAATCAAATAAAAAAATAATATCATACAACTTTATTTAAATAATCTCAAAGTAATTATATATTTTAATTTTATTTATTTTTATTATTTTAATAAATTTTGTTTTTTAATTTAAATTATTTTATTATTATTTTAAAACAACAAATTTTTTAAAAATAATATGTTTTTTCTCTTGTAAAAATAAATGGAAAAAAAAAAAGCATTGAAAAATGAAAACTAGCGTCCGCAAGCGACTCTCCCTCTCTCTCTCTCTCCCCCTCTCGTCGGATTGTCATCTTCAAATCGCGCCGAAGCCAGGCCTCCCGCTCTCGCGCTCTTCGCATCACAGGTTCAAAGCTATTTCGTTCTTTGTCTGTCTAAATTAAAGTGTCAATCAATCTTTTCTCCAGAAAAAAGCACAAAATCCATTTTCAATTGTTTCTCTGTTTATTTTATTTTCTAAAACCCCTAGGCCTTGAGAAGACTTTGTTATTGCTCCTGCTGGTTTGGATTGGTGGACTAGACCTGACTTGTGATTTAGAAACTCCTTTTTTGCTTCTCTTGAACTAATAACTAACTAAGGTTCTTTCTAATTTAATCGGTGGGAGGTCAATAGGTAGGAGGAGAAGGAATGCATTGGACTGGCTGGCTGTTGATTTTGAAATCTCGAGAATGGCTCAATTGTGCGGTCTTCCTGGTGTAGTTTCCGTCAAAACCGAGGGCGAATGCTCCGATATTGTTTGGTCTGCTGAGCTTGACCATGTTCCTCTTATCCGCCGTCGAAAATTGTTACTGGAAACGAAGAACCGGATTGTACCAACGTTAGGCACCACCACCGTTATTCAAGCCTTTTTGTTTCCTGCATAATTTTTGTTCTTTTATTTTTTTTCGGGATTATGTTTATAATTGTGCTTTTGTGTGTGTGTGTGTGTGTTTTAGTTTTTGGATTATCGTGATTATTTCTGGTATATGAGTTTTTTTTTTTTTTTTTCTTTTTTAAGCAGGCCAAAGGGTAATGCCATTGTTAAAAGTGAAGATGGGATTTATGATTCACAGGTATTTCAGTTGCATCAATATTGTAATTCTGGATCATTTTCTTAAGCTGTATTTGTTCGACTGAGGTTGCTAAAATGGTGTTAATATGCATAATTTTTTTTTTCTCGGAGAATTTTTTTGATCTCACTGATTCTTTCGGCCAGATGGAACATATTAATATATGAAAAAAAGCGCATGGATTTACAGAGTTAGGCGCATATAAGCATGCGTACTTGCACTTTTGCATATAGCCAAGGTGCTTTAATTCTTATGACTCCTGGAAGCTAGCTCTTCAAATTTTATGATTTTAGATGCGATCTGAGAATCGATTGATTATATGGGATAGTAAACCTCTGATTGATAAAGGATTTGACTTTGCATCTAATGGCAAAACTATCCTTGCATGTTGTTGAAATGAGCGGTTGAAATTAAATGTTATTCTCAAGGAAAGATATATTGTCAACTTGAAAGGGATATTTTGTCTTCCTTTTGTAACTCTTTTCCCATGTTTATGTAGCTCTGTATCATGCAGGTCCTTCCTTCACTGAATCCTACTTCTGCTATTAGTGAAAGGAGACCTCAGAAATTGATACAGCAGCAAACTTGCGAGAATGAAATTTCCCTGGTGGATGTTTCTGAAGATGCACATGAAAGTCTGGTGGATTCTGGTGCAGTTCATCGTTGTTCTGAAATTTCAATTGGCCAAGACTTGGTTACGCATGAAGATTGCAACAGTCAGAGCACCAAAGAAAACTTAATCATTACTTCATATCAGGTAGCATCACCATGAAGGTGAATTTGTAGGGTTTGGTGAAATTCAACATCAGTGCTATTACTTTTCCTCAAGTCTTGTGGGCTTGGTGCAACCTACCTAAAGTTCAGGCATTTTGACAATTTACAGAGTTCATTAGGGGATAACAGTAGTGGTTCTTCTAGTGCTGATGAGCAAGCGCCAAATCTCAAGGATAACATTCCCAACGACGTTGCAGACGATCTCGACCTCATGGCCCTAAAAGAACGACAAAAGATGTTCCTAGCAAGGTGAAATTATCTTTTGTGATATCACTCATTCTGAGAATGAATAACTGTTGGACCAGTATCTAAATTTCTAACCTAAATCTAAATATAAATTATTCAAAAAACACTATATCTCTAGGGGCTGTTCTTATTTGACCTGATGGGTTTGAATTTACACCCCCAACCCCTTGTTCTCAAACTGATGTGGAGACAAGATATGTATGTGTTTTTATTTACTATGTTGTGATGAGTTGGGTTATTAGTTCTGTAATTATTACTGCATAGCATGGGTAGTTGGGGATTAACCTGATTGCTCTAAGACTATTGCTATTGGGAACCCTAGATTCCCCTTCAATCTGCCTCTTTTCAGTAGTCCTAGTCCTATCCTCTGCAGAAATGCTCGGATGTGATTAATTTTTGATTAGGATATCGAATTGTTTTTTGAGATATCTCTTCTTCTTACTCAAAATCGTGGTGCAGAAACGATTGAGATAATGAACTTGAAACACAGCCCAAGCGGGGTGTATTCAATTCTCCCCAAAGAAAGGAGCGTATTTACCACTCTGTATAAATGTACTATTCTATTTGTACAGATATGGTAGAGGGGCACATTCAATCCTTGTTTGAACGTTAGGTCTCAGTTCTTCTGTTCAGCACGCTGGGTAGAGCAGCTTGGTAGCTTGCAAGGCTCATTACCTGGTCACGGGTTCAAATCTTGTCTCCACAATTTTTTTTTTTTTTTGAACCAAAAAAAAAAAGAGACTTATCCTGTTAACTTAACTAGTAATTAATGACCAATTTTCTTTTGGAACGGGAGGAAAGAAAAAAGTACGTTGTATCCAGGCAGTCATAGCTTCCTTAACAATTCTATTAGTTTAGGTGGTTGGAATTCAATTAATTATTTCAGGATATTAACAATCCTTTGCAGGAGGATTTTTTTATGGTGGAATTATTAACATAATTTTAACTTTTTTTTTGTTTTTTTTTTTTTGTACAGGAGAATTATAAAGTCCACTAAGCCAGAACTGGAGGTATTTTAAATGCTTTAGTTTCAGTGATTAATCATGCAACATTATAATTTAGATTTCCTGAGGGGTGAGCCTTTGACCATCTTCTATTTTTATAAGGTTAAGATCTGATTGCACAATATTGATTTTTATTTAATTTAGAAAATCTGGATAAGTTATGCTTGAAAGTGAATCATATTTTCGTCTACTTTTATGGTTATCCTTGCTCATGCGTGCTTGCCACATGGCAATTGGTATGGTAGCTTTATTCAAATTTTTGACTCGAGAAGGTTCATTTCGCAATTCAGCTTTATTAACTTTTCAAAATAGACTTGATCATTTAATTTTGAATTCCAAATTCAAATTGTTTTGTCAAATATTGAAGATTGGGTTAAATGTTTTGATATGGATCGATTCTTTAACCCCTGCCTCTCCATGAAGAAAATTTAGTCTCTACACTGTGTGCTTGTGATGACTTTCCACAAAAATTCAGTTCCACGTGATCAAAATGAACAAAAGATGATCTCATTTTTTTGGTCCAACACATGAGTTTCAAACTTAAGGGTTCAATATGCAACTTATTTTTGTTTCTAAGCATAACATATTCTTGCCATGGTTTCTGAAACCAAGTGATTTTACTTCTCTCAGGGAATGTTCATGGAAATGAACTCATGTGCTAGATTGGATAACGCACCCACAACTTTGAAAAGCATTACTGGTTCAAATCCATTGGACACTGCCAAAGTCAAGGATGAACCAGTCGAAAACAATGGATTGCACACCTCACTCAGTAGTGCTGTTGGTAAAATCCTAGATGTACTACCAGTGAAGGGTGAGCTAGAAAACCCCGGCAAACTTTATGAAGACCAGATAGATCATATGCAATTGCAAGACAGAATGAAGCTGCCGGTGACAGAAGATCCTGAAATTGACATTTCAGAAAAATTTGAATGCTCGAGCGATGGTGTGACTTCTGCTGTTGTTCATGGCGCTGCATCTTTAGAAGTTCCACCAATCAGGACAGGCCGACCAAGGAAAAGGAGAAAGACTGCCACGTAAATTCGTGTTTTCCCTCTTTTATCCCTGCAAGAGTTCCTCTTTCTGCTTCATTTTCCACTGACATTTCTGTTTGTTCATTTACACTGTTTCTGAGATCTCTTGCTTGTTGAAATAAATTGCAGTGATTCAGTTGAAACAGCACTGCAGGAAGATGCTCCTGGACTTCTGCAGGTAACCTATATGTTTGCGCTTCTCTTTGCTAAGAAATTCTATTGAAATTTCTTGTGAAAATGTCTGTTATTAGGTCTTAATTGAACAAGGTGTAGTGTTAAATGAAATCAAACTTTATGGAGAGACAGAGATTGATGAAGCCATAGATGAATCATTCATCGAAGACAGCTTTACAGAGCTTGAAGCAATAATGTCAAAGGTCAGCTACGGTTTCTGGCACCCTGGTGTCCAATATTTGATAATTTTGTTCATCTGTGGTCCAATTTTGGATTCTGTTGACAATGGTATCATCTTCTTTTAACTCGAACAATACCTGATCCTTTTATCTAGCACTTTCATTACATAATCAATTAAAAATTCTTTGGTCACTGGAGACTCCCAAAAATCACAGTTTTGGATGGAAAACATGTTTCCATTTGAAAATGATATATTTGCAAACAATGCTTACAACACACGCAACCTATGAATTTTGTCATTGTAGCAGGTCTCACAAGTACATTCTATATAAGATGTTGTGATGGTTCAAAAAATTGTCTTTGGGTTTTTGTTTGCAAGATTTATTAGCATGAATTATCATTACTCTTTTTTTTTTTTGTAAAAGTTTTGGAAGACATGCTGTGCTTTGCAAATGAACAGCTTTATGTGATGTCAGCATGTTTCTGTCTTTCTAGCACAGCTTTTTGCCCAGCGTAGCGCCATACTGAAGCTTGCTCCTATGCGGTGTACGAAGGCTTCAAAGCCCAATTATTGCTTGGATTGTCTGTTCTCATTGGTGGAGCAGGTAACAAGTTCAATGTGACTTTGTACTTTGATATAGTAAAGTGGATTTGTGAATTAGATTTGACTACTATGATATTCTAGGTAACCGAAAAAATAGGTTTTCCACTTGATTTATGACCTGAGTTTGGAAGCTCAAGAATGAGTTTATAAATTTTAAGTATGGTATCTATTTTTCATTATTTTTAAATAAATTCAATAGTGTTTTAAGAAGTTTCTCTGTATCATTGCATTCGCTCTGAAGTTCCATAATTATGATTTGTTAATTCCTCGTCTTCTTCAGACAAGATATCTGCAGTTTCGTAACTGGCCTGCTGAATGGGGTTGGTGCCGAGATCTCCAATCGTTTATATTTGTCTTCGAAAGGCATAATAGGTGCTTTCTTGAAAAGAACTAGTCCTTTTAGTTTCAGATTTTTTGCGCTTTGCCAGAAAAGAAGTGATATGTAGTTTAACCTAAATGCAGAATAGTACTGGAACGTCCTGAATATGGGTATGCAACATATTTCTTTGAGCTGCTGGATTCCTTACCCATTAACTGGCAGATCAAGCGTTTGATGACTGCCATGAAACTTACTAGCTGTGGCAGGATTTCCATCATTGAGAACAAAGCTTTATTGGTAATGATTTAACTTATTGTGTTTGAGGGGTGCTGTTAGGTAGATTAGAACAATTGCATCCCTTCATTATCTTAAAGCTTTATACATGTTTATCTTGCTGATTGACTTCCTGCATTGCTGCATGAGTGTTTTCCATAGTACCCATAACATGCCTGTGCATGAGCCGAATAAACAATTTCAGGATCGGCATGGTCCATTTTCAAGAATCCAACTTCAACTGGAGGTTATTTTGAAAAGAGTCTACAGCAAACCACATTATTGTTCTTCAATTAAGCCAATGAAATAGAACAAAATTTGTTTGCTTTGGTTTTTATTGCTTTTTATGTTGGTCAAAAATTCTTGCATTTTCATATCTCCGGTCAAGGGTCAAGGTTTCAAACTTTTGTTGGAGTACTTTTTAACATGATTTATGCCCATTTCTAAGTTTAATGTACATGCATAGAATCCCATCTAAAATTAAACTGTTCAGATATATATATTTCAGTGTCTGGAGCTGATGAATGATGTTGATAAGTAGATTAACAAGTTAACCAGCTTGAGCTGCAACTGAGCAGTGCGCTTGATTATCTGTATCAATAGAGCCATGCATGTTTACACATACCAACTTCGAAGAAGGTTCTGTTTAGTTTGGGTTTCCAATGAAGAAGCACCGACTTAACAAACCATGTCAATGTAATGATGATTGCCTCTTCTGTGATATTCCAAAGTTGAAATGAATCAAAGAATAATAAACGATGGGAACAGGTTGAGTACTAGTGCATGGTAGGTTCTAGGAAATGACTAATTGTACGCAATCTTATCTTTGTTTTTGCAAAAAAGCTGCCTCTGGGTCACAATGGAGTAACCCTTACCATTTCACCATGGCTCACCTTCCGTTGAAAGAGGTTGAGTAACGGTATCTATTTGATCTTGTTTACCTACTTAGTCAGTAACCATGAATGCAATTGGTGATCTTTTGTTGTCAGGAAATTATTAAATCATTTTTGCAAAAGCAATTCCATTTTGAATGCTTCTGTACAATGAGGATATGCTTGGAAGTAATTTTGGATAGATTTTAATTTCATGCTACATAATCCAGGATATCTTTTCAATTTTAATTTTGTTGTTGCCTTGATTATGTCATATGATCATGCACTGCATATGATAGGTCTCTCTGAACACTCTTGATATCCGTTAGATTTTCCTACATATGATTGTGATTTCTGCATGTTTTGGAACAATAGAATTTTAATTTCTCTTTGTATATCGATTACTTGCTCCCTGAATGTGATAATTTTCTTCATTGCCTTTTGACCAGTCTATTTTTGCATCTAATGCATTTTTGGTTGTCTGGCCAGGTTGGAGAAGACTTAAGTGAAGGCGAAGCACAGGTGTTGACGATGTATGGTTGGACACCCAATACTGGTTTAGGATCTATGCTAAACTATCGTGATAGAGTTGTGCATGACAGGAAGAATGAAAAGGAACGGTCGGAGTGGAGATCAAAGATAAGGAAGTTGCTAATGGATGGCTACAATGGGGGAACTATTTCTTCTTCAACTAATAACCAGATAAATGGTATAGAATATAGTGGCGATCAGAGTTCAGAGATCAAGACGGAGCTCTGTTGATCAATAGCATAATCCCGGCTAGAGTTGTCAAATTGCAATCCGACCTGAACCCGCTCAAAAATTCTGACAAGGACTCGTTCTTTTCACCTGGACAACTTGTAAATTTTAGGTTCGGAAAAGGTATACATGTTGGTGGCCAAATAATGTCCAAACTCGTATTTTGTGCAATAAGAGGTATATTTGTGCAATAGTATTAATAAAAAGTAATACAAAAAATTGTTCTTATTTTTTTTAGTCATATTTTTTAATTACAATTGCACAAAATGTATGTCCTGTTGCACAAATTAAATAGTATTTGAATGCTGTATAGTCACTTGAGTCTGACTACCTAATGGAGCTCTTTTAGGTTTGAGTTGTTTTCGGCCCTCGGGGGGTTGTGGGTTTGGCTGGGGAATAGAAGTTAAATGGCATGCATGTTTGTACCAAAAAAGTACATAGTTTTTAACTGTTTCAACTATAAATCTTAGTCTTTTTTTTCTTTTTGAAAAAAACAAATAAGTTTATAATTTAATGTTTTCTTTTTATTTTTAATTATTTTTTTAATTATACCTGTACGTTATATATTCTAACATGTACATATTATATATGATTGTTACTTTGTTTCTATGCGTTATTTAAACATATGTTACATTTAGCAAATGTAAATTTTTAGTTACTTTATATTTATTTTACATTGTTTTTTTATATAGTTATCTATTCTTATTTTTTTATATTTATCATATTTGATAAATATATACATACATACAAAATTTTAACTGTTAGTCTTTCATTAATAAAAAACATAATTGAAAAAAATGAAAAAAGGTAAATTGCCACATTATCAATTAATGTTGACATGGCCTATTTGGTGGAGAGGTTGACGTGGAATATAAGTAGGATGAAGTGTCGTTGAGTAGGTTGTCTAATTTAAAATAATTTTAAAAATAGTAAAGAACTAAAAGAAAATTCTGTGGTTTTGTCACGTTAAATAAACAATTTTGGGGAGATTTTTTGTAAACTTTTTTAACATATTGAAAAAAAGAAAAGCTCTTAATTCTAGTAATTAATAGTTCTTAATTGTAATTGAAAAATTATAAATTGTAATTAATGACACTCAATTATAATTATAGGGCGTTAAAAAATTTATATTATATTTATGTTATATTTATATTATATTAAATATAATTGATAAAATAATAATTAATGAGAGTGAAATATTAATTGTATTTATGTCATATTTATATTCTATTATAATTTAAAATAATTTTAAAAACATAAAGAATTAGAAGAAAATTTTGTAATTTTACCACGCGATAGTAACTTTCTTTAAATTTTGAGTTAAACGCATCTAATCATCTTGTGGTTTGCTGGTTTTGCAGTTTATCTTTTTATTATTTTAATTTAGACTATTAATACCTTTGTAATTTCTAATTTTAGCGATTAACACTCTTACTTAAAATTCTGTTAATTCAATTAGCCAAAAATACTCGTTTTGCAAATTTTTTTTAAAAAAGAACCAAAATTATAAAAATCATTTAATAATTCTGTTTTTCTACCTCAGCCTCTTTAAAACCTAATTAAAATATCAAATCAGAATCCCAAATTTAACCCATCTTCCTCCGTGCCAAAGCTAAAAAAGCAAAGCTCCGTCTTCTTATTTATTTAAACAAATAAATAAATGTAGCTCTTTTGTTCCTCTGCCCTTTCTATAGAGATTATGCAACAAAGTCCTGCAAATTGCCTACCCAAAGAGTAATTTCTAGGACGATAGCGCCACGGCCAGCGGCACCTTCCCTTTCTTGTTTTTTCCTTTTACTTTTCCCTTTCATCGCCCCTTTTCTATTTTTCTCTTGGAAAAAATTACATTTCTAGAAGAAGAAGTGCCTGAATTACTATCCGAATGCAATTAAACGGATTTAACGTGCAATCGACCAAATTACACGTACAACTAATTTAAAAAAAAAATTATTTTTTATATTTAATTACACGTACATTTCAATCAATTGTACATTAAATTCTAATTATATTCAAATAATAATTTAAACACATTTTCTTCTGAGAAACTCTTCTCTCTTTTCCTTTTTCCCTTTCATTTCCTACCCTCCTCCTCCTCTCTCTCTCTCTCTCTCTCTCTCTCTCTCTCTCTCTCTCTCTCTCTCTCTCTCTCTCTCTCTCTCTCTCTCTCTCTCTGGATGTCTCCGATACACATCTTTCAAAATGGCCTCTGTTTTTCAAAACAGAGCAACACCCAATGCGTCGGTTCTCCTTTGCTTCTTTTTCCACAACTTCTCTTGTTTCTCATTGTTTCACCACACAAACCGGGTTCTTAGGCAATCTCCGGTTTTCGCCTGCGATGTTGCGAACAACCCATCGCTGGCGTGCTTTGGATGAATAGCTTAAAAAGCTTGGAGCAATAGTGAACGTGATGTAAAGAAATTTTCTGTCATTCATCAATAAATAGAAAAAGGAAATTGACAATTGAGCTGAATATCAATATAGCTGTAGTGCCCCACCATCTGCAATTGAAGATGATTTGAACCTAAGCAATTCTCTTGGTACCCATTAAAATGACATCGACAAACATAGGAGAACCGAACATAAGTCTGTCTGAATATCCACAAAAAAAAAAAAAAAGTGAAAATAATTAAATATAATAGCAAGAATCACGAACCTTGCATCTTAGTCTAATTCCCTTGTTCAGTTCGTGCCAGAAGAAGACAGAATAAGAAGACAGAGCGTTACAAAGAAACTCTTGATTTGGTGTGGAAATTTTCTGATTTCCACTCACAAACAAGTGTTTGAAAACTGTAATATCTAAAAAACAGAACCTGAAAAATGCAGGGATCATCTTTTGATTTTTCTTTGGCTTGGTGGGAGACACCCTTTGGTTTTACACTACTCACTTACTTGTTTAGATCATTCTCTTCTCTCTACTATACAACACAGGTTACAAGGATGCAACACTGCTCTGATACCACTGATAGTATTTTGGGACTGATCTAGAACCAAACTAAACTAGAAAGTTAAAAATGTAGTAGATAAGAAGAGAAGAAAGAAACATGCTGCATTGTAGCAAGGAGAAGAGAAAGAAACTGACTTCTCTCATTTTCTATTAATCAACAAACATCAATATATAGCAGCAAATTTACATTCAAAATTCAAATAAGGACTCCAAATCAAGTAGCTGTTATATGACAATTTTTTTGAGTTTTCAAATTTAAACTTACATGAGCTTTCAAACATAGAATGATTATTTGACTAACCGAACATCATTTCACATCAAAATATCTAAACTTAGCATGTAAATACAACAATAGAAGCCCCAAATATGTGCTGTAACATATCAGCAACAAGTCTATTAACTGTCATGCGCAACAATTGTGCATTGAAGGAAAACAAGTAACAAGGGAGCTGAACTTTCAACTTCAATGCAAAACTGCAGCACCATGTTCTTCAACAACAACTTATACAATTCATAGATTTTCTCGGCCACATTGGTCTTTTGTAGAATTTGAGGGGTTAGAAGTTGATGGAAATTTGACTCAGCTTTCACTCTTTTTTGACAGACACTGCTAACAGGAGGACCTAAGCGCGGAAAAAAATGGACACAACAATTCCAGTGGAGGATCAATTTTACAACCTACATCCTTGCCTCCCTGTGAACACAAGAATCGCGATAGTTGGAGCAGGTCCAAGTGGCTTATCTGCTGCTTATGCACTGGCTAAGCTTGGTTACCATAATGTGACCGTATTCGAGAAGTGTCATACTGTCGGCGGCATGTGTGTATCAGTTGAAATCGAAGGTACAAAATACACCTTGTATGCGTCTTCTTATGAGCTTTGCGATGCCAAGATTCCTAAAAAATTTCCAAATATCTATAGGAAGAATTTATGATGTCGGTGCTCAAGTTCTTGCCGAGAACAGTGCACCAGTCATCTTTCACTTAGCAAAGGATTGCTCGATCAGAATTGGAGGAAGTAAACTCGTACAAGCTTGCCCTGCTTGATAGCTCAACAGGAAAATATGAGGACCTCAAAGTTGTAGAAGATTATCTATCTATAATCTCATTGACCTTAGAACTTCAGGTCTAGTTTTTATTATCCCCTTTACATTTGCTGGAAGCCTCAGCCTTGCTTATCAATTCAAATTTTTCCATGTTGCTGTTTGCAGGATCAAGCAAAGAATTCAGGTCGAATTGGAGTCCATGCTGTGAGCGAACTTGCTTCAGACTTAGCTCCTGCTTATCTTGAGAATCATGGGGTCAAATCTGTTCCCAAATCTGTGGCTTATGGATACACTGCTTATGGTTATGGATTTGTCCAAGACATGCCTTATGCCTACACTCATGAGTTTACTAGGACTTCCATGGCGGGAAAGATAGGACGCTTCAAGGGCGGATATGCTAGTGTTTGGCAGAAGATTGCAGAATCACTTCCATCAAAGTTCATTGCAAAACTGAAGTTCTGGCAGTCAGACGCGATTCTGCGGCTGTTAGTGTTGATATCAGAAATAGTAGGGGAGAAGTTGAAGCTATGGAGTTCGATAAAATAATCATCTCTGGTGCCTTACCTTTCAAGAATGGACGAACTTACGGATCACTAGATGCAACTTCTACAGGTTTCTTTATTGTTTTGCTCCAGACGTTGAACCTTTTTCATTTTCCCTCCCAGCCATATCAGAGAGGTATCCAACGTGCCATTCTTATTGCAGAAACTGAGGTGGAGGTAATCAACCTCACTGAGCTTGAAAGAGAATTGTTCAGTAAAGTTCAAACAATTGACTACTACACTACGGTCTTGCAGATTAAAGGGCTAGATGGCATGCCAATAGGCTTTTATTACTTTGGTGAACATATGGATGATCCTGCAAAAATGGGACATCCAATTGTAATGCACATATTTTATGTTGATACTAACATCTATTTTATGTTGATACTAACATCTTCTTGTTCTGGTCATTCGGGAACTCTACCAATATAAGGGGACCAACAATTACTGAGCTTGCGATCAAAGCAGTTAAGAATATGGGGGCAGAAGTTGAAAAGGTGGTCTTTCAACGAAAATTCAAATACTTTCCTCATGTTGGTAGCCAAGGTATGCCCCAAATATACTTTTCCAACACTGAACCCAATAACTGAAGGATCTTAATCTGTGTTTTTTTTTTCTTTTTTTTTCAAAAATAATTTTAAATTTCTTCTTTGGAAAACATATGATAAAGATATGAAAGGTGGATTCTTCGAGAGATTGGAGTCTAAACTTCAAGGTCAGAATAACACTTACTACGTTGGTGGGCTTATGGCATTTGAGCTCACAGAGAGAATCTCATCGTATGCCATGGCTCTGATTTGCAAGCACTTTTCAAATAACAATTCTTCCCCAACATTTCCATATGTAAAGGTAATTTGGCACGTTAATTATTCGTCTGTTACAAAAATAATGCTTGAATTAGATGGGTTAATGTTAGCAGCTTAAAAGTTAAAACTGCACTTAATTGTGGGATACGGTATTGCAGAATTTGTTTTCATTTCATTCAAAATCCTGGGACAGAAGTCCGAATGAACTTGGAGAAATGCCAGGAGTGGAGTTTGCAGATCTGTCCACTCTCGACGGTTATTTGAAGTACTGGGGAACTCATAGAGCAACACATAACAAAACACTCTACACTTGGATCAATGAGGGAGGGTCAGTAGTGTGCCACAGGACGTACAAAGACCTTCATGCCAATGCTTCTTGCATTGTTCATAAGCTCTTGACAAGCCAAAAGCCAGTTATCAAGCCTGGCGACAGGGTCCTTCTAGTCCATGGACCTGGTCTGGAATTCATTGATGCATTCTTTGGGTGCTTGAGAGCCAAAGTCTTACCAGTCCCTGTACTTGCACCGGATCCTTTGCAAAGAAGCCACCAAGCCCTTATGAAGATTGAAAATATTGCTAAATCTTGTAATGCAGTTGCTATTCTATCAACCACCATTTATCATTCAGCAGTTCGGGCTGGTTCTTTGAAGAATTTGTTACCGTTGAATAGCAAAAAGGGGAAAATTTCAGCTCGCTGGCCTAATCTTCCGTGGCTACATACAGATTCATGGACCAAGAACTGCAAAGAATTGCTTCCAGACTCCGTAGATTATGAATGTGAAGCTTTGCCTAATGATTTATGCTTTCTGCAATTTACATCAGGCTCAACTGGTGATGCTAAAGGTGTCATGATAACCCATGGTGGCCTCGTTCACAATGTGAAGCTGATGAGGAGGAGATATAGAAGCACCTCAAATACAGTACTGGTAAGCTGGCTTCCTCAGTACCACGATATGGGCCTAATTGGTGGACTTTTTACCGCTCTTGTTAGTGGTGGCTCGGCAATTTTGTTTTCCCCGATGACTTTTATCAAGAACCCTCTATTATGGCTAGAGACTATAAGCAAATACCAGGATACTCACAGTGCTGGCCCCAACTTTGCTTTTGAGCTAGTTGTTCGAAGACTAGAGGCTAACAAGGAAAAGACTCAAAATTACGACCTCTCATCCATGATTTTCCTCATGGTTGCTGCTGAACCAGTGAGGCAGAAAACACTGAAAAAATTCATTGAGCTTACTCGTCCCTTTGGCCTCTCTCAAGAGGTGATGGCTCCTGGCTACGGTTTGGCCGAGGACTGTGTGTTTGTCAGCTGTGCATATGGAGAGGGTAAGCCAATCTTGATTGATTGGCAAAGCCGAGTATGTTGTGGATACGTGAATCCAGACAATGCAGATGTTGACATCAGAATAGTGGATCCAGAGGCTGGTGAAGAGCTTAAAGAAGAGGGAAAAGAAGGAGAGATATGGATAAGCGGCCCAAGCTCCGGAATTGGGTATTGGGGTAGAGAAGAACTCGCCCATAAAACTTTTGGAAATGTGCTCCAAGATTACCCTGGAAGAACATACACTAGAACTGGAGATTTGGGACGAGTTATTGATGGGAAATTGTTTATCACTGGCAGAATTAAGGATCTGATCATACTGGCAGGAAAGAACATCTACTCAGCTGATGTTGAAAAGACAGTCGAGAGTTCATCTGAACTTCTAAGTCCAGGTTGTTGTGCAGTCATTGGTGTTCCAGAAGAAGTCTTGTCAGCAAAAGGGATTTCAGTTCCAGATGGTTCTGACCAAGTTGGCCTGGTCGTAATTGCAGAGGTTAGAGACGATAAGCATGTTGACAAGGATATTGTTGATCAAATTAAGAACCATGTTGTTGAAGAACATGGTGTTACAGTGGCTTGTGTCAAGCTGATCAAGCCCAGGACTTTTAGTAAAACAACATCCGGTAAAATCAAGTGATTCGAGTGCCTGAAAAATTTTATAGATGGAACTTTGAACATAGTCCCAAATCCAGTTTTGCCCAATAAGCGCAAATTGTTCAGGTCGTTCACCACTGGAACCTATAAGGAGAGAAGCACACCACAACCTCAGCCTATGAACTCTCTTTCACCAAATTCCAGATTTAGTTATCAAGAAATTGTGGAGTTCCTAAGGGGGCTTGTTTCCGGGCAAACAGGAATCCCTGTCAAGAATATCTCTGCCACCGAGAATCTAGTTTCATATGGAACTGACTCCATCGGCGTAGTCAGAGCAGCGCAAAAACTTTCAGATTTTCTTGGAGTGCCAGTTGGAGCAGTGGATATCTTCACTGCAACCTGCATCTCAGATGTGGCAAGCTTCTCAGAGAATCTTGCAATGAAGTCTCAACCTCAGACCTTGAATTCTACCTCCTATCTTCCCGAAACAAATATGGACACAACGGTGGAGTTGGTGACAGAAATTTCCAGGATCCACCAAATGCAAATACGGCTTTGCCATCTTCTTGCAGTCATTTGTGTCTGCAGCATGCTCATCTTTCCAGCTTATATGTCAGTTTCTGCTTTTGCAAGCCTGGTCTCGGCCAGTCATTTCTTCACAAGGGGAATTCCATGGATGGAATGTGTGGCTTCCTTGGCCTTCGCTCCTCTTGCTTGGGTTCTTTGCATGGCTTCTACATGTATTTGCATTGCTTTCTTTGGAAAATCTTTCTTGAGGCCAAACTATGGACTGACCCCCAAAATCTCCATCTGGTCTATGGATTTTGTTAGGTGGTGGGCACTCTACAAGGGCCAAGACATTTCTTCCAAAGTTTTTGCAGAGCATTTGAAAGGAACTGTGTTTCTTAATTACTGGTTCGAGATGTTTGGAGCCAGGATTGGATCATCAGTTTTGCTCGATACTGTTAATATTACAGGCCCATATCTAGTTTCAATTGGAGATGGAGCTGTGATTGCAGAAGGGCCATTGATCCAAGGTCATGAGATGAGAAATGGAATTTTGAGCTTCCTCCCTATTAGGATTGGCCGCAATTCTTCAATTGGCCCATATGCTGTAGTCCAGAAAGGAAGCATAATTGGAGAAGAGGCTGACGCAGCACCCGATCTAGAAAAATTTTTTTTGGGGGAGGGGGGGGGGGGGGTGGGAAAGTAAAAAAATTATATTAATTATTTTAAATAATAATGATTATAATTATAATTTGTGAGTTTTAATATTTTTATTTTATTAAATTATTTTTTAATATATATAAATAATTATTTAATTATTTAATCATTTATCTTTTATATGGTTATATAATAGATTTTTTATGATATTCGTTGTAAAGAAAATTAATTTCTATAACTGTTTATAGTAGGTAAAATTGAAGTCAATTTTATAAACAAATATATGTTTGAATATATAGTTTTTAAAAATATTTTTTCCTTTTTAATAAAGATCATTATTAATAATTTGTTTCATTAAAAAATAAAGTATTTTAAAAAAAAAAGTGCTAATATGAATTTAAAAAAAATTATTAAAACAATTTTAAAAATATATGATAATAATTATAGCAAATACAGTATAAATGGGTAGCCAAGGAAATCAAGAACAAAAAGAAATAGGATTTTATTTTTTTTTTTTAAATGTTCTTAAAAAAGAAGAAACAAAAAATAAAGCAAATAAACAAAACAATAACTTTAAGTAGGCGTTAGGACGGTCGAACCGGGGACCATTGAGATGTGAGGGCGGGCAAAAAACTGCATTCCGTTGCGCCAAGCTTGAAGATTTGCAGCATTTTACCTATAAAATATATATCATTTTAATTTGAAAGGGGGCAATTGCCCCCCCTCACCCTCTTCTAGATCCGTCCCTGCTTGCAGAAGAGTGCAGAACGCAACCCCGTATTCAAATGCAGCAAGATTCACAATTATCACAAGGCAAGTCCTTTAGAGTTTCCAATTCATATGATCCACCACTGGTATTTTGCCACAATGATATCATTGGTATTGTTAATTTATCCATTCACAAACTTTAAACTGCACCAAGCACTGAGCTCTTATTCATTTGGCAAAGAAGATTCTAGTAAAGAAGTATTGGTTGCAAGTGAAACAAGAATCTATCTATGAGAAAATTTGTGTCAGACAAATGTGTTAACATTAATTTTGAGTGTGCAACCTTTGCATAATTGGCAATGACTGCAACACTTGCATTGACTGTATAAATTTTACCATACATCTAAGAAATTTTTAACTTGATGTGTGATGTGTTTGTACTCCACAATTTTTGCAGGGTAGTGTCCTACCAAGTAGTAAGATAACAGGGAAAAGGGCTGGTTGCCATTTTATGGGCATTTACATGGTTGGTCTCCTCAGTAGTCTATCGGCAGCCATTGTCTACGCCCTTTACCTTTGGCTATTTCAAGAAAGTGCTTCCATAAAAAACTTCTCATTCCTTTGCATCTCTGGAGCCTTCCATTGGATGCCACTGGCAATCATTGCATATGCCACAGCATGTGCAACTGCCCCATCAAACCCAGCTAGCTTTGCAATCTTTGTTGCGGCTGCTTATTTAGCTCATGGTCTGATATTCTGCTTCTTTACCTGCACATTGTCCCATTTTCTTGCTGATGACAAAGAGGAAAAGCAGTTACATCTAAAAGCATGGCTTCGCTACTGGATTACCATTGCCTGCCATCTCAGGTTTGCCAAATTCTTGTCTGGAACAGAAGCCTTCTGCATTTACTTGCGCTTTTGGGAGCAAACGTCAAGAAACATTGTTCTATCAGGGCCATTAACCCCGTTTCAGATCCAAAATTGATCACAATTGGGAATGGAGTTCGCCTTGGTGATTTCAGCAGGATAATTGCAGGGTTCTATTCATCCAGTGGGTTCACTCGGGGTAAAGTAGAGGTGCAGGATAATTCGGTGCTTGGAAGTCAAAGTCTTGTCCTTCCTGGTTCAGTTCTTGAAAAAGATGCAATACTTGGGGCTCTTTCAGTCGCTCCAGTGAATTCAATTCTTAGAAAGGGCGGCGTCTACATTGGATCCCAAAATCCAATCATGACTAAGAACACCATGAATGCTCTGGATGACAGGATAGAAGAGATGGACATCAAGTACAAGAAGATCGTTGGCAACCTGGCTGCAAGTTTGGCTGCCACTACTTTGAACGTGAAATCAAGGTACTTCCATCGAATTGGTGTTGCTGGGAAGGCATACCTGAAAATTTATGACAACATTAATGGATTTCCAGAGCACAATATCTTTTCTGCCGGGAAGCAGTATCCTGTGTTAATAAGACATAGCAACAGCTTAAGTGCCGATGATGATGCGAGGATGGATGCACGCGGCGCATCTATAAGAATACTCTCAAATGAATTATCTCCACTCCTTGACTTCACACTGAAAACGGGCAAGGCATTCTACGCCCGCACAATTGCAGACTTCGCGACATGGCTAGTATGTGGGCTTCCTGCAAGGGAGGATCAGGTGAAGCGAGCCCCACATGTACGCGATGCAGTTTGGATGTCTCTACGCAATGCTGACTCTTATGCAAAACTACATTACTACTCAAATATTTGTAGGCTTCTCCGCTTCACTGACGGACGGGAAATGTATGTGAAATTCAAGCTGCGGCCTCATGATGCAAACATCAGCGAGGATTCTGGTAAGGTGGAACCTGTTGGAATTCTGCCGCCAGAGACAGGTGCAATTCCGAGGGATGATAAAGACACTCGCCCCTTATTATTCCTCGCTGAAGACTTCCAACACCGTGTAAGTTCTCCCGGAGGGGTTCGCTACATCTTCCAACTACAATTCCGCCCGGTTGCTTGTGATGCTGCGCTTGACTGCTCAAAAGCGTGGGATGAGGCTGAATTTCCTTACATTGACATAGGAGAGATAGTAATAGATGAAAATCTCAGCAGCAAAGAGGCAGAAGGATTAGATTTCAATCCGTATAGACGGTGCCAAGAAATGGATGTTATTCGGGCAACATCATGCTCCCAGAGTGCTTCCATTGATCACGGTCGTTCCTTGATCTATGAGATTTGTCAGCACTTGAGAAATGGGAAGCCGCTTCCGGAGGCCTGGAGAATGTTCATAGAGCAATCAGACGTTAAGGTGGACCTCTCTGGCTGTCCAATGGCCGCGGCTCCTCCAATGGGGAAAAACGACTTGGGAGGAAAAGTGACTCCAGCAAGGACTTGGAAACAGACCTTCTGGGCCATTTTTGTTCAGCCACTGCTTCAAACATTGATTCCGTATTTTCTCACGGGTTTGTCAATCATTGCTCTACTGAATTGGGTTCTTTCCTTGAGGGAAAGCAGGAATATTGATGAATTGTCAGTGCCACTATATTGGTTGCTTCCTCTGTGGTGGTTGTCTTCCGGGATTCTAGCTGCCTTAGCCTGTGTTGTGGCCAAGTGGGTTTCTCGTGGGAAAGAAGAAGGAAGGCGAGACGGCAATGATTTGGAGCAAAGAGGTCTTCTTGGACACAGTGTGGGAGGCTTTTAGAACATTGGTTGGTGAATATTTCATGGAGATGACGAGCGGATCTGTGTTATTTATGTTGTGGATGAAACTGATGGGATCAGAGGTTGAATTGGAGCAAGGGACTTACGTAGATATCACAGGAGCTCTACTGAATCCGGAGATGGTAGAGATTGAGGGAGGTGGGTGCGTGGGAAGAGAGGCTCTGCTGTTTGGACATATACATGAGGGCGTAGCAGGGAAAGTGAAGTTTGGGAAAATAAAAGTTGGGGAGGGTGCTTTTGTTGGGAGCAGTGCTATTGCGATGCCTGGAGTTAGAGTGGAAAGCGGAGGCAGTCTTGGTGCTCTGTCCCTTGCCATGAAACAAGAAATTATCGTCAGGTCAAGCTAAGCGTTTAACGCACTTCCGTTTTCATGTTCCAATTGAACACTTTACATTTTTTTTTTTTTTTTTGGTTGATTATTCTCCAAATTGATGTGTCGTATTTTTGGAGCTCAAATATTGTGCTTGCATAAATCCTCCTTTATCTGTTGCAAGTCGGAGAATTCCTTCCCCTTCCCCTTCCCCGTCCCCTTCCTCAAAATCGGATTGGATTAGTATTAGTCACAATAATCGGAACAGCATATTTGTATGTACTCCACTTCCATGGCATATGTATACATGTGTTCTTGTTGCAACATGACAGTGCTCTTATACTGCTAGAAAAGGCTTTGTTTTTTTTTTTTTAAAAAAAATATTAACGGACTTATTAGATTATAAATTATATTATAAAATAATTTTTTTTATTCTCATAAATCTTATAAATCTTACTACCCATCTCAATATTAGAATTTAAAATTTTAAAAATAAAAATTTTCAGCATTAAGCGTTAAGATGTCCCTCGAAAAAATATTTGTACCTTGTGATCATGAGACGCAAAAATATGAGTGCACTATTAATTTATTTGTCCCAACTCCTAGCATGAAGACAGTTATAAAAATATCACTCAAGGTGATGGATTTGGCATATTTTTTTTATATTTAATTTGAGTTCGAATCCTATAATTTATATTTTAAAGATAATGTTCTCTTTTACTTGTTATATTTATAATGTGTTTATGCAGTATTAATTTTAAACTCGTTAATACTATAGTCGATTTTGAAAAATCTCACTAAAATTTAATAGCGTTTGAATGACTGATTTTTTTCGTAAGAGAAATTAAATGAGAATTTTAATAAATGATCTCTGACCTCAATTTACAATGGTAATAATTTATATATTGATAATATATTTTTTTTAAATAGTAATAAAAATAATAAAAACCAACGGCCAAGTTGGAGACATTTGAGTGCCTACCATGCATCGTCAAATCCGGTATCCGCAACTTGACAGCTGTTATTGCTGTCAACAAGTCCCGAATTAGACGAACATAATTTTGTAGAAAAATGTACGTATTAAGAGATTATATGTCTCAGTAAATATCTGTAATGTAATAAATATTATAATTTATGTAATAATAATAATAAAATATAAAATAAAAAAATAATAATTTTTTTTATATATTTTATTAATATGGTTGTAAAAAATTTTAAATTTATTGTATTACAGATATTTTTTTAAGTGAATTTTTTTAATTATGTATTGGAACCCTAATTTTATTGATTAAAACGTGGGACCGAGGACGGACGAGGATGATGACAACAAGCAAACAGTATGACACATCACTGCCACCACAGTGACACTGTTTGGAGAGTGGAAGGATCATTGCTTCATAAATTCAAAGAAAAACAGGATGCGATGCCTTACAATTGACACTCAATTTCGGTTATCCATACATCCATACATGGAACCAGCCAAACCACACCCAGAACATCCCCATTCGTATGCATGCAAGATGTAGGAATTCGGAATCTTTAGGTCCAATGTAATTCGTTTCCCAAGTGTAAGCATCTGATTGATGAACAGTAGCATATAAAGTGGAAAAATTGTAGCCACGCCATTAATAATCCACAAATGACAAAAAGCTAATGGGAGTAGCCACACCATTAAGGAAAAAGGCATGCGGCCACTTACGAATTCAAGGGCAAACAAATAGGTTTTTATTTTTCACCTTTTTGTAATGTAATTTGGTCTCATTTTTTTTTTTTTTTAATCTTTTTAATCAAAGTCTCTTTTTAGTTCTTCCAGCTAATATTTTCCCGCAAATATTTCTATAATTGTCAAAGATTGGATATAAATTGGAATCTTTGTTTTAGTCTCATTTTAGTTCTTCCAACTAAGAAGGGACCATGAATACTTCTTTAATTGTTAAAAATTAAACTATAATTTAAAAAATAAATTTTTAGAATTTTTAGAATACAAAATAAGTTTGATTTAAATTTTTAATAATTAATAAGTTTATATTCAAGTTTGTATGCGCTCGGTCACTCTCCCCTTGCCAAAATACTGTGTGTCCTTGTTCCAAAAATATGCTCAAAAATCTAGTTGAGGTACATGTTAGATTTCAGATTCGACAATCATTGGATGAACTATAGAAGAGTTGTGCTCGAGTCCTTTAATGCTCGATTGGTAGGTTCACCCTACAGAAGATAGCTTAATGAGGATGTCAATTGTGTAAACACTAGACTCAGCTATAAGCATTATGACTAATATACTTTCGAATATTATTTTTACAGATAAAAAAATTAAAAAAAAAGATATATAGTCCCAAACTCATGCTTCCGTACGAATTACACATTTTAAACTTTCAGAGTGCGGAAAATGTTAATGCTCCAGATCCAGCAAAATTTAAGCTTTACAAAAGGATAAGGGGGAAAAAAAAAAACCAATTTAATGTATCAAACAAAGATCAATTTTTAACACTGTAAGTCACATAGTAGATAGAGATCTCATGTCGATAAATAAATTGGCAGAATTAACTCATTCAGTCATTTGTAAACCACCTATGTCTATAGCTATAAAAGGCATAATACGACAATGTAGTAGCTAAAATTGTTAGATAAATTGTCCAGGTTTTTTTTTTATATTGAATCAAAACGTTAACTTAAATGTTTATGTTGGAGTTAACATTCGATAAATTTTTTGGTCACATCTAATTGCTTAAAAGTTTGTGTTGAATATTTCTTCCAATTAAATTGTGAATTTTTTCATAAAGTGAGGAATATGTGCACTCTGTCAACAATTTTATCTCAATAGATTTAAGCTCGAAGGGATGTTTTGGAGTTAATTGTATGATTAATCCTCAAGTTGTACCCTACAAATTAAATTTTCACATTGGATGAATTCTCCATAGTTAAAATTAAGATTGGGAGATTGTAAGTTCACCTTTCACCTTACAAAAGCAGAAAACAATACTGGCGTTTTATTCAAATCTCGAACGACATTGGCTCACAACTATATATACAAGGTTGGATCCATGTCATTGTTACTAGTAGGCTACAGTTTTCGCTTACAAGGCAAAGCAATCGTTAAAATCCTTGTCGACGCTAGTGACATAAGCAGAATATGAGAAGTTTTGTCTCATAACATACAATATTTTGCATATAATGTGGTTGCCACAAGAAATCCTATGCTAGAAGTGTGTATCTATATATATTCCCAAACAATCTTTTTTTTTTTTTGTCTTAAAAGAGACTCGTAGCCCATAATATATTTATAAGAGAAAGATTAATATGAGATAAGATTTGAACCCTAGCTTCCATTTGGTCGTATTGCTCAATAACCAACTAGGTAATACCAACCAACCGATTACAAACTATGATTTCATAGATATATATTTATTAATATTCACAGTTCGAATCTTTATCTACTCCCGGATGGCCACTTCAAATGTTTGTGATGTACAGTTACGACTGCCAAATATTAACATTATAAATCACAATTCATTTCAAGCATTCTTTTAACCTAAAAATAAAGTACACTACAAGAATATTAGTCATTGCAACTGTGAGTCGAGATCGGAGGTTATCCATTGACATCATTATTTGACTTTTCTCTTAGAGAGAATCGACCATCTAAGCACTGATGGGTTTAAGCGTGTTTGCACATAGTAGACTACAAAGATTGCTGATTGAAACCTCACACCGCACTTGGATCAAACCTTCAAGCCTAGCAGGGAAGAACACCCAAGTATTTTGTAACTCTGAGGGGAGTGTAGGTATGAAAATTCAAACTTAAGTCGGCTATGTGAAATGCATACCAAATCACTATTTAAGCTCCCATATCCAGCAGTACATGTCATTTCAATCTTTTTGTTCGTTTTTAATCACAGTATTGTTAATTGCTAGTCAATTAATTGACAGAGAGAATAAGAGATAGCTGGTCAAACAATATTACACAAAATATAAAAACCCCTACCTGCATAGGTAGCTAATTTTCATATAAAAGATTTGAGAGTTGGAAAGATCAAACCATTCACTACTCTAAGAAAGCCAAGCTCTCTTACCAACTAAGCTAAGCTTAGTTGGCATTTCATTTCAAACTAAACACTTAATTCTCATTATTCAAATATTTTTTTTATTTGTTATAATATTGACTCGATAGCGATGTTTCGTGCTATAATTTCAGTTACAATAGGCAGCATCATGTTTCTTGCAAGCTCTACGGAATATTTGATGATTTTTCGTCCAATTTACGAAAATGTTGAATGACAACTAAATTACAATTTTAAGAAATTTTTTTTCCTTTTAATGGTAATGATTTTCTTTTTATAAAATATGAGAAAGTATTGGTAGTGTCTTATGATTCTGTCAAGAAATATTATAACTTTGTATCGATGAGGATGCAAAGTGACTAAATAGCTATGACATTATTTGTATTAGGCGGTGAACTTTAAATTTAATCTCACCAACCATGATCTTTTACAAAAATCTAAATCTTTTTAATTAGTTGAATTTTACAAGTGGTGATGGCAACGATTCTTTAATATTTTGGTATCTTAGACAATAGAGGGGGTTAATAAATAAGGAGGTGAAATATAAAATGGAAAAACTATGGAGCCACATGAGTTAAGATGTGCCAACATGGAAAAAATTTTTATAAACCAAAAAAAAAAAAAAGGAAAAGAATGGAGAAAGAGAACGAGAGTTGAGTCAAGATTTTGACAAAAATTTTGAAAATGTCAATAATTGAGAAATTTGGAGAATATCTATCACTATTGAATCTGACAAGTGAACAACACATAAATAGAATTATTCAAGAAATTAATGATCAAATTAGAGCTAATTATGATAATCAAATACATTACGGAATTCTTGAAACTTTCGAAGAAACTTTGAGAATAGAACAATTGTTAATAGATATTAAAAATTCTTTAGAAATAATTAAAAATATAAGAGCTGAACCGCCTAGAAGGATTTCAATAAATGTAATTGAATTATTAAAAGACTTAGTGGAAGAAGATGATATGAATATTATTCAGCATATTAAAGAATCTAAGAAAGAACTGAGAACAATAAATAAGAATATAATAGAAATATATAATAGACTAAATAATGATGAAGCTAAATATGAAAAACACTTAGATATTTTTATAATATAGTAAATAATGTTGGATGCATATTACCTAAAAATAAGATAGAAATAGGACAAAGAAGAATAGAATATTTAGGAGCAGTTAGTAGTGAAGAAAGAATAAAAATGCTTGATCATATAATAAAGAAAATATTAGAATTTGGAGAAGAAATTGAAACAGTAAAGCAATTGCAATCCTTTTTTAGGTTTAATTAATCAAGTAAGAGATAATATTCCAAATGTAGCTTAAAATTTGATATCTTTACAAAGTAAACTTAAGAAAGGAATTGTTGAAATTGGATAGAAAAGGATAAACAATTAATACAAAAAATAAAAGAAAAAAGTAAGAATTTGCCTAAATTAGAATTACCAACTAAGGCATGTATTTGATTATAAAAAGTGATGCATCTGATAAATATATGAGAGCTGTATTGAAATATTTACCGATTGATGAAAATAAGGAAAGAATTTGCAGATATACCAGTAGTACGTTTAAAAGACGTGAGGTAAATTATCATTCTAATAAAAAGGAATTGTTAGCAATAAAAAGAGCAATTGAACATTTTGAGTTGTTTATCATTCAAACTAAGTTTATAAGTAGAATTAATAATACTCAAGTTAAATATTAGTTGACTGGAAAAATAAATAATAACATTGGAAATAAAAGAGTACTTAGATGGTAGAGTTTATTATCTAATTATTATTTTAAAATTGTCCATATTAAAGGAACTTCTAATAATTTAGTAGATTTCTTGTCTAGATATGGAGGATCTGTCTAGAGAAGTAAATGCAGTGAAAGTGGATGTATATGAAGCAAAATCTAACATTCAAAAGTTTGGATTGAATGTTTTAGAACCCATCAGTACATACTTCAAACTGCTGCACGGCTTGAGGAAAGAATCTAAAAGATAAAGTATTTGCTAACGAATTTGATAAAGAAACTGTTGGAGAAACTTCGAAAACTCCACATATGAAAGTATCTGGCGAAGTATTTGGCACAGAAATTGATATCTAAACTAAGCAAATGGAAATTTCACCAAAAGTTTTCCCTAATTACAAAAAAGCGATAATCCATCTGTTAACATACTAGGATAAGGAACAAAAGTTATAGGAATGTGATAAGTAACTGAAAATTTATTTGAAAGTTGTGGAATATTTGAATAGGAAAACGGACTTTATAAATTGGATAAAAACAATAATGTGGAAGGGACTGAATAAAGCAATTTTTTTGCCTGGAGGAAAAGTAGGATTTGTAACGAACTTATTCAATTATGACCTACTTTATTGCATTTATTCAGGACTTGAAAGTAAAGAACTTGAGAAACTGCCAAGAGCCATCTATGATGCAGTTAAAACGTATTTTGGAATTACAAAGCTCAAAGAATTTTTATGAGATTTTATTCTACGACACCAGAAAGATTAAGTAAAGAATTTTTTGGACCAATGCATGTGGTAAAAATTGGACTAACTTAACAAATATTTATCCAGAGTCCAACATTCAAAATTTTAAAGAAGCTGAGTAGATCCAAATGATGCCTAAAAAATGAACTCAATGATTCATAATTATGTATAATGAGCTTAAAAATTGTCTTTATCGAAAAGATAACTTGTTAATATCTCCAAGTAAACAAGATAATTTGTTAATATATTCCATATCCAAGAGAGTTTAACCAACCATAAAAAAGAAATGATCAAGTGGTGAGAGAATATGAGATGGCCATATGACGATGCCAGTAGAAGTTGCAGAACTTTATTGCTCATGGATGATGCGAGTAGAGGACCACTCATGCCTATACTGTGAAGGAAAAAGACAAGAGGAATCCAATAAAGATAATAAATATGTGGTTATGCCCAAGTAATTGAAGACAAGAAAAGGTGGTAGTATCTGAATAAGACATAAATAATTGAGATATGACGTAAGGAAGTATGTAAGTAATTAAACTTTTTGTATCTATAAATATGTTAGCCCTCAACTTATGAGAAACAAAGTATTCAATTAAAGAAAAAAAATTCTAAAGTCTTTAAAGAGTGTTCTCTCATTTGTGAACTCTTTCAAAGTCTTTAGGGTCTTTTGATCTGAATTTTCAGATGTAAAATCTCTTTAAAATCTTTGAAGTATTCAAGCAAAATGCATTTGCAGGTATGTCTGAGTAACGTACTCACTAGTTTATGGGGAGTAACCAGAAACTAGTTAAAGATAGCACATAGTACTTTATGCATGAATATATTCATATGTTCATAGTTGTTTATCTGTTGATGTCTTGCTTGTGTTTATAAGTTCAGTGTACACCTAACGTAGGAAACAGAACTAGGCTGTAGTCATATGTATTGAAGTATTTGTTAGAACTCCAAACACATCTATTAGTTGTCAGGATTTTCATAAGATTAAGATAACATAAATAGACTAGGAGAAGAGAAAGAATATACCAAAAGACAGAGGTATTTCTAAAATGAAAACTATTTCGCTAACAAGTAACTGACACATAATGGCTCAAAAACTAAATTAATAAACATATAGAAAGCGCAGTGGACCCATAACCTAAAAATAGGTGATTCTATAACTAGTGTGGCGAAAGTTAGAAGCATATTAAAACTTGTCTAAGATCACAATATCAAATGTTCCCAAAACATTGTAAAGAAAAAATAAAGACTTAGTAGAATGGATGGAAGTGTAGAGAAATGAGATGAATGCTGAAGCAAAATACATAAGAGAATTAGAGAAAGTAGCAATAAGACATCCTTTAGAAGTATTATAGAGAATAATATTTGATAGAAAAAAAACTGTTAGAATTTTATTAAGGTAATTATCAACAACCTAAGGCAAGAATTAGTGCAATTATACTATGAAGGCAGAGGATAACGAAGTACATAAAATGATACTCAAAGATATTTGATCTAAGAAATTAATATGCATTAACAAGAACATATCTCTTCTTTTGAATAAGAACTTGAACTTGAACTTGAAAGAAATTGTAAATGAATTTGGTATTAGTGCCACAACGAAATTGAAAGAATTTTAATGTCATATCCAACTGATTTAAGAGAATATATGGGATAAGTTAATAGAAAATTATGATGGCATAAAAGAGAAATTAAGAAAATTGATAAAATAAAGGATCTTTATGTAAGGTATGATTTGAATGAAAAGTATATAATACATAAACGAATGATAAGATATTATGAAAACTGTGTACATGGTATATCCTGAATAAGGTTGGCAAAATGATATCTCCTAAAGAAATTAGAGAAGATATAAGATATTTTGAAAAACAATATAGGAAAAATCAGAGAGAAATAAGAAGGCTTGAAAAAATTATTAAAGAACATATTGTAATAAAAAATTCTTATGTAAAGAATCTGTTAAATAGTGAATTGAGAATCCATAAGTATTTGAAAAGGTTTTATGCAAAATATGTATATGGTACACCATGAAAGTAGAATTGTAAAACATTATAGCTAAAATTGTGAAAAAAATTATAAAAATGGGTCTTCCCTGCAAATTGAAAAAGTCAACATCCACATAACACTGCTCAATTGACAAAGGCTTACCTAACACATTTTGCCATGCTGGAGCGTCGGCGATGCATGGCATTTGCGCGTTCATCTAATCAGGCCCAATATGAAATAGCAGCATCTCACGTAAGATACTCGTAATGCAAACGTCGCACATCTTTTCGTCCATCCACGGCAAAATAAAGTCATTTGTTTTGTATATTTATTCACGCGGTTTTCTCAAATTGGACAGAATTTTTTTCTGTTGGGTCACCGGATAAATTATTTGTCTATAGGGAAAAAAAAAATGCATGTGTATGTAAAAGTCGAATAAACTAACAATAGAAAAATACGACATCAAATTGCCAACATGTTTGACCAGATGAGAAATTATTTTTATACACTTTCTAGATAATAACAGTCCTTTCTTGGAAGTCAAAATTAATCCCTTTGTTTATTCCTACATGCATACAATTATTGTTAATTTATCCTTTTTGTATACTTCTAGATGATAGGGTCCCTTGATGAAAGTCATAATTAATGCAATTTGTTTATTTCTCCATGACCCCATGCATACAATTCTTGCTAATTTCCAAGACAAATGCCGAAAAGAAAAGACTTGATACTTCTTTTTTTTTTTGTTTTGTCCTTAGTGAAAATGATCTACAATTATAAAAAATATGACTAGTAAGAAAAAGAACTAAGAATTCAACCTCCTATCATTTAATTGAAAACTTCATTTACCTGAAATGGGTCCTCCCTTTTTATATTATAATTTTCAACCTAGAAGCCACTTACATGGTCCAGTGATGAGATGTTGAGCTATTATTGTCATAAGTCTCGTTAGAAAGATGGAAAATAACCATCAAGCAATTATAAAAATGAGTTTAACATTTAAAATGTAATAACAAAATTTTTTTTTAAAACTAAATCCTAAACGCATTTAGTGCTATTTTAAATTTGTTTAATATTATTCTAAGTGTTGATTTTAATTTTTTTTACTAAAAAAAAACTTTCTCTAACCTATAAATACTCTATAACTATATTCTATGTCTTCCTAATTTTTCCTTATTGTCATTGACAAGAGATGCTATGCTAAAAAAATCTTATTTACCGTTAATAATCCACAAGATCTTGTAAAACTCAAAAATAACGTGTTTAGCGGAAAGTTTGTCTCTAGTATTAACTCGAGTTTGAGTTCCCGCGCCCGTGTTCTCCCTAGCATTTGAAGTTGGGTAGCCGCATCATGACGTCACGAAAGAATTCAGCACAGCGTTGGATTCCAAATTCGTTAACATTGTGATTGGATTTAAGGGAGACCCGTTTTAGACTCAGTAATGGTCTGGTAGTAAGTCTTTTCTTTGGGAGAATCCGATGACTGTCATATCTGTAAAGTGATGTTTTCCAGCTAAACAAAAAAATTTTGAGAGTTTGTCTAAACTATTATTCCATCCACTTCCCAAAAGGTGTAACCGTGGTTGGCTAAATATGAAAGGCGATTAACTTTATTTCAGTAAAATATCAATCTCATTCCGCAGCTTAATGCTAAAAGGTGAAAATAATTGGTAATTTAGCCCAACATTATGGTATTGAACTTGCTTTAAAATTGGAGCGCATATAAGAGAAAAAAAAAAAAAAAACATGTAGAAGTAATCCACTTTGATAAAACAAGGCCTGTTTGCAAACTCAATGTGTCTCCGTGCATAGAATTCAGGTTCAAATTTTTATCTTTGCACTCTCCCCTAACAAACAAGTGTCTAGTAGGTTGCAGGGCGGTGGCAGGTTCCAAATTTAACAATTGATAGTGGTATTTTAAGATAAAGTCTTGTTTAGTGTTATCAGTACTTAGGTGGTAAATTTCTCTTATTAGGTATAATTGAATAAGAATAGCAACAGATATCTTTTAGTTTTAATTTACAAGTGTGATAATTTAAGTATTAGTAATACACTTTTTTTTATTAAAAAAAAAAGCTTCAACGTGGCATATGGTGAAAATTAACCCAGTTTTGCTTTCTCAAAATACTGAAGACAAGTGAAGAAGCTAAAATCGATGAAAGGATTTTTCCTGATGATTGACTTACTATCTCCTCTGTGAAAACTATTAACAACCGAATAATAAATATGGACCCCCATGTAAAATACTTCCAATCACAATAACCCATATGCCCAAGAATCTTCATCCAAAGCCATTCTTGGGCTCTGACCTGTTAAAACAGGATTAAAAGTAGTTGCCATCTTTCTGTCACTATCAGCACCATTGATTAGCAAATCCCAACTACTCAAGTCATCAGCCCAGAGGTCAATGTCATGGTTAGGCCACTCCAAATCTGGGAATTGCAAGTCTTCAAGCTCAACGACATTGTTTAAGCCATAAGAAGAAGAAGAAGAAGATGGACAGGTTGATGAGGAAGGTTCACTGGGGACCAACACTTCATGTAGTTCAATTAATGGCACATCATCTATGCTAAACTCATTCATTAGCTCAATTTTTTCAAGTGTGCTTGTCAAGCTATTGTCTTCCTCTTTGCCCTCATTGATAGTTGATTTTGAAGATGCTTCAAGAACAAGTTCAATTTCCTTAGTTTGGTCCAATTGATCAGAGATGGCATTAGCCGAACAATATTGCTTTTGTCCCTGTTCATCCTCTGCTTGATTTTCCACTTGTTCTTGTGGAGGTGATGACCCTTCAGAAGTGGATAGTGGCTGGTGGGTGAGAGGATCAATGCCCATTTTTCTTAGCTTTTTCTTGATGTGAGTGTTCCAATGATTCTTGATTTCATTATCAGTTCTTCCAGGGAGATGAGATGCTATCTTAGACCATCTGTCAATTAACAATGTAATGCTCGTACATAGACTTTAACAAATTGATTGATTAAAAAGTAACGATGAAAAACATGTTGTAAATTTTTAAAAAAATTTTATTACATAACTATACATTAAATAATACTAAAATATAACATCCAATTATTTTTTTTTTTTTCTAAATTTAGTCATTCAACAACTATTACTTTTGATTCTACCAAATATTTCTCATTTCAAAATGAGAGTGTACGTGGGACCACTCCAAAGGAGATGGTTTTTTTGTAACCTGGTTTAGGCGCCCCAAACAATAGTCCCCAAGTTTTATCTCGACATGGATATAAAAAATAATTAATTGTTAATTTTTTATAATTTTATTAATAAAAAGAATAACAAAATAATTGAAATATAAATTATTATTTTATTTTTTATTATTTTTTTATCACGATAATTATAAAAATTCAATAATTTATTTTTTTTTATAAAAATTGAGACATTTGTCGAGACATTTGTCAAGACATTTGTCGGAGGCTCTTAAACTTTTTTGTAACCGGATCAAGTAAATGGAAGATGCTTAGTACGGAAGAATTAATAAACTTGAAAAAGGGGGAGACAGAGATATAGACAGTGACCAAATATGGTGCAGAATGAAGAAGGTAAGCAACCTGTTGCCATGTAGGGCATGGAGATCAATGACCATTTTCTCTTCATTTTCCGATAAAAGACCTCTCTTCAAATCTGGCCTTAGATAGTTTGTCCATCTCAGCCTGCAACTCTTCCCACATCTTAACAATCCTGCAGTGACAGCCACCATCACCCCAGTCACAAACAAATCAAAGGGAAAAGATTCAAGGAACAAAAAATTTTTAAAATAGAAGCCTGCAATTTTCTTTGGTCATATTTGCCAAATAAGCAA
This sequence comes from Carallia pectinifolia, assembly GCA_037832335.1. NCBI lineage: Eukaryota > Viridiplantae > Streptophyta > Magnoliopsida > Malpighiales > Rhizophoraceae > Carallia > Carallia pectinifolia. Next base: position 12,901,774 of record CM075449.1, read on the forward strand.
AAAAATGGATGCCCATTATGATCTCTTGCAATTCACATTTAGTGACCTTTCAGGCATTCCCCCTTAATGATTGTTATGGAAAAGAAAAAATCAACTCTTAAACAATTTAAGTCTCTTAAACTTCAAGAAACGAGAAGATCAACTAGAGAAGGACAGAGCAGCCTAATTAAGACTGCAGATATACATCTTAGCCAAAGGTAGTCTCAAAAATTTCTCTCTTCTTTGAAATGTAATGAGAGAAATGGAAATGGATGATGTGGAGACCTGCAAGTTTAGGAAGAGCTCTCCAGCAGCATTGGCCGTTAGTCAGGATGAAGTTGATGAGTTTCCTATCCTCATCTGCTGTCCACGGCCCTTTCTTCAACCCAACTTTGTCACAACACGGCTTTCTCCCCATCTTCCACAGCCACGGAACAAAAATTTTAAACCAACTTCAAGCTAACTAGACTTACAGAGATTAATATCCAAGGGATAAAGATGCACAAAAGAGCTAATTTTGAGAAACTCTTTCTTGGCAGGTACCCATAAAATAATAACACAGGGGGCTTTAAAATCTGGTCACTAGCTTACCTACTTATATATAAATCAACCCCCTTTTTTTTTGAGAAAAAAAATTCAACCCCCTATCAAGCTTATCTAAAAAAGAAAAAAAGAAAAAAACCCTATCTAGACTTTGTCATAACCCATTATATAATTATTTTAATTTTAATTCATCTTCTATGTTATATATATAGTATTATTATTAGATAATTATAATTGGAAGCCATTGTGTGGAGTGTGGACCTACCTCTAGCATATATATTTATATATATTTTTTTTCTTTTTTTGATGTATACATGGATATTGGAGATTTTTTTTTTAATCTATGAAAAAAAAAACTTTGCTTGCTGTGTACAAGTGCAAATTGCAGCAAGGGACACAGAAACACACGTGCGACAGTGTCAGTCAGAAAGCGCCACCTCATCAACCCTTTCTTTGCTTGAATTCGCAGCATGCGTTTATATTTGAGGATAATTAACTACTCTACATTACTCTCGGACCCAAAATACACATCGGCAAGGGAGACAACTTAGAAGTAAAAGCAAAACTAAAACAACACCGCCACGTAGGCACAGGAATGCAAATTGTACGTCTTCAGAAAACAACAGATATAAATAGATAAGTAAATCTATAAAATACCTAAAAGTTTAAGCAATATAAAAAAAAAATTATTAGTATTATAATTCATATCAAATCTTTATAATCTATCAATATAAAATATTATATTCCTTAATATACCTCTTAACATGTGTTAAACTGGTTTATTATGTCGTAAAAAGAAACTAAATTGAAACGGACTAAGTTCATATATAAATGATCAAATTTGAATGTAAATAAAAGGTAAATTAAATTTTAATACTATATCAAATAAAATTTTTAAACTATAAATTATAATAATATCTTTCAGAAACATTTTAATTGATTTGATATGTCAAACACCGGAGAAATCAAAGCCTTTAAACCCGTGTGTCCCCACACGTATACGTAGAGCCTCTATCGTATGCAATCTAGAATTTTGATTGTTCAAAGCTCATCACTTGAAGTCAGAAATTTGCGCAAATTGGACTGCATATTCAGTGGCCAATGTGTAGATAAATTTGGACCAACTAGCTTAGTAGTCAGTACTCGTACATTGATTAATTTGATTAAATTATACGCCATTCTATCAGTATCTTATTTGACGAAGTCTCCAAAAAAAATTATTTGATTCATCAAAAAAGAATGTAAGATTCGATAAATTATAATTTTTAAAAAAGGCTGTGGTTTTTTTTTTCTTTATTTTGGGACGGAGAAAGTATATTATTCACCAAGTAAAGTAGTTGATAGCCGTCACCAATCAAAATGACTTTTTTTTTACGGATGAAGCAGTCAGTTTGCGATGTCTTACGTACGTATTTACCTTAACACAATCACCCCTTAACTTGTACACGCAAATCGCAATAAAAAACAGCCACAATCTAGAAAGACATCCACAAGTCTAATTGCTTAATTGGATTTGGTCAATAACAAAATTTCAATTTAGACGTTGAATTTGGGAGCAAATGTCATGTTCTCATGCCAGAATTTTCTCTCTTTCACACCATTGTAGTTTGCATTCAATTCCAAATTGAAGTTACTTTCACGGTCGGTAAGGAATTCGGTCTCAATATTACAGCTAGCTCGACTAAAATTCATGTCCTTGATCATGTAAAATGCAGATCATCCTTGCAGGATTATGAATCTACGATATTATAATAAAATTAACATCATGATTTTCACTTGTAATTCTAATTTCTCATATGGTCAATGCGTTTTTTTTTTTTTTTTTTAATTGAGGTAACTTACTAACGTTGGTTTTTTAACCCCCACATGCACCCACGGGGGACTTTTCAATCCCTGCCCAGTGGCCTTGGTCACGTTTTCAGTTAGGAGTTAGCTGTCAAAAAAGCGAGGATTCTCCGCCTGATCTGGGGTCTGGACACCGTCATAATGTACAATTAAATAGTTTTTTAATGCAATTTTATTAAAAAATTAAAAAAAATAAAATTTAAATTTAAAATCAGATAAGGATTACTGTAATTTAAAATATGAATTTACATGATATATGATAAAACCAAAAAAAAAAATTCTCCTGAAAAACAAACTTTTTTCCTAAAAAAATCAATTCAATATTCCACTTGAAATGAACCAATTACATTCTTTTTGTGTAATATAGGTGACCGGTAAAATCCTACAAACGTAAAAGACCGATCGTAGTAATAAACTTTGGTGAACACTTCAAGCGTTGAATTCAAGGGAATAAAGAATTAATTATGATTTATATTATTTAAACTGAAAATTTTATATTTAAGAAAATTAATGAGAAGCAGAATTATTAAATTAAAAATTAAACAATATAATTCGTGGAAAATGAGAGACAATTTAATTTAAATTGAATACAAGATGGAGGGTACTAGGGCTATGGGGTTTCACTTAAAAAGCTGAATTACATGAATTTTGTGAATTAATGAATTGAATGTCAATTCTTCTTCTTTATTTAGTATTCTTTGTCAAACAACTCTAACCGTATTTAATATAATTGTGATCTTCTCTCGAACTCACACAAAGTAGATCAACCCATTAAGAACATAGAATTTCTGACGACATCATATAAACTTATCTCATATCTGACTCAAAGTTCATATGTTTATCTATTTAGTGCACGATTGTGTTTCATCTGTTGATCTCAACACAAATCTTATGACTACTTTCATGATGACCCGGCACAAAAGCATATTTAAGAACAAAATAGATAAATCAAATTAAGTTCTCAACAGATAATTACAATAAAATCAAAAGAACATCTAAACATCCACAAAATCAAATAATTCAATCCTAAACTAAGCTACATCCCTTTTGCCATAGTTTAGAGTTCTAGCTACTCATGCTAAAACTAAAGATAAACAAATATCCAACATCATTAAGTTCAAAAGAAAAAGAAGGGAAAGAAAAGGAATCAAAAAACTCGTTTCGAACGTCTTCGCGTTCTTTCCTTATGCTCTTCTCCTCTTCGCTCTCTACGCTTTTTCTCTGTCTTGTGTCTACAAGAAATAGCCTCCAAAAGTCCTCTAAGTTTTCTGTGACTTCAGTATTTATAGTCCCATCAAATAAGCCCTAAAGAGTCCAAATTCGAGTCGGAAAAGGATTTACAAATTTTCTGGACAGTTTTGACCTTATATCTACGGACCCAAATTTCGACCCCTTCCACGTAGAATCCGAAGTTCATCAAAACAGAAAAGTTGTAACTTTATCTCTTAGCTTCGATTCGGCTTAATAATCATCTGATTCCGACTTGTATAGAGGAAGTTATGGTTAAAATACCAAGCAGTATGTAAAGATGTGAAATTCTACCTGAACCGACCACATATTAGCTTTCCAACCAAACTTTTGGTTCGGTTCTTTGGTGTTTGGCTTGTTTCTACTCCTTCAAACCCGATAGGTTCCTTTTTCCAAGTGTCAAATACTTCGGTTATATCCAATTGTCCTACAAAGTATAAAAGAAGCAACCGAAGTAGAATTTACCACAATTCACAATATTTACATAGTTAAAGTATCCAAATATATATATATAATTATGCATAAAACTATGTAAATATTGAACCTATCAAATTCCCCCACACTTGAACTGTTGCTTGTCCCCAAGCAATTTAAAAATATCACATGACCTTCAAGAAAATTCCATTCAAATCGAATTCTTGAAACAGTGCCTCATTAACATATTATAAGATCAATTTAAAAGTATCACTCAACACTTCACTAATCAAATATAATCAATAACGTTCTCATTCCCCACAAAACATGTTTTACATTGATCAATCATATACAAGAACCCCTTATTAATCAATGATAACGCTTAGTTATCGTCATGTAGAAAGTAATCACACACACTCATCCAAAATCCAAGGACAAAAATCATCTTCTCTTAAAAATACAAAATCACACTAGGGATCAATAGAAATTAATTATTTTAACTTTTTTTTTATGTACCATAGGCTTTAATACTCTTTCTTAAATACTGATATGCTTTTTGACACGAATACAATCACTTGTGGTGTCGGTACCCAATTACTACTTCACAAACAAATATTTAGAGTGCTTTGCATACTCATAATTCAAGTTACTTTTTGACGTGAAGACCAAGAATTGTAATGCCGACCCCCATTTACTCAGTAATTCAAAACAGCGGAGTAAATAACTTATTAACAACTTGGAAGCCTCATTTTTTTTTTTAATTCAATTCCTAAATCATATCCCCAAAATTCTTTAGAAAAAGAGAAGATAACGTTTGTTCAACTACTTTAAATGCGTGTACATAATTAAAAACTACATGAAAATCTCTAAAAGCTAGCATCTCTCTTTAAAAGATCATCGCACAACTTTAAAATTAAATGAGAAACAATAAAATTTTTCAAGTGTAGAACAAGTTCACTACTAACCATCTCTAGGTAGTTAATGTCAAATAATACTCAAAAACCAACCTCTGATGCATTAGTACTATCATCGGCGTCAAAACAATTCAGCTCAAATAGAATTAAAGTGAAGCTCATGTAAAATCATGCAAGCACACAAAAAATAGCATTAAAGAGCAAAAATTTTTGGCAAAAAATTCAAAATAACACCTCTCCCCCACACTTAACCAACATTGTCCTCAATGTTGCAATAAAAATATAACTGAAAAGAAAAGAAAACAAAGAGGACGAAACTACCGGGACAGAGCGGAGGAGAAAAGCAACCCTCACGTGCGCCGCCATCATTGAACAAACAACTCTCTGAACCAAGCAGCTTGTAATTTGTTGCTTTGCAATGAACATGCTTTTCCTTCCCAAATTCCTACACACAAAAGAAAAGAAAACAAACTAAATTAAACTTATCAATCTAATTAAAATATAAAATAAACATTGGGTTGCCTTCCAACAAGCGTTATGTTTAACGTATATAGCTAGACGTTCTTCCCTGAATTAAGGAGGATGATCTCCGAGAGGATAATGCCTTAAGTTGCCTCTATGAACCTTAATCACTCCAAACTTCTTGCTCCAAATACCGATCGCCCCTTGAGGATACACTTTGTGCACTGTGAATGGTCCCAACAACTTTTTTTTCTTTCGTTTCCACGGGATTGTTCCACTGTAGGCATTATAGAGAAGCACTTTCTCTCCCTCCTTAAAGTCGCTTCCCATATAATTATGCTCTAAAGGGAGAGAAGGTTGTTTAAGCTCAAAAGGAGCCAACTTCGCAATGGAAAGTTTTGAACTCGGCTTTGCCGCTAGGAGAGGTTGCTCAAATAACATCTCAAGTGCACTTCCCAAGTCTATATCCATTCTCTTTGGGTGTTCTTTGGGTGGCTTTGATGTTTCCATCATGAAGCATGTATCATGTAGTGATGAACTCTTTAATACTTTGAACACGTTGAATACATGTTCTTTCTTTCCTACCCGGAATGTCAGCTTTCCTTGTTTTACATCGATAAGGGCCTTACCAGTGGTTAGGAATGGCTTCCCTAAGATTATTGGGATGTCTACATTTTTGTCCATATCCAGAACTAAGAAATCAGCTGGGAAATAAAACTTTCCCACTTTAACTAGCACATCTTCAATCTTTCCATATGGATACTTGATGGACCGATCAGCCAGTTGAAAGGACACTAAGGTTGGCTCCAATTCTCCTATCTTCAGCCTCCTAAAAAGCGATAAAGGCATCAAATTAATGCTTGCACCTAAGTCACACAAACAATGTTTAATACCTAAACTACCAATGGTACAATGGATAGTAAAACTCTCTGGATTCTTTAACTTTAGAGATAGTTTATTCTGAAGAATAGCACTACACTCTTTAGTTAAGGCAACTGTAGTGTGCTCCTCAAATTTCCTCTTGTTCGATATGATCTCCTTCAGGAATTTTGCATAATTTGGCATCTGTGCAATTGCCTCTGCAAAAGGAATGTTGATGTGGATCTTTTTAAATATGTCCAAGAACTTAAGAAAGTTCTTGTCCTCATTCCTCTTCTTCAGCCTGTTGGGAAATGGGATTGGCGGAACATATGGTTTGACTTGTGGGGGAGGCGTGGGTGGCACTGGCTCCTCAATGTTGTCCTACCCTTCTTGTTCATCATCCGTAGCTTTCTCTTGCATAAGTTCCTCCTCTTTGCCACCATCTTCTATGGGCTTGTAATTTTGTTGAACATCGTCAGGATTTCCTACCACGTTCCCACTTCTCAATATAATGGCTAAGACACTCTCCTTTGGATTCACCTCAGTATTACTAGGGTGTTGACCTTGATTTCTAGTCGAAATTACTTTGGCAAGTTGACCCACCTGTACTTCTAAAGTATGAATTGAGGCTTGGTGAGTGGATGCAACTTGATCAATTTTTACATTCAATTTCCTCAACTCAGCATTCTGTTGTGTCATTCTCTCATCCATCTTTGACATGTACTGCATGAACATGCCTTCTATCTGTGGCTTTTTCTCCTGAGGTTGAGATGGTTGACTATGAAATTGGGGTCTCGGTTGCTGAAACCCTAGTGGTATTACTTGCCTTGTATTTCCCTGCTCCTTCCAGCCAAAATTTGGATGGTTACGCCATCCCAGGTTATAGGTGTTGGAGTATGAGTCATTTCTCTGCTGTTCTCCAGCATAAGCTTCAGCATAATTAATCTCTTCCACTGACTTGGCTAAGTCTCTACCTGTGTAAGTAGCTTCGATGTGTCCAAAACGTCCACAGTAAGAGCATTGTTCCCTCTCTACCAAGTCTTTACTTAACAATAACTGTACTTGACGAGACAAGTCGTCTATCTTTGATGCCACGTCAACGTGTTAAGATATCTCATAAGCTCTAGCTCTACGCCCTCTGATAGCTTTTTGCTGCGAGTTATCTGCCAGCAACTCATAAATATCATACAGCTCATCTGCTGACTTATTACCCATATAACCTCTGGCTGCTGAATCCACCAACATCTGAGAATTGCTAACAAGATCATCGTAGAAGAACTGCATCTGGAGTGGCTTGGAAATGGTGTGGGCACTGCACTAGAAGTATTTTGAACCTCTCCCACGCCTCGTGAAAGGGTTCAGCATCCATTTTTGAAAAGGAACAAATTTTGTTTTAGAGTTCTGCAGTCTTTTGAGGAGAGTAAAATTTCAGCATAAACTTGTTACAAATTTGCTCCCATGCAGTGAGTGATCCCTCTGGCAAATTAATGAGCCAACTCTTCGCCTTATCTTTGAGGGTATAAGGAAGGCATCTCATCTTCAACTCATCCTCTGAACATCTCCCGAGAGGAAAAGTCTCTATCGTGTTGTAGAAGTCTCGAAGGAAAGTAAGTAGATCGTCACTCGGTAGACCATGAAACGATGGTAATATATTAAAGAACATGGTCTTGAGCTCGTAGTTACGAGCTGCTGTACTCAGCCTGATGCAAGATGGTGAAGGACCAATCACAGGCCTTTAGATGTCCTTCATGCTAATTCTATCCCGCTCCCTCACCTCTTGTTCATTGATAAGTACTTGCTCTTCTATAACTTTGTCATCCGCGTCACCAACTCTTTCAGTCATCTCTATGCAATTTAATATCTGGTTCTGTCGACAAAATCTTCGAATCTCGAGGTTCAAGGGAAGAAGATTAGTGCTCTTAAATGCTTGCAATTGCATGCACTACCTACAATCGTGAAAAAGAAATAAAGAAGTAAACTAAAACTTAAAATAAATAAATAAAACTAAACTAAGCTAAATCTTAAAAAAATAAAAATAAAATAAAATAAAATAAAATAACAAAAATAACAAAAATCACAATTAATGCTCCGTTCTCTGCAACGGAACCAAAAACTTGATCGGGTAAAATCCTGCAAACATACAGGGCTGATCGTAGTAATAAAACCTGGTGAATACTCCAGGTGTCGAACCCAAGGGAATAAAGAATTAATTATGATTTATGTTATTTAAACTGAAAGTTTTATGTTTGAGAAAATTAATGAGAAGCAGAATTATTAAATTAAAAATTAAACAATCTAACTAATGGAAAATCAGAGACAATTTAATTTAAACTGAACACAAGATGGAGGATATCAGGGCTATGGGTTTTCACCTAGAAAAGCTGAATTATATGAATTTTGTGAATTAATGAATTGAATGTCAATTCTTCTTCTTTAGTTAGTATTCTTTGTCAAACAACTCTAATCGTATTCAATCTAATTGTGATCTTCTCTCGAACTCACACAAAGTAGATTAAACTCATTAAGAACGTGGAAATTCTAACGACATCATATAAATTTATCTCATGTCTAACTCAAAGTTCATATGTTTATCTATTTAGTGCACGATTGTGTCTCATCTGTCGATCTCAACACAAATCATATGACTACTTTCATGACGGCCCGCCACAAAAGCACATTTAAGAATAAAATAGATAAATCAAATCAAATTCTCAATAGATAATTGCAATAATATCAAAAGAACATCTAAACATCCACAAAATCGAATAATCCAACCCTAAATTAGGCTACATCCCTTTTGCCCTAATTTAGGGTTCTAACTACTCATGTTAAAACTAAAGATAAACAAATATCCAACATCATTAAGTTCAAAAGAAAAAGAAGGGAAAGAAAAAGAATCGAAAAACTCGTTTCCGACGTCTTCGCGTTCCTTTCTTATACTCTTATCCTCTTCGCTCTCTACGCTTTTTCTCTGTCTTGTGTCTACAAAAAAATAGCCTCCAAAAGTCCTCTAAGTTTGCTGTGACTTCAGTATTTACAGTCCCATCAAATAAGTCCTAAAGAGTCCAAATTCGAGTTGGAAAAGGATTTATAAATTTTTAGGATAGTTTTGACCCTATATCTACGGACCCAAATTTTGACCCCTTCCACGTAGAATCCGAAGTTCGTCGAAACAGAAAAGTTGTAGCTTTATCTCTTAGCTTCGATTCGGTTTAAGAATCATCTGATTCCGACTTGTATAGAGGAAGTTATGGCTGAAATACCAAACAGTGCGCAAAGATGTGAAATTCTACCCGAACCGACCACATATTAGCTTTCCAACCAAACTTTTGGTTCGGTTCTTTGGTGCTCGGCTTGTTTTTACTCTTCAAACCCGATGGGTTCCTTTTTCCAAGCGTCAAATACTTGGGTTATGTCTAATTATCCTACAAAGTATAAAAGAAGCAACCGAAATAGAATTTACCACAATTCATAATATTTACATAGTTAAACTATCCAAATATATATATATATATATATATATATATATATATATAAATTTATGTAAATATTGAACTTATTAGTAGGGTCTGACTTAAGAAAATAATTTTTTTTAATTTTGACTTTTTCACCTAAAAATATCTAATCTGCAGCAATTTGATGCAAACATAGACACAAATTGTAGTAGGTTTAAAAACACCTTTTTATGAGTTAGTTGCAAATTATTAGCATGTTCATTGCAAAACCATATTATTGCCATTGCAAAATCATGCGTGTTTTGATAAAAAATTTTGAAATTCTGACATATAAACCCTACATGTTATGCAGCTGCCCTCAGTTTCTGTCCAGTCTATGGCCAAAAATCTCATGGTTATCTTTATTTTCCTTCTACTTAATTGCCAACAAAGTCTTCCTATCTTTGTTAGTTTCTATTCGTGTCTGTATCTTTCTTCGCGGTTCCCAATGCGAGCATGATAATGTCAGTAAAAAGCAACCAAAGATTCTCAGCAAAGCAGTTTAAAGAATCTAAGTCTTCTTCTCTTCCCATCTTGTCAGCAATATTTCACTTGTAGATGAAATATGCAATAGAAGTCAAGGCTACGACCAGCTTTGCTTCTCTCTCTGTCTCTCTCTCTCTTTCCTAATTTACTTACTGAAATTCAATGCCAATATTACTACTGAATTTCTTGGGTTATTCTGACGAGTGCATGCCGACGCAAATTGAGGTCCTCACTTATGCGTTTCATTCCCAAAGAATTACAGGCAAGAAGAAAAATGAAAATCTTAATACGCAAATGTGCCAAAAAAAGTGTAGAGGTCAAATTCACACGGTGTTATGAGGGAAAATAAAATTGCATAATAATAAATTTTATAAATCTGGGTGACAATAAACAAAATTTTTCATGTAGCAATAAATTTCACAAATACACTTTTTTTTAACCAATAATGAATCGATTGACATTTAATAAACCATGATTTAGTTGGCATATAACTTTTTTCGAGCACAAAATATGTTGCATAGTTAAGAGCATTTTTCTGTCAAAAAAAAAAAAAAAGAGCATTTTGTTAAGCTGAGACCGACATTAAAAGATGGAAAGTGTGTGATGTTTGTATTACAATTAGTTAGAACACTCTTTTAAAAAAATTTTTGTTTTGTGTTTGAATTTTAATAACTGTATTCTTCTTTTGTAGTCTTTCAGTAGATAAGAAAAAGGAAAGTGAGGCAGAGTAGATGTGTCGCGGTTGGCAAATTGTGCCAGCATTCTGAAAAACTTCAAACTAGTATTTGTAAAAAAAATATATATATATATATATTAGTATGCAAAATTTTAGTACCTTAATTAGAGTCTTGAATCAAATAAAATTGATAACTTTTATAATAAAATTAATAATATTTATAATAAAAAATTAATTTCAAATTTTTATTATAAAAATTATTAATATTACTATAAAAATTATTAATTTTATTGTATTCAATATACTAATTAATACATCAAATTCTTTGCATGCATTAGTGCTCCTTGTTCATTTTGATAACTCATTGCCAATACAAACGATTACGAATGCGTTGAAGTGATGTCAAGTCCTATAATCGTAAGAATCTAGAAAGAATATCTATGCATTGTATAATTCATATAAAATCGAGAGAAAACTAACTAATATATTTGGACATAATTTTATGAAGAATTTTACTATACAATTTAATCTTAAACAATAATAAAATAATTATATAATTTATTCATCGGTATCTAATAGTTAATCCATTTTTTTAATTACAATTAGTCAACAACTTATATCATTTTATTATTACTTTATTACTACTTAAATATTATTATCTAGTACTTTTTTATAAATAATATGGTATGACTATATAACTTAATTTTAGATAACACTAAAATATTCATACAGTTTATCCAACTATATCTAAAAATTTATTTTTTCTTAATTTCAATTATATAACATTACATATCACATTAATTTTACCCAGTGTTTACCTATATATTATAATAATAATAATAATAATAATAATAATAAAGTAAATTAATAAATAATAAAAAAAATTATCTTAGTTTACAAATAGCGTCCAATCTATTGGCCTGGTTGTTTCTGTATTTTTTCAACACATGGCTGTTTCCTGTTATGGCCTATAAATTAAGAGTTTCTATTTGCTGCACTTTTCTTTTTCTTTTTCTTTAGAATATTGTATTTGATGCACCTTGAAAGCAGATGATTTTGAAATAATAATTATCGGGCCCCTCATAATACACCAAAGTAATTAAGATTTAGAACCTCTATTTAGACTGTTGGACTCTAATATTTGAGAAGAAAGGATATTGAATTTATAAAAAATGAGAACTTCCTCATAATGTAGTATATGACTTAATAAACTTTTGAATAAACAAAAAGAAAAAAAAGTTAGCTATGGAGATAAATCTATCCTTACACTATTCATACTCGATATAAAAAGGGTACTGGATTAGCCAAAAAAAAAAAAGAAAAAGAAAAATTTTAAGAAAATCTTGATTTAAGGTAAACTAATACAGTTAGGATTTACTTATTAAAAAAAAAAGAAAAAAAAAAGTACGATAGCGTAAGGCCATAAAAGTGTGGCCATGTAACATCACTAATAATAATAATAATAATAATAATTATTATTATTATTATTATTATTATTATTATTATTATTATTATTATCATCGGGAGAGGTAGAGCCCCGTGGATGGGGGTGATCATCATACTAAAAGGAAAAAAGTCAGGATTACATAGTACGTTGAAGACCATAAAGATTATTCCAGGACTCAGTAATTTACACAATTCAACTACCAGACTCCTTTCTTCGTTTGCTTCAGTTACTTGGTATTGGCCTCTGGGAACGTTACACGAAGTACATAAATTTTACAACATAAATGGATTATTCAAGTCCAGAAACTATTGATAATTTAGCTAATACTTTTACTCACAGCCTGCAGCTCTTTCACGTTGCTGATTGATGTTCCTTGCGCCGTCTGTACTCGCACTCATCCTTGATCGAAATCAAGCTCTCCTTATAAACATGAATCCCCATGCAATGATCAGTACCTTGAAATCCCAGGTCCCTGATTTCTTGAGTGGCAGTTTCGCATAGAAGTAAGCAATTAGTACTGGACTGCAATAATGGCTCCCCGTTCTTCCAATACCCAAGAGGATGTTTAACTCCAGGAAGAGGCCCAACGGTTATTTGTTTCGTCCAGCACTCCTCCTTCAGCACCCAAATATCAAGACGTTCTTCCGTGGGTTGAAAGGTGAATAAAGCGATCAAGTCGTTGTATACTGCAAGTGTATCAACTGCTGGCTTTGGATAATTCGGCAATCCTATCTCCTTAAATGTGTCTTTACCCATGTCAAAGGAGACGATCATGTCTGTACCATCATGTTTACTTCCCCGCCAATAGCAGTTTCCGTCCAGATATGTGTCGCATGTATTTTCATATAGTCTTTCACATTGAGCTAGCTCCAAGTCTTTCCAGGAATCGGTGCCTAATGTGTGCATCTTTATCAATAAATGATCTTCTTCCTCAAGTCTTTGAATGACTATCACCTTGTAGTCACTAGTTACAGGATCCAATCCAAATCCACAGCACTCATCCCAACAAAATCCAACTGGAAAAGCTGGACTTGGTAGATCTAAATATTCTTTGGTTGCTGGGTTCCATAGAGCATAGTCTTGTTCACCAAAGGTTACAAAGAAAATGCCATTACAAGGACCATGGAGGATGGCTCTTGAGAATGGTAGCTCAAAGGCGTGATATGATGAGTCGGCAAGAGTCTTATCAGGGAACCACACAGCTAAATTTGGGTCAGATGGAGGAGTAGCATAAAGAGCTATAAGACATCCGTCATTTTTGTTGCCAAGATGCTTGTAAACGAAATCGCGACTTGTGATAATAGCGTACCAAGATTTTGAAACACACTTGAACCGTGCCAGACTTTTTACAGGTAACCTCAAGAGAATCCCAGTGATAACATCTTGAGGCAAATTATCTGCATTGCGGGTCTCCATTGATATCAGAATGACGGCAGTTTTGGGCAAATTGACTCTTCTTTAATTGCTGTCTTCAAATGTCCTTTCTGCTGCCATGATAATAAAAGGACAAAGAAAAGATAAAACAAATATATACTTAGAGAAACAGGGAAAAGATGAAAACTCCTAAAAAATGAAAAGATTACTTACTTTTTGAGGACTAAAACATCTTTACCTCAAGCTCATGCAATTCCCTCTAGAAACAGTTTGAGAAACATAACATAAACTCAAAAAACTCGCAACTGATTCACACAGAGAACATTTACTCATTAACCAATCCCATAAGTATAAGCTTCATAACTGTTGGATGGATGTGAGATAGAAAATACTACAGTATTTGTACCTATGTTAAAATAAGCATTCGAAAGTTGCTCACACTGCTACCATCATCTTAAGCTGAATCCCAAAACCAAAATATAAATGTTTGGCTATCCATTTAACAAAGCACCTAAAACATTTTTCCACCAAAATCAAATGCAAATATCCCATCTAAATATCCTTGAATGATAATGAGATGAGCAACAGAATCTATCAGAAGATCCACTGCCATGCTACATTCAAGTTGCATGTATTCCATTCGAGAAATCGAAATGAGAAGTTTTCAACGTGTAGTCTCGACCTCAGAAAGTTGCTAAAGGTGCAAGCTTCAGTACTCCAGTTGAGTAAATTAACATCAAAGTCCCTTATTCATTACAAAAACCACTTAAACTCAACCCCGCATACATTTGATCGAGAAATAGGTGGCCCAAGTTTGGTGAAAGTACTCTAAATGAAGCTTCCAAGAACCAAATCTTCTATTAACTATCTTTATTGCATAGAATCCTGATCACACTGTCCCAAGAGGACATTACAATAAATAAAGGCCTAAACATCTATCTTGGAAGTCTCATGTTCAAATTCTCGATTGAGTGTACGAGATTTATGAGATGTGTAACTCATGGCCAACTAGCTTCCTGGTGCACACACACGCACACACACAAAGGAAAAACGAAAAGAAATCCTAATAACACCAGTCATACATGTCTTCAACTTACTTCCCAGATAGAAACTAGAGCATAAAGCACAAATGAAACGTGTTTCGGAACCATGCTTAGCAACGAAATGAATTGTCAAAGTCCTTGCCCATAATAATAATAATAATAATAAGAATAAGAATAATAATAAGTATCCTCTAGAAATTGCCTTTGCTTTTTAACGAACTGAACAGAATGGTGTGAGGTTCAGAATCAGCAAATCTTTAACCCTACATCATGCGCCTATTAGAAATTGTTTCTCACAGCTAAATTTCATCTTTCGACTATTGGATCACAAGGAAGACTCTTAAACTCCAGCAAATCAATCCAACAACTTTCTCAGCAACCAAACAGAAAGAAGGAATTTTTTTTTTAATGGATGAATGAGTCAATAAAAAAAATTACTGAATTAAGAGAAATATAACATGGAGAAAACCCCACAAAAAAAAAAAAAAAACTAAAAGAAAAAATGATAAAGTAGAGGAAGAGGGTTACCTCCGAGCCAATTGAGAAGGGAATCCCAATGACCCATTTCAGGAAAATGAAGTATTTGGTGTCACAGTGGACAATTTTTGGGAAAGAACTATCAAACGAAAATTTGCCTGTCGATGCAACGGGGAACGGGACAATGAATAAGAGGCCAGGAAGTAGATAAGGATGGAATAATGGGACACTTTGGCGACACCGAGAGGCAAGAGGTTCCTTCTAACAGTTATTTACTAGTTAAGGTTTTAAACATTAAATCGATCATTAAATTAAAAAATTTAAACATTTAAAATTTAATTAATTTAATTAATATTTAATATAAATATATGAAAATTAAATATTTATATACACAATAAATAAAATATTAATACATAAAATATAATGTTATATAAAATATAAGTATTAATATATTTATATATTAGATTACTCATATTTATAGGATTAATATATATAATTTATAATTTATTGTAAGGTAAAATTTAAAAATTAATATGTTAATATATGCTTAGACCGCTATCTATGAAGAGCACCACTAGTAACTAACTCCTTAAAAAGTAATGTAAGCGGTCTAAGCATCTAACAGTAAAATGTTAAATGCTGGCTTGGACTATTTACTGACTGTTAAATGTTGCTGGGTTCGTCTCCTCTTCTTCTGCTTTTTTTTCTTTCTTTTTCTTTGAATTTTCTAGAACAAAAAAAACTTTTTAGTCACACAGTTGCAAATACGTAATAGGTACATACTGATTTGAATCGTGAAATTCCTAAAATAAAAAGAAAAATAAATTATCAGATGTTATTATATTAATAAAGTATCTTTCGCATGTCTCATTGAGCGCATCAATCTTACTCTTTTCATAAACTAACCAATGTTAAATGTTGGATAGATTTGCAGCTGCCATGAGTTAAGAAAGTTAACTAAACTGAATTATTATAACTGTTCATGAACTAAATTTTTGATTATGTAAAATTGAAAATTATTTCTAAATTGAAACTTCGATTAATTGAAATTCGGTTAATTTAAAATTTCGGTTCGGTTTCAGTTAACAAAATTTAATAACAAAAATTTCAAATTATAATCTAAATGTAAAAAAAAAAAATTTGATATGTATTTTTTTAAAAATTTATATATATAGGATTTCAATTTTTGTTTGGTTTAGTTAACTGAAAATTCGATTTAGTTCAGTTTAATTTTATCGAATAATTGAAATTTTTAATTTTTTTAAACACTCCAATTAGGAGCAGGAGATTTGGGTCAGCTCCAGTTAAGACCACAACATATGTCAAAACAAAAAAAAAAGTTAAGACCACAGCACCTGGGGAAATAATTAAACAAAAGTTGCAAGAAGACATATAGCCATTGCATCGCATTTTACGCTTTTAGACAACTTTAAAAGGAATGACCTTTTGATCTGTAGTCAAAAGTTTTCTGTAATGAGACGTTGTGTTGTTGTATGCATTAATAGTTATACGGATTTAAACATTTTTGTTAGAAGAGTTAACTTGAATATAAAATTAAGTGAGAGCAACACTCTACTTTTTTTTTAGTCAAAAGATGCAACCTTTATTGATCATGAAATAGTATTTACATCTTTGTCAATAAGATAAAAAACATCAACTAGATTGGACCTAGTCTATGTTGCTTCTTCTGTATTGGCAAGTGTGATTTTAGCTAGAGAGTGAGCTACCACGTTAGCCTCTCGACATATATAGTTGCAAGTGATTTGAGCAAAACTTCTGGCAAGAACCTGTATGTCCTCAGCAAGTTGGCCAAGCGAAGGTGTATTCTCTTCATCCTTGAATGGCTTTGTCCACAACCAAGCAATCTGTTTCAATGGCAATCTTTTGAACTAAAAGAAGATTAAGGAAGAGTTTTAGTTTTTTTTAGAGATTTATTAGAAAATTTTTTTACTCAAATAAGGAAACCAATCTTAATTAGCATTCTTTCCCATCACAAACTAAGTATTAATCGATATTTTGAGCATAACTTTTACTACAAATATCAAGATTGAGTGATTCTTATGCCCAAAGAAAGCTAAGAAACAGCCCTACAACTTTTGTGCTTTGGTCGAAGTCGAATTTGATTTCTGAAAGGAGAAAATTGAGCTATAATATACATGTTAGGATATGTCCAGTATTTTGTTGGAGATAGGAAACCCTAATTTGGAAAAATGACTACTCTACTATTTAAAGGGTACGAAAATACATCCAAAGAGAGAGAGAACCATGTAAAAAAAAAAAAAAAAGGCAAAGTTGTGCATTAAAGAGAGAAGAACATGAAGAGAGAAAAAGAGAAAAAGTAGCGATATACTGACGGAGGCAAAACCCTATAGCTGTTTTATCTTTTTGGATCTTAAAACTCTTTATGTCTTTAATATTTAATTTGGTTTTTTATTGTTTTTATTATGAACTAACTTTCTTAGCTAGGGTTACGGGGTAGTTTAACTTTAGTTATGTAGTTTTCTTACTTTTATTTTATTCAAGAATTTTCTTTTTATGGTGAGTATGTGTTATTATGCTTAATACTTTTAAAAGCCTCATCACCTTTTAAATTGATATGATATGCATAGTTGAGACCGAAAGAAGATTCCTTACATTAGATTAAATAATACATATTATGAACTGAATGAAATACAGAGATCTACAAACATGATTCATATACTAGTGAAGGGTAGATTATGAAAGGATTTACTTAAGTTAGAGTTTTTCACAGATTTTGATACTTTTTTTATCTGTTTGAATCTATATAGAAATATATTAGGCTAATAGGTAAAAGTAAATTCAACATAACTCGAGAGAGAGTATTTAATAACATAAAAAATTTTACTGTCCCATTAATAGATTACCTTATTAATAGCATATTAGTTGAGAATCCTGTTTATCTTTGGCGTGGTCAACCCCCTAGCATATTTTTGACTAATTATATCTTATTGTATTTAGTATTCAATTTAGTTTATTTTTGTTTATTTATTTTGGTTAGTTTTGCAATATTAAAAATGATTTTCTAAATAAACTTAGGATTAAGATGTGTTACAGTATTTGTTTGTCTTTAATCCTTATGAGACGATACTCTATTCATCTATATTATTTGAGCGACTAGTGCACTTGCTAGTAGTTGTTCGCAGCATTAGGCACTTGAGCAGGCAAGGCTTCTTTTAGTTTAAAAAGATTGTCATTGAAACAGATTGCTTGGTTGTGGACAAAGCCATTTAAAGAGGGAGAGGATACATCTTCACTAGGCCAACTTGCTAAGAACACAAAGGTTCTTGCCATAAGTTTTGCTTAAGTCACTTGCAGCTTTATATGTCAAGAGGCTAACGTGGTAGGTCACTCTCTATCTAAAGCTACACATGCCAATGCAAAAGAAGCAACATGGACTAAGTCCAATCTAGTTGATGTTTTTTTATCTTATTGACAAAGATGTACATACTATTTCGTGATCAATAAAGCTTATATTTTTGACTTAAAAAAAAAGAGAATGTTGCTGCTACTTAATTTTATATTCAATTTAACTCTTCTAACAAAAATGTTTAAATCTGTCTAATTATTAATATATACAATAACATAAGTCTCATTACAGAAAAATTTCGACTATAGGTCAAAAGGACATTCTTTCTAAGGATCCGTTTAGAATGAATTTTGTTTTCTGTTTTCTGTTTATTTTTCACAAAAAAAAACAGAAAGCATGTTTGGTATTGATTTTGTTTTCTGTTTTTTGTTGAAAAGTTAAAAGTGTTTTTTAAAGAAAAAAAAATTGGGAAAACAATAAAAACTAACTTTCCGATTTTGTTTTTCAATTTTTTTTTCTAAACTTTCTCTTACAACATTTTCTTTCTGTATCTATCCTCTTTACCATATCTCTCTTTACTCAGCCTCTCTCTATCCCTCTGTATCTTTTCTCTCACTAATCTTTCTCTCTCTACTCATTCTCTCTCTACTCTCTCTCCCTTTTCTATCTCTACCATTCTCTCTCTATTTTCTCTCTCTACTCATTCTCTCTCTACCCTCTCTCTCCTTTTTTTATCTCTATCATTCTCTCTCTATCCTCTCTCCCCTTTTTCTATCTCTACCATTCTCTCTCTACCCTCTCTCTCTTTTCTCTCTCTACTCATTCTTACTCTACCCTCTTTGTCCTTTTTCTCTTTCTACCATTCCCTCTACTCATTCTCTCTATACCCACTCTCTCTCTCTCTCTCCTTTTTCTCCCTCAACTATTCTCTGTACTCATTCTCTCTATACCCACTCTCTCTCTCGTTTTTCTCTCTCTACCATTCTCTCTTCTTTTTCTTGCTTTATCATTCTCTCTACTCGTTCTCTCTCTCTCTCTTTTTTCTCTTTACCATTCTCTGTCTACCCAGATTCTCTCTCCTTTCTATCCACCCACATTCTCTCTTCTTTTTCTCGCTCTACTATTATCTCTCTACCCTCTCTCTCTCCTTTTTCTCTCTCTAGTCATTCTCTCTCTATCCAGACTCTCTCTCTTTTTTCTTGTTTTACCATTCTCTCTACTCATTCTCTCTCTGCCCTCTCTCTCTCATTTTTCTCTCTCTACTATTCTATTTACTCATTCTTTCTCAACCATTTCTCTTTCTGTCATTCTCTCTACCCATTCTCTCTCTTCTCTTTTTCTCTCTCTACCCTCTTTCTCTCTCTCTCTCCCCTTTTTTTTCTCTCTATATTTATATTCTTTTTACCATTTCTCTCACTATCCTTTTTCTATCTATTTTTTTTATTCTTATAGAAAAAAAACAAAAATTGACAGTAATAAATACAAAAATTCAGCTAACAGTAAAAACTAAAAACAGAAAATGAAAAACAAAAAAAAAAACTGACAGTATTTCCAAACGGCCCTAAAGTTGTCTAAAAGCGTAAAATGCGATGCAATGACTATACATGCCTTCTTACAACTTTTGTTTAATTATTTCCCACGGTGTTGTGGTCTTAACTTTTTTTTTGTTTTTGATGTATGTTGTGGTCTCAATTGGGGCTGACCCAAATCTCTTGTTCCTGATAGGAGTATTTAAAAAAATAATAAATTTCAGTTTTTCGTGAAAATTAAACTAAACTGAATCAAATTTTTAGTTAACTAAACTGAAGTGAAATACTATATACATATATCTATATAAATTTTTTTAATCATAGAAAAATATATTACTAATACAATAATTATTAATAAATAAATATTAATAAAATATTATTATATCTCAAATAATTGCTTATATATATATATATATATATATATAATGATAATTATAATGTTTTTTAAAAAAGTACATATTAAAAATATTTTGTTACATTTAGATTATAATTTGAAATTTTTTTATTATTAAATTCAGTTAACAAAACAATTAATCGAAATCGAATTAAAATTTTTAGTTAACTGAAGTTTCAAATTAAAAACAATTTTCAATTTTGCATAACTAAAAATTTCAATTCAAAAATAGTTATGATAGTTCAATTTAGTTAACCAAACTATGCACACTCTTAGCTCCTGCTGCAATTCTATTCAATATTTAACCTGGGTCAATTTCTAAAAATAATAAGATTGATACGTTCAATGAGATATGCAAGAGACGCTTTATTAATCTACTAACATCCGGTAATTTTTTTTAATTTTAAGAATTTAATAATTTTTATCACTGTATATCTACTATGTGTCTATAATTATGTGATTAAAAAGTATTTTTGTTCTGAAAATTAAAAAAAAAAAAGAAACAAAAGAGGAGACGAATCCAGCAACATTTAATAGTCATTAAACGATCCAAACCAGCATTTAACATATAATTGTTATATGCTTGGATCGCTTACTTTACCTTTACACTGTGTTTGGATAAAATTCTTGAGGAAGAGGAAAGTGAGGGAGAGGAAAGTGGAGGAGAGGATCATTAGAGGAAAAGAATATTTTCTATCCTCTCTTGTGTTTGGAAAGAGGTGATGAGAGGGAGGAAAATTATAAATTCTTTTGTTTGGGAAAAGTAGAAAGTGAGGGAGAATAATATAAAATATGTTGAAATAACAATTTTATCCTTCATAATAAATTCTATTAAGATATTTTGTTTAGGTAAAATTGTAATTTTTAAATTATGTAAGGGTAATTGAGTCATTTAATAAATTTAGTATGAGAACTAACAACTTTCCTCCCATTTTTGGGAGGATTGGTTTTGGTGGGGTAGGGAGGATTAGAGGAATTAGAAACTTTTCTCTCCCCCACTTTTCAAATATTTTCCAAACATAACAATTTACCTTAATTCTCTCACTTTCCTCTCCCTCTCCCCACTTTCCCCCCTCCCAAACACAGCATTAAGGAGTTACCAGCGGTGCTCTGTAGCCGGGCAAATACAACATTGTAGCCCATGAATTGAGGCATTTGGGTGCCACGGGGAGCTACCTGAAAAACTGATCCTCAACATATTAATTTTTTTTTTTTTTTTTTTAGTGAACTCTCTGTATGTAAAATTTTATTGACTTCCGATTAATTCAGTAATTATAGATCAGTAACGTAAGAAAGTCGTTCTTTTTATTTATAAGATTTGAATGTAAAATATAGTTTAAGAGATACCGAAATCCTTTGCACTCAAGAGTAATGGGCCTTCGCAACATATTAGCATATAGCTGTTAGAAGAAACCTCTTCCCTCTTGGTGTCGCCGAAGTTTCCGATTATTCCATCCTTGTCTCCTTCCTTGCCTTTTATTCATTGTCCCGTTGCCTGTTGCTTGAAGAGGCAAATTTTCAGTTGATATTTCTTTCCCAAAAATTGTCCACTGTGACACCAAACACTGCATTTTCCTGAAATGGGTCTTTGGGATTCCCTTCTCAATTGGCTTCGGAGGTAACCCTCTTCCTCTACTTTATCATTCTTGTCTTTTAGTTTTTTTTTTTTTTTTCGCGGGGTTTTCTCCATGTTATATTTCTCTTAATTCAGTAATTTTTTTTATTGACTCATTCATCCATTAAAAAAAAGAAATTCCTTCTTTCTGTTTGGTTGCTGAGAAAGTTGTTGGATTGATTTGCTGGAGTTTAAGAATCTTCCTAGTGATACAATAGTCGAAAGATGAAATTTAGCTGTGAGAAACAATTTCTAATAGGCGCATGATATAGGGTTAAAGATTTGCTGATTCTGAACCTCACACCATTCTGTTCAGTTCGTTAAAAAGCAAAGGCAATTTCTAGAGGATACTTATTATTATTATTATTATTATTATTATTATTATTATGGGCAAGGACTTTGACAATTCATTTCGTTGCTAAGTATGGTTCCGAAACACGTTTCATTTGTGCTTTATGCTCTAGTTTCTATCTGAGAAGTAAGTTGAAGACATGTATGACTGGTGTTATTAGGATTTCTTTTCGTTTTGTGTGTGTGTGTGTGTGTGTGTGTTTGTCTGCCAGGAAGCTGGTTGGCCATGAGTTACACATCTCGTAAATCTCGTACACTCAATCGAGAATTGGAACATGAGACTTCCAAGATAGATGTTTAGGCCTTTATTTATTGTAATGTCCTCTTGGGACAGTGTGATCAGGATTCTATGCAATAAAGATAGTTACTAGAAGATTTGGTTCTTGGAAGCTTCATTTAGAGTACTTTCACCAAACTTGGGCCACCTATTTCTTGATCAAACGTATGCGGGTTTGAGTTTAAGTGGTTTTTGTAATGAACAAGGGACTTTAATGTTAATCTACTCATCTGGAGTACTGAAGCTTGCACCTTTAGCAACTTTTTGAGGTTGAGACTACACGTTGAAAACTTCTCGTTTTGATTACTCGAATGGAATACAGGCAACTTAAGTGTAGCATAGCAGTGGATCTTCTGATTGATTCTGCTGCTTGTCTCATTATCATTCGAGGATATTTAGATGGGATATTTACATTTGATTATGGTGGAAAAATGGTTTAGATGCTTTGTTAAATGGATAGCCAAACATTTATATTTTGGTTTTGGGATTCGGCTTAAGATGATGGTAGCAGTGTGAGCAATTTTTGAATGCTTATTTTAACATAGGTACAAATACTGTAGTATTTTCTATCTCACATCCATCCAACAGTTATGAAGCTTATACTTGTTGGATTGGTTAATGAGTAAATGTTCTCTGTGTGAATCAGTTGCAAGTTTTTTGTGTTCTTGTTATGTATCTCAAACTGTTTCTAGAGTGAATTGCATGAGCTTGAGGTAAAGATGTTTTGATGTGAATTAGACGTAATTGAAATAGAGATTTTAAGAAGTATGACTGACATTTATGTTCTAAGTTGTGACACCTGTTGAAAGTTATCTTCACAAAAAAAGAAAAAAAAGGAAACTAAACTCGAGATCTAGTTCATGTAATCTTCTTTAAGCTATCATAATCATTGATTTCCATGCCTTTACCTGTGTTTTTTCCCCTTGATGGTGTCTTAAGCCAGTTGTTTCATAATCTCATCTTTCACAACAGGTCATAATCTGTTTATAGTTACTAATGAGGACAACCTGTGTGCTGACTTCTTCGACTTGTTTTCATGTATCAGCTTATTCTTTAAGCAGGAAATGGAGCTATCCCTTGTGGGCCTTCAGAATGCTGGAAAGACATCGCTCGTTAATGCCATTGCAGTGAGTAAACCTGTCTTTTGTTTACTTTCGGACTTTTCTGGGTGGCTTTCCTTAACAATTTTCCTTTTTTGTTTACCAGACTGGAGGGTACAGTGAGGACATGATTCCAACCGTATGTATCTCTTCCTTTTACAAGTTCTTAAGCATTTGCTGTTATTAAGTTTTTAGTGATATCTTAAACTTGAAATTAGGTCGGATTCAACATGAGAAAAGTTACAAAAGGCAATGTAACAATAAAGCTCTGGGATCTTGGAGGGCAACGGAGGTTCCGTACCATGTGGGAGCGTTACTGTCGTGGTGTATCTGCAATTGTGTAAGCCTCTCAGTTCCTTAGCCAGCTTTAATTTGCCAATAAGTCCTTTACATTGATTTATTTGCTGAATACTCTGCTTGCTAAAGACAAGAAATTTCATGCATGGATCTTTTGTATCTCTTGAACTAGACGTTGACCACATATTCTGTATTTGATGTGTAATTATTCTAAAAGATCTTTGGTTGCTTCCTGCTCTAAACCAGGACTATATTATTGTATAAAGTCCACTGTCTTCAAGAATAACATAGACGCAGTCAGAAGGAAAGAAAAAAACTGTTTTTACTATCACCAGAATGAATAAGTCTATGGTAGCCTTTGCCATGAAAGAGATCTATGCTGTATCTCATTGTAATGCATTGGGAATGCAATCTCACATTTGATAAGTTTCATGTACTCAAAATTAATATCTGTGAAGAAGTAATCCTACTTACTTCCTTGTAACAGTCCAATATTGGCACTATTGGATGATGTCTGATGCTGTATGCACCTTGTCCATCACACAGATTTTTGTTTGTCTTTTTGATGGATACAAATACAGGTATGTAGTTGACTCTGCTGATAGAGACAGTGTTCCCATATCTCGAAGTGAGTTGCACGACCTCCTGACAAAACCATCCTTAAATGGAATCCCTATACTTATTCTTGGGAACAAAATTGACAAATCTGAAGCTCTTTCCAAGCAAGCTCTAGTGGATCAGCTGTAAGTTTATAAAAAACTGAAGAGAGAGCATTTTACAAATCAATTCATTATATCGTAATGATACTGACACGCCATGTATATTTTGTTAAATGGTTGCAGTGGTCTCGATTCAATCACAGATAGGGAGGTGTGCTGCTACATGATCTCATGCAAGGACTCCATAAACATAGATGTCGTGATTGATTGGCTAATCAAGCACTCAAAAACTGCTAAATGATCCATAGTATGACCTTTTTCTTCTACCCTGTGATCTCCCTTGCTAAAAGTAAATATTATTAGCGGGAATCAATTTGTGAGATTTCAAGACGAAAAAGCAAGAATCAGTTTCTGATGTATGGCTTACTGGTGGAAATTGAGACAGAAGAGCAGGTCTGTCATGTGGTAGCTGTGAAAAGAATTTGTAGTTTCACTTTTGGATTATATATCTCCGTTCTTCATTATTGTAAAAAAAGTGGAATTTTCTTGGAAATTAGGATTATCTTATGCTTACAACTACAGGTACCTTTTGTTGCCAATTTGAACTTTCAAACATTAATCTGGAGGTCATTTCAAGCCGTTAAGAAGGATTTGGTGGGCCAGAGGTTTAGTTTTAGAAGCCTTACCTACCTTAAAAACATTCACCACCTATCTAAAGAAACCTTTAGTTGCCTAATTGTTTTAGGCTCCCCTTTATAGGTACTAGTAACATGAAGGGTGAGTCTTAGTGTAATTGTAGGTTACTGTGATTACAAAATCTTAACTTCAAATAACCTCTTTGTTAAAATAATGGTAACTCTGCATGTGTCTTGTCTTTCCTCGCACTCCACAATGTGGAGTCTTGCAGGTGTGGACGATCGATCGATTGTCTGTTTATATTCTAGAAACACCCTTTTATAGGTAGTTGATAGTTGTGATGGGTATCATCACCTTAGCTAAATTAATATGACACATCAGATTCTCAGAAAAATACTCAGGAATCTACTAATGGAATGTAAACAAAGCAGTTGATCTAGGTAATTTTTTTTAAAATCCTCTGGAGCTGGTAGCCCAGCTGCAAGGGGACTGATCTAAGTGAACTCAAGCACAAAATTGTAGTACTTAACAATATTTTTTACTTTGTTCTTGATGTTTTGTGCCGCTTAGTGGAAATGTTCATGGCATTTCAAATGTGAGATTTTGTGAATCTGAATGATCCTTTCGGTATTGAATTAGTGGCATACGTATCAGGACACCATACATGTGGTCTAGACATATCGTGGTCTAATTTTATTATGTCGCCAGCGGGAATTCACTTGACAAGAACTCGTGCGGTTACCATTGATGTCTAAAGAAAATGTTAAGCCCAATGCGGCAATGAAGTTCCTTCATATTTTATTCCAACTTGTCCATTTGAGGCCACCCCAGAATGAGCTGTGCTGTGCAAGGTCATGGTTGCTGTCAAGCTATGAGGCGAGGCCTTTTCTTCTGCATCAT
This sequence comes from Carallia pectinifolia, assembly GCA_037832335.1. Taxonomy (NCBI): domain Eukaryota; kingdom Viridiplantae; phylum Streptophyta; class Magnoliopsida; order Malpighiales; family Rhizophoraceae; genus Carallia; species Carallia pectinifolia. The sequence continues at coordinate 12,928,123 of CM075449.1, forward strand.
AGTTAGATAAATTAATGAATATTTAATGCAAAATGGATTTATATATTGTGTCAAGCTCAAAGATCTTCATGGGGTTTTAGCATGTGCTTTCATAAATTATAATTGTCAATGCCATATCCAGACCATTAACAATGTTCTTATGGTTGAAATTATTTTGAGTCCCACCTAAAATTTGGGGATATCAATATTTTTAATTTTAAACTTTTAAATTTTTTTACGTTTGAATTCTAAATTTTTTTGACATTTCATTTAAGTTCTAAACATTTTGATTTCATACTACATCAGTCTTTTAAGTTACAAAAAATGGTCAATCGATTAATAAATGAGTTTAATTTAATAAAAATCATTTAAAAAAAAGTTAAATATATGAATTAAATATTTTTTTCATCAACAAAATATGTACATTAAATTTTTTTTTAATCAATAAACATACGAATGAAATAAGTAATATGCATATTTTTGATAGAAAAGATATTTAATACATATGTTTATTCTTTTTTTAAATAATTTTTATAAAGTTAAAATTATTTTTTAATAAATTGATCACTTTTGATAAACAGAGAAACTGATTTTGTAAAAAATCAAAAAGTTTAGTACTTAAATGAAATATCAAAAAAATTTAGAATTCAAATATAAAAAAATTAAAAAATTTAGGATTAAAAATATTGATACCCCTAAAATTTGCGTTAGCCGTATGGCTGCCAAAATTATTTAAGGGACCGATTCAGCGGTTAGCACATTTAAAGGGAAGAAAAAAAAAAAGGAATGAAAACAATTTGAAAATAAGGAGAAGCCAATGAAAAAGAACAACCGAAGGCGAAATGATAAATGGATTGATAAAAGGGTACAGGGGCTAACAAGGAGAGACAGAGAGGATGGGAGAAAAAAAATAAATGTGAGCTTCACAATTATTATTTTTTTCTATTCAAATATATGATGTGAATAATAATTAATATTAAATAGTTAATATTAATGTGCAACAATTTTATGTATAACAGACTTATGATGATAAAAAAAAAAAAAAAAAACCCCTCGCACTCCGTCCGCCACTCCCTGTCCTTATAGTTGCGTCCAAAGAACAATCTTCTGATTTGCATAGGCTGTTTCCACCTCATTTCTAGCTGAAATGTAAGCAAGAAGGACAATTATTGAGTGATTATCAAGAACTCATCAGTGGCTTGAATTCTAAGAATCGGGTCAGAAAGATAAACTAATAATTTCCATATATAAATTCCTGTATATCAACGACCGGAGCCACCAAACTTCTTGTTTTATTTTGGGTTTTCCAATTAGCCGATTATAGTGCAATAATGCCAAACTTAACTGGTAACTTTAACTGAAAGTGAAAGTGAATCTGTTCCTAAACCATTGATTTTCTTCCTAATGAAGTTATAACCAACCATACAGCTTAGTTACAACAACTTGAATTTGTGCAAGAGGCAATCCCGAAAAGCTTAATAGCTAATGCGACTTTTTGAGCAAAGAAGTGATTGCATTTATACATAAAGCAGACTCATATAAATCAGTTTCAACCAACCAAAGTTCCACAAGAAGCAAAAGCATAACTCAACAATACAGTAACAATCCATCGTGCGAAATTGGCAGGAACAAGAAAGAAAATAAAGAAAAATTCAAAAGAATGAGAAAAGAAGACTTAAGGCCAGTGCAATATCTTTGAGTTGTGAAAGTCGAACAGAGAACTGCTATATGATTGTAAGTTATCAAAACAAAAGTACGACAATCCTTTTTTTTTAATTTAAGAAAAATAAAAAAAAAATTCTGATTGATTAAAGCCAAATTATTCGGGCAGGGAGATAAAAACAAATGCAACAATGAGTAAGTTGTAAGATCATTACTAAGTTATATTCAAAAAAAATGTGAGTTAAATTAAAAATTCCCTAAAAAGTGTTCATATTGGCATATATCGGTGTAAGTACATAATATTGTTACTTCCACTTTTGTCATTTTACCTTTGTCAAGAGTGTAAGAATGGAAGAAGAATCTAAAGATTGGTTGTCTTTCAGGTTTGAACTTATGGGAAAACAGAATGAGTATTGGTGTAAATCAGATTAGCACAAAGCTTAATGAACAAGAAATAAAGTTGTTGAGGTAGATGCAAGTATAATTCTATTTAGGAACAATAACTCAATTTAAGATAGAGTCCCTGTCCACTGTCCAATTCAAAACCTTAGAAGCAGACAAGACAGGACCACCACCCTCCTTAATCAAATATCCAAATTGATGTGCCAGCCCACCCTTTCCTTCCCCCTCCATTCCATAACTGTCATAGCATAATAATTCCTCAACCCAACATATTCACATTATTCAATTCTTTCACGTCCTATTAGACATTGCAGATTATTATTAGGCCAGCAAAGAACAATAAAGCATTAGGCCGGCAAAAGTTGATGGATGAGTTAAATTAGGCAAAGACGTGCATCTGTGTTTTCATGCTTCTTTTTCACAAATATTTTCTGTGATCTCAGTTTGATGTTATTGATTCTTATACTTTTTTTTTTTTTCTGGGCCATGCTTTTGTTAGAAATCTGATTGATTGTCATACCATAATAATTCCTTACACTTTCTATTTGAGGTTTGAGATCAATCTTTTAAATGTTTTCTCTTTAAAAAAACTTTAGAAGGCTGCTTAAAAAAAATAGAAGGCTTGCATTTCTTTAGGGAAATGGCTTTTGAGAACCAAAAAAAAAAAAAAAATTTTAATAAAAAGATGTGAATTAGAAACAATATTAAATTATTTGTTTAAGAAAAGTATTAGGACCAACAAAAAAAAAAAAAAGTACTCTCAGCCCTTTTATGCCAAAAAAACCCATCTTTTTTTTTATTTACATGTTGTAGTCGTGGATATCTTTTTTTTCTTACTTTGTGCAGATTTTGCATCGGATTTGTGTACGAATTCATATCTTATTAATACAATGAGTTCCCTTTATTCCAAAAAAAAAAAAAAGTGGATACTTTGTTTTTTACGTCGTGTGGATCAGTGTTAAGGTAATTCTACAAGTAGTCTTTGTTGCAAGGGGTGCTCTCAGGGACACCCAAACGTTCATGCAATGATTCGAATAATCAGTAATCACCTTGTCCGGCCATCCACACGTAGACTAAATTACATTGAATCAATGGAATTCATAAGAGATTGTCTTCTCAAATAAATCTCTAAAAATTATAGACCAGCACACTTTTACTTGTTAAAAGTGGGATTAATTTGTTAATCCTCAAAAGTTCTAGAAGAGGAGGCAATTGAAAAAAAAAAAAAATGAAAAACCCAACAATCTCCAATACCAAATAAAAAGTAGAAACAGTTTAATCAATCGGCCAATTATCCACACTTCAAACAGGCAAGTAATTATAATTTCTCAATATCCTCATATCAATACAGCATAAGAAAAACCAAAAACTACCAAAAAAAAAAAAAAAAAAAAGAAAAGAAACATGTAAAGAAAACCAAAGAAAATAAAAAGAATAGAAACAGGGCAACGCAGAGAGAGAACAAAAAATGAACAAGCAAGGTTCTCCAAGAGACTAAACCCCAAGAATAAAGAAAATTATGAAGCACTAATGTTTTATCGAATGCGAATAAACATTGACAGATTCTTTTTTTTTTGTTTTAATCTTAGTTCAGTCTCCTTTAGGAAGAATGTGGAGCACCTGAATCAACTGAGTAAGTCTGTTGGGAAGGGGAGGACTTATCATCAACAATGTCATGAGATGTATTATTGTCAAGGGAGCTAGATTGACTCAGCTCCTCAATCTGGGCTGTTACCTCGGCCATAGAAGGGCGGTTGTCAGGATACTGAGCAGTACAATCAACTGCAAGCTGTAGAAGTTGAATCATCTCCTCATCTACATTCCTATAACGAAGAAGCTCGACATCAAACACCTCAGAATCCCATTCTTCTTTAACCACAGACTGGACCCATCTTGGAAGGTCTACCCCTTCATCATTCAGGAGGGAATGTGTGGGAGCCTTTCCTGTAAGCAATTCCAACAGCAAGACGCCAAAGCTATAAACATCAGCTTTTTGGGATATTTTGCGAGCGTCCGTCACCTCCGGGGCTCGGTAGCCATCAATGCGGTTGGGGGTGGGTGTAGGACCGGCCAGATGTGCAAGTCCAAAATCGGAGACACGGGCTTCAAAGGAACTAGTAAGGAGAATGTTTGATGACTTGATGTTCCCGTGGGAGCTTGCCGAACCCTGAGAGTGGAGGTAGGCAATTCCTCTGGCAGCGCCACGGGCAATGATAAACCTAGTCTCCCAGTTCAAAGGAGTCCTACCAACTTCTCTGTTTCCTGCAATGTTTAAGCCAACATGATACGTCAACATTGGGAATAACAGACAGATTGGATCTTGACTTTGTAAAGAATATTGCAACAGCATATGAAAATACAATCTAAACTACTATTTTCTGGGGCAAAAAAATAACAACATGATTCACAACACCAGTTCTTCACGCATTTTCAACCGAAACTTTCTAATGAAATGTTGTGTACAGACGAAGTCGTAAGACCAAACACCAAAACATGTCCCAGATTTAGAAGAATATATCAGGTATCTGTAAGCCAGACATGAGGAATCAGAATCAATTTTATGCGAAATGCCTGAAACATAGGGGGAAGGGGAGGCAGCATGATTAACCTTGGAATCCTGGTCAAATAGAGAGCTAGATGACATCAGAAGATTGCTAGCTGAACATTAGACCAGGGTTGCAAGAGTCACTGCCTTACCAAATTGACATCACCCGTGGTTTCAATTAAGCTATAGACATCATATCTTGTCTCCTTCTTTTCTGTGATAATTACGATGCCCACATTTTCAGACTGAAAGTTCTGAGGTTTCTTTCAACGGTGGTAATATCTACAGCAAGTAATAATTTGGAAGGCTCATTGAATTTCAAGGACCTGGAAGATCGAATGTTGGCATGTATAACCCTTAAAAACCAGAGTGTTGATTTCCAGGTGACATGCTGTGTGGCAATCATTGACCAGTTTGCTCTCAAAGCCGATTGATTCTAATAGGGTCTACCATCACATTTAGAAATAAAGATTAAGCACTCAAAAACTGGCAGAAAAAGCAATCTTATGTTAGATTTCAGGTATACTAAATTGAAAGCTCAATATGATAAATTTCCACTGATGATTTATGTCAAGCCACACATGTAATCACACAGGGATCAAGTTAATTAAGAGATGAAAAACAGAAGAAAAGGCCAAAATTCATGATGCAGAAGCAAGAAAGGCTCACCATGCAAAAGCGCAGAAAGGCTTCCCATCGGCATGTAATCATAAACAAGAAGCTTTTCATCGGCGCCATAAAAATAACCCCTCAACGGGACCAAATTCTGATGATTAATCTTCCCGACCGCCTCGATCTTCTCTCTGAATTCTCTCTCCCTAACCGTGACATCCTTCAGCCGCTTAACGGCCATCACCGTGCCCATGTCCAGAGTGGCCTTATACGTAGTCCCAAAAGTACCCTTCCCCAAAACCTCTGCAGAAGCCCTCAACAAGTCCTCCAAATCAAACACCCTCGGCGTGCTCCCAAAGAACACCAAATCTTTTTTCCCTCCACTACTCTTAGCTCCCGCTCTGGCTCCGGCTCCGGCCCCAGCATGCCCTGCACCCACATTTCCGCTCTCACCTCCCACCGCCCTCTCCCGGGAAATACTACTAGCTTCGTAGCCCCTATTTCCTCCCTCAATATTCACAGACTTTTCTCTCTCACTCCTCTTTCTTTGACACAAGAACAACAAAATCAGTAAAATCAACAAAACCCCTGTCACACAACCAATCACAATTCCGGCAACTGCTCCACCTGACAAATTGTTACTATTATTATTCCCATCATTCCCGCTCGAAGTACCATTGCAAGGAGCCAGTGGCTTCCCACAAAGTGAGTTGCCTTCAAAGGCAGTGGCGGATTTATTGGACAGCCACTGCGGAATAGACCCGTTCAACTGGTTGAAAGAAACATTGACTTGCTCGAGTGCAGGCAAATCCAACTCAGGAATGGAACCAGTAAGCTGATTGTTCTCCAAATTCAGAGACTTCAAACTCGTCAAGTTATTAAAACCCGTGGGGATCGAGCCCGAAAAGTTGTTGTTGGCCAAACTGAGCCTCAACAAGTCCTTCAAAGAGAACAAGAAGGCAGGAATGTCCCCAGAAAAGGAGTTCCCTTGCAAGTAGAGGTTGCGTAGGGATCGAAGGTTAGCCAATTCTGGTGGAATAGCGCCGGAAAGAGAGTTCACTCGCAGAGACAGATTCTGGAGCTGACTGAGGTTGCCGAGTGCTGCGGGAAGCTGGCCGGACAGGCCCTTCCCAGGCAGACGCAACTCCACAACGCTGTCGTTGCTGCAAGTCACGCCTACCCAAGAGCACGGGTTGCTGCCGCTGGACACGTTCCATTCGAGTGATCGCCCACCAACTGCGCTGCGCAGGGCCACCAGGGCAGCCCTGTCTGATGCAAGATCAGAGTCCACGGGCCACAAGAAATCAAGTAAAAACAAGAAGGTGGCCATCAACAGCAGGATCCGCACTGATTGGTTCTGCAGGTTTGGCTCCATCTTTCCAGACGGAAACCAAACATGGAAAAGAAATTTTAAGATGGTTGCCGCCTGTTGCCTATTTATTAGCGGATAAATGTTGTGCTCTCCTTGGATGTCTGTTGCTGTCGAATTTTTCTGGTTTTTTTTTTTTTTGGGATTGTCAGAGAAAGTGAAAAAGAGGCTCAATAAAGAAGAAGCTTCGTTTGTGCCATTGGATTTCGGACCTTCCAAATGGAAGTGGGGTTTCTGTTAAATTTTGTTGCTTTTGACTCATCATCCTGGCGGAGTTGCGTCGATATTCAAGAGTCCAATTAGGTGAACTAAAAAATAATTGATTGAAAGCGTAAAAAAAAAAAAAGAAAATAGATATAATTAATTCTACATATATATTAATGTATTATAAAATAAAATTTTATTACATAACTAAATTTTAAATAATATTAAATTAGTCAGATATTTCATTTATTAGTATTTGTTAATTTATTTATTTTTTAATATTTTTTAATTTAATTATTCATCTGATTTATATTATTTTATTATTATTTTAATATTATTTTAAAAAAATAATACTTAATATTTCTCTATAAAATATTTTACGTTAAGTATAAAAATTAATTATTTTACTTGAATTTATTATTTTTGAGTTTACTAGATTTTCTTGTGCTTGATGGAGAGAGAGCATGAAAGTTTATTGGGGTCCATAACATACTCTATAGTTGTATACGTTATAGATAAATTATTATAAAAGACATAGAGCTAGCTGGCAATAATTAAGTCAAAGCGGCGTTGGGCAAAAGGACCTTGTGTGTCTTTGTTCCGATTCTCATTCTCTTGGTAAAATCTACTTGCTTGGTATTTAATGAGTGAGAGGTATGTTTTTGCCGATTCCAATAATATTTTATAAAACATACGCACAAGAAGACTGGCAGTGGAGCGTTCTTTGGGGAGCAAGAAACTGTCTTAATTTTGTTCATCGCTTAAATACAATTCGTTGAGATATCATATTAATATTTATTAGTCTTGTATTTGACCTTTAATAATTTTTTTTTTTTCTATAGTCTTCGGTCTTTACAACAGGAAAAAGTCTTAATTTTGACGTGAGAAAGGGGGTTTGAAACTTGTTAAGAGCAGTTGGCAGACGGATCTTGAGGGATGTTGTAAGTCATAGCTTCGTTAAGCTTTTTTTGTGCGAAAATGAATTCTGTGTTGTGCCCGACTGCCCGTGGGTTGCCTTGTAAATGAAGTTTCTATATCTCTTTGGGATTACTCGATTAGAGTACATCCGGCAGGTTAATTTGCGCGGTAACTGATAGTAAGTTTTTTTCTTTTAGAAACCAACTAATAGAAATTGTATTTGTGAGTAACTGTAATTGTTGTTGGAATAGAAAAGTGGGTAAAACTGGAATATGAAAGAATTGCTTTAACTTGTGTAGTAGTGCTACTCTCCTTAAAATAAAATTCGCCTTTATATCAGTGCATGTATTTTAAAGCGAATTTTCTCATATAATAAAATAAAATACACTTGACTGCAATTTACACTACTGAAATCAAACTTTCAAGAAGTTGTTGTACCGTCCAAAAATTGCTCACAAATATATATGAATTCTTTTTATTTTCTTTATATCTATATGATTGGCCGTATTATATATTTATAGGGAGATTAAGTTAGTAGTTATTTAGCCCAAAGATACGTCTATTGAGTTCAATAGACATGACTCTTCAACATGTCTTTCCATTAATAGACATGACTTTTTTAACATATCTTCTCATCGACAGACGCGTCTCTATAACTATTAAATTAATTAGAGAAGACGACTTTCTATTTTAAAAATTCCCCAACAATTGTCAAGTGATATTAAGAACTTATTTAGTTTATCTGTTTGATATTGATGTTTTTAATTTTTAATTATTGTTATTGATTGTTACTAACGATTATTGATTGCTAATTATAATTTCTTGTTACTAATTACTGAATAAACTAATGAAGTATTTTGTATTTATTATTATTGTATAATTAAATGACTATTTTATACATTTAGTTTTATAAATTTGAAATGAAAAAAGTATTATTTAAGAATTGTTGAAAAATGAAAAATATTGTATTTATATAATATTCCTGAAAAAGAGTAACAATTAACAAATTTAATGTGCCAACAATAGATTCAAAATTACAATATCTCTCTAGTTTTTTCTTCTCTCTCTAACTCTTTGTTTTCTTTCCAAACGGTGGCAATCTTTGCCCGGCGGTGGTGGAGCCTTCCCCTCTCCATCCTCTCCTCAGTTTTTTCTCTTCCTCTCTTCCCTTTCTCTCCCCCGCGCTTCCCTCCTCCTTTCTCCACATCCTCTCCATCTGAAACACCCCCTCCCTCTCATTTTCTTTTGTTTTTTCTTTAGATCTAGTTCTGTGCTCTCCAGCCAAGATCTCCCCAATATTTGTTTCAAACTGCTCTCCAGACAGGCTTGCTTTTTCTGCTTTAGGCGTCAACCCCATCGTCAGCACCGACGCACTAGTCGTCGATGATGCCATCTCTGCCACTGATTGGGCCGTCGACGTCACCCAATATGAAGTTGTCTACTCCTCCAGCTGCCAGCCCTTTCACCGGAGTCAGTCCTCTTGTCATCGAAGCTTGCACTGTCGACGTTGCTCCTCCTGTTACTACCTCCTTTAGCGCCACCGTCCTCACTAACCATGGCTCCTCTGTTGCCAGTGATGTCCTCGTCAACCAAGTCAAAGTTTGCTGCTACGCCCCCCCCCCCCCTTGGTGCTGTTGCATCTGCCACTCACCAACCCACCGCCAGCCTCAGGTGAGCCGTCAATCATTCCCTCTTGATCAGTTGGTTGCTGTGCTGTGGGCAAGGCCCTCGAGGGTTTTTGTTTGCTGACGTTTATTTGAGTGTCCTGTGTTTGTTGTTTTGTTTTGTTGCTATTGGGTTTCTGTTGTTGTCGTTATTGTTGTGGTTAGGGTTTGATGTGTGTATATGTTGGTTCAATCTGTGGGAAATCGTTACTAGATGTTCCCGGTTGATTTTTGGCATAAGTCCGTCGAAGTGCGGTGTTTGTTACTCTGTGCAGCTCAGTTTCGCTAGTCCAGTTTATACCCTCTATGTAGGGTGTTGTCAAATTGGGCTTGAAGCCCAATTGTTAAGTGGTCTTTTGACCACTTTTATCGTAGGCCTTTGCGACCATTTATTCTTGCTTTACACAGGTTGTTCCGACACTTTCGTGTCGGCCTATGTATGGTTTTTGAGTAATCAATGCAACGATTTTCTTTGATTAAAAAAAAAAAAACCTAACCAATCTAATTATTGTGGCAAGTAAAAAAATTATAAAATTATATAAATGTTCTTTGAGAGTAATTTAATATATATAAATTATTATTATCATGAAAAATGAAATGTAACTCTAAAAGCAGTAGCCTTGAACTATTTTTTAATCAATTTTTTAGAAGTCGCATAAAGAAATAAGCAGAATTTATGCCCATACTTTTTGAAAATGAATGCAAATATACCTCTCTAAAAACTAAACCAAACACTCCCTAAGTTTTTTTTTTTTTTTTTTGGTTAAAGATATTAAGTTTTATTTTCTTAAGACACACTTCCCCAACATCACAATAAATTCGAGCTTCTTTAATATAAAAAATTGAACCAATGTAAACATAACAAGAAAAAGAGCTTTTTTTTCTTATCAAACGGAATTATAACCCCTCATATATAATTGTAACTAAAAATATGTATTTAAATCTATATTTCTACGTGTATATTTATATTGATGAGCGAATTTTCTGATGATTAATAATTTTTGAACCAAAAGGCTTACATAGCAGCATTTGTTTAATTTTGAAAAGACTTAGACTACATAGCAACGCATTAGAAGGTTCACAGGCACAATTTACCTAATATCCTATGTACTATTTCCTTTTCTTTGAATTCAAAAGATCTTTCATTAAATTAAGTATCATTAACGCACGCCAACTGCATTGTTCCCTCTGTGTTGCCACTAAATTTTTCTATTTTAGAAATAATAAGAGATTCCAAATTAATTGGATCATTTTTTCATTAATTCTAGCAATACTAAAATATCCTCATATTAAAAAGACTAACAATTATAGTTAGAAACTCAAATTTAGTCCACTATTCAATTATAATCTCATTCAAATATTTCAATTCAAGAATGCTAACTTTGAAATACTAATATTCTATATAATATAGTTTAAAAGAAAACTTTAGTCAAATAGAAGTCTAGCTAATTAGGTAATCTTTAAAATTTCAACCAATGTAATTAAAAACTTAAAATGTAAAAGGATTTGGCAAAAGTAATAATTAGAATTAGAAATTTAGTTTCAATCTACTAGCCAATTTTAATTTCATTCAGTTACTCTAATTCAAAAATTTTGTTTTTGAAATACTAATATTTAGCAAAAAGAACTAAAATCGAGCTTGAGCATAAAAGATCATTCAACTCATCATACGCCTTCCTCATATCTCAGTTCAGACCATATGTCCCTTCTTATGACATTTGTTCTTTATAAAATGAAAGACTTTATATGCAATAAGTGCATTATCTGTATGATTAAGTCGTCTCAACATAAATCATGTTATGACTCAGATATTATTTGTGGAAGGACAATTTCCAGCCTGTGTACTAAAGTTCGTAATAATTTTGATGAGAACGTAATAAAGACTAATAAGACGATAGTCTTTGCATTTCATTGGCCTGACAACATTAAGAATCAGGCATATGGGGGTGTGGTTAATAAAGTTGGGACATTTTGCCACGACATCATCCCCACAATATGCTAGAAGGATTGACAAAAAGGGCTAGATATCATCTGGCCCGAATGCTTTCAAAGGATGCATTTGCTCAAGTGCCTGGAAGACTAGCTCCATTGTATAAGCCCTATGAAGGCAATTATATATTCATTTGCTCAGTTGCCAGCAGATTCACTACTTTTATGGAAGCTTACAGAGTGTAAGAACCTTACAACTAAAATATACTCTAAATATAAGAGGTAAAGGTTGTAGCAATCTTAGAAGCAACATGGTGTTTTCATGTGTGAACTTGGTATTTTTGCTTCCCTCTTTCTACTATGTAGTCTGAGATCGATGAACCCATACTACATCTCGTTTTAGCAGCTCATCCATCTTTGATAAAGGTGCCAAATAGTTGAAAGATTTCTAGCTATGGGAAGGGCTCATTTCAACACTTGTTGCCCTTGCTTAAGCTCCCGCAAACTTCCATTTACATGCCCAAATTGTTGCCGCTCCTAGATAGACAAAGTCTTTTCGCAACTACAAAGGATTCCAGGTAAGTTTTGAGTATCAAAGAATCATGAGCTTCATTCCAGACTTCGATAGTAGTAGATTCACAACTCGAATCTCAAGGACACATACATTCAAAGCGAAAAACTTTGTCTTTTAGAAGAAGGCCATATCAGAGCTTCTAATTGCACCTCTAGAGAGTTGTGATCATAACCAATGCGAAAGTGGTGATTAACAGAAGCTTTCAGGCAGAGCTTGAAAGAATTAATAGTGACAAAAAGTTTGTCCAGACACCTTAGATATTTTCTTTGCTTTAACAACCATTAGTCTAAACAAATTCAAAGCCCTGAAAATTAAGTTCTGTCAAATTACAAAACTCAACAATATTTTTATATCTGTCAATGAATTCAGTCAATTGAGGCCTGCCTCCCTACTTCTGAAAAGAAAACGTGATTTTATTGAGGTCTCATCCACAAAGCCATAATTTTTGCATTTGACTCTTAACTTGATGGAGAAGCTTCTAAGTCTGAATTTTATTATTGTCTTCCAACCAACCATAAATACCAATAAAACACCATTGAATCGAGTGCAAGCTATTAAGAGCTGAATATCAATATGTGGTTTGAAATAATTTATAAATTTTTTTAATTCATATTATTTTTCATATTGATTGGGATACAACCTATGTCCTCATCAGTCAATTAATCAACATAAATATATTCAGTTTTTGCACTCCAATATTGTATGGCCCATTATTATTTGTGATAGAAACTAATAAAATTCAAAGCTATTGCCACATGAAACCTCCAAGAATTCCACTTTTGGCTAATCTCATATAAGATAAAGAAATTGACACTATCCAAATAATTTTATAAATTTTGATGAAAAATCATTTGACTTAATTTGTATTGATTGAAACTGTCAATACTTATAATATAAAAAAACTTGAAATTGAAATGATCTGGTATTGAATTAACTAGAAACTTGAGTAAGCCGAATCCATAAAATTCAAAAGACGCGAAAGATCTAAAATTTAATATATCAAAAAGCCCAACAAATCCAAAACCCGAATTATATAAGACATAATGATTTGAAACCTTGAATTCTTTGAACTTGAATGACTTCAAGCCTAATAAATTCGAAATTCCATGAACTTAGAATTCTAAATATTTGAAACTCAAATGACTTTAGACTTAATGCATTTGAAATCCGTTGTGCTCATAATCCAAAATACTGAAAACCTGAATGACTTAAAACTCATGACAATTATACTCAAATCCAACTCAATTCCCAATCTTATTACCTCTAAAAAAAGACAAATGAATTTTCATAGTCGTACTTTCATCACAATTTGCAAGTTTGATTTTGAGAGTTAATCGTAATCCCAGTGACCATTTGTTGTTTACATTTAGTAGTTTGTTCTCATTTTAATACTGTAACCTAAAGTTTTGAGCAATAATTTGAACTTTTCTTCGTACAATCTACATCAGCAACCAATGTGAGCAATGATACAATAATAACAATAAAAACATTACAATTAATCAGCTAAGGTATTTAGAGTTGCTAATGTTAAAATAATCTCAATTAGTATTGTTGGAGTAAACTCAAAAAATACGTATGTTAAGGAATATTTATAAAGTGGCCCGATTAATAAGGCGATAATCTATTAAGTAAATCAATCTCGACTTTTGACTTAGTATTGATGAATATACTGAATTAGATCTAAACTTGTATATATATAAGCAGTCTTCTCTCTTCGTAACATACACAAAACTCCATCCAAAGGCGTATGATTACTGTAAAGGTCAAGAGAAAAAAATCGGTTAATGCGAACCTGCTAACGCATCAACAATTTCAAGATTGACTTCTACTAATTTCAGGTATGTTATTTAACATTTATTTGCTTGATTATATTTAGTTTCAATATCCTAAAGATGAACGTTTGTGATGATAAATTTATTCCTCTCTTGGAAGATATGATCAGCCCACTGCAGGGAAGTTTTATACCAGGTCGCAGCTCATTAGATAACATCATTGTGGCACAGAAAGTGATGAATGTTGTGCGCAAAACCAAAAGTACAAGGGGAGCAATGATGTTTAAAATTGATTTGGAGCAAGCATATGACCGTGTAGATTGGAGGTTCCTGGAAAATACACTTCAGGAGTTTGGGTTCCCATAGCAGATAGTCAGGCTAATCATGCATTGTGTGTCAAGCTCTACACTCTGAGTGGTGTGAAATGGTGAGAAATTGGAGCCTATCAAACCTTCCAAGGTTGTCCGTCAGGGGGATCTCTACCTCTACCTCTTCCTGCTATGCATAGAAAAGCTTTCTTTGCTGATTCAACAAAAGATAGATCGACGGGTTTGGAAACCTATCAAATGTGGTCGTGGGGGTCCTAGTATTTCTCACTTGCTCTTTGCAGACGATGTGATGCTCTTCGCGAAAGCCACAGTGGAGCAGGCTAGAGTGATGCGTTCCCCCCTAGATTTTGCATGGCCTTGGGCTTCAAGGTAAATGACCATAAATCCTGTGCAGTGCTGTCTTCGAAAGTCCCTAAGGAGGTAGCCAGGCGGGTCAGACAAATTAGTAGGTTCTCCTTAGGGTGAGATTTGGGTAGCTACCTCGGAGTTTTGCTTATCCAAGGCAGAGTGACAAAGGCATCATATGCCCATATAATAGATAAAGTCAGGCAAAGGCTCTCTACATGGAAATCGAAATTGCTGAACCTAGCGGGCAGGGTGACTTTGGCACAAAATTGCTTGGCGTCAATCCCCACTGATACTATGTAGACGGTTTGGCTTCCGAAGTCGATATGTGAGGAGCTAGATAAAATCACCCGCCGATTCATATGGACCTCTAAACAAGATGGCAGAGGAATTCACTTGGTCAGCTGGGACGTTATTATATGCCCAAAAGCGGAGGGCAAATTGGGGATTAGACAGGCTCGATAGAACAATGCTGCTTTACTCCGTAAATTATGTTGGGATCTCCTATGTAACAAAAATAAGGTGTGGGTCTCCATCATGTGGCAGAAGTACATGCTGGATGCCAGAGCCTGGTCAGTTTACACTCCTTATTCCTCTATCACTTGGAAATCTATCACCAAGTGTTTTGAGCGGCTTGAGGATGGGTTTGGATTTTGGATTGGCCAGGGAGACAGGGTATCGTTATGGCATAACAAATGGGTATTTGATAAAACCCTAGCCAAAGTTATCCTGTTGATTGCTCCAGAAGACTTGGAAGCAAAGGTTGAGTCTATCATCAGAAACAATAGATGGACCTTGGAAGGTCTGGCTACTGTCATTCCGGCAGACATCGTGGTACAAATCAAGTCCATTCCGTTTCCCTGACACAATTTGTGAGGACCTGTGGCCTGGATCCACAATTATGATGGCAACTATTCCACCAAGTCAAGATATGAGTGGCTTACTCGTGGCCACAACATGGAGGCTCCGAACCCGCTGTGGAGATGGGTATGGAAATTGAGGCTACCACAGAAGCTCAAGATGTTCTTATGGCAGTGCTTAAGGGGGTGAATCCTCACCAATTCTAAAAGGCTCCGCCATGGGCTATGTGCTTTGCCGATGTGTAACCATTATCTAGGCGCGGAAGAAACTATTTTTCATGTGTTAGGAGACTGCCACCTCTCTAGAGAAGTGTGGCCAGTTGTATAACCTGCAGGGATGCCCTAGAATTTCTATATGTACAACCGTTATGATTGGATGATAAATTTTTTCAAATGCCATGATTCTCCAATGGGCCTCCGTACTGTACGGGTGTTTTTCCTTTGCACCTATTGGATGATGTGGAAGGCTAGGAACGAAGAAACCTTTAGTGGTGCCCGCTGTAGCAAATTTTGGTCGACCCAAAAAATTCACGGCTTGTTTATGGACTACTGTGCAGCCTTCCCACTTTTAGATGATCGGCCCCAAACTGCACTGAGGCTAGTTTCTTTCGTCATCGCCTCCAAGGGGATGGATAAAGCTAAACTCTGATGGTAGTTCAATGGCAAAGTCGGGTTGTGCGGGGTATGGGGGAGTCTTTCGTGATTCTAACGGGCAATGGCTTGGGGGCTACATGGGTTCAACGGGGATCACCTCTAATATAAGTGCAGAGCTACTGGCGATTAGGAGGGCCTTAGAGGTTGTGTGCGCTATAAAGCTCCAAAAAGTCATTGTTGAAGTTGACTCTTTGGAAGCCATCTAGGCGATTGGGAAGTTTTAGGAGACCTCTCATCCTCACCATGCTATACTGGAGGATATCCGTTACTTGTGTGGTCAACAACGGGAGGTGAAGTTCCAACATATCTTGCATGAAGGGAATGCGTGCGCGGACTACCTTGCAAAGCGAGGTGCCTCCAATCTGGATGGTGAAGTGCTCTAGGACAGGCCACGTATAGGGCTGTGTCTGCTTCTTGATGTTGATAAAGTTGGAGTTGTTCATCCAAGACTGTAGTTGCTGCTTTAGTTTTATCTACTTTGGATCAGTTGCACAAAAAAAAAAAAAAAAAAAAAACTAATTGTAAACATCATTTTCAAAAAAAGAAAAAAAAAATAGAAGTCAAAGGCCGGCGTTGCTGATTTTGAAATCAGCAACACCGGCCAAAGAAAAATTAAATAAAAAAGATTCCTTTCCCATGTGATGTTCACATGGGAAAGGAACCCTATAAATAGGGCTTACCCCCCAGTTCAAAACATATTCAGTAAATCTGTAAACAGAAAAATCCAGAAAATTTGAGAGAAAAAGAAAATTTTGAAAATCTCTCAGGAAAATTTCTCCTTTTCTTACGTGCTGTTATTCTGCAGTATACTCTCCTAACTCCTTTTTGAGAGATATTTCAGGGGTAAGCCCCAAAAAATTTACTGTTTCCATTTCCAAAGTTATTTTTAGGTTTATATTCTCGGATCGCCCTAAATCTGAATTTATGAGAATATAGATCTAAAAATATCAAATTACTACAAATCCAGCTGGGATTAACCTTCATACGGCCCTCAGCAAAATCCAGGCAGTTCATCCGAGAACAAGTCCCTTCGACCCTCGGTGAAATTAAGCCAAATCAGCTCAGATCTGGTCTCTGCGGTTCTTAACCGTAGTCAAAACGTCCAAATCAGATCCGGTTTCAGTCTACCCAGTTCAAGAAAAAGTTGTGGAATTTATTTCTGTCAAGATCAAGCTCGTGCAGCCCTTGACGGAGTCAAAAAAAGGAACACTAATCGGAAGATCTACGGAGATCGACCCCACGTAAATTTTCTTTTACTTTACAATTTTTATTTGTAATTTATTTTTGTATTTTCGAGTTTAATTGTTTTAGGCTCGAAATTTACTCTTTACAAATTTTTGGCACGCTCGGTGGGACATTTTCACCTCCCATCTCTTGTTCCTTAAAAGTAAAAAAAGTA
Source organism: Carallia pectinifolia (assembly GCA_037832335.1). NCBI lineage: Eukaryota > Viridiplantae > Streptophyta > Magnoliopsida > Malpighiales > Rhizophoraceae > Carallia > Carallia pectinifolia. The sequence goes on from CM075449.1 coordinate 12,945,340, forward strand.
AAAAGTAAAAAAAAAAAAAGTGAAAAAAAAAGTAAAAAGTAAAAAAAAAAAGTGAAAAAAAAGTAAAAAGTAAAAAAAAAAAAAAAATTTACAGGTGTTCAGCTTATCAAATGGCACCGAAAAGGAGTACAACTGCTGCCACAAAAAAGAAGGCAACGGCTCCACTACCTGCATCAACTACCCTACCTAGGTACGCAGGTCCAGAAACCCGGAGACGGACACAATTTCTTGCCATCCAAACCCAAAAGAATATCGAAATGGAGAGTCCACAGCTCGCACAACAAGATCTCTCCCCTGATTCTCTTGCCGCATGGAGGAGTCGATCACCCACCCCGATCGAAGTTGGGGGCAACACGACGAAGCCTGCTCAACAGAATCCAACTCATTCTGTAGAGATCCATACAGAGGAAGCAGAAGAATTCTCTCCCCTAGTCTTTCGTGGAGCCTCATCTGTTGCCGTCATGATGACCAACACAACCAGCACAGAGGAAAGAGTTTTAGAATTGGAGAACAAAATTTTGCAGCTGATCAGAGTCGTGGAGGAAAAAGATCAACAGATCGCCGCTCTCAAAGGAAAGGCCCCGATCCAAGTTGATCCTGAAATCCGCGAAGAGCAACCATATCCACCCGGTTTCACTCCAGAAGCCACACCAGCCGACGTCTTCCCTGCAGAAAAGCGACCAGGTAGTTCTACACAGCTGCCACCCTCAAATTCTATAGCGTCGCTATCTATTCAACAATTGCAGGATATGATAGCCAATACGATCCGCCTACAACAAGCTACATCCTTCCAAGGATCACAGATGTACGTCAAACCGTACACCAGACGGATCGAAAGTCTCAACATGCCTCTGGGCTACCAGCCGCCCAAATTTCAACAATTCAACGGACGAGGCGATCCCAAGCAGCATATCGCCCACTTCGTTGAAACCTGCAACAACGCAGGGACTTACGGAGATCTCTTGGTGAAACAGTTTGTTCGTTCACTCAGGGAGACCGCTTTCACCTGGTTCATAAATCTTGAACCAGAATCGATCGACAGTTGGGAACAGCTACAACGAGAGTTCCTCAACAGATTTTTCAGCACTCGAAGGACAGTAAGTATGATGGAGCTTACCAGCACCAAACAAAGGAAAGGAGAGCCCGTTGTCGAATACATCAACAGATGGCGTGCCCTCAGCTTGGACTACAAAGATCGCCTGACGGAGACTTCTGCCGTAGAGATGTGCATCCAGGGAATGCATTGGGAGCTGTTATACATCCTGCAGGGTGTTAAACCTCGAACTTTCGAAGAACTGGCGACCCGCGCACATGATATGGAGATAAGCATCTAGACTTCCGGAAACACGGTTCCCATCCAGTTGGACCAGCAAGGGGGCAGAAGGGAGATTAAGAAACCCAACAGCTCCGGAAAAGGAAAAGAAGTGATGACTATCGAAGCCGCACCAGTAAAAGTGGGCGCCAAAGCTAAGGTAAATCCTCCGACCCAAATAACTCAGCCAAAACAACAGGAAAGGCGGAAGGTGACATTGCGAGAGCTGAAGCAGAAGCAGTATCCATTCCCTGACTCAGACGTCCCCGACATTCTTGAGCAACTCTTGGAGGCGAAGCTGATCGAACTCCCAGAGTGCAAGCGGCCGAATGAAAAGGATCGAGTCAGCGATCCGAGATTCTGCAAATATCACCGGATAGTAAGTCATCCAACTGAGAAGTGTTTCGTTCTGAAAGAGCTAATCATGAAGCTCAAGAGCCAGAATAAAATCATTCTGGATCAGGAAGGCATAACTTCTGCAAACCAGACCACCATCACTTCAAAACCATCAAAAGAGGTGACACACCGTAAGGAGGAGCCGCTCGACAACAAAAAGTCGACAACGGATAAGCGGAGCAACAGACGGCTCAAAATCACGCCGGATGTTACTCTACTATCTCATTTTCAGATGAGGATCTCCTGCTGGGGTCCAAACCCCACAATCGACCGTTGTATGTATCAGGCTGTGTGAGACAACAGAAGGTCCGACGTATTCTGATCGAAGATGGTTCGGCAGTCAATATTATCCCAAAATCCACCATAAAGGAGCTCGGCATCAGCATTGATGAGTTATCAGACAGCCGTCTGATGATTCATGGCTTTAATCAAGGAGGACAGAAAGCAGTTGGGATGATTCGCTTGGAGCTGACTATCGGTAATCTCACTTCTAGCACTTTGTTTCATGTGATCGATGCACGTACCACATATAAGATGTTGTTAGGACGACCGCGGATTCATGGAAATGGAGTTGTGCTCTCAAGCCTGCATCAGTGTTTCAAGTACTACAATGGTGACGTTCAAAAGGTCAATGCTGACTTAAAGCCGTTCGATGATGCTGAATCACATTTGGCGGATGCAGTCTTCTACACCGACACAGACAATCCGGAGATCATTCCATCAAAAGCTACTTGGACTGGGGGCATCCATAAAAAAGGAAAAGCTGTTGAAGAACCTGCCAAAGCCCAACCCCAGACTCCAACAAATGAAAAGCTGCCACAGCCTGCAGAACTCCGTCCAAAGGATGTTGCATCTTCAAGCTCCACTCCAGTCCTACGCTATGTGCCGAAGTCACGACGCTCAGAAGGTCAACCCCCTTTCTCTTATTGTATTGATCCTAAACAGGAGCAAGGACATAGCCAACCCAAAGCAAAGGAGCTGCACAACCTAAAGGAGACTTACACTCTGCCGATACCAAAGATTGAGCCGGTTTTGTCTTCAAAACCATTAAAAGGCTTCGTCAAACCACACACGGGGGCAGTCGAAGGCGGCTCACTTCCAGAAAGAAGAACACATGAAGGATTTGATCCTAATGCATACAAGCTTTTGGCAAAGGCGGACTATGACTTCTCAAACCCGAGCACAATGGATACGCTGCCGTCCACACATGGCGCCGCTTCTCAAACATCACAGTCCCTTCCTGGCTTAGGCTATCAGGAGAAGTCACCTGTGCGGATCACGCTAAAGAGCCGAAGCCGAGCAGCTGGTGCACGTGCCATCAGTACCACCACCAAACAAGACAGACTTATCCAGTCAAACAAAGAAGGTGAAGTCAGAGGTTCTGCATTTCATGTCACAATTAGCGAGGAGGCTAATTCCGACTCATCAGATAGTGAAGTGAAGGAGGCTCCCCCGGAACTTGAAGATGGTGGCCAAGCAACTGTTGATGAACTCAAGGAGGTCAATCTTGGCTCTCCGGAAGATCCTCGACCTACATTTGTAACTGCTTTACTTACTGCAGAAGAAGAACAAGAATATGTTCAAGTATTAAGTCAATACAGGGACGTGTTCGCATGGAGTTACAAAGAAATGTCTGGACTTGACCCGAAAATTGCGGTGCATCGTCTAGCAGTAAAGAAGGGTGTTCGTTCTGTTAAGCAGCCACAACGACGGTTCCGCCCGGAACTAATTCCACAAATCGAGGAGGAGGTGAACAAGCTGATCAATGCCGGCTTCATCCGAGAGGTCACCTACCCAACGTGGATTGCCAACATTGTCCCGGTAAGAAAGAAGAATGGACAGTTGAGGGTATGTGTTGATTTTCGAGATCTTAACAAGGCCTGCCCGAAAGATGACTTTCCGTTGCCCATAACGGAGATCACAGTCGATGCAACAACGGGTCACGAAGCATTGTCTTTCATGGATGGTTCTTCAGGCTATAACCAAATCAGAATGGCACCAGAAGATGAGGAGTTGACAGCATTCCGCACCCCAAAAGGTATATACTGCTACAAAGTTATGCCGTTTGGATTAAAAAATGCTGGCGCCACTTATCAACGTGCTATGCAAAAAGTTTTTGATGATATGCTGCACAAGATTGTAGAATGTTATGTTGATGACTTAGTTGTAAAGACTAAGAAGCGCAAAGACCACCTCGAGGATCTCAAGACAGTGTTCGAAAGACTTCGGAGGCATCAGCTCAAAATGAATCCTCTCAAGTGCGCATTCGGTGTCACATCAGGAAAGTTTCTTGGATTCGTGGTGCGCCATCGTGGAATCGAAGTTGATCAGTCAAAGGTTGAGGCAATTCAAAAGATGCCTGAACCTAAAAACCTGCACGAGCTGCGAAGTCTACAAGGAAAGCTGGCTTACATTCGCCGTTTCATCTCCAACTTAGCTGAGAGATGTCAACCTTTCCATCGGTTGATGAAGAAAGATGTCAACTTCGAGTGGGACGAAGCTTGCAGCAAAGCCTTTGAAAGCATAAAGAAGTATCTTTCCAATCCACCGGTCTTAGGTGCTCCAATTCAAGGAAAGTCGTTGATTCTCTACATTGCAGCGCAGGAAAGATCTTTGGGAGCCTTGCTTGCACAGGAAAACGAGCAGGGAAAGGAAGTTGCCCTGTATTACTTGAGCAGAACACTAAATGGCCCGGAGCTGAGTTATTCGCCCATTGAAAAGACATGTCTAGCACTGTTCTTTGCCATTGACAAGCTGAGGCACTACATGCAAGCTCACACGGTACGTCTCATTGCCAGAGCTGATCCTGTCAAATATATCTTATCTAGACCAATCTTGTCAGGACGACTTGCCAAGTGGGCAGTAATCCTACAAAGCTACGACATTGTCCACGTGCCTCAAAAAGCAGTCAAAGGACAAGCTCTAGCAGACTTCCTTGCAGATCACCCTATTCCGTCTGATTGGGAGTTCACAGATGATCTTCCAGAAGAAGAGGTCTTTTACATTGAGACACTGCCACCATGGACGATGTTCTTTGATGGTGCAGGAAGGCGTGATGGTGCTGGTGCCGGCATAGTATTTGTCACTCCTCAGCGACAAATACTACCATATGCTATCATACTCGGTGAGTTATGTTCAAATAATGTTGCTGAATACCAGGCTTTGATCATTGGTCTTCAAATGGCTGTCGATATGAAGATTCCAACTATAGAAGTCCATGGAGATTCCCAGCTCGTCATCAACCAACTTACAGGATTGTATGATGTGAAGAAAGAGGACCTTGCACCTTACCATCAACTTGCTCGACAGCTAATGGATGAATTTGAAAGCATCACCTTGGAGCATGTGCCTCGACGAGAAAATACTCAGGCAGACGCATTGGCTAACCTGGCCACCTCTCTTGCAAAGTCAGAAATCCAGGCTACAGTTGTTACCGTATGCCAGAAATGGATAGTGCCGCATAAGGATGATGAAGAAACTACAGCAGTCAACGCTGTATCTGTACGTCTCGCGGAGGACGAGGATTGGCGTCAACCAATCATTGACTACCTACAACACGGGAAGCTGCCTGAAGATCGTCGTCATAAGACAGAAATTCAACGACGAGCTCCCCGCTTCATATATCTCAAGGATGCTCTGTATCGAAGGTCTTTTGATGGAGTTTTACTTCGTTGCCTAGGCAATGAAGAGGCAAAACAGGCTCTCACTGAAGCACATTCTGGTGTTTGTGGCGGACATCAATCGGGGCCTAAGTTGCACTTCCAACTCAGAAGGATGGGATACTACTGGCCAACCATGGTACGTGATTCCATTGAGTTTGCTAAAACTTGTCAAGCTTGTCAATTTCATGCTAATTACATACATCAACCACCGGAGCCACTGCATCCAACTGTCTCATCCTGGCCCTTTGAAGCTTGGGGTCTCGACTTAGTGGGGCCCTTGCCAAAGTCATCCTTGGGCCACCTGTACATCCTCGCAGCAACCGACTACTTCTCAAAATGGGCTGAAGCCATCCACTTAGAGAGGTAAAGAAGGAGCATGTTGCCAATTTCATTCGGACTCAGCTGATCTATCACTATGGAGTCCCTCGATTCATCATCACTGATAATGGCAAGCAGTTCTACAACAGCTTAATCGACAAGCTCTGCGAGAAATTCAAGTTCAAGCAGTACAAGTCATCCATGTACAATGCCCCGGCAAATGGCTTAGCTGAAGCATTCAACAAGACCTTATGCAACCTGTTGCGGAAGGTAGTCTCTAAATCCAAAAGAGATTGGCATGACAGAATTCCAGAGGCATTATGGGCGTATCGTACAACTTACCGGACTCCAACACAGGCGACGCCATACTCACTTGTCTACGGTGTCGAAGCAATACTGCCGTTGGAAACACAGATTCCATCCCTGCGCATGGCTGTTCTGGAAGGACTCACACAGGAGGAGAATGCTCGCCTACGTCTGGATGAGTTAGAAGCCCTTGATGAAAGGAGGCTTGAAGCACAACAGCAACTTGAGTGCTACCAAGCCCGGCTCACCAACACGTTCAACCGCAGGGTCCGTCTTCGATCTTTTCAAGTTGGAGATCTTGTTCTTGCAGTGTGACGGCCCATCAACATGAAGCATCGGCCTGGTGACAAGCTTACTTCCAAATGGGATGGGCCATACCTAGTGCAGGAGGCCTATACTTACAACGCTTACATGCTGTCAGACCAAGAAGGCGTCCGAATCGGCCCAATCAATGGTAAATTTCTGAAACAATATTATGTGTAAATATGTTTGAAAAAAAAAAGAAGAAAAAAAAATCAAAAAAATCAAAAAAAAAGAGAAGAAAAAAAAATCAAAAAAAAAATCAAAAAAATCAAAAAAAAAAAGAGAAGAAAAAAAAAATAATAAAAAAAAAATCAAAAAAGAGAAGACAAAAAAAAAAAAAAGTTCGGAAGTCCCGATCTGAAAGTCCAAGCGAAAATCCAAACCCAAAAATCCAAACCCAAACACTTGAGCCCAATTCAGAAAACACAAAACCTAAGTCCAAAACCCAAACACTCAACCCAAATCCAAAAGTCCAAACCCAAACACTCGACCCAAAAACCCAAATCCAAATCCAAAACCCAAACACTCAACCCAAATTCAATTCAAAGCCCAAAACCCAAAAAATTCCAAGTTCCAAACACAGTCCAGAAACCAAGTTCAAAATCCAATCCAACTCCTGGCCCGCATGAGTATAAACTGTGAACGGCCCAAAAATATAAAAGCGACGGAGGGTTTGAGTCTGAAACTCAGCATCAGTCTCAATCGATCTTCACCACACACCAGACCTTTGCTCCTCTGCCACAAGAAAGATGGAACCAGTTGCAGAACCTCAAGCCAAGGGAGAAGAAAGGTCACCCCGCACAAGGTGGCAACCAACCATGGTACAACTGCAAATTCTGGAGGAAGTCTTCCACAACAATGGAGGTATTATGCCTAATGCATCTCAGATTTACCAACTTGCCTCACGATTGCGCCCACTCGGGGCAATCGAAGGAAAAAATGTGTTTTATTGGTTCCAGAATCGGAGAAGCAGGAAGAAACCAGCACTGAGAGCTGATTTTTCCAAAGAACAGTCTGCCGTTCCGATGGTAGATCCCACCGGTACAACTTCGCCCTAAAATGACGCAGGTCCGAGTTCTACCACTGCAATGGTCTCTTCAGGCTATAACCATCAAAGCCGTAGCCCATGGGAGCATGCACGCTGGTCCTGGTGGTCTTACGGAGTCAGCCAAGGGTTCATCTCTCCTACGTACTTAAGTCTAGGAGGACTTTTTCTAGCAGAAAGGAGTCATTCCGGCGAAATTTTGCCTCTCTTTCCAGAATGTTCCAGTAGCATCAACCAGCCAGAAAGCGACGTCAACATCATCGACCCACCAGACGAGGTCGAGCTTGACTTGGAGCTGCGCCTCGGGCCCCGCTAGGACGGCCGACAAGATAAGGTGCAACGACTTTGGCAGCACACGGCAACGATTTCTGCAGCACGCTGCAACGACTTCTGCAGCACACGGCAACGACTTTCGTGACACGCGTCAGTCGCTGCCTCTTTTGTCTCTTATGCAGGAAAGGGACGTGGATGGCCCTACTCGAATCTGCGTACCTTCTTTTTGACTTTTCAAAAAAAAAAAAAAAAACCCTTTATCGCATGTATATATATATCTTGCATTCCCGAGTTATAATACTCACCCCTCAGCTCTTCTTTCTCAAAAGAAAATGGCTAGTCTCTGCACTTGTCTCAGAAAGTTCTTCGATCAAGAAGTTGGAGGCGCACGAGCTAAGAAAAGAAGGAGTAGTCTTCCTCGAGGGATCCCTAACGCCATCGGTGCCATGGAGTTCCAACTACTCTCCTTAGTTCACATCTACTACAGAGGGATGAGACGCTGCAATTATCCTAATCTTCCTTTGGATGCGGCGATGTACGGGGAAGTTCCAACTACTCTCCTTACGTCGAAGCAGACTTAGGAATCATCACTACAGTCAGTCTCTCTGAGCGCAGGTCTTAAAGTTCCAAAGTGCTGGGCCTTCCTCTTGGGGAGGTTCAAGTTCTTTGCCTACCGGATCATCCTCACCAGAGCTCTGGAACTTTAAGAGATATAAAAAATCCTTTGCGGGCTATGGAAGTTCGAATGCACCTGGAGCCAGAAGGTCAATTTTTATATTGGCTGGGCTGCTAACTTTCTCAAGATCGTATCGGGTTTCTATTGCGATCCAACAACAGCAGGCATGGTCAAAGATAGAAGACTCCAAGATTCAATGTTCATCAGGACGTTTCCAAGTTTCAAACTGGACTTCAAGACTCGGTGCGGATCATTTCTGTAAAAATCTTCCTTACCGACCCTTGAAGTGAGGGCATTTGTAAACATCATTTTCAAAGAAAAAAAAAAAACAAAGAAATGAAAGGCCGGCGTTGCTGATTTTGAAATCAGCAACGCCGGCCAAAGAAAAATTAAATTAAAAAGATTCCTTTCCCATGTGATGTTCACATGGGAAAGGAACCCTATAAATAGGCCCCTGCCCCCAGTTCAAAACATATTCAGCAAATCTGTAAACAGAAAAATCCAGAAAATTTGAGAGAAAAAGAAAATTTTGAAAATCTCTCAAGAAAATTTCTCCTTTTCTTACGTGCTGTTACTCTGCAGTATACTCTCCTAACTCCTTTTTGAGAGATATTTCAGGGGTAAGCCCCAAAAAATTTGCTGTTTCCATTTCCAAAGTTATTTTTAGGTTTATATTCTCGGATCGCCCTAGATCTGAATTTATGAGAATATAGATCTAAAAATATCAAATTACTACAAATCCAGCTGAGATTAAGTTTCATACGGCCCTCAGCAAAATCCAGGCAGTTCATCCGAGAACAAGTCCCTTCGACCCTCAGTGAAATTAAGCCAAATCAGCTCAGATCTGGTCTCTGCGGTTCTTAACCGTAGTCAAAACGTCCAAATCAGATCCGGTTTCAGTCTACCCAGTTCAAGAAAAAGTTGTGGAATTTATTTCTGTCAAGATCAAGCTCGTGCAGCCCTTGACGGAGTCAAAAAAAGGAACACTAATCGGAGGATCTACGGAGATCGACCCCACGTAAATTTTCTTTTACTTTACAATTTTTATTTGTAATTTATTTTTGTATTTTCGAGTTTAATTGTTTTAGACTCGAAATTTACGCTTTACACTAATGTCATGAGAATCTCCTCTTTCTGGTTGCATCAAGATAAATATTGATAGAAGTGCGCAAGATAACCCAAGTATTGTTGGGTTTGGCAGCTTAATGTGTGACTCTCTAGGAAATCGGTTATGTGACTCTGTGGGCTCATCTGGCATTAGTACAAATATGGTTGCGGAAGTGATGATGAATAGAAGAAGTCTTGAGTTAAGTTGGGAAAGAGGTTACATAAATATTATTTTAAAGTGATTCTTCGAAGTGTTGCATCTCATAAATAGTTGGACTAGTTCGTTTCATCTTTTGGTTGGCCTGCTTAATGTTATTAGGATCCTTCGTGATAGAACCTAGAATATAATCTTAAAGTGTGTTGTGAGAGGGAATCAGTATGTAGATTCTTATCAAAACAAGGGGCTTTTGGTGGAATTGATGGAGCTTTTTAGAGCACCTGCCTTCGGGTATTGATCTTTTGTTAGATGAAGATTGCGAGGTTGTGGTCTTTGTTAGAAGTCAACTTTCTTTTTCACTTTTTTTCCTTGCATCTTTCGTGTGTGTGTGTGTGTGTGTGTGTGTATTTATAACCTCCAAAGTCCAAACAAATAAAGATATTAGAGAATTATTGATTGCATTTATACAATAAATTTTCGTTAAGATCAGCTAAAATTGAGATAGAGATACATACATAACTCTCCAGACATCCTGTGGCAAGTAACGGAAGAACCTAGTGGCCAGTATAGAATTTAGAGTTTATGTACTTGTAGCCAGTGTGTGACACGTTCCAAACACTCTTGAAAAGAGAAGTTGTGGGGCTCTTTTTGTAGTCCTCATTTCTTTCATTTATTTTAGAAAAAAAAATCTGTACTGTGTTTACACTCGATCTCTTTTACTTCATTTCTAGAATATATTCCATTCTGTGAAACTTACACCATCACAACTACTTCACCAACATTATTAATTATCAAACATTTTTAGTACAAGTTACGTTTCTTCATAAATCTCTAAGTAGAAGTTATGCTACACATTTTACTTTGCCATGATGCCAATATTATCTTTTTTATATTAATCAAGTAGATGCATGAAACCAGTTTGTCTGTCACGAAGTATAGAGGAAACAAGATTCGCGTAATATAAGGCACATTTCTAAAAACAAAAAAACGAAGAAGAAGAAGAAGAACATATACATAATCTTTGTATAACTTAACTGCCATTCTAAAAACAACACTATTTAATTATTTTGATTTTTATTGAATATTTCAATTCTACGATTTGGTTGAATCCGATTGGATATAGGGGTGACAGTCAAATTTTTTTTCATAAAAAGAAAAAAAAAGAGAAAGAAGAACAACAACAATAGAAAAATAAAGAAAATGGCCAAATTGTAACGGTCCAAATTCATTCTGATAAGATATGGTCAGATCCTCCTATTCGAATTGATCATCTCCTTGAGATGTACAAAGACAGGCCAGGCTTAAACTTGCACGCACTTCAATCTTTATGAGAAGAAAGGTCCAAACATCAAATGCTTAACAACCCTGAAATGAGCCTGTAAAGTGAAATTCAGTGGCTCAGTGAGTCGGTCTCACACGACAGTTGTAAAACATACTACTTTGAACTACGGAAGTGTTTCAAAAGTTCTCCGAAACCCTACATGGTAGCCCTTTACAGCAAAGTTCATTTTCAAGTCCTTGAGTTTCCTCAAATTATTCATAACAAATCCTTAAGCTCCAAATCTTTTCCATCTTGCAGTTGGCATATAGGAGCACTAAGCCAATTGGAAATTCGGAATCCAAACCGATTGAAATTACATATTGTTCCAACCATTGCTCACACTTGCCATCTCATATTGTCTGAACCAAGAAAACAGACAGAATACTGCATTAAAATTTCCTTATGCATACCAAGTACACAGAGTGAGTTATTTCTTATTACAACATATCACAAAAACATCATCATCAACAGTTTATTCCATGTTGAGCTGCCTGATTCCAAATGCAGACCAAACTTGGACATTCGTTTTCAAAGCCTGCTGGTGACGTTGATGGTCCTGACTTTTGAAGATTTTGGGGTGGTGTCTTTTGGTACAACAATTGTAAGAACACCGTTCTCGACCTGGGCCTTGATCTGATCCACCTTCACATTCTCTGGCAATTCAATGTCGCGAGAAAATTCTCTAACCCCTGCTCCTCTCTCAAGGACATGGTAAACTGTGTCTTTTCCATGGGACTCTTCTTTGCTATTCTCCCCTTTTATGTGCAAAACGTTGCCCTCCTCCACTTGTACCTTTATGTCGTCTTTGCTAAATCCTATCACACAGGAAAAAAAAAAAAAAAAAGGAAAGAAAGAATTACTCCCACTTAAGAACACAGAGCTGAGCATCGACAGACAGAAACAGAAGCCCGTTTAGAAAAATTTGCCAACAGAGGGAAGCTGAACATTCAGAAAATTTCAACTTTTGAAGAGTCAATTAATGAACATATAGAGAATCAATTTTGAGATAATCCCATTAAATTTCTGAACCCAGAAAACACAATACGCCAACAAAGCAAAACTTCATCAAACTTAGGCTCTAGCGATTCCAAAGACTGATAAGTAGTCAAAAAAAAAAAAAAAACCACCAGCTAACAAGGTGGACAATGATAGGAAAAGAACGGAAGAGGGATCATCGTACCAGGAACATTGATTTTGATGATATGGGCAGTTGGGGATTCGAGCCAGTCCATGAGAGCAGTTGATCCAGACCATTCCCTGAAGATCGGAGGGCTCCAAAAGAGCCTCCTAAAAGGGTGCCCAAAGATGCTCTCTGCCATTGTTTGTTAACTCTGGAAATTAGGGGAGCTTGAATATCCTATGTCCTAGAACTTGGAGAAACATGTTAAGGAGTGCTCTTGCCTCTTCTAGATATCTGGGAAAACTGTAAATTCGTGAGAGAATCCAGAAAGTTCCTGGAAATAATGATCATTATCCTCTCTTCTGTTTAATTAAAAAAAAAAACAAAAATAAAAAAAATGCTCTCTTCTGTCGTTACTTAAAGAGAGGTAAGGTCTTGCAGTGTAGAGAACATGAGCAAAATGCAGTGTGGTATGTGGACAATAAAAGACATAAAATGCTGTCCAGCCCAACTCAGCCGACCCCAGCCATTTCCATTCATAAGTCTATCCACCCCATAAAATCAAAACCCACGAAATTTGGGCACGAAATTTGGGCTGGGTTGAAAATTTAGTCCAGCCATTACTCTGGCTATGTTATGAAAGAAAACAGTAAAGAACTAGAAGACGTTAGTTCAGATGGTAAGGATTTGATATTATTTAACTAAAGGTTTTACATTTGAAACTTTATAATGTAATTGTGTTAAATACTTGTTTAAAAATTTTTGTCGTCTTTTGAGATTCTGTCTGCGTCAATCTAAATTAACCAATCCAATGAATTAAATATTAAGCGATCTCAAACAAAAAAAAACAAAAAAAAAGAACGGCAAAGAGCTGCAGGAATCTGCTCCATAAGAACTGGGTAGTTCAATTGTCCCATGTGTATAGCAAAGGCAGCTGTGTGGCGTCCTGGATGGCAAACTAGGCCTTTTCGCTTTCAAGAGGACTGCACATTTATCCGAAACCACTAGTCGGTGTTCTTCCCTTGCTGCAGTAGGACACGATGGGGGTCTTATGGCCCCGTGTCGCTTATTTGTAACTGAAAAAGGAAAAAAAAAAAAAAAAAAGAAAAGGGCGGACGGACTCCTCTTTAGCTTGTGCCAAAAAGAACAAAAAGGAAACACAGAGACCGCCTTTTAGCTATTATTCTTCTGCTGTTCTTTGATGAATGACGACAGGAGATGAGATAAATTTATTTTGAGTCAATAATTGTTAGAAAGTCTAATTTTAAGCCGGTATTAAAAAAATAGTTTAAATAAGGTCACTAATTTTAAAAGATATACACAAACGGATCGATAAAATTAAATTATCGATACATTGACTACTAATATGATGAAATTCGTTTATTTTAATTAGTATTTTATACATATATAACTAAAATTACTCAAGTTCAGACAACGTTTAACACATATATGACAAAAGACAAAACAATTTTAGTGCTTAGACGACAAAAATCACTTAAATCTATTTTATAAAATTCTTACATAGGCGTTAAATGTTGTCCGAACTTGAGTAATTTCGGCCATGTGAGCATAAAATGTAAATTAGGATAAGGAAATTTCTAACTCATCAACTGTCAACTCATTAAGTAACAACGATTTAATGTTACTGACTTATTCGTATAATTTTATTAAGGTTAGTGACTATTTTTGAAATGTGTCTTTGGTTATTGATCTAATTATAAACTTTCTAATAGTTACTAACCCAAATAATATACTTATCCCTTGGGATATTAGACTTCTCTTTAAAGTCCGTCCAACTTGCTTGCATATGCTCTAAACTTACTTTGTCTCTCTGTTTTTTTTTTTTTCTTTTAATGAGGAACTAAGCTTACTCTCTCAGTTGACTTAAAAGACTTGGAGAACTTCCTAATCTTATTTCACGTTAAACTTGCTCAATGTATCCATGTCAATTAAATGATAGAGCCAAGCCAGAGCCTGTTTTGATTAAATGTGACCAGGCCCTTACATGGCAATAGGCCACGAAGTCGCTTTTAAGTTCCATGCCCCAGTATGGTTTGAGTGACCCGATTGCCTAGGATAAGCAATATTTGCATTCCCCAAAACTCGAGTCCCCAACACATGGAGCTAGCCCTTGGACCATATTGCTCGCCTGACATTAAGGTGGGGGAGACTATTTATTACTGCATAGTGTTTTATTGTTGTTATCATTTTTTTAGAAACCTTGCATTTGAAAAAGAAAAAAAAAAAAGGGGTATTTTCCAAGGTGACTTTAAACTAACTTGCTTATGTTATGATCAGCTGTCATTTGGTATAAAAATTTAGTCTAACTAAACCAATTAAGAGATAATCTGGTCGTAGGAAAACAAAAAGTAAAGTGAACGATAATGTCAAACAAAGTTAATGTGGAAGCCACTTTTCAATCGTACTCATCTTCAACGGCGAGCCAGTGGTAAACTAAGCTAACATCACTCGATCAAACACAAGGACTTAAATCTTCTCAAAGAAAAAAACACAAGGACTTAAATTACAATATTCACAGAGCAATCTCTTTCTATGAATGGCTAATTCGAAATACAGACATGCTAATGTTAAGATTGTAATTGTTATTATCATCTTTATATGTCCCTCTAGCATATTTCAGTAGATATAAATTTAATTATTTATATTTGAGATTTATAGTTCTAATCCTAAAATAAAACGTGAGATTTATAAAAATAATAAGAACTACATAATTCCAAGTTCAATGGACCTATTAATGGAAAAAAAAAAAAAGAAAAAAGAAAAAAACTAGATTTCGGCTCCAAAAGAAATGGATAATTTGCCCGTAAAAAGTACATCTTAATCATGTTGTACATTCAACATGCCCTTTCTTCCCGAAGAAGCCAATTGGTTAACATACAAGAAACAAGAATTCTAAATTGAGCTTCCAGTCAAGAAAACCGTAATAATGTGTGATAATATTTTTGTGTCACTGCCTTGAAACTGTGGAAATAATGGAACCCTATTGATTACATGAAAACAATGCACACAGAACTAACCTGCAAGAGCTATCCTGTATTCTTATCTACATAAAAGGCAACGGCAGCAGCATGGGTTGGGAGAAATAATGCTTTGACTTTTGAGCGGTGGTTGGCCACGTGTAGAGGTGTCAAAAGCTGACCCGACCCGATGGGTTGACCCAAACCCGCCCGAAAAAATACGATCCGAACCCGACCCGAAGGATGACCTAACCTGAAATGATCCGAACCCGAATGACCCGAAAATTTTTGGGTCAAACCCGACCCAACCCTAACCCGACCCGTTGACCCGAACTTTTTTTTTTTTCTTAAGGGAACAAAAAAATAAAATGAAAAAATTTAGCATATTTTATATTATAAAAAGTGTAGATTATACTATTTTCAATATAAATCTTAATTATAAATTTTTTTAGAATATTTTGAGATTTTTTATACAGTTTTAAATTTTATTTTAATTTTTAAAAATATTTTAAAAGAAAAATTTTCAATTATTTTTCAATCATATAATTTTCTTTGATTTTTAAGAATTTTTAGTAAAATTTTTGAAATTTTTAAATTTTTAAAATTTTTAATAAAAAATGTCACGTCATCATTTTTGATGACGTGACCAACCCGTGGGTTGACTCGAACCCGACCCGAACCCGAAGTGACACAACCCAAAATGACCCGAAGATAACTTGACCCGTAAGTAACCCGACCCGAAGTGACCCGAACCCGAAGTGACCCAACCCGAACCCAACCCGAACCCAACCCGATGACCCGTTTTGACACCTATAGCCACGTGTGCAAAATTCACAAGTGTTTTAAGAAGAAAATAGTGAAAGTTGAGTGGCATCGAATGCATGTGGAATCCTTGGAAGTAAAATATAGAGAGTAAAGCTTGCGAATCTTTTATTATTTGTGTGATTGTCTTTCCGGTAGATTTACATTACAAGCCAAACCACATAAATTCACGTGTATTTAAATTTTGAGTGTGCTTTTTTTTCACAGTAAATTATTATTTCAATTAAAATAATTAGTTTAAATCCGAGCTCTAATCGGTTTATTCTCAACAGATCCAAACTACCAAACACCCATTTCTCTCTTCTCGTAAATTTCTATATATGATGGTGGCCTTCATCCCTGTTGGTCGACCAATGACCACTAGCATTAATTATGCTCTGGCTAATAGCCACATCGCCATGGGCTCTCCAAAATATGCCCTACCTAATTTACAAGCTGGACTTGCTCTTATAGCCTAAGGAACAAGGTCCTGGGCCTTCCTTATTATTTCTTTGTTGTTGCTGAGACATGAGACGATTAACTAATACATCTAAGGCTTCCTTCATCCACCAATGCTGACAGGCTTCTCTTGCCTCTGCCACACTCATCTGTTTAATTATAACATATATGGGGATATAAAAATCAGCATTTCTTTCATAGGTATCGTAGTTTTTCACTTTTGATAGCTAAAATTATGGTATGCATACCCATATTCTTTGGCGAACGTTTTTCTCTGGCCAGAGATCTAGTTGCTCCTGAACGAGTAAAGGGAACATGTATCCTTCATGATATCTGTCCTGGGTTTTGCTCTTGAAGCTCCATTTGCCAAGTTCACACTACAATTATTAATTTTAATGTCAAAAAACTGCAAAGCAAGAATTTCAAAATTTAAGCTGTGTGCACTTAGGAAAAAAAAACAAAAAGAAAAAAAATTGCTGACCTCGACAATGCCTCGTACCCCAGCTTCTTCTAGTGTCTCCCGTGAAGCGGCCTCTTTTATGGATTCGTCTAATTCCCAACCTCCCTGATGATCAAATTGGTTGGTGTAAATATATTTGAGTGTAAAATTAAAAGCACTTCCATGAAAACATATTATAAACTATATATGTGTTACTAAGACTTACCTTGGGAAACAACATTCCCTTCTTTTTCTTCTGTGAACTAATGACAAGAACTTCTAACTCTTCCTCAGGGTCAAAGCAATTTTGTTTCTGAATTTTATATCTGTATGGTATGCATCTGGACAACAATAAAAATAGAAGGCAAGACACGCATTAATAGCCAAGAATGCAGGATATTCATGCCAAGAAAAGCCCCGTAATTAAGAGGCAACCAAGTAATTGTTGAAATTGGAAACGAGTGATGGACATAAACTATACATGCATAAAACAAAGTCAACTTTCATCTACTTCATTTTGTAAATCTCATTTTACCAACTTATTAGAAAGCAGTACACATGTAGAAGCACTTCCCCTGTTTTACAAGAAGACAAAGCACTTAATTGATGACAGTTTTGGATGTCAGAAAACGGGTTGAGCTATTGAGACTTTTGTATGTGTTAAGGAACTACCTTCATAACTCACAAGATTTTATTTTTATTTTTATTTTCCTTTTCTGCATTTTTTCTGTAAAATTCGTTTGGCAATTAACCCTTTTGTTATGCAAAGGAGACCTAAGTGCCTAAAATCTGGAAGCCAACATCCTTGACACACAAAGTGAGATTTTGAGAGAGAGGACAAACCCCACGACTAGGCGACGCCCTTTATTGTAGCGCTGCAAATGCCTGCCGGTGCGCGAGACCAAAGCCACAACATTTTCTTGACGAGGAACCAAAGCCACCATGTTTTTTTTTTGTTTCTTTCTTTTATTGTACCAACAAAATGTTTACTACTTTAAATTCAACACCTTACTGGAAATTTCCCGAAAGAGAAACGCAGAAAACCGGAACTCGAATCTGTGGAATCTCTCAACAAATGGAAATGGAATACAAATATTTGGGATTTAGTGAGCGAAACTCTCACTGAAAGCGGAATGAGAAGAAAGCAAGAACATGTGGTGCCTAGCGATGTAGCCAATAATGGAGGGACAGAAAATAACACATGGGCCAACCCTGGAATATCTTGAAAAGAAAACAATTTCTTAGTGGTTATGATAAGAGAAAACTACCCCTATATATAATAATGGTATGGTATGTCGAGCAAAGCGCAAGGCAAGAAGACCCCACCAGTGGTTCCGGGTTGGCTCGGAACCGGCTCAGAGAAAATGGGTCTGGGTAGTTGGCAGTTACGGTTAAACCATAGCCAAAGAGAGGTTTGGTTCATTTTCTGTGGGACGGTCCATTGGAAAACGGATCGCAATTTGCGCGGACTTAGGATATACATGTCGACGAGGCATTAGCGTATGTGATATGTCATCACTGTATATCCCTGTCATTGTTCATGTCATTATCAAGGTTGTCAAAACCGAACTGGTCATTGAATCGGAAAACTGAGAGGTTCAAGGTTCAATCGGTTCAACCGGTAAAACTGCGGTTAAACCGATAAAACCAGTATTTAATATTAAATATATAAAAATTAACTTTTTATATAACTTATATAATTATATAAAATGTTATATTATTTAAGAATGATAATAAATATTTAAAATAAAGTGTATTTTAAGAATTATATTAATATTTACATACATTAAGGATATTACAATTAGTATATTTAACAAAATATAATTTATAAAAATTAATTGAAAAAATAATATTTATAAATAGTGATTAAATATTAATTTTTAAAAATTTGAAGATTAAATTAAAAATTTTAATCAATTGAAGACTAAATTAAAATTTTTAGTTAAAATTAGAGTCTTAATTATAATTTAGATAAAATTTTGAGTCAAATTATAATTTAAAATTTTTTAGTTTAAATTGAACCGGTTCAACCAGTCCGATTTTTTGTCGATTTTTTCGATTTTTGATCAATTTTTTTGGTTTTTGACCAGTTTTTTTCGGTCCGATCCGAATTTCATTTTTAGGCTTGAACCGGATCAGACATAGGACTGGTTCCCAATTTTTTTAATTGAATCGATCGATCCAGTCCGATTCTTACTTCATTGTTCATGACTGGTTGTTTTCCCTTTCATGTAAACAATACAGGGGCAGTTGTTCAAAAAAAAAAAAACAACACAGGGGCGCGGGAATTTGCCACACCCCAGTAGGGTGACGCCACGATAATATTATTATGATGTTACTCTTGTTTTGAAAAATATTTTTTTAATAAAAATTATTTTTTAGTAAAATTTTTTTAAGAATCTTTTTTAAACAAATCAACATGTAGAGTAACGCCATATTTAGAATTTAAATTTTCAAAAAAAAAACTCAAAAAAGTTTTAAAAAAGAGAAAGAGAGAAAGAGATACGTGGTTGCCCACGTCTCCGTAATGGAATCTTTCTTTTTATCTTCTCCATTACAGAGATCGGGAAAAGAATAAAAATAAAGAATTGTGCGCCTTCATTGTTTAGTTTCTAGGTGTTATAAAATAAAAAGATGCAAAATCTGGTGATAAAGTTGAGATGTTGGGAAAATATATGTCATGAACTTTGTCCGCGATAGACATTTTCTTACATAAGAATAAGGTTCACAAGTTTATGAAACTCAAGAATAGCTATAATGGGAAAAGGAATTCCTGATCTAAATAAGAGAATCATCTATTTCCATGTCCACGGAATTGTCTGAAAATTTGATGCCAAAACAAAACCAAATTGAAACTATCTGACACCGTCAGTTGACATAGTGTTCACAAAGCTAGATGAAGAAAGGTAAAAACTTGAAGAGATTGGAGAAGTCAAAGTCAACCACGCATTTCTTACACCGCGGTTTGGATTGCAAATGTCCTGGGCACAACACGTATTGACATACGAGAACCAAAGAAAGTCAGCGATGACATTAGCATCCGAGTTTGAATTTAGTTATTAAAGCTGACATTGTGTTTGTGAGAAGTGAGGAAAGGAGAGTAGATATGTCAAATGAGTTGGACAGCACGTAAGTTAGCACAATCTGACACAATACAGGTCGGGTTAGACATGACCGAATTTGAATAGTATTAGGCTTGTATTAAATACGACTCGCTCTTTGGGCAAGAGTTAGGCTTAGACTCTATGACACGTGAGTCGAACTTGGCACGGCCCATGATAGGCTTGTGCCTAAGCATGACGAGGGCAAGCGCAACTCGAGTCCAAGCACGATTCGAGTCCAGACACGATTCAAACACTAGTTAGACACAATTCATGAATTAGTGGAAAATCAAATAAACATGTAAGCAACAAGTCTCAAACCTAATTGAAAAGTCAAGGCTTGTCCCTTTGGTAGTAAAATAAGAGTAGTGATTGAAATACTTTTTATATTTTTTTTACTCTCATTTAAAATAATACTATACTATTTCATAATTTTTTTAAAATCATGAATCATGAAAATTAGAGATCATATATGGTATACTTATTTACATTTCAATGAAAATGCATGAAATTATATATTATATTATATTATATTATATTATAGTATATGGAGCATTTACAACATAAAATTAAATTTTTGATCAAAGTCTAAGAATTTGAATTGAAATTTTAATTTTATTAATTAAATTAAATGGAATAATAGTTTGTTTGTATTTTTTATTAAATTCTAAAGATTCATTGTTGTAATTGGTTATTTAATATCACAAGTTTAAATATTTATTTAAAAAAGAAAGTTTTTTTGATCTTTCACTCAAATTGTATATTTATTTATTTATGAGCTATGTGCGACACAATTTAAGTTCAAAAAATGGATTGTGTATTGTACAGAATGATTTAAGCATGAGGAAAGGCTTAGACACGATACGATACGGTGCCGAGGCACGAAACGTCTCGAGCCTATAATGCCTGAATTTTTGGACCGTGTCGGGCTCGTTGTCTAAATTTTTAAGTACAGAACGGAATATAATTGGGTCGAGCCTTTGTACGGTACGAAATATATGGGCATAAAAAAAAGGGTCGTTCTTAGCACGACATGACTAATTTGACATGTCTAGAGGAGAGTGAGAGGAAAATAGAAGAAAAAATATTAATGCTTGTATTTTGGAAAATGTTTTTGCGGAAAAGAAAATGAGAGTGAGGAACTCTAATTTTCATTAGTGACCTACAAAATCCATTTTTTCAAAAATTGAGAGAAAGTTTGTTGATTTCTCTATTATTTATATCAGATGACTCTATTGTTTCTACTCTGCACAGAGTATTTTTCTTCTCCTCACTTTCCGCTTTTTCTCAAAAAAAAAAAAATAGTTTTTCTCTCTTATATTATCTTTTCTCATAGACAAGGGATAATAAAAAAATTTTCTCACCTCTAATTTTTCTCTCTTCTTCCCCCCCCCCACTTTTCTCTCTCTATACTTTTTTATCCAAACACAATGTAAGAGTGCAGCAACTATAGTACTAAATTATGTGGTTATTTTCAAATATGGTTTTAAAATGTGAATATGACCTATCTAATTGTGCGTTTATTTTTAAATTCTAAAAACTAACAAGATTTTTATTGCTTAATATTTACTTTGTCACTAATATGAGATTAATAGTTAATGTGAGTATTTGACCAATTTAATCGTGCTTGGAAATATGGTTTTCTTGCTAATTAATAACTTCTATTAACAAATTATAATATTATTTTGCCCAATAAAATATTAAAGGACTCTGTCGGCCAGCAGAAAATTTTCTGCGCTATGACGATTTTAATGGCCATGCTTCATTCTGCTTCACAACGCAACCACAGTACACTTGAGTTTTCATTAAATCATTTTCTCAAAGAAGAAAAAAAGAAGAGTCTTCATCAATTCATATTTAGGCCTTGGTTAATTAGGAGCTAGCATATATATAACACTTGCTACTTCACTTTGAATCAATATATCTAGATTAATCGCATCAGATTGGACGGATTTCATTTGAGGTCATTCCTTAGAAGTCTTGTAAATAGACCCATGGTGTTCAAATATTAACCTAGTTTAATGGGGACTTGGTCATTCCTAACTGCCTTATTATGATTGGAACTTGAGACCCACAAAATAAAAATCTATGTTTTAACAAGCGAAATGTCTGAAGATATCAATAAGTACCTTTTCTAATGGCAATAATTCTTATTCCTCCAAACCTCATATTTTAGCGTGATTCTCATGCTCAAGGTTCCCTCTTGCGTCGTGAGAATCAAACTTAAAATAAGGCGGCTATCGTATATACACAATGTTAGATTTGCCCTTACAAATAATTTCAGAGAAAATTGATGGCAGTACAATGAAAGTAACGTGTTAGGGTAGTGATAATGTGGCGTAATTTAGTAAAAGAATTATATTAAATTTAAAATGCATGCCTCGTCAGGTTTTTCACTGCATTGCTACGTAGTTACCCTCTTAAGTGAATTATAAGTGGTGATAAATAGATGTTATTTCTTTCATCTCTAATTATACTTTTCAGAATAAAATGTGGCAACTCGTACATTTTATGTTTTGTCATTTGAATATATCAACCCACTTGCTTACAAAGAAAAATAAAAATCTTAGTCAACTTTAAAAGTTCCAAGTAATTATAAATTTAAATTGGAAAATAAAGACCCGAATCATTAAAAATGTTGGATTAAAGATGGATCAAATATGGATCTGGTCGGAAAGCACTTAACACTTATATAAATTACTGCCATGATTTTGATTCTCGTGCAATAAATCACTGAAAAAGCATGCAGCTCCCCGTCAATATATGGAAACTTTAAATCTAATTGAATTGATCCATCGCATTATTATTATTATTATTATTATTATTATGTTTCATTTCAATTGAAATGGTCATATATACCTAACGGTCTTCCGCAAATAAAGCGTATGCACATGGATATGATCATATGAAGAAACTTTTATATTTGTACATGTATAAAGATTTCTAATTTAAATCATATTTTTTGATAAGTATAATTCACTTATAATCTTATACAATACATAAGTAGGGCCTACATAAAATTAAAAAATAAAATATATTTATATAGTATAAAACTAGAATGCGTGGACATAGACACAGACGCAGACACCAGACATGTATATAGAGATATGCAGATTCTTTGAAAATTATGACACAGGTACAACGTAAATACGACAATAAAATATATATTAAATATTATACATATGTAATTTAGATATTTTTAATAGATTTATTATTTTTTAACATAAAACTTATAATGATTATCATGATGTTTTATTATGTAATTAATATTTTGTCAAAAAGTTTAAAAGAATATTATATATTACATAATATATAAGAAATTATAAAGTAAATAGTTAATTGTTTTAAAATTAACATAATTGATAAATATTAAATATCTTTTAATTATAAATTTTTCTATCATCAAACTATTCTTCAGTGTGTTTATGAGAAAAAAAAAGTGTTATGTGCATCATCTTTAATAAATTTAAAATTAATTTTCATATGTATTATATATATCCGGATATTAGACACTTTTAGTTCTTGTATCATGTGTGTCTGAATTTCATTTTTTTATTTTTTTATTAAATATATTTTAAAGTATTTAACACATGCCTAAAAATTATCGAACGAGTGTCATACATATTGGAACTGCTGGCTCATTAACAAAGAGAGGAAAAAAAAAGAGAGGCTATAATCTCGTAATTAGAGATGTCCTCTAACCAATTTAGCTAATGTTGATTCTCTAGACGTAGTGAATATGAATCTTAATAATTACTTTTGAAATAATGCTCCACTCACTATTTAATACCCTTGACATTTTCTAGGAAAGCATGGCCGGCACCGCTAATGTCAACGATATAAGGGAAAAACAAGCCCCCATGATAATTAATAAATTGGCCGGCGACATGTCGGTTAACAGTGAAAGCTTGGACATTTGTTAGATATAATTACATAAATGGGTTGGCCTGTCAATCAAAATTAAAGTCAGTGGCGGAAAACATGGGTAATTTGACAATGCCTAATCAATCAATACATGGGTATTGTTATTCTTCGCGAATCATTTACTCATTATATTTTATCATCATAAAATAGCTGTAATTTACTTAAAATTATGTGGAAAAAAAAAATGCAATATCAACTGTTTTCTCCGTGTGTATCTCGTTGAGAAAAATAGTTCAGTCAAAGTTTTCAAAAATTTTCCACAAACTCTGCCGGATATTAATGAATTATCGACTGTTGGTGGCGATAAACATGTTGTTACTTAACCTAAATGGCTTAGTGTGTGCCCTTTATAGTTTGGATCGTGATCTCTTAGATATTCTACATGCAGTGAAATCGGGCTTGCATCAACATTTTCGCAATGCACTTTTTTTTGTGAAAAAAAAAATTGAGTTTGTATCCACGTTGGGTTCACTTGTTGCTTTAATCTTTGTCGTTGTAAATGCCGATTCCTTAAATGAGAAATAGATATAGTGGAGGACACAAAAAAATTTGCAAAAAAAAGAAAACAGAATTATGGGAATCTCTTAACTTAAGTGCTTTTGTTATATCGAAAATAAACCTGTCTTGTGGAACTTTTTTTTTTTTGAGAAACTGTCTCGTGGAAATTTGAGAAAGTTGAGATCTGATTATTCAATATTCTTTACCCTCGTGGCCAGCCATGTTAAAAGTTATTAGTTATTTAATAATTTTTATTACGGTGTCTTTGATTTGTCCAAACTAAAAAATGATCTCATCAGATGAAAATGAAAGAAGAAGAATTAACGCAAATCTTGTGGTTGATATATGAGGGTCTCAGATTAGGCTTATAAACCATAATAACTAATTTTCTCTCATTACACATGCCGGGGTCTAAAATCTTCCTCATCTTTCGTAATTACTTCGTAGATGATGATGATAATTGATAACCATGCCAGGGAAAATAAGCTAATGGACTTTGTTAAATTAAATACTTATTCATCTCCAACGCGCAGTTAATTAGTCTAGAATCCTTAACTCAACGTTAAAGCCCACAACTTGTGCCATCTACCGGGCCAGAATTTGGCAAAAAGCAATTATGTTCAATCAGTTAAAGGTCCCCAAATTAACATAAAAGGGTTCAGAAAATTACTAAACCAAGCAATTAAGCCATTTTCAAGATTGAATTTCAATCTAACGTAGCGGACCATGAGTCATTCTTTGATATCACGAAGGCAGCGGGTCTAGATTACAAATTCGCAGTAGAGGAATTAAGGAAATCACACATCTTTAGTGTAATTAATCATAGAATAATTCAACTCTTAATTCCAACGAACTTAAATTCTATTACCCACAAAGTAAAAAAAAATAAAAATAAAGCAGTTTATTTCAATTAAACATTTATGGCAAATCAACTTGACGTCTTTTTTTTTATTTATTAAAAGACCCATTTTCTCGTGAATTACTTATTTTTATTTTTTTTTTTATAAATCTCAAGTTTTAAAATATGAGAACTTCATGATAAAAATCTAAATTTTAAATCTCTTAGGAAATACTTCAGTGATTAGATTTTAAGACTTCTATTTTAGAAGTATTTGTGTAAACCATTAAAAAAGAAAAGAAAAGAAAAAAATAGTAAGGCAATCTAGAAGGTCATCTTCTAGAAGATAAAAAAAATAAAAAAAATAAAAATGAAGAAGAAGTCAAAAATGGTGGCAATGATAAAAGTTCAATGCCAATGTATGCAAAAATTGGTTGCCATCCAAAATTCCAAATTTCAGGTAATTTACATTTGTCACATTAGAAATAGAGTATATTTATAACTGACATTCCCTAGTTTGAAAAATTATAAAAAACATACTTTGACTAATAATCCGTTAGTCAATTTGGACGGAAAATATTAATTGACCATCATAACCATCATACCCTCATATATATATTTAACTCAAAAAACCCTAATTTCTTTTTTAGCTATCTCTATCTTTTTCTCTCAATCTAAAATGAAAATCTCAAATTCCAAACATGGAGTTGGTGTGCTCCATCTTTTCTTTTTTTTTTTGTGAGCTTAGAGTTGGCGTGCTCTCTTTCTAATGTCCAAGGTATTAGGGTGATTAGGGTGGCGGCAGTGTGGAGGAGATGAGAGGGTTATAATGGAAGTGCTTGCTGGTGGTGGTGGTGGGGGTGGCGCAGAGGAGGTGTGATCTAAGATGGCAGAGGGTAAAATGAGAAGCCATTTTGATGGTCGGGTTGAGAGGAATCGACTTGTTGTGCTGGCTTGCCAGAATTCATAAAAAAAGGTTGTTAGTGGAACCAAGAGAAAGGTGCTCGCGGAGGAGCGGCGGCGGCTCGCAAGCGGAGAGTCGTCAGATGACGACGTTGGACCAAGATCGGAGTCGTGAGCAGCAGGGGAGCAGAGATTAGATGCCGTTGAACTATTCTATAACGGTTTGGGTCATTGGAAAGAGAGAACGGAGCGACAGGAAGGCGACGGAGCAAGGTGACGGCAGCAACTTTGGGCGGCTATTCCAGGAGATTTCTAGCTAGATCCCGGCGCATGAAGACTTGGGATGTGTAGCTCGACGAACAACAAATTCAGAGAGGAATTTCTGGGCATCACTGGCGACTAGCAGCGGCGGCACTAACAGTGATAACGGCGGCAGTTCGGCAAGGTTGGGGCAACAGAAGATAAAAACATATTTTAAAGTCTTTTGTGGTTTTTTTTTTTATTTATTTTGATAGTTTTGTGAGTGATTTTCCAGAAAAAGGAGATTATGTTCTGAGTTGAAAATAAAAATTTGAAAGCTTTTAATTTCTAGTTTTAGCTTGAAAGCTGAAAAAGAAATTAAAGTTTTCTGAGTTAAATGTATATATGAGAGTATGATAGTCAATTAATATTTTTCGTCCAAATTGACTAACGGACAGTTAGTCAAAGTTTGCTTTTTGTAATTTCTCAAATTAAGAAATGTCAGTTGTAAGTATGTCATATTTCTAAGGTGACAAATGTAAATTACCCAATTCCAAATGCCAACCACTCTAAGAAGACTTTACATGCTTACATAGTAGCTTTAAGAGCCTATAAATAGGCTTGAACCCAAGTTTTGCAACACACCCCCGTGAGAGAAAAAACATTGCAAAATCCATTGTAAAACCAAGTTTTTCCAAAACTTCTCCTATATGTTTTCATATGTTAGACGTATACATTCTGAACGCCATTAAGTGCGATCTTCTACATATAAGTTCTAAAATATTTAATATACATATTTTCATATATATTTTGGGTATATACTCTTCTGTGACCTCCAATCGAGATCTATGATAATAAATATCCAAAATACTAAATATTCGTCTAAGATTAAACCCCTCCGACCCTCGGCGAAGTCAGTCCACTTGAAATAAAACCTCTACGGCCCTCAGCAGAGCTAAACCAGTCCGAGTGGGATCAAGCCTCGGCCTTTAATGGAGTCAAATCAGTCCACCTGAGACCAAACTCATACGGCCCTCACCAAAACCAAACCATTATGAACGAGATCAAATCTTTATGGCTCTTATCGGAGTTTCAACATCCCCTAAGATCAAGCCTTGGCCCTCAATGGAATCCATTTCCTACAGTTCAAGAGCACGCTGTGAAAATTCAAAATCTCTCGGTCAAGATCAAACTCGGGCAACCCTTGACAAAAATCACACAGGAGCATTAATCAGATGATTTACCAGAGATTGACTCCACATAAATTTTAAATTTTTACTTGTAATCTGTATCTATATTTTTCGCAGCCTAACTGTTCAAGGTCGAAACGTACTGGTCGTCTATTTACAAATTTGGCATGCTCAATAAGACCTCTCTGTCTCTCATCACCTGTTCCTTAAAAAAAAAACAAAACAAAACAAAAAATTCAGCAGGAATCCAGCTCCCTTATGGTGCAAAAGAAGAGCATGACTGTTGCCACTAGCAAAAAGGCGATTGCTTTATTACCTGCATCAACTACCCTACTTGGGTACACAAGTCCACAGACTGGCGCATGGACACAATTCCTTACCACTCAAAGGAGTCCACAAACTCGTGCAAGGACACGGCTCCTCGCCACCAACAAAATTCAAATGGAGGATCTGCAATTCGCACAGCAGCTATATTTCTCACGTAAACGGAGAAATCGACCACCTACCATGACCGAAATTGGGGGTAGAGCATCAAATTCTGCCCAACAGCAGGATCTGACACGTTATGCTGAAACAAGTAGGGAAAAATCAAAAGGACCCCCCACTGCAGTTTTTCGTGGAGCATTATCTACTAACGTTAACATTGTGATAGCTGACACTCCTAGCTTTGAAGACCTGCTTGCAGAAATAGAAAGAGGACTTTTATAGCTGTAGAAGATCATAGATGAGCTAATTGCCGACCTCGAATGAAGGCATTCAAAATAGCCCAAACAGCGGTAAATTTCTGAAACGTTATTATGTGAAAAAAGAAAAAAAAATAAGGAAAAAATAAAAAGACAAAAAATTGAAAAAATTAAAAAAACAAAAAAGAGAAAAAAAAATTCAAAAAAAAAGAAAAAATTCAATTAAAGAAAAAGGAAAAATTCAAAAAAAAATGAACAAAGAAAAAAAATCATTAAATAAAAGAAAAAAAAAGTTTGAAACTCATGTGCAGATTCAGAACTCATTCTCAAAATCCCAATTTAGATTCTAGGGCAGACCCCAACCCCAACTGAAACCCAAAACTCAAATTCAAATCATAGGCTCAAAGCCCAAAACCAAATTCTAATTCAAGTCCAAATCCCCAAAACCTATCAAATCCAAACTCGGGGTCAAACTCCTAGGTCCAAGTTACAACCCAAAATCCAAATTCAAATTTCAGGGCAGACCTCGAACCCGGATCCAAATTTCAGCTCAAAATCCAAGTCCAAAATCAAACTTGGTTCTAAAGCCAAACAACTCCAACTTAAAACCCAAATTCAGATCCAAATCCGAGCTCTAACCCACAAGCCAAACCCAAATTCTGGCCTAAAAATCTAAATTCTGACTCAAAGCCCAAATCAGCAACACAACACAATTCAATACTCCTGCCTCGCACGAGTATAAAAGGCAATCAACTGAAGCACACTCCTGTCTCGCACGAGTATAAAAATTGATCAACTAAAACATACTCCTGCCTCACACATGTATAAAAGGCAAACAACTCAGCAACAACAAACTCCTGCTTCGTACGAGTATAAAAAACGACACCACAGTTTAACACAGTTCAACACTTTTACCTTACACGAGTATAAAAGGCGACAACTACAACAACAAATCCACACTCCTACCTCGCACAAGTATAAAAGGCGAACGGTTCAACACAATTCAACACTCCTGCGTCGCACGAGTATAAAAGGCGACAATCCAACACAGTCCAACACTCCTGTCTCGCACGAGTATAAAAGGCGACAGTTCAACACTCCTACCTCGCACGAGTATAAAAAGCGATCAACTGAAACACACTTCTGCCTCGCACAAGTATTAAAGGCAAATAGTTCAACAACACAGTTTAGACTCTTGTCTCGCACGAGTGTAAAAGGCGACAACACAATTCAACACTCCTGCCTCGCACAAGTATAAAAGGTAATCAACTAAAGCACACTCCTGCCTCGCACTAGTATAAAAGGCGATCAACTGAAGCACACTTCTGCCTCGCACGAGTATAAAAGGCGATCAACTGCAACACACTGTTATCTCACACGAGTATAAAAGGCGAATAGTACAACAACACAGTCCAGACTCTTGCCTCACATGAGTATAAAAGGCGACAACACAATTCAACACTCCTACCTCGCACGAATATAAAAGGTAATCAACTAAAGCACACTCCTACCTTACATGAGTATAAAAGGCAATAGCTTAGCAACAATAAATTTCTGTTGCGCACGAGTATAAAAGGCGAAACGATAACAATTACATAGCACAGTTCAAAACTCTTGTCCCGCATGAGTATAAATTGTGAACGGTTTAAAATATAATTTAAAACTCTTGACCTACAGGAATATAAATTGTGAACGGTTTAAAATCCAATTCAAAACTCCTGACCCGCATGATTCTAAACTGTGAACGGTTTAAAATCCAATCCAAAACTCCTGACTCGTATGAGTATAAACTGTGAAGTGCCCAAAAAAATAAAAACAATTGAGGGTTTGAATATAAATCATTATTCTAGTCTCAACCTTTTACTCGTTCTCACCGTATGTCAAACTTCTGCTCTCTTTCAGGAAGAAAAATGGATCCAGTTGCAGAACCTCAAGACAAGTGAGAGGATAGGTCACCACGCGTTAGATGGGGACCAAGTTCGATGCAACTGCAAATTTTGGAGAAGTACTTCCATAACAATAAAAGTGCTTGTCCTAGTTTATCACAACTCTCCCGACTTACTTCACAATTGCGACCGTACGGATCAGTCGAAACAAAAAAAAGTGTAAATCTGGTTCCAAAATCGGAGAAACAGGTAGAGAAAAGCACAAAGAGCTGCTGCTTCTGAAATACAGTCTACCATCACAGCTGTTCCTATTATTAGATCTCACAAATATGGCGTCGACTTCAAATGAGGCAGGTCCAAACCCCACCACTGCAATGGTCTCTCAAGGCTATTTCAACCAAAGTTGTAACCTTTGGTGCTACACGTACTGGTCTTGGTAGTTTTATGGAGTCAGCTAAGGATTCATCCCTTACGGGCACTTCACTCCAGGAGCAAATCTTGCACCAAGAGGGAACTATTCCGGTGAGATTTTGCTTCTGTTTTCAGAACGTCCCAACGATATCAATCGGTCGGAAAGTTCAAGCAATGTCAACATCATCAGCTTGCTAAACAAGGACGCAATTGACTTGGAGCTGTACCTCGGGCCCTGCCAGGACGACCGATAAGGATAAGGAGCTGTGACTGTTGCGGCACACGGTAATGACTTTTGCGACACGTGTCAGCCTCTGCCTCTTATGTCTCTTATGGAGAAAGGAACATGAAGGACTCCACCAAATTTCGGGTACCTGCTTTTGACTTTAAAAAAAAATAAAGATTTTTTGGTGTGTATGTATTTCCTGCATACCTAAATCGCAGAACTCACCCCTTCAGTTCTTTCCTCTCTCAGAAAAGAAAATGGCTAGCCCCTACACTTGCTTTTTCAGAAAATTCTTTGATCAAGAAGCTGGAGGCGAACGAGCTAAAAAGAGAAAGAATAGTCGTCCTTGAGAGATTCCTAAAAACTCTCGAAACTCAACCTCCAATGTCATCGGTGTCATGGAGTTCCAACCACTCTTCTTAGTTCACATCAATCACAGCGGGACGAGAAACTGTGATCATCCTCATCTCTTCTCAGATGCGGCAACGCACAGGAAAGTTCCAACTACTCTTCTTATGTCGAAACAAACTCGGAGATCATCACTACAGTCTGTTTCTCTATGTGTTGGTTTTGAAGTTTCGTAGTACTGGACCTTCTTCATGGGGAGGTTTAAGTTCTGTCTTTCACTAGAATTATGGAACTTCAATGAACTTTTACGAGTTTTGGAAGCTCGACATCAGCTAGGCCAACCAAAGTTGAAAACTTCAAGATTCAATGTCTAACAAGATGTCTCAAGTTTTAAATTGGATTTCAAGACTCGGTTCGAGTCATGTCTCTGATATCCTTCCTCATCTGATATCCAAAATATTAAATATTCGTCTGAAATTAAACCCCTCCGGTTCTCAGCCAAGCCAGTCCACCTGAGATAAAGTCTCTACGGCCCTCAACGGAGCTAAACCAGTCTGAGTGGAATCAAGCCCCAGCCTTTAGTGGAGTCAAATTAGTTCAGCTGAGATCAAACTCATACGGTCCTCATCGGAGTTCCAGCATCCTCTGAGATCAAGTTTCGGCCCTTAGTGAAATTTTTTTTCTACAGTTCAAGAGCACGCTGTGGAAATTCAACATCTCTTGATCAAAATCAAACTCGTGCAGCCATTAACAAAAATCACACAGTAGCATTAATTGAAGGATTTACCAGAGATCGACCCAACATAAATTTTAAATTTTCACTCGTAATCTGTCTCTTTATTTTTTGCAGCATAACTGTTCAGGCTCGAAACGTATCAGTCGTCCATTTACACTTGGGTTTAAATTTTAGGATGGGAGGAAAAATATTTATAAGATGAGAGAACTACTCTTATTATATAACTCACGTCCTATTGAACTTCATAATAAACCAAAAATAAATCTAAATGCTAAATTCGAATGTCTCTAGAAACCAACTCCACGACTTCATTGATATTCCAGAAGATGTGACATAATTTTTAGGCCATTCTATTTTGTTTTGGAAAAACGGGCTAACTAGTAACCAATAAACACGACAGCAAACAGCATATGTATCATAGTTGAAAATTGGTCATTACGGTTAAATGAAAAATTAGAGGTTCAAATCTCATATCTTACTAATTTTCTTAATTTTGTTGTATGTGTATATAAGTTATAATCATCCTTAAAGATAGAAAATAAATAATGAAAAAAATAAAATAAATAAACACGGCACCAATAGGAGGCCATCGGGCCATAAATGAAAAGTTACAAAGTAGTAGGTCCAGGCACAAGGGGTGCCACAACTAGATCAGACAAAAACGAAAGACCGGAAGGATTGCTAGACATTGTCTTTCGCTTTGTCCTCAATAAATTAATTCAAAAAGGACCAAGTCAATCTTTCGGCTGGCGTCCTCCAAGCAAATTTTGAGCCAAAGAGTGCGGTACTGTCTGCCCTCACATGGGCGTGCATGCAATGGCCAGGGCTTTTCATTACAGCCACTAATTTGCATGGAAATAAAGATTTAACAACGTAGCTTTTTGTGGCTTTTCCTGCTTCTAGTAGGCATTGAAAAAAGGAAAGGAGACTTCTCTTTGTTCATCTAGAAAAGCCCACGGCCACTTTTAATTTTCCAATTTATTGTTTGCGACGTTGTTTTTTTTTTTTTTTTTTGCGGGGGAGGGGGGAAGGTGGGGGGGGGGGGGGGGGGGGGGGGCGGGGGGGGGGGGGGCGTGGAGATGTTCCATTAATGCATGCTTTACCAAAGTCTCAACGCTTGACATTCATTTTGTGGCCGCAACTCTTCTGTCGGGCATGTGGAGTTAGTGAAAAGGGAAACGAGGCCACTCTTTGTTAATGCTTGGATCGAGTTCAATAAAGACTGGTTACCTTGCCTAATTGCACACTTGATATATCTCTATCTTCATTATCTAAGAAATGGAGCAATGTTCGATCCAATCTTACCACGCACCGCACTCAATTCAATGATCAAGCAATTATCCGGGTTCTTTTACTTTTTAATAGAAATTAAAATTAGTTATATATGATCCAGTTATTTTCAGCTATAATTCAGAGTCATTTTCAAAATTAATTGTCTCCTATTAGAGTCACAATCTACTTGATTAACAAAAGATATGAAAATAACCTATTATGCATAAAGCAGACAGCCTCAGGCATGAGCCCAAACTTAACTTGACTCAGACCGAGGCCCACAAACCAAACTCAAGACTCTGATTTAACCCCCACTTGCTTGGGCCGATGCTAAGGCCCAAAGACCAAATGCTAACCCAGCTTAAGCAAAATTAGTGTT
Source organism: Carallia pectinifolia (assembly GCA_037832335.1). Classification (NCBI taxonomy): domain Eukaryota; kingdom Viridiplantae; phylum Streptophyta; class Magnoliopsida; order Malpighiales; family Rhizophoraceae; genus Carallia; species Carallia pectinifolia. The sequence goes on from CM075449.1 coordinate 12,978,648, forward strand.
TTAAGGGATATTTTAGTAGTTTGTGCACATATTTTTATTCTATAAGTTTTGGATTTAAATTCTAAAAAAAGATGGGTAGGATTTATGAGATAGAAATCAACTCTTATTTTGTAGTGTTTTTCATCTAATAAATCTTTTAATGGACAAAAAAAAAACTAAATTACAAGATCATGTGTATTAGTTTAAGTGGTCACCAAACTTATAAATTAAGGATGTGATTGAGAGTTTAACTCCTACCACATCTTTCTCACATTTTTTTTTTGTATGAGTTTAATTCTCTTCAGACCAAAAAAAAAAAAAATTGAATTATAATATTGGCACTTGGGAGTAATCCATGCCATGAATCTGAATCTGACCTCAAACCCAGGTCAGTTGTCGTGTTATACTTGAATTAGATGCTGGCAGGTAATTTTGCCATGCATGTACAGACTCCAATTTCCCAACTTTATATTATCATAGTAATAGATCCACACAGTAATAAACTCGTACAATGTATAGGTTTAATAATATTTTTTGACAATTTATTTTTATTTATTCTATTTAAAAGAGAAAAAATTAAAAAATACATTTTAATGTAGAGTATGTCTTTTACTTTTTAAAGAAAATAAAGCTATTTTTTTTAAGGAAAAAAGAAAGAATTGCTGAGTAGTAGTTTTTTTTCTTGACTCCTGAGGAAATTTTAGTATAGTCTTTTTTCCTTTTTCAGAAAAATAGATAAATTAAGGAGATTTTTTTAGTCTTTTTTCTTTTTTAAAAAAGAGAATTTGAGAATATTTTTTTATTTTTTATTGTTTTATTTTATTATAAAATCTTATAATCATGAAGATTCAATTAGAGTCAAAATAGTATTATATAAATTAGTAGAATCTTTATTTAATTACAATTAAATTTATAGCATTTTAATCTTAATCTTGTATTGATTATAATAAAATTTTGATAACTATAAAATAATTTGATATTTTTAATCTATAAATTTATAAAAATTTAGTAGAGTAAAAAATTGGGATTTTCTCTTACATATACATTCTTGAACAAAACTTTACTAATTAAATAGAAATTTTCAAAGAGATGCAGATGCAACATGCCGTAGACACATCAACTACACACGTTACTTAAACAAAAAAGAAAACGGTTAAAAAAAAAAAAATAAACCATACAACGCACACAATCTTATGTAAGCAGGTGGCCACGTTGGGCGTATTGTATTCATGATAGTATAGGTACACATTTTCTTGTTTTAGTAGGAAACAAGTTGTCGTCTAGAGGTTAATTTATTAAAAGAATTTTTAGAATATAACTATATAAAAAAATATAATTTAATGGATTTATTATGTAATAAAAATTATAGTATTTTTTTTAATTGTATTTGTAATTTATATAATTATATAACGAATTTAATAAATTAAAATTCAAAAATTTTTCCGATCAATTTTTTCTAATTATATAACAATGCTCTTATTGCACAGTTACACATAATAAAATTTCATGCTCACTTATCAAAGATTGGCCTAGATTGAACCTATTATCCACGGGCCACATTGTCCGTGGTGATGATTTATTAAAAATGAAAGCTATTAGAACCTAAGAAATGAATTAAGTTTACTTTAGATTTGACTAAAGAGAAAGGGTAATCGGCATTAAGCATTTGAATGTCTTTTCTTCGCCAAAGATTTCTCAAGAATCAATTACTCGAGGCTTAGAGAATATTGAGAGAAATCCCAAACTATGAGAAAACTAGGCGTGAAGGAAAAGAGGACCACCTATTACGGACATATTCAAAGTTAGACGACCTGCGTCCTTTTTTTTTTTTTTTTTTTTAAACTAAAGTGATGGCTTTCTTTCTGACCGGAGAATGAGAATTTTATAATGAAAAATATAAGTGGATGCGTATGAATAAAAATGAAGTGAATACATAATAGTTTAGATCATTGAATTGTAAAAAATTTATTAAATTTTTAAAAATAAAAAAAAAGATAAACTATTAAATATTATTGAATTAACTGTATACCTTCTATATACCCTCTTAAATATATTTACATAATAACCGTCATTCTATAAATAAGGCCCATAAGAAACCTCCACAAAGCAGGTTGCACTAAAAAAAATGACTATCCATTTACTCAATATTTTATTGATAGACGTGAAAAATAGAAAAATGATACTTTTTGAGCCACTGCCAAGAAACTCTTGATTAAAGCGATTCGTGCAATATGAGCAAGTTTTCTCGTAGCTTATTTCGTATTCATGAGTAAAACCTTTAGCCATTAATTGAGCTTTGAAGCCATGATAAAATTATAAAAGAGAATAAAACTAGAGAGAGATAAATTGAGAGAGATTGAAATATTGTGCATGTTGAAATGTAGGAGGTTACACCAATTTATAAAGGGAGAGACATACGAAATAAGGAATTTAAATAAGAGAAAAATTCATAAAATAATATTAATGAAGATTATGGAGATCCTTAATTTTATTCTAAAATATATGTATAATGAATTGAGACTCTATACTGTGCTATATATCAAAATCAGGAAAATTTTAACAAAAGAAATGGATCTTTTAGCTTGAACTGATGAGAAAGTTAAAAGTCGTTGGGGTAATATGCGTTCTCAAAAACCAACTCCTCAAATTTGTAAGGATGCTGAAGTTCATATGGCTCAATCAGTGGTGGGGAAACGGAAGGTGTCTTACCAGGAGATAGTCTTGAGTTAGGCTAAGCAGCCGTCAGGAAGCTTTGCGTGAGCAAGAAAATGATTACATGGTCTTAGATGACAAAAATGATCTTAGAACCCACGAGAAACGTATATTCAAGAAACAATTTCATTTCCCAAGAAAACCAAGTCCAAGGAAATGAAGAACCCTCAAGTGCGAAATTTTGCCTAGATGGAAAAATCTTTGTTAGGAATCTACCCCGCTGGATGAAAAGGCACGAACTATCTGAGGTCTTCCGATAATTCGGACCCATAAAGAACGTAATATCGATCAGAAGATGAAAAAGAGATATACGAAGAATGAAGAGAAAGGTAAGAATTAGTGTTTCTCATTTTGTGTCTTATTCTTTATTGAACCTAGTGGAGACTTTTTTTTTGTTTTTTTGGAAAGATTTCAGTTAGTTTAATTTTATTAGTTAGAGTTTTAATTTAATATCATGGTATATTATAATTCTAGATGTTCTTACGCGGCAGTTTTTAATATTAAAATTATTGAAAATTCAGTTTCTGAATTTTTGAATTTTTTTAATTTAGTAAAATTTCAATAATTATAATCTTTTTTAATATTCTAATAGTATTAAAATTTTAATACTTGTAGTCATTTATAGTATTCTATTAAAATCTTTTTTAATATTCTAATAGAATTAAGATTTTAATAATTGTAATCTTTTTTAGTCTTCTATTAAAATTATAATTATAATTTTAATTTCAATATCAATATCATTTAGTTTTCTTTTTCATATTATAAAAAGGAATTAATATTCTTTATTTACATTCTTAGTTGCAAAATAATTACAAGAAGTGTTTTAAGGGCAGTAGTGCTTGAATCCACCAATTTACTCATATCTTTTTCTCTCACTGATATGTTGTATTTTGCACAAAATAATTGCTCTTTTTCTTGGCTTTTTATTTGTGTTAACTTATATTCGACTTGCAAATTATAAAACAAAAAAAAATTATTAATTCTACGCATCACAAGATTTATTTACTAGTATCATATATCATATATAAAATATAATAATAGAAACTTAGAGAATATTTACATATTTACGTGGCAGCCTCTGATAATGAAATTTTCAAAAACTCAATTTCTAGATTTTTAAATTTTTAAATTTTTTAATTTAATAAAATATCAATAATTTTAATCTTTATTAATTAGTATTGTAATAGAATTAGGATTTCAATAATTGTAGTCTTTCTTAGTATATCCTATTAAAATTATAATTTTAATTTCAATAGATTTCAAGATCACATATGCATGTAGTCCTTTTTTTCACTTATAAATGCCTAAATATCCTTTTATTTTTCTTAACTCGATTTCTCAATTTCAAGTTTTAGCCTTTTCATCCAAACAATTTTGCATTAAGGTTAGTTCTCAAAATTAATTATAGTTATTTAAGTTTTTGAGTTATTCTTCTTTTGATGGGTGAAGAACAACCCCTCACAATTACTTTGAACACACAATCAATAAGTTTCTGTGAACAACCCCTTACAATGACTTTGAACACACAATCAACAAGTTTCTATGAAACTTTTGATCACATGAACATTGTTGTTCTTTTCACTGACACTTGAGCTCAAGCTCTTCACTTTTTCTCTTTCTTTTTCTCACACACTTTATATGGATTTCCCCAATATGTTCAATCTCAAAACCGTTCTTCTTATAAGGAGGTATTCTACCTTCTTTATACACAGTTAAGTCACAACTAGCCGTTGGCCCTTGATACTTTTTTAAAGTGTGTAGATCATTCTCGAAAAAGAATGTCAACTCTCTGTCTGCTGAGATATTGGTCGACCTCAGACCTTATCTAGTCGACCAACTCAAACTTTCTATAACCCTGGACTTTAGTCTTCTAGTTGCATCGGTCGATCGCAGACTTCATCTGGTTGACCAACCAAAACTTTTTAAAATTCGTTTAACTTGTCTCATAGCTACATCGGTTGACTAGGGCCATCATCAGGTCGATCGATCTGAACTTTCTGTAACTTCTCACTCTCTACTTCCTTCACATCCGGTCAAACAGGGCAACACATAGGTTCGATCAGTCTGGACTTTCTATAACTTTTCACACTATCTTTTCTAAACACTAGGTCGACCACAATCCTCGTCAGGTCAATCGACTTGACTTCGTTGTATCTTCCAACTCATGGAAACTTCCTTCTTTGCCAGTGATCTCACAATATCACAATAAACACCTTTCAATAATAGAAGATATAACAGACACTACAAGATCTCACATTGATTGTTAACTCATTCAAATTCAAATAAACAGATCTTGCTATATACACTAAGATATCTATCATATAAGCTCAATCGATCAATATAAACAAAGATATATAACATATAAACTCAATAAATCATTATACATAAATAAGGTAATATAATTAATACGAACGGTCATCAATCAATAATGGGGTCAAAATATCTAAACTAATACTCAACAAAATCTAACAAACTCCCTCTTTTTTATAATGACAACCATAATTGATTGATGAATTAAAAAATATGAAATGATGCACAAGTATAGCTCCCCCTAAGTTCATCCTTCCTCTATCCAATGCACAATAACCAATCAAAGCAAGCAAAGCAGCAAATAGGTACTGTTGGAATATAAATGGTATTTTAAAATGCTTGAATCCCACATGAGAAAGAGAAGCCAAATATTATTTAACAAGTGAGTATAAATAAGAGACAAGAATCCCACACGGGAAAGAAAAGTTAAGTTTTACTTGTTCATAATCCAGCATCTTTCTCATGTTTCATAAAATAAAAGACCCATAAGAGATCTTGCACAACCCAAACCCAAGGCCGATATGAGCGGGCCCATGTGACCCCACGCAGTGGACAGACCTTGGCCGGTCCACTCTCAATCCCAATGTTTTGAAACCTTTCAGAGATTTTGGTCAAACTAGCCGTTTTTAGCTGTTGGAGGACCAGTGGTTACAACCGTTATAGACTGTTAAAAACTAGCTGTTTTGACCATTAAACCCAGCCTTAAAACTCATTATTCTCTTTTATGTGAATTTATATCTAGACCACTATAAAAAAGACCAAAACATAACAACAAGAGATGCTTCTTCTTCTTCCTACTCACTTTCTGAAATTTGTTGGATTTTACAAGTTTGTGTTGTTTCTGCCCCCTCACTTGTGAAGTGCACGCCAGTGGGAAGGTTTGTCATATCCTGAGAGGGTAGTCACCATTATACCTATTGTACTGTGACTATTTTGTAGATGGGGGCGCAAATATATCCTTAAGGACAGTGCATTTGCACGCTTCAGATGTTATACACATATCCTTATTTTTTTATTTTGTTGCATCCAAATTTGGTCCCTTCTGTTTATTATTATCCCTGATTATTTCTAACATCGTAAGGATAGATTTGTTCTTCAGTTATGGATGCACTTCAATCTAATTCTCCTGAGTCGGTTGTTAATCAATCTGCTTCTACTACCAATCAGTATGTTACTATTACAAACCAATCCGTGTCTATTCCTTCTTAGTCCCAGCTAGCACCACATGCCTCAAAGTGGTTCAAGATACGTCCAAAATTGAAACTTTTACTGGCTTACACTTCAAACATTGGTGAGAAGACATATATCCAGCCCTAGATGTCTTAGAAATTGTCTTTGCTCTTACTACTCCTAAGGCTGAACCTGATTCTGAAAATTATGAAAGGACCATATGGGAATAGGCCAATAAAGTTTGTCGTCATGCCATTCTCAGTACACTCTTTAACGATCTTTTTGATGTTTATTGCTCTTCAAAAGAGGCTAGAGAAATATGGGAGAGAATGAACAAAAAGTATATAGTCGAAGATGCCGGTACTCAAAAATTTACTGTTACTAACCATTTGCATTTTTAGATGATAGATGAAGTGAGCATACAGGATCAGATCAACTAATATCACAAGCTGTTGGATGATCTCAAGAATGAAAATATCAAGCTGCCAGACGAGTATGTTGCAGGCTGTATCATTGAAAAGCTTCTGCAGTCCTGGAATGACTACAAGCAGCAACTCAAACACAAAAGGAAGTACATGTCACTAGAGGATGTAATCGTCCACATCTTGATAGAAGATAAGAACAGAACACGAATGAAGGAAGCAAAGACAAAGGAAAACACCTCAAAGGCAAATGTAGTTGAACACAAAAGAGGTGAAAGGGGAGACAGGAACCACCATAGTCATCATTACAATCATGGCAGAAAGAGGTATGACAATAAGTCCCCAAGGTATGAAAAGCCCAAGACCGGTAGTCCAATCTTTAAGAAAAAGGGCGTTTGCTATGTGTGTGGGAAATCAGGGCATCATACCCCTCAGTGCAAATTCAGAAAGAGAAATGATATGCCTGCCAAGCCAAATGCCTATTTGGTTGAAGCGGGTATTATTGTTGCTGTTATTTCCCAAGTCATCGTTGCTACCAATTCAAAAGATTGGGCAATAGATTCTAGTGCCTCCAGGCACATATGTGAGGATAGAAATGCATTCTCCTCCTACACACTAGTAGGGAATGGAGAAAAACATGTTTTTATGGGAAATTTAGGAACAACACCTGTTATGGGAAAGGGCAAAGCTCTTATGAAGCTCACTTCTAGTAAGGTGTTGTCCTTGAATGATGTGCTACATGTTCCTGCGATTCGCATCAATCTCATTTCTGTGTCTCTATTAGGAAAGATTAGAGTAAAGGTCTCTTTTGAGTCTAACAAAGTGGTCATAACTAGAAATTGCTCTACTTCTTCTACTTATATTATTGATTCTTATGATTTGTGGCATGCAAGATTAGGACACGTTAATAACCTTTATATAAGAAAGATGAGACAACTATGTTTAATAGCAAATTTGCATGGGGATGTTAGTAAGGGTGAGGTATGTGTTGAAGTCAAATTAGCCAAAAAGAGCTACAAGTCAGTGCAAAGAGAAACTAAATTATTGGGTTTAATATATATAGATGTAGGAGATTTAAAAAGTACCACGACTAGGGGTGGCAAACGCTTCTATGTGGCTTTTATAGATGACTCCTTTAGGTTTACTAGAGTCTTCCTACTCAGAGATAAGGATGAGGCGTGTGAGATGTTTATCAAGTATAAGAATGAGGTAGAAAACTAGTAGAGCAGGAAAATAAAGAGGCTAAGATCAAATAGAGGAGGAGAGTATAGTTCATAGGTGTTGTCAAATTATTGTGGAAAAGAGGGCATTATCCATGAGGTTACACCTCCATATTCACCAGAATCAAATGGGGTAGCAGAGAGGAAAAACATAACCTTGAAAGAAATGATGAATGCAATAATAGTTAGTTCGGGGGCTTTATAAAATTTATGGGGAGAGATAATTCTTACTGCATATCATTTACAAAATATGATTTCATATAAGAAAAATGAAAAAATCCCATATGAATTTTGGAAAGATACCCTCCTAACAAATTTTATTTAAAATGTTCAATTTAACATTGAATATTATCAAACCTCTCAATTTTGTCCTGACAATTAAAAAATTAATATTTAACTACTATTTATAAGTATTATTTTTTTAATTAATTTTTAATTATATATTTATTAACAAATATCAATTTTATTGATTCAATTATTGATTAAACCAATTAGTCCGATTCAGCGTTAACTCACTAATTATTTTAATATGATGGTTAGTCTGATTCTGACAACTTTAATTAAGTTATCGGCCTCTTAATTACGGGGAAAAAAAAAAAAGAAGAAGAAATTGAAGGTCTTTCCTCTGTTTTATGATCGTTGCGGATGTTGTTGTACTTCGGGAGCTCTAACCCGCAGCACCGTTATTCCAATGCACGCTCAAACGCTTCAACAGCAAGTGTCTCATAACAAACACAGAGCAGACAAGCCAACAAACCAGGGGGACATGGCCACTCTCAGTTGCATCCTCAAAGTCCCCAAAACCCAATCCTATAGTACCCTCTTCTCTCTCTACTCTACTTCTAGCTACTGTTCCCGGTACGCCCCGCCACCACCACCATTATCGCATTGCCATGGCGATCCAATTCTTTCTGCAACATCCGAAGCCATCAAAAACAGCCAAACAAGGCCACTTGACATCTCTCTTAAGAACATCATTCCTTCTCTCTGACCCCATCACGTAATTGACCTCATCAACCGCAATCCCCACTCTCTGTCGCCACGCTCTCTCTTGTCTTTCTTCAACTTCCTGTCTTCTCGCCTTGCGTTTCCCCTCACCGTTCAGTGCTATTGCGCCATGGCCCATTTCCTCTTCTCCCATCGGATGTACCCAGAAGCCCGTTCTCTTCTCCATTTCGTTGTCTCCCGCAAAGGCAAAGGCTCGGCTTCTTCGGTTTTTGCTTCTGCTATGGAAACTAAAGGTACCCACTTGGCCAATTCTGTTTCTGATGCTTTGATGATTGTGTGTGCGGAATTGGGATTTGTGTGGGATGCCATTCAGTGTTTTAGATTAGTTAGGAAGCATAATTTGCAGGCCCCCTTTTGAGGGTTCTAAGTGTTTGTTTGATAGAATGATAAAAATGGGCTTGCAAGCGGCCGCCTGGGAGTTTTATTTAGAAATTTTGGATTATGGATATCCGCCAAATATATATGATTTTAATGTATTGATGCATGGGATGTGTAGAGAAGGAAGAATTGCTGATGCCCAAATGATATTGGACCAAATTGGGAAGCAGGGTTTGCGCCCCACTGTGGTCAGCTTTAATACTTTGATCAATGGGTACTGTAAATCAGGGAATTTAGAGGAGGGTTTCAGATTGAAAATGGTTATGCAGGATATTAAGATTTTACCTGATGTTTTCACATGTAGTGTTTTGATCAATGGCTTGTGCAAAGAAGGCAGGTTGGATGACGCAAATCGGTTGTTTGATGAAATGAGTGCAAAAGGTTTGGTTTCAAATGCTGTCACTTTTACTACATTGATTAATGGACAATGCAAGAATGGAAGGATTGACTTGGACACGGAAATTTACCACAAAATGCTGACAAAGTGTCTAAAACCTGATTTGGTTCTCTACAATGCACTCGTCAATGGTCTTCCCAAGATTGGGAATCTGAAGGAGGCGTGGAAGCTTGGTAAAGAGATGAGGGAACAAGGTCTGAAACCTGACAAGATGACATACACATCACTTATGGATGGTTGTTGGAAAGAGGGAGATACAAAATCGGCTATGCAGATTAAGAATGAGATGATTAAAGAAAGGATTGAGCTTGATGATGTAGCATTTACTGCTCTTATTGCAGGGTTGTGTAGAGAGGGAAAGGTAACCGATGCCGAAAGAATATTGAGGGACATGTTGAAAGCTGGCATGAAACCAGATGATCCGACATATAACATGGTCATGGATGGATTCTGTAAGAAGGGTGATGTGAAGATGGGTTAAATTGCTCAAAGAGATGCAGAATGGTGGACATGTACCGGGTGTTGCTACTTATAATGTGCTCATGAATGACCTATGCAAGCTGGGACAAACGAAAAATGCTCAAATGCTTCTAGATGCCATGCTTAATCTGGGGGTAGTTCCAGATGACATCACTTACAACATTTTATTAGAAGGTCACAGCAAGCATGCAAACTTGAAAGAGATCCGTAAAATAAAAGGTGAAAGGGGGCTTGTTGGAGACTATGCTTCTTATTCATTACTAATTAATGAGTTGAGTAGGACTTCGAAAGATCACCGAAGGAGATGATTTCTCCATGACTAACAAAAATGCAACTTAGCTGGTGTGAGGACCCTATCTATGCTGGCTTGCTAATGGGGTTATTTGATGTTGATTGTTAAGCTTATTCATTCCACTTTTTCAAGAATAAGCCAAGTTTGGCAACAATCCCAGATGATCTGCCATTGTAGCCTGCCCAGAAAACACATTCTCTCTATGGCATCTGTGGATTCTTTTTGAGCTTGAGAAATCTTGGTCAAGGGTATGATTGTATGAGGAGACAAAAGGATGTGGCAATCTTTTTCTTTTTTTAAAAAGTATGACTTGAAGATCTAACAATACAGCATTCACTGTTTTGTGCAGATCTGCTTGTGGCATTTGGTTTTTCAGCACATTTGTTCATTCCTAAAGGAGAGCAGATTTTCAAAAACTTCAGTGGCTCGTGGCAGACCAAGCTAACGGGCTCTTGTGTTGCGAGTTTTGATATCTAAAGTTCCATAACTCTAGTTTGATTTTCTATCTTAAAGGACAAACAGGACTTGATCCCTGCTCTTCAGAGAGCTTTGGCAGCCTCTTTGGAATCTTGGAATCATTGCCAAGCAAATCCAGCTGGAACAGTCACTATGCATAAAAATTTTCATGCTGTCATCTGTTCAGAACAGGACAAAAGATAACCACCATTTTCATGAGAGAGGAATGATTTTTTTAAGAAACAAGAGAGGGAACATCACCATAGTATGGAAAAAATCAAAGTGGTTTCCAAGGCCATCGTTGTTGGAGGATTCAATGGAAAAGGAGCATTGTAGTAGAAACTACACTATAAAAGCTACACTAGTAACTCTGGCGACAGAGTCAAGCAGAAAACTTCAAGGAGAGGTGGCTTGTTGACGGTGAAATGGCCTAAATGGGGAAACTACGGCAACAGCAACATGAAAACAAAATCATTGGCTTAGGGGGTGTCCAGATAAATCATGTTATCTTGCAAATAGCTGCTATCTTATCATGTTATGCTTTAATCAGGTTGTTTTAGTTCTCCTGTTATATTATATTTCTTGCACTATGCAATTCAATAATATAGAGATTGAATTTTATCATTCATTTGATCTTTGACAATAGAGATTTGGCGCATACGCTAACTATGGGAAATTATGGTGCATTCTTTTTCCTTCTTTTCCATCTTTTCGCCCCCTTTGATGCCAGCCCGCAACCCGTTTGGACTTTCTCCATTTTATTTTTGTTATTTTTCTAGTTTTGAATTATTTTAGAATGTACTCTAGTTTTAACTGTTAGACTGCATCAACATATTTCTACAATACCCGATTGTTATGCATGGAATCATTTCAACTGTTATATCAAGAATAATAATATACCAGTAATTTTACTTATTTTGTTCCTCTTTTTTTTTCTTTTTTATTTTTTCCAGTTTTGCTATTATTTGTGTCATTATATTTGCATCCATATTAGACATTACGCCAGGCAAAATTTTCTTGGTTGAACCTCACAATTTTTCCTTTTTTCCTTTTAGGTTCGGGAGAAACATTGCTCAACTTTTGAAATCAAAATCTGAGGTCAGCAGGTTTGAATCCACCTGATGGCAGGAAATTTATGACACAGAATGGATTGTTGTTCAATTCAGGATTCTAACAGACAACACAAACGTAATTTCATACCGTCTGCCTTTTCACCTTCAGAAATAACAATTTATAGAACAGCCCAGCCAGCAAAGGTTGTAGAATGTCAAAGGATGGCTCAGTAGGAGTGGAGTCTTAGTGGTCTCATTTCCTACAATTACTATTGATCAACAGCTACAGTTCCCACAGTTTTGAAAATCTTGTTGGTGTCTATGGCATCCCATTTCAAACTATACACCAAAACTGCAAAACACTCTCCTTAAAGGAATAGAAATACCATTTGAAATTCTGAATGTAAAGAAATAAAGACCAGAGCCAGATTTTATTAATGCAAACAGTAGAATTTACTTTTTTTATTTTTGGCACAATGAAACCGTTTCATTAATAGTCATCGAAAATATACACAGTAGAATTTATTTGATAGAAGCAAAGTCACACCAGCAATGTCCCAAGGCCCACGCCATATTTTATTCTTACACTTTGGTACAGATATTCATTGCAGATTGGGTACCTGCAATTGATTCTTACTCTTCAGTTATCCCGTCATTCTGCACTTTGGAGCTTGAAGAAATACCTGTTCGATTGTACGAGCGCTCCCAGTTCCTGCCATCAAAGTGCCTAATCTCCACATGGGTTAGCGTCCCAGGGTCCACACACCTGTATGTGACTGCAATCCCATCCGGATTGGATCGCGGGATGTAAAATGAAGTTATCCCACAAACCTTACAAAATGTGTGCTTTGCTGTATGTGTGCCGAATGTGTAGGTTGTGAGGAACTGCTTGGAATCTCCTAAAAGTTCAAATTTCTCAGAAGGGACTATGATCTGGATGTTGCCTCTCATGGCACAAACCGAACAGTTGCAATTCCAAGCTACAACACTGCTCGGAGCTTGCACACGCCATCTTACACTCTTGCAATGGCATCCACCGTTGTGCATTACCGCATTTGAATCCATCACTCAAAACTACAGTGCTTAAAAAATGTAACAGCAGGATGGTGTTTTCTTCTCGGAGAAAACTAATGGCAGCAAACCACGAGCACATACATAAAGCACAACAGTCAATCCTCCTGACGGCGGCAACAGTGAACACATACATACACCACGTACGGTCACGCGCGCATCATCATCAGTTTATTTTTATGTTCAAAGATGCGATCAATCATTCATAACAAGCAGTTGAATAGTTCCTAAGGACCATTCTGACAAAATCCATCAAATTCACACTTCCAACGCAAACAAATATATCGCAGAGTACCGTGACTTTTTAACTCAAACGGTGTTAGCAAAGAGTCAGTAAGTGTAAGGTCGATACTTTGAACTCTCAATTTTCTCAATTATCCTCCTTCACCCTCAACCAGTCGGTCAAAATTTAAGAAAGCTAAAAAAAATATATATATCCCACGGTGTGATGTACATCCATGACAATTGCTTTTAATAGGAAACAAATTTATGCCATACAGCTTAAAAGGGAAAGATGCAGGGAGTCGGAAGTTATTAATCTGCACAAAGCAGTATGTAAAATATTTGTAGCACTCAAAACACAGCAATAGCTTCTCACTCGCATAAAAAAGACTAAACCCACAAAAAAAAAAAAGAATCAGCAGCTTATGCTTGAATATGCACACAAGAAACAGTTTACGGAAAACAATGAAGGAGCCAAAAGAAATAAATAATCGAAGCATAATAATATAAAAATCAACAATTTTATCCCAAACAAACTTCTTTTTATCGTTTGAATAGTCGCAATTTTTTTTTTCTTAGTACAGCTAGAGAGAAAACAAGATATATGAATTAAAATAAGCATCCTTTTGAGTTTATGGAAGTACCGGTGATCTGGGAGACGGCCCTCGAGGCTTGCAGATGAATTGGACTCTTATTATCTCTTGTGGGAGCAAAATGAATGAGAGAGAGATGAGGGGTTGGGCGTTGGTGAGTAGGACTTTTATCCAAAAAGAAGGAGAAATCGAAGGAAAAGAGCCACTTGGCTTTTGAGGCGGCTGAGCAAATTCAACAGCTGTCCAAAACCAATCTACCAATAATGCTAAAATTCCAAATTTTATTTTTAGAAACGCAAATTATTCTAAAACATTTAAGTATCTCCACTAAACTTAAAACTTCAATTCATGTACATTTGTATTCAAATATGATTTATTTTCACGGATGGTATACTTAAAATAGAATTTCATCTATATCATTTATGTTTTTTTTTAAGTTGTTACCATTTAAATCTTTGGATTTTTTTTTTCCATAAACATATTTCAAACTGTAAAGTCGATTAACCCAAACTACAATTGTTAATGACACTTTAGCTAGTTTCAATTTGATTACTATTTCAAAAATTTTTAAACTGCCATTGTTTAAATATATGTGTCAAAGCGACTTGGGGTGCACGTCCAACCCAAATGATTTAGCCTTTTTTTTCTTTATATTATATTACAATATGTAAGGATGGATTAGGATTATCTGTTTGATTTTATTGTTACTATTTATTATCATTGATTGTTGATTATTCAAAAACTAAAAAAAGTGTATAATTATTTATATGTTGTTGCTTTTGAATAATAATAGTCACAGATTTAAACATTTAGTTTGTATGGATATATTCTATAATAAATTTATTTTTATTTCTTGAAAATTTTAATTTAAGAATAAATATCGTAGAAATAATATGAAAGGGTTTTTTTTAATTTGTTTTAGACTTCTACAAAAAAAATAATTAATTTTCATAAGTGAATGAAAAAAAATTATGATGTTTGAGATTTTTCTTTTGTAAGTGGTAATATTATTAAAATTGAAGAAGAAAAATATTATCTATGAGTTGCTAAAAAAACAAGAGCACCTATCTTAATATTAGTAAAATAAAGCTAGAATAGACCTAATCAATGTGACAAGTGAAGAAAAAAAATTATAAATAATTTCTCTTAAGGATTTTTTCTTCTTCTTCTTTTTTTTTTTATTTTCTAAAATCAAAGGCTAAAAGGTGCCTAAAGGTAACCTACAATTCTCTTTCTTGTTGGAATATATGCCTAAAAATTTAGATTTTTAGAATAACAATCAATTTAGCAACAATTTTTTCTTTGAATAATTTAGCAACAAATTTATATGTTCTTTATATTTTCTAGTTTTTGTTCACTTAATTATTTTTGGGGGTTTAGCGGACAGTCCTAATCGCGGCTACAAAAGGAAAGAAATGGATGATTTATCATTGAACTTTTAACTACAGGTGAAACGGATTTTAGATGCTAAAAAATGGGTTATTAGCAGTTCTAATTTAAGTACAATATATTTCATCTCAGTAAATTATCTCACATTTCTTACAAACCAGGAAAAAGAAAAAGAAAGTGGTTGTAACCCTCAAAGTTAAAAAAATAAAAAAAAAAATAAAAAAGGTAAATGAAAAAGCTTATGAAGCTTATTGGTATCAATGATACTAAAAAGAATATCAAGAGGAAGTTAACTAATTTTTTACTCAGAAAGTTAACTTCCAACAATATAACAAAAGGCATAAAAGAATCCTCAAATTATGCATTAGTTTTCACAGAGGAAGCACAGTTGTCATTAGTTTTTCACATGTAAAAAACAATTGTCATTACCGTTTTATAAATTATCAAATTTCTATCTATTTATTTTTTCATCACATCTAAACAAAAAAATTTCCTTTTTATTCATTTTCTATTCGCCAATCTCTAACTTATCTCAACAACTAATTAAAAAACTTATTTTCTTTTCCTTGATTTTTTCTTTCAAAATTTTGTTTCACCCTCACTTTAAATCCAAACAAAAAATTAACAACTCACTCGGTTACGTTGTTAGTTCTTTCTGTTGGTTTCTGTTGTCATTGTTTTGTCATTGCTATCTGTTGTCCGTTTTCAATTGGCTATTGTATCTTTTGGTTTTGTTTACCAACAATTATTTTTATTTATAACAAAAACTTCATTAAAAATTACTATCAATATGCAAACATATTAATAATAAAGGTTGAGACACATTACATTTGGATATTGAAAAAAAAAAAACATAGAAATTTACACTTAGAAACAAAAAATTCATAACTTTACAAGTATTTGTCATATTAGGAGCAAATATAAACCTTAGAGCATTGAATTTATTTTTCAGTTCAGTTGTTTTCAAACATTGCTTCCCAAGTGACCATTTGGATGGCTATTAGTCCAAACGTGTTTAAAGCCTGCAAAAAACTCAAGCCAATGTTATTTACCGTTTACGTCATTAAATAATTTAAAGTTTTGATCCACCAATCTCTTGATTATGATAAATTTATCCCAATTTTGTTTATATTGAGGGACAATTGTTGGGTTTTTCCAGTATATGCTACTTCAAATGCGTCTATATTAACCGTTAAGTAGGTGGCTTTTTAAGAGGTTAATTTATACCGTTAAGAACAGAGACAATCAATAAAAATAGACACAGATAAACAAACTTGGCTAATCCACACAATGCTCCCAATGTCCACAATATTGGAGCTGAATTCTGCATCCCTCTATGCTGATAATCAAGCAGAAGCAGGTTTATCACTTGAAAGTGTTGTTATTCTCAAGCAAATGGCCGTTACTTGGCAAAACTATCCTAAGAAAGGTTGAAGGAATCACCTTGATTTTATGTCAATAGAGAATTGTTATCTTTTGATAATTCAAACTGGTGAGCATGGCAGTCAAGGTAAAAGGCAACAGATCCATAATCTATCTGCTCAATGTTGATTTAAAGTTCTACAACTTCTACAAAACTTAGAACAACTCTTATTCCATCGGCACTCTATCCTTACCACCTCATCCTTTGATCATGAGATTGCCGCAGAGTAGCCAATAAGTTTATACCTTGTATTACATTTTCTTATAACTGGTTGACATAAATTGGAACTCCTCTCCCTGAAAAGAAAATAAAGATTCAACATGCTATGCCAACAAAGAAAAACAAACCAAGCAAAAGCAACCCAACCTATAAATCAAACGATAACAACTAACTTCAATTTCAGGCTTAATCTAACTGCAAATCCGGAAATGACTTAGAAGGTAGCTAATTGGGGTTGGGTGGGAGAGAGAAATCAAACGTGTGTCAATGAAGGCGTGGATAATAGTACAAGTGGCTAGCCTTCCAAAAATCAGTATTTTTAAAAATTCTCTTATAAGAGTGACACGATAAGGAACAGACTCTACACATGTAAAATGGAACTTCCCCTCTACTTATGGAGTTCTAAATAAATAGACGATCTTTCCACCTTTAGATTTGAAATACAGAATCATCCTCACCAAAGAAAAGGGCACGCACTCAATGCTGCAATCCAAAGCACGAGTGACCCACAAAACAGAATACTAACAGTTCAACTTCTCTCTAAATGGGACCAACAATTCAACTACTCTCGAACTTGCACACCTTACTGTATGAATTCATTAAGCTAAAAACATAAAAGTTCTAAACTTTAAACCACAGCCTGACCTTTTAGAACTCTCATCATGTTCAGACATTAGCAGATGAGTGCAACTTCTTTGGTGGTGGATTTCCTCCGGAAATCATCACATGGGCATAAAAGCATAGCATGGCAGCACTGTGATAAATGAAAGAGAACGTTAAAAAAAAAAAGGAAAAATAGTTTAGCCAAGTCAAAAAAAAAATTTTTTTTTGATTAATTTAAATGTTGGAAAGGGATTGGCAATAAATAAAGGTACCTAATGACAACATAAAATCCCATGGGAAATAGCTTTTTTGTCTGCACCACATTGATAAAGATATAAGAAGCAGAGAAACAGCTGCTCACAGAGAGAGCAATATTTTGCCTAAATGGTTACTAACCAATGTGTACCGCCGAATGTTTTTCCACAGAAGGGCTGCTGAGAGTACTGCAAGGTCAAACACACAGACAAAATAAGATAATTGCTCATCTTCTGCATGAAAATTAGATCTATTTATTTAAGTTTTGCAAGTCTCAGTAACAGAAAACCGACGTCAGGAATATATCTGGCCCAGGCTAAAAACTCTAAAGTTTCAAGGCTCAGAAGACAATGCCGACTTCTGAAATTCCATAGTTTACACCAAAATGTATACTTTTTTGCAGTTCTATGAATCATTGGGTAATAGACCAAGCAAAGGTATGGCTTCAAATGGATGTTCAATTCTTTCTGTCTCCATAGCTAGTGATCCAGGGGAACAATCACATGGGACAAGTTAACCTCATCAATCATCAGGTCCAAAACATTTCGTGTCAAAGCTTCTCATCATCCAACCAATCTCTGCTCCCTCTAGGCTTCCCCAAGAAACCAAAACCAAAAAAAAGAAAGACAACGACAACAACAATAGAACAAAACATACCCAGAGAATTCAGTCTGTGTTGAATAGTTACCTTTCCCCAATGCAATTTATGCTTGTTTATAACGGGTATCGGCATCCACATGGACATAATCCATTTTCTTTATTCTTAAGGACCTCCTAACCTAATTATGTCAGTTATTTGCATGTCTACAATGAAAACTACATTCTTAGCACATCAAATGACCAATATCTCTGCATAACCCAGTCTTCCTTTCATTGCAATGAGAGGCATAACAACAGGCAACCAAAGAAAGTACCCAACAAAAAACAGAAGATAAACTGAAACATCTCCACGAAGGCCAAAAACCATATAGGATTTCTGTTCCCATTTTTCTTATTTCCCCGTAACTTTCTTCAATTAAATTGTTTCCTCAAAATCAGCAAGGAGCAGTCAAAAGAAAGAAAAAGCAGAAGAGAAGGAGACCATAATACATGCTTGAATAAGAAACTATTGTACTAAAACTAAAGGGGGTCTTCATGGAATCATTGCAGTAGAAACATTCAATTACCAGCTTGTCCTAGTACGAATGGTAAACTAGAGTTTCCTTGCCTCCAGTTCTTTAAGCTCAAGGTGCTGAGGAACAACAAAGCGCCACCAAATAGTGCGGTGCTTAGGGGTGCCATAGTTCTTGAGAATATAGAACCAAACAAGCCCCCACTTATAATAAAACCACCTGCGCAATAGGTGTAGCTGCGTCATATATGACTAAGAAGAAAAGGCCAAGTTAAATGAACAAATAACATCTCCAAAAATACATAGGTACATTCTATGACACGGCCAAACACTTCAACATTAGTTTCAAATGGAAAACCGCCTTTCAACCCCCAAAGAGTCTTTTGTTACAAGCAATAAACAGTCTTACAACTGTAATTCTACACGGAGAACATGTTCAAAGCAGCAGAATTCGATGTATTCACATTATATAAACATGAATTGGTCTTATATGCCCAGAAAAGAGAAGAGCCGGAACTGTGGTAAATATAATTCATTTCAAGAGGTAGAGCGCAACACATTGAAAGAAGAAAAATTCCTGCTTGAATCTACAGATCATTAAAACCCCAGAAAGAAAGAGGAAACCCCAACAAAAAAAAAGTAAAAAAGAAAAAGAAAAAGAAATTAGAAAAGGGGAATTGGGAATGGAAGTATACTAACCGTAAGGGATCCCCAAACAGAAATCATGAAGTTTGGCTGAACCATAAGCATTATTCACATCTGGGTCATCTTCTTCTTTTCCAACATTTTCTTTTCTGACAAACTCTTCATCAGCAGCAGCAGCGGAATTACGAAATGGACACTGATCAGCTGATGCTGTAAGACTGGTCTTGATCTCTGAACCGGAAACGTCATTTCCCAGACTCATAACAACAACTGAAAACTGTTAAAAACGCACCACCACCATTATGCCCATTTCATATTATACACTACCGAATCGAAAAGGACTTTCATTTTAATTTCCTATAAAGTAATTGTAATATATATATAGCTGTTGTTTGTTTGTTTGATTTACCTTCGGGTAAGAGAGGGGTTGGAAGAGAATGGATCGACGATTGCGACTGAAAGAAGAGAAGCAGCAAGAAACTTGAGAGAATATTGGTTTTGTAGCTGCCGCCATGATTTGCTTTGGCCGATGATGATGTGTTGGAGACGACTGACTCTTCTTATCGTAGGAGTTGGCCGGCGGAACGCAGGTTGGGTGGGCAGAGGAGCCTGTGAACGGAGGAAGAGAGAAGAAATAAATAAATTATAATACAGAGCAATAGTCAGTCAACAAATTTGGGCGACATAGATACAGAGAGGCTGAATTTTTACCAGCATCGCCTTTACATTTCGCATTTGAATTCAATAATTATCCCATAAAATTATTATGTTATAACGAATTATTTTTACTGCATTTGCTATGAAATTTTTTTGTCAGAAACCAATCACTAAAATGAAAATTAAGAAAAAATAGAGAATGAATATATTTATTTATTTATTTATTTATAACATTTAAAAATAAAAATAATAATTATATATAATTTCTTTCAATAAAAATATTTTTTTTGGCTCGTAAGGAAATTCATTAAACTTAGGAATAACTTCTCTATTTTCGTAAATCTCACTATTCTCTTTTCAGAATTTGAATCAAGACTCTATAAAATAAAATTTTAAACTCTAACCACTAAATTTCTCCTCCCTCATAAATTTTACATCATTTTTTTTAAAATTTGAACTTAACACATTTATAATAAAAATTTAAGTTCTAACTAGTAAAATATCTTTTAAAAAACAATAAAAATATGTTTAATGGTCCCATTTAAAGTGAAAAACATTAAATTTTTGTTTTTAATAACTAAATCATAAGTTTAAATGAATTTGTAAGTTGGATTGCAAATTAAAATTAAAATTAAAACTTAATAAATTGGGCAAAATTTAGAAATCAAATAATAGTTTCGATTTTGACTAATAAATTAGACCCATTTTCTAGAAATTTTCAACTTCAACAAGAGTTTGATCTTTTTTCTAAGATTCAACTTATTGTTAATTTTTTTAATCTAATAGGTCAATTCAATCTGGTTTCGGCATTAATGCGCATTTTTAAAGAGGAAAATTTCGATGAATCAAAAAAATTGTCAGAAGAGAATAAAAATAAACTTGCATGTGCACTCTTAATATTAACGACAACTATCGTTTTCAATTTTACATTCCCCCGGCCCAACAAAACAAAATTTAAATCTTTCAAAAAGATTTTATGTTTTTATTTCTTGGTGTCATTGCTAGGCTAGGTGAAGTTCTTCTCTGCCTACTTTTTCTCTGCCTACTAACGCCCCTGGAAAAAAGACGGAGGAAAACAATGTGTTTCAAAGGAAAGAACAAATCAAGAGACTTTTGAATTTATTTATAGCACACTTGACCCTACTTTAGTTTCGGTTGGATTTAGATTTCAAACTAACGATTTCAGTTTTAGGATATCTTGAGTTTAACCTGATCACCTAAATATGGTTTGGTAAAATCTACTTACTGTTACTTTATCAAATACATTAATAATTGTCAATATTTTATAATTATTAAAAGTAAATATAAAAACTTCTCTAACATATCTCACATAGTTATTATCAGAGATGGTAACTTGATAGTAATCTAGTGTACTTTTTTCATTCACGACTCAAGTTCGATCCCTAATGGTAATGTTTGGAAGCTTTGACCTCCAAATCTATTCGGATTGACTGTTGACTGCACGTCGTTAATTTAGACTTACCAATTACTATAGTCGTCGTGGGAGAGGTCTGCTCAACCCAAATGGTGTTCGGGTGACAAGTCTTTTCTTATAAATTAGATTGAATAAACATACAAATAAAGTTACTCTGACATCATAATTAATATATTTACAATAGATCTTTTTTTAACGTAAAAAAGAAAAACATATCTCACATAGTGAAGCTCTTCTCTCTCTTCCTCTCTCCTATTTCAATCTCATTATTCTCCTGCCTTTTCTTTTCTAAAAGTTTGAATTTTTTTTTCTTTTTGAGATTTTTTAGATTTAAATTAATTAATTGTAAAAATATGACAATCAGGAATGTTAAAATTTTAAATTTTTAATATTTTTTTATTAATATATTATTAATGTTATTTGAATTACAAATTCATTGTGAAAGCTTGAATGTATTTTCCGTTGAATATGTGAATATTTCTCTACTCACTAGCTATTATTACTATTTTTTCCATGTGCCAAAAATAAATAAGATAAAAAAGTAAAAAAAATGTTTTGCTTCGTTTGTTGGCCCCCAAGAAAAGTGGGTAGGTCCGTCACAGTGTTGACACAATAATCTCATATTCCAAGAAATATGCTACATGCTATATGGAAAAGTACATCGTAACTATATTTGCATGTCGTACTAAAAGCAACGGATGTAATTATTTATTAATAAAATATAATTATATTAATATTTTGTATAAAAAATTTAGTGTATATTAATTAATATATATATTTTAAATTTTAAAACAATACTTACTTAATTTTAAAATTTTAATTTTATTATTTTATATTTTATCATTATATTAAATTTTATTAATAAATAATTGCATTTGTTGACTTACTCAGGCAGAATTGTATGGCTTATCAGTTATGAACGTGGGTCTAAATCCATACCCTATGTTATGTTGCATATTAGGATATGAGACTTTTTAGTTATAAGAGATTCTCTATCATGTGTCGAGCTTCGCTATTGTACACGAGAGAATTTTTGGGTTTGTTGTTGCTTTCAATTTGTTTTCGTTGGCCTCAATGGTCATATCGTGCTCCTCCGTGTCCTTGTAGAGGCTCGAATGCCTCTTTTGAGCCAGCTGTTTGTAGCAGTCTTTGGTTTGTGTTGGTAGTTTGGCATTGTTGCCCTAGTTTCTTCTCTTATGAGGCCCTGTTTGTTGCTTCGCCATGTCCCTTGTCTCTTTGCCTTCTCTACTTTGGGTGTGGAGGTGGGGGACTCCGTCCTTTCGGTGGTCACCAGCCCTTGTATAGCATCCATGTGGATGGCAATCTGTTCGGCTTTAGTTTCCTCGCGCACTGCTTGGTCTTTGGTGGTTGGAGGCGGAGACGTAGTCATTTGTTTGCTCCCTGTTGTAGCCATTTCTAGTTTCGGCATTTTGGGCTTCTCTCTTGCTGTGCTGTGGTAGTTGGGGGTCAGTCTACCAGTTGTTTTATTTCCAATTCGGAGCTGCAGCCGTGGTGGAGCCCCTGTCTCACTGGCGATTGTCCGCATAGTTGCCGTCATCCGTTGTAATGGCAGTTGTTTCAGAGTCTCCCTTAGGCTACGTATGAAACTTTAAGCTCGTATGAGTTTGGTCTCTCTTTGGGTTTCCAGATTACTTGGTAGTGTGCTCTCCTTTGGGTGGGGGCTATTCAATGTAGTGGGTTAGGGTTAGGCTTCACTCCAAGGCCTCGGGCTTTTGGTGTTCTCTAATAAAATTTCTTTTCTGTTAAAAAAAAAGTATGAAAACGTAGATCAAAAAAGAAAGCAAGAGAATTTTTAGTTCAAAAAAATGTTATCAATAAAAGCAAGCAAGAATATAATTTGTGCTTTGTTACTAGAAATCTAGATGTTGGGGGCTATGTAAGAAATAAAACAAATTGACTTGGGGTCTAAATGATGAATTCCAAAGCAGGGGAAAAAAAAAAAAGAAAAAGAAAAAACGAAAAACAACTTGGGTTTTAAGAATCATTAATATAGTACTTATTGTGTCATTCATGGCTAACAATTCTTAAGAGGACAGCCTCTGATAATACCATGTGAAAATTTCACTAGTGAATTTTAATCTTTAATTAAGATTCAACGGCTGTTCAGGCCATCCAATCTCCATGGTAAACTAACTTCTTGACGGGTCCTATTGCGGAAGATATTCAGTGATTTTGCTTCCAACTTCACGGGCTTTCCATTTCCCATGTTAGAGGACCCTTAAATCAGACTGCTCACGCTCTCACTAAGTTGGCTTTATCCACAACTACCGAAGGATATGCATTTTTTTAGTTTTAAACTTTTATATTGTTTTTATACATGAGTTTTAAATTTTTTTAAAATTTCATTTGAATTCTAAATTTTTTGATTCTATACTAAATTAACATATCCTTTGACAAACAGTGGTTAATCTATTTAAAAATGATTTTGAACTTACAAAAATTATTTGAAAAAATGTTAAATACATGAATTAAATAATTTTTTCATCAAAAAATATGTACATTGCGTATTTAATTTATGTATTCATAGATTTAAACAAAATTTAATGCTCATATTTGTTGATAGAAAAAATATTTAATTCGTATATTTGACATGTTTTTAATAATTTTCATTAAGTTAAACATATATATTAACTGATTAACCACTTTTCGTAAATGAAAGAATTGATTTAACAATAAATTAAAACGTTAGAACTCAAATGAAATCTTAAAACAATTTAGAACTCATATGTAAAAAAATATAAAAATTTAAAACTAAAAAAATACATATCTCAAACAACTAATCCTCTACCTCAAGATTTTTGTGTTTTATTTTCTCTTTTTTACTTATTTTCTTGCACAGATTATTTTTTATTTTAACGTAATATCATAGCTTCATAATATTGGAACGCTTATTTTTTTATGCTACTTATATTCGAGTTTTGTCAACGGGCACTGATTTGGTAATCCTCACATCGAGACATAGGTGAATAAACTCTCATTTGCCAATGAATCATTTTGTCTTATTGTTCATTAAAGTCAACTGTTTTTTCCAGTTCTTTTTTTTTTCTTTTTTCCATTTAGTCTTTTTTTATTGGATTCATTTTAACTTTTTAGTCATAATTGTTAAGTATTATATAGGTTGCGTTTGTATTTTACTTTTGAGAATGAGACATTGTTACAAGTAACTATGTGTTTCAGCATTTGTTCGATCATATATATTTAAGTAAGATGATATTATTTTTTAATTCATGTTCATCTTGAGGAGAGTGTTAGAGAATCTACATTTAGAGGGATATGATTAGAATTAAAATAAAATTATATGAATCAATTATTATAAATTAATTGCAATCAAATAAAAATTTTAGCAATCAATTAACATCATGATGGAATCCCAATATTATTACAATATCATTGTCTTATAAGAAAGCCAATCTTCACTGTACATGTTTTTTAATTTGAAAGATGTAATTTTATGAGTCTTCATACTGTAGAGCATGTGTCTTTATGACCAAGTAAAACATCTATCTGTTTTTTTTTTTAATTTTTTTTCGTACCTATTTTCTCTTTTGACATAATAGAACAGCTCTTTCTTACCCATTTTCTCGGCTAGCTTATTCCATATTTTAACAAATAAAATTCAACATCATCTTTAGTATCCAGTTTAGCTGCAATGATAGAAGATGTTTACTTTGTACTAAAAGGTCTGAAGTTCGAATCCTAATTCATTGCCTCCGTCACACGCTATCCTTCCTATTCTCTATTCTAATAATGGGTTGCCATATTCACTATAGGCCAAAAAATCCATCCTCATCTTTAATCATTAAAAAAAAAAATGTTTTGAGCTAGCTTCTTCTGTTTCAGGCAAGAAACATAAACTACATTTATTGTAACCATTAATGGATACTAAAAAGGTTACTTTGACATCTTGTTTGGGCATGCATTTTTAGATTTTTCACTCACATAATATATTTTCCTCTGCAGTAATTAAAAATTAATTTCATCATTAGCCATCCCTACATATATGTGTGTGTATAAAAAGGATTCAATGTGTAGCTCATTCTGCTATAGTTGGACACCGAAGCAAATGCCGTTGTTCAGCTGCTTTTTCTCTAAGCGTAAGCCGCGCAAAATCATGATTAATAATGTTGAAGCTGGTGCGTTCTTTGTGCCTTATGTATATTATCTATGATTACGTGTATGATTTTTATGTGTGTTTTTTTTTTTTCAGATCTTAAAAATTTTTTGATCCCCATTCACTAAATAAACATATGCATGTATATGTTCAAGTCGAATATCATGAGCTAAACAAAAAGCATTTGTTTTTTATACATATATATTAAACACTTCTGTGATTAATTTCCTGGTTTTGTAAATAAAAGGGACTTCCGAGTGGGATGCGGCCACAATTAGCTGTACCGAAAGTCTCGGCGAGAATGAACAAACTCTTCTAATCCTTTTGTGGTTAATTAGTATATATATAGTTCTTAACACGAGATTGTATAGAATTCAGATTTAATAATAGACCGTTTATTAGAAAATCGATTGGGAATTATAATAGCATGCTCCCTGTTTTCATCTTGTTATGGTGATTAATTAAATGGACTTATGAAGAAGAAAGTGGCGACGCAGGAAGCAGGAGCAATGTTTCTGAGGAGCCGGTGGCTCCGACACCCCCTGCTGAAGACCAAGGAGAGGGAATAGACACTGGAGGAGGTGCTGAAGACCAAGGAGAGGGAATAGACACTGGAGGAGGTGCTGAAGACCAAGGAGAGGGAATAGAGACTGGAGGAGGTGATGCGTCCAAAAGCGAGACTACTGCAGTTTCTGATCACGAAGGCATCAATGGGTCAGTTGTTCCTGATGACGCTGACAGATCAGGGCCTGTTTCCCGTCATCCAAGCCCATCTCACCAAGTCAGTTCATCTCCACCTCGCTTGCCTCCTTTTCAAGAAATCAATTTAGATGGTTACCATGCTTTTAGCTCAGATTATCCTACTCCAAACTATGACTCGCGGAATGGACCACAGCAGGAGGCATGCCATTACCTTTACCCGCAGAATAACCATTACGAGCAAGCTAGCTATAATCTATATCTTCCTAGCCACAATCAAGAATTTGCTCATAGATGGTTTAATTATATTTTTTTGGGCGAAGAGAGTTAGGGAGACGAGGGTGGTAGATAGGGAAAGGGATAGGGCCACTTGCTGGAGCCACCGGCTCCTTGGGAACATTGCTTGTGCTTCCTGCTTCGCCATTTTCTTCTTCATAAGTCCTTTAATTAATCACCAAAACAAGGTGTACACAGGGAGCATGCTATTACAATTCCCAATTAATTTTCTAATAAACGGTATATTATTAAATCTGAATTCCATACAATCTCATGTTAAGAACTATGTACTAATTAAGCACAAAAGACTATCGGTGATTAGAGGAATTTGTTCATCTTCGCTAAGACTTTCGGTGTAGTTAAATGTGTCCGCATCCCAACCAGCATCAATATTCTCTTTTATTTACAAAAACAAAAAATTAATAGTGGTAAGTGTTTAATATATATGTATAAAAGAAAAAAAAAACTGTTTGTTTAGCTCGTGATATTCGACTTGAACATGTACTTGCATATGTTTATTTAGTGAATGTGGTTCAAAAACTTTATAAGACCTGCACACCAAAAAAAAAAAAAAAACACACATAAAAGAATATACATGTAATCATAGATAATATACGTAAGACCACAAAGAACGCACCAGCTTCAATATTATTAATGATGATTTTGCACGGCTTACGTTTAGGGAAAAAGCAGCTGAACAACGGCATCTTACTTCGGTGTCCAACTATAGCAGAATGAGCTATACATTGAATCTTTTTTATACACACACATATATGTAGGGATGGCTAATGATGAAAGTAATTTTCAATTACTGCAGAGGAAAATATATAATGTGAGTGAAAAATCTGAAAATGCATGTCAGAACAAGATGTCAAAGTAACTTTTTTAGTATCGATTAATGGTTACAATAAATGCAGTTTTTGTTTCTTGCCTGAATAAGAAGAAGCTCGCTCATAACATTCTTTTTTTTTAATGATTAAAAAGAGGATGAATTTTTTGGCCTATGGTGAATATGGTAACCCATCGTTAGAATAGAGATTAAGAAGGATAGCATGAGACGGAAAGGATGAATTAAGATTTTAACTTCAAACCTTTTAATATAAAGAACACGTCTTCTACCAGTATAGCTAAACTAGATACTAAAGATTATGATGAATTCTATTTGTTAAAATATGGAATAAGCTACCTAAAAATATGGTTAAAAAAGAGCTGTGCTATTATGTAAGATAAAATATGTGAGAAAGGAAAGAAAAAAATACAAATAAATGTTTTACTTGGTCATAAAGACACATAGTATTCAGTACAAAGACCGATAAAGTTACATCTTTCAAATTAAAAAGGACATGTATATATAGTGAAAAATTGGCTTTCTTATAAGCCAATGATATTGTAATAATATTGGGATTCCTTTATGATATTATAATTGATTGTTAAAATTTTTATTTGATTGTAATTAATTTATAATAATTGATTCATATAATTTTATTTTCATTGTAATCATATCCCTCTAGATGTAGATTTTCTAACACTCTCCTCAAGATAAACATGAATTAAAAAATAATATCATTTTACTTTAATATATAAGATCGAAAAAATGTTAAAATACATAATTTCTTGTAACAGTATCTCATTTTCAAGAGAAAATACAAACGCAATCTATATAATACTTAGCAATTAGGACTAAAAAGTTAAAATAAATCCAATAAAAAAAAGACCAAATAGAAAAAAGAAAAAACAGGAACTACGAGAAGAGAAAAACGAGTTGACTTTAATGAACAATAAGACAAAATGATTCATTAATTGGCGGGTGCGAGTTCATTCAACTATTTTCGATGTGAGGATCACCAAATCAGTGGCCGTCGACAAAACCCGAATATTACGTCAAAAAAAAAAAAAAAGACAATACCCGAATATAAGTAGCATAGAAAAAGAAGCGTCCTAAGGTTATGACGCTATGATATTATGTTAAAATATAAAGTAATGTACGTGAAAAAATAAGTAAAAAAGAGAAAATAAAATACAAAAAATACGTAATTTAGTTATAAAAATTTATATTTATAGTGCATAAGAGATGCATTTTCTTTTAATTGAATTGTATATCTCATATAGTATATCTCATATATATCTATGTATAAGTATATAGAGTGAAAGTTGTGAGAAAATCTCAATTTTTATCTCTCGAATCTGTGGCGACTTCTCATAAATTTATAAATTAAATTATTTTATAATTATAAAATTTATTATAATTAGAATTAAGATTCTATAAATCAATTAATATATATTAAATTATAATCCAATAAGAATTTTATTGATTTATGTATTCTTACTTTCATTATAATTAAATTTTTATAACTATAAAATTTTTTAATAAAATAAAATAATAAAAAATCATTCTCAAATCCTCCTTTTTAAGAAAGAAAAAAGATCTAAAAAAATCTCTCAAATTTACCTATCTTTTTTTAAAATAAAGAATTACAATAAAATATTCTTAAAAGACAAGAAAATAAAAGAAACACTACTCCCAAGTCTTTCTTTTTTATTCCTTCAAAAGAACAAAAATCATTTTATTTTCTTAAAAATGTTTAAAAAATTCTTAAAATTAATACTTAATATTAAAATGTTTGTTTATTTTCTTTTTCAAATAAAATAAATTAAAATTAAATTTATTAATAAATATGATTAAACTTGTACATTGCACTGATATATTACTAGTATATATATATATAGACTTGGATTCTACTATCATAGTGATTGATTACTAGTGTTGATTCATTGCTAGAATCTTTATTCGATTACAATCAAATCTATCTTACATCATCTTGAATTAAATCAAAAACATGATGTGAGCATAAATCTTGAGGCAGAGGATCAGTAACTGTGGATAAAGCTAACTTGGCGAGAGTGTGAGTTGTCTGATTTAAGTGTCATCTAACATCGGAAATGGAAAGCTGGTGAAGTTGGAAGCAAAATCACTTAATATCTTCTGCAACAAGACCTGTCGAGGAGTCAATTTACTGTAGAGATTGGATGGCCTGAACAATCGTTGAATCTTAATTAAAGAGTAAAATTAATTGGTAAAATTTTCATATGGTATTATCAGAGGCTGTCTTCTTAAGAATTGTTACCCATGAATGGCACAATATGCACTATATTATTGATTCTTAAACAAGATTCTCAAAACTTAACCGATCATTGAATAAAAAACATTAGTCATTTAAGGTTCAACTTAATCAAACTAATACTTGAACCAGTATTTAATAATATATATATGTGTATAAAAGTAATTATAAAAATAATAGTTGTAGATAGTGATTAAATATTGATGTTTCTAATTTTAAAGACTAAATTAAAAGTTTTAATCAAATTTGAACTAAGTTAAAACTTTTAATGAAATTTAGAACTTAAATTATAATTTAAATAATATTTAAAGTCAAATTATAATTTAAAAATTTTTTATATTAGTTTGAACTGGTGCAACCAGTCTAATTTTCACCGTTTTTAACTGGTTTTGACTGGTGCAAGTCTTTTTAAAAAACAACCCCCAACCGGATCTAACCCACTGTTCTTGTCTGATTTTCACAACAATGTTCTTAAAACCGAAATTGTTTTTGGTTTCTTCTTCTTCTTCTTCTTCTTTTTTTTTTTTTTTGCTTTGGAATCCATCATTTAGACCCCAAGTCATTTTTTTTTTTTTCACTTCTCCATCGCCCCAACTTCTGGATTTCTAGTAACATAGCACAAAGTATATTCTTGCTTCCTTTTATTGATTACATTTTGTTGAACTAAAATTATCATACTTTTCTTTTTATCTACATTCTCATACTTTCTTTTAACAGAAAGGAAATTTTATTACAGAACACCAAAAGTACATGGCCTTAGAGTAAAACCTAATCCTAACCCACTCAATTAAATAGCCCCCACCAAAAGGAGAGCACACTACGAAGTAATCTGGAAGCCAAAAGAGAGACCAAACTAATACGAGCCTAAAAATTCGTACCTAGCCCAAGGGAGACTCTGAAACCACCGCCACCACAACGGATGACTGCAACTATGCAGACAATTGCTAGTGAGACAGGGGCTCCATCATGGCTACATCTCGGAACTGGAAAGGCAACAGTTGGTAGACTGACCCTCAATCAGCATAGCACAGC
The DNA here is from genome assembly GCA_037832335.1 of Carallia pectinifolia. NCBI lineage: Eukaryota > Viridiplantae > Streptophyta > Magnoliopsida > Malpighiales > Rhizophoraceae > Carallia > Carallia pectinifolia. The sequence continues at coordinate 13,009,405 of CM075449.1, forward strand.
AAGAGAGAAGCCCAAAACACCGAAACTAGTAATGACTACAACAGGGAGCAAAAAAATGACTGTGTCTTCGCCTCCAACCACCAAAGACCGAGCAGTGCGTAAGGAAACTAAACCCGAATAGATTGCCATCCACGTGGACGCTATACAAGGGCTGGCGGCCACCAAAAAGACAAAGTCCCCTACCTCCGCACCCAAAGTAGAGAAGGCCAAGAGGCAGGAGACATGATGAAGCAACAAACAGAGCCTCTGAAGAGAAGAAACTGGAGCAGCAATGCCAAGCTACCAACACAAACCAAAGACCACTACAAACAGCTGGCTCAAAAGAGGCACTCGAGCCTGCACAAGGTCACAAAGGAGCACGATATGACCATTGAGATCAACGAAAACAAACAAAAAGCAACAGCAAACCCAAAAATTCTCTCTGTATACGATAGTGAAGCTCAACACATGATAGAGAATCTCTTATAACCAAAAAGTCTCACACACTAATATGCAATGTAGCATAGGGTATGGATTTAGGCCCGCGTACATCAGTGATAAGTCAAAAAATTCTGCCGCATTAAGTCAATAAATACAACTATTTATTAATAAAAAATAACATATTAATAAAATATAAAATAAAAAAATTTAAAATTAAATAAATATTACTTTAAAACTTAAAATATAAATATCAATTAGTATGTGTTAATTTTTTATATAAAATATTAATATAATTATATTTTATTAATAAATAATTACATTTGTTGCTTTTAGTATGTTGATAAACTGATATGGTTATTAGGTATGATCTAGGATGCACGGACACTCTAAATTTGAAGTCGTGCAAGTGTCGGACATGTTTTGGACACGGACACGCGCCCGACACGCGCCTGACACGCCTCGGACACGTGTCGGATACACCCAGAAGTGTCAGACAAAAAATTTTTGAAAAAAACAATCGGACACGGCAAAGAGGTGTGTCGGGCACGTCTAAAACACTTTTAAGAATATTTTAGTATTTTTATTTTAAAATTTTTTTAAAAAAAATAAAAAAAAAAACTCATTATTTAGAATTTTTTTTCGAATTTTAACCGACTTAATTTATCAGATTCTTTATTTTATTGAAGTTATAAAACCAAGACTCTAAATTTTTGTTATAGTATCACTTACATTACTTACAAATTAACAAATGCCTCAAGTAATCTGAAAAAGAGTTATAAATAAATTGCTATCAAAGACCAATAGAGTAAGAAAAAAATAAAAAGGATTCAATTTTTTTTATATTAAAATACACACACGCACGCATATATATATATATATATATATATATATATATATATATATATATATATATAAGTAAGTACTATTTATAAAAATTTCAAAAAAATTACCGGTACTGCGACAGTATTTAAAGAGTACCATTTTTCTCTATAAAACTATTTTTCTGTCTCATTTGTAAGCAGAACTTGGAAATGCTTCCTATCTCTTCATATATATATATATATATATATATATATATATAACCGTGTCCATCTCGTTTCCGTGTCCAAATTTTTTTAAAATTGACGTATTTTAATATCCACATCCACCGTATCTATATTATCGTATTCGTATATGTACAAACTAGGGTATGATTGTCAAACTTTTGCACATAACATATAGCATATATCTTGGGATACGAGATTATCATGTCAACTCGGTGGCGGACCTACCCACCTTTCTCGGGCCCAACAAACGAAGCAAAACATTTTTTTATCTGATTTATTTTTCGCAAATGGAAAAAATAGTAGTAATAAGTAGAGAAATATTCATATATTCAACGGGAAAAATATTCAAACTTTTGCAATGAATTTGTAGTAGAGATAATATTGAAGGTATGTCAATAAAAAAAATATTAAGAGTTCAAATTTTTAACTTTTTTAACTGTCATCTCCCAACCAGTTAGTTTAATTTTAAAAAATTTTAAAAAAAAATTCGAACTTTTAAAAAAGAAAAGGCATAAGAATAATGAGATTGAAATAGGAGAGAGAAAGAGATTGACTGTGAGATATTTTTTTTTAACTTTAAAAAATTTCATTATAAATATATTAATTATCGAATCTGTAGATCGATGGTAAAATAATTTTTATTTATATATTTCATTCAACCTAACTCATGAAAAAGGATCTGCCATCCGATTATTATTAGACCTCAGCAAGCACCTCTCACAATGATCACAACGATTGTCAGTCTAAATCAACAACGTACAGTCAACGATCAATCCAAACAAATTCAGAAATTAAGCCCTTAAACGCTATCATTAAGACACGAACTTGAATCATGAGTGAGGGGAAATACGCTAGATTATCACCGAGTTATCATATCGGGTGGTAACTATGTGAGATATGTTAAAAAAGTCTTTTTATTTACGTTTGGTAATCACAAAACATTAAAAATTATTAATGTATTTGATAAATGATAAGTTAAGTAGATTTTACCAAACCATTTTCTAGGCGATTAGGTTAAAATTCAAGATATCTTAACAACTGGAACCGTTAGTTTGAAATCTAAATCCAACCGAAACTTTTTTTTTTTTTTTTTTTTGACTGAAAAATCCAGCCGAAACTAAACTAGGGTCAACTGTGCTATAAATAAATTCAAAACTCCTTTGGTTTGTTCCTTTCCTTTGAAGCCCATTGTTTTCCTCCTTTTCAAACGGCAATAGTACATGGCAGAGAAAAAGTACGCAGGGAAGAACCTCAGCTAGCTACGAGACCGACGAAATAAAAATATAAATTTTTATGAAGTATGGATATAGATATGACGATACGGATGCGGTATAATATAGATATAGTGATATATTAATTTTAAAATTATTAAAATATGTACACAGTTTGAACATGATTATATATATATATATAATTAAATTTATTAAATTTTTGTGTATCATATATATATATTTAAACAATTTTATATCTTTTATTTACTCAAAAATATATTTATATAACTATTATAAATTTTAAAATTTTTTTATTCAAATAATATATCGTAAAATTTTTTATTCTTTATTGTGAAGAACTTAAATAAAAATATCAGATTTTGTAATCAATTTAATTTTTCTGTTAAAATAAAAAAAATTAAAATTTAAGGATCTCAAAAGTTATAGACAATTGACAGTATTAAATTATAATTTTTAAAAATTTTTCATTTTTTATTTGTTAAAAATAATTATAAAAATATCCAGGCGTATCCGTAGCGTGTCAGACACTTGTGCTTCCCGTGTCTAACACGCGTGTCTGAATTTAAAAAAAAACAAATTTTTGGCAAACACTTCTAAATGTGTCCAACACGTGTCCGCGTGTCCGACGTGTCCGACACGCAATACTTTCATTTTTTGGAGTGTCTGCGCTTCATAGATAAACTCTTTATGAAAGATTTTTTTTGAACAATAAAAAAAGATCTTACTAAGTTTATCGGTCATTAAATTTAACTAAAATCAGAGTAACTCTCGTTTGTTTAAATTTGTTTAACAATTCTAAAAAAGCCGACTCCTCACCTGAGTACTAATAAGATCGACCGTGACTTTGCCATTAGAAATCATGGTGTATTGAACCTATTCTTAACCCCGCGCATCACAGTTTACACCAAAATTATGGGGTCACCTAGTTTAACTAGAGGGGAGCGCAGGTATAAAAACTCAAACTCCGAACACCAATATAGAAATACGTCGATTTACTACTGAACTATCACCTTATATGACCTATTTGAATATTTTAAATTTTGTTTTGTTGGGGTCAGGAAATGTAAAATTGAAAAAGATAAGTTGTTTTTAATACGAAGAGTCCACATGCAAGTTTATTTTTATTCTCTTCCGACAATTTTTTTGATTCATCAAAAATTTTCTTTTGTAAAATGCGCATTAATGTTGAAACCGGATTATATTGACCTATCAGATTAAAAAAAAAATAACAATAAGTTGAATCGTTTGTTTGATCTATAAGAAAAAAGATCAAACTCTTGTTGAAGTTGAAAAATTCTAGAAAATGGGTCTGATTTATTGGTTTTGACTTACAAGTTTGAAAACTATAATTTGATTTCCAAATTTTGCCCAATTTAAAATTAAGTTTTAATTTTAATTTAAATTTGCAATCGACTTACAATTCATTTAAACTTATGATTTAGTTATTAAAAACTAAAATTTAATGTTTTTCACTTTAAATGACCATTAAAGATATTTTATTGTCTTTTAGAGGACATTTTAATAATTAGAATTCATATTTCTATTTTAAATATTTTGAGTTCAAATTTTAAAGAAAGAGAGATAAAATTTATTAAAAGAGAGAACTCTATCAATTAAAACTCAGACTTTTATTTTAGAAAATTTCATTTCAAATTTTAGAAAAAAACAGAAGAGATTTATTAGAAGATGAGAGTTAATCCCAAGTTTAATGGGCTTGCATACGAACAAAAAAAAGAAAAAAAAAAGATATTTTCATTGAAAGAAATTATATATAATTATTATTTCTTGTTTTATTAATAAATTTCTTGCTGCTATGAAGTCACTGCCATTACAACTAGATTTCGCAGCCTTGACGCAAAATATCTCCCGACAAAGTTTGGCTAATTTATATACAAATCGGGCGCATTATACCTGGCATAAAATTAACAAAATCCCGAAGCCAAACCAAATACCGTCTTTTAACTTACGCAACCGAATTCTCCTACACGTCTCCAGATAATATTAAAAAACGAGCAATATACAGGGGAAACTCGGGTTTTACAAACAGGGTTGACCTGCAAATGCTTTAACACTGTAGAAGATGTTACAGCAGAACAAACAGAAACCTAGGACAACTTTATTGGGTATACTTCGTTTCCCTTGGCCAAACCAGCTCACGGCATGGCTTAAATGAAGAAGTTAAGCAAACTGTCTCAACAGTTCATCAGAAAGCCAAAAATGAAATGCTCATTTCTTTAATAGCTGCGTGCACTGTGCCATTATCTTTGATGCCCGGGTAATGGAGTCAGTCATGTAGAAGTTCTCCACAGCAGTCTGGAATGGAGTCAAACTCATCTTCTGATTTGATTCTGGCTTCAATGAAGCCCAAAATGTTGCCGGTTCTCTCTCATCCACGCTCAACAAATTTGGCGCAACAGTTTTGATCCGGGACCGGATAGCCCCGAGTGTATCATAAGGCAACCGCACACCAGCCGCTTCAGAGAGAGCCCGAATTATCTTCCAATCATCTCTAGCATCACCAACTGTTGGAACCGCAGGCAAAGTCTGTTGTGCACATCCTTCAGTATTTTCATAGATTCCTTCTTTCTCACTGAATGCTGCTGCTGGGAAGATGACATTGGCACGATAGACACCACGGTCACCATGATGCCCTTGATAAACTACAAAGGCATCGGTTGGAACCTTGTCTAAGTTCACGTCATCAGCACCCATCAAGTACACAAATTTGGCAGACTCGACACTTTGGCTGGATTCAGGCACAAGCCCAAGGTCAAGAGCTGCAGCTTGGGCAGCATTAAGAAGCAGTACGTTGAATCCATTCCAGTCCGGTCTCACAAAATTTCCCTGTTTGGCAATCGACTCAACAGCTGTGAAAATTGCATCCTTGTCATTCCTCTCAAAGAGCCCAGCGCCAACAATTATGGCTGGGTTCTTGGCACTTTTTATCATTGAACAAAATGGGTTGCGACCTTCAGCTATCTCAAGAAGGGTTTCAGGGCCCGTGCCAAGGTGCTGGTAATCATAGTTGAATTCAGTAGGTGGGCCAATATAACCAACCTTGGCATTGCTTGCACGGACTGTCTTATGAATCCTGGCATTCACCATGGCAGCTTCTACCCTCGCCTGTCAAAATGTTCAGGTAACTTTCAGCTCATAAAGCAATTAGACAACCACAAAAAGAGGAAAATGGAAAAATAAAAATAAAAAAAATCTGCAGAGCTACACACCCATCCTTCCTCTGCCATCTGCTGAAATCAGGAAGAGAAGGGTAAAAACATAAGGAAACTTTCAAACTTTGTATCTTTGGGACAAAGGCCTAAAATTTTAAATTTTGACGCATCACTCTGTCAACAGTCCATCTATATTGAATATGATAACAGCCAGGCGATCTATTAAGTTATTAAACAAAAAGGGCAGTTCTTGATGTAAATGTAAAGGTTCCTCCATTGTAGCCTAAAGTTCACATGTGAGGTCACAGGTTCAAGTAATGGAAAACAACCACTCTGTGAAAAAAAAAAAAAAAAAGATAAAACTATATACATCTAATCTTTCCCTGAAACCCACCGTGTGGAAGCTTCAGGCAATAAGACACCTTTTTTTTAAAAAAAAATTTATGTCAACCAATTTTAATTTCTACCACAGTTTAACAAGTTGCACTTTGATCAAAATTTTAAAAGTTAGAGACATTCGAATCATACTATAAAATGTTTTAAGCATTTATCTAAGTATGACTTCAAAGTAATGAGGAGCATCTGCGCACTCTAGGCTGGAGAGGGCAACACATTGAGGCATCTCAAAAACAGATTCAATACAACCCAACTGCCTACTAAAAAGGTCGTCAGTTTATTACCTGTGTACCAACTAAAAGGAAAACATCCACCTTCTCAAGACCGCTAATGCCACCGTTCATAATGTATCCATATCACAGATCAGCATTCGGGCTTCGTCCATTTCCTTCACACCATACATTATTTGATCCCATTTTATTCAAGAAATCTTTCAGGGCCATCATAGATTCAGCATCAGACAATCGCCCAGCAATTCCAACAATTTCCTCAGGCTTAGCTTGATGGATAACCTCAGCAACAACAGCTAAGGCATCACGCCAGCTCAGAGCCTTGAAGCGCCCATCAGCTCCACGAATCATAGGATCATTCAGTCTCTGCCTCTTCAATCCATCATAGAAAAACCGCGTCTTATCTGATATCCACTCTTCATTTATGTCCTGCAGTATTGGTAAACACAGTGAACTTGCACATCCAAGATGGACCATAAAAACACAACGAAAAATTTTTTAAATCTGTTTAGTTTTTACTTATTTTTATTTCAATAGTTTTTTTTTAATTGGATAGTTATGATTGAGACATAATGGAACTCAATGGAAAAAAAAAGCACTGACAGGGCCAGGCCGTGTCTAGACTGGAACGCAATTGAAGTAGGATACAGAGACTGAAAAAAATTTAAATGCACCAGTAAAGAATTTTTAATATCATTGTTGGTAACTGACAAGACATAGTTAATCAGCTTCTGTGCCCAAGAAACAAAATTTGTACAAATCAGAGCAACCAGAGCCTCCCTGATTCTTTGAAAAAAGCAAAGCAGGAAGTTGACACTGTTTTTTGAGCACAAAGTGAGAATTTAAGGTTGACAGACAATAAGCTATTGAAAATCCTGGAACAGGAAGTAAGGTGAGAATCCAACATGACTAGAAATAAGACATCGGCACACATGCCTTCACTCTCAAAAGCAATCCAACCAGTGCTTTGCTAAGACCATACCATGTCACTTTGATGTATCTAGAAATATTGCCAAATCTACAGATGTAGTACTGTCTTATTTTGTGCTGTTATTAATATTCTTCGAAAAAGCAGCTATTATACTCAAGTGCATGAAGTTGTCATCAACACCACTATATGGCAGAGGATGATCTAGATGACCTAAAACATTCATTGCCACAGTATATGGTATGGGATATGGAACAGAAAATGTAGGTTTGTGCCAGTGGCAAGATGGTGTGGCATGATGTCAAGGAATCTAGTCAAAATTTTCAGACACAAGGTTTCCATAAATGTGGCAAAGAGATAAAATTTGAACATTTGACCAAGATTGAAAAAGAGCCATCTACACTGTCATGATGTAGTGAAGGTCAACACATATGGTTGGAAGGACAAATATAGTGTTTAGAAGAAGCAGCTGATGAATGATGGCCGAAATATGGGACAAATGATTCACAACATATTTGTAGGGACACAGAAAATTTTGGTTATGCTGATTCAAACACCAGTCAAGCATGCCATACCTAAAAGAGGTTGATCGGAATGTACAACAGTGTATTTGTCCCAAAATATGGAAGTAGAAACAATTAAATCAGTATGCATAGTTATTTTCCTCGATAGCTTCAGTTTTCCTTTCAATGAGAATTTCCTGCACCTTTCCAGCATGCAAGTTTTCACCACAAAATAAAATGCAATTACAAAGGAAGCAATTTAATGCTTTGGTTAACACAACCAAGAAAAGTTAAAAAGCTACCTCATTCAACCGTGGGAGAATGCGAATGACCTCAGGACCCCTACTATCAATACGAATGTTAGATCCAACAGCATCAGTAACATCAATGCTCTCAGTCCCTTTCAATTCCCAATTTCGGGCTTTAAATGCAAAAGTTTTTGAGGTGAGGGCTCCTACCGGACAGATATCTATCACATTTCCCGAAAGTTCACTTGTCATAAGCTTTTCAACATAGGTCCCAATTTCTTCCCCACTGCCACGTCCTAACATCCCAAGATCCTGAACCCCAGCAATTTCTGTAGCAAACCTGACACACCTGTGACACCATGTACAAATAAATAGATAAAGAAAAATTTTACATGTGAAAATAGTAGTTGTGCACAGAAATACAACCAAGTTGCAACCATCATTCAATCAAAAATGGATTAAACAATATTATTAACATCTTTTTTATTTATATAAAACCTAAGAAGTTCTCAAGCATATCTCTAAACACGAGCTTAACAGAAACTGAAAAAATATTTCCAGGTATAACAGATATATCAAAAAACTGTGCCAACATCATATATAATTTTGCCAAGGATTACTTTATTCATGATTACCTAAAGCAAATGCTTTTATGTGATCAAATTGCAATCCACATGTGAATGCAATCAACTTGACCTCTAATGTCTCAGTCAAGAACCAGAAAATTAAATGCTAAGCTCGCATCATGACAGTCATGATCTAACAACCGTCTAAGAATATTGTTGAACATAAAATAATTAATTTTGAAGAGAGCAGGCCAGAATAAGTTCAAGAAATGAAACTTTTGGATCCATAAATAAGATTCATAGTACTTTTATCAACTTTTGTAAATCCAGCAAAAATTGACACCAAGACTGCTTTTTGGAAATGGGAGACAAATAAAAAAGAAAAATAACAGGATCCATGGTGAGATGCCAAAAAAAAAAAAAAAGATTTCCAGATGATTTCCAACAAAATGGCAACAATGTGACGGGCTTTCTTTGCTAGTTTAAAATCAAATGATATTTTGGTTGTGGAAACTACATAAAGAAATTTTAGAGATTGGGAATCAAAATGGAAGAAATACAGTAACTCCATAAAATTTCAAATTATAGGTATAGTCAAGGCAATTGTCATAGATAACCACGAGCATCCCTGCAACAATACAACTGAGCCATGCGTTTCAATAGAACACACTGGCAAGATACCCTTAATGTAAGAATGAACAACAAGTTCAATGACATTTTGACAATTGAATACTGAATTTTGAAAGAGCAAAATGATCCGTTGAAAATGTTTATGGATGAGAATACAAAGTATTTAGTTGTGTCAAATTCACTGCATAAAGGGATAAAAATTGCAACTCCGCCACTGAATAACAATAAACTGTTCATTTCCTAATAAAAAAATAAAAAAATAAACTGCTCATCAATGATAAATTTTCATAAAATGCACTGTATTGTGCTCCTTCAACTAAGAATCTACACATGAATGACAGAACTAGCTATTGGCCAAGCAACATAGCCAACAAATGTACTGTTCCCTAGGCCTCGACTACAAGCATCAGACATCTTCATTGATATCTATGCCAAAATAAACTTACTGATGTCCATTACATTTTCAAACTGACAAGCGAATATGCACAATAAATGTTCTAGAATGGTTGCTTCAGGAAAAAAGTGCTAAACTACCAGGCTACCTTTCATGCTTCAGTTGAGGTGCCACCTGACTTTGGTGGCTATGCTGCTTCTGCGTGCACATTCATACATAAACATTTCTGTGGTTCACCACCCTTACCAAGAAACAAATCCTTAGTATTTTAAAGTAGTCATAAACATGATTAAACTAGAGACAAATGATGTCCAATTCAAACCTTGTACACTGGATGCATCGAGTCATCACAGTCTTCACCAAAGGGCCAAGATTCTTATCAACCACAGATCTCTTAATTTCAGTGAAACGGCCACGATCAGATCCAAATGCCATGGACTGATCCTGAAGATCACACTCCCCACCCTGATCGCAAATTGGACAATCCAATGGATGATTCATGAGCAAAAACTCCATCACACCTTCTCGTGCCTTCTTAGCCAGAGGTGTGTCTGTTTTTATCTTCATTCCTAAAACGCAAACCTTAACTTTATAATAAAAATCAAATAAAACACAAAAGAATGCATATATTGTTTAATAATAGAAAGTTGAATTTCAAGGTCAACACAATAAGACCAAGTTCAATACATGACCTATAGAGAAACTAACTAGTAGACAGAAAAACACATTAAAAACGATGGATTCACACAAACATATTTAACAAAATACAACTGACCATAAAATCCTAAATCAAACCCAAATTTGTTTATGCATTGTGCATAATGGATCTTTCAGCAGTTAAAAGTAAATAAATTAGAAAAAAAAAATGAAGATAAAGCAAAATAATTTACATATGGTTAAAAAAAAAAATTATCATAATTCTTCAAGCCCAGAATACCAAACAGCGCACTATTCAATTACAATTGCTGCAAATACTAAATCAAGCAATGCAATCATCAGCATCAGAAATTAAGAAATGTCAGCATTGAAGCCTAAAAAAAAGGGATCACAAAAGCATTTACTTGAAACCTCAGAAACCAAACAAAATGAATATTGAATATCAATAATTGGGAAACGTATGACTAACCAGGAAGTGCAGGCATGGCACAGGAGGCAACAGGCTTGGGCGACTTCTCGACCTCGACAAGGCACATACGGCAGTTGCCGGCGATGGAGAGGCGGCTATGATAGCAGAAACGAGGAATGTCGACGCCGGCGACCTCGCAGGCTTGCAAGACGGTGAATCCCTTGGGGATTCTGACGGGGTAGCCGTCGACTGAGACCTCGATCGCATCTTCGGGATTGGGGAAGTGGACGCGGGCCCCACCCACGGGGGTTCGTGTTGGGAGATCCGGAGGGGTTTCGAGGGCAGCTGCTGCTGCGGCGGCATCGGGTGATTGGAGATGGGACTTTGTGGAAATGGAGCGGAGGAGGAGGAGGAGGAGGAGCTGCTGCTGGTGGTTCCGAGGGCTGCTGTGGGGCCCTCTTCTCAGTACCCTTGATGTCAACAATCCCACACCCATTTTTTGCCCTCTTTTTTTTAAAAAATTTTTTCTTTCCACTTTCTTCTGGTAGAAGACTTAACTGTGGCCATTGATGAGATGGCATTTTATCTCAGCTGTGAAAACACAGAGAGAGAGAGAGACAGCTGAGGTTGAATGAAATGTGAGGCTTCTTCTAACTGACAAACGACGCCGTAGTATTACGGGAGCAGAGGCAACAACTGCTCACGTGCCGGGTTAAACCGGCCCAGCAGTTTTTGCGAAAAACTAATAAACATGTGTTTTAACACTCTGTTTGGAATGTAAAATGAGTGAAGAAAGAAAGTGGAGAGAAAGAAAGTGATGAGAAAAAAAGTAGAGGGATAGAATGTAATTTTTTTTTATATTATTTGGAATGATAAGAGAAATGTGAGGAAAGAAAGTAGAGAGAAAATAATGATTTGTTTGAAAATGAGGAGAAAGTGAAGAGAAAGAAAATTTTGTAATTATAATTGACAACTATACCCTCAATTTAAAAACAATTAGTTCACGTTTTTAGTTGTCAATTTCAAGTGGAATGGATATTATTTTAAAAAATGTAATTGATGAATATGCTGGCATCACCGTTGAAATGGTAAGATTATATGGAAATTTGATGTAACCGCCATAAGGAATTCTTGTTAAAACTTTGAGGCCACAAAACATTTTGATATATTTTTGCTTGATTAAAGCATCGAATCAGCTGATATTTTTTTTTGGGAAAATGTTTATGGCCAAACAAATTTTTCTTACTGTCTCCACACGCAATTTTTTTTGTGCGACCATAAGGGTATTTTGTGCAACCACAATGATAAAAAGTAATACAAAAAATATTACTATTTTTTGGTGCACATTTTCTACTCTTAGTTGCACAAAAAATACTTCTGGTTGCACAAAAAAAATTCGTGTGGACACAGTAGGGAAAATTTGTTTGGCCATATAATGGAGCCCTTTTTTTTTATGGTCAGGAAGCGAGCGTGGCTGTAGAGTCCATGCCATGCAAGCTGTAATATATAAAACATTTCCTAAATCCATGCCATGCAAGCTGCAATATCAAAGACAAATTATAGAGATTTGCACTTATTTTCTGACAATGGAGCTAGCAACGAGTTCTCTTTTCCCATTGCCTCAAAAAGATGTGGTGGGTTTTTCAGTCATTTCACTGTATTCATTTAGCTGGCAACCACACTTTTTTCTCATTTCTTCCCATTTCAGAGTGATTGTTCGTACAGTACGGCCCCAGTGACTTTTCCCCCCACTTTCGCCTGCCTTTTTTTCTTTCCTAAATGTGTTTGCAGTCCAAACAGAAGAAAAATTGAATTTTCTTTCTTCTCCATTTCTTTCTCCTCAATTCTCTCCACTCCAAACAGAGTGTAAAAGCTAACCGAAAAGGATCCATTTTAATAGGAATTGTTAAAATTGTGATTTTTTTGTTTTTCAAACTAAAAAAAATGTGACAACTATCACAATTTTTTCAAAGAGGATCCATGTTCCTTTATTATTATTATTTTTTTGGTCAGAAAAGAGGATCCATGTTAAAGTTCATTTTAGCATTTATTTGTTTTTTTTTCTTTCTTCTTTTTATATTTGTCTGTTTGTTTGTTGTCCTCAAACGACAAAACGACATCGTCTCAACGCATAACAATTATTTTGGGAGGGATGGCAGTTTACAATCCACACTTATACAAAGAGAGAGGAGATTGATAGAAAGTGAGGTTTGAATCCTTACCTTTTATTTTGGTATAGTGTCCAATAATCAAGTAGACTACACTAGCTAGTTTATATAATATTTTGAACATTGACACTAAAACGTAAAAATAGATCTCGATAAAAAAGAGCAAAAAAAAAAATTACAATGAGAAAAAAGAGTTAGCTTTGTTGAATAATAAGTCAAAATGATCCACGGCAAAATGAGAGTTCGTTCAACTATTGTCGATGCAAGGATCGCCAAATGTTTGAAAAACGGTGGCCATCGCCAAAATCCAAATATAAGTAGCAGCAACAAAGAAGCACTCTAAGATTGTAAAGTTTTGTCAATGAATTGTCAGATCTACGAGGGAGAGAGTCTTGCGCCTGAGACTGTGCTAAGAAAAGCCCTTAATCTTCTACAGGAAAATAAAAGAGAGACGGCCTTGCAGACTTCTATTAGACCAGAAGTATCATCTGATCTATGGCAACCACTAGTTATAGGCTTTCTGAAGATAAATACAGATACTGCTTGGTGTGATGAAGGGATTGGTGTTGGGATGGTCTGTAGGGATAATAAGGGCTCACCTATTTTCCTGCTAACTAAGTACTTGCCAAACAAATTTGCTATAGAAGTGGCGGAACTTATGGCTATACGGGACACAGTGAAGGAAGTGGCTGATAGATCTATGGCTAAAAAAATTGTGGAAACAAATAGCAATACGACAGTGCAGAGAATTCATAGCAGACAATAATGCTGGATAGTGATGGGAATATTGGTTGCTGACATTCATAAAATATTGCAGTTTTTCTTGTCCTTCACAACTACATTTTCATGTCGTCATACAAATGTTGTTGCACACGCACTTGCAAAGCTGGCTCTTGCTCATCCTACAGAGATGCTATCTTCGGTTTTCTTACTAAATTCAGTTTATGATTGACTTAGAGAAGATTTAAATCGGTTATCATTCAAGTAATGCAAAGCTTATCCTTTTCTCAAAAAAAAAAAAAAAAGATTGTAAAGTTTTGATCTTATGTCAAATGTAGAATAAACTAGACTAAGCCTGCGTGTTGCGTAAGTTTTATATTTTTACAATAAAATGTTAATGTGAAATCAATGATACATATATTAAAACAAACCCTAATTAACTATTGTTGCTTGTTATTATAGAATATGTTTTAGGGATCAACTACGTATACCGAATATCTTGTACCGAATTACTGACACATCCACATGGTTGCATTCATGTGAACAGAAAATCAGATTGACAAGCAACACTTTTGGCCAACGTGTGAGAGCATTATGTGTGCTAATAAAAAGACTTAATTACCCCTATGAAATACAGATACTGCCAAGGATAGGAACAGTGCAACTGAAAGTAGGGTTATCGTTTGGGAAATACAATAGGAAAAAAGTGGTTGAAGATTACTGTTTTGCGGCGGTGCAGATCTATCTGGTTAACAGATCATGGCGTTGAATTATAGTGAGGAAAGTTGTTGATTATTGTTGGGGTGGGCATTAAAAGTCCAAATCATTCTTTCTAGTCTAACCTCTTCAACCAAAATTCAGTCTTCAGCCCCAACCTTCTACTACACTAGCAGATCATCAACTGTTTCCTATATCTTCGATTTCTGCGTAATTTCCATACCCAACCACCAACAACATACCTTCTTAGCAAACTTTCTACAGCCCACGGTGGCTGTGCGAAGGAGGAGTCTTTCTAATTTTTTGCGCTAGGTTTTTGGAATCTAATCTAATTAGGGGAAACTGGGCTATCCATTTCTTTTTTTTTTTTAATGTACAAACCAGAAAATTTCCACGCTTCTGCCCTTGTAAGCTGCTCCCGTCCACGTCAATAAAAGGTTACAGACTCCACGTCATATGTGTATGCAACTCAGTTTAAGTTTTCAGTATACGTAGCATTTGCCTATGTTTTATTAGATTTTGAAGAAAGACTTGCATATGCAGTCTATATATCATTTTTTAATAAAAATTTTATGTTCATTCTCAAGCATTTAGCAAATAATTATTAAAATTGAAAATAAAAATTTTTGATGATACGACCAAACTTATATAGCAAACACACACATAGGGATGGCAACGGGGAGGAGCGGGGGCAGGGATGGCATCCCCGATCCCTGTCCCCACTTTTGAACCCAGTACCCGTCCCCATCCCCGTCCCCGTCCTCAGTGGATAGGAGATTTAAATCCCCATCCCCTCTGGGGATCGGGGATCCCCGTCCCCTCTCCATCCCCACCTTTAATATAGACTAAAAATAAAAAAAAAATTCAAATTAGCAATATATGAGTCCAACAAAATTTGCAAAATGCACTAAGTATAAAGGATCATCCCAGCAACTAACAAAGAAAGAAATTGCACCAATCAATGAATTCCTAGCTTTAAGTAAGCGTTGTATCAACTAAAAATAGTAAACCCCATAACTTTATAAGTGCTTTTTGCTCAAAAATTAAAATCCACTTTACACATTCAAATTCTTTCCTGTCATCTCTTGAAGAAGCCATGCCAAACAAACCACACAAGATCCATCACACCACTTGATTCCCAATTTCCCAGTAAGTGAACATTTCACAGCATACAATGGATTGACCCCACACATTCTTATTAATGCACCTTGGAAGCCCTCGAACTTAATTGAGACAACAAGGTGGTTGGATTGAGTAAATTTATGGGCATCCTCAAGTATCTCACTATGCAATTCATCATCAAGTCTCAAGGCCAACAGAAATAGGGACACATAAACAATTAAAAAAATAGCATTTCACTAGTTTAAATGACAGATTTTCGTAATCACACAGAAAAAATGATCAATCATGGCAAGGAACAACCATCTTCAATATTTCATGGGAAGGCATAAGTGCAATTACAATGAAGAAAACCTGACCAAGCGAGAAATTCATGTTTCTAAAATACATTGTCTTGCTCACCATCTAATTACGCCGGATGAACAATCCATAAGAAGATTTAAGTTGGGGTTTGAAAATTATGTGAAAAGCATTTCGTGGTTTTATTGAAGGGACATTGCATGATCATTTTTAAAGAAAAAGAAAGAATGCTTACTTGCTCCCTTATCTCAAAGAAAACATAACCAGAAAAGAGCAAGATTTCCAAATAAGCAGAATCAATAGACCCACCCAAACTAGAATAAAAAACAAATGTTTAAGGCAAATATAAAATTTATTGCCATTGTATATTGAAATTCATACAACAACTGGACATGACATAATTGACAAAGACAAAAGCCAATGTATCATTTATACAAGTAGACGCTTCCAGATACTTCCTCTCCTTTAAAAACTACTGTGATGACAATAACAGAAGAGTTTTTTATTGACTTTTTTTTTGTTTTCCTCCTGAATATATAAACAACAATGAGTACTTAATTCAAAACAACCAAACACAATCTAACCAAAAATTGAAGTATCTTCTGAAAAAAGAGAAAAATTAAAAACCCCAGAACGAAAAAATAACAGTAAGATTACCTAGGAACCAATCAAAAACTGGGGGATAAGGGAGCAACTTCACGTAAATCTGAGGAATGGGAGCGAGATCTGCTCTGTCCGCCATCGAGGAAAAGAGCTACTGGAGAAATTTTGAGAAAGAATAAATGTAGAGGCACAATCGGGTTTGGCAGAAAGATGCTTGAGAGGTAGAGAAGGAAAGGAAAAGATTGATTTAGGTTTTGTTATAAAATTATTAAAATATCCCTATAAGTTTTTTATATAAATATTATATAAAGGATAAAAAAAGTAAATTAAATTATAAGTGAGGAACGGGGACCGGTACGGGTACGGGGACAGGGCGGGGACTGTCTATCCCGTTCCCGTCCCCGTCCCCGTCCCCTTCGGGGAATGGGGATCCCCGCCCCGTTCCTCGGTCAAAAGTGTTTGACCCCGTCCCCGTCAGGGCGGGTACGGGTAATTCCCGACGGGTACGGGTGAAATTGTCATCCCCACACACATATACAAATGAAGCATTACAAGAATATAAAAAGGGGAAATCATAATATTGTTAACACCAAAACAAAGAGAAGCAAGATGGAAAAGAACTTGAGCATAATATTAGAATCAGAAATGAATTAAGATGTAATATTTTTACTTTCACATCTTCAGTAGTTTACCATGGGTGTTAACCCCATACAAATTTTGCTCAGTTATCCATTCTTGATCTAAAGAATGAACTATGGCTTAAGGGATCCAATAAGGTAGATTACAAATTCTGAGAGAAAAGAAATCCAAAATGAACTAGCCATTATAATCATGGATAATTGTAGATGACCACGATTGGAAAATTAAGTTAAAGAATCATGAAGCCCAAAATTGCAAACTTGGAGGGGAAAAAATGCACAAGGACCTCTGACTGAGCCAAAAGTAGTAAAAATCGAAGAAATTAAGATATAGGCATCAAAAGCTTACCGGTATGCTGGGAATCGAGAAGTGAGTCCTTCAAATACCAAAAAAAAAAAAAAGTAAGAAAAAAAATCCCACTTGATTCAACTCCACATGATACTAAAATAATAGAGCATCATAGATTAGCTACGAGTTTGAGGGACAGTTGAATCTAAAATTCCTCACATAACTAACCAAGAAAAAACTAACCAAAGAAAAATACCTCACATGCTAAATGGTAGATCTTTTTCTTTGTTTCTTCCTCACTGAAACAGATAGAAAAATTCAGTTCATAAAAACAAACTCAATGGAACTTGCACTTAATTGAATCAATAATTGAAATAACAAGGGACAAAACCAAAAAAAAAAAATTTAGGGTGGCAAATTTTGTATTTATACTTGCAATAATAAAATTAAGTTATAAAATAAAAAATATTTTAATTATTTTGATTAATAAATATTATAATTATATCTTGCATTTTTTAATGTTTTAAAACTATTTTTTAATTTGTTATGTAATTAAAGATATTTTTTATATTCAAGTAATTATTGAATTATTTAGTTATTTATTTTTCATATAATTACACAATAGATTCTTTATGATATTTATTATAGAAATTTTTTTTTTTGTGTAACCATTGTAATCGACAAAATCAAAGTCAATGTTGTAAATAAATGTATGTTTAAATATACAATGTGTTTTTAGATTTTTTTATTTTTTAATTTCATTTATTAATAATTTGTTTCATTAAAAAAAATAAATATTGCTCAAAAGATTTTATAAAAATAAGAAAAATTTATTCAAGTATTTTTTAGAGTAAATAAAATTGTTTAAAAAAGATAATTGAGTATATAAGACTCTCATATATTAAAATTCAATTTTAAAAAATAAAATAACAAACTATGAAACTTACAAAAATGCATTTGAAATAAAATAAAAAAATAATTCTCAACCAAAAAAAAAAGAAGAAAGGAAGTTAAAAAAGAAGAAGAAGAAGAAGAAAAGATAAAAGCATTTGACCAAAGAGAAAAAACATAATAACAACCGAACGTCCACTGGGGCAACATGCCCTTCCCAGCTGAGCTACTAGGTGTCTGTCACCATATTTTAGTAAGAGTACTATTACGTTTTAAGAAGAAAATGTGTCTGAATTGCTGCCCGAATACAACTAGTTGGATTCAATATGCAACCAATCGAATTGCATATGCAACTAAATGTAAGAAGCAATTTTCTTCTTATAATTCATTGCACATGCAATTTGGTCGGTTGCACATTGAATCTGCCTAATTACATTCGGGCAGTAATTCGAGCGCTTCTTCTTCCGAAAATGTAATTTTTTCCTTTTAGTAAAAAATTAATAATAAAGATTAACTCAAGGGGGCAACTTGCCTCCATGCGACACTTTATATTATTGTAATAATAATGATAAGAGTTGGGTCCAGAGCCTTCCTCTAGCGTACGCAGCTCCTGCTATTGTGTGCTAGTAGGAAGTTTCTGGTGCAGTCGGTCCTTTCAGTGGCCGTTTAGTCACCCTTTGGAGGTGTTTCATCGTTCTCTTGCTTCTTAGTGGCTGGGTTGAGTCTTTTGTCCTTTAGTTGTTTAGTTTCCATTGTCGTTCTTAGTTGGGCTTGTGTCTGTGTGTTCTCCCCTACCCCCTTCGGTTGTCTTTAAGGTTGGGAGGTTGGGGGAGTTCTCCTTTTTGTGGAGGGTGATGATACACAGTACAAAGAGACGTTCTGAATTTTACCGACTTTTATCTGATGTGAAAAATAATTAATTTTTTTTAATCACAATCTTCTAAACTATACGCTTTATACTTTTTTAAGAACGAAAAGGATTCTTATGTTTTTCTCCTCACACAACAGTTGTTCGATCTTGACGTCAACAATAACGATCATTATGAGCTTGTTATTTCTTCTTGCAATTACTTGCTCGAGACAACCCATTTTTTCATCTTTAGATTTTCAGCAGCCAGTCACAGACACAAAAAACAAAGTTTCCCACACCTATCAAATTTCTTCTTGTAATTACTTGATTAAAAGAGACATTATTTCTTTGCATCTGACTTTCGGTTACCAAAAAGTTTCGTGGCTAGAGATTCCAAAGGCAGAATGAAGTAACAAAAATGATTTATTGGTGCATACTAATTAAAAATAAATAATGTAAAATGAAAATAATTAACAAATTAAAATATATTTTCAAATAATTTTATGTTGTTATTTGAATCTCGAAATTAAATCATATAAAATATCATTATCCATTAAAAAAATAATTCAGCCTAAGTCAGGACGTTTCGGTAAGAAAGATTTGTGTCCGGTATCATTAATCTAAAATTGATTGGTTAGTCATTAGGGGCGGTGAGACAGTGCACCAACGTCTTTGGCCGACCAACAAGAGGAAAATGCTCGCGGCTATCAGCGGTCGACCGCCTCGGACCACCAAACAAGGGAAGAGTGCATTAGATCCTTATGTGGTCGACCACTATGCCCGACCAAACTGGAGCAGAATGCTCGCGGCAATCGGCGATCAAACTCTCCGTGATAGATACATCCTGGACTTTCTAGCCCTTGTTCTCAGCCCGGCCCCTCCTCTAATTTCCAACACATTTGACCTATTTGGAGCAACAAGTTACGCTAGCTGTCATAGTCTGAGGAACACTCGCAAAGAAAAACACTGATGCAGAAAAGAAGGATCAAAGAGAAAGGCTTTTACCCAAAAGTAATTGCTTTCTGTGTCTCATCTTCAACTTCATTCCAATAGAGAGAGAGAGAGAAATTGAGAGACGAGAAATTGAAATAGACGAGAAATTGGAAAGAAAACACTTGGGAGTTAAAAATGTTTATCCTGTTGTGTTAAGTTGTACGTCATGTGCGTGTATAAAGCTTTTCGATACATATAAATATCACTCCCCTTTTTATTAGTATGCACCAATAAATTATTGGAAAAAAATTAGCGGCCAGAGAGAACAGGACAGAAGAAGTGTCAATAATGCAACAACAAAGACTATTTCTGCAACAACGTTGATTTTTTCTGCAACAAAAAATAACGCGATGATTTTTGTTCCATATTTTATTAATCTTGTTGCAGAAATCAGTAATACTGTTGCATTATTGACACTTCTTCTGGCCAATTTCCTCTGTCCGTACACCCGTGCCCTAAATTATTTGTGCCACTTCATTCTGCCTTTGAAATCTCTGGCCACGAAACTCTTTCTGTAACTGAAAGTCAGATGCAAAATGATTAAAATGGATTGGTCAGCCCTTAGGGGCAGTGAGGAAGTGCACCAATGTCTTTGGCGAACCAACAAGAGCAAAATGCCCACAGCTATCAGCGATCGACCACCATGGACCAGCAAAAAAGGGAAGAAAGCAGTAGATTCTTATATGGTCGACCACTATGGCCGACCAAACTATAGCAGAAAGGTTGCAACAATGGGCGATTGACCGCCGCGGCCAACCAAACCAATGGGGAATGAGTTAGATCCTTCTTTGGTCGACCACTGCAGTCGACCAAATCGGCCCACCAAACAGGGATAGAATGCTCCGGGCAATCATCGGTCGACCGCGACGGACGACCAAACGAGGTCAGAATGGGCGCAGAATGCTCACAGCATGCCTTGGTCGACCGTTACAGCCGACCGAACAAGTGTAATCAAGCGTAAGAAGGCCTCCAAGTGTGTTGGTATTGTAATTGTCAATCATTTGTTGTAGGTTTCAGTGGTCAACCAAAGCGGCAAGCCGAAGTTGGGTAAAGAGGTTGGCCTACCCGTACGGTCGACCTCTTTGGCGGTCCAAAGTAGTTTAGTGAGATTAGTGCAATCGAGTGGTCGACCACTGTCGCGGACCAAACATTTGAACAGTTCTCCCCAGTCTGGTCTTATATTCGGTCAGCCACATTGGTCGGCCACACATTTCTTTTTGTTAAATAGGGAAATTTACAGTGTACTAGTTCAGTAACGATATACTTTATATAATTAATTATTGTAGTTAGTTACAATAATTAATAAGAAGAAAATATTATGTGACTAAAAAGTAAATAATGTTAATTTAACATATTTCCTAAAAATTAGTAAGCAATAGTTATATTGTCAAAATTCAAATAAAAAAGAGTTGATAAATTACGACCAAATTGTGAGAAGAACATAAAATTTTGATTAGATATAGACGTAGTTAGAACATGTGGTTATTCTTTTCATCTAACAAATGATTGAAAATAGGCACAATCACTACTTGTTAGTTTATTGCTAATTTTTGGAAAATAGATTGTTTATAAAATCATATATTGCATCTTTTGAATAAATATTTTGATTAAAATTATCATCAAATTAAATAATTTATAATTTCATTTGTGTAATTTGAAAAATATTTTTATGATTTTGATGAGTAAATCTTTTACAAATGGTATATGTTTACTTTTTCCTCCAAAAGATTTAAGTAATAAAATCTTATTAATAATGTCAATTGACTCTTTCCTACAAATTAAAAGCTTTAATGAAAATGTTGAGCACAAAATTATACGATACTTTAGAAAAAATATATGATACTTTGATGCAATGGTATGAAATATTAAGAACACATTTATTTGCTGAAAAATGACATGTCTTTAAAAAATATTTGTTAAACTTTGATGCAATGGTATGAAATATTAAGTACACATTTATTTGCTGAAAAATAACATGTCTTTAAAAAATATTTGTTAAAAAAAATAAAAGTCCATAACAATATTTTTTATTATGATATTTGGTTGTGATA
Organism: Carallia pectinifolia; assembly: GCA_037832335.1. Lineage (NCBI taxonomy): Eukaryota > Viridiplantae > Streptophyta > Magnoliopsida > Malpighiales > Rhizophoraceae > Carallia > Carallia pectinifolia. The sequence continues at coordinate 13,031,573 of CM075449.1, forward strand.
CCGATTATAATTTTATGTATTTGATAAAATAATGTAAATTTAGGTCTGAAATTTTACTTTTCTCAAAATTTTTTGTTCTGCTTTTCGTCTCCCTATTCTTTACTCTCTCTCTCTCAAATGTCTCTCTCTGAACTCTTCTCTCTCTCTCTGGTCCCTCTCTCATCACTCTCTTTGTCCGTCTCTTACCTCTCTCTCTCTCTCTCTTCACTCTCTATGTTTCTCTCTTTTAACTTTCTCTCTCTTCACTCCCGCTCTCTCTCTTCACTCTCTCTCTCTCTCCTTCTCTTCTCTGTCTAGCGTGTTTTTTTCTCTGTTTTTCGTTTTCCATAATATGGTGGGTGGTGCCGTGGCTTGCAAAACGACGACGTTGTCTACAAATTAGGCGTCTAGCATAGTTTGACCGGAAGGTATTTTCAGTTGATCAATCCATTTTTTGGGCCCAAATACAGTAACATGCAGCAAATGGTTTCTTGAAAGTGATTTTCACCCCAAACAAACACCACTCTAATACGACACCTCTGAGGAATCCATTGTAAGACGCCTTGTACAAGATACAAGATATTTCATACAAAATATGGATACCTTCATAAATTTATACAATACTATAGATTTATATGTACGACTCTACCGTCAATCTAATAACGCCTTAAAAAATTTATATGATAGCTTAATACAATTAATGATACCATAGAAAATATATACCACATTTTCATAAACTTATTCAAATCCATAACAAATACATTCGAAATTTTTATAAGATTATAGGACACCTTATAAAATATATGTGACATTATACAATTTTACGACACCTTATAAAATATATACGCCAATTTTATAAACTTATATGACAACTTAGAGAATATGTATACACGAAAATTTCAACATTAGAAAACCACAAAACTATTTGTTCACCCTGCCTAGGAAACACCTTACCCTTTCACTTATATCCAAGGACGGATCTAATCTAATTGCTCCAAATTTGTTTTATACTATAGAATTTGTCTATTCATAAAAAGAACAAAAGCACCTCTTACTCCAATGGCATTATGGCAAGGTTCCAGACTCCCCTTGACATTTTTAATTTATTGATTTTCCCCCTTCCCTCAAGCTTTTATTTATTTATTTATTTATTTTCCCTCTTTAGGTTTTTGGGTTAGCAATTCAAATGCATCCTTGTTCTTCCTTTGAGTTTCAAGGTTTGCAGTTTTACTTGAAAAAATTAATTCATTTCTTTTTCCCATTAATTTTCATATTTTTTTGAACAATTTTTTCTTATTGTTATTCATTCTTTTAAAAAAATATTTTATTCTCTAATAAAACATAATATTACCAATGCAAAATTAAAACAAAAAACTAGAAATACATTGTATAATTTAAACGTGTATTTATTTGTAAAATTGACTTTAATTTTATTGGTTATAATAATTACAGTTAGAAAAAAACATTTTTTGTACCATAAGCATCATAAAGCATTTATTGAGCAATCACGTGAAAGATAAATGACTAAATGACATATATAAGCCATATATATATATATATATATATATATATATATATATGATTACATAAAAATAAAAAGATTGTATTAAAATATTAAAATTCAAAAAATATAATAATGATATTTATTATTTAAAATAATTAATATAATTTTTTTAATTTTTTTATCATACATATTAATTTTATTATTATATTTATACATAAAAACCTTGCCCTTGCCATAATAAAATTTTTTGTGAATCCGTATCAAATTTTTCCTATGGTCGAAACCAACTGCGTTTTATTGAATGCTTCTAATCAAAAAGTTACACGGAAAAAAAAAAAAAAAGAGTAGACCGGAAATGTGAACGAAAAGAGACGGGCGGGTGGGGTCCATGGGTTAAAAGGATATTTTCCCCTAGCTTATAGGTCAACAGGGAGAGAAAAAAAATGGAAAAAGAACATCTGCCATCAGCTTTGCATGCTAAACTTCTGTCCACCGAACAGCTCTCAAAGTTGTAACTCACTCAGTACTTTTTATGAGTTTGATGCAGTTGTTAACTTTTATATGATTTAATTTGGAGATTCAAATAACAACATAAAATTATTTGAAAATATATTTTAATTTGTTAATAATTTTCGTCTAACATTATTTATTTTTAATTAGTATGCACCAATAAATTATGTGTTATTTCATTCTGCTTTTGAACTCTGGGATAAATATTTTTAAAGTCCTAAACCTTTAGATTTTTTTACGTTTGAGTCCTAAACCTTTTTAACATTTCATTTGAGTCCTAAATCGTTTAATTTTATACTATATCAGTCCTTTAAATTACGAAAAGTAGTCAATCTATTAATAAGTGAGTTTAATTTAATACAAATCATTTAAAAAAGCTTAAATACATGAGTTAAATATTTTTTTCATCAACAAAATATACATATTAAATATTTTTTTAATCAACAAATATCCGAATTAAATAGGCAACATGCATATTTTTTTATAAAAAAGACATTCAATTCATATATTTAATCTTTTTTAAATAATTTTTTGTAAAGTTAAAATTATTTTTTAATAGATTGATCACTTTTGTTAAACAGAGGGACTAATTTGGTAGAAAATCAAAAAGTTTAGGACTCAAATGAAATGTCAAAAAAATTTAGGACTCAAACGTAAAAAATTTTAAAGGTTTAGGACTAAAAAAATTATTATCCGTTTGAACTCTCTGGCCACGAAACTTTTCCGTAAAGGAAAGTCAGATGCAAAATGGTTAAAATTGATTGGGCAGCCATTGGGGGCGGTGAGAAAGTGCACCAACGTCTTCGGCCGACCAATCAGAGCAAAGTGCCAAGGGAGGAATGGCTTGGACTCTTGGGTCGACCTCTTCGGCCGACCGAACAGGAGCAGAATGCTCGCAGCAGGCCTGGTCGGCCGATCGAACATTTGATCGCCTAATGGGATGACTAAACACAGTCAACGAAGGTGTTTTCTTCAGACTTTCTACGGATGGACAAGAAGTCATTAAAGCCATAGCAATTTTTGTCCTTAACTCGTAAGATAACGCTACAGCTTTAGTGGCATTTTGGTAATTTCGTCATCAACAACAAAAAGAAAAACCTAAGAACCAAATCTGCAATTCTTGCCGTCCGTCTCCATTTTCACATGGCCTTGTTTGTGAGAGAAAGCTGTGGTCCTCCCTCCTCACTGACACTGAAGTTTTTCCTCTCGCTCTTATTGGTTTTTCTTTCTGACAAAGGTTTCCAAATATGGAAGGATTCCTACTCCTCCTTACCAAATGTCTTTCTCATCCCATGTTTTTCATTCCTCCTTGTTCCTCACGAAAACAAATTCTATTTTTCTCTCTCTGTTTTGCGGTCTTCTGGTCACTCTCTCTTCTACTCCTCCTCCTCCTCTGTTTTTTTTTCCTCTCTCTCTGTTTCGTCACCGTTATTCTGCTTACCACCATCTTCTACTCATCTCCTCCGTCGAGGTTAGCTGTAATCTTTTCTTTTGCTTTTTTGTTTTGAAATTTCTCCCGTAGCCCACGACATTCTTAGTTTCTTCTTCTTCTTAAAAAAAAAAAAAATTTTGTTTTAAATTTGTTTCCTGTGTTTCTCCCCCCTTATGTGATTACATTAATTTTGGATATATAGTGACCTGCATTTAATAAAACCATGTCTGTACTCTGATCAACACAGGTTCATCCAATTTTCAGGTCCAATTTTGCTGAAATACGAGGAAGCACCTCTCTAAGGTAATCCTCATTTCCTTCTCTCTAAGGTAATAACAACAACTGTTATATTAATAATCTCCTCTATATCATTCTTTCTCTGGTTATCTTTTTGGTTAATAAGGGCAAATCTTCATTTTTCTGTCTATTTCCAATTAACTGGAATATATATAGTCTTCCTGTTAATAAATCCGAACAATTAATGAACTGGAACTTGCTAATAAAGTGGCTTTATAGACAAACTGCTTCCTCGACTTATTGATGTCAATTGAGAACGAATGTTTTTGTTTAGCCTTTGGTTTTTGTTGAAGTACATGTTTCAACAATGAGACTCAACTTCAACTTAAATACAAATTTCATTTCATCATTTTTTTGGGGTATTGGTGCAATAGTGATTTTCAAAGCTTAAATATATAGGCAATATGGATGATGCATAATGCGATGACAATTGCAAGAACAATACCCAACAAAGGACTTTCTTTTTTATTCACAACTTTTAGATACATCCTTTTACCATCATTTGGGAATTCTTCTAATGCCCCACTGGTAAATTTGTCATAAGAAATTGTTTAAGGAAAATTTTATATTTGATGCATCAAATACACCTGTCGACCATTCTAAGAGCAAAAAATTTTATCATAAGCTGTTGAGATAGGCATCAAATGAGTTCTGGTAACCATAGAAAGATGCTACCCAGCTGCTTACGTCATTCGTAACGGTTCAAATGATCTTAACTTGTAACATACTCCTTTGAAAAGTGGCTACTTATACTACGATTTCGTTCCCTCCTCCTGCGATCCAACTCTGACCCCTGAATTTTTGTTTCCTTGATCTAGCTAGAGCACATGGCGGAAGCAGTTGTAGCCCTGGTTTGGGATGCTGTCAAATGCTCATTTTCATTTTGCTGCACTCGTGGAGACTACTTTAGTGATCTGAAGGACCGTCTCAGGTCATTGAGCGAACAGATGCATCAACTTCAGGAACTGAAAGATCAAGTGCAGAGACAAGTTGAGGAAGAAAAAAAGAAGAGTCCACGATTGCGAGAGGCACCGGTGGTTACCTATTGGCTTGATAGAGTGAAAGAAATGAAGGATAGTGTGACCATGGCCACACAAGAAGGTAACGAGGAACTTCAGAAAAAATGGCAGAAGTGGCTTTGTCCTAAGAGCTTCTGTGCCTTCAACGAGGTGGGAAGGAGAGTGAGCAGAAGGGTTGCATTAGTCAAGGAGCTGATAGAGAAGGGTGGAAAATTAGCCTCTCTTGTTGAAAGAAAGCCTCCTCCTAATCCAGTGGACGAATGGCAAATCGGATTCAACCCTCTTGGATTAGACTCAAAGCTGGAGGAGGCTCGGAGATATGTTAAGGATCCAAGTGCAAAGATCATTGGGATCCATGGACCAGGAGGTGTGGGAAAGAGCACACTCTTGAAGATGATCAATATTGAGCTTTGTGGGGCAGAAATTGAACTTGATTTTGATGTGGTGATTCAAGCTATTGTGTCGAGAGAAAGCACGGTGAAGAAAATCCAGAAAGACATGAGTGAAGCGAACAGAACAGAGTGAAGGAGATATTTGCGATTTTAAGAACTAAAAAATTCGCTCTGCCCTTAGATGATTTGCAAGTGCGATCTAACGAGGTTCAAGTATCTAGGGATTCGAATTTCATTGAGAAGCGATAAGATTTGATAGAAGTTGGGATCTCTATTGATGGCAATGGGAATGGATCGAAGGTCTTCTTCACAACTCGTTCAGAGTATGTGATTGGAAGGATTGGAGCTGACAAAAGCATAAAAGTTGATTGTTTACCACCAGAGAAATCCTTGGAGTTGTTTCAATCATGCATTGGTGAAGCCACACTTAATACTCTAGGAATTAGAAAGCTTGCTGGTACTCTTGCAGAAATGTGTCGTGGTTTGTCTCTTCTTCTTGTTGCTATTGGGCACGCGATGGCTCATTGCAAAAGTGGTAGACAGTGGATTAATGCAATTGATGGCGTGAAGAGGCATCGATCAAACTTACCAGGTGTGGAGAATGTCTTTCCTATTCTTAGGATTAGCTATGATAGCTTGAGGAATGATAGATTAAAGAGATGTTTTCTATATTTTTTTATTTTCTGGGAGGTCCGTAAGGTTGTGATTGAGTATTTGATTATGCTGTGGCTTGGGGAAGACTTTTATGGTGACACTTATGACATTAATGATGCACATAGGGATAGTGAAGACATAATTGAAAGTTTGAAACTTGCAAGTCTGCTTGAGATTAACGAAATAGAAGTTATGGTTAGCATGCATGACATGATTCACTCAATGGCCTTATGGCTGTGTTCTAAGTCTCAACATGAGTTAATGGTGAAAGAGACTTTTCCTATAAATTGTTCTAGTTCTAAGCAAAGGTACAAATATAGCAATTTTGAAGTATTCAATCATATACCAAAGCAAACACAAGGTAGCTCGGATAAGATACAATAATAATCGTTCATAGGATAATATTTATGGTTAACTAGTTCAATGACCCAAAAAAAAAGAAAGAAAACCCCTTGTACAGTTTTCCAAGAATCTACAAAAGCTTCGTTAGGGCGGATCAAATTAAGAAGAGAAAAGTAGTTTGACATACCTAGTGCTTCATTCATGAAGACAACTATCATCCGAGGGCCAAAAATTTTGGAGGCAACCTTTGGGGAAGAGAATCGACCTACCAAATCTAACTTTCCCACCAGGATATCTCTCCCCGTATTTTCTTCAAATTCATTGCACTGTTGGAATCAAATGGGAGATTATGCAGATTGGGGCAACCTCCCACAAACAACAGTGTCAGACACTCAAAAGGTAATGTTTTTCTACATAAGAGCTTCAGGTTTGGTAGATCTACAAAAAGCAACCATTTGAGATGGGAGAATATGTCCAAATTATCCTCACCCTGACCTATCAGTTCCACCATTTTAGAACAATGCTCTATGAACAGATCTTCAAGGTTAGGGGCATAAACTAGCCAGTCTGCATTTTCTATTGGATAGCCTGCTATACACACCTTAGTAAGGTTTTGAAACTACTGAAATTGGAAAATTTCAAGTTGGGGGTTATTGGGGTTGGGAAGGGGAATCTGCCAAGATGAAGGCCTCCATATGCTTAGCTGCTTCAGATTTTCAGGTGGGGGCTGTATTAGGCTATAGACATTGGTGCAATAGGTGTCCACCATAGATAAGTTCGTGATGCTCCTCTTCAACTTAGCCGAATTCAACAACTTTTTAACAGATTCATTTGAAGTCAAATAAATGCTTATCTCTTTTATATGCTCCAACTGTTCCAACATCTGCAAAAATCCTATTTCATTGTCTCCAGAACTCCCCAACACATAATGGTCCTCTATGAAGATGCAAAGCACTTGCAGTGATGACAAACTTGAAATTGCTTCTCCTAAACTCTCGTTTAGTTTAAATGCCCCACCCTAGATAACAAGCTCCAATTTCTTCAATTTCTTAACCTCATCTCGCTTTTTTGTTATTTGTGTCCTCCACAAACGAAGATAATGCAACTCCTCCAGTCCATCAATGCTAATAGGTAGCTACACTAAGTTTGCGTTACTTGCTAAGTCTAGAACTCTCAAGGCAGGTGTAAATAGAAAGAATTCTTCCGGGAATTTCTCCAGCTTTGTGCTAACAACAACCAACGTTCTAAGCTAATGATAAGAAGGTCTCTCAGTGAACAAATTGACGCCAATTAGAGATTTGATGTTGCTACCCCATAATAAAATCCTTGCTACATCCATCCATTTTTAAACTCTATTGCATTCTCTTGAACTAAAGTCTCTTTCACCACTGACTCATGTTGAGACTTAGAACACAGCCACAAGGCCATTGAGTGAATCACATCATGCATGCTAACGCTAACTTCTGTTTTGTCAATCTCAAGCAGACATTCAAGTTTTAAACTTTCAATTATGTCTTCACCATCCCTATGTGCATCATTAATGTCATAAGTGTCACCAAAGAAGCCTTCCCCAATCCACAACATAATCAGATCCTCAATCCCAACCTTCCAGGCCTCACAGAAAATAGAAAAATATAGGAAACATCTCTTTATGCTATCATTCCTCAAGCTATCATAGCTAATGCTAAGAATAGGAAAGACATCCTCTACACCTGGTAAGTTTGATCGATGCCTCTTCACACCATCAATAACATTAATCCATCGTCTAGGACTTTTGCAATGAGCCATCGCACGCCCAACAGCAACAAGAACAAGAGGCAAACCATGACACATTCCTGCTAGAGTACCAGCAAGCTCTCTAATTCCTGGAGTATTAAGTGTGTCTTCACCAATGCATGATTGAAACAACTCTAAGGATTTCTCTGGGGACAAACAATCAACTTTTATGCTTTTGTCAGCTCCAATCCTTCCAATCACAGACACTGAACAGGTTATGAAGAAGACCTTCAATCCATTCTCATTGCCATCAACAGGGATCCCAGCTTTTATCAAATCTTCTCGCTTCTCAATGAAATTCGAATCCCTAGATACCTGAACCTGATTGGATCGCACTTGCAGATCATCTAAGAGCAGAGCGAATTTTTTAGTTCTTAAAATCGCAAATATCTCATTCGCTCTGTCAGCGTCACTCTTGTCTTTCCAACTATCTTTAGGGACTTCCAATTTGTCCAAAATTGACTCCTAGATTTTCTTCACCGTGCCTTCTCTTGACACAGTAGCTTGAATCACCACATCAAAATCAAGTCCAACTTCAAGTTCTGCCCGACGAAGCTCATTATTGATCATCTTCAAAAGTGTGCTCTTTCCCACACCTCCCGGCCCATGGATCCCAACGATCTTTGCACTTGGATCTTTAATATATCTCCGAGTCTCCTCCAGCTTTGAGTCTAATCCAACGGGGTTGACTTCGATTTGCCAATCGTCCACTGGATTACGAGGCTTTCTTTCCACAAGAGAGGCTAATTTTCCACCCTTCTCTGTCAGCTCCTTGACTTCTGCAACCTTTTTGCTCACTCTCTTTCCCACCTCGTTGAAGGCACAGAAGCTCTTGGGATAAAGCCACCTCTGCCATTTTTTCTGCAGTTCCTCATTACCTTCTTTTGTGGCCATGGTCACACTATCCTCCATTTCTTTCACTCTATCAAGCCAATAGGCAACCGCTGGTGCCTCTCGCAATCGTGGACTCGTATTTTTTTCTTCATCAACTTGTCTCTTCACTTATCTTTCGGCTCCTGAAGTTGATGCACCTGTTCACTCAAGGACCTGAGACTATCCTTCAGATCACTAAAGTAGTCTCCACGAGTGCAGCAAAACCAAAATGAGCATTTGATAGCATCCCAAACCAGGGCTGCAACTGCTTCCGCCATGTGCTCTAGCTAGATCAAGGAAACAAAAATTAAGGGGTCAGAGTTGGATCGCAGGAGGAGGGAACAAAATCGTAATATAAGTAGCCACTTTTCAAAGGAGTATGTTACCGGGCATAGATCATTTCGACCCTTACGAATGACGTAAGCAGCTGGGTAGCATCTTTCTATGGTTACCATATATTGTCCTCATTGCTAATTATGATTACGAACAAAGCAAATATGAACAAAGGAAGAAAACACATAACAAAGGGAGAATGACAAAGGAAATGCAAACGGAAAATGACCAGAATATATAAATGTGAAGACAATGAACTTATTTTATGTAACGTTAAACGTTAAAAATCATACCTCCTGCTCAACTAACATTACGTCAACACTAATTAGAGAGTTGTAATTATCCTTTTTGTTCATAGATTTCCATAGATGAATGACGGAGACTTTGACCTTCGAAATGTTTGAACTAATTTTGAGGTGTTTAATTAAATAGCATTCCATGATCTGCATATGAGAAAGTTGCAGTTAGCAATTATATTGATATTGTTACTCTGCATAAGAACGGTTTGACATGAAAGCAATCCTGGAAAAGAAGATCATACCTTAACTTGTGGTTTAGCTGTGGAAATGTGATTTAACAATACCTGTGATTGCTTGCAAAAATGAGGAAAGAATTGATTCATCGATGGAGACCAAAGCTTGATTTAGTGGAAGGCTAATTTGAATGGCAAGGCGAGTAATTAATTAATTAATGATTATAATGGACATTAAATAAGGAATAAATGAAATTAACCTTCACAAACTACTACGTTACTCAATTATTATCGTAATTTTAAGAAATAAAGTCAGCATTGAAAAGTATGAGACAAATTCTAATAATTAATATAGTAAAGTAACGTATACATACGTCCAACAATTAATATTGGAGATAGTGTCCAGTTATTCAAAAAAATTATGGTATATTATAGAAATAATTCAGATTGAGCAAATGGCTATGTTATTCATAAGACAATCATAGTGACTTTAAGAAATTAAATTGACTTTAAAAGTATGAGGTAACCGAAGTAGTCAATAGCTAAGGATATTAAACTAATAATAAATATCAAGAAAACCAAATAATCACCGAATGGTTGTTGCTACTTACTAAATGGTCGTTGCAAGACCTGCCATTTCCCAATAGACAAAGATACAGTTTTATCCCTCTATATTAAAGTGAAATTTTTTTTCTGAATTATATCATTATTTTAAAAAATCTTTAAAAATGTCACGTAGAGTTACAAATGAGAAAATTTTTTCTCTAAATTACCTATTTATAATATTATTATTAGATTAAATAACTATATAAAGTGTTGGTTTTAAAAATAGTGGCCAAAATTGGGGGCAACCATTTTGTTTTAATTAGAAGGGGACAACCATTTTCAAGATGAGCGCCTTATACAATTGTTGGTAGGGAAAAAGTACACAAGGAAATATGTGTATGGTTAAATAATATTTAGATTATAATAATAAGTATATTTTATATAATCGTAATAATAAAAAGTGATATAAATAAGTATTATTATATTTTTTAATTTATATTTTTTTATTATACTTGTACAAAATATATTTATTGTTATAATCTGAATATTGTTTGAACAATTTTTCAGCCTAATCATCTAATGAAGGACTTGTTGGTAAATATATAGTCACAAATAATATGTATTATATCACTGATAGTGTAGTTTCGTTAGTTAAGACACTCTGAGTTTAAGTAGAAGATCTACCCTGGGTTTAGGTAGAAGATCTTTGGTTCAAGTATTGTCAAGTTGTCCGTTAGCATCAGGAACTTTTGATGGAGTTAAACTTATGCTTGACCTAATACTGTATCGGTGGAACCCTTGTTGGTGTGGTACTTTCCACCTTTGCTAATTTATTTTTTGATAAAAAAAATTTATTACAATATATGTAGTAGAGGCCTAGGGAACAGGACATGTGTTAGTTATGTTGCTTGGCCAATAGCTAGTTCCGTCATTCATGTGTAGATTCTTAGTTGAAGAAGCACAATACAGTGCATCTTATGAAAATTATTTATCATTGATGAGCAGTTTATTGTTTTTTTTTTTTTTTTTATAGGAAATGAACAGTTTATTGTTTTTCAGTAGTGGAGTTGCAATTTTTATCCCTTTATGCAGTGGACTTAACACAACTCAATACTTTGTATTCTCATCCATGAACATTTTCAATGGATTATTTTGCTCTTTCAAAATTCAGTATTCAATTGTTGAAATGTCGTTGAACTTCTTGTTCATTCTTACATTAAGGGTATCTTGCCACATTGTTGCCATTTTGTTGTAAATCATCTAAAAATCCTTTTTTATTTTTTTGGTGGCATCTCAGCATGAATCCTGTTATTTTTCTTTTTTATTTGTCTCCCAATCCCAAAAAGCAGTCTTGGCTTCAATTTATGCTGGATTTACAAAAGTTGATAAAAGTACTATGAATTCTATATGTGGATCCAAAAATTTCATTGCGTGAACTTATTTTGGCCTGGCCTCTTCAAAATTAATTATTTTATGTTCAACAATATTCTTAGACAGTTGTTACATCATGACTGTCATGATACGAGCTTAGCATTTAATTTTCTGGTTCTTGACTGAGACATTAGAGGTCAAGTTGATTGCATTCACGTGTGCATTGCAATTTGATCACATAAAAGCATTTGCTTTAGGTAATCATGAATAAAGTAATCCTTGGCAAAATTATATATGAAGTTGGCACAGTTTTTTGATATATCTGTTATACCAGGAAATATTTTTTCAGTTTCTGTTAAGCACGTGTTTAGATACACGCTTGAGAACTTCGTAGGTTTTATATAAATGAACAACGATGTTAATAATATTGTTTAATCCATCTTTGATTGAATGATGGTTGCAACTTGGTTGTAATTCTGTGCACACTAACTATTTTCGCATGTAAAATTTTTCTTTATCTATTTATTTGTACATGGTGTCACAGGTGTGTCAGGTTTGCTACAGAAATCTCTGGGGTTCAGGATCTTGCGATGTTAGGACGTGGTCGTGGGGAAGAAGTTGGGACCTATGTTGAAAAGCTTATGACAAGTGAACTTTTGGGAAATGTGATAGACATCTGTCCGGTAGGAACCCTCACCTCAAAACCTTTTGCATTTAAAGCCCGAAATTGGGAATTGAAAGGGACTGAGAGCATTGATGTTACTGATGCTGTTGGATCTAAACATTCGTATTGATAGTCGGGGTCCCGAGGTCATGCGCATTCTGATGTAGCTTTTCAACTTTTCTTGGTTGTGTTAACCAAAGCATCAAATTGCTTCCTTTATAATTGCATTTTATTTTGTGGTGAAAAATTGCATGCTGGAAGGGTGCTGGAATATCTTATTGAACGGAAAACTGAAGCCATCGAGGAATAACTTGGCATACTGATTTTCTTGTTTCTACTTTCATATTTTGGGACGAGTACAAAGTTGTACGTGCTGATCAACCTCTTTTAGGTATGGCTTGCTTGGCCGGTGTTTGAATCAGCGTAACCAAAATTTGCTGTCTCCCTAGAATATATTGTGAATCATTTGTCCCGGCTTTGGGCCATCACTCATCAGCTGCTTCTTCTAAACACTATATTTGTCCTTCTAACCTTATATGTTGGCCTTCACTACATCATAACAGTGTTGTTGGCTCTTTTTCCAACTTTTTCATAAACTACCTTCCTCTTTGCCACATTTATGGAAAACTTGTGTCTGAAAATTTTGACTAGACTCCTTGACATCATGCCACACCATCTTGCGACTGACACTAACCTACAATTTCTATTCCATATCCCATACCATATACTGTGGCAATCAATGTTTTAGGTCATCTAGATCACCCTCTGCCATATAGTTGTGTTGATGACAACTTCATGTACTTGAGTATAATAGCTGCTTTTTCAAAGAATATTAGTAACAGCACAAAATAAGGCAGTACTATAGTTGTAAATTTGGCAAGATTTCTAGATACATCAAAGTGACTTGGTATGGTCTTGGCAAATGCACTGGTTGGATTGCTTTTGAGAGTGAAGGCATGTGTGCTAATGTCTTCTTTCTAGTGATGTTGGATTCTCACGTTATTTCTTGTTCCGTGATTTTCAATATCTTATCGTCTGTTAACCTTAAATTCTCACTTTGTGCTCAAAAAACAGTGTCAACTTCCTGATTTGCTTTTTTCAAAGAATCAGTAAGGCTCTGGTTGCTCTGATTTGTACAAATTTTGTTCCTCTGGGCACAGAAACTGATTAACTATGTCTTGTCTGTTACCAACAATGATATTCAAAATTCTTTACTGGTGCATTTAAATTTTTTTCAGTTTCTGTATCATACTTCAATTGTGTTCCATGTCTTAGACATGGCCTGGCCCTGTCAGTGCTTTTTTTTTTTTTTTTTTTCCATTGAGTTTCATTATGTCTCAATCATAACTATCCAATTAAAAAAAAAACTACTGAAATAAAAATAAGTAAAAACTAAATAGATTTGTAAGATTTTTCATTGTGTTTTTATGGTCTTAAGCATCTTGGATGTGCAAGTTCACCTTGTTTTACCACTACTGCAGGACATAAATGAGGCGTAAATATCAGATAAGACACGGTTTTTCTATGATGGATTGAAGAGGCAGAAACTGAATGATCCTATGATTCGTGGAGCTGATGGGCGCTTCAAGGCTGTGAGCTGGCGTGATGCCTTAGCTGCTGTTGCTGAGGTTATCCATCAAGCTAAGCCTGAGGAAATTCCTGGAATTGCTGGGCAATTGTCTGATGCTGAATCTATGATGGCCCTGAAAGATTTCTTGAATAAAATGGGATCAAATAATGTGATCAAATAATGTATGGTGTGAAGGAAATGGATGAAGCCCGAATGCTGATCTGCGATATGGATACATTATGAACAGTGGCATTAGCGGTCTTGAGAAGGCGGATGTTTTCTTTTAGTTGGTACACAGGTAATAAACTGACGACCTTTTTAGTAGGCAGTTGGGTTGTATTGAATCTGTTCTTTGAGATGCCTCAATGTGTTGCCCTCTCCAGCCTAGAGTGCGCAGATGCTCCTCATTACTTTGAAGTCATACTTAGATAAATGCTTAAAACATTTTATAGTATGATTCGAATGTCTCTAACTTTTAAAATTTTGATCAAAGTGCAACTTGTTAAACTGTGGTAGAAATTAAAATTGGTTGACAAAAATTTTTTTTTTAAAAAAAGGTGTCTTATTGCCTGAAGCTTCCACACGGTGGGTTTCAAGGAAAGATTAGATGTATATAGTTTTATCTTTTTTTTTTTTTTTTTTCACAAAGTGGTTGTTTTCTATTACTTGAACCTGTGACCTCACATGTAAACTTTAGGCTACAATGGAGGAACCTTTACATTTACATCAAGAACTACCCTTTTCGTTTAATAACTTAATAGATCGCCTGGCTGTTATCATATTCAATATATATGGACTATTAACAGAGTGATGCGTCAAAATTTAAAATTTTAGGCCTTTGTCCCAAAGATACAAAGTTTGAAAGTTTCCTTATGTTTTTACCCTTCTCTTCCTGATTTCAGTAGATGGCAGAGGAAGGATGGGTGTGTAGCTCTGCAGATTATTATTATTTTTTTTCCATTTTCCTCTTTTTGTGGTTGTCTAATTGCTTTATGAGCTGAAAGTTACCTGAACATTTTGACAGCCGAGGGTAGAAGCTGCCATGGTGAATGCCGGGATTCGTAAGACAGTCCGTGCAAGCAATGCCAAGGTTGGTTAAATTGGCCCACCCACTGAATTCAACTATGATTACCAGCACCTTGGCACGGGCCCTGAAACCCTTCTTGAGATAGCTGAAGGTCGCAACCCATTTTGTTCAATGATAAAAAGTGCCAAGAACCCAGCCATAATTGTTGGTACTGGGCTCTTTGAGAGGAATGACAAGGATGCAATTTTCACAGCTGTTGAGTCCATTGCCAAACAGGGAAATTTTGTGAGACCGGACTGGAATGGATTCAACGTACTGCTTCTTAATGCTGCCCAAGCTGCAGCTCTTGACCTTGGGCTTGTGCCTGAATCCAGCCAAAGTGTTGAGTCTGCCAAATTTGTGTACTTGATGGGTGCTGATGACGTGAACTTAGACAAAGTTCCAACTGATGCCTTTGTAGTTTATCAAGGGCATCATGGTGACCGTGGTGTCTATCGTGCCAATGTCATCTTCCCAGCAGCAGCATTCAGTGAGAAAGAAGGAATCTATGAAAATACTGAAGGATGTGCACAACAGACTTTGCTTGCGGTTCCAACAGTTGGTGATGCTAGAGATGATTGGAAGATAATTCGGGCTCTCTCTGAAGTGGCTGGTGTGCGGGTTGCCTTATGATACACTCGGGGCTATCCGGTCCCGGATCAAAACTGTTGCGCCAAATTTGTTGAGCGTGGATGAGAGAGAACCGGCAACGTTTTGGGCTTCATTGAAGCCAGAATCAAATCAGAAGATGAGTTTGACTCCATTCCAGACTGCTGTGGAGAACTTCTACATGACTGACTCCATTACCCGGGCATCAAAGATAACGGCACAGAGCACGCAGCTATTAAAGAAATGAGCATTTCATTTTTGGCTTTCTGATGAACTGTTGAGACAGTTTGCTTAACTTCTTCATTTAAGCCATGCCGTGAGCTGGTTTGGCCAAGGGAAACGAAGTACACCCAATAAAGTTGTCCTAGGTTTCAGTTTGTTCTGCTGTAACTTCTACAGTGTAAAAGCATTTGCAGGTCCACCCTGTTTGTAAAACCCGAGTTTCCCCTGTATATTGATCCTTTTTTCAATATTATCTGAAGACGTGTAGGAGAATTCAGTTGCGCAAGTTACAAGAGGGTATTTGGTATGGCTTCGGGATTAACCCCACAATAGAAACCCAACGCCTCTCTCTCCATTATAAGTGTTAAAACGAGTTATCAGGTCGAATTTAGGTTAGGTTGGGTCACTTCGGATTCGGGTCACTTCGGGTCGGGTTACTTATGAGTCAAGTTATCTTCGAGTCATTTTGGGTTGAGTCACTTCGGGTTCGAATTAAGTTCGGGTCAACCCACGGGTTGGCCACATCATCAAATATGATGACTTGACATTTTTTATTAAAAATTTTAAAAATTTGAAAAATTTTACTAAAAATTTTTAAAAATAAAAAAAATCATATGATTGAAAAATAATTAAAGAAATTTCTTTTAAAATATTTTAAAAAATTAAAATAAAATTTAAAATTGTATAAAAAATCTCAAAATATTCTAAAAAAATTTATAATTAAGATTTATATTGAAAATAGTATAATCTATACTTTTTATAATATAAAATATGCTAAATTTTTTTATTTTAATTTTTTTGTTCCCTTAAAAAAAAAAATTCGGGTCAAACAGATCGGGTTAGGGTTGGGTCGGGTTTGACCCAAAGATTTTCGGGTCATTTCGGATTAGACCATCTTTCGGATCGGGTTCGGGTCGTATTTTTTCGGACGAATTCGGGTCAACACATCGGGTCGGGTCAGATTTTGACACCTCTACTCTCCATCCTCTTATTCTCCAAACCTTTGATGAAACCATCAGGCTTTTCAAATTATTCTAAGTTATTACTTTTCATTCTAAACTTTGTTCTTTCTATGCTAAAACATCACACCATCCAAAACAAACAAAGATTCAAATCAAGAGAGGACGAGAAAGAGAGAGAGAGACTTGACGACAATGTCGCGGAAGGCAGCAACGCGTTTGCTCAGTTGCTGGCCAAAACTAAAGTCATGGAAGAAGCATTTGCCCTTCACCGAGAAAGTGGAATTGATGGCCTTTTGCTTTAAACGGCTGCCAACTCGAATTTGTACAAGTTTGGAATTGTGGGCTAACTATGAAGTAGGAAAGTTTTTCATTAATCTGATTTTTTTTTTTTTATAAAAAGACACTTTTTTTTTTTAAACTCTTCTTCCAATTGAGACAATGTGATAAATTTTTATCCCCCAAAAAGAAAATTGAGAATTTTTGATGGATCATCTCACAATGAACATAATTTCCTAATTGCAATTGTCATTGGAAAGATAATGGTTCTATTACAGGAGTGTAAACAACAAAAAAAAGTAAAAACTTCATTTGGTTAGTGCATGATTAATTTCCATTTGGTTGATAAAAAAACCTAACTACCAAAAATAGCAAAAGGTTAATTTGGTTAGTGGATGCTCAATTTTTATTTGGTTGATGAAAAAAAACTAACCACCTAACAATTTTGGCTTCATTCCTCTCCAAAACTCTATAACCCCCTTAAGTTTTTCAATTCATCCCATGCAAAGTAAAAACCTTTATTCTAAAACTTTACATATCTCCTCTTCTCTCCTTTTAATATTTTGGGTACGTTCTTTAACTGTCATTAAGTTAGATCCGTTAGATCAAAAATTTAAGATATTAAAATCCCAAATATTTGGAATCAAGTCTCTTACAACCCTCATCGGAGACAAGACATCCCCCTAAAATTAAGTTTTGGCCCTCAATGAAATTTATTCCTACAGTTCAATAACAAACTGTAAAATTGCACAAAAGAATATTAATCGGAGGATCACACAGAAATTGACTCTACACAAAATTTAAATTCTCATTTGTAATTTGTATTTGTATTTTCGAGGTCTAACTGTTATAAGTTCAAAATTTATGAGTCCATTACAATTTTTAGCACGCTCGATGAGATATCTCTACCTCTCATCTTTTACTCCTTTAAAAAAAAAAATTCAAACATGAACCTAGTTCCCCCCATGGCGCTGAGGAAGAGCATGGCCGCTGCCACCAACAAAAAGACGACTACTCCATCATCCGCATTAACTACCTCATTTGGGCACGCAGGTCCACAGACTTGGGCACGGACATGATTCCTCGCCACAAAAAAGGGTTCACAAACTCGCATAAGAACAAGGTTCCTCGCCACTAAAAAAATTGAAATAAAAAATTTGCAGCTCGCACAACAGATAGATTTCTCACTCGACTCTCTTGACGAATGGAGAAGTCAATCACCCACCCCAATCGAAGTTGGGGGCAATAGGACAAAACTCACACAATACCAGAAGTCGACTAATTTTGCAGAAACAAGTACAGAGGAAGCAGAAGAATCCTCTACTCTAGTCTTCCACGAGGCATCATCAACCAACACCGACGTCGTGGCAGATATGATGACAAACACAAGCAACATGAAAGAAAGGATCACAAAATTATAAAGCAGAATTTTCCAATTGTTCAAGGTTTTGAAAGAAAAGGATCAACAAATCGTCAATCTCAAAGGAAAGGCCCCCATCCAAATCGATCTTGAAACACTCAAAAAGCAGTCATATCCACTTGATTTCACTCCAGAAGCAATGCCAATTGAAGTCTTCACGGCAAAAAAGTAATCAGACAGTTCCACGCAGCTGCCACCTTTAAATTTTGTAGCTTCGTTATCTGTTCAATAATTACAAGACGTGATAGCGCATACAATCCGCTTGCAACAAGGTGCACCATTTCAAGGTTCTCAAATGTACGTCAAACCATACACAAGGCGAATTGAAAACCACAGCATGCCCTTGGGCTACAAACCGCTCAAGTTTCAACAATTCGATGAACGAGATGATTCAAAACAACATGTTGCTCACTTTATTGAAACCTGTAATAATGCAGGAACTTACAGCGACTTTTTGGTGAAACAGTTTATTCGTTCATTCAAGGATACTGCCTTCACTTGGTTCATAAACTTTGAACCAGAATCAATTGATAGTTGGGAATAGCTGCAACTCGAATTTCTTAACAAATTTTTTTGCACTCGTCGAGCAGTAAGCATGATGAAACTTACAAGCACCAAGTAAAGGAATGAGAGCTTGTTGTTGAATACATAAACAAATTGCACACTCTTAGTCTGGGCTGCAAGGATCGTTTGACGGAGACCTCCACTGTGGAAATGTGCATCCAAGGGATGCACTGGGAACTGTTGTATATCCTACAAAGTGTCAAGTCTCGAACCGCTGAAGAGCTGGTGATTCTCGCGCATGACATGGAAATAAGCATCCAAATTTCTAGGGGAACAATTCTTGCCCAACTAGACCAACATTGGGGTAGAAAGGAAGTCTAGATGCTTGACAGACTAAAAAAAGGGAAAGAAGTGATGATTGTCGATACTTCACCAATACAAGTGGGGGGTTACAGCAAAAGTGAATCCTTCAGTATCAACAAATCAACTGAAACAATAAGAAAGGCGAAAGGTGACGTTGCGAGAGTTGGAACAGAAGAAATATCCATTTTTTGACCCTGACATTTCAGACATTCTTGACCAACATTTGAAAGCGAAGCTGATTGAACTTCCAGAGTGCAAGCAACCCAGTTAGAAGGATCGGGTCAATGATTTGAAATTTCGTAAGTATCACCGCATAGTCAGCCACCCAACTGAGAAGTGCTTCGTCTTAAAGGAGCTGATCATAAAGCTCATGACACAAAATAAAATCATTTTGAATCAAAAAAGCGTAGCCTCAGCCAACCAAACCATTATCTCTTCAAATCCATCAGAATAAGGTCAACATGGATCGACTCTTACACGTTGTCAAACCAAGAAATACATCCCGACTTGGCTCGATTAAGCGGTAAATTCTTAAAATGTTAATATGTTAAAAAAATAAAAAATAAAAACAAAACAAAAATTAAAAAAAAATAAAAAAAATTCAAAAAAACGCAAAAAAAAGAGAAAAAAATAAATACAATATTTAAAGTTTGTGTGCATGTTCAGTCAAAAAATCTAAATCCAAGTTCAAAACCCTTCTTCAAAATCCAAATCCAGATTCGGGAGCAGACTCCAAACCCCGACTGAAACCTAACGTTCACATCCAAATTCGGGCTCAAAGCTCAAACCCAAACCCAGCAAAATTTAAATCTAAACCCAAATCCAAATTCCAACTTGAAGTCCAAATTCAAACTCGATTCCTCAAAGCTCAAAAACCAAATTCGGGGTCAAAACCCAAATCCAAAATTTGACCCAAGGTTTAGATTCGAGAGTAAAGCCCGAACAGTGACTCAAAGCCCAAGTCATCAGCTCAACAGTTCAGCAGCTCAGCAGTTCAATGGCAAAATCAGACTCCTACCTTGCACGAATATAAAAGGCGATCAACTGAAGCAGACTCCTACCTCGAACGAGTATAAAAAGCGATAATCCAATAATAGACTCCTACCTTTTACGAGTATAAAAGGAGAACAGTTCAGCAATTCATACTCCTATCTCAGACGAGTATAAAAGGCGAACAGTCAAAAGCATACTCATAACCCGTACAAGTATAAAAGACGAGATGACAACAACTACACAAGGTCCAGTCCAGAACTCCTGACCCGCATGAGAATAAATTGTGAATGACCAAAAAATATAGAAGTAATTGAAGGTTTAAGTCAAAATCATTGGTTCAGTCTCAACTCGTCTTTATTATACATCCAAACTTTTACTCCTTTCCTGCTAGAAAGATAGAACCCATTGAAGAACGTAAAGACAAGGGAAATGATAGGTCACCATACATTAGATGGCAGTCAAGTCCACTGCAATTGCAAATTTTGGAGGAGTACTACCACAACTGTGAAGGTACTTGTCTTAATTTATCACAGCTCTCCCAACTTGTTTCACGACTGCAACCGTACAGAGCAGTTGAAACAAAAAATGTGTATTTTTTGTTCCAAAATCGGAGAAATATGGAGAGAGCAACATAAAGAGCTGTTGTTTCTACAGCACAGTCTGTTTCTACCATCATAGTTGTTCCCATGGTAGTTCTCACTTGTACAATTTCATCCTCAAATGAAACAGGTCCAAGCTCCACCACTGCAATAGTCTCTCCAAGTTATTTTAACCAAAGCTATACTTTGTGGGACTACACATACTGGTCTTGGTAGTTTTATGGAGTCAACTAGAGGTTCATATTTTATGAATACTTTAGTCTAGGAGGAAACTTCGCACTAGGAGGAAGCTGTTCTAGTGAAACTTTACCTCTCTTTTTAGTACATAATCAACATGAGAGTTTTAGTAGTGTTAACATCATCGGCCCACCAAATGAGAACGCAATTGACTTGGAGCTACGTCTCTGGCTCTATTAGGTTGGCCGACAAGGATAATGTGCAACGACTTTCGTGGCATACGGTAATGACTTTTGCAACACATCGGCCGCTGCTTCGTTTGTCCTTTATGACAGAAAGAGATGTAAAGGGACCCCCATCTGATCCAGCATTTTTTTTTGACTTTTGCATAAAGAAAAAAAATAAAAAAAAGAGATAAAAAAAAGAGCAGCTTTTGTTTTGTATATATTTCATACATTCTCAAATCATGAAACCCACACCTCAACTCCTCTTTCTTTCTGTAGAAAAAAAAAAAAGGTCAGTCCCTACACTTTCTGTCTCAGGAAGTTCATTGATCAATAAGGTGGAGGCACACAAGTTAAACAGAGAAGGAGTTGTTCTCTTCAAGAGATCTTTAAAACCCTCAAATTTCAGCCTCTGACGACATCGATGTCGTGATCGATGAAGTTCCAACTACTTTCATTAGTTTACATCTATCATAACATGCGGAAAAGTTATGATCATTCCTGTGGGTTCACAAATGCGGCGACAGAGGAAGAAGTCCCAACTACTCCCCTTACGTTGCAATATACAGGGGAATCATAACTACGACCCATCTCTATGTGAGTTGGTCTTGTCGTGCCATGGTTTTAGGCCTTCTCCATAGGGAGGTTCAAGCTTTTTGTCTAATGTATCATCCTCACTAGAACTATAGAACTTTGATTTTTATATTGGCTGGAAGATTGACATCCTCAAGGTTGTATCAGTTTCTATGAAAGTTCAATAGCAGCCAAACTAGTCAGAGTTAAAAACCTCAAGATTCAATGTTTGTTGATGCATCTCAAGCTTCAAGTTGAACTTCAAAACTCGGTTCGGGTCAGGTCCTATGGTTCTTCTTCACCGAACTTTAAACGAAGGCATTTGTAAACAACAAAAAAACTGGTAAAAAGTTCATTTGGTTGGTGCATGATCAAATTCCATTTGGTTGATGAAAAAAACTAACTACCAAAAATGGTAAAAGGTTAATTTGGTTAATGTATGATCAATTTCCATTTGGTTGATGAAAAAAAAATTAACCACTTAACAATTTTGGCTTCCTTCCTCTCTAAAACCCTATAAACCCCTCAAGCCTTTCAATTCATCCCATGCAAAGAAAAAAGCTTTCTTCTAAAGTTTTACATATCTCTTCTTCTCTCCTTTTAATTGTTTGGGTGTATGTTCTCTAACCACTACTGAGTTGGATCCGCTAGATAAAAAACCTAAGATATTAAAATCCTAATTATCTGAGTGGAATCAAGTCCCTTATGGCCCTCATCGAAGTCACGGTATCTCCTCGAGATTAAGCCTTAGCCCTCAGTGGAATTTATTCTTATAGTTCAAGAGCAAGCTGTAGAATTACACAAAGGAGCATTAATCGGATAATCACACAGAGATCAATCCCACACAAATTTTAAATTTTTATTTGTAATTTGTATCTGTATTTTTTAGGCCTAACTGTTGCAGGCTCAAAACTTACGAGTCCATCACAAGGAGTATAATCTCAAGCTTAATCAAAAAATGCATGAGTGTGAGAGAGCTCGAACAAGTTCATGCCTAAACCATAACATCCTTGAACTAGGTCGAAACTACCACGATTTTCTGATTTTCGGTCTTCTCTTTGTTGTCACCAATTCAACTTGAGATTCTCATGGCTATGCTTTTGACGTTTTTCAACAATTCTTCTTCTCTCTCTCCATTGGTCACAAGAAAATATATCTCCTTAGATACAGTTCCGTCACTTTTAATTACTCATGCAAACCCTTTTTCTAAGAGCTAAACTAATTTGGATGATAGAAAAACAAACAAAACTAGCTCATTAGGCAAAAATATCGATGTCGAAGAAGATTGAGAGATTGAGAGAAAAGAGAAATTTGTAGAGAAACTGATTTTTGTTTTTAAAAATTTAATTAAATGTGTGAAAAGCCATTCTTATGCTTGACTTTTATTTACCATTATAACCTTTAACGCATGAAAAGACTGAAACACCCTTCACATACCTAATCTCTAGCCGTTAGCCACCTGTTCGTGTTGGTGTTTGAGGCGCCCGTTGCTTCAACGACATGTTCGTCCTCATCATGAAATCCAATTATACTCATATGACATGTCAATCATTTTATGAGATGAGACGAAATTTGTTGTACATCCTTATCTAGAAAACATAACAAATGAAAAATAAAGTCAAAATACAATGTACATGTATTGCCTATCTCAACAAAACAATAATTAAGAAAATATTTAACTTATCTTGTCATTCTAATGTAATTAATTAAGACATGTTGTTGAGACCTTTTGGCCTTATATTTGAGTATTAAGGTTTGTAAGTGAAAATTGGGTGATAAAGAAAGTGATAAGAAAGAAAGAGGAAAGAAAACGATTTTTTGATAATTATTTAAATAAATTGGACATAGGTGAGAAATAAAATTGAAAGTAAACTTTTTGTTTGAATAGGGTAAGAAAATAATGGAAAATAAAAGTTATTTATACAAAAAAAAGATTTGCTCCTTAATGTAAATTAATGAGTGGTAAAATTTTGATAAAATAAAGAGTAATCTAGTGCCTTTATAATTAAGGAGAATGTAGGATTTTTAACTAACTACGTTTTTTTTTCTGTTAAAAAAGAGAAAGAAATAAGTTGGCCCATACCCCTTTTCTCTCTTGCGATTAGAATTGTTTTCTTTCCTAATAAGAATTCAAACAAAGGAAAGTTAGCCTTTAGAAAATTTTGACCTATTCTCTTATGTCAACTCTCAATTGGTTGTTTTGGACAGATCTATCAAATTTCAAGCACTTATGTAGTAAAGTCTAAATTGTTTTCTTTCCTAATAAGAATTCAAACAAAGGAAAGTTAGCTTTTAGAAAATTTTGACCTATTCTCTTATGTCAACTCTCAACTGGTTGTTTTTGACATATCTACCAAATTTCAAGCACTTATATACTAAAGTATAACATTTAGATTGTCTATTATAGGTAGGTGTGAGAAATTGCCCAATCTGGACTCCCATTTGATTATAATATTGCGATAAATTTGAAGACACTAGAAAGAGAAGTATTCTGGTTGGAATGTTTGGATTGAAAGACTGATTCTCTTCCTCAAATGTTGCTTCCAAATTTTGTGTCGTATCATTATCGCAGAGGATAATTGTTTTTGGGAATGAAGCTATATACCAAACCACTTTTCCTTTACTTCCAAATTTTGTGTCGTATCATTATCGCAGAGGATAATTGTTTTTGGGAATGAAGCTATATACCAAACCACTTTTCCTTTACTTCCAAATTTTGTGTCGTATCATTATCGCAGAGGATAATTGTTTTTGGAAATGAAGCTATATACCAAACCCCTTTTCCTTTATTTTTACAGGCATTGCAAATCAGAACTTCGGTTTTGGCGACTATTTTGTGGTTTCTGCGGCTAATGTTAATTTTCAATTCAAACAGTCTCTAACTCTAAGCTTCTTTAGTTCTCAATTCGATAATTCTTTATATCCAAGATTTATATCCTTGTATTTGAGGCTCCTTCTCACCTATCAAATCTCTATGTCAATGCATTATATCTGAACTCAACAAACCCTTATGTCCAACTTCCAATATTTCGGAGCATTATATCTAGGTCTTATAGTCAAACTTCTATAATCAATGCCAATTTTCTGAATTATGTTTTCCACTCATAAAAAAAAATTCTAAATTTTTTTATGAGTCCAAGTCTCTCTCTCACTTTTCCTTTTGGTTGACTTCTTTTTTACCATACCCCTTCATTACATACTCTGTATCTCTATCTTATTTTCCATTTCCTTATACCTTTGATTATCAAGTCAACGAACCACATCCTGTATATTTTTTTAACCCCTCAAAACCTTTAATTTTCACTTCTTACCCATTCTTTTAAAAACTCAATTTCCTTCCTTGATTTGTTTTTTTTTTTTTTCAAAATCTAGTGGTGCGTTTTCTATATTTCTTTTTACACTTATGCCTTTTTTTTTTCTTCAGCTTTTGATGAAGCATGCACATAAAACTGTTAGCAAATCTCTTTTGAAGCCTAATGTTTTGACATGTGTTCAGATTTTAATTGATTATTATTATCTCCAAAATGTTTACTAAGATTGCCTAATTAAATTTTCTGTTCAAGCCAGGTAAACTATTTCAAGGATAATCGCAAGCTTGAGGACTAGGGGCTCCAGCAGATTTGCACCTTTTTTTATTGACATTGCAAAAATGTTTTTTTTTTTTGTTGGTTAAGGAAATAAAAAAAAAAAGTAGTATTCTATAGTCCTATTAAAAATTATTGCAATTGATGTATGGGAGGTACGGAGAGCAGAGTCGTATTTTAATTCTATATTGATTGTACGTTACTAAATTTGACAGATCTTAAACTTGCATCTTTCACACAAATTCAAGACCTTAATCACTTAAACCACCTCTATGGTGGTACATTGCCAAAATTTTTTATCATATGATTGGGCCGCATTAATCCTGTAGGCCAGAGTTGCCTTTTAAGTTTTTTAAGACCCTATATGTTTGCTTGAGCCATTATGTTTTGCTATTGAATGTGGACCTTACAAACTTATTCAAATTAAATGCATATTGGAACGAGGAAAAACCAACAACAAAACATTTGGCAGTGCTCACAGTATCAATCAATGTCCCCGCAAATGTCTAACTCAATTTTAGTATCCTATATTCTAACTACTTAATCACTTGATTATTCTAACTACTTAATCACTTGATTATCCACTGGCCACTTAATCCGATGTAAGTAATTAAATTAATTATATATTTTTTATATATCTATTTATATATATCTGTATAATTAACTTCTTTAATAAATCTAACATTACAATTAGTCTTATGAAATCTAATTATTTTGATATGACTTGTCAGTCATGAGATTAGACAAGTTTTTCTATTCATCTTTATCTAGAAAACATTACGAATGAAAAATTAAGTCAAAATACAATGTAACTATATTGGCTATGCTACCTAAACATTAACTAAAAAAAATATTGTATTTTAGTTGAGATATTTTATTGAAACCTCTTGATCTTGTATTTATGGTAATTTTTTCTCTTTGTATATAGGCCTCCATTGTAACCGAGAAAATATGTAACTATTTTAATGATTAAACTTATGTTTAAGAAAAAAAAATCAACTCACCTATTATTTCTTTTTTTTTTTTGTGTGCGCTATTGTCTGAGAAATAAGATGGTTACTCTGTCAGCATAAAGGAGAGTCTGCAATCCCACAGGTGGAGCTGTAAAGACTATGTCTCCTATGGAAGAAGCACTTTCTAATTTCATAAGGAAATCTGCACAAAAATTTTTTTCTCGCAATGTGTGAGTAATCTAAAAGGACCATCTACGATCTCAAAGAAAATGAATATTAGTGGGCAAGGCAACAAATGGATGAAATGCATTAGACTGCAATGAAATCAAGTGAACTGCCTCAAATAAATCATTCTCAAGCTCGACATTCTCGTTGCTCAAATCTCAAACAAATTCCAACCCTCCTCTGATTGCTAAAAGCTCTGCAACCATATTAGTGGTCACCTTTGCTGAATCCATAAAACCTCCATGCCAAGTACCATGCGCATCATATAAAAGACCATCATATCTAGCTTAACCAGAATTCCCCTATATGCTCCCATATGTGCTAACTTTAACCCAACTTGGCGAAGGTGCTCTCCAACCAACCATTCTAGGAATTGACACACTAGCATCCGTAGGAGGAGCAAAGTTAGTCGAACAATCTACAACCAATTGATTTATATTTCTTATCTGTTGCACTTGAGGTAGTCTGACGTGAGCTATGACCTCCTCATTGCGAATCTCCAAATTGACTATCATATACAAAAAAAATAACGTACCTAAGAATGACAAGTAACTCGAAAGTGAATGAGCTCGCATATAGGAATAAACCCAATCCTCCAAAGAGAAATCCAAGTAGTTAGGGGGACAACCACCAAGCCACATCCCCTCCCACAAAGCTCGAGCCTGATTACAATCTCGAAGAAGATGTAATAAATCCCACAGATGGACGCCACAATGCTCACAGTTAGGGGAAACACACAAATTCCTCTTCATGCGTTCCACATTTGTAAGCGGTCTACCCTTGAAGACCAACCACAAAAATGTCTTAAATTTTTGAGGCACTTTCAACTTCCATATCCAAGCCTAATCAGAAAAAACCATAGCCCCACGTCGGTCTTGATAGAGCCAACCATACCCATATCTAGAAAAATACATCCCGTAAGAGCTAGACATCCAACACACAGTATCTAAACCTAGCGAGAAACGAGGGAGAGGGACTGCTTTAATCATATGCTCCACCCCTAAAGGAATGACAGTGTGCAGTCCATCCAAATTTCAATGCCCCTGCTCTCAATCGCACCACTAACCATAAGCTACTCATCTAGAGGATGAACTGACGGGACCAATTGACTAAGTGGCAAGGAGGATGCCCAACGGTCATGCCATAATGAAATACTCTCACCAGACCCCACACGGAAGCCAAAACCTTCTTCCAACACCTCAAAATACTTAGTAATAGCTCGCCAAGTACAGGATGTTGTAGGATAAATATTTAGGCCTAATCACAGAAGTCCACAACTTATTGCTATCACCCAGAAGCTCCCAGCTAAGCTTTCCAAGCATGGCGACGTTAGCGAGCTCTTAGAAGGCCAGAACCGCCATTTTTCTTAGATTCAGTGACCTACTCCTAGTTTGCAAGATGGATGCCACCTTTGTCAAAATCATTGGCCCAAATAAATCGACAGGTTATACGATCGATCTCTTCACATATAGAGCTAGGAAGCAACATAGTCTGCATAGCATATAAAGGTGTAGAATAGAGACAGCTCTGGGCCAAAGTCACACGTCCCGCCATATTAAGAAGTCTAGACTTCCAAGAAGAAAGCCGTTGACGAACTTTATCTAAAATAAATGTTCAAGCGGCCTTAGTTACTCTACCATGCACAAGTGGAATGCCAAGATGTTTTTCAAGCTCAGAAGTAATAGCCACATTTGACACAAGTTTGACTCTATGAACTATATCCCTTGGGACTTTAGAAGAAATTATAGCTTTTGACTTGGCCACATTCACTTTGAACCCCGAGAATGAACAAAACAATTGCAAAGTATCTCTAACCTTTTCGGCTTGACCAACCGTGGCCCTTGAGAAGAGAGGCATGTCAACGCACCTAATATTTCACTTGACTCTTTACAAGAGAATTTAACAATGTTATTATTAGAATCTGACATATGACGTGCTGTATGATCAGTGGCGCCGTATACATACAGTTTCTCTCTCTCTTTTTTTTCGTGAGAAAATATATATCTCATTTTGTTTTTTGTTGGGTCAAATGTTATTTGGATGCCTAAGCTACAATAAAATTAGAAGCTTGTACGCATAGATGGCGGCATGCATCTCGTCTGTTCATAATTCGAAGAAAATCTATTGTTTTTTATATGATTTGTATTACCTAAATATAAAATTTGGCATGTTATTATCCCTATACGTCAAATATTATTTAACAATTTGTGAGATTTGTCTTCATATTATGAGTCAAAGAATCTAATTAAGGTAACAATTATGTAGAGACGATTTTTTATGAATATAAATGGACACAAAACGATTATATATATAGATATATAATACTACATCGATGATTTTTATGCAATATAAAAAAAATTTCACAATTTTATACTATTTTATATACATCTATTATATATTATATAAAATATTATTCATATGATATATATAAAAAAAATTTGCATGTAATATAAAGTTTTATTTATCTATTGTGTGTCTATAATATTGTATCCGTATAAAATTTCTCTTTTTTGTGGAAAAAAATTCCCTACAATTAAAGTGGGCTTGATGGTGTCATTATTTTTTTAAGAGATTTTTAATTTAATTTACAGTTTTTAGTGAGTATAATTTATTCATAATTTTATATTATAAAATAAATGAAGTTCACTTGCATCCCTTTAATAGTGAAGACTGATGACCAGAGACATGATAAATTTTGCATAAGAAAGGCTGGTTTTCAAATGATGTATGCATATATTTTTTTTTTTCAACAGAAAAGAGTAGTGTTTTTGATGCTGTGGACGCTCAAAAAACAAGTTGCCAGATTTTGAAATTCTCCAAGACGTAATAAGAGATAACATATCAAGCTTTCGCCACTGGAATGTAACACGCACAGTAGACTTGGCAACCCGTTTGTTTATTTGTTTGTTTTCCCTTTTTTCCAAAAAAAATATTGCAATCGCCGAATGTGTTACTTTC
Source organism: Carallia pectinifolia (assembly GCA_037832335.1). Classification (NCBI taxonomy): domain Eukaryota; kingdom Viridiplantae; phylum Streptophyta; class Magnoliopsida; order Malpighiales; family Rhizophoraceae; genus Carallia; species Carallia pectinifolia. The sequence goes on from CM075449.1 coordinate 13,061,015, forward strand.
AACCTAAAATTCAAAGAAAATAAAAAATTGTTTCATTTGTTATTGAAACCACTTTGATGCATGAGATTAATTTAGTTTCCTGAGTGCACTATTAAATACACAACTGTCCTTAGCTGGTAGATCGAAAACCTTAAACTAAAAGCCTAGTGCTATAATCAGGATAAGCACATTTTTTGTCTTAAACCTTCAATTTTTTTTTCAATGTCGTCCTCAACGTTTAGTCTACTTCAATTTAACTCTAAAGATGTTGATTTCACGTCAATTGAGCCCAATCCCTAATAGAAGCCTATTTGACTGTCAAATAAATATATTGACTCAATTAAGAAAAATATATAAATAAATAAAATATACCACAACTGCCACCGCCGTCACCACCATTTTTTGCCAATGAAATGGGTTTTGAAATGGAAGAATCGAAGTGGAGATCGGTGTTGGTGAAGAAGAGGAAGGCAAACTTGAGCTTAAGCTTAGAGGAGGAGATATGGGACAAAGAGGAAGGATGGGAGGAGAAGGATGAGGCGGCAGTGTGGCTGGGCGAAAGAGGAAGAGATCATCATGTTCGCCGTAACTAGAGATGAAACGGCTAGGAGTGATGATGATAGTGGCAATGGTTTGTATTTGAATTGGTTTTGGACGAGAAATATGATTTTAATACGTATTTTATTTATTATATTATTTTTTCGTTTAATCAATATACATATTTGACAGTCAAATCATTTTTTGTAAATATTTTGACCTCAATTAACATAACATCAACATGTTGAAGTTTAAATTAAAACAAACAAAAAGGTTAAGACTAAAAATTTGCTTGTCTATGCTACGATCATTTATATAAGATTATCGTCACCCCATGTCTTAACGTTATATGGCATGGCATTTCCATCTTTTTTAAAAACATCAGTGGCCTTGTGAATTATTCTGGCAGTGTACCACCACCCCAAAAAAAATCTAATCAACAAAAATCTAATCGAGTAATGCTATTTAGGTAGGCAACGTGCAGGACAGGAACATCAAACAGAACGAATCAACCTAAAGTTGTCCCTTTTAACGGCCAAGCAATCAATATTGTAATTCTGAAAGATTGAAATTTCAAACCCACGTCGCACCCCTTTCCTTCCCTCTATATATGTTAAGTGTAAAGATTTTTAATTTGATTCTTTTTTTTAATAAGTATAATTTATTAATAATTTTATAATATATAATAAATGAAGTTTAATTAAAATAAAAATAATAAAATAAATTGTATTATTAAATCATCAATAAATTTTATTTATTAACAAAAAAATAAAATAAAATTAACAGACACCATTAAGACAAGATAGGGCATTCGACGGTTAGCTAAACGTAACTTGTTGGTGGTTTGGTACTACATATAATAATCATTAATTTTGCACCAGAGCCCTCGAGGAGGTCATACATCAACATACAAGTCGTGCAATTACTTTTTGAGGGGTTGGTGGACCAGCGAACTTGGTGGAGCATTAATACGATCAACAATTTAGTTCAGTGGAATCTTGACTGGCCACTATTCTTTGATCAACATGATTTAAAAGTATCTTGATCCAAACCTAGCTAGAAATGATCTGAAAATTAGGGCCAAACTTGACTGACTTTGAGACTCAGACTTTTTTCTTAAAGAGAACAAAATAAGTAGAATAAAAAAAAACTCAAGTATTTGAACTATAGATTTTATGTATATTTTTTATTATTTTAATTATAAATCTTATGAATATTCATATAAAAAATAAAAAAGGTTATGTTTAATATTTCATTATATTTTTCATTATTACTATTTTTTTTGACCGATATTATTACTATTTTTATATATACATATTACAACATCACGCATAGACACTAGTTCATTTTTATACGTATAAAGTATCTATTACTTTTAATTTACACATTTTTAGATTTATTATGCATATTTAACTATTTTATATTATAATTTGTCTATTTATTTATATGTAATAATCTATTTTATTTTAAAAATTGTATACTTATATACACATATATGTAGATATGATATACACAACTAAATACTATATACCAATACATATATACATACATATATGTATACACAAGTTGTAAATAATATAAATATATATAAGCATGATAGACTTGTACACTTCTGATACAAATTAATAAACGTGAAGGAAAAAAATTTATAATAAATAATAATTATTTTCACCTACTCTAATATATGATAAAATAAAAAAAATGATGAGAAATAAAAAATTAATTTTTGAATGGTAACTTGCTGACCCACAGGGCCAAACCCGACCCAAATTCAAGTGTGGTTATTTTGTATCATTACCCTAAAGACTGACTTAAGTTCCTCAATGCACTTTCGTTCATGTTAGGCAGCCTAGAATTGAGAATGACACTTGAAGCTTTGATTTTAACGAAAAAAGTTTTATAGAGATTACAAGCATAATAAAAGCATCCATCAACAAAAGGATCAACGGTTCGAGTCCACTTATCTTTAATTTGTGAACTTAGTCGGTACAAAACTATACGATAGCAGCCAATTTTTTTGATTTGGCAGTTCGATCTGAGGAGGTTCTATCCCATGGAAGCACTCTTTAATGAAACTTTAAATTTAGCTGGTTGTGACACCGGATTCGCTAATGACTAACTTAAGTGCAGAATTACTCTTTCGTTAATGTTAGGCAACCTAGAATTGAGAATGACACTAGCAACTTTGATTCGAATTAACGAGAAAAGTTTTACCTTTGATTTGAAATGATTCGTTTTGTTTTGTAAATTGTAATGACGTTCTAATTGAACTTTTCTTTTGGAGCAGAATTACATGAAGAAAAATCTTAGCTTGATTTCGTTGTTAGTTGACACCATTGATCATAAAATAGTTTACAAGAGAAGTAATTGGTTTATTATGGGGAAGGCTCTAATTTACTCAATGCACTTGTTTCTTTAGTATGAAATGAAAACTTATTTTAATATTTCAAAAATGAATACCTACTTAGATTTGCGGATGAATCTTTACCAAGTTGGGATTTGATGCATCACGTATGAGCCGTGCAAGTCAAGCAATTACTTTTTGACGGGTTAGTGGACCAGCTAAAGTGGAGCATTAATACAGTGAACAATTTCTTTCGACGGAGCCATAATTAGCCACTTTCTTGACCGAATAAATTATACATGCAGAAATTAATATGTGACAGCATTTAATTATTACTTGTTTGTCTTGTTTCATTACTTGTTTTTAATGTTTTAATAATTAATTATTGCTTATTTTCAATATGAGAACCATATTGCTACGCAATACTTAAATCAATAATTATAATTATTTACTAATAAAATATAATTACATTGATACTTTATATGAAAATTTTTTTTGGAGGAAAAATTTTTTTTTCAAAAAAAGGAAATTTTTTTAGCTCTTACCACGTGGGATCTACATGTTTAAGTTTTAAGGTAATATTTATCTAATTTTAAGTTTTAGTTTTATTATTTCAGTTTTGTTGTTTCATATTTTAATGAATGTGGTTGTATTTTATTAGTAAAAAATTGCATTTGTTGGATGACTATTTTATATAGTTAGCTAGTATAATGTAGAAACCTTGCCCTTTCAATATAGCATTTATTGTAGGCGTTCTATCAAGAATATAAAGAAAATAAATAAATTTGAGGAGCTCTGTCAAGAATATAAAGAAAATGGCGCTGGCGACTAATTGGTCTTACGAAATTAGGTGCATTGCAGAGAGAACACGCGTTAACGGCGGCAGTTAATGAAGTATGATGGAAAAAATAGGCGAGTTTTACACCAATGATTAATTTAAAAAAAATATATAGACACAAATTTAAATATAAAATGATAATACAATTTTATTTTTTAAATATTAATTATTAATTAAATGATAAATTTAATGTAGTTAACTGTTCAAATTTAAATAATAGATTTAAATCATTATTTTGTATTTACGTAATAAAACTCTTAATTTTATTTTAAACTTTGATTTGTTGTATATTTGATGATTTTGTTCCAATTTCTGTATAAAATTCCTTTTGCACATCGGAAGGAAAAACGAACAACAAACCATCGGGCGGAACCCACACCAGCAGGCAGCAGACAGTGTCCCAATGAACGCCTAAGTCAACTTTTTTTTTTTTTACGGGAAAGTCAAAAGATATGTAATAAAAATAGCATTATTAAGATTAGAATTAATTCAAAACATGAAGTTGTAATAAAATATTCCAATTGTGGACAAAAAAAATTGAAATATTCCAATTAATTTGTCTTCAAGTCAACTTTATTAAGCTGTAATTGACAACTTATCGATGACTTGATTGTGCATATGACTTGTCTATCATTTCGTGAGATGAGATAAAACTTGTTGTTCATCCTTATCCAGAAAGCATAACGAATGAAAAGTGAAGTCAGAATGCAATGCAATCGTATTGCCTATGCTAACCAAACATTAACAAAGAAAATATTTAACTTTTATTATTGTTGCATGATCATTTTTGAAAAAAAATAAATAAATAATTTTGAAAATAAGAAAAGAAAGAAAGCTGACTATTCAATTACAACAATGAAACATTGAATTGATTGAAATTTAAATTAAATTTTCAGCTTGGGTTTTTGTGTACAACTTATGAGTGAGAAACCATCAATTTTAAAATGAAAGTAAATTTTTGTTTCTCTAATAGATTTTTTTTCAAAAAAATCCATCATATTGCCCAAAAAGTGCGTTCGCGCGTTCTCAAACCTTTGTTTCTCGTTCATCTCAACGCAGAACATAGCATACAAGCTCAAGTCACCGGTTAACATATATTAGAATATATTATAATCTCATCATAATATGTTAAGATCTTCTAAATATTATTATGATTTGATTATAATTATTTCTTTCCTATTTTGTGTACAGTTTTTTTTGTATAAATAGGTATATACCTTTAGTAACAATATCTAAGAATTAATTTTCTCTTACTTTCTCTTCTTTATAGTTTTGTTAATCACCTATCATTCCATGCCTTCTGGTATAAAATGAAGCAATTGTTTCGATTTTTTTTTTCTTTTATAGTTTCTTAATCTTAGATAATTAATACTTAAACTTTTATGGTACATTGAATTTATAGTATAAAGTAGGATAATATTGGCTATACTAGTTTTATATTATATAAAATATAATGAGATAAAATTAGCTTATCTTTATACTATTCTACTTTATAATATATACCAAATGCACTCTTAGTAATTAGTGGCCAGGAAAAAACTTATGTTTTACATTTTTCAGTCAAGCACCCAAAAAAATTTCGGGCAGCTAATATTTCACGTAATTCTTTGCAAGCAAATTTTAACAATATTATCATCAAGATCTTGACATATGACTTGTTGTATCAGTGGCGTTGGATATACTCATATACATATCATCTTTGTTTTTGTTAGGTAACCCCTGTTATTTGGATGCCTAAGCTACAACGTGTTGAAATCAAAATAAAATTAGAAGTTTATACACATACATGACGACCTGCATGTCGTCTGCACAAAACTCGAAGTAAATCTATGTTTTTGCTGGTTATAATTTTTATTACCTAGATATAAAAATTTGGCACGTTATTATCCCTATGCGTCAAATCTATTATTATTTATAGCTGTATATTTCTTTTTAACTCAGATATTATTTAAACCATACTTGTATATTTGTCATTTGGTAATTTTTATTGTTTACCTAAAAAGGTGTATGTAGATATTTTTTTTTATGTACGTATCTATATAGATTTTTTCTATATGGGTCCGATTCGAATTGTATCTAAAATTCAATAGAAGAAGAATCAGTCAAAACCCGGTTAATGACCGGTGAACCAGTTCCGGTTGTTGGATTGCCACTTAGAAAAAATCCCACACTACTATGTGAAATTTGGGTCTTGAATTTTTGACTTCAAATATAAAAAGTGAGTTTCATATCACTGGATCAACTTGTAATTTATTTTAAATATCTTTTTTACTTATTATTTTCTCAAACTTCTCACATAATACATACTTTATCCTATTTGCCTTGCCGTTGTACTTTATGTAACTAATAAATTAACATTTTCTGTTTTTTTCCTCTAAAAGAAGATAATTACTATTTTCTATCTCTCTTTTCTTTCTTTTTTGTTAAGAAAATTATTAATTTCATTAATTTTTTAATCTTACCTGATAATAGATTGAAAATTATATCTTAAATTACAAATATAAGTATTCTAATATATATATATATATATATATATATATATATGTCTTAATTTTTTATACATAATGTATATAGATATCTATTTTCTTTATATATTTAGTATTAAATACATGTTTTACTAGTTCAACTTTGATTAAACTGGTTGAGCCGGTTGAACTTAAACTATTAAACTTTTTTATTTAATGATCCATCTGATTCTTATAACCTTAAATCTTACATCCTAGGGTATTTGAGTTGTAAAAAATGGGTGATTTCCAATGTAATTTTACTCTAAGCGTGAGTGATTCAACTCCAAAATTATAGAGTATCAATTAATTCCAATTAAGTTATTTTTATGCTAAACCTTTATTTGGATAACAAAATAAGAAGAGAGAAAAATTATAGAAAGGAAAATGAGAGGAAAATTAGGGGATGACAGGAAAGTGAAAACAGCGAAAATTTTTCATGTTCTCCGTGTTTAAGAAATGATATTGTAAAAAAAGAAAACTAAAAATTTTTTATTTAAAAAATAGTGAAAAGTGAGAGCAAAACAAAAAATTTGTTATAAATTAAATTATATTATCCTAATGCTACAATTGATGTAATATAGGTAAATTAGCCATTTTATAAATTGGAAAATGTATATGGGCAGGCGGGGTTTCCAAACTGTGTCCACACGTGCATAATTTGTGCAATCAGAAATATTTTTTGTGCAACCGTGACGATAAAAAATGATACAAAAAAAATATTACTGTTTTTTTCGTTTCACATTTTTTAATTATAATTACACAAAAAATACTCGCGGTTGCACAATATAAACACGTGTGGACGCAATCTAGAAACCCGTGTCTACACATGTAATCAAATCCTTTATAAATTAAGTAAGTGAATCAATAATTTTTCCCTTAATTTTGAAAATAATGGATTTAGTATGTTAGAATTTTTTTTTTTTTGAGTTTTTCTTGTTCCTTATTTTCCTCTTTCCATTGTTCAATATTTTTTAAAATAAGCTTGAACTCTGCCAACTTTAATTTTCTCTTTCCCTCCGTCTTTTTTTCTTCTCTCTTAACACAATGTTAATAGATAATCACGACCATCATATGGAGAGACATCAAGAAAAAAAAAAATTGTCGTCATTCCGAGTTCAGCCTTATTTTAAGTGAAAATGTCAAGAGATCGGAATTCTTGCCCCCGCTGTGCTTCAAGGAAAATGGACATTTGAAATGCACTTAAGTTATGTCATTTTAGTTTTGATCTATGAAACTTGGAATTTTCGGGTCAATTTACTCTAATTAAAGACGATCTCCAGTTTCCAAATATAATAGCTTTGCAAACTGTTAATTTACTCTAAAACATAAAATATCCTTTTTTTTGTAGGAAAAAAACATAAAATTTCTTAAGATTTATTTTTTCTACATTTCAAAAAAGATAAAATATATATTAATATTGTACTATGAGAATTATGGAACTTTCGAGTAAATTAACACAATTTTACTTAATCTTGAGAAAAGAATTAGGCATAATTTAAATTTATCAAATTTAACCACAAGATATAGTCTAATGGCTATCACTAGATAAATCCTCCTCTCCTTCCCAATCCATTGTACACAAACAAAAAATAAATAAATATATAAATTTTCTTAAAGTTAAAATTGACAAATTTGAGTCCTTATATTGCCATAAAAAGGAGGAACAACCAAAATTGAAATAGGTTCAACTATTAATTGTTCGGGCTTTAGGCTAGAAAATCTGGCAATACACTGGTCTGACCCTATCTCTTTTTTATTTTTTAAAAATTAAATTTTAAATATAATTAATATTACTTTAAATATATTTAATATTATTTTACATCACAAATTTTTAAAAGACATTCAAATTTTCTGTTTTTTTATTCGTAAGTCAGACGACCATAGACTTTTTCTGTAACATTGTACTTGGATGTAAGGAATCTATGTATAGGAGGAGAGGAATTAGAGGGATTTAGGGCCCAACCGCCTTTCCAATTATTATTTTTTGTTTTATAGTTAAATTACTCTTTTACCCTTAATTTATTTTTTTAATATTATTTTTTAAAAATAAAATTAATAATATAATAAATATATCCTAATTTTAACATTCTTTTCATGCGTTAGACTTTCTTAAATGGAATATATTACTTTTTTATTATATTCATTTCTCTCATATTTTTGTCTCTTTTTTTTTTTCTCAAGCACATGGTAATGGCCTTTAAAAAAAGGTTCAACTAGTAATTAATTTAATTTTATTTATATGATCTTGGTGACGGGATAAGTGGAGCCCTTGGGGCGTCTATCTATAAGTAAAACGACGTTCTAAGTTGTTGGTTAGTTCGCGATTGTTCGCGATCGGTGAGTGGAAGGGAAGACAGGCACAGACGAGACAACAAAACTAAAAAACTCTCACTAATCTCGTGAGTGAGTGGCCGCCCAAAGATTGTTGGCCATTCGCCCATTCCTCTTTCTCTCTTTCTTTTGTGTTTCTTTCCCTCTCTTTTTTTTCCCCTTTTTTTCGAATTTAACGTGACCGCCCCAACCACAAAGCTTTCTGCCCAGTTATCTTATATTATATATCATAATTACACCATAGCTAATTAAGATCGATCAAACTAACTCAGTGTAATTGATGGCGGCGGAGGAGAGCGAGAAAAGAAAGGAGGCAGAGGCACAGGCGGCGGCGGAGGAGGAGGAGGAGTATGTGGTGGAGGAATTTAGAGAAGGAATAAGGTCGTCGCAGGAAAGTAGATTCAATTTGATAGAGAAGGAGTTGGGGCTGTTTGGCTCGTCGTCTTCCGCCACGCTTAAGATCGGCAACTTCAGTCGCCAATCTGTTATCAATGGCTTCCGTTACGTCTCCAAAGGCCTCGTCATCCATCCTGACAACAGGTCAGCCCTCTTGTTCTGCTCGGTTTTCCTTCTTTTTTTTTCTTTTTTTTTTTTTCTCTTTTTGTCTGATGCATGCATTTAAGTAAGTGCCATAATAAAGCATTATTACTGCAGTTGCGATGTGCACTGGATGGACCTGGACTTTTGTCTCAAGTTTCATCTGCAAATTAATTAGTGGGCAAATATAAAAAAAACTTAGTTATTTGTGGATTAGGATGATTTTGAAAATAAAGATTAGACACGTCAGTTTTCCACGTTCAATTGAAGTCGGGATGCTGCCATTCCCGCCACGGTAACACAAGACATTTGGCGCAGTCCCTCTCAAGCTAAATTATTATTTATTATTCCCGTAATTGTCTCAGTTTGGCTACACCTGACGTAGAGAATTTTTAATGTAAGTAAAATCACGACGTTACTACCAAAAAAATTAAAAAAAAGAATCACGTCGTTGTCATGTACATAATTATAAGACCTGGCTCAGCTTGATTGATTGGACCGTTGGCCAGTGACCCGGGTATTAGGTTAGGCTGAGTTATTTAGACAGTAAAAAAAATTACGTTTTTTTTTTTAATTTTCAAGTGAATGAATAATAAAAATAATATTTTTTAATATTAAACAATGTTGCACACTGTTTTTTCGTATTATTCTCGTCACTTTTTTCGTCCATTATAATTTACAGTTATTCATGTACTAAGCAGTAAGTTACACTTAATACTTAAAAAAAACTCTTTAAGAATATTTTTTGGCATAACTTATTTTTCAATTTTTAGAAATGCAGTAATTATATTAAATTATATAAAAAAAATGTATATATCTATTTGATATATTTTTCTTCTTAAAATAAAGTTAATAATATAATTTTTTACTGTACAAAAATAAAAATTATTATAAATATTAACTTATCAAGTCAATTATTATAAGAGTGTAATTACGTGTCCCGAAACTTTTGTCTCGGAATTTTGTGCTGAACGAAACCGTAGCTGTTATTTTTTGAAGTTATGACTGATATTTTTGAAATGTAAAAATAATAACTGATTCAAAAGTATCAATTTTAATTTAAAAATAACAATATAATTTCATTCGACACATAATTCGATACAAAAATTATCGATCTACCAATATTTATTTTTATTATAATATAATTACTTATTCACTGCTTAGTTGTTTCAATTCGGCCCACAACCTTACCTTTCTGACAATTGACCTCTCTTTTCTCCTCCTCTTGCCACCTGCATCTCATTGATAGTACAGTTTTGTCTATATGGCTAGATTTGAGAGTACTTTTGTCAACGTGAATCGTCGGGAGATGTGCCCGATTTTTTTTTTTTTCTGAATTGTAATTAATTTTTAATTTTTTGTAATAACAGTAATTTTTTTTTGTATTAAAAAAAAGAAGTAAAATTATAATTTTTTTTTGTTATAAAAAATTTAAATATAATTATAAAAAATTAAGATTTTGTTGCAATTCAAGCAACTCAAACAAAAAAAATTTTAGGTCATTTACTTTTTTCTCCGGAAAAATAACGGTATTTTTTTTTGGTTGTTCACGTAATAATGTTGGCAATAAGACAGTGACTTTTTTTTCGGAGATGAGATTGCATTATCTTTGCCTAATCAGATCAAGAAAAGGCCTGCTAGCTGCTAACATTTCCCCCTTACCATTTTATGGCCGACACATTAGGTCCAGCGTGGCTGGCAACCCTCTAAATGGACTCTGGTTTCTCTTTTGGGTGCGTTTTCTATTCCCGGTTCACAGTATATTTCCCGCATCAAAGGGAGTCTAGAATAATAACAACAATAATACTAAGAAAAAAATTAGATAACAACACTTAATATGACCAATTAAATTTTACTTGGTCCAATAGATAAATGAAGTTTAATTTAAATAATCCTCTTACTGTTTTCGTTACTACTATATTACTTTTTATGTGATGTTATGAGATGTTACTCTAATATCAATACCATAATTTTACTCTAATAATTAGAACCAACAAGCTTCATTGTTGTTTCTATTGAAAACAAAGCTGCATTTCTATGACCGTGAGTTGTGACCAACAAGGGAACGATATTACCAGAGTGTCCTAGCATTCAGACCTCATTAATTAGTGTAAGCTTCTGGGGGCTACGTACGGCTTGATGTGTTATCGTGGATGTTTTTCTCTTCTTGACAATACAATTAATATTGTCTATGGTTTGCTTACTATTTGTTATCTGCACTATCTTTCTCCTTCTACTGTCATCTACAACTACAATCGCACCTCTAGTCAAATAAAAGGGCGATTTACACTTTCTCAATAGTAAAGTTTTATTTGCAGTCCTTGGGAAGTGTCTTCAGACAAGCATGCGCACACAGCATCTCTAATTACAAGTGAGACGTCAATAACAATTTTATAAGGAAAAAAAAAAGAATATGCTTGGAGACACGTCATGAACCATTTTGAATGTGCTTATCCATGTATAGATTTTAAAACATAATATATATTTTTTTTTATTTACTTACATGTAGACCCACGTCTTCTGCTGTAATTTACTATTTCTGCTTTGTTATTTTTCATTATTTGCAACCCAGGGAGCACTTTTTTTGCAACGAGTTACCAAAACTTAAATACATCTAGTTACATATTCTATTATATTGGTTATGCATTTTAATGATTTAGATGCACAGCTACTAACTTTTGTGACAAACTGAAATTTCAAAGACAAAAATATCTATTTATTCAGCAAAATCCACGTCCTGGACTTTTTTTAATTGGATCCTCTAACGGTAAACTTTTTCTGTATCCAATATTTGATTAAGCTGAGCAGGCTTGTACATGTGGTTTACTGACCACATGACTTAACAATGCAGGTGGTATCGGGCATGGACGAAGTTCATTCTGATATGGGCAATATACTCGTCATTCTTTACACCAATGGAGTTCGGTTTCTTCAGGGGATTACCTAAGAATCTCTTCATTCTGGACATTGTTGGACAGATTGCTTTCCTCTTCGACATTGTTTTGCAATTCTTTATCGCCTACAGAGATAGCCACACCTACCGTATGGTCTATAAGCGCACACCCATTGCTCTTCGGTACTTTTTTTTTTTTTTATTCTTTTGTTCTTTTTCAAACCATAGTCACAGACGTTGATTTGTCTATCCATATAGATTATACTAAGGAACGCCAATTAATGTCAACGTGCACCGTAAGTGTGCAAGTGACAAATTTGGACCATAATCACATCTTAATTTTTTGTATAGAAATGATCCAGCGGATATTAAATTAAAATAATAATAATAATAATAATAAGATAACTGTTTGTTCTTCATTTCTCTTTTTTGCAGGTATCTGAAGTCTCATTTTCTCGTTGATTTACTTGGTTGCGTGCCTTGGGACGTCATTCACAGGGTATTCACTACCTTCCCAACTCCCTCTCTCTCTCTCTCTCTCTCTCTCTCTCCCAATAGCAGTGTTTCACTAAAATGGCATAGTTACAATTTTACTACTTGAATTTCTAATTTCTAGATAGACTTTCTTCTCTGTCTTAGTCCCATTTTTTCTGTTTGCATTTCAATTTTCTGTTGGGCCTTTTTCTCTCATGTCTGGTTCCTGGTTATAACCAGAGGGGCCTAATTTAAGTTGTACAATCTTCCCCCAGTTTTTTCGGTGTGAATTTGTTTTTTTTTTTTGTAAAATTAATAAATTTTCAGTGTCTTTTTCTAAAATCAGTTGGTCGTAAATTAAAACTAAAACGTTACAAGGACAGCTCTCTTCATTTCTGTAAAACTCCATATCCTCTTAGAATTAGAACTCAAAATTTTCCAAATAAAAGTATTAAATTTTAATTATTGAAAAAATTCCGACCCAAAATATTGGGAGTGAGAGGAATATTATAAATATCTTTGTTAAGCGGAGGTCCAAAACTAGAGCTTATTTGAAGTTTGAAGTATATGTTGGTAACTGCTATCGTCGTAACGGTTTGATAGTTGTCTCCATAATCGTTGAGCTAATTGATTTATGCAGGTTTCTGGAAACCGTGAAGTAGTGAGATATCTGTTGTGGATTAGGCTGAGTCGGGTGCGGAAAGTCACTGATTTTTTTCACAAGATGGAGAAGGATATACGAATTAATTATCTCTTTACCAGGATTGTAAAACTCATTTTAGTAGAACTTTACTGCACACACACAGCAGCCTGCATCTTTTACTATTTGGCTACAACGCTACCGCGTTCTCAAGAGGGGTATACCTGGATTGGAAGCTTAAAGATGGGTGACTATAGTTATTCACACTTCAGGGAGATAGATATCTGGAAGCGGTACACAACATCCTTATATTTTGCTATTGTCACTATGGCTACTCTCGGTAAGACTTCATCTATACTTTGTTTAATGCTTAATAGCATAAAAATTGATGTATTCACTTGTTAAAATATTTGACAATCGAGAAGGGGATGTAATGTAAGGAATTATAGAAACATTATTGTAGCAAAAATATGTTTATATTATCTCGGGATTATAAAGTAGTGGGAGTAAGATAGGAACCCAAGAAAAAAATATACATGCTAAGTTCTTTTGGTGAGCACCATTGGAATTGGAGTAGGATAGGAGCACACGAAAATGGGAGTTTCTAGTGGCTGTGTAAAATTCCAAGTTTAGAACTGACCAACACAACGAAATTGTGCATCTTTGCTAAAGTGATTACACGTGCATGGATGATTAAAGTTTTTATGGTGAAACCAGCAAAAGGCTTTATGGAAGTAGGAGAATCAGAATGGCTAATCGGGGGACCTAGTGACTGGAAGAAAATTATTTGCATGTATAGATGCAAGATGAATGATCTTGTCACAAACTTAACAGGATTTGAAAAAAAAAAAGATCTTTTTGTTTAAATTCATTGTTTACCTGATAAGGACCTGTATTGCTTAAGATGTCACTAAATTTTATTGACTTTGGCTTCTGGTGAAATGGTTTTGGTGTCATGCTAGAGGGCTAGGTGCTGAAGAGTCCTGCATTTCCTAAGTTCTGTCGTTGGGTTCTGTTACTGCAGATGTTAGTTACTCTTTTAGAAAAGAAATGACGATTATGATGACCAAATTAATGGTTAGTTGTTGTAGAGATGACATTGCAAGTGTTTGTTCTATGGCTCGTTTGAATCGTTGGTGGTGGAGTTGTTAATTTCTCAGCTTCTTGGCAAGCTCGCTGTCATGCCATTGTAGCCCTATAGGATTTTCGTTTCAGATAGATGGTGACAATTGCATGGCTTTTGGAAATGCTGTTAATAAAGTGGTGGCAGATGGTCCGTTCATAGGCCTTGGAGATTTTTTTGCTTGCCACAAGGTGTTGGCTCTGAGGTGCTTAAGATAGATGGATAGTGATGCAATAACGGTGGTCAGTATACAATGTATTAGGTTCTGCTAGCAGTGAAGGTATATGTTCTATTGACTTTGTTTTGCTGGGGCAAAATGATGAGGTGCTCTGAGTTGTATGTGCTGGATGTCGTTCACTCTTGCAAATAACAGAAGATGAATGGAATGGGTAGGAATACTATAAGACAAGAATTTTCATTGAGAAAGTTTAGAGAAAGAACTGTGAGGTCAATTTTGGGAGAATATTAAGTGGGAAACAATCTAGTACCATTCATACAAAGGTTTAATGGCACACACGGTTCCTACTAGGGATTAGAGGTTTGGATGATATTGCAGATAATATGATTATTGTTGTTACTTTCTTTTTTTGTTTTTTTTTTTCTCTCAAGACACCATACCTTTGTGTCTGTTTATGCCAATTGCATTGAATGGTAGTTCACGTATTTTAAGTCCTGTTTGATGATTTTCGAAAGAATTTCTGGAGCTATTTAGAGATTATCTTGTCAGATACTTACAGTGTTTCAGTTCTCTGCTATGCCTAATTTGCTCTCTCTCTTCTGTAGGGTATGGAGATATACATGCTGTCAACATGAGGGAAATGATTTTTGTGATGATTTATGTGTCCTTTGACATGATCCTCGGTGCCTATTTAATTGGTAATATGACAGCATTAATTGTGAAAGGTTCAAAGACAGAGAAGTTTAGAGATAAGATGACAGAAGTCACCAAATATATGAATAGAAACAAACTTGGAAGGGATATTCGTGACCAGATCAAAGGTCACTTACGCTTGCAGTATGAAAGTAGCTATACAGAAGCTTCTGCTCTTCAGGATATTCCCATATCCATTCGCGCAAAGGTAAAAGGAACACTGGAAAAGGGTATTTCTTTTGTTTTATTTCCTACAACTTTTATCAACATCATATTTCTTTGATATGTTTTGAGCCAAGTTTTATGCAAGAGTAAAATTATTTCCTGAGCGAAGCAGTACTGAAACTGCCTTCTTGTCTTTAAACTCCCTAGCCTCTAAGGGGGTGAGAACGAGGAGATGGCATTTGGCTGCAAGGACAAAAATGTTCACCTTACACCTCTCAAAATTGGTCGGAGGCCCAACCTTAGTCTATACATGAGGAACCAATTTTACCAGTACCTGTAAATTTTGAAGAGATCAGGCAATCTTACTTTAGTGTAACTTCCATCCCCCAGGAATAATAACAGGTAACTGTAGGGACTTGCTTGATCTTTTCTCACCGCTGCAATTTTCATTAGCTAACTTTTCCAGATGAGCTACTCTTGCAATTTTTAACTACAATACATCTGAGGGGGGCAAAATTATTGAAGAAATCATCTGTGGAGGTTTTGGTGAGACTAAACCACAAGATTGGCCGCAAAATAGTCCTCAAAGGCACATTTCAAGTTCAACAGTTTTAGAAACATATAAAAATGATGTTGCAACATGCACCCTTTTCATATTATTTGATGAAGCTTAACTTCTCAAATCAATCTCATTGTCGAAAGAGTAGATTATGTGATGCCCTACGCCATATATCTTTACTTCTGAATCCTGCTGTAGCCAACTCCTTTCAGTTTGAATAAAATTCTCAAATTCTGTAATATTTTTTTTTCTTTTTTTTTTCCTTTTTTAATGTTTTTTTGCAATTGAAGTTGGCAAAGATTTTTTTTCTCTAGTATTTTCTGCAATGTCAAAACAAGGAATTGTCTTATTTCTTAGTAATAATTTCAGATGGTTAGGTTACCTTCTGTTTATTGAATAATAAAGCTAGAGAATGTCTTCAATATATTTGTTTGATATTTCAGGTTTATCATGATGAAATGACTCTGTTTTGCAGATTTCCCAAACTTTATACATGCCATTCATTGAAAAGGTGCCGCTGTTCAAGGGATGTTCCTCTGAATTTATCAATCAGATTGTAAGTTTTCTTTTCTGGACACGAATATGTTTGAACAATGCAAAGCCCCCATGGTGCAGTAACTAAGGTACTGATAAGATTCCAATCAGTATATGATTTCAGTCCACCAATTAATGGCATAAGAAATGTACCTGATATGGCTTTTCACAATGCTGAAAATTTAAGAATTCTAGAGGCACTTGCATATGCTGTTTATCAATTAATTAAAGATAAATAAATAATATAATATTTGTGTTTGGTTGTTCTATGTGGGTGACAGGTGGCGGAAATTTATTTGTGTCTGGTATTTGTCAGGTAGCGGCATTATGATATTGTATGTTTATGTAATAGATAAATCCCAAACTCAGCATTTTCAACCCTCAATTCAGATACCGTATCATGTTGTTGCTACACAGAATCCTGTATGCAACTAAATTGACTAGCTACTAATTGAGCAACCTTTTTCTTAAACTAAAGAGTTACCCGTCTTAAGTTACAGGGTTTCCCTATTCATGCCTTTAGCCCACCTCTAGGTTTTATAATATCTTCTACCTGTAAAACAAGTAATTTTTTTTGGGTCTACATATGTGCATATATTTGCCCCTGTTCAGACCATTGTCAATTAAATGTTAATCACTATGTCCTCCAACTGGATCTTATAAACTTTTTTGGGTCACTCTTTTCATGTTTTACCTTGTCATTATTTCTCATCCATTGTAGCATCTCTCGCACTTGTGGCAGTCATCCTTCCTTTTCTTCTAATCTTACAGGTTATAAGGCTACATGAGGAATTTTATTTCCCTGGAGAAGTAATTATGGAGCAGGGAAATGTTGTAGACCAACTCTATTTTGTCTGTAATGGTGTATTGGTATGATGGCATATACTGTATTGCTTCATGCTTCTATTATCTAATTAACCAATCTTGCTGGTATGGTTAAATTAATTTATCTCACTTCCTACTTGTATTCTTGGATTAGCCTTCATAAATTCTTCATTTTTGGATGTAGGAGGAGGTTGGTACTGGGGAAGATGGATCGGAAGAGACTGTTTCACTTTTACAACGCAACAGCTCAGTTGGAGAAATTTCTTTTGTTTGCAACATTCCTCAGCCGTATACAGTTCGAGTTTGTGAGTTGTGCAGGCTTCTGCGGCTTGACAAGCAATCCTTCTCAAATTTACTTGAAATATACTTTTATGATGGGCGTAAAATCTTGAACAATTTATTAGATGTAAGTATTAGGTGCGTACTTGTTATGTGCAAGTTGCTTCAACTTAAATTTTCCTCCTCAACTCTTATTTATAACATTCATATAACATACAAGAATAAGGAAAATGGCCAATCCAACAAAATTTATTGATTTGCATAAAGGGCTTCATAAATGTCAATTGAGATATGTAAACTTAGATAATTTTACAGGGAAAGGAATCTATTCTTCGAGATAAGCAATTGGGATCAGATATCACATTTCATATTGGAAAGCAAGAAGCTGAACTTGCTTTGAAGTTAAATAGTGCAGCTTTTCATGGAGATCTTTATCAGCTAAAAAGCTTTGTGCGTGCTGGGGCTGATCCCAACAGAACGGATTATGATGGGAGATCTCCACTGGTATGGAAAACGCTGGCGAATTATTCAATCATTTTGATTGTACCTTTATTATTAATATGTTTTTCCTTGGTGCTTGTGAAGTCTAAACGTAGCAAAAGCTGCTTTTTTTTATGTTTGCATGTGGGGGCATGGCTTACATTTCTGCTCTCTATTGGATTTGATCTGATGATATTTAGGATTTTGACTTTTGTCCTTAGCCTTACAATTGTAGATTATGCATGGATGTAATGTCATGTCATGTCATAGTTCCTTTATCGTTGCTATCTGGATGCTTAATTTTGCTCCAACATTTCATATGGTGTTGTCGGAAAAACAGCCATCTTAATGTTGTGCAGTAATGCTTTTCGCATCAGTCGTTTAAAAAAATTTCTCGTCCTTTTTCTCTCCTATAGATGCTTTTGATTTTTCTTCTTTTATTTTTTGAAAAATTATATGTATATATTTGAGGCCATAGACACTCCACAATCTCACTTTGTAGTAAACAAATTGATTGTTGAAAATCCTTGTCTCTAAGTTGGAGTATCGCTGGTGCACTCCACTACTGTGGTAGGCCTTCCCATAAAAGGTCATATCCTTTTATTTTTCAGGACAGTTGTACCTAATCGTGTGAGTTAACTTTTCTTTGTTTGGTATCTTTTTATTCTCATTTTTCATTTTTGCATACTAGCTTTAGACTAGAACAACTGATAAAGCTCTTGCGGCAATTTGCGATGAGAAGTTTTAATATTTGGACTCACAATTGTATCAGGATCTATCAAGATATATCTTCACCTTATCATTGGCTCTATGCAAAATTGTTTTTATATAAGTTGTCATGGAAAATAGAAATGGAAACACTCTACAGTCACACTGAATGCACACTAATGTGAGCTACATGTTTTTTGTCCTGTCAAATTGTTCCCTCATTAATGCAATGCTATTTGTAAAGAATAAAATTTAAATTATTGATGGAGAGTCTTCAGATAGTACTGCAAGTTTTATGTGATGGAGAGTCTTCAGATAGTACTGCAAGTTTTATGTGGTGCATGTGGGTCTTAGAAAAGTTTCGCAAAAATGTTTTTGCTTGTGACCTAATTTGGAGAAATGCTGTTGTTGTTTGCCTTTTAATCTACTTGATTCAGTCAGAAATATTTTATGTTTGTTGAAAGATCTAAATACATCTGCAATATTTCTTATGTTTTTGGACAGCATCTTGCAGCATCAAGGGGTTATGAAGACATTACAGTCTTCCTTATTCAAGAAGGAGTAAACATAAACACCAAGGGTAATTCCCTTGTTATTCATGGTCAATGAACTTATTCCACTACAAGAATTTCATATTGATAATGTGCTGGTTTTGCCTTTTTGAATAGACAAATTTGGAAATACGCCCTTACTTGAAGCTATCAATAATGGACACGATCAAGTTGCTTCTTTACTTGTAAAAGAAGGGGCCTACTTGAACATAGATGATACTGGTAGTTTCCTTTGCAAGGCTGTTGCAAAGGGTGATTCAGATTTTCTCAAAAGGCTTTTGTCCAATGGCATTGATCCAAATTCAAAAGACTATGACCATAGAACCCCACTTCATGTAGCTGCCTCAGAAGGCCTATACCTAATGGCAAAGTTGCTATTAGAAGCTGGAGCGAGTGTTTTCTCCAAGGACAGGTAGAATGGCCATGCTAATTAATTTTGCTTGCTTGATGTGGACAAGGCAGAAATCACGTTTAAGAGTTAAGTTCCAGGTTTTTTTTCTGCTTGCTCTGATGCTGTTTTGAGGCGTCATTAGATGTTAATGAAGCTAACTTGTAATTTTTTTTTGGGACAAGACATAAGTGAAGATGGGCAGTTTGACCTAGTTAATGTGTGAAACGATGCTAAGTTAGTGGGCCTTATTATTGCATCATTGCAGCTAAATTTTAGTCATTGTTGAAGTGGGAAGGGAAGGAACATTTTGAAATTGCCTGGCAATAAGTTCTTAGCTTTTTGAGCACGGTTTTTCTTCTCTCTTGTTCTTATGGGATCAAGAAAGAGAACAAACAGAGCAAGGTGTTTACTTTAGAACATGGGTAAACTCGACTGATACCTGTTAAAATGAAGTGTCGCAAGAATCTTCACCCTCTGTTCACTTTTCAAATGATTTTACATGCGACGATCTATGTCAATTGTATAGATGGGGCAATACTCCACTTGACGATGGGCGAATGTGTGGGAACAAAAACCTGATCAAGCTACTTGAGGATGCAAAATTGTCTCAGTTATCAGAACGCCAGAATAACCCTCATGAAACTACAGGTATTGGCTTTAGATTGTTTTGTGACTTTCGATTGTTATGCTAACAGAAAAGCACTCAGGCTTAAGTCTGTTTTGAGTTTAGAGATCTGAGATACAGAACATAAGGTTCCATTATTGCCAATTGCAGAGAACTTTCGAAGGAAATGCACCGTGTTTCCTTTTGATCCCTGGGCCGCAGCAGAAGAAAGAAGACCTGGAGTAATGTTATGGGTCCCGTGTGCAATAGAAGAGCTTGTCAAAACAGCAGAAGAGAAGCTGCAGTTGAAGGGTTGCTCCTGTATACTATCAGAAGCCGGAGGTAAAATCCTTGATGCGGACATGATAGATGATGGCCAGAAGCTGTACTTAACTAGTGAAACACATTAGTTAAGAACATTCCACTCTGCTGCTTTATAGTATCGTGTTCTAGTTACATCATTTTCGTACCCAAGTTGCAGCACCTGCTGCAGGTATGCATCTCCAATGCCATCTGAAAATGCTCAATGGGTTGTGCAAGTACATTTCACAGTTAAAAAGTTAACAGATCCACAATACAATCGCATCAAAAAGGTGAAATTTATTCGTTAAAAACTGAGTCAAAATGAACGAAGGCAAATTGGTACAGAAAATTTTATCAACCAATCTAACAGATAGACTGAGCAAGCAAGGATGAACTACCCAAACTCTTTGTTTCCAATCTGAATTTATTCATTTTAAAGCTCCGAATTTACTCCTGATCAGGCCTGATTATCCTTGTGACTCAATCAGGCTCCGCGGATGTGTTGAAGTTGCCGGAAATGGTTTTGGGCTGCCGTGTTAATACGAGCCGCCACATCGGTTTCTTTGTCTTCCAAAACATGACTAGCAATAGGTTCAGGAGAATTATTAAGAAGGCCAATTAGGATATCCATCACACAACCAAAGAGTGGAAGAGATGAGCATGTAATTGTGGCTAAATGTGTGAGATTCATAGCTAGCTTTTGGCTCATCGAAGTTTCAATGATGCACTTCTGGAAAACAAAACTTCTTGTTATGGCTGTCAGGAATGGTGTTCGTACTTATAGATCATGGAACTGAGTTTATATAACGCCGGTTCAACGCATTTCGTGGTTATCAAGTTAAGGAAATTTGCGTCACAACGCGTCCAGCCAACACCAACTGACCCGCTGTGGACTTCTTGGTTTTCTAAGTAGAAATTTTAGTAGGCTTTGATTAGTCACAATAGCTTTGCTTCTCGGAAGATGATAGAGGTTCACACTTCAATTTTTTTTTTTTTTTAAGAATTTTACAAAATATGAATTTTAATTCTTGCGTAAATGGAAAAGTAAATATTAATAGACTAGTTTCTCTGCTCTCCATATAACATCAATTCTTCTCTAATAAAATCACTTGGAGTGAAGCCAGGAAAGTCGCTAGAGTTGGCTAATTTTTGAGCTGCTTGACGAACAGTGAATATTGTTATTTTTAAAGAGAAATTTGGGAATTTTTCTTTGGCAACTAACAGGAACAGTTTTCAAATTATATCTCTTATGGTGAAAGTATCCAAATTGTGCTTCCTGATTGAGCGGATTATAACTTGCTAATAAACAACAATGATTAAGACACTCAACCGCTTCCAAATTAAAGTTATGTTGGTGAAAAAAGTGAATATAGAGAGAGAAATTGAGTACTTTAGGTCTTGAGTAAAATGAGAAGCAATGGGGTGTTTGGATTTTGTTGTCGGTAGAGAAAAAAAGTGGTTATAAAAAAAGTGATGAGAAAAAAATGAATAAAGAATGAAAAGATTTTATTGATAATTATTTAAATATATTAGAATTAAGTAAGAAAGAAAATAGTAAAAAAATAAATTTGTTGTTCAGATGGGATGAGAAAGGAGAGGGAATGAAAATATAATGAATATCAAATAACTAAATTGTCCTTAATCTACACTTTCTTGTAACTATGGTTATTTTCGTTAAACAAAAATAAGGACAATTTGATAATTATGCTACTACATCCACACTTTTTTTTCTCCACAATTTGATAGAGAAAGAAGAGTAAAAATAGGTGGACGGGAAGAGAGAGACGCGAAAGAGACGGAAAATTTTTTTTTGCGCAATCAATCAGTTTATTTATGCAATAAGATGTTGAATTATTATAACAAAATTTGAAAGTATTTTTAACTTATTTTTTCGTTGCAGAAATTCAGCGTCTTGTTGTACAAAGAAAGAACCTAGTTGTACAAAAAAAAATTTTCGATCTGTTCAACGTCTTATTTTTCTTGTCCACGTAACGATACTCAAGAAAGAAATAATTGGGCCCTACACAAAATTATTCATGCTTTTCGTTCCCTTGATTTTCTCATTGATAACCAAACAGAAGAAAGTTAGATTTTTGAGGCATTTTCCTTCTCAACCTATTCTTTCCATGACTTTTCTTTACAAAACAAACGGACTAGAAGAGTCTCCATGCATGGGATGCACTCACCTTTACGGGGACTTTTATTGGTTCAGTAAATAGAATTTGGTTCTTTTAACATCATCTATTATTGCTACTCCAAAAAAAAAAAAGAAAATCATTTATTATTGGTTATGCATAGGTGTCTCGCTGTGCTTCAGCTTATTAGCACAGGAGTCGTCACGTCAGCAACTCATCCACGTGGAGCTGAGCTTCAAGTTTGTTCAAAAGAAACCCAGGCTTCAAGTAGCCGCTTCTTTGTAACTGATTCAGGTATGGAGCTGAACATCAAATGACCAAAATGACCCCCCTGCCACCAATCCAATCCCACTTAGCAGAAAACTGCATGCAATTAGAGACAGGTCTCAGGGGCATTACAGTCCATGAAACGTCCGGGCTCAAAGCGGGAAAATGCTAACGCCTCTCTATGACCAACATTTCGAAAAAAAAAAAAAAAAAAAAAGATTCTTTGCAAACAGAATCCAACGCCACTCAAATTCCCAAAAGAACCCTTCAGTCTTCTTCCTCCATTTTCTCATCCCAGCTTTCTGTCTCTCTCTCTCTCTTTCACTAATCAAAGAAAAATGTGTGAGCACTAATATCTGAGGGGGTGAGGGTGGCGGCTTTTTCAAAGAAAAATGTCAATCCCAATAGTGGAAACTTGCAGGAAACGGAAGAGGAGGCCCAAGATATACAACTTCCACAGTTTTGGAAACCCCGGCTACCCCATCATCAGCCCCACCGGTCCATTTCGTGATAACATTCGCTTCTTTCTCAAAGAATGCGCAGAACCTGAAGACTACAAGGTGGGAGCCATGGCTGTTATGTGCTCTTTGCTTGTCATTGAAAGTAACAGCTTCGTTGTCCCTCTCTACACCATTGAGGAGGACGTCAAGCGCTCCCTCCACCCCTTTTGTGATCACTGCAGATGCACAGGTCTTCTTCTTTTTTTTTTTTTTTGTCCCTTTTCTGTTGATATCTCAATTGGGTTTTTGTTATTTTTGATGAAAGTCTTCGTCTTTGGTGTTGATTGGCTATTGGGGTTTTTGGTATCCTCTTCTTTTTTGCCGCATTCTGCCTCTGTTTCCTTCATGGGTATTTCACAATTTTGATCTGCTATGAATTTTGTCGTTCTGTGATCTATAGGATGGAGCGGAAATTATGTTTCCAAAAGGAAGTATCACATGATCATACCTAGTGATGGTCAGTGGAACCAGAGATTGCAGGGTGATGTTTTTGATTTGCAGACCCATCTTTTGCATGGGTTGATCCACTGCAATGGGTATGGTCATTTGCTATGCATCAATGGAGTAGAAGGAGGTTCAAAGTACCTATGTGGCAAAGAGATCATGGATCTTTGGGACCGAATTTGTTCAATTCTCCGAGTTAGGTATCATAAATTCTTCTGATGAATTCTTTTCTTTTTTTTTTTTTTTTTTATTCTATCGAATCTTTTATGTGATTTCCCCATAAATTTTGGTCAGAGATGCACAAAAAATTAGTATTCGAGGAAACTGTGTAGGGCTTCATCTATTAGGATATCGTTACGGTTGTATATACACATACACAGACACATATGAAGAAGAAAGTTGTGCAAGCTAAGAAAGGAAAGTATAAGTCTTTGTGTTGACCAATCACAATTAACAAAAGCTCAAATCAATTCTTGTTAAAAACTGATGCTTGAACTCTAGTTCATCGAGTTCAATGTTGTTCATTTTAAGCAATCAAGTTCTCTCTGGCTCTAGTTAGTTGAACTTCCCTTCAAAGTTTCAAATCTGAAGCAATGCAAGTTTTTTGCCTTAGGACTTCACTTTTGTTTCATAAAAATGCCTCTTGACAGATTCCAATAACATAAAAGGTTTCTTTTCCCTCTTTTCTTTCATTTTTTTCCTTCAAATGGAATTAGAGGTCACATGTTCTTGAGGGACCGGTGAAATAGGAATTCTGGTTTTCTCGCCGCTAAAAAATTCCAGCAGCTCATTTTCTTGCTACTCTTTTAATTTGGCTGCAATTCTCATTTCTGCATCTCTCATTCTGCTGCAATGTCAATTCTGCAGCTCCCAATTCTGCTGCAACTCTCAATTTCTGCAGTCTGCAACCCTGCAGCCCCTATACTGTGATTTCTTACTATTTTACTGCTGCAAACTGCTACTGCAGTGTTTCTGTTTTGCAGTTCTGCATTTCTGTTTTGTGATTCTGCACTTTATTGCATTCATTTTCTGCAGCAACTCATTTTCTGCTGCACTGCAAACATCTCTGCTGCATTTTCCAGCTTCTGCACTGGTACAGAACTCTCATTATCCTTCAAAAATGGTGTCATTTCAAAGCTCAAAATCTGGTTTCGTATCACTCATTTTCTGCAGCATCATTGCTTCAGCAGCGTTTTCAGTTTTTTAACACTCTTTTCCAACTGAAATCTGATTCAAATCAGGTTAAGAACTAGAAATTTTCGAGTGATGCATCACCCTTGTCATCAAAATTCAGTAAACCAGAAACTTCAAGTTGCACATGCAACACATTTTGATCAAAAATCAGTTTGCCTTCTATAGCTTCTGGAGGAGCAAAACAAAGAAGACCAAATCAGCTTCTAATCTGCCTATAATCCTGAATTGAAATTGAACTTGGTGAAATAGAGTTCAAGCATCAATTTCCAAGAAATCAAGCTCCTTCCAGCTCTAGTTCAGTTGAACTTTCCTCCAAAGTTTCAACTCAGAAGCAATGCATGTTGTTTGCTGCAGAAATTCACTTTTGTTTCATAAAAACTCTTGGCAGTTTCCAATACCACAAATGGTTTCTTTTCCCTCTTTTCTTTTCATTTTTTTCCCTTCACACCAAACTTAGAATCAGACCTAAGATGTAGATTCACAAATGTTCTGCAGGAAAGTGACTGTCCAGGATGTTTCTAAGAAGAGGTCCATGGATCTTCGCCTTCTACATGGAGTTGCTTATGGGCATTCATGGTTTGGAAGATGGGGTTATCGATTCTGCGGGGGAAGCTTTGGTGTGACTGAGCACAAATACAACAGAGCAGTTGAAACTCTTAGCTCTCGGGAACTTGATGAGATCATTCAAGATTTTTGTGAGACAGCTCTGTACAAAGACATGAAGGGGATTATTCGTTACTATAGAGGCCTGAGCGAAACTCATTTGATAAATATCAGAGACCTTCTCAAATTTGTGCTGACTGTCAAATCATGTCCTTGTACACAGGTGAAACAAAGCATGGCTGGTACTGCTTCATATTCCACTAAAAAATCTTCAATTCAGGCACCCCTGCAGAAGAAGAGTCTGCTGAAGGATAAATGCACAAAATTTAGAAAATTTAGTTCCCTGGCATGTGTTTCGGAGAGTAGATGGCCTAAAAAGAGACTGGAATATGCAGCTGAGGTCATTGTAGCTACACTGATGGGAAAGGAGGGAGACAACAGTAGTCAAGGTGGAATGACCAGGCAAGAAGTGAGAGATGCAGCTCGGACGCACATTGGTGATACTGGTTTGATAGATTATGTTCTGAAATTAATGAACAATGTGGTTGTTGGAAGCCATGTTGTCCGTCGCACAGTAAACCCCAAAACCAGGATATTGGAATTCACAATTTATGATCTTAATGAAGGGGTTAAGCGTAGTGGGGCTGGTGCACATGAGGCACAGATAGCAGCAGATGCTCCTCAGGCGTTTGCTATAGAGCCTGGAAAAGATGTTTACAGTGATGTGGTTTTTTTATATACAAATGTGCTGCTGAATTATCCCGATTCAAAACTAATGCAATCTGCTGCCCAGGTAGTGTTATACAGCAAGAATTTTGTGAAGGAGTGGCCATTTAGGGATGAAGCAGATGCCTTATTAAGGTTCATATGCCGGGTGACACCCCAAGTTTTTGAACTAGAGTCTAAACTTAATAGGGGATTGCCTCCTGGTGAGATTGTGGCAGTACCATTGCATGCTACAGTTCTGGAGCTCAAGCAAGCAGTTGAGACTGCTATAAGGGACACCTACTGTATTTTTGAAAAGTTTGTAGTGACGGAAATAGAACAATTGGAAGAATTGGAAGATGAGGACTTGCTGTTTGGGGCTATTGAATCTGCTGCAGAACTTGTAGTTGCTGGGAAGGTTATTGATGAATCAAGTAATCAATTGAAGTATGAAGGCGGGCCTGATAGCTGGACAGTAAGATGTGAATGCGGGGCTCAAGATGATGATGGAGAGAGAATGGTGGCATGCGACATTTGTGAGGTATGGCAGCACACACTTTGTAATGGCATTGAGGACTGTGAGGCTGTGCCACCACTTTTTGCCTGTCGGAGATGCTGCAGCTCACTTGTACAATCAAGAAGGGAACCAGAGCTTGGATATGAGAGTTTTGAAGATTTGTTGATGATACAATCGGTTGACGGCGAAGCACAGCTCCTGTACCCAATGGAGATGGAATACTAAAGGAGACTTCTGGAAGGTATTGGTGACTTGGGGCTTAGTGGTGGACTAGCTTGCTCTCTGTCCACTGTAACTGATGGCTGGTGATCGAGTCAGTAGACTGCTAGGTCTGGTTACAACTAACAATTTTTTCTTTTTGATAGTTATAGTTTTAACTAAGAAAGCAATCGACAAATAGAGGTAGTGTGATTCTCGCATACATGTCAATTGTTTTGACATGCAGAAAAAGGAACATGTTGTACAAATTGTTGTAAGTGGATCGTGTAAAATGTAAGAGAAGTATATTCACTGTCATGAACGATAGAGCATGACATACAATGTGAAATTCTGGTTTTGCAGAGAATGATGTATGTTTCACTTGTCTCTGTCCCCTTCTTTTCTTGCTCCAAATTCAGCCCCCCAGGGACCATAAGAGTAGTTCCTCATATTCCTTGCCTCAGGCAGTGTGCAAAACACTGAGGGAGCAACATGTGGCACATTGATTAAGCAACGAGTAACTTGTTTGATTACAATGTGGTGTCTGAGTAGCACAGAATATTTTTAGAGGAAGTGTGATGGTTATTGCTACATGCGGCCCAGATTATGACCGAGATAGGCAATAAAGTATTTTTACTGCATTAAACCACATACCATTATACTCTTTCTGTGTCTGATTCAGCATGGCCTTTGAGGTCAGAAATGAATTGCAACCCTGTTTGAAGACTAATTTTCCCCCTTTACAGAAAACTGTCAGTACACCTAAAGTTTCTGGCCGGCCGAAAGAAACTTGTATTTACATTTGTGTTGAGTTTTGAGCATATCCACAAGAAATTTCTGTAAAGAAGTGCAATAAGATTTGCTGACAAAATCCTGAGAGTAATTTCTGCATTTTTTTTTCTCCTGTGATTGCACTGTTGAATGTTGTCTGTCAAAACTAGACATAAGAAACTGGATTTAATTAGCAATCATCACAAACATTACAGCGGGAAACTAATATGGATCACAATAAGCATAGGAGCTCCAAAGATTCATTGTGCTGCTCTTACGCGCTAAAATACATTACTTATACACCAAAGCGGGGATCAGAAAAGCTAGTAGGTATGAGAATAAAAGCTTGGTGATTGGCACACGTCCTTGCTATAGAAAGAGGGAATCTCAGAGCAAAGATATTTAAGCAGTTCTGATGAACTCAAAGTTTCAATGTGAGGTCTGGTTCAGAATTTTCCAAGTCAAGGGAGGAGGTGTCTCCCAAATAATTCATGTTTGAGCTTCCGGTAAATCCAAAACTTGGCTTTTCATCTTCTGCATTGGATACCTGATGAAAACTACCTGGCCAGAGCAATTCTACCTCATCATCCTCAATGAATATTGGGAGACCCAGGTACCCATGATCAAATCGTGCACTGCTTCTAAAGTCTGTTGTCCTTACTGGTGGAGTAAACCTTTGGTGCACCGAAGAATGTGCTTGGATTCCAAGAGCCATAAATGCAGATCCATTCAGAGGCAAAGAGGCCAAACTAGGATACCGCTCCGAGAAAATACTCATTCTCATTGCGCGCTTTGCTAATGTTCTCTCTCTCTTATGTGCATTTTGGTGACCACCAAGAGCTTGTGAGCTGAAGAATTTGCGTTGGCAGTAGTTGCAAGAAAAGATTCGTGGTGTGCCTGTTGCAGTGGTACGTAATGCAGGCTCGTTGCTGCTTTCACTTGTGCTTGACAATGAGAGCCCTGTAGATTCCCTTCCCCCTAACTCTTCATTATTGAAGTGAAGACTTAAATCAAGGGAAACCGGTTCTGAAGCTGATTGAGTTGCAGCGGCCTTTGTTAGATGGGAAGAGTTAGTGAGGCTGTCCTTGGAGGGACCTGCAGATATTTCTTGAATTGATAAATTTGGGTCTACTTGACTGGTAACGTCTGGATCATTCTCTGAAACCGCCTCCACTTCAAGATCAATGCTTTGTTTCATATTGCAGTTCATTTGCTTGGTGGGGAACTACCTTCTATTCAGCCATACTAGGTGAATGGCCAGATTTAGCCAGTCCAGACTGCAGTCTGTAAGACTAGATGATCCTTTCCTGTTTGTTGGGATGTTATAAGTTTGGTGTTTCATGATTTATTTTCTTTATATAATAGCAGCAGGCAAATATAAAAAGGACACGAATGGTTTAAATACAAATTTAATAAAAGCAACCTCCAACTCTCAGTGAGCAAAGTTTGAAACATAGATGCCATAATGGTGAATCCATTTATAGTAGCATATGAAAGTCAAAATTTTGATTGAAGAATTAGAAAACATGGAAGAAAGTATAGAAGATGCAAAATGAGGTGACAAGCTTGTTTAAAGTTAAGAACACTCGATGAAACTCTTCTATGCTAGTTGTCAGGTCCTAAACCCCATTTTGTTTTTTCAACATAAGTACAACGGTCAAACAGGTTTTTATGGCACATTCTCTCTTTCTTTTCTTCATGAAGAGATTTCTCAGTTTAAAAGAAAATACTACAGGTGTAGTTTTCCAAAATTTCAGGATGTAAGCACCTAGTTATGCTTTCATATATTAATTTATTTTTGCATGGATGTCCACTTACAAAACAACTTAAGGCATACACTTATGCTCACTTTATTGTAAGAGGCTGGGGAATGTTTCAGAGTGCTTCTACTGATCGGGGCATATATAAATAGCCACATCCTACCATCTGGGTGGTTCAAGGCATCCAGCCACATGCTATCAAATTACTGTTCATGTATAACTATTGAAGGACAATGGAAGCAAATTGTGCATAAGCATGAGCATTTCATCAAAGTACTTTTTTTTTTTTTTTTCCTTTTGAGAGCAGAAAAAAGTACTGCCGTCTCAGTTGATCTATGGGACTGAAACAAGAAAAAAGCTTAAGTGTTAGGTTGACTTATTGCATTAAAGTCCACATGAATCAACCGAGGTTACTTGTTAATAGGCAATGATGCTAATTACCACAACATTTGGGGGCCTAAAGTAGATAAAAATGTCAGAAAAGCAACAGTTTCCATACATGCACGCTAGCTAGATTGTCAAATTATGAATATATAATAACCCAGAAATGCATTTGTTTTTCCTGCTCGATAGACATCAACAATATATCAAAACAGAAGAAGACATAGGCATGAGCTCGGGCAAAGAAAGGGGCTGAGGGGAAGGAGAAGGTAAAGGAGATGATAATTGCAAGTCAAGAAACATAACAAATCCAAATGAAGCAGACAGTTTTGCTAATGGTTATGCAGAGACAAACTTGAGAGTGACAGTTCACTGTTTTGAATTGCAAGTTTGCATGATTTTTTATGCCAAAAAAACCCACAAATGGCTACACTAGAACACATTTGGCCGAGGGGGAAGCTAGCGGTAATTAAAAAGCTACTAGGCGTTGAAGTAATCTATGTAGCAACTCTGTTTGCAATAAAGAAATCATGTAGAAGTTCACCAAAAAACACAAGAAAAAAGGAAAAAAAAAAGGAAATCTTACATAAGAATGAGGAGACAACAGCCTGACCTCAGAAAAGGATAATAAGTACACTTATGCTTATGTAGATCATAGCACGAATGAACATATGGACTTCACCAAGGAAACCAATTAACCCCTTTTTGTGTATAACCTGAACAGGAAAACTGTTCTGCATAGCTAAACTCAAAACCTACTGGTCTGTTTAGTAAAAATATCCATTCATCCATCAATATATTTATTGCATAAGCCCATTTATTGATACTGCACAAGCCAATTGGAGCAAACTTGATCTTCATCATAACAGCAAAGCCAGAGAAAAGCCATAGACTAGAAGCCAGAGAGACATAAAAACATCACAGTTACTACAGCAACATCAGTAAGCTATTGTTGATTAAGTCAGTGACGGCTTAGAGGTCATATTGCAGAAAGTGACAAGCAGAAGTAGTAAAAAGAGAGAGAAACAGAAGAGCCACATACCATCCTCAGTCAGCAAGTGGGAATTGACTTCCAGTTTAGTGTGCATATCCAGACAGGAAACAATGCTTAGAAATTAGAGACATAATGATCTGCCTTGAGTAGTGCTTTCTTTTCTTTTCTTTGTATAGCTGATCATCACAAATAGAAAAACAGGATTGTGGGATTCTTTGTTTCTGCAGCACTACACAAATAATGATTTTTTTTTTTTTTTTGAAAAAAAAAGGAAATGGGGGGTGGGGAAGGAGGGGAGGTGGAGATGGTGGGTGCTTGATGTTTAATTATGGGAAAGCAAAGGTTAAGAGGAGAGTGGGGGGACAGTGGTGGGGAAGTCAGATAAGTCAGAAAAAAGAAAAAAGGGTTAGTGTTCTGTTGGGATAAATTTAAGCCAAAACAACAACAACAACAACAACAACAACAAAGAAAAAGGATGTTGACATATATGACATATGACACAATTAGTCTCCAACTGATCCACTCTCCCTTACTCACAAAAGTCTATGGCCAGTGTACTTGTGTGCTTTGTTGATTTATGGGAAACTTCCCATGATGATAAACTGCCAACACACTCAAGTACTACTACTCACACCTGCAACAACAGCGATAAGAACATCTATATATATATATATATATATATATATATATACATATAAAAGTAACAAATATATATTTATTGAGAGACAGAGAGTAAGAGAGAGAGAGAGGGGAGCAGAACAAGGTAACAACACTTATGGATGAGTTGAGCAGTCCCACAAAAGATTCTCGCTTTCTCTCCACTCTTAAAAGGTTTTTTCAGATAGCTCCAGAGTGCATGGGGTCAGGCTGCCTCATTCATCATCACATTCAACATAACCTTTGCTGTGCACGTCCAACTTCTTATGCAATACCACTGTCTTTTTTCTGCCTTCAAACTTCATATCATATATATACATCCATAAGGACCATGACAGACACATTTATTTCCAATCCTAATGGCCATGCATAAAATGCGAAGGAAACTTTGCACCTTTTTTCTTTTGTTTATTAAACCTCTCTTTCTGCCGAATTATTAGAAGACACGCGTCCATTTCCAGCTTCCTATAATCTGAGTCCACGGTTGGGCACCAATGACTTTACTGAATTGACATGACATTGGATTAATACTTCAAGGTGGGTTTTTGACGCTGGGCATATAATCGGAAAAGTTAATTGAATTGGTATAAAAAAATAGAAAAAAATAAGTATGTAGTTTATTTAATAATATTTTATTTTTTTAAAATTTAATGTAGATTTTATACTTAATTGTTTATATTGTTACGTGTTTTACTAAACGTCATTAATTTTCTATAGTCAAAAAGTCGAGATTACCTACAAGTGAAAAAACAAGTACATGTGCCCCTCCTTATATAAATTTCAGCATGTAAAATGAGCATATAGTGTAGAAAATGGTTAGATTTACCAAACTTTATTATTATTTTAACACGTAGAATAGATCTTGTAAATTTGTAGATTATCCAATTGCTGCACATGGTACTTTTTTGGCACATGTAACAGGATATAACTCTCTAGTGTATGTGGTGTTTGTTTGATTGACTCGTAGAATTTGTTAATAAGAATAATATTTTGCGTGTAAAATGGGTCATCATTTTGGCATATGTAAATTATTCATTACTTAATGAATAATCCATGCATTATTCTGCTGGTTTACTGTTATTGATCATTATTATTGTAATTATTTGTAAGGAGGATCCTTTTGTCTGGTTGGTACATAATAGCTAAATTCAAAATGGGGCCTCATCTGCTTGATGTTATGTTAGGATGTACCCTATAATCAATTTTTTCTCCAACATGCACACACGCACACTCTCTCTCTCTATGGGTGTGTTTTTTCTGGTCCACTTGAATTGGAGATAAGAAATTAAATTAATTATCAGTGAGGTGTGCAATTTAAATTCACATGACTCATCTATAAATTTTATTATTATTATTTTTTTCGATGGCTACTAAGTTATACCTTATCACTCTCTCTATTACAGGCAAGTACGTGCATTATATATGTATGGATGAGTCTGTCTATATATGCAATAATGTGTACACACCTAAATCATTTAACTTCTCAAACTTTGTTCAAAACAAATTGATAACTAATTAGTATGAATTGATTTTGCATTTTCTGCACAAAAGAATATTATATTAACAACATAATTTGAGTAACCATAAACAATGATTGTGGTCACCTGTTTAGCTTTTGAGTAAGCCGTGTTGATTTATAAGAAAAATTTGTGGCTCACTCTTCTTGCGGAACAAGTGGGTATGCAGCCGTGGAATACTTCTTTTTTTCTTTTTTTTTTAAAAAAAAAAGAAATAGATCGGCAGTTAAGTTTTGTTAAATAGATTGAGTGCTCATTAAGCGTAAGTTACTTGATTTGTTTATATAGATATTGCATTCCTCGTCTTACAATTACCATACATCATATTGTAATCCTGTCTAAGCTAAGTGGAAATCTCGTAGAAAATCGAAATTATTAGCTTGCGTTATGAGTGGCATCACTTAGTTAAAAATGTCTGAATACTTCTACTATTAACTCTGAAATGAAAACGAAAGAAAATAATTAATTAGCCAACACCGATAAGCCACAGTATTGCCATATACCCGTATAGCCCAGACCAGGCATAGTCGTCATCATCTACCCATCCTCTGTTACCTTTGGCTTCATAAAAACTCATAATCGAAACAAGTAGAGTTGTTGAAAAAGTGCATCGTAAGAATGAGTTTTGGCACCGGCGAATATTAGAGGTAATATATAAACGAGTGCGTTGAGTTTATTTAAGTCCCGAGTCATTTGATTATCATATATTTTAAATTCTGAGTACATTTAGTTTCGAGCTCCTCAAAGTACTGATTTTAGATAGATCAAATTTTAAGTGAATTTAGATCATGTTTGAATTTGGGTCATTTGATTTTTCCGAGGGCACATCAATGAATTTTTCCTTACTATCGTTCGAGTTGAACTGATTTTCCGATGGATTAAGTTAGATTATTTGGATTGAGTGAAAGGAAAAAAAAAAAAAAACATGAAAGATGGACCAGATGCGGTTAAATATTACCTTGAAACAAAACCAACGTACCTTGAAACATGACATTGCAATTTTAATTCTCTACATAAGCCGTTTAATTGGAATCACGACAAGTTCGTCAATAGCGGTTGAATCAATGAAGTCTCGTATAATATAGTTTCCTAGTCTATTTTGACTAAGATCCTCGATAAGTTGGAAAGGCATCCCAAAAAGGCGCAACTGAATTATTCTTAATTTGATTCGAAGGAGACGAAGGAAGTAGAGGGCGGCGGCAACGGTGTCAGCAGTGTACGAGATGGTGTATACTAGAGGGAGGCAGCGGTATCAGCAGTGTAAGCAGTGGCGTATACTGGAGGGAGTCGAATTTGGTTGCAAAAGTGATAGGAAGGTCATATATGATTTTTATATTGCCGGATCAAAAGGGAAAAGAGCCCCAAACTAGCACAGAGGGAGGAGGAGGGGACTGTAGAGAAGTAAGAGAGGAGGAAGAAAGGAAAGGAGAAGAGGAGAGAAAGGAAAAGAGATAGGAAGGAAGGAAAAAAATAGAGAAGAGAGGGAGCGGAAGAAATGAGCATTCAGTGAACTTTTGTGCTTTTAGGGAGCACAAAGAGAGGGAAAATTTATACCATAACTTTGAATTTCTCAAGTACTAATTTTGGGTCGATCAAAGTTTAAGTTAAGTGAATTTAGGTCATATTTTAATTCGAGTTGTTTGATTTTTCGAAGTACACGTCAATAAATTATTTATTATTATCGAGTCAAACTGATTTTCGGATGAATTAAGTTAAATTATTTGAATTGAGTGAAAGGAAAAAAAAAAAAAAAAACTTGAAAGATGGGCCATATGCGGTTAAATATCACCTTGAAACAAAACCAACGTATCTTGAAACATGAGATTACAATTTAAATTCTCTACATAAGCTGTTTAATTGGAATCACCACAAGTTCATCAATAGCAGTTGAATCAATAAAACAGTCTCGTATAATAAAGTTTCCTTTTCTATTTTGACCGAGGTCCCCCACTTCACTTATATATCCGTCCACCTAAGGCGCATAGGCTTGAATTATTGTACCTCAAATTGGATCCATTGGATGAACTTACTAAACAATTGCAAACCGTACAACTGAAATCTTAATGAAACAAGGGTTGGCAAAATCAATGCATATGATAATGAAAAAGAATCCTAGGACGTCGAGGCATAAATAACATTTTAACACCTGAGTAAGCTATAGCCTAGCTTCGTGCAGAAGCATAACATGCCTATAATTAGGCCATTAGCAACCCAAAACAAGTGTTTATAGAATATTTACCACTTTGAAAAGCTAAGCCGAATAAGATAAGATTAGGAGATATTAAAAAAAACAGCTGTGCTATGTCCAACCAATACAATTTCGACGAATCGTATCCAGTTCATGTGGGGCGTCAGCCTTCCTTGGTGCTCTCATGAAACATTTCCCACGAAGAAGATTTTAAACTGTTAATAATATAAGGATTATTGCAAATAGTGGTAGAGGTAGCACATATATCAGGTCAAATCGAATGAGCTAGCTGAGATTAAGTCATTTTATTTTAGATTAAAATCATTTTATGGGTACATTTGTATTAGTTATTCGAACTTGACTCCTTTATTTCAAATTTCAATCCATTATATAGTCTAGCTTATTTCAATTTTAGGTCACACCAATAAATTATACTTCATTAGTATTATAGATGTATTTGGAATTAAAAATATCGAATTTCAGTGACAGGTAAAACCAATTAACAAAAATAAATTTCAGGTCATGCCTTCAAAATTTTTCTTTTGTTTGTTGTTCTTTTTGTTTTGTTTTGTTTTTTGTTTTTAATTTTATTGTCTAGAGTGATCACCTTGAATTGAATCTCTTCTTTCTTGAAGCTCCATGTGTAATGAGTAATGATCCTCCTACAAAACTAAATCAAATTTTAACAGAGTAATACTAAGTAATTTTACAGTAATAAATAATTATATAATCTTATCTATGATTTTTATTTTTTTTATTTTTTTTATAAATTCAATCATCTAATAATTAATAATATTTTATAATTATTTTAAAATTATAAAATGAAATTATTAATCTTTTTCATTTTAATCAGTTAATTAAGAAGTGCCATCAAAGCAATGTAGTAAAGAGTTAGAACAAAAAGTAGCACGGTTGTTTAAGTCGTGGAAGTTACCGACAGCTTCGCGTTTGCGCCGCTCGGCGAGCATCCCAAGAACTTACCCTCTTGGCCTTTGTCTGGTCACAACAACAACTGCCTTGTTGTAAGTAAAAACTTCGTTGGGCCTCGATTGATGGTCCCTCCCCGCCACCTGCAGCCACACCCCCACCCCACCCACTAGCCGCTGCTGCTGCTCTATTAATTGCCTCTCTTTTCGCAAGGATATTGATATTATACACATTAATTGCTAAATCTTAATGATGATACCCACAGTTTCTGCTTCATTTGTTTATTCTAAATAACACTCCTTGACCCCCTTCTGTTATTATTCCAATGCCATCGTGCTTTAATAGTTTTTTTTTTCCAGTATTTGTTTTAATAAGACAAAGCATAATATGTGCAGATTGGTTAGAATCCACTTAGAAACTTAGAATGGGATATGCCAAAATTATTGGCGAAGCATATTCACCATCCATAACATTAAGTTCTAATTTAGTGAATGACCCTTTGCCCAGTTAAACATTATCTTCTACACTTCTCAACAAAGGCAAATATTTAAACTTTAAACCTCTTACTTTGAATCTTTAAATTCCTAAAACACCAAAATTTCTTAAATTTGTATATTTGGCTTTTGACCTAACTTTCTTTTCTCTGCCAATATCCATCTGAAAATGGGCTCATTCAATCACTGGGATGTAGTCTTTAAGGAGCAAAGTTGCCCCAGAGTGATAAACTTGGAGCAACTAAATACATACTTGTACGTTATGAGTTTGTAATTAAAATAATATTGACAATATGTCAGCAAAAAAGAGATCAAAAATTTAAATTTTTGACCTACTCAATTATTTTTTTTTTCATCACTGGTTGGTCTAAGTCTAAAGAAATCTCAAAAAAAAAAAAAAGTACATGAATTGCCATAAGAAGAAAATACATACATATATATATATATGCCTTTTCTTTTGAAAAACTACTGCATGTGCGATGTTTTTTCTTTCCTTCCTTTCTTTTTTGGCTGATGCGAAATACATGTGCTATTATTTTTTTTTTCTCTATGAAGAGGCTTATTAGATTATGAGTTATATAATAAAATAGTTCTCTCTATGTTAATAAATTTTATATTTTTATTATAAAGATTAGAATTTGAAACATTTAAAATAGAGATCTAAATTCTAATAAATATAGATTATGGACTTTGAGAGACTCATTCGGGAATCCTCGAAAAAGGGCCCAATATCCCAATATATGTCCTTGGACAAGCACGGTGCCTTACTAAGGCTGTTGGGTAGCCCAATCATCATTCAGTCCACCTTACATCTATAACTACTTCTAGATTGGGCTGACATGAACAAAAAGCGTGAAGTTGTAATTTGGAAATACAAGGAGAGAAAAGGTTTGATTTTACCAACTCAAATCCTAAAATCCACGCTAACCAAAATTATTACATATATATATATATATATGCATGTATGAGATTTGCTAACAAGTACACTAATTTATCAGTGAGTATTCTTGTTTGTTTATTGCCTCATTCCTATTCTTTTGGGGGCCACATTAGCAAGGTCATGATTTGTCTGCCTAAGCATAAATTTTGACTGAGAACTTCGATATTTTGTTAAATTGGGTTTTGAACATTTAATTATGTCAATTTAGGTTAGAATTGTTAGACCTCTTAACATTTAATGTTGTTTCATGGTATCATTCTGTTAAATAACACCGTGATGTACTGATTTATTCAGCCTATTATACATATATAAATATTTGAGCTACTTATCAATAAAATATAACTTAATTGAGACTAAAATCATTTTTATCATCATCTCTGTCATTACAAATTCTCTGTGACGATTGTCAAAATGGCCGGATTCAAATGTTATTAATTTTTGGCTTGCCATTATTTCTAAATGAATTGTTTCCGTCAGTGTTAAGTTTGTGTGAATTGGTTGCCAATTTTTCTTTCTCATTACTTCGCGTGAATGGACAAGCTTTTCCATATCCAGAGCAATGGGACAATCACTTTGTTGGTTGCTTAAATTGGTTGTGTTAAAAAATTTTACTCTTCAATACAGTGTTATATATATATATATATAACTGATATTATGGATTAAATTTATCGATATTAATCGTATTAAAATCAAATAATCACATTTTATATAATATTAAAAATTAATAAAATTAAAAGTAAAAAATTATTTTATTACTCCCGTATTATCATCATTTCTTTAATTGTTACCACGTAATTTTATTTTAAAAAATAACAAAAAATTGAAGTATCTCTATTTCCCTATTTTTTGGCAGCACAAATGAGATATTAAAAACTATAAAAGAGAGAGAAAGAAAGAGAGAGAGATGCCACCTTATTTGCCGAGCGAAAGCACAAATAAGGAATTTTTTTATTTGATAATTTGTGTTTTTACAAGTAAAATTGATCTAATATAGTCTTTTAGTGAATTTTGATCAATTCTCATGAATATTTAAAATTGCGAATGAATGTGATATATACATTTTAATAATAAAGTTGATAAAAATAAGTAAAAATATTGATGATTGATAATATGTATAAATTGAAAAAAATTATAATTTTTTTTTGTGTCAATCCGTCCAAACCGATCTAATCCAACCCGCCGTTGGCAGATTGGATTGAATGGATTGGATTGTATGGCGGATTGGGTGCGGATGGAAAATTATCCAATCCGTCGATGGCGGATTGAATACGGATATACCCCAAATCGACTCAATCTGACACGTGAACACCTCTAATCAAATCAATTAATTTGTTCCATCTGCCACATGTCATACAATGAGTGGTGGGCTCATTTAGTAAAGTGTGTGTCCCTTCCACACACAATCAACCATCAGCAAACACTTCCTTCACTTGCCGGCAATGAAGAGTGAATACCACTCCCCAATTTCCGATCATCAGACGGTTTTGAAATTTGGCCGACTATTATATTTCGACATCATGAGTTCATCAGTCAATTTATTTTTTCCATAAATAGTATGAAAATTAAGGTTTGCATAACCAGAATCAGAATGCAAGACTGGGATAGGAAAATTTTACTGTTTATTTTCTTCATCAAAATTTCAAGTCGTTCTGAAACTTTCAAACGCAATTTCTCTCAAACGATACATCCTAATTTAATGAAATATAGACAATTAGAGCGCTCTTAACGAGAGCTTTCTATACATGTAAATTTTAGGCCTTAATGTTGCGGTTTTTTGTCTCAATTTTATGAAAAATTGTACGGAGATAACAAATTTTTTCTCCCAGATTTTGCAACCAAAAATCACAAAAAATTTAGAAAATACTAAACACATCATAAACTACTTACATGTAATTTTTCGTAACTCGAAACTTATGTATGTGAAAAAAATAATTTTTATCGTTTTCTAATCTAGAAGAAAACGAGAAATTGACAAATAGTAACTTTCATGGATCTTATTCATCCCATAATCAGTCCTATTATACTTTGATACCAATGTAAAAAAATAATAATTAAATATGATGCAGAAAAAGGAAGAGAAAAACTTATCTCTTGTAAACTTTCAAACTTGACTATAGGGACTAATCACTGGCATCAAATGATATTCTCGCGAGTAAGACGATACCATAGTATATCAAGCATCATATTATTTTCATAGCACGAGAGCCTCTGGTCTAAAAATCAATGAAATATTGTGTTTGCTGGCCTTTTGAACCAGAACCTATGTTTTGCTCTTCTTGTTTTTCTTATTGTTAATCTATCTCATTTTCTCAAATTAAGGAGGTAGTTCCTTTATAACGTTAGTTGAAGGGGAGTTATAACTTCTTATAATTGTTCCCTCCTTTTTTTTTTCTTTTTAATTTATTCTTCTCATTGGGTTAGGTCAATCTATTATGGACAGATCAACCCGACCGATAAACGAACAATATGCACATCATAAAATTTTTAAAAATAAAAAATAAAAAACATGACCGCTTTGTCCCTCTCAACGTCTCTTTGTTCTGTCCTTGTAGTGGGATTTGGATGGAAATTCACAATCCTATCAAATCCTATCTTCAAGTTTTCGTAGCCTTCTTTTTTTTTTTTTTTTTGACATATCGTAGCCGTCTTATATGTTCGGTATTTGAGTCCATATATTTTTGAGTATTGATAAAATTAACAATGATCACTTTGGTCTCCTCGAATCATTGTTTCAAGGCTAAGCATTTTTTAGCATTGATAAAATTAACAATGATCACTTTGGTCTCCTCGAATCATTGTTGCAAGGCTAAGCAGCAGAATTTTAGAAAAAGGAGCTATAAATTCTCTATTTCTCCCTAAATATCACGAGGTTGTTAGAACTGGACCGATCATTAAATCAACAATATTAGTGCGTCAAGGTTAAACCGGTTGAACCAGTACTTGAACCGATATTTAATATTATATTATATGTATATGTATATATATATATAATATATATATATATATATATATATATATATATATATATATGTAATTAAAAGAATAATATTTATAAATAGTGATTAAATATTAATTTTTTTAATTTTAAGGACTAAATTAAAGTTTTGATTGAATTTAGAACTAAATTAAAAATTTTAATTAAAGTTAGAGCTTAAATTGTAGTTTAAATAAACATTGAGGGTTAAATTATAATTTATAAATATTTGGTTTTTTTTTTTTTTTTTTTTTGAGAAAAGATATTTTGCATTACATTAAACTGAAATGTTCAAAGCATCCATAAATATTACATGAAAAACAGTAGGAAAAGCATTAGCATCCCAAATAACAGCCCCAGGAACTAGCAATGCCTTCTTAGCTAACAAATGTGCAACTTCATTTCCTTCCCGAGGCACATGAGAAACAGAAGCTGCCTGAAATTCATGTATGAGCGCCCCAATATCCGCATTAATCAATCCAAGTGAAGAAATTGCAGAGGAATTATTGAGGCAAAAATTCACAGCTTCAAGACTATCAAATTCCAAGCACACCTGAAGAAAACCCAATTCCTTAGCTTTTAGAAGGCCCAAACGAATGGCCATCAGCTCCAAAACAGTAGGAGAGAATGACCCCGAAATTTGTTGAGAAAAAACCAGTAGAGGTTCTCCCCATTCTCCCCTTATCACTACCCCGATACCCCCACAGGTTGCACCAATTGCAGCATCAGAGTTTATCTTGATTCTGCCAGGAGCTGGTGGTCGCCAAGACACCCGCAACTGGTCATGTGGCGGATTAACACTGCTAGATTCATGGGTCACTATGAACTCCCCATAAAGCTTCAGCGCCATATGAGTAGTTTGAGAGGGGTCCACAAATTTGTGCTCCATCAACAGCAAGTTCCTTGCTCTCCATATTGCCCAAGACACCATAAAAAATATTTCCAAATGCTCAGCCACTCCCGAATTTATAATAAAATGCAGCCAATCCCACAAGTCAAACTAAGGATGGTCTCGAACACGCAAAGCTAGAGGAGACAAAAACCACACACTAGAAACCCATGGACACTGAAAGAAGACATGGTCAATTGACTCTACTGCCAAACCACATCTTGAACAAAACTCATCTACCATCATGCCCCTTTTTGCCAAAGTAACATTTGTAGGGAGGAAATTTTTACAAATGCGCCAGGCAAAATGCCTAACTTTGCCAGGTATCTTCAAGTGCCAGATTAGCTTCCAAATTGAGTTGTCACAGTTTGAACTAGAGGCCAAACAACCATTAGCTTGTAAGCCTCCCCATTGTTGGGCCATATAATAACCCGATCGTACAGAATATATTCCGTCCCTAGTAGAATGCCAGATTAACTGATCCTAAATAGCACGAAGACTCAAAGGGATAGACAAAATCAAAGGCCATTCTGATGGCATAAATAGATTTTCAATCAAAGGCCTCTTCCACTGTCTTAAATCATAATCAATCAGAGAAGATACCTGCATTGGCGCATCAGCAGAAGGGATTGAAAGCACCTTAAATCCATTTTGTCCCTGAAGCCATGGATCTCTCCATATATTAATAGATTCCCCATTTCCAACAACCCAAACAAGACCTTTCTTAAGTAACGGTCTGGCAGCACAGATACTACGCCACACATAGCTAGGGGACGAGGAAAGTGGAGCATCTAAAAAATTGGAATTTGAAAAATAGCGAGCCTTGAAGAGTTGAGAGAGCAGAGAAGACTCATTTGTTAGAAGCCTCCATCCCTGTTTCCCAAGCATGGCTAGATTAAAATTATGAAAATCTCGGAATCCCAAACCTCCTGTAGCCTTAGACTGAGTAAGCTTAGCCCAAGTAGACCAATGTATTTTCTTCCTGTCATCCAAACTCCCCCACCAGAATCGATTAACCAAATTAGCGAGCTCTTCACATAAATTAAGAGGCAAGAGAAAACAACTCATGACATAAGTAGGTATGGCTTGGACTACTGCTTTCACAAGGACTTCTTTCCCAGCGCGAGACAGAAGTTGTTCTTTCCACCCTTGAATTCTGCGTCGAACTCTATCCAAAATCATGGAAAAAGCTCGTTTTTTAGAGTAACTAATAAACATGGGCATCCTAAGATAATTCTGATGTCTATCCACAATCTTGACAGCCAAGCATTGCCGAATCTCCTCTCAGATAGAAGCCTTAACATTGGGAGTAAAAGAAATCTCTGTCTTTTCAAAATTGACTACTTGACCAGACGCTTTCTCATATGACTTCAATAGCTCCTTGAGATGGCAGCAATCTGAGATCGAAGCTCGAGAAAAAATTAAGCTATCATCAGCAAAAAAGAGGTGGGTAATTGTTGGAGCACGCCTACAAATACAAACACCTTGAAACCTCCCCTGGTTTGCCGCAGATGAAAGTAAAGAAGATAGGCCATCTGCACACAAAAGGAATAAATATGGGGAAAGTGGATCCCCTTGTCGAAGACCTCTTGAAGGCTGAAAAATATCACGAGGAGAGGAATTAACAATAACAGAATATGATACCGAAGTAACACAGCGCATCACTGTACCCACCCAGCCTTTATCAAATCCCATTCTAAGCATGATCCCCTCAAGAAAAGACCATTCAACTCGATCATAGGCCTTACTCATATCTAATTTTAAGGCAAAATAGCCAGACTTCCCCTGATGCTTGTGATTCAGAAAATGAAATATCTCATATGCAATTAAAGCATTATCTGTAATAAGTCGACCAGGGACAAAGGCACTCTGATTTGGAGATATAATTTGAGAAAGAATCGATTTGAGTCTGTTAGCGATCACCTTCGTAATAATCTTCATCATCACATTACACAAAGAGATCTGCCGGAAATCCTTGCAAGAAACAGGACTGGACACTTTGGGAACGAGACAAATATTTGTATGATTAATAGGACGAGGATCACCACCATTATTAAGCACATCAAGAGCCACTGCCACTACTTTATCCCCCACATCATGCCAAAAATGCTGATAGAAAAGAGCAGGTTTATTTTGAATCAGTTTAATCGGTCTGATTTTGACCGATTTTTGACCGGTTTTGACCGGTTTGATTCTTCTCCAAAAAATAGCATGAACCGGCCTGAACCTTTAGCCGGTCACCGGCTGAACCGATTGAATCAGTCGGTCCGAACCGGTTCTAGCAACCATGAAATACCACTTTGCATCAAAAATTATATTCAACTCTTATAAGTTAGAAGTCAGGTTACCATAAATTTTACCAGATTTAGTCGAATCAAAGAATCAGAAAAATTATTCTATGCATATATAAATCTTACAAGTTACAAATATATGTGATGCTTGATAAATTCTTTATGTTCTTGTCATGATGATTATGTAGTGTCTATTTTGCAAAAATTTGGAAGTGAGAATGTTATCATTTTCCATATATTTGTACTTATATCTACTTAGATTAAATGAAGCGAATGCGTAACATAAAGAGGGGAAAAAGCAAAAGATACCTTTTTTTTTTAATGTGATAAAAAAAGGAAAGAGTATGCAGACTCGGACAGAGAAAAAAGAAAAAGATATAGGGGAGGCCAAAAAGAGGTTAGGCGAACCAAACTAGAAACCAGAAATATGAAAAGTGAAAGGGGGAAAAAAAAACTATTTTTTATTGTGGAAAAAAGAAGAAAGGCAAAAGATAATTTCTTTTTTTTTTTTTAAATGTGGTGAAAAAAAGAAAGGGTCTGCAGACACGCAACAAAAAAAAAAAAAAAGAAAAAAAACACTTAGGAGAGGCCAAAATGAGGTTAAGCGAACCAAACTAGAAACCAGAAATATGGAAGGTAACGATTTCTTTTTTCTTTTTTTTTTATTTGGTTAAAACTATTTCTTTTTTCTTGATGGTCATATGAAATGAAACAAATTTAAAACGTAAGAACTGCAAGTTTAC
The DNA here is from genome assembly GCA_037832335.1 of Carallia pectinifolia. NCBI lineage: Eukaryota > Viridiplantae > Streptophyta > Magnoliopsida > Malpighiales > Rhizophoraceae > Carallia > Carallia pectinifolia. The sequence goes on from CM075449.1 coordinate 13,105,577, forward strand.
AGGTGTCAGGTGTGCAAGAATTTAAGAGTGTTTGGTTAATTTTCTTAGATTATTTTTTGAGTTGTTTTTTACTTCAAAAAGTAACTAATTAAAAAAGAAACTTTAAATTATTTTTTGAGAGAAATATAATTAATAGGTTTTTTTTTTCAAGACTAAATTATCCATAACAATAATAGTTTTGTTTGTTCACTATATTGTTCGACATTTTATTTATTTTTATTTTTATTCTAATTCTTTACAAGATTAATTGCATAAATAATTGTGAGGGATTTGGAACTGTATAATATTTATAATCCTCAACATCTTTATTTTGTTATCTTGATTTATTTATCTTTTTTGCTTTCCTTTGCAAGTTGTTTTTTTTTTAAATTTAAAAAATAATAAAATTGGGTAAAAAATTAAATATTTTTTGTACAAAAATAGAATTTCAGATTTTTCATTTATATTTTTATTTTTACTTTTAAAAAAACCTACTTTATAGTGGATTTCTAAAACAAAATGATAATGTCTTAAATAATCATTTTATCATTTTAATAGCAATCAATCTGTGTTATTTTAACTAAACACCCAATTTTATTTTATTTATCAGCAGCAATAATTAGGAATAGTAATTATCAATCAGCAATAGTAACAACTATTATCAACAGCAAAACCAAACGGACCTTTGCAAGAAAGAAAGTTTTAAAAAAAGAAAGTTGTGAGTTATTCAAGAGATACCCAGTGCTTCAATTTTAGATCTCTAGTTTTGAAGTATTAAGTTTAAACCTAAAAAAATAGGTACGAAAAAAAAAGAAAATTATTAGAACAAAGATAAGTTTTTTTATTAAGCATTTAGATAAATTAGAAATAGGAAAAGAAAAAAAAAAAAAGAAGAAAAGTATGCTTTTTTATTTAAAATGAATGGAAAGAAAAATTTATGTTCATAAAATGACACTTATGTCTCTATACATACAATAATGTATGATTTAATAAATTTTTATTTTGTAAAGTGGAAAAGTATTATTTTATATATGAAAAATAACAATGAATCACACATTATTATTTCTTCATGAACTTGTCACCAGAATTAACAGCATCAATTTTGTTTGTTTCTATCTTTTTACAGTCAACACAAAAGATTATATAGAAGGCTAATTATTAAGAAAAACTAGAACAACATGTGATCTTTACAAATGTCGAATTAAACAAATCATTTTTACGAACATGTTAGGCAAAATGATGGTCCTTCAAAGCATTGCTAACAAGTTTTTTTAATACTTTAAAAAAAAAAAAAAAAGAGCATGGCAGCAAAGATCCAAAATTTCATGGGTTACTAATTAGCCATCCGAGTCGTGATTAGTTTGTAAATAATAATTAATTAATTGTGAGCCGTTTATGTCTAAACTCTAAAGAGGCGCGAAAGAAAATAATGAAAATAATTAGCTAAGAACTTTTTACAGATCATGCAACGCTGCAGATGTGGGTTGCATATTCAAATGGCCGAGCAATGTACAACTTGAGGGCAGTTAGTTAATTAACTAACCAAACTTATCATCACTCCAAATTTTTTTATGTTTTCTGTAAGAAAGACTTTTATTAGGTGCCGTATGTAATTTTCCACTACTTTTGCATGCTTTTCTTTAAACATTTTTTGCCAAATAAAGGAAAATTCTCCTCGGACAATCATTTTCTTTCTAGTTACTTTTTGTCCTAACAGTCAAAAACACACCCAACGTGTCTTCCCACTCCTCCTTTCCATTGTGCAAACGAACAATTCATTTATTTTTAGAATAAAGGTCAATTTGACTCATCACGTTTAACTTTATTTTAAATTTTATCCACCATATTTTTTTTGTTAAATTTGGTCCACAACGTTACGTCCGTTAGTCTAATTTGGTCCTTCCGTTCATAACACCGTTAACCCTGCTGACGTGGCATGACGGAGTTTGACACGTCATTAATTTTTCCACGTCAGCATGTCACGTCAACATCTGTTACTAATATGGTATAGGTATAAAAGTTAATTTGACCCACAAGGTTTCAGCTTATTTTAAATTTCACCCATAACGTTTTTTTTTCGTTAAAATTGGTCCATAACGTTACATCTTTTAGTATAATTAGATCTTTTCGTACATAACATCGTTAACTTCGCTGATATATTGTGACAGAATTTGACACGTCATTAATTTTTTTCCAAAGAGATGGCTCCGTACTGGCAATGCTAATAGTGGTTGGAGGCGGCGGCGATAGTTTGACGAGGAAATAGTGACAACAACAGAAAAGAAAAAATTCAAAGATAAAAATAATAATGACTTTTGTTGCATTTTATAAATTTATTTTTTTTGCTAAAAAAACAAAGGTATTCAAGTGGATATATATTTATGAATTTTAGTTTTTTATTTTATTTGAATTTACAGAGTGTGATTTTCAGTATAAATGTTTGGTTTGGATTTTAAAATTTTACTGCAAACGTAACATGTTGACATAAATGAAAATTATTGATGTGTCATACTCCGTCCATCATATTTGCTGAGTTAACGACGTTATGTAAGAAAAAATCAAATTAGACGAAAAGATATAACGTTATTGACCAATTTTAATAAAAAAAAACATTATGGGTGAAATTTAAAATAAGCTGAAACCTTGTGGGTCAAACCTTGTGGGTAAATATGGACGTCGTAAAAATGATATAGATGCAGATTTATTTCAAATGCGACCTCACACATTTTATAATTATGATTATTGGTTATATTTTTTAATTTTTAATTATACTTAAATATAATAACATATTGGTACATAAAAAAGGATCGATTATCATATTCATGTAACGAAATTCATCCTTTCTTTTTTGTCTTGGTGTTAAAAAAAAAAAAAAAAATAGTACTCTATATTCAGTCGTAGAGTATTGCATTCATCTAAAGAACAAATTTCGATGTCGAAAAAAAAAATCTAAAGGACAAATTTTGGTGAACGTAAATTTACTTTCTTGGAATGGTTTGACGGAGATGCCAGCTCATATTTGCTGGCAATTAGAAAAGAAGAGCACCAATCCTACGCTCATTAATGTTTCATAATCATTACAGCATTAAAAAAATTAATGTCTAAAACTTTGTTCGAGGGCAATAATACCTTAAATATTTTATAATTATTATGATATTTTTACAATATAAAAATAATATGTATCTTTTATTATAAAAAATATTATAATAATTATAAAAATTAAAAATAACATTACATTCAAACAAAAATGTAGATAAATTTTCTATTGTGCTGTACTTTTTTTTCCTGAATATATATTTATAGCTACAGAAGACCAAAGACCAAACGAAGAAAAAGTCTAAGCCAAAGCGAAGCAAAGCAGGTAGATATTGGTCCAACCGACTGATTTGACCGAGACTCCCCCCCAGTCAGCACTTCAAACTTCAAAAACTTGGCCGAGCCGGCCGGTTGCCTTTTTCAAACGTTGAACGGTCAAACCCCTACTCCCACTATTACTACCTTTCTATAACCTTACCTTCCACTTATTTTAGATGTTTGAAACGTGTTCAAAATTTATTTCTTTCTCTTCAGTTCGGTCTCAGTCGTCTTTTTTTTTATTTTTTTCCTCATAAGCTGTACCAAGCTTTGACCCGCTTTTGAACCAAACTCTTATATAAAAGGCCGTCCCCTTACTACACTTTCCCCAAAATTTTACCATCAATCAAGGCAACACATAACATTACTTCTGCATATGCAGCCTTCTTCAACCTTAGTCCCACTCCCACGTATAATTGCTATTTATTGGGACATGGAAATTGTGATTCCTCCACATTTTCGATGCCCCATTTCGCTGGACTTGATGAGGGATCCCGTTACGCTGCCAACCGGAATCACCTACGATCGAGATAGCATTGAGAAATGGATTGAAGCCGGCAACCTGACCTGTCCTGTCACTAATATGGTGTTGTCGTCGGGTTTTGATCAGATACCCAATCACGCTATTCGCAAGATGATTCAGAATTGGTGCGTCGAGAATCGTTCTTATGGGGTCGAGCGGATTCCGACTCCCCGCATTCCGGTGACATCCTATCAGGTCTCCGATACTTGTAAGAGAATTGCCATTGCCACGCAGCGGATGCACGGAAACAAGTGCCTGGAATTGATGGGGAAGTTCAAGCAATGGGGGAAAGAGAGCGAACGCAACAAGAGGTGCATCAGGGACAATGGCGCCGCCGCCGGGCTTGTTTTATCGGGTTGTTTCGAGTCATTTTCCAGCGTCTCGGCGGACAAACATGTAGAATTGTTGAGCGAAATATTGTCAGTTTTGACTTGGATGTTTCCACTCTGCGCAGAAAGCCAAACCAAGCTAGGATCGGCTGGCTCTTTACGAAGCTTGGTTTGGCTCCTGAAAAGTGGAGACCTTTCCACTAGACGAAGTGCAGTCTTGGTACTTAAAGAGCTTCTTGCTGATCGTGATCAAAGTTCGAAGCAGGTAGGAGCCTTGGCGGACATTGAAGGAGCATTTCAAGCACTGATTAAGTTAATCAAGGAGCCCATTTGTCCTACTGCCACCAAAGCTGCACTAATGTCAATTTTTTACATGATTTCGCCAACATACGGCAATGAGATGATCATGGATACATTTGTGGAGATGGGTTTGGTCTCATTGGTGTCCGAGATCCTTGTTGATGCAGATAAAAGTACATGTGAAAAGGCATTGGCTGTCTTGGATCGAACGTGCCAGAGCAATAAAGGCATAGAACAGGCTTATCAGAATGATCTGATTGTGCCAGTGTTGATAAAGAAGATTCTACGCATATCAAATTTGGCTTCAGATTTCTGCGTGTCCATCCTTTGGAAGCTTTGCAAAAAAGAGAGTAACGATGCTGGTGTGGTCGTTGAGGCACTCCATTTTGGTGCTTTTCAGAAGCTATTGCTGCTCTTGCAGGTTGGCTGTGGTGGGAGCACCAAGGAAAAGGTCACTGATTTGCTGAAATTGTTCAATCACCACACAGTTAGACTAAACTGTGTTGATGCTTCATTGGATTTCAGATATCTCAAGAGATCGCTCTGAAATAATTTTTGCCCTCAACTCTTAGTTGGGTTGGGGGGATTAAGTGTAAATAGAAGCAAATACCGACAGAACAATAGTAACTTCATTCAATTGTACAACCTTAATTTGTTATTGTAGGAGGATTCAGTTTAATGGATGTGCACTGATTATTCCTATACGTGTAGTTAACATGCAAATCTTCTTGATTAATTATACACTCAACGTTTTTTTTGTTGGGTAAAAATCAGTCCCCACATTTTCTCCGAAGAATAATTTGATCTTTTTTTGTTATATTAACGTTAATATTGCAGATGTGTACATCACTCACTAGCCATGTCAGTAGAATAAATTTTCAAATTTTTATTTTTTAGATAATTTTTTAAATAATGAAAATAAATTTTGAATAAATCAAAAAGAAATCCATAATTGCCACATCATTATATTTTTAATAACATAACATAGAAGTTATAACAAAGGTAGGATCCGTTAATATGACTATTAATTAATACTTATATCAACAAAGTTAACAGCAATATAATGAAAAAGTATTGAATTATTTGGCAAAAATAATATTAGGACTAATTCTCAGAAAACAAAAAACGTTGTGTTTGTAATTAAATTGAAGCTCAAAATGTTTGACACCGATTAAAGCTTTTTGTCTTGCAATTCTTTCTTTTCTTTGCTTTTTTATTTTTTCTGTCCTTTTCCCTAATAGTAAAGATTGGCATCTAGATTGTACGTATGGATGCCACTTCCAGACAATCCAAAAAAATTGCAATCACTTGTTAGTTTAATGTAATTGTGTTAAATTTTTTAGTACGTTGTAGTGTATATTATGTGAAATTTATATTTTAAAATTTAAAATAATATACATTAAATTTTAAGTTTTTATTTTATATTTTTTCAAAAAAAAAAAAACATATTTACACTTAAAATAATAGTGATTGCATTTATCTGGACGCCACCTTTGAGTGCAAAACAACACCCTTTCCCTAATACTAGTCAGTTGGCATTGTGGACCACTTTTTTTTTTTTTTAACACAAATACGATTAACTTCATTCATTTAAATAATTCTTACAAAATAATCAACTAAGAGTGAGGAGATAATTGCCTTTCCAGTCTACAGGACATGAGAATACCCGGGACTGATTGCATTGTGGACCACTTAGGCTTGCGGCTATGGGCCCAGCGCACATTCTCCTTGAAACTATAGTAACAGAGGTCAGCTTCTCAGAAACTTTGACTCAATTTCAAAAGACTCACGAGTTGGAAATCATCGTCCAAAATGACTGCTACGTGTTATTTTTTTTAAGGAGCATCACTACATGTCTACTATTATATGACATTTTAAAAAAATTATATGACAGATTACATGTGACATTAATAAATTTTTTTTTAACTACACAATACATGTATCGTATATTTTTTTAATATATCATAAATTTTTTTTAATATCATATATTTTATTTATTATGTCGTATATAATAACTACTAACATAACTATTTAAATTACAGCTAAAATTTTTTTCCCTTTTTTAAATCGTTCAACTTAATAGCAACCCATCGGTGTAGCTCACTGTCAATCAAAAGAAAAAACAAAAAACAAAAAAAAGGAAATGACACCCAATTATTTATCCATGTAGGTCTCATTTTATGCTTCAAGGCCACTAGGAAAGGGAATATTATGGTAAAAAATCCTCGGCAAAGGGAACCAAAGACATCCTTTTACTTGGTAAGACGTGGAGTTTGTTACCAGGAATCTTAGAAGCGAACCGTTCACTAAATAGCTAACCGAAATTTAGAAAGATAACTCGTCGGCTAAACGGCTAACCGAAGTTTAGGATTGATCTTTTTTTTTTTTTTTTTTTCTGGATATTAGGATGTTTATTACATCTTGCGTTGTATAACACAAATTGTTTTTCCTTAAATATAAAATTCACATCTCCTGCAAGATTCGTAATTCTGATATTTTCTGGCTATCAGGATGCTTGGGCGGTAGAGTGATAGTTTAAGATAACTCGACCAATGAATATCATCCGATATGAATATGCCACCAATTCATACATTAGTGTGAGTGAAACTTGAATTTTTTATTTTAAATTTCTTACGATTATTTATTGAGTTTTTCACAATTGAGCCAACCTATTGTTGGTAATGTATTTTGGGATGCCTGACTTGTAATTTTTTAAACATATCCTATTTTATTTATATATCCTATTTTATTTATATAAACCTGTACTCAAGTAGAATTGGTGTATATTATCATATATATTGTGGAGGAGTCTATAGTCTATATGCTTCTCAAGAAATAGTCCACAGTAAAGAAGACACGTCTAGAAATTTTTGCCCCGTTTTTTGATTGGACAATGTGTATGAGAAATTGTGGAAGCCGAATCCCAGTTGTCTTGCATTATTTTGCTCATCTTTTGTAAGCAGACAATTGACACCTAAAATTCTCATATATTATTAATGAGAGATTCCAGTGAAAAACATATACATCTTAATGATTTAACTCTCCTTTGAATTTCTTTTTTGATGACTGAATGGTTAAAAAAATAAAAAAAAATATTTGAAGCAGATTAAGAAAATAATTTAACAATTGAAGATGACAGTAAAAAGTTTTGGGTGCCTTTATTGGACTTCTTCATTTTATTCCTCTGTTGCTAAGTAACATCGAGAAAGCTAATGCTAATGGAAAATCATGTTTGGATCTCCTTTGAATTTCTGCTCTCGACATTATATATGAATTTTTAGGTTTCGTGGTGATCTAGTTTGATCTTGGAGGGGATGCAAGTTGGACCACATGATAGGAAGAGTGAGTAGGCTGGGCTTTGTGATCTGCAAGACAAAGTATGGCTATGAATGCCAGGATGAGACACGGCATTAGCACTTCGATGCCTAAGTCAGTAAGGTGTACAATGATGAGTAATCAATGTATCTAGGGCAAATATGAGATCATTACTTTGGGAACAGTGCCTTTTGGGTATTTATAGGTAGTTAGGTGGGTCGTTACTGGTAAGGTGGGTGATTTTATGGAACGGGAACGAGCCCTAATTGGTCTGTTAGTTTCAGAGCCCCTTGTGATGGACCTGAGGTTCGATATCGAGCCTGGGGTCTTTGTTGGGGGACTCCGCTAGTAAGGTGGGCCTCAACTCTGGGGGTGTTGGGCTTAGGTCTAGTCCTTATCACTTGCACTGCCTGAAACAATTTTCGAGTCTTTTGGGGAATTGGGACTTGAATCTTTATCTGATGGGGCCATTTTGCATCAGCAGCCAGACCCTGGGCATCACATCTCTTTGAGTCTCCTCTCTGTCTTCCGTGCCTGCGTCATTTGGGCTTCTCGTTTCCTTCTTATTTAAGTGGTAGATTGTCATTCTCCAATTTTCTCTGTCCATGGTAATCTCGCTTTCACCCTGGGCATTCTCTTAAAGGTATGTTGGCTGACCCAATTGAGGTTGTTCTGCTTCAAAAGGTTTACACTTGGGAGATTGAACTTTCTTCGACTAACAGCACATCTTCTATAGTCATGACGAACGAGGTTTAGATGACCTATCTGTTTAAGAGGTTTCATCGCGTCCTTTGGAGACGATTTCCTTTTGGTCCCAGGATACTGCAACCAAGGTCCATAGTACTGATCAACCTTTGGTAGTTTGGCTATTCTTGGGAGAAGAACGGGTTGATGTTGAGAAAACTAAGGGCTTCGCGGAAGATAAAGACGAGGGAAGTAAGAGCAATCTGGAAGTAGGAGGAAGAAAAGGTTCAAGGGAGCTGTGAATAAGGGTCTTCCCAGGATCTGCGGCTAGCATAATTGCGATGTTGAGGACCCTTAACACAACCCTCTGAGGGTTACTAAAGAAGAAATTACTCGGATCTTGGGCCGCATTTCTGCTTGTCGCATTGACGTAAAAGTTCTAGGGTCTATCAACTGGGCTTGTGTTAACCGAATAGGTTATGCTTCTCTTTACCTTGCCTCTTTCGATGTGGGGTTATGACTCACCATTCCTGGGGTGATTTAGGAGGTGCTCAAGTATTATAGGCTAGCCTCAGGTCAACTTCATCCCCATGCCTGGGATAATCTTGTCTGGATTTCAGAGGAGTGAAGTTAGTTACATAAGATGCCTAGTTTTCACATCTTCACCAACATTTTTTTTAAAGCACATGAACCACGCCACGACTCTATTTTTACTGTCGAAGCAATTGAAGGTTGACATCAAGTTGTGGGGAGATCGAGCCAAGCCTGAGTATTAGGATAAGTTCTTTTATTTTCAGGATACTAGAGCTATTCGTTACCAGTTGGGTTGGAATTGGAAGCTATGCAAAGGTTCTTCAATCCCTTCCCTGGATCCTGAGGACTGCCTCTCGTTGGATAAATTGAGGCGTCTTTCTCGCACCTCTAGCACTCCAGTTCCCAAGCATGAGTCAGGAATGGGGGTTCCCGGGGCTAGTCGTCAGGGGGGTCGCAACGGTTCCACGGGTTAGCTCAGTTCCCGGGGTATCAGATGAGGTTTCTCTTAAAGAATAGGCGTTGCAAGGCATAAGTAACCTCACCTACCCATCGAGGATGACATACCTCACGTTTCGGCTATGTCGGGTCCGGAGGAGTTGGATCGCTATATGGAAGAGGGTGAGATGGTGCTGTGAAGTTGGGGGTAAGGAACTTTTATCCAGAAAATTGGTCAGGATTGCTTGTACTGGAGGCGGGGAACATTCCAAATGGAGGAGAATGTATCAGACATCAAGCAAAGTCTTTGGGGTAGAGAGCGCTCATCTTAGGGAAGCGGAAAGTGAGATCGCGACACTCCGGGATTGTATTCAACAACTTGAGGGTCAAGTGGGAGCTTCGTCATCCAACTTGGGTACCAAGGACATAGAGCGGCGAGCTTTGTCTATCTCTCAGAATGTCTTGTTTTAATTTGTGGAGGGAGACGTTGCTAGAGCTTCAACCTGGGTTTGAGTTAAAGCAGTACCGTTCACAGCTCCTGGACGCCTCTCTCTGCGCCTTTGATGGTTTGCCTGTTAATGAGATGGAGGGCTCAAATGAGGGCCCCTTTGGTTCCGGGGTAGATTGAGTTGAAAATGAGGATGATCATGATGAGGATGGCTGCTCATATACTTCTTCTGAGGAAAACAAGTGAACTTTTGTTGACCATCAATGATATATATCTTTTTTTTTTTTTGAAAGAGTACCCATTTTTGTCAGTAGCTTCATAACTGTTATTGGATCTTTATTGTAGGGACTTTTTGTATTCTTTTTTTTCTTATATATGGAAGCATTTCTTGGTTTTAGTTGCAGAATTATTTTCCTATTACAACTTTTTGTCTTGCATTTTGATTATAGGTAATTTGTCTGTATTCTTTCTCCCAAGTTTACTCTAGTTTTCTTTTTCTTTGGGGGTTTCGGGTTTTGAGCAATCGAGGGATTAGGTTTGTTGGCATGACGTAATCCAAGACTCCTTGCTCTGCCTTTTGTTGATTTTAGTGAGGGATGATACCTTTATCGAATTGGAAGATGAAATTTATCTTCCCCATGTCGACCTAGGACCCCTTTGTATCGGGTGTTACCAGCCATCCATTTATCGGAAAGACGTTTGCTATCATGCTGACTTTCTCGAGGCCTTTTACTTGTCTGGAGACATAGTGGTCTTGATTCCCGATTTTCAGGGGAGAGTACGCTCCCTCCATCCAGGTTTATGGGGATTTTTCGGTTGTAACTCCTATTTGGAGTTGTTTTTTGGTTCATCATGCTTTGGTTGAGTTTTTAAGTTATATCAGGCTTGCCCCTAGCTAATTGATGCCAAACTCTTTGGGAATCCTAATTGGCTTTCTAGTATTAGGAACCCCAGATGAAAATAGCTATAAGCAGAAATATGCTTCATTAGCTGTATAAGATGGTTTCAGCATGTACTAGCGATCTTGAGATGTATAATTTAGAGGGTAGGAGTTGTAACTTTTTGAATGTAGAGAGATTATGCAAAGATGTTGATCCATGGGACTTGCAGCCTTAGTGGCTTTTGAATTTCTATTTGTAAGGCCAAGAGTTGTGGATCCCCTTCTTCTTAGGTTTTGAAAAATTATCGACCCATCCTAGGTTGTGCCACCTTTTTTGCGGGGTTGTGAGAGGCGTAACCTAGAGAGGTTAGTTGAGAGTCATAGGTTTCTTTAGAGGATAATTCCTAGATTCGAGTGTTCTGTTCAGACGCTTGCTTTATCAGAGAACCAGGCTCTGCTAGGTTTCTTTTATGACCATAGGATAATATATCCTCAGGACCTTGAGCATTACTTGGGAAGAGAGGTTATGGGGGAGCGAGTAGGTTTGAGCTTGATGCTTTTTGGTCCGAGGATCCTTTACCAGTTTCTATGTCATGGGGTCCCAGTTGGGAAGAGGAGTCCTTTCGGAGTTCCAATCTTTTCCAATCGCTGTTTCCACCCCAGACTATCCTTTGTTTTACTATGGTGAGTGAGTGCTTTAACTCGTTGTGGTTGTTCCTCAGGTTTGTTTATTTTGCCTTTTTTAGGTACAGTGGACAACATTGGCAGAACAAATCTTGTTGCAGAGGCCATGATACAGTGAGTGGCGAAGGCCACTAAGGCTGCTTGGGATAAAGCTCATAATTAGGGAACTTAGGGGCCCCGCAAGAAGGCTCTAGAGTCAACTCAGAGTAGTGTGTGCCCAGCCATTGAGGGGGGTGGGGGTAGGACCAGTGCCCTGATCGAGCAGACTGGCGTTGTAGATCATAGGAAAAGAGAGGTGGAGGACCCTCCCACGATTGAGGAAGATTTACCCAGGGACCCTGAAGATTTCCCTCGTCTTTTCTTGATGACAAGAGAAATTGAAAGTTTAATAGGGGTTCCCATTGATCAACCCTCCCAAGAAGCCGTCGTCGAGAAATCTTCCATTCGTCCCCTTACTACAAAGGGCCCTGGATCCATTGTTCCAAAAACCTTTACTCTTATTGTTAATCGTTTTCGGGGCCTGTGTCAGGAATGTAGTTCTATTCTCCAGGACTTGGAGAGTTTTCATAGCACTTTTGTGGCTTTCGAGGGTGCCGAAATGGAGCGTGAAGAGTAGGAACAATTGGAGGGTAAAGTAAGCACCCTGATCGCCGCCCAAAATTGCCTTTAGGAGCTGAATTCTATTCAAGAGCGCCAACTCAATGCTTCTCGGAAGTGGATTTTGGATCTCAAAGGGTGCTTGGTGACAGTAGAAGCCTAGGTCAAAGGAATGGAGGAGCTTTTGAAGAAAGAACAGACCCTTAGGTACAGCCTCGAGCAAGAGAAGTGCCAGTTGACTTGCGAGTACGAGGTGCACATAACTAGTTTTCGTGCCTGTCTCCGTGCCTGTCTCTCGGAGGATGGTGGGGATACCGAGTCTGAGCTACCGCTGGATCCTTAGTGTTGTAATTTTGGAATAATTTGTGAGGGCATCTAGGAATGACTACGCTCCCTTACTCTAGTAAAAAGGTTATGCATGTTTTTTTTTGTGTGCATTAAATAATGTGTTTAATGCAGTTAACGACTTCTTTCTATAAAATGGTCGTTCCTGTTTTTGTATGCTTGTTCTATTGTGGTTATAAAATACTTGCTATACTCTTCTAAAGGCCAGATCGGGTGTTTTTTGGTGTCAAGATTATCCTAATGCTAAATGCCCCTTCCAAATGATCCTAACTCGAGAAACACTCTATCTTCTTCTTTGGATAGGCTCGACATTGTGAAAGGAAAATCCTATGCTCCCGAGAGATGTTGGTCTTGCCTGCCCGATGGTTTGCTTGTATGCTTTTGAGAATCTTAAGATCTCGGGTTCTTGTCCCGTGTGAATTTTTCTAGATTTCATTGTTTCCTTTGCTGGGTTTTGCTCGTGGTTGGGTGTGCGAGCACTCATTTCAGGCTGCCCACTTTTTTAAGTTTTGCAGGCAACAATCGCCTCGATTTTGTTCAAAGAAAGATCTTTCAGCTGGCCACAGGATTCCTATATTGGCGGAGTTTCTTTTATCCATGGCGTCTAATTTGGTTTCCCATTTTCACGTGGGATCGTCCGTTGCTATGTTTCATGGGATGCTATTAAGTTTCTTCTGAATGTTCAAGTGGCTTTCATTTTCACCATTTATTGTAGAAGGTTTAGGGTATCCAGGAATGGTCGTACCCCGTGGTGTTAAGATACTTTAATTAGAGTGCACTTTTTAAGAGCAGCTTTCTTCATTCCCTCTTTTTTCTAGATTCGTAGTTTGTTATTGCTTGTTGAGTTTTTCTTGCGCGTTATTGTTTTATCCGGACATATAAAACCATTATCCAGGCTTCTAACTCGGATGTTATGTTTGAGGTTGTAGTCGGCTAACATTTTCGTCATCTGGTTTTCTGGTTGGTTTTTAATTTTTGCTCATCGAAGCATCGTAGTCCAATAGGGATGTTGTCATCTAGATTTTCAATCCAGACTTAGTGTCGCTCATCGAAGTGTTGTCATCCTATCGGGACATTGTTGTACGAGTTTTCAATCTGAATTTAGTTTCGCTTGTCAAAGTATTGTCGTCCAATCAGGACGTTGTCGTGCAGATTTTTAATTCGTACTTACTTTTGCTCATCAAAGCGTTGTTATCCAATCGAGACGTTGTCATCCTATTTTTTAATCCGAACTCAGAAAGTTCAGCTTCTGTTGAGATAATAGTATAGATGCTTAAAAAGGCTCAAAAGACCATATTTACATGGTGATAGATAAGGAATGGTTGTTGGATTATTGGAAATACATTTGTGCGGCTGGCTGAGTTCTATACCCTGGTATCGGGGTTTCGTCTGGGGTTTTCAGTTTGTAGCTCCCGAGACGAATTACTCTTATAACACGATATGGTCATTCCCAATTTAAAGAGAGCTTGTTGGTTCATTCTTCACTCTTTGCTGCTTCCCATTAAAGAAGTATCAAGTTTCCTTATTTGAATGGCCATTCGTTCACCCTTTTGTTGTGGTATTGGGTCAACTTTCTTTGTTATGCCACGGTCCAGATCATTGCTTGCCCCCTTGTCTCTTCCCAAAGGTCTAGGTTCACATGGAGGCACTTCTCATTTTCTTGTGTCGAATAGTGCTCATTCCTATAACTAGGTTCACCGACTTTGTAGTGTAAATCCCACTAAACGATTGGCTATAGAGCCAGGATTGGGCTAAGGAAAGTGGCAGGGAACTGAGGGAGGTTTGCGAATCTCTGAAACACGTCACACTTTCTAAACATTTGCGAAGAATCGTCCAACATTGTTGGACAATAGAATCCCTGCTTCATTGCCTTCTTTGCTATTAACCTGCCTCATATATGGTTTCCACAAATTCCTTCAGAAATTTCTTTTAACACATATTCTCCCTCCTCCAACATTAAGCTTTTGAGAAGCGGTCAGCTGAACAATACTCTGTATAATGACCCATCCAAGTATACATATTTGGCGGCCCGACACTGAATTTTCTGTGCTTCAATCTTGTCTTCTAGAAGGCTTCCCATGTCGATGTATCAAATGATTGGGCTCATCCAGTTGTCCCTTACTTCACCTTGGATACCTGCCCTTTTTCTTTGAGGTATCTAGGTGTTTCAATGTGCGTTATCATTACTGGCTTCTCTGCAACTTCATTCCAAGCTAACTGGAAGCAGGATAACTCGTTGGCCAGTACATTTTCGGCTCGTCAAATTTTGACAAACTCTATAGTGACTCCCATTTTAGTCATCTCGTCCCAGATCCTCTGAACTTTTGCCAGGTATTTTACCATGCTTTCTTCGTTGACTTCATAGTCTTCCATTGCTTGGCCCAAGACAAGTTTGGAGTTGCTGTGCACCTTGATATTTTTAATTCTCAGAGCTTTGGTGATATCCAAACCCGTAATGAGGGCCTCGTATTCAGCATCATTGTTAGTTACGGGGAATTTAAACTTCAAGACATATTCCAATACCACGTTCCCCATACCTTTTATAACAATGTCAGCTCTGTTTCCTTTCTTGTTTGAGGCACCATTGACATGGATTATCTATTGGGGAAACTTAAGCATTCTGTAATGAAATCTACCAGGGCATGTGCCTTAACTACCTTCTAGGGTTGAAATATGATATCAAATTCTCCGAGCTCTATAGACCATTCCAACATCCGTCCTGCCACATCTAGTCTTTGTAAGATTGTTCGTAGTGGTTGGTTTGTCATTACAAGCACTTTGTGCACTTGAAAGTATAACCGTAATTTTCTTGTCGAAACAATTACAGCATATGCCACTTTATCGACTTTTGGGTCCCTAAGCTCAGCTCCTTGCAATACTTTACTCATATAGGAAATAGGCTTTTGGTGCGACTCTTCTTCCCAAATTAGCACAGAATTGACCACTGTGGAACTTACGACCAAGTACGAGAATAGTTTTTCACCCAAGATGGGTTTACCAAGCAGCGGGAAAGAAGATAGGTAATTCTTTAACTGCCAGAAGGCTTCATCACATTCTTTCATCCACTTGAATACTATGGAGCACTTTATTACTTTGAAGAATGGGAGCTGCTTATCTTTAACCCTAGAGATAAATCTACTAAGATGGGCTACCATGCCTGTAAGCACTTGGACCTCCCGGATGCTTTGTGGTGTGTGTAGATTCTATATCGCCCTGATTTTTTTGAGGTTGGACTCAATTCCCTTGTGAGAGACAAGGAACCCGAGAAACTTTCCTGACTGAACACCAAACACACATTTTACAGGATTGAGCTTTTTCCTAAATCAGTTCAACCTATTGAAGGTCTCCTGGAGGTCCCGAAAATGGTCGGAGGTAACCATGATTTTTACAAACATATCATCCACATATACTTTTACGTTTCTCCAAATTTGCTCCTTGAACATCTTGTTGACCAACCATTGGTAAGTGGTGCCTGCGTTCTTTAATCCAAATGGCATTATTTTGTTGCAAAAGGTATCCTTCCCAATTATGAATTTCGTTTTCTCCTCATCAAGATCGAACATGGGGATTTAGTTATTTCTCGAGAACGCATCCATAAAAGCTACTAGCTCATAGTCTGAGATGTTGTCCACCAACTGGTCGATTTGAGCTAAAGGGTAACTGTCTTTTGGGAACGCTTTGTTAAGGTCCATGAAATCTACACACATCTGCCACTTTCGTTAGCCTTTTTGACCATCATTATATTAGCCAACCAAGAGGGGCAAGTGACATCCCTTATAAAGTTTGCCAGCTTGAGCTTATCCAATTCTTGCTCAATTGCTGCTTGCTGGATGGGGGGCAAAATTTCTTTTCTTTTGCTTTAGTGGGGCAGCTTTCGAGTCCACCCTCAATCTATGGCATATTATATCTGGGTCAATTCCTAGCATGTCTGTTGGGATCTACACAAATACGTTGCGATTGCATTTAAAAAATGTTATAATATCACCTTTCAGATCTTAAGGGTTCTTTTGCCCAATCTGGATCATCATTTCAAGATCACTTGGGTCAAAGGGTTCCTGTTGCAACTTCTCTGCCGGAATTCCCCATTCCCAATCTTCCTTCTCGGGTTCTAAGTTGACACTTTGAAATTGGACATTTTTCCTTTCACCCATGCAACCTGCAATTCCTAGGCCAACTTCTGATTACCCCGCACTTCTCCAACCCCAGCGAGCATTGGGAACTTTAGTTTCAGATGTTTAATTGATAATATGACATCAAACGCTCGTAATTCTAGTCTTCCTCGGATCACGTTGTATGATGATGGAGTTCTGACGACCAACAATTCCAAAATCACTACTGTGGTGCAAGGTGGGCAACCTAGGATTATTGGTACATCAATTGCTCCAATCGAGACGACCAATAAAGTAGTGAATCCATAGAGCGAGCAGTAGATCTGTCTGATTGCCTCTTCCTTGAGGTCCATTTAGGTGAAGGCTTCATAGTTAGCGTATCAACGAAATTCCCTATGTCAACTAGCACCCTTTGCACCTAATAATCGTTAATATGTGCTGTGACCACTGGCAGGTAATCATGTGGGTACTCCACACCTTCTAGATCTTCGTCGTTGAATGTTATGAGGGTCTCCTCGATACGGAGGTGCTTTCCCTAGGCATCCAACACCATATCGGTGTATGACTTTCGTTCTTCAGCACTTATGCCCATTGGAAGGCCTCTGATTATAATGTTTATTATCACTTTCAGTTCCCAGATGTGTTGGGGCTCTGAGTTCTTCGTTCCTGCTGATTGTGATTCCTGAGATGGCCTTACCGGAGCTTCGATCCTAGGTGCCGTTAGGCTCCCCTTATCGCTCTCTATTGTGCACACGTGCTTTTGCAGTTTCCCTCGCTTTATAAGACTTTCTATTTCTTCTTTTCAATCGCGACATTCTCCTATATCATGCCCATGATCTATGAAACTGGCAATATCTCCCCCAATCTCTTGTTTCCCGAGAATGAGGCCAATCATTGAGGCCATTGTAGGATGTTTTTGTCTTTTACCTCCATGAGAATGCTGGCCCAAGAAATGTTTAGCGGCGTGTATCGACCGAGTGCCAAGCCTGGGTAACGATGAGCTCTCCTTCTAGGGTTCTGAGGGGGTGTTTAGCTTCTTGCGCTCTCTAGGTTCCTTCTTAGCACATCGGCTTGGTATTTGGGAACTTTCTATTGTGCTTCAGTAGTGTTTTGAGGCTATGGTCGTGTCCTCAGCTTGCATGTATTTTTCTACTTGGCTCATGACTTCCTCGAAAGAAGTGGGTGGGTTTTTGTCCAACGAAAATGTGAGCTTGGATTTGTACAATCTAGTGCAAAATGCCGCGAGGGCAAATTCTAAGCTCAGGCCTTGAATTTCTAGCGTTTTCCTTTTGAACCGTGCATCGTAGTCTCTATGGAGTTTAGCGGAACCTTGCCATATGACCACTAACACCATGGGGGCCCTTTTTTTCCTCTTACTAGGGACAAACTGTGTGATGAAGTTTTGTCCAAGGGTATCTAATCCCTGAATCGAGAGCGGGGTAATTCCACGTACTAGTGGTGCGCTCATCCTTTCAACGTGGTTGGAAAAGCTTTGCACATTTCAGCCTCTAAGGCTCCCTATAGCGTCACAAGGGTGTGGAATTTTACCCAATGATGTTTTCGGTCCATGATTCCATCATATTGATCAATGGTGGGCATTTTGAACTTTTCCTAGATGGGAGCTTGTTGTATTTCGATGGCGAGCGGGGAACTGAACATTGTCAGGCTTTGGGAACTCATCTTCTTTCCTTCCAAGGCTACAACTTGGAGCATCAAGCATTGTACTTGTTTGGCTACTTTGTTCTCGGACTTGGTGGGGCTTTGGTGAGGGGGTCCTATGATCTCCCGAGCTAGACTTGGCAAGGGATTCATCCTGGTGATCTTCTAGTAAGAAGAAGTGAAGCTTTTGGCTTACTTTGTCCTTATTAGTGGGACAATCTTCAAGTGTTCCTCCAAGGTTTTTGTTCAAATCCTACTCATTGTTACTCGGACCATGCATCATCCAAGTATCTAGCATGCCCGTGCGAATTTGGTGGGTGAGGCTATCCCATTGCCCCCCATTCAGTGTTTGGGGTGTAGAAGATCTTCTCGCTACCCTAAGCGAAGCGACTGCCATGGAAAGCTCACAGATTTGTGCCTGAATCGCGCATAACTCTTCTGGGGGCAAGTGTTGGCTAGCGTTTGTTAGGCTGAAAGTTATAGATGGAGAGGAATTGTCATCGGCCATTGTTGTGGGCTAGAGAATATGGTCTCAAGTCACGAGGTTAGGCTGTTATTCGGGTGAGAAACCAAGAAAAGAAGACAAAAGAATGGATTGTTATCTGTTCCCACAGACGGCGCCAAAATGATCTGATTTGATCCTAGAGGAGATGCGAGTTAAACCACGTGATAAGAAGGATGAGTAGGCTAGGCCTCATGACCTGCAAGACAAAGCACAACTAGGTGTGTCATGGTAGGACCCAATATTAGTATTCTGATGCCTAAGTTAGCAAGATGTATAATGAGAAAGGATTTAGTATCTAAAACAAGTATGAGGTCATTACCTTGGGAAAGGTGCGTTTTGAGATATTTATAGCTGGTTATGTCAGTCTTTGCTGGTAAGGCAGGTGGTTGTATGAAAGGGGAATGAGCCCTACTTGATCTATTAATTTTAGGGTCCTAGGTGATGGACTCGAGGTCTGGGATTGAGCCCAAAGTCTTCGCTGGTGGACTTTGCTAGTAAGGTTGGCCTTGACTCTATGGGCTTTGGGCCTAGGTCTAGTCGTTATCACGTGGTTTGTGAGATCAGCTCAATTTAGTCCGTTAAACTTCAAAAAGGAAAACTTCAATTGCATTTCTGTGAAGCTCTACCCTCATTACTAAACAAATGTAATGATCTACCCTCATTACTAAACAAATGTAATGATAAAAGTAGGTATTCATTGGTCAATTAAGGTGAATATGTACATGTGAAGTTTTGAAGGCATATGAAAAGAACAAAGAGAAAAAGAGAACATGGAATTATTTGTCTGGGGTGACTTTAAATTTAATTTTATCTATTAAGAGGTCCTGTTAGTTAATGACCCGTGGAGTAGCTCTTTGCCTTTCATAAATTCTACGTTCCTTTCCTTAAAATTAGAACTTAAGATCTTTAAAAGAGAAGATTAAGTTCTAACAACTAGGATATTGTCACAAGAATTCTAGGCAGAACTCTAATCAAGGTGAATTTAGCATAAATCTGCCCTAGTTGTTGCGCTTAAGCCCAACTTGGCCCACTAATGTGCTTGGGGATATATTTCAAATGATAGTGACGTCCAAGGAGAATGATAGGCCAAAGAGCCTCAGTAAACGTAGGGGCTTAACACAAACAAACGTTTGCCTTACGGGTCCAAACAAAATTGACCGCAAGCCCGTTTAAGTGGGCTACAGATTCATCTCATTTCGAGGAAATGACGGTTAATGGTACTAATATTTGGCATTTGCATCTTCTTTAGTAAAATGCCTTTCTGTTGTAGATGTTATATGGATGATTGTTAGAAATAATAAAGAAAAACTAGATTGAATATGGATACAATAGAATTGAAGTAAAAAATAAATATAATATTTGAAGCGTGTAAATGAATTATTTTTAAGGATAGATTTACACCTCTGTAAACAAGTAATCACAGTGCAGCAAGTATAATAGATATTATTCTCCCATGATTTGATAGGTTTTTTTACTAATATGCACTTTACGATAGAGGTAATAGAAATAACGCAAACTTGTTTAACCCAACAAAAATTTCAAAGAGAAGGTAAAGAAAAGAAGAGAAAAGCATGTATTTGGTGGAATCAGATGGGTTCTTTTATATTGTTTCTAGTTTAATGTCTCATATAGGTGAATAATGGACATAAAGGCTGAAATTAAAAGCTGCAAAAGCTAATTTTTTAACAGTAAAAACCACCAGTAAAAAACGGTCAATTTAACCATAGAATTTGAAATGTCTCAAAAAAAAAAAAAAATTGGAATCAAAGGTGGACCAACTAGTCCATTGCGTGGAGTTGC
Source organism: Carallia pectinifolia (assembly GCA_037832335.1). NCBI lineage: Eukaryota > Viridiplantae > Streptophyta > Magnoliopsida > Malpighiales > Rhizophoraceae > Carallia > Carallia pectinifolia. The sequence goes on from CM075449.1 coordinate 13,126,057, forward strand.
ATTGGATTTTCACGTCAAGCTTGTGTTTGGGCCTCTCGCTCGTATACGAGACTTTCTTTTGTCTTTCTCATTTTAAGAAATAAGATATAAGTTATCTTATAAATATGTTTAACAAGACTCTCCTTTCCGGTATTTATTTTTTAAAATATACTTACAATTTCAACATTGAAAAATATTTGTTCTTCCCCGTAATAAGAGTTAAATAAAAGCACGGTTAGTCGACAAAAAGCTCCTATAGGAAGAGGGAGGGGGAGTTGGAGGCTTGGAGCCATATTAATGGATAAAAATACCAATGTTTTCTACTTTTTCTTCTTTTTGGTTTATGTGTTCAGCTACTGTTTCTCATTTATTTGTACGCAAGTAAGCAAATGAATATAACAAAAGAAGAAAAGATGTTCCGTGTGATACATACTTGATTCCTGTTGAATGTAAGTGATTAGATGGGTAAGTTTGTGTCATGAACTTGACACCTGTTTAAGTTTTCACCGAAATTGGGGGCTATGAGTACAGCTGGGGGAAGAATAAGCCTGTTTCATAGCACGTTGTGGCCTTTGCATTAAATGGTCCTGAGCAACGCCTTTGCCTCCCAAGAGGGCGTTGAAATTGTGGGGTATGGTGGGTGTTAAAAATAAAAAAGGGGGGGAAATTTGTGGTATGCGTGGTGTATAGGAGATGACAAAGACCTTCATGCCCTTTTGGATGTAGTTTACAAGGAGATTCATATTAAATAAAAGTTTTATTTTAAGATGTATTTATATAGTATTAAAATAATTATATTATTTATTTGATAAATTTAATAATTTATCTATTTTATTTTTTAAATTCAGTCATACAATACACAATATTATTTTAATTTCACTTAAAAAATCTCACCATATATTTCTCATTAAATAACAAATTATATATATATATATATATATATATATATATATGATAGAATGGTAAAAATATATGTTGATAGATGAATAGGTACAGTACAAACAACACAATAAAACCCCCCGCTTTAAATGCGAGTCAGACAAATGGGTCAGCGACTTTCTTGAAGGACAATGTCAGCCCTCTCTACTCAGGCCCCCTAAACAAGCGCATGATGTGAAAGCTCAGTCACAAACATACACACACATCTATACACAAACTGCACACAAACCCATAATTCTCTCTTTCTTCTCCATCTTTTTCTCTCTTTATATATGGGTTTGTATATATTCTGACTCTGGTCTCTTGAAAATTTGACTGCCCCAGGGAAAGTAAAAAACTGTACAGAAGAAACACACCATTCTATTCTGCAGGAAACTACCACTATAATAAGACATGAATGCATGCACACAATATGCACATTATGTGAAATTAATTATCATATGGTCATCATAGCCTCATCATAGCTCCTTTTGTCATTACTTTTGTTCACTTGTCAGCAAAAATAGTGGGAAAAGCGACTTTGAAGAGAAAGGCCCAGAAAAGAGGCCTTTGCTGCACTTTGCTTTTGTTTACTTTTTTATCTTCATGCATGCTATATAGCAAAAGCTCTCTCCCTCTCTCTCCTCTTCTTTCAAATTTCAATTTGGCTTTTAATTTTTTTTTTTTTTATTGTTGTTGGATTTGGAAACCTCATTCATCAATCATAAAGCAATCGATTACAAAATCATTTTCTCACCTCTCACATCGGGCTCTCTTTTCTGTAGCGTCAAAAAAGTCCTGTATCCCTCTGCTAATGCTCCATTTGCATTTATTACTGTCTTTTTGAGGAATGGGCCACATGGGGCTACCGCATCAATTCAACACCCACCACTTCCACTCCAACCTTCATCCCTCCAAATGCTTATTCATGTGTCAAGTGTCAACCAATACCTTCGGTATTATTGTGTCAAGCAATATTTTGAGAATCGGACCGACATCAAATTAAATAAATTAATAATTTATGATTTAATTGATTTAATCAGTACTTGTATTGGTAGAATAAGTGCTTCATAATAATTATATATTTATAAAAATAATTAAATTCGAATGTTTTGAATAAAAAAGAATTGTAAAAAGATTTGATTAGATATTAATCTCTTAGTTTTAATGACTAAATTAAAAGTTGTGTGAAACGTATGGTTTAGTTAAAAAATTTTATTGATTTTAAAAATTAATTATAATTTTTTATATTTGTGGCTAATTGGTCTAATTGGACCGCTTTTTTTTTTTTCACAATTTTTGGGCGATTTTGATCAGTCATTGTTCAATATCAAGAGTCGAATATAAATTATACTGAAAACCTAACTGGTCCACCATTTAATTAGTTCAACCGTTCAGTCTGATTCGCTTCTTAACGACACCGGTGTCAACTTGAGAGAGCACTGCCTTGTTTCAATTGTCAAAGCTTCATTACATAAAAACAACTCGCCCAATTGTTGCATAATGTCTACTATATTAAAAGTCAAACAAGGTAAAGATTGATCCACTAAGTTTCACATTTTGATGATATTTTTTGGCATATCACTTTGAAGATTTTGCTGTATCTTTCGTTATTAAAAACATTTTACACCTTGTTTTGATATAAATAAAGAAAGTTAGTCGAAAGAAAAATGAATAAAAGATTGTAATTTTCCCATTATTGCTTGGAAATGATGGAATTAGGAGGAATGAAATGAATGAAGTATATTTATCCTTGCCATATACACAAGAAAGGGGAAGAAAGCTTTAAGTATTGAATTTTAAGACATAAAAAGGAGGACAAAACCAGTAATTTTGCACCAACAATTTTATTTTTCTTTCACTTTTGTTGCCATCTTGGTAAAAAAGAATAGCGGGGCAAAATTCAAGTGTTTGTCACTCATTTCCACTCCAATTAATACGGACTAGATAATTAACAACGTGATTTTGTATGACCAAGGTCTGAATGTCTATTTTGTTTAGCTGTTATTAATTGTTATTATTAATTATTATTATTGATTATTATTACTAATTGTTGATTACTAATTATTGTTAATGATCATTGAAAAGTTAATAAAGTATTTAGTTGAATTTGTACTTATAATTATTGTTGAATGACTTATTTAAACATTTAATTTGTATCAACATATCATATTAATAAAATTATTTTTAATTGTCACTTGTGGTGTAGTAGTTAAAAGATTTGTTCATATTATGTATGTCATTCATTTGAATCCTCGTACGGGTATTCGTTTGGCCTTATACTGTTCTGAGTCGACTAATGACTCTTTCTAAGTACTATAGAGTTTGTTCCTCTGTGGAATAAATATAGATGTCCAACCTATTGTGTATTACAAGTAGTGCAATCATTCCTTTATGATGTTCCCAAAATGTTATATTAACTCAAATGTGCTAATCTCATATGTACCACCATCTTTATTTTTTGAACAATTTTACCCTTAAATATGTTTACATATAAAACCAAATAGATACAAAAAATAAAGACAAATACATAAAACAAATATTATAACACTTTATTAGATGTACTGTAGGTACCTCTCAATATTTTTAATGAAGAAATTTCAGCACTTATTAATGTAAGTCTTAAATAATATTAAATAACAATTACTATTAAACGTAGTAAGTATTGAAATGTAATTGTGCTTAATATCAATGATGACATCAATAATTATACTAATATTTTATACTCTTAGCACATTAATTATAACTATGCTTACAATAATTTTCCTTCATTTTACATAATCCTTGGAGTGTCCGAAGGGGTTGCTTAGAATAATTTTCATAATCATCATTGGCGGATCTATTCACAAGTGAGGGTGGGCAATTTGCCCACCTTGAAAAAAAAAATTAGGTATGTTTAGGTGTAATTTATCCTAATTTTAACCTAATGTCCCCCTTGAAATCAAAGCTTTGTCCTGCTTGAATTTTATATCCACTCTCTTTTGTTAATATTTTTTGTATATGAATGTAGATTTTGCCTCTCTAATAAAAATGTTTGGATCCGTCACTGATAATCGTACATATATAGCATGCATAAACATCAAAATGGTAGCCAAAGATGTGTGGATTAAAACTCCATTTTTTTTGGATGCTAATAGACTTAGTTTGGCTATCACCAATAACTCATTGAAGAAGTAATGGATAATCTAAAATGACCGAGAGCAACGCAATGAGTGTTGCAAGAGAAAAAATAAAACCCGAGGAGAAAAAGATATATGCCAATTTTCGCTACATAGAAAGGAAGGGAAGTTTTCTTTTTTGAACAAAATGTGTCCACTTCTGTTGTTCTAAAATTGCTAATTATCAAGGAATTGACTTCGTGGCTGCATCAATTTATGATCTCGCGAAATTTGCACAATTCGTCAATTGACTTTTTTTTTTTTTTTTTTTTAACTTCAGAAATGATCAAAGAATATGGAGAAATGGTGTACGTCTAATAAAGCAAGCAGAAGAAGAAAACAGAGTTCTTAATCAGATTTCTAAGGCCCTATTTGGTATGGATTAAATTTTTTATTTTCTGTTTATTTTTCACAAAAAAAACAGAAAACATATTTAACATTGATCTTGTTTTTTATTTTTTTTTGAAAAGTTAAACGTGTTTTTCAAAAAAAAAAAGAAAAAACAATAAAAGATAGCTTTCTCATTTTGTTTTTTACTTTCTTTTCTATACTTTCTCTCACAACCTTTTCTCTCTCTATCTACCTTCTTTATTATATCTCTCTTTACTCATCCTCTCTCTCTCCCTATATATTTTTTCTCTCTCTTCTCATTCTCTCCCTACCCTCTCTCTCTCCTTTTTCTATCTCTACCATTCTCTCTCTTTCTCTCTCTCTCTCCTTTTTCTCTCTACTCATTCTTTCCCTACCCTCTCTCCTTTTTCTCTCTCTACCATTTCTCTACCCATTCTCCCTCTAACCACACACTCTCTCTCCTTTTTCTCCCTCAACCATTCTTTCTACTCATTCTCTCTCTACCCTCTCTCTCTCTTCTTTTTCTCTCTCTATCATCCTCTCTCTACTCACTCTCTCTCCTTTTCTCGCTCAACCATTCTCGCTACTCGTTCTCTCTCTACCCTCTCTTTTTCTCTCTTTCTTCTCTCTACCATTGTTTGTCTACCCACACTCTCTCATTTTTCTTACTCTACCATTCTCTCTCTGGCCTCTCTCTCTCTTTTTTTTTCTCTCTACTATTTTTTCTACTCATTCTCTCTCTATCTAGACTCTCTCCCCTTTTTTTTGCTTTCCCAATCTCTCCACTCATTCTCTCTCTACCCTTTCTCTCTCATTTTCTCTCTCTATCATTCTCTTTACTCATTCTTTCTCTACCCTTTCTCTCTTTTCTCTCTTTGCCATTCTCTCCACTCATTCTCTCTCTGCCCTCTCTCTCTCATTTTTCTCTCTCTACCATTCTGTTTACTCATTAATTCTCTACCCTTTCTCTCTCTTTTCTCTCTCTGTCATTCTCTCTACTCATTCTCTTTCTACTCTATTTCTCTCTCCTTTTTCTCTATCTACCATTCTCTCTATTCATTCCCTCTATACCATCTCTCTGTCTCTCTCTCCCATTTTTCTCTTTTTATTTATATTTTTTTACTAATTCTCTCACTATCATTTTTCTATCTACTTTTTTATTCTTATAGAAAAAAACAAAAATTGACAGTTTTAAATACAAAAATTCAGCAAACAACAAAAATAGAAAAATAAAAAATAAGAAACAGAAATAAAAAACTGATAGCGTCTTTAAACGGGCCCTAATAGTTTATTGTCACTAGTTGGATTTTTAATTTTAAATTTTACCGTTGTAACAAAGGTACAAAGACTCCTTAGTCGTTGCCGGTCCTCTCATATTCCAACTATTGTCCTTTCTGAATATGTCCAATAAAAAGGTAGAGAGGGTGCAAATCTGAATTAGACCATGAATTATAAAATTTGAGTAGCTCCCAATCTTTCATAAATTTAACACAACTTTATCGGAATTAAATTTATAACATTTAAAAGAGAAGTTTAAGTTCTAAACATCGATGTCTTAAAAAATATATATATTCATTCACTCATATATGACAAAAGATTTAGTCATCCTAGAGACAACTCGAACACGACTCGAATATTATCAAAGAAAAAAGGTTCGTTGACAAAATTATTTTTTCTGTTTATTAAGAATAGAAAGTGATAATTTTTAACCATGATTGAGTGTCCTTCATATCCAATTTTAATTAAGCCATCTTATATGAATTTGATATCCATAACCACGAAATTCATGAATTGAACTAAAAAGTTTTGCTTACCAAATTTCTTATTAATGATTATTCTTGGAAAAATATTGGGTAAAGCGTGGGTAGTTCGTCTATCGAACATGTTTAATTTAATTGGATAAACACTTATTAATGTCATTATCAATACTTAATAAAATGAGTAATACTAGGTGAAGCCAACGGCCCATATTACTTTGTAATTTTTTTGAACCTATCTAATTGAAGCTACTAAGTTTTTTCTTAATGATATTTAACTAAATCACTAACTAAGGGCAATAAGTGCTTATAGGGAAAAAGCCAAGTAGGGGCAAGGGGTGGCAATTGTTCCCCCCTGAATCTTTAGTTTATGTACATTGTGTTGATAAAAAGTTCAACCAGTAAAATCTTTGGTGCAGAAGTAAAAGTCTTACTCTCCCTAAAGTTGGCAAGGATTCGAGTCTTTGCCCCTTCATTTTTTTTGTCATTTAATTTTTTTACCACTTTAACCGCCCTCTCTCTCTCTCTCTTTAATTTTTTTTACCACTTTGCAGCCCACCCTCTCTCTCTCTCTCTTTTTATTCTTTTTCAATCGTTTGCACTTTACTCTCTCTCTCTCTCTCTCTCTCTCTCTCTCGCTTTTTTGATTTTTTGTCAATCCTTTGCACTTTAATTTTTTTTTTCAATCCGCCCTCTTCTCTCTCCTTTTTTTTATTTTTTTCCTTTTAATTTACCATTTTTATTTTATTTTTCTTAGTCCTTTGCCCTGTTACTGATATTTCTTTATTTAATATACATGATATTTTTCACATGTTACAGAAGATTGTTATTAGTATCATTTTTTATTTTTTTAAATATTCTTATTTTTTTAATAGAATTCATTACTAACAATACATTTATTTATAAGAAAAAGAACAGACAAAAACATATTTTATTTTTCAAAATATAGTTGCTTATATAATTAATTTTAATAATATGTTTTAATAGTAAAAAGAACTTTTCAACTACAAATAGCATATAAAAAATCAGTTGTGTAATCGTATGATAGACAAATAACTAAATAATTATATTATTATCTATATAAAAAATAAAATTTTGATAGTATAGAAAATAAAAAAATTTAAAATCTCTTGCGAAAGAATTATAATATTTATTATTTTAAATATGTAATTTTTTTATTATTATATTTAAACATATAAGTCTGCCAGCTTAAAAAAATTTTCTGGCTTCGTTCCTGGGTGTTTAATAAAAATGTCATGGTTTTTTTTTTATTTCTTTGTTTAAATATATTTTTCGTATAATGGCTGGTACTATCTAATTAAAGCTAGCTCCGTTTTGCCCAAGAAAAATAAAGAAAGATCGGACAAGTTTGGCATTCCATTTTCAGTGTCACACGAGTTAAAACAGATTGAAAATATTCCTCCATGCAGGAGAGAGCCACAGTTTTGTATATATATATATTCATTGGGTTTACCTTTGATGAAAATGAAAGCAAATCCATATGAATGAATGTTAGTAAGGGAATGGAGACGTAAGCAGCGTAACACGGACCTTCCAAAAGTGCTATTGGGTGTTGGGGGAATCAAGAAAGTTGATTTGATTGTCTCTTATCTTTAAGATTTTTCCATGGTCGCGGAACAATGTGCAGGACACACAGGCGACGTGGGTCCAAAACCAAAAGCTGTTATATATTTGCACGCATATTTTTAGTTGGACAGCCAGTGTCACCTTAATTGTCTTCCTTGGACCCACCTTAACGATGCCATTGGATACCTTTTGCAGCTACATATATCGTTGATACAGATATGGTAGAATATTATTTATTATAGCTAGTGAGACTCGGTTCACACTAATTTAAATACACACACTTCAAAATTCAGATAGTAGAACCACAGAATGTTATGGTTTAATAGTTTGATGGTGAGGAAGTCATTCTTTAAAATGCTAAAAGTCATGGATTTAAATTTTTGTGAAGACACTCAACGAGACTAAATGTACATTACAACATTTGCTCTTGTGAAAGCGGGCAATTCTCTTTGATTGTTAAAAGAAAATAAAAATGAAGAAAAATTCTTATTATTTGATGGGTAAGAGCGGGGCTACCTCAATTAGACAGAACCGGCCCTATTGAAAAATCAAGTGATTGATGGCTTAGTTTATCCCACCTCGTAAGATATAAGCAATGCCTACCTAATAGCAATTTTACTATAAATTAAGAAGTGTACACTGGCACGGAGAGTGGGGGAGAGAGGGAAAGAGATCGAGTTGTTTAATATATTAATTAGAAAGAACATCAAGGAAGGGCATGACCAACGGAGACTTTCATTCCCCAACATATTCTTTTTTCAGAAGCCAAAATGGGCATTTGTTTAATATGGTTTCAAGGATCATGAAACTGCACGAGAATAGAATTTAGGTCATTGCATGTTGATTTTTGCCCCACGAATGCCAATGTATTTTATACAAAATTAAAGACTGCCAATGGGAATATTGGGGTTTAATGATAAAGAAAGCTGGATTACATTAATGTACCATGTTACTATATCTCTCACCCACATGGACCTCCGGGAATCTAGCTTCTCAATCTCAATTTCAACCTCTTCCTTATTACAAGGAAAAAAAAACCAACCTCCCTAAAAAATCAATAAAAACAATAACACCAAAATTCAGGTCCCTCCTCTCACATTCTTCCTAGCAAATCTGATCTCTCTCTCTCTCTCTCTCTCTCTCTCTCTCTCTCTGCTCCAAAGGGTATTTTCATCTTTCTTTTGACTCTCAACACTATCATTGCTTCAATTATTGCTTCAAAGTTCAAATACCCACAATTAGGAGGCAGTAAAGTGTGTGTTGCTTTTACGCTACTGTACTCACTGCCATTCAGCATTCATGTGCCTTCTGCTAATCCGCTTTCTTTCTTGTTCCATTTTATCTACCTTATCTTGGCTTCAATTCATAATATCCATATGCCATACCATTAATTATTGCCTCTATCATAAGTCAAATTGTGCTGAAAAAAAAAATATATACAACTATACTTAAGTAGGAACATACAGTAATGCAGTACTGTTCAACGATAACTGACAATTTATTTTTTATTTTTTGTTTGAATTCAAATATTTTACGGCTCATATCAGTTTGTATCTTTTTGAGACCACTCGTAGGAAGATAAAAAAATTTTTCCAAAAGAAAAAAAAAAAACTGAAAAAAACATCACAAGTCAAATTTCATTGGCGGAACAATATTCATAACTCACCTTCTCCTTTCCAATGACTAACTCAGCCGCGAACAGCTTTAATAACATTTGAGGAACATAAACCATCAGACTTGTAGCCTAACATATATTCAGCTTAAGTCTTCAAAAAGTCTGAGGCGCATAACATGTTATTTTGGATATATACTTGGGAGGCTCACTAGTATAACGAAATATCTTATTGATACCATATGTATTTGTAAAATTTGTTTTTGCCTATCCTATTCTAATTTTTTCTTTCCACGATCCCATTTTTACTTTTCAATTATAAACATACCACTTTTAGCGTTTATGAACTCAGATATCTATGGCCACCAAATTTTTTGCCTCGCCATGAGCCTTTTCTCTTCTGATTTGCTCTAATTTATTTATTTTTTTTGAATAAATTATTTAACTTAATTTTAAGAAGCTACAAAGAAACATAACCATAAATAACAAACCAAACTATATTTTTTTTTCAAAATTACCAAATCATTGTTCCTGTTAGAATCTTATAAGATCATATGTTGATACTGACTTCTATCAATTATACTTGTGTCTTACTAGCTTAATTACACCTAGATAATGAGCCTTTTTCTTTTTTTTTTTTTTCTTGATAAAAACATCCAAGTTTATTCCATTTAGCAGTTGCTTGACAGCTCATGGGCGAAAAAACCAGATAACAACACGTCTCTCAAGTTTCCTATACTAGCAGAATTGTCAAGCAAACAAAGAAAACTGGCCCTACGGTTTGAAGAGAGGAAAAAGTTCAACCAATCTTTTTGAAGCTTAATATGCCAAATAAAATCACATGGCATCCCCAAGACAACCTACACTTCTTCTATACTTATTTTGGACAAAATTCGCTGTGAATTGTCTCCTTAAGCATTTAATGATCTTTCGTTCGTACTTTCATCTCCTCCATGTCTACGTAAATGCCCTCTGGCTAAGAAGTTATTACCTTTTGTAAAGTGATAAGACATCACTTTTATGAAAGTTGATGGCAACAAGTATTCTAATTAAACAGAGCATTAGATAGAGATTTTTGTACTCATCCTTGAAGAATTATGTTCGAATTGGTGGAAAAAGTACTTTATAGGCTGTGGCTAGTCACTCGTGACATGCCCTTTAAAACAAAACTTGATTGAAAAAAAAGAAGGTACAGAAAACATAACAAAAGAAAATTGAAAATGCCCAACGAGGAGTGAGGACGGAAAATCACTAATTGTAGTCTAATAATTAGAAGATTCGTTTGTACCTTACATGTTATGGTTTCAAATCTCTGCCATGCAAATTGGTGAACTTAACTATATCCATGAGTTTAGTAGCATGGGTCAACCCACAATGGTGTAAGGGCGCAATCTTCCTTCTCGGCAGTTATGGCAGTGAAAGATTGAACAAACTGAAGAATCTTTGCATTAATACAATTGTTGTACAGGCTCTCCATTAAATAGGAGTTACAGAGCATTGCTGTTACACTATACAAGCTAAGGATAAAAAAAGAATAACAAAATAGCTAATACGCTTACCATAGGATTGGCAGCCTAACAATCAAAGCATTAGATGGAAGAGAACTACAAGAAATAACCAAATATTAGATAAGTACAAACAAAAAACCACAAGATAAAGGCTATCTAATATGCCCTCATAAGATGAAGGTGACATCAACAACTCCATCAGAGAGCGAAGGAAGAGGAACCGTTGGCAAAATAATGACTTTGTTAACCCATCCGCAAGCTAGTCAGTACTGGGAGTATGTTGAATTTGCAACTCACTGGATGCAACTTATTGACGAACAAAATGATAATCCATGGCTAAGTGCTTCATTCTTGAATGGGAGACGAGATTAGCAGTGACATATGTAGCCCCCAAATTGTCGGAATAAATGGTAAATGTAGCGGTGATAGGGACCCCCATAACTCTTTAAGCAAATTGGTCCCATGCAAATTCTACAGTAGTATAAGCTATAGCCCGATATTAAACTTCAATGGAGGAACGTGCCACTATTCTTTGTTTAGATGATTTCCAAGATACAGGTGCATTACCAAGGAAAATTAGATATGCAGTTGGAGATCCTATCATCAATATTTCCTCCCCAATCTGCATCACAATAGGTACGAAAGTAGAGAGAACTAGGACTAGAACTAATTAAAAGATCGTGATGCATAATACCTTTCAAATACCGTAAAATTTGCTTTAGTGTAGACCATTAATTCAACGTTGGTTGTTGCATAAACTGAACCAATTTATTAATGGCAAACGAGATATTAGGTCTAGTTACCAAGAGATATTATATGGAGCCAATCAATTGTCGATAATCCTTTGAGTTGGCCAAGCCTAATTCATCGTTGAGGATCAACTTTGTGCTTGGAGAAATAGGAGTATTATACTCTTTGGCATCACTCAAGCCAAATTCATGAAGTAATCTACGAACATAGTGATGCTGAGATAGAATTAAACCATAGGAAACCGAAATGATATCCATGCCCAAGAATATATTGATATTTTCAAAATCCTTCAAGGAAAAACGAGCTGCAAGTTGACTGTAAAAATAAGATTTAGTCTCCAGATGATTTCCAGTTAAGATTATATTATCTTCATAAATAAACAAATAGAATAAAATGGAGCCTTTGTTGTAGATAAACAAAGAAGAGTTAGAAAATGAATTTATAAATCCCAGTGTAAGGAGAAAATTACTGAATTTAAGCTACCAAGCACATGGAGCTTGTTTGAGGCCTTAGATGGCTTTGTTAAGCCTGCATACATAGTTGGGATTTTTAGCACCAATAAAACTAGCAGGCTGCTCCGTGAACACGGTTTCAGTCAAAGTGCCTTGTAAAAAGGCATTATTAATATCAAGCTATCTCAACGGCCACCCAAATTGGACTACAATTATAAGCACCAATCTATTAGTCGTTGGCTTAACAACAGGACTAAAAGTTTTTGAGAAGTCCAAACCTAGTCTCTGGTGAAAACCCTTAGCAACGAGACGAGTTTTGTAATGCTCAATAGACTCACATAGATTTCTCTTAATACAAAAAATTCATCTATTTCTGATGATGTTCGTACGTTCAGAACAAGGAACAAGGCGCTATGTATTATTTTCAAACAAAGCTTTGAATTCAACTATCATAGCTTCGCACCACAAAGGATTGGATATAACATCCTTTATTGTTTGTGACTCCATATAATCAATTGTTGAGACTTGAGTGGCTTAGGATATCTGCTCGGGCTTTAAAATATTGTTTTGAGATCGAGTGGTCATTGGGTGGCTACGAACTAGTGGATTGGGTATAGAAGATTAAGTTCCATTAGATTCCTAAATTTCTATTGAAGTCACCAATGTTTGATAAGAACTAGAGCATGTATTGCTATCAAATGGACTCAATAAGGATGGGATATTCTGTTGCTCACCAGAAGTCGTACCTGTAGGATCAAATAAAGGAACGACAATAGAATGAGGCATTAAATTAGACACTATTATGTTCCAATCTAAAAAAGACAAGACTGATGTTTGTGGCATTGGAGAAACCAAATTTGCCAACGAAAAGGTTGACTCGCAAAAAAATAACATGACGCAAAATATGAACTTTATTTGTTTGAGGGTCGAAATACTTATAACCTATATGGTGTGGTAAGTATCCAAGAAAAATACACAGGTGAGATTTTTCTTTTAATTTATTTTGGGTATAAGGCTTTAACCATGGGTAACAGAGGCAACCAAAGACCTTTAATTTGCCACAATTGTGTTGTGTATGAAAAAGTTTTTCATAAGGGGATTTCATCGTCAGAACCAAGGTGGGTAGCCGACTAATAAAATATGATGTGGTTTGAAAGGAATGGTACCAAAATTTTTTTAAAAAGTGAGGTTTAGTGTAGTAAAGTTAAGCTTGTTTCCACCATGTCTATGCTTCCTTTAAGAAATATCATTATGTTCAGGTGTGTAGAGTGGGGTTAAGATTTGTGATATTTCATGAGATGTTAGAAAGGATTTGAGAGCTAGATGCTCACCTCTACCATCAGTGTGTAATTCAATAAGTACTATTGCATTGTTTTTCAACCAGATTTTTAAATGTGACAAAAACTAAAAAAACATCTAACTTCAAACGCAAAGGGTAAAGCCAAATATATCGACTGAAATGATCAATCAAAATGACATAATATTTAAATTCATCAATAGACTTGACAGGAGATGGACCCCCTATATCCAAAAAAACTATGTGAAGAGCACGACTATTAGAGACTAACGACTGAGTAAAGGCCAATTTTTGGCTTTTATTGTATTGACAAATATTGCATAGTAAACATTCATTGACTAACAACCGATATGACAAAAAAAGTAAGGTGACTAAATGGTACAAAATTTTGATTGATGGGTGATTGAGTCACTGACGCCAAGTTGACACTGGTTGGACTGATGTTATACAACTTTAGGGAAAATTTGGTATGTCCAATCCATATTTTGCGTCAGGAGTAAAGGTTTTCCCTCGGTTAAGTCCTTCACCAAACAAAAATCAGAAAAAAATTCAATAGAAACAAGATTAGTTTCACATAGTTTAGATACGAAAATCAAGTTGCTCTTCATTTAAGGGACACACAAAATTTCAGAAAGATGAAAAGAGTGGTCATTATTAAATAGTCTAACCAAGCTAGTGTGTGATTTTCAAACTTACAGTATCACCAATTACTATCTCATCTATTCCGTTATACTCTGAATATAGTGACAAATCGTTTAGGTTGGAGGTGACATGATAAAAGGCCCAGAGTCAATAATCTAGGAGGAATCCTTTGTTGCTGGAATTTGAGCTATATTGGCCATAAGTATCTTGGAAAAAAGATTTTCCACAAAAGTATTTATTTGTTATGTGACCAGGTCTCTGACACAATTGACAAATATGTCATTGTTGACCAAAAAAATCACTCGAAAAATTTTCTGTGGGTAATGCTAGAGTAGTTTGAGGGCGAGGGAAATCACTCTTGCCCCCATGCATGCTTCCAGCTCCACGACCTGTATAATTTCCTCTAGTTGGGATCTCGACAAGATATATTTGCATTAATAGGAAAAATAGTTACTACCTCCTCTTTCTTGAGATAACTTTCAAAAACTATGAGCTTGTCATGTAATTTCTTAAAAGAAACTAACGTTTCACATGCTCAAATGGTTGTAGTTAGTTCTTTGAATTAATTCGCAATGCCATTCAGGATATGGACAATTAAGTCTTCTTCAGTAAAAGGAGAATGAATAATTGATAGTGTGTCCTCTATACCGTTCACGACACACAGATAATCAGCTACGGACCTTATATCGTGTGGCTCAAAGAGCTCTGTTAAATAGATGATTCTGGATCGTGAACTGGTTGCATATATTTTGGACAAATTTTCCCATGCCTCTTTTGCAATGGTGGCAGAAACTATGAGTGTGATCAATGATTCAAACACTTAAGTAATAATTGCATGTAAAAGTAATTGATCATGGCGATACCACTTATCATAATCAGTTTTGATTATTATAGCTTCTCTTTGTGTGATTGTCTTGGGTGGGTTTGGAATTGAACCATCCAAATACCCTTCAAGTTTGTTGCCAACAAGCAGTGATTTAATTTGAGCTCGCCAAGAAATGTAGTTGGATAAGCATAACTTTAGTGGTAGCTGGGCTGCAACGTTGATGGCTGTTACACCAATTGAAGTTTGATTGATGATAATAGAGGACTGAACGTTAGTGTCAATTGTATGTGTGGAGGATTCAGATGCGATAGTTGTGTTGTTAAGCCTTATAGCTCTAATACCATGAAAGATTGAATAAAATGATGAATATTTGCATTAATAAAATTGTTGTACATGCTCTCTATTAAATAGTAGTTACAGAGCTTTGCTATTACACTATACAAGCTAAGGATAAAAGAAAAATAACAAAATAGCTAATAGGCTTACTATAGGATCGACAACCTAACAATCAAAGCATTGAATGGAAGAGGACTATAAACAAATAACCAAATATGAATAAGTACAAACACACCACCACTAGATAAAGGCTATCTGATAGATATCACCATTGGCTTTTCCCTTAAAAAAAAAGAAAGAAAATAAAAGAAATGTGCATTTATTTTTTTTAGCTAATCATTACTAAATTAAATATTATGCGAGATTGGGACTTGTTATAACCGCATTCCTGAAAAAACTCAAAGATAAGGTAAAACTAATTTTAACATAAGATAAGAAGAGATGTCGAGGGACCTTTTTTGTTTTTGTATTGACTTTTATTTGTACAATCATTCTTATGCAAAAATGAACCAGAAGAAAATCCTAAAGAGAAATCTTATTCAATGCCTTGGACTAAGAAATTAAAATCAATACATATCATTTTAATTACACAATTAAATAGGAAAATAATTAAATACAAAATATTACAGAGAAATATAAGAGATACACTAACAACCTACCTCAAGCTGATGGTATAGGCAAACAAGACACGACCTAAAGGTTTGGGAAAAATATCAGCTATTTGATAATCTCTATAAATAAACTTGACAGTTAAAAGTCAAGGAGCTACAACCTCATGAACGAAATAATAAATGGAGCTCGATATTTTTCATATGAGCATGGAAGATAGGATTTCCTATGAGATAAATAACACCAATGTTATCACACCAAAAGACAGTTGGCACATGAAGTAAGAAACCAAGCTCAGAATGAAGAGAATGGAGCCACATCAATTCTGTCGTGGTATTAGCCAAAGCTTTATGTTCACTCTCAATCGAAGAATAAGAAATAGCCAGTTGTTTTTTAGCAGTGTAGGAAATTAAATTAGAACCAATATAGATAGTATAGCCACTGGTAGAGCACAGATCATCTGGACATTTACCCTAGTCATTATCATAAAAACATTGAAGCTCATTTGATGACCGTCAAAAAAAAAAAAAGACTATAGTCTGACGTGGGATGAAGATAATGAAAAACATGCTTAACTGCCTACCAATGAATAATGGTTGGACAATGAATATATTGACATTGGTAATTAACGATAAATGATATATTAGGATGCGTCAAAGTAACATATTGAAGAGCACCAACAGCCTATAGACGTCACCATCAGGAAAAACGATCGCCAATTTTAGTGAGGGGAGGTGTAATAGCCATGGGAGAAAGACTGCAGTTTGTCATTCGAAAGCATGCAAACAAATCTGTAATATACTTGTGTTAAGAAAGAAGAAGACCATCAAACATGTACTAAGCTTCAATGCCTAGAAAATAATGAACAGAACAAAGATCATGAACAAGGAAAATAGATTGCAACTGTTTAATGAACAAGTTGATCATGTCATTTTTGTACTAGTGATTAAAATGTCATGAGCATTTTAAAGTGATGATGATGTTAAATTAGAACAAATATGTTAAAGTGATGATGATACTTAATAAAGAGGGAGGTGTCAGCTTTGGAAGAGATAAAGCCATAGCTATCTAGAAAAGCATAGAGTTGTTAAAACTAAGCCCAAGGAGCATGCTTCCACCATAAAAAGATTTCTGCAATTTGCACACATAATCACGATGTGTAACATCAATATGTCCCACCGGTTGTTTCGTATAAATTTCATGATCTAGAATACCATGACGAAAAGCAATAGAAATACCAAACTATCGAATAGACCAACCCGTTGTAACTACAAAAGAAAGAACAATACAAATGGTGGCTATTTTTGCTATTGGGCTAAATGTCTCACTATAATCAAGTCCATCTTGCTAAGTAAACCCTTTGCAACTAACCAAGCTTTGTAGCAGTCAACACTCCCGTCTGGTTTCCTCTTAATATGAAGAACTTATATGTTGCCAATGACAATATTATCAGTAGGGCGAGGAACCAGCTACCAAGTATTGTTAAACAATAGTGCATTTACCTCATTAGACATCACTTTTCTCCATTTAGTATAAGTTTTTTTCTTGATTTAAGGTTTGAGGTTCAAATTGAAGTAATTTGGGGAATAAGAGAAAGAGTCGGCAAGTAGGCCTCACGCCGAGCTATGGTAGACAGACACAAAGTCATAGGGTGTGTCTTTGGTGGGTCCAAATGAGGTAGAAAATTGGTTTTTAAATTAACGAGCAAAGTAGATTTTTCCTATTTATAAATTAAAACATCTATGACTGAAATGAGTTGGAGGCAAACCCAAACAAACATAAAATTTGATACAAATGGAGAATTTGTGTTTTTGATAATGATGTAACAATGGAAAAACAGCACAACTAAAGGGGTTTAATTGACTATAATCAAGGGGCTTGTTTTATAAAAGTGAATAGGATGATTTATTTTTAAAAACAGGAAAAGGTAAAACATTGACAGAATGCATAGCAGTTTCAAATGCAAAGCTCTAGTATTTGTGAGGTACCATGCATGAGACAGTAATGTAAAATCCATATCGACTAAGTGGCAAATTTTTCGTTCTAATGTCTCATTTCTTTCATGTGTATAAGGACATGCCAAACGATGTATTATGTGATTTTTCTGAAATATTTATTTAAATTTGAAATGCGCTACCCCAATCTGGATGAAAAAACTTATTATAAGTTTGGAATTGTCACTCAATATATTGATGAAAATTTAGAAAATTTGTTTTTGATTTTAAGAAATACACCAAAGTAAATTTTTTAAAATCTTCAATAAAAAAGCAAAGAAACGATAACCACTGCTAGAGAGCACAGGAACTGGCCTCTAGACATTAGAATGGATTATATCAAAGTGAGCTTTACTCTTGTGTTCAATAGACACTAACAGAAGAAGCACTAATTTTGCTAAAAACAAAAAGAATAAACAGATGATTTGTGAGTGGTGGAACACAACAACTTATTCTCTTTGATGACTCTGGAAACAATTTGAAATTGAGGGTGCCCAAAACGTGCATTCTAGTCCTCTAAGCTTATTCTTTCTCCTGCGAATCCATATTTGGGCTGGGCTAGGATGCAAAAGGTGTAAAGCCCTTGCTTATTGGGTCCTCTCATGAGTACTCTCTTGGTAACTTGATCCTTAACCAAAAAATGAGTTGGCCAAAATTCGAAAAAATAAGAATTATCAGTAATAAATTTCTAAACTGATAGAAGATTTTTAACAATTTTGGGAGTGTGAAGAATATTATTTAATCACAAATTGCCATTGCTGGATGGAAGAATAAAGGTACCAGTATGAGATATTTGTAAACCTTGTTTGTTACCAACATATAGCTTATCGTTGCCCTTGTATTTTCTTACAATGCTCAAGTTTGAGAAATTTAGTGTAATTTGGCAATTGCCACCAGTGTCTA
This sequence comes from Carallia pectinifolia, assembly GCA_037832335.1. Taxonomy (NCBI): domain Eukaryota; kingdom Viridiplantae; phylum Streptophyta; class Magnoliopsida; order Malpighiales; family Rhizophoraceae; genus Carallia; species Carallia pectinifolia. The sequence continues at coordinate 13,144,736 of CM075449.1, forward strand.
GGAACCATGATGCATGCTAATTATGAGCATATAGAAGGCGGACAGAGTGATTGCTGCAGTATAATAGCCCAATTTCCTTGATACCCGAAATTTGCTTGTGGGTGACAATTCTGACGTAGTGTGTATCTTTTTCTATATTTATCAGCAGTATGATTCCTCAAACTGAATATTTGGAATGCCTTGCAAAATCGACATGGTGAATTCCCAAAAAAGAACGGACATTGCACAAAGAGAGGAGGGACCGACGGATTTGGCAATAAAGGTTCGATTGGATTGTTATTCTGCCTAACACTATGTTGGCAAGATATGACTCATGTATACTTTTAAGCAGAATTTCATGAGCAATAAGCTATCTTTGAAGCTCATGAAAAGTGACCAGTTCCCATATAAGATTGAGAGCAATAATAATCCAAATCCATATTGCGATAAATTATTGCATTAAATTTTACTGGAGATAATGATCGACCTACTGCAGAAAGCTCGTCTACCACGAATTTGGCTTTATACAAACATTCAAAAACAGACATATCACTCTTCTTTGGAATTCAATGTGCAATTGAAGTTGATGATTTTTAGACATTGATCCAAACACATTATCTTGTGTTTACCAGACATCATAAGAAGATGAAAGTCCAATACATAAGGAAATAACTCTTCAGAGAGAGAAGATATCAACCAAGAAAGAGCATTTGGCCTTTCTAAAATTATACTTGTATTTTGGATTAAGGGTTTCGTGTGAATCTTTTTTTGTTGAAAAAAAAGAGGACGCGCCAGAAGAAGCAACTATAGTATTTTTGTGGAGCCTTTAAAGATTCATTCACAAATTTGTGAAGATTCTGATAATTGAAAAGAGGAATAAATTGAGTTTTTCAGGCCAAATAATTTTTATTATTGAGTATACTAGAAAAAGAACAATTAGTAGTTGTGGGATTTAAAAGAGGTATAAGAGAAGACATAATACAATTTTTGTTTGCCATAGGGACTTGAAATTCAGACTCGGATTTTGTTTGAGCACTCATGGAGGCTCTAATACCATGACAAAACTCAAAGAGAAAGACGAACTAATTTTAACGTAAGTGAGAAGAGATGTTAGAGAACCTTTTTCGTTGTTGTATTTGCCTTTGTCTGTACAGCTGTTCAACGCTTTAGACTAAGGAATTAAAATCAATACATATCCTTCTAATTACACAATTAAATAGGAAAATAATTAAATATAAAATATTACAGAGAAATATAGGAGATACGTTAACAATTCTTATTAAGACAGGTCAAAAGAAGTTGATCGAAAATCAGAACGAGAATCTCTAATATTATTTTTTTTAATAGATGTTGATAGGCTCATCTCTACCTTGATTATCAATTTACTATTGGGTTCTTAAATAATGATTAAATAATATTTTTATAGGCCTAATTTGTAATATAATTTAACTCTAATTTTATTTAACCCAACTTACATGTTGTCACTATCGTAGTATGCAACACATTATTCAAAGTCATAGAAGATTATGAAACATAATAGAAATTGGTAAAAATTTTTGGCTTTGGAGAAAAGAGAAGCTAGAAATGGTCAATCACTCTACAAATTTGCGATAAAGTCATTCGATCAAGAATTGAATAAGTGACTGCTGGGAACGACAAATTTTTACTGTCCTAGTTGGCTGGAGTTAAATAAAAGTGTCACTTGTGGAGAAATATTTTGGGTAAGTCTGATGTTCTTGATTATCTAGCTTTATCTTCTATGGATACTATCAAATTACTTTGTTGCTTCCAATGCTCCTTGCATTGCTTTACCGAGATCACATGATCTTCTTTTAAATTTCATTATTTTAATGTCCTAATTCACCATAAACAACAAGAATCCTACTGCATTTCCCTAACATATTGTTAGAAGTTTCATTCTCACAAACTGGACACCACATTATAGTCTCTATGATGGTTTTTTTTTTATATGACCAATGAAATAAAGACAAGCGTTCATCTCATAGAAAATCTTTTTTACGGTAAGTTGGTTTTCCTTGTCTCTTATTGTAATGTTTAATTTGGGTTACTTATTGCTTCAAAGTGCATGGTTTAGATAAAACTTTTCTTGCTCTTTTTGTGAGAACACAAACCGAGTTTGGATGGTGTTTAATTTTTTATCTTTTACGAAGGGTTTAAGGGATTTACATTTGGTTGTTTTTGACATAGACTTTTTCCACTCATTATTTTTTTAACTTAATTTAATTAATCTTCATTTTATTTTTTAAACCATATTTTGAAATATGCTCATTAGTTTTTCTTGTTAGTAAGCTGGTATAACTGCAATTGTGGAAAAAAATTGCATATTATATTTAAATAAAGATATTAGCTTCAATGAACTCTAGATATTTTCATTATTTTATTAGATCAATGACTTAAATGTTTTTAAATTTTCTTTTGCACTACATTTATTTTGGTATTATTGTTATATTAATGCAAATCAAGTGTTTAAAGTGGTGTAACTAAGTTAATCAACATCTTTTGTAAAACTTAACAAATAAGGAGTAGTGATTGAAGCATCAGCCATAACTGTAGAACCCTACATGACATACAACCTGGCAAAATTTTTCTATCATTTCAATACAACAACAGCACATTTACTGGTCTTCATAACTCTACCTTCAATAATATACTTATAACCATTGAATCAAGAGTACCCAAAAAGATCAAGAACATGTCTAACATCAACAAGTTTCCTAACAACATCATCAAACATGTTAATTCTAATTGTTCCAATGTCAGCTATCTTACAAAGTGCAATAGTTCCCAACAACACAGCACCTTAGACATAGTTTTATATGTTGAAAACCAATTCCGATTAGGATACATATGAAACGTATAACATGAATAAAAAATCCAATCCTCAAAAGGTTTGGAGATGTCATCAGAAATAACTAGAGTTCACCATCACTAAAAACATCTTCTGCAACATTGGTTTCACTAGAACTTTAATGTGTTTTCTCATCTGATTAGTAGCTCCTTTTTTATTCTTCCTTTGCAACTTATAGTAATCAGTTTTGATGTGCCCTTTTTTCTAGCAATAGTTACAGAATTTGTCTTTGGATTAGATTTCGATCTGCTTCTTCCATCACTACCAGAATCCCTCTGCTGCATTCTGCCTTGAACAAAAAGGTTCTCTATCTAAGCCTCAAAACTAACTACAAGTTGTTTAATTTTCTCATTGAAGAATAGAGTTTTATAAACTTCATCTAGAGTTAGAGTGTCATAATTGCAGAAGAAAGCATCTCTAAAAGTCAAATATGAAAAAGGCAATGAACACAATAAAATCAAAGCCAAATCTTCTTCATCATACTTAACCTCCATACTCTCTAGATCAGAAATGATTTCCTTAAAAGCAGTTAAGTGATTTTCAATAAACACATCTTCTCCCATACAGCCAGAATATAATTGTTGTTTCAGATACATCTTACTAGTTAGACTTTTCGTCACACATAACTACTCTAATTTTTACCATAGAGCAGCGACCGACTTCTCTTTTAGAACATCTTGCAAAATTTGATTTGACCGGTGAAGATGAATATGAGACAGAGCCTTTTGATACCTACATTGTTTCTTCTTTGGTGTCCACGACCAGGGCTTCTTATCAAACCCTAATAGTTTGTCATCCCAATCTAACTACGCGAGCATAGACCGCATCTTAACATATCATAGCGAAAAATTGGTTTGCGACCCCGACAGCAGAATATCGTATTCCATAGTTGCCATCGTCGTCATCAAACCAGGTATGTTCTAATACTATTTGTTAAGAAAAATAACACGATAGACAACAAAAAAGAAAATAAGAACACATATTTTACGTAGAAAACCCCATATTGGGGGAAGAGTATGGGCAAATAAGAGAAAATCCACTAACTTGAAGAAAGGGTACAATAGAGATTTTAGGGCGACAGATATATATGTGTTTAGGAAACTAAAAAAAACAATATATATGTGTATAGGAAACTCCAAAGCCAAAAATATAACAGATCGATAATCCCCCACATCCCTAACAAAATTAGTGGTTGGCTACGGGCTCAGGCATTCGGCCCGTTCCCTTTGCTTTCACCACAAATCCCAAAAATAAATTCATATTATGTCGCATTGTGAGTTTTTCAGACCAGACTAAACTGGATTTGGGTTAGTATACTTCAATATTAACCTTTACGAGTACCCCTCCCCCTTATTATTTTTCATGTCATCAATAACCTCGCTAGCAATAAGGATAATGTGAAGAAGAAATCATCCCCTGACAAAAGCTGATTATTGCTCTCTAATCTTACTATCAATAACCATCTTTAATCAGTTTGCTAACATCTTGACTAAAATCTTATATGATGACCCAAACAAAAAGATTGGCCTTCATTGATATATCATATTTGCGCCCTCAATTTTAGGGATCAACACTTTAAAAAAAAAAAAAAAAACATATAACACTCTCGTGATGATCCGTCAATTGTGCTAACTTAAAGTTAAGCCCATTAGGTCTGGGAGCTGTTTCTATCACATTCAAGGACTAGCCTTCACACCTCATCTTGTTCTACTTGGATTTTTATGATGCGAAGTGGACAAGATCCTCCAAAGTCTACACTTCCATTTCTTCGTATTTTTTTCGCAAGTCTCAACAAACAAAAATCAGAGTAATAAAAAATTTGAATTTGTTCGTTGAACATTTTTAGTATTTCTGTGCATGATCACAATTAGTGATAGAGACAATAAATCTACATAAAATGGTCAAGTTGATAGTGTATGAAGCTCAAAATTCTTTAAAGCTAGTACTTTTAGATTGGATTAAAATTAATGGGTGTTATGAAATTAAACCGAGAACAAGGAGGAGGAAATAGTTTGCTGAACCTAGGGTAGCACACGTTCAAAAATATAATATAACCAATCAACCAAACTCTCATATATATTTTCCTCCTTCAGCGTTCTTTTTGTTGTTTTCTAGCTTTGTTGTTAAAAACTCTTTCGTTGACTCATATAACATCTTAAGTTAAATAACAAAATAATGGGGTTTTTTTTATGAATGAAATTTTTATTCACATTAAACAAACAAAAAAGAGATTTCAAAGAAAATCAGAATTACAGCAAGGAAAAAGAAGAATAATCCGTCAATTAGTGACTCCTACAGTTATTACTAGTTTTGAGTATATTAATCCACAATATTCTTTTTTTTTTTTTTGGAGGAAATTAATCCACGATATTCACTTATATAGATAAGCTTATACCAACACTCCTTTTTCTAGTTATGCTGGATTGAGAGTGACATCTCCCAACTTCCATTAATGCTACCTTAATAATAATATACATGTCCAATTCTAGTCGTGATTTATCTTTCAGGCAAAAGAGTTCACGTTGATGCCTAGTTCCAAAGTGCCAACCATGCTAGGCTTTAGGAAGGTATTTCACATTCACAACATTCATTATATCCTTTAATCCTTGGGCGGTAGTCCAAAGTTGGCTTCGATAAGTTGGCAATAAGCTTTCCTTCTCAAAGTGACATTAATTTAGAGGTTCCCAGTAATGCTGTTTAAGCCCCCAGTAATTTAGAGGACTGGATGCAATGTAAGTAGGATTTTTTTTTTTTATGTTGAAGCTTCACGTTACTGCCGGACCCCCTTGGCTATATTTTGTTTTTGATGGAGACTGACCGAAGGGCAGTGACAAAATCATAACGAGCAATGGTGACAATGACCTAACGTTTGATGCTCCTTTATACCATACAGGAAACGCTCATGCTTTTTCTTTTAATCCATAATATCTCTACAGGAAAACAAAAAAAGAATAAGTCAAAACTAAGAATTGAATCAACCTAAATCAAAATAAATAAATAAAAAATTGTCACAATTAGGACATAGAAAAAACATAAACAAAAAAACTTACTCATGTTAGGTTGAGTTTATGCCAATATGCACAAGGGCGCAGGTAGATGTCCAGAAATTTTTGTCTAGTGCAATGAACCTTCAATATTTTATAATTATATCAATAAAATGTGATATACAAAAGAATACATCATATTACTTCATTTTATTATTACATAAAATATCAATGTGATTTTAAAAAATTAAAAATTCACTGCACTTGAAACATTGAATTAAGTAAAAAATCAGACAAAAATCTTTGAATGGCTACTTTTTTTCCCATACATAATATTGTGTGTGGATTATGATTCGATCAAACAGTTTTTATTTATAACGTTCATTAGAGGCTCAATTCACCCCTCTTGAGCTATCATGCACCTAATTAAGAACCGACATCAATTCAATTGTTCAAACGACACTGATTGGAAGGGGAATTAGCATCACTTGTATGGAATAGACAGCCGTACGAAATTATTAAAAAGTAGTGTTACAGTCTATTCCCTAATCTCCACCATACATTATTGTCAAAACTGACACCTAATTAATAAGACACACACCCAATTAATGAGATACATGTGGTATATATCTATATATCTTCCTCCTCAAATAACGATGCCTCTGCGATGGATGTGCAATATTCAAGCAAATTTTTATGTTGTCAACTTTATATACTGTTAACAACCCCACACCCACATTGATATAATGTACTAAAAAAAAAAAAAAAACACGTTTTCACATACATGATGCATATAATACAAGCGTGTTGTCGTGGTCCATTTCTGACCATGCCGTACGGTGTTAGAACAACCATGCATGAAGGCCTGGATGGATTAAATTTCTGCAATTGTATTGATATGCAAAACGATGACAAACTGTGTAGCATATCGTCATTTTCACTTCCCTTGGAAGGATGGCGTGAGCAAAATTATTGGTTTATCGTCCACGAAGGCCTGGATATATATAATCTTGGTTGAAACCGAAGGAAAATTTAGTTTGACTTAAATTAGTAGTTCTAGTTGAGACCATAAACAAATTAGAAAATCTTTATTAATATATTATAAGTATATAGAATGTCCAAAAAGCAATCGGCTAATTTGCTCATGCTCCGAAGAAGTTGGCCACAAATTTCCTCATTAAGTCGGATATTTCATAGAGGTCAAGTACTTCATCTCCAAATTAGAGACCATTTATTTGAATCTGATTTAGGAACTTTTGTATATGTGAAAATAGTAATCAAAATTAACTATAATGTAATATGAATCCAATATCCTACTAAATTAAAAGAAGGGTGAAGTTAGGGGTTTGCATCCCAGATGCACGGGATGCGGCCTCCTTTCTCTTGGACGGTTGATAACCCTCTCCGCTAACTCCCTCAACATAAGGGATCCACGTCTTCCCTAGAATGCAACTATTAACAGCGCCCTTAAAAAAATATATATAAGTAAGCACATTAAAATGTAGGTGTCCAAATCTTCCTATGATACCATATCATGTGGCTTGTCAAGAAGATTTCAAAACAACTATTTGAAACAAAGTTTTTTAAGATATATACTGTTAAAGATTTGTACGATGCTTTGTCCGTGTGTCTTGCATTCATATCCATGTAAAATTAGAAACAAAAATGTTACGTAAATATGGGAAATTGATGGGCTGCAGGTATGAGTTCACCAATGCATGATGATTATTGTTAATTACATATGTCATGTCTTTTCGTGAATAATTAATAATTATGAGTGAATAAAGAGAATCATATTTAAATCACATTCATTTTCATAACTGCGAGTCCATAATGAAATTCAATTAGAAATATCATTTCATTCTGAAAAAATAGCAGTGGGGGCAGAGAGAGGGAGATTGATTTTTTTTTAACACCACCGCGCTTATTATAGAGAGCACTTTTAGAAAGTAAAAACCAAGCAGCATTTAGCCGCATTCCAATTTTAGCGTAACCATCCAAAAACTACATATGAATTAGTGCTTTCCCTTTGTAACAATGAAGAGTGTGGCACGGTAAACAGCCCATTAAAAAATGACACGAAAGCATCCTCTTCCTAGACCAAGTTTGTTATCTTCAGCAGCAGCATTTATAGAGACGGGCTTGTTCCCAATATAAATCATCCATGATTTAGCCTAGGGTTTCGGAAACTCTAACATAGTCAATGTTCTCTAAGAGCAAGAGGTTGTTTAATTTGGACCGTCATGTGCACGTACATAATATATATAATTAAAGAGAAATTCTACATGACTTCACATAAATAGTAATAAATAATTATGCAGTCTTATTTAATAATTTTGACAATTTATTAATTTTTATTATTTTATAAATTCAATCATCTAATAATAAATATTATTTTATAATTACTTTAAAATTATTTAAATTAAGTTACCTAATTTTTTCCATCTATTAAACCCCATGATGCGAGACAAGGTTATTAAAAGATTGGAAGGGAATATTTGGGATTAGAATTTAGAGCGTAATGCAGATTTAGTTTTACGATGTGTATGTATGCACACGTATGAAAGCAAACAAAAAATCCCTCCCTGGTTCTCTCGCCAAACAAGGTCAATGGGTCTACTACGTACATAACAATATAGGCAGTAGCCTATTGCCCTATTACAGTACATTATAATATGTGGAAGATAGAACTTATTAGTACAACAACAACTTATAGCCTTCAGGTTGACCATACAATTGACAAATTGGACTTGATTTGTTTCTTTTTCTTTTAATTCATAATAATTAGTGGTAGGCAAATGCCCTAAATACCACAATTGGATGCATGATTTTTTGAATTATATATATCATTTGATCGCTTTAATACAAACAAATCCGCAAGATCATGCTTGAGTTTTGTCTTTACTTACCACGTACACGAGATGATTAGCAAACGTTTATTCGCTAAATAAATTGTAGAGTAGAGCTTGTCTTCATCAATTTTTGTTTTTGTTTTTTTCCTTTTTTTTAAATAAAAAAAAGAGAACAAAGGAAGAGATATGCTTGTAATAAAATTTTATATTTTATAGCTAATCCAATACCTTTTTTTTAATAATAAATAAAAAATATATTATAAATATATTATTTATTACTCTTGTAAATTGAAATTAATTTAGTCTGATCGTAACTCAATGTCCATTTGAACATAGAAGCGAAAGGCCTCATTATTTTTACTATGAAATTAAAAAATTCATAGATTTTGAAAGATGGAGACAGAGAGAGAAAGAGAAAGAGAAGAGCAGGGAAAAATGACGCAGATAAGGAGGTGTCAATCTCTCTCTAACATATTTTATCCCGTCGTCTACGGGGAATTGAAGCAAAAAAAAGTAAGCGACCATAATGTATCTTTTTTTATGCATTTTCTTTTTGGTGAGAGTTATGACTCGAGAAAGAGAGACCTTGTGTTTTTCTTCTCTAGTGTCATTTTCCAAGATATACTCTCGAGGTGCACCCCTCCCTCGTCAGTCTCAATTCTCAAGCCCACCCAAGTCCCCTCTCTCTCTCTCTCTCCCTGACTCTCTGTAGTCTTTTCCTTTGGGTGATGTTTCTGAATTCCATATATATGTTTTCTAATACATTTATGTATATTTTTTCTTGCCTCTTTAGGGGAGCCCTTCTCTTTCCACCTTTCACTCTCTCTCTCTCTCTCTCTCTATCCCTCTTTCTTGGGCTTGGCTTGTTAGTTTCTTGAAGAAGATTAATGAGAGAGTCCTCTTTGGCTACACTGCTCCTCTCACCTTTATTAACCTCCTTCTTCCTTTTCCTTTATTCTTTAAAGCAATATATAGTCAAGAATACTGCTTTTTTTTTCCCATCTATTCTTATATGGCAAACTAGCAATAATCCCAAATATCTACCCCCACCCCCCTTTTCTCACACACACACAAACAGTTGCAAGCAGATGATGAGAATAGATAAATCAGGAAGACCCACTTACTTAGCTTGACCTTTTTCCTTGTTTTCTAGCTGCCAAGTTAGATTCTCCACAGAAATCCCTTTTATTTTGTTGAAGAATTTTAGTAAAAGACATGCCCTTAGACGGGGTTTTCATTGAAACAACCTCTTCAAACAGCCCAGTTCCTGATCTTTCTCTACACATCAGTCCTCCCAATAGTTCGCCTTCTTCAATGAAATGTAGCAGCAGCAGCAGCAGCATCAGCAATAAGGTAGATACTACAAGTTTCGATCTTTTGAGAAGAGAAATACAGGCGACCACTCTCAACAACCCCAGCAACAGTATTAGCTCCATGACGAGGGCAGATTCTCAAGCTGCTTATACCGAGCTCTCTCTGGCATATCCAGCAGATGCTTTCGATCGAGAAAGACTTACCAAAAGAAGTTTCACAAGTGGCATCAGCCAAAGTGGAACTGAAGATCCAGCCGACAACCCTTTCCAACATAGAAGTGGTCATCGTCATCATCATCATCATCATCATCATCTTTCCCATTCTAATCTACCACAGCTAAATCACATTAATCGTGGGGTTTCACTCCTTGATGTATCGGATGGCTTGAGGCCCATCAAAGGGATTCCAGTCTATCACAACAGGTCTTTTCCTTTTATGCATTTAGACAATTCAAGAGAGAACAACCAAATGCCCTATCCTTCTTCATCTCTGTGCTCTGCTCCTCCGGTTAATTCTCACTTTTCTTCGCCTTATGGTATGGCTGGAGGTTTAGATCCCATGTCTATTCTAAGCTCAGGGGCGCCTAGTCCATCATCTCTGCCTGCGGCATATAACCACCGGCTAGCGGTAACACCAACAACAACAACAACAACAACAACAACAAGGTTTAATGGGTTTTCAATGGATGCTTTGAAATCCCACCAATTGCACCATCATCATCACCACAATCACTATGGAGGGGTTGGATCTGTCGATCAGACTTCTCATGGGTTGATTAGATCAAGGCTTTTGCCTAAGCTCCTCACAAAGAGAAGTATGAGAGCTCCAAGAATGAGATGGACTAGCAGTCTTCACGCTCGATTTGTTCATGCTGTTGAGCTTCTTGGGGGCCATGAAAGTAAAGACTGTGTTTCTACTGTCCTTTTAACTTTTTTTCTCTCTTGCTTCCTCCAGCTCCACCCCATGCCACGACCATCATTCTTGATCATTTTTCCTTTAAAACTTTTTTCTTTTTTTTGGTTTATTGCTGGGTAGGTTTCTAATTGTCTTATGTAGATCAGAAAGAACTCTGCTTTAGATTTGTTTATTCTGTTGACTTGTGTGTGATGCTTTTGACTCGAATTTCTTTTCTGTCATATTGGTTTAGGAGCTACACCAAAGTCCGTTCTGGAGCTCATGGATGTCAAAGATCTTACATTAGCTCATGTAAAGAGCCATTTGCAGGTAAATTAAAGCACAAATTAAAGTGTACTCTCTCTCTATCCCTACACTGAATGTGAGGTCTTATTGGTAATTTAGCCCAATAGCACAGAAGCCAAAGAATGCAGTGAAATTACTGAATAGATGGGTGAATTAAAAGAAATGTCAGAGAGCAACGGGGAACTGGAAATTTCTGAGTAGTCTCAGGCAGACAAGTTTCTGCTTTCTGATGTAATAAGAGACAGAGAGAGAGAGAGAGAGTGGAGGAGTTAGAGAGAGAGAGAAAGAGAGAGAAGAGAATGATAAGAGACAAAAGCAGTCATCATTTCTCAATAATACACCTCTCATTACTGCGTTATCAAAACATCTACCTCGTGATTAACGATGAATCCAAGAAACGCCCAGAAGCCTCCCAGTGTGTCTCTGTGTGTGTGCGTGAGAAAGAGAGAGAGAGAGGGAAAAAAAAGTTCTGAAATTACTGTTTTTTAATTGTTTTTTTTGTTGTCATTTCCTGTTCTAAATTAATTAACTTTTTGTTTTTAGTTTCTTTTACCTCTTATTTTGAATGGTGCTGTTGAGTTTTGTTGACCAATGTATGTTTTCCCCCGATGTCTTTGCAGATGTATAGAACTGTTAAGTCCACTGACAAGCCTGCAGCCTCCTCAGGTAATTCGTATTGCTTAGGCTTCATTTCAGCCCTTATTTTCAGCAGCTTTATTTTCCTTCTCTCCTACCCACTGTTGCTTACATTTATATCTAAAATCTTACATCAATACATTGATTATTTCCAGTTTTTTCAATTAACCCATTTCGAGAATTTTTGTGTCAATTTCATTTACTTGCTCCAAAAAACCCTATTGGGATAAAAGACACTCGATCGATTATCCCACATGCAAGTTACCACCCCATCCATCCATGTAACTCTTAGAGACTTACATCATACACATAAACATTAATGTTCAACTTCAATATATGAGATGATTATCATATATGATGTCTTAGATTGTATGCATCAAAGTGATCAAAAGTATCTAAGAAATTTTCTTGAAGGCCAATCAGATGGATCCGGAGATGATGATGTATGCCCTATGGAAAGCTCAACTGAACACGGCCACCGGCGATTCGCTGATCTAAGAGATGGGTCCGTAGTGCAACAAGAAATCGACTACCCTTCAAGTAACACTTTGTGGAGTAATTCTTCAAGGTATCTGTAAAACACTGGCAAGCTGTCTTACCACTCGAATCTCCCCTGATTGTCTTCTAACTTAAATAGTATATGCTATTTTTCTTAAGGTCAAAAGGAGTTATATATATAGTGGGAAGCTTTCACTTTAATTTCATTTTGTTCCTTTGTCTCCCATGTTAAATTGGATTTTCTTCTGTCCTTCCCGCATAAAAATCATGCTTTGAAAAGAAAGATTTCCTTGCTGACATGAGACGTTGTGTTTTATTAGTGCCGCATGTCACAAAGAAAAGCTGATGCATGATGCTATCAAACGCTAACTAGGATATATAAAGGAAAGCAACCACGGCCAACGCTTTTCCTTTTTCTTTTAACAATATCAGCCATTTGGTATCCCAATTGTCTTGTTCTTAATATTAATCTACTTCTTAATTGTATTCCATTCATTAGCATACTGCTGACTCGTGGCCAAAAGGACCATTCCCTGGACCTAATTGCACCTCCTTTTTCTCATAGTTGAACTTAAAAAATGCTAGATTATCCCATTTCCGATGCTCAATAGGTATCAACTTAGTTCCCTACTTTTCTTGTTAGTATTCCTGCTGTCTCTCATGTCTTCTTCTTTTTCTTTTTCCTTTTTTTTTTTTTTTGTGGTAGTGTCCAATTAATTTTATTCATCAAAGTCAAGGTGCAAAACAAACAAGTTTTCTATATATTGACCATTTTTTGGTGGCATCCTTTTCCATTCTGCAATAGTGCAATCAAAAAAAAATCACAAATACCAAAAAATTTTTATCAATATACAAGAATTTGCTTTATATATATTATGAACGGTAAGATATCATTAATCAAAACAGTGCCATCATACAAAACAAGCTCTTAAAGAATATGCAGAAAAACATTGTAAATGCTTCCTATAATCTTGTTACTATAATTTATTTTAAATTTGTATGTGCAATCTAGGGTTCAGTTTTCTTGTGTCATAATATCAATTACTATATATATATATATATATATATATATATATATAGTGCTTACTATATTTATTCATTTTTTGTAAGTATAACTCACATATTATCTCATACTAGTATTTTTTTGAAAATAGATCTTATTTATTGTGTGATATAATAGTAAGTTATACTTATAAAAAAATGCAAATGAAATTAAGAACCTTATTTTGTTATATCAAACAAGCAGACATATTATTAGACAGTCAACATGCTTAATTTAGTCAAAATTATAAAGCTCTCAATATGATTTTCTTAATCAAAATGGATTACTGAATGAGAATGACTTTTTGTATGTGAAGGGAATGACAGATATAGATGTACAAAAAAAAAAAAAAAAAAAGCCTTCTACATGACTTTGCTTTTTGAAAAGCAATTAAGTTTTGTGTTTACAACTATTGGACAAAAATATGAATGTATCCAATGGTTACAAATGATAAACTCAACTCCATTGTCTTTGACCGGAAGTTTGAACCCAAGAAATTTAGCTCTAGGATCACTACGGCATATTTAAATTAATGCTCATCAGTTGATCATATAATGTTTAATCATCCGAAATTAGTTTAATAAGAAATCAATATTATCTCTAAGCGAGACATTTTAGTAGTTATTAATTTTGAACTTTTAAATTGTAAGTCTCATATTTGGATCCATTGAATGAAAAAAGGAAGAGACCAAAATGGCTCCAAATCTCTTAACAATGAATAAAAAGGAAAAAAGAAGTCAACATTGTATAAAATTGCTTGGTAAAATTGCATTTTTTTACACATCTGTAGGAACTGTCGTTTGCTTTACTCCAATACCTTTCCCAAGGATAAGGAGTTAATTAGAAGTAATTCATCAAGGTTTATTTGGAGCTAAGCCACTAAGATTCTTGCAGCATAACTTTGAGTTTTCTTCCCTTTTTTTTTTTTTTTTTTTTTTGCAATTATTAGTTTGTTTTATGAGCTAGTTTGATATTACTTTTGTGATAAACTGAAACGACTTGAAAGTCTCACCTATCGTATTAGAATGAATAATTCCAGCATACCAGTATATTTTAAATGGTGTAAATTCTTTAAATTTTGATATTTTAGAAATTGATACCTAAAAGTAAAAAGAATTTAGTTGAATTGGATTGAATTGCGTAAAAATTTGTTCATCCTAGACAAATTGTAAAGACAATGTAGGATACTCTCAGTAATTATGAGTTTTGCTTTGTGAAGAAATTGAGCTTTTAGACCACATTTTTGTCCTCTACTTGGTTATTATGAATTTTTTTTCCGTTATTTTTTGAACAGTGAGATGGTAAGTAAGTGGTTAGCTTGTTAGCACTTATCGGAGAGGAGGGTTACCGATCTAAAGACGCGATAGGGGATGCACAGCACCCCAAGAAATAAGCCCCATAAATCTCACGCTTACGTGAGTTTTTAAAAGAAGTGAGACATTAATGAACCCCAAAAGGCTGACAATCACTCGAACTAAGTATATATGTATTCATATTCTCCTAATTGAGTCTGTAGTCTCGTTCCAAAGAAAAAAAAAATCTCAAAATTTCTTAGAGTAGCTAGCAGACAATTCGTTCTTATATGTGTGTATCTGTGCTCATCACCTACATGGCTAGGACCAAGGAAACTGTACAAAGATAATAGTACTATAAGTTGCCAATTAAGCAAATGATGAAATGCGGATACTATGTCTAATCAGTGGCAGAGATATTATTCTTGGTCAGTTCGAATTATTAAAAAGGGAGACAGTCAATTATCATTTTCAACTGCAGTATGTTCAATGCTATCTTAAGGTAAAAAAAAAAGAAACCAATAATTTCTTTTGGTTACATTGTATAAAATTTTTTTTTTTCGAATTTGCAGACTGTGGAAAATATTGCCATTATGATTAATAATAGTGTTCGTAACTTGTTAGTGAGATATGAGCTTGAAGTGGATGGGTTTGTTTCAAAATTTGGTGTTATGTGCATGCATAATAATCGCTTAATTAGGCTGAGAATCACCTATCTAATAATACGAGTACAAGCCAATTAAAACATCTATATGTATATGCATTTCCAGTGGTAGAGAGGCATGGCAGCAAGCGGACTCCAATGACGCGGATGTGCATACGCAAGCGACGTTCCACCCACAACAAGAATCTACACACCAAATTGAGGTATAGAACCTAAAGTCCTAATTCATCTTCTTACAAATTCATTTACATAATGTTTGCAGATACTAGCATCATTCATGCTTACATGCATATTGATGCATTCTAATTTGTATTTTGTGATCCCAATGTTGCAGAAATAGTTTTTACCGTGACATGCTTTAATGAGGTGCAAATTGTAGCTATATTATCCCCAACAGTCTAATTACATAGATACAGAAAAATTGAGACGCGAAACCGACGCACTGTAATTTACCTTTTTTTGTTTCTTCAGCCAAATGTTTAATGTTTATAACAAAAAATGAAAGTATTTTTCTCTTTTTTTTTTTCAAACATTAAGAGAAAAAAGCTATTAATTACAATTCATCAGTTCAGCGTCTCACTTTTTCCATGTCTCCCTACTTTTTCAGCATCCACAAATCACAATTGCCAACGACGTGTTAGTCACTATTACACCTAATTATCTATAATTACAATTGCAGTAAATTTATGAAACAATTGAAATTCACTTCGACAGTAGTGTCAATTGTATGAAATAAGTGGGCTATGTTCATTTCGATATACATTTCAATTCACTTGGACTCTTGCGCGAAATAGAGAATAATAAAATTTCTATACAACGCATGCAGGGGTGCAATGCAACAAGGGCGAAGAGCTACATCATGGGGTATAGTTTGGACAGCAAAAACTTAAATCCAAACTTGGAGTTCACGTTAGGTAGACCGGATTGGCAAGGAAAGCAACATAACTGAACCAAATGGTGTTGTTGTTTGCTTTTGTTTTTTGTGTTGAATTTCTCTTAGTTTATCACAGTCTACATGAGAGTGAATGGTGAATGGTTTTGGATGCATAAAAACAAGTTGATGACAAGGAAAGCTTGAGAGGGTAGCCTATTTCAAATGACACAAGCCACAGTAGCTGAACCTTGAATTCATCTGCAAGTGATGGAGGTGACTGAGCACGAAAACGGGGCAAGAAGGAGTGAGGACCTAATTGCCTCTTCTGCTAAACTGCATAGAATGGGACACAATTTGTGGTTACTATGAGATCATTCAAGAAAGAGAAAGATAGAAAGAAATTGGATATCTGGGTTTTGTTGAAAATGACATTAAACTAGCTTAGCATCATTAAGGGGACAAAGTTTGGGAAACACAAAGCCAAGGCAGCATCCTGCTACTTTGTTCCTGTATTACTGTTTTGTATTTTGATTGTAAAGCAGAGATTGGCTAGTGAAATTATGGAAGTGGCAAGAATTTTGAGATATTGGATGAAATGCAAATTTTCTTAGCGAAATTAGGAAACTAAGATGTCAGGAAGAAAGTTACTTGAGAACCATTGGTGTGGTCCTTACTCGTTTCAGTGGCCAAATTCGGGGTAGCTACAAACCGGCTAGAAACTGATGTGCCTTTACTACTTTAAGACGCAAAACCCAAGTAAGGGTTATGATTTAGTAATGTGCCTCATCGCTTTCAGCTATGATTTGAAGAGAACCAAGACAAACTGATCATTAATGATCTCTTTACACACAGATTGCTCATCTCTATTTTGGGTTCTTGTATGTATACGTGTGAGATTGGTCATTAATCACACAAGTCAATTTGAAGGGACCTTTTTAGGACCATTTAAAATGAGAGCGAGAGAGATCAATCTCATCTTGCGAATCAATTCAATGCTCCTTGGCCGAAAATGTCCTTTGTGCATGAGTTGCTTTCCTTTCCTCTTAGACGTAAGTTGGAATGGTGCGTCCATCTTTGTTTGCAAATGTCACCTTCGAGGCCCAACTATCAATTTAGTTTGTTTATGCAAGTTCATGCTAACTAGCACTTAACAAAATTAAATGACTTTACAAAAATTAATAGGACCCACCAACAAAAAAAAAAAGTTTAACGTAAGAACAAAGTTAAGGTGATCTAACACATGATCTTACGTTTGAAACACAAGATCTCATATTTTAGGTGGGTATCATAATGGTGGGATTGTGCTAACGATTCGGAATTTGCCTTTAAAAGGATTCATCATTAAAATAGGTTTAAAAAAAAAAGTTCTAGAAGGCCATCAGAATTTCAAAGTTGATGAACAGGGCAGTGATTGAAAACATTTGATAATTTTCCTGATTAAAAACAAATTTCTCTTTTTTTTTATGGGGGGGAGAAGGGAGAGGCCTAAGCCAATGGATTAAAGGAAGCTTTACAAGTTAACGAGTCGGGGCCAGTGGACCCTTACAAAATCCTGTTGGATCAAAATCCTGTTGGATCAACTACAATTTTTTCTTTTTTGGTAGTATCAACTACAATTTTAAAAATTGTAGGCACCTCCTCTCTTTTTCGGGCCTGTCCGGGAAATTAACAGGGAAAATGGGCTTTTAAATGAACCGATTACAGCGTCATGCCACCTCCCTTGAAAACAAGCCAGGCCATGCGACTTGGACGTCTCATGTCTGGTCCCGTTCTGGAAGTCAAGCTCCCAGAGGCAAAAAAAACTTTGATTTGACAAAAAATCTATAGGAGCTTTTGGGAGAAATAGTATCTGGGGAGAGAAAAAGAGATGGCAAAGTAGATATATTCCCTTGCAACAAATAATACAACGCCATTAGTATGTACTTTTAAGTTGCATTACAAGAATTCTTCACATTCTTCCAAAACTATAAACAAAACAAGCCACGATCAACTGTCACACACACTATTATGTAGCAACCAGTCTCAAGACACTTTCAACAATAACAAAAACATTTGCAAATACCAAGCAGTAGAAAGATGCCTACATCACTTAATATGTCACTAAACCTCAAATTGATACCTTATCTGGTTCATGATGGCGACGAGTATGCCAAGCAGAAGAGTACGCTGAAATTGCTGATCCAGTCACGCTCAATGAGTGCTTAGCGGCACCCACACTTTTCTTTGTCACCAACCAGACAGTCCAGAAAAATCCAAGCCAACCTGATTCATACAAAATTTCAAACCCCAATCAAATGAAATGATTTTTCATTCACAATATAACTTCTAAACATTAAAC
The DNA here is from genome assembly GCA_037832335.1 of Carallia pectinifolia. Classification (NCBI taxonomy): domain Eukaryota; kingdom Viridiplantae; phylum Streptophyta; class Magnoliopsida; order Malpighiales; family Rhizophoraceae; genus Carallia; species Carallia pectinifolia. Next base: position 13,163,278 of record CM075449.1, read on the forward strand.
ACTCTGATCCAGCTAAAACTATGTATCCCTCAATGAACAAGTAATAATGGCACGATATGAATTTTCATAATCATCATCTCCAGTAGCATGGATACTGACTCAAGAGACATAGATGCCAGATAGAAGCATCAAGCCAATGTTGGCCACCCCCGGGGAGGGGGGGGGGGGGGGGGGGGGGGGGGGGGGGGGGGGGGCGCGGAGGCTGCTGGGTAAAAGTTGATGTTTACTTGACCAGTAAAGACTCAATCACAGCACCAATAAGTTATTACTAATTACAGAAATATGCAAAATTAGCCCAACCTGTGGTGATTTATGCATCACTTGAAAATTAAGGATGCACAGAAGGACTAAATAACAAAAAGCTATGTTTCTATGAAATATAAAAATATCACCAATTGGGGACAGGTTGAGGGTAGATTGTCCGAGATTCCTGGGCATATCATCAGGAAGAGCATCTAAATTCAGGCACAAAGCAAACCAAGATTTAGATACACTGGTCATTATTGGGTACATTTGCATATACTAAATCCTAAACCCAGATACACTCAGGCTTAGCCATGTAGAAATAAAAAGGAAGATGTGAACCAAGAAGGGCTAAAACCAAAATGGTGAGGAATAATTCACACACAGTTAGGCCCTAAAAGTGGTCAGGTTAAAAATGCCAGAACGCGCCCGGGACTAACCATTATAAATTGAGACCTATTTTAACTTAACTTCAAAGAGTCATTCCAAGGGCTTTCCATGGTTCCTATGAAAAAACATGCCAGCCAAAGACGGGTTCTGGTGATCATGAAACAAGCAACTTCTACCCTTCTCTTTGGCATAAATGTGAATGTTTATTTAACTTTTAATTCACAAGGGTTGATCTAAATAAGAATAGGCAAGTCTTGGGGTTTAGAGAGATTCCATTGAAATCTGTAAGATAAAAACATACAGGAGGAATGAAAAGCGCTACTTTGTCTTACCTGCAACTATCAGAACAGCTACAATGGCAGAAATTGTTGCTGTGGAAATGACAAATATGGCAACTGATAATGCGCATATGTAAACAGCAGTTACACTAGCAAAAAAGAGAGCCAGGAAGCCTCCAGCAGCCGCCAAAGAGAAGAGTATAGATACGACAATTGCATTGACAGTGGCAGCCAGAAAGAAAAGCATAAAAACAAGCAGCCCGGTCAAGGAAAGAAGAGCAATGGTCCCGACCTGCAGCATATAACAGAGAATTAAATGAGGAGGCAGAATGCTAAAGAAAAGTAGAAACATCCATCCCCATTCGAAGATGACAGGCAGAGGAAGGCAACGAAGAAGAAAGAAGGAAAATAAAAGACAATGATGATGAACAGCTAAAGAAAGAAAAGAGGGAAACAAATTAAATGAAGAGATGAAAATGTCATCCTTGGATATGCAGAGACTAGCAATAAAATGAAAAGGTTATTCATAAACTAATGAAGGTGAAGAAGAAAAGGATGATAATTGCAGTCACGAGTGAATAACGAAAAGCAAAACTGGAAAAAGGGGGGCAACGGGAGAAAAGAAGGATATCATGTTTGTGAAAAATGACTGAAGTGGACTATGTGAGTATGGATATAGATGTGCCATGAGGGCATATCTTTACGTATTCTGCTTTTTTGGTAGAAATCTTCTAAGAGCATAGTTTACCAACACATAATCATGCAGATAGAGCGAGAGAGAGAGAGATGGGAAGGGGTCTTAATTATACCCAGTCGCGCTCTGGACAAAATAGTTTGAATGACATTAATATACACACAAATAGAAAAACATATGTTCTTGTTATGCGCAAGAATTCCGAATAAAAAGAGCAGCAAAATTTGTTTAATTTCTGTGAGGCAACGTGAAGCAGACAAATTTGAAAATTTTCACATAAGAGTCCTAGATAGAACAGTTAACATAAATTTGTTTTGCATAGAAATGGGGCCTTGATAACACTGTGGTTAATGATTTTCATCCTGTTGAAGATCAATATATGTTGCTTGTGTATTTTACTCTTTGAGGCTCATTTTATGGACTAACTAGAAAATGAATAAACCACCACCTAAAATCCAGAAAACAAAACTCCATGACTCTGCTGGAAGAGAAACCATAAAAGAAATAAAACGGCATCCATTTTAATTACATCAAAATCACTAAGTTGCGACTGCATAAGTTGCACCTTTGTAATTAGAAACCTGCTCACTGCTGTAGTCGAGATCACTAATTCCTATCCGCCGTCTTGATCTCTTTCTCTTGCAAACAACATCCAATTATTGGTTATTCTTCCATGTTAGAGGATTCACTATTGATTGCAATCAAATCTATATGAATTGTAACATAGAGTCCTATTTTGATTGTAAGGATTCTCCAACAACTTGGAAGAGCAAAGTAAGCTCACATATGAATCTCTAAAATGCTGATTTTAGTTTGACATTTGCTAGCTGTCACCCAATAACTTATTTGCCAAAGCTTAAATAATTCCATAGCAGTCAAAGCAAAACGACCAAAGTTCTTCCACCCAGCTACGGTTCTGTAAGCAAGATCATAACTTCCTTCCATTTCCAAGGCTTAAAATAACGCCATAGCAATCAGACCTATTAAAATCGTGCTTATAACCATCTCCCAACTCCTTTTTATCCTTGTTGTCGCCCCTCTTCTTCATAAATAATAATTGATGTGTAGATTTCATATCCCAAATCCTAAATCCAGTTGAAGGAGCTTTTTTGAATTAAATGCATTAAATTGGTAAAAGTAATAAATAAAAAATTTAAAATAGTATATTATAATTAATATTAGTGGAGCTAAGAAGGGGGAGAAAAGTAGAGAGGGAGGGAAAGGGTGCGGACAGAGATGACGAGGAGGGCGCGGAGAGGGCTGCCACGGCGGGTCCAGAGGAGGAGTTTGTGGGCGGTGTTCGCCGAAGCCTCTTTAAGCAGCGGAAGGTTCTCCGAGAGCGCCGTCTTGACCCGGTGAACAAAGGGCTGCGAGCTGCTGCCGGCCTCCGGGAAGAAGATCGTGGACATGATGCCGTGGAGGACGCCTTGAAGCGTGTCCCTCTCCCTATGGACCCATCTCTTATGAGCACTGCTCCTGCTGTTGCTGCTGTTCCTGTCGTCGCCGTTGATTCCCTCCGTTTGTTGTGCTTCTGCCATTTCACATTACAACAGCATCAATAAGAAGCTTGAAATTTTTCTGTGTGCGTGACTACTGTGAGAAAGAAAGATGAAAGTAAGGCATTTGATTGATTTATTTATTTATTTAAGTGGACTGGGACTAATGCTTGGACTGGTTGGAAGGATAGAGTTCAAGAACTTATTGACCGAAACTGTTGGGATGATTTTGATTTGATAATGATATTTTTGGCAGGTGGTTTTGTTTGTTGGGATGCCTTTGACATTCTCCCACTTCCGATTTTTATGCTTTTCCCATTATTATTTTAAAAAAATATTAGTGTTCACACTCTAATATTATACATTTCTATCATATATAATAACGTTCATAATTTTTATAACAATAATTATACTTTTTATAATAAAAATTTATAATTTATTTTTTTTATAAAAAATCTGTATATTATTACAAAAATTATATACATTATTATAAAATAACTGATCATATAATTCAAATATATAATAAATTTGTATAGCTATCCGATGGAGCCCATTTTAGAATATGTGAGTAACAGGATAACGGGCTGGAACGTACATTTGGTGAAAAAAAATGTGAAAGAACTTGAGTTTGTGAAAAAAGTGTTAGAAAGAATTCCATGTTCAAATTTGGGGTTCATTTATTTATATTGTAAAATATTTTATAGAAAACTATTTTCTTTGTCTTTTGTTATTTGTTTTATATATGTGTGTGTACCCGAGCGCGTGCATGTTTTTTGAACAAGAAGTTTCAATCAACGGAAAAATTTGTCTTGATCAACTAAAAATCATAAAGTTTTAGGGAAAAATAACTTTCCCCATTTATTTCAATAAATAACTCAAGGTTGTCAATATCGGGTCCATTGAACCAATATGTTTAATAGATCAAAATTAAATCGATCCAACCAATTTAAAAGATAATTAAATTAATAAAATTGATGTTTATTAATAAATATATATTTATAAAATTAATTAAAAAATAATACTCATAAATAGTGATTGAATTTTTTTTTTTAGAATGAGTATTAATTTTTTAATTATAAAAACAGTTAAAAGTTTTGATAATATTTAAGACTAAATTAAATATTTTAAATAATAATTGAATATAAATTATAATTCAAATAAAATTTAAAATTAAATTTTATTTTTGATTTTTGTGAGTCTAATTCGACTGCTCTGACTAGTATAATTTTAATCAATTTTGACTAATTTTGAACTAATTTGACCAGTTCTGATATTGATCAAGAACTGACCTCAAACTGGATCGGAGACCTAGACAATCACTAATTAAACCGATCAAACCGGATCGGAGACCTAGACAATCACTAATTAAACCGATCAGTCTGGTCCAATTTTTAAAACAAAAAGGATGACTTGTGGGGTCGGGAAGTACATTGAAACGACAGTAAAGAACAGAAACCTGGAACAAAAAACCAACGGCGAAAGAGGCAAGTTATTTCCGGAAATGTTATCTTCTTCGCGAACACACCAACCAAATGGCCAAAGCTGGGAAACAAAACCATAATCTTTTAGCTCACGATGAAAGATGATGGGATAGGCTCCTTATCCCGTTCCCTTATCCCTAGAAATGATAAACTTTCCCGCACAAACTATAAATGAAGTTTTGCACCATTATATTGCTTTTATAAATGTGAACAAAGACCTCATTAACACCTTGGCATACGCATTAGTTTTCACTTATATGGTCACAAGCACACATTTAAACGGCAGTTTAAGGCTGATCACCAGTTTTCAGCGGCTACTGCAAGACAATTCAACAATCCGATTGCACAAGGGGGTCAAAGCTCAAAGGAGGACCTAATAGGAGAAAAGTAATGTGTAATGAAAAGGTGGGAACTTGAACTTCCTTCATAATAAGGCCTGGTGCTTGCTCTCCTGGACCAACTTTAGAAAAAGCCAGGCAGAAAAAACACACGCTTAAGAACTTCTAAATACTTGAAATTATTTAATTGATCTCCTCAAAACCTACGGCGCAGTGGAGAAACTGTAGTGGTGCACACATGGTAGGGTGTATACCAGTACTCTGTAAAATAAGCCTCTGGAGTATTGATTTTCTTTTTCTTTGTGTTGTTTTCTACAAATAATTTCTACGTATGGCAGGACAAGAAAATTGTTATTCATTAACCCTCTTGAGGGCAGGATTTTCACCAGAATTGCCAATTCATGATTGCAGTACAAGAGGCACTGCAACTGGCCCAAGAACCTATGACTTAAAGAATCTGCAATAACATCTGCATTTTCTATCTTTCTAAATAGACCAACTCCAAATCCTGGCAAAAAAAATCACTTACGCAGATTATTTCCACACAGATAACAATGCAGAAATAATAAGCTGCACAAACTTTTGTTGCACCCAGAGATGCTACCTTTCATTTGAAATGCCATCTTGCTAAAAAATGTAGTTCAACACCCACTTAAGCTGAAGCTGCTGGTGCACCATACCAGCAGGGCAACATGCTTGCTCTCAATGCTGGGAGATGCTAGCTATGATGATCATTTGTTTAGTAATTTGGAAATGTTTCAGAATTTTGCGGGGACGGGATCCCCAATTCCGAAGAGGATCAAAATCAAATAGGGGAGGGGATCGGGTTTGCCGTCCCTGTCCCCCACTCTCCCCGTTGCAATCCTTAGAGGGAACAAATGATGTAGCAGACACAGATGATTTCAACCCAAGTAATTCTCTTGTAATTCTCAAATCTATCATACAAATCATACAAGCAACCACAACAGCTAGTAAGTTCGTGTCACATAATCTTTTCCTTGAACAAAGCTAGATCTTGTGAAAACATATTGAATCAAGACCTAGAGAAATCATCAAAACCTCTTTGAGGGGGTTGCTTACCTTTAGAGGTCCATGAGAACTCGTGCATTTAGAAACCAACCTCATAACAAACTTGGATAGTTGTCACACAGACATCCGTAACAGAGTTGTTTGCATGCAAACACCTTATGCTTAGTATAAGATTCCTTCCTTCTGCAAGCTCAAACCGACCACATTCACATTGATGTGGCTTGGAAACATTTCTCTACATTGGACACACTCAAAGTCCAGCAAGTGAAAGGGAGGATTGAATCTTCCTTACAATCTACTACTGTCTACAACAGCTGAGCATGTTTTAAAAGGGATTAAAGAAGCACAAATGTTCAAATCCCATTTTTCTCGCTTAAAAACCCCACTTTCAGCATGCTTCAAACTACAGCACACATGGCCAAAATTTTGCCAGAAAAACTAACCAAGAAGATCGAAAAAGCAGGCACCTTAAAAAATAAAAACCATAGAGCAATTTTACAAAGCGAAGCCCTTCAAGTACTCGGGGTCGCGCTTAGCCCTCTCTTGAAATTTCTTAAACCAGCGGTCCAAAATATCCATGGGCACAATCAATTTGCTACCATCGACACCGCAAAACGACTGCATATAATTGAACAGATTCTCCCCAACTTTCATCGCCAGCCGCTCGATCCTCCTCTCCGCTGTGACATCCAAGGACGGCAGCGACGCCAGGTCCTCCACCGACACGCCGATTTTAGCAGAGAGCGGGGCGGCGCCGGGAGCCGTGAGCTGAAGCTGGCCGTCGGCAGCGCCGGGCTCCGGCCAATTGAGGGAGAGCACGGCGGAAGGGCGGGAGACAGTGACTGCGCCGCAGTATTGGAAGGCGGAGCCGGGGGATTGAACGTAGACGGCTAGGGCTTTGTCGGGTGGGAGAGTAAAGCTGTTTAAGAGGAATATGCAGATTTCCCGGATTTGATCGTACGCCTCACCTGCGCACGTTAGAGAACACCAGTCATCAGTCAGCAGTCACTCACCACTATAAAAGATTAAAACTAACCATTTGTATTTTTGTAGAAAGCAGGGTGCGCAGGAAAGGGGGGGAGAGAGAGAGTTAAGAAGAGAAAACGTACCTACGAAAGTGTTCATGTCGAGGATCCAGTGGAAGGTGTCGATTTGGGAGAAAGCGGAAATGTCCATCGGAAAGCTGCGGTTGGGGAAGACAACGCCGAACATCTCGTTGTTGTTGTTGCTGTTGCTGTTGCTGCGCTGTTTTGTTTGTTATTGTCGATTGGAATTGTGTTGTTTTCGTTTGTGCCTGCTTTAGTTTTGAGGAGGGACTCTTGCTTCTGGCTTGGGGAGGACAAGCGCTTCTTGCTCCCTTGCTGTTATGGTTGTGCTTGCACAGCAGTAAAGAAAGGAGATGGTTCCTGAGCTGCGACGACTGTATTCCAGTAGCATCTAGAAGAATTCTGAATCGCCCCAGTAGAGGATTCCGAAAAAATTACGGAAAGGTCACGGTATTAGTTTGGCTGGTGATTTCTTATATTGGTTCTAGTTGTAACCTTTTTTTCAGTGACGTCCATTTCTTAATAATTAGAAATTTATTTACAGCTTGTTTGGAATTGAAAACGGTTGGGGGAGAAAAAAGTGGATAGAAAGAAAATAATAAAAAAGAAGTGGTGTGAGTAAAAAGAATTTTTCCTTAAGTTATTTAGATAAATAAAAAAATAAAAAAAAGAAGTGATAAGAAAAAAATAAATTATTTGAAAATAATGAGAAAAAAGAAGAAAAGAAAATTTTATTATCACAAATGACATTTATACCTCCAATATTATTTATATATAGTTATTTATGTATAGTTAGAAGAAATTTTACATTTTACTAAATATCTATTAAAAATATATTTGTGTGGTATTTACTGTTAGTATATTTATTGACTTTATATCCAAATTTCACGGGTGCATCTTACATCACTTATCTAATATTATACTATCAATTATGAGTATGAGATTGCACCCACGCCACTTTGCACTGATTAATGGCTATAAATCAACAAATCCATTTCTGTCCAAGTGACAACGTACAGGGCACCAATTGCTCAACTTGGCAAGGCACCAATATTGTATGCTACCGGCAAATAGTGAACACACAATTTTACAACATAAAATGCAAGGACTCGGGCTGATGATAGTTTAGGATTCTTAACATGTACACGCGTAATAAATAGATGGATGTTCATCGCACTCCAAACAAATGGTTAAAGAGTATGATGTAAGATTTCAAATTCTTTAACATTAAAGTGAAAATAAAAAAGATCCATTCAAACTTAACCGTATTTGAATGGTAGTCTCTTTTATAAGAAGTTGAATGAGGACCAACATACTTTAATTCACTTGCAAGTTCACTTCAATAATATATGAGTTCTCTTGTGTATTACCTCCTTGCATGTGTCTTATAGGTATAATCACTATGAGGGTTAAGGCTTAATGATAGTTCAAGCATCTCAAATTATAAAATGAAGTTAAACTTATGTTTGACTCAATACAGTTTTGGGAGAAGTTACTATTTTTTGTGAACAATAAGAAATTCACTCCACAAATTTAGTATAATGGGTCTTCAATATTGAATTGAAGTCAATTAACAAAAAAACAGTCCCTTCACTAGTCAAGTTATCAAACGAGAAATCAAAATTTGAATTTCTTATACTTAGTTTTTAATAATAGTTATTTAGACCAAAATAACAAAATTAGAATACCATCTTCCAATTTCAATTTTCAATGTGCAGTTAAGAACAAATTTACAATTACAATTTCAAAATTTAATTTCAAGCAACTGAATTTATATATGTTACAGAAATTTATGATCCTTATGGTGTCTTTGGATTTGAAAAAAAAAGGTAAGAAAAAAAGTAATGGAAAAGAAAATAATGGGAAAGAATTTTGTAAGCAAAAAAGTTATTTGGATAAGTTAGAAGTATGTGAGAAAATAAATTTGTTGTTTGGATATAATGAAAAAATGAAGGAAAAGAAAGTTATATATATCAAATGACAGTTTTGCCTCAATTTTTTCTACGACAGTGTCTGCAAACTTGTGATGGGGTAGAAAAGTTTAAGGGCTATTTAGTAAGTTCATTTTTTAAATTAGTTTTTTGTATTTTGCCGTACAATGGTGAAAAAAGGAATTATGGGCCCCATTTCCATTTTTCTTTTATCATTAGAATTCTTTCTCACTTTACAGGGTATTCAAATAGTGGAATCAAAGTCATTTGAATTCAATTCTTTCTTATGCAAATCTTTATCCCCAAATTCTCACACATTGTTAAACAAAAGTAAACTATTTAGAATTTCAAACATCATTACATTTATTAAATTTATTTTATACTATTGACTAGATTACCTGGTTGATAGAAATGAGAAAGCAAAGGTCGTACTTTGAAATCCCACCAGGGAGGATTGCAACCATGTGCAGGGCTAAGTCATTGGAACAAACTCGTAGCCTAGTATCAGGCCAACCATACGTTTAGCCTCACCAATAACCTCTAAAGCAACTCAAATCCATACCTTCAACGTGGCAATGAACGAGCTCCTTAAGTTAAGTTAGCTAATCGTTGGACCACTAGAATTGGTGGTATTGACTAGATTACTGAATACTATAAGAATTATCATGGGCTATTATTGCTGGTAACGTGACAGCCATCTATGGCTACCAACAACCACCACGGTAGTAATCAGTGACCGTGCTGGCAAGATAGTTGACCTTTGACTTGGCGATGTAATTCGGTATGTTTAAAAATATAATAATTTGAAAATTAATTATATATACCCAAAAAGATTGAGGCAAATTATTACAATCACATGAGTAGTAAAGATTTCTTTTTAACTAGTGGAATTGGGGGAGAAAATATTTTTTATGCGTGATATTTACTATTAAATATTAATTAATTATATAAATTGGCTCTAGCAATCTCAACAATCACCAACTTTTAAATCTTTTAAATTAATGTTTAGTTATGTGTAAGAGCAGCCAGATTCTATCGCTTCCTTTGAGTTTTTGCTCACCAGGTAATAAACTTGTTTGGCATTATGGTCGTAGTGGTTGTTACACTATTCAAAGTGCATACAAGCTGACTTAATATTTGGTCTATGATAATTTTGCTTCTTCTCCATACCCTTATGGTGGCCTAAAGTGTTGGAATTATTTATGGGGTCTTAAAATCCTAGGAAAAGTCAAATATTTTCTTTGGCGTACATGTAAAGGTTTTGTTGTTATAGGTACCTATCTTCTTTAGAAGGGAATTCAGTTGGATCCTACTTGCACAATTTGTGGAGAAGCACTAATAATCATCTCCCACACCCTCCTCACATCTTATAAAGCGTCAAAAGTGTGGTTTGCAAGTCCTTTGGGAGCTCAGATGCGTGACATTGTACAAGATGATTTTATAGCGTGGATTGATGGATTATTGGGTGATTGTGACACTAATATAGTTAAGTTGGCCCTAAGTAATATGGAAAACTTGAAATATGCTAGTCAAGGAAGCAAAAGTTGTGGATATAAGGGCACTGGTGCACTTGGCGTTATATCTCTATTGGGACTTTAAAAAAGAGCTGAAAATTAAGGAGCCTTCTCACCAATTTGAGTCCTCCTGGGTTGAACCCCTCCAAATGATGGTATTGTGAAGGCAGACGATGATGCTTCTTGGGGTGTTAAAGTAGGCAATTTGGGACTTGTTTTTAGGGGTCATAACTTGTTACGGATGCCTCTAATTGTAAAAATAAAAACAAATTACCGTATTTGTATAACCGAGGAGACACGGTATTTAAGTTGGTCATTAATACTTTATCTCCTACAATAAAATGGTAGGTCATTTAAATTGGCTTTGATTTGATAACTTGGCCATTTAATTGTCCTTCAAAATGCACAAGGATGAATAGTTGTATAATAGACATTTATATAGTCATTTGGTGTAGTTTAAAAAATCATCGAGACTATCAGAGGGATTTAAAGAAAATGTAGCTCTTTTAGTTTAGGATCCCGCACTCTCTACATGTTTGGTGTGTGAGAGAGACAAGTATAATAGCTCTTTTGTTATTTGGTGTATGTGAGGTTTTGTATTTATTTATACAAAAAGAGTGAGTGTCAATTCGAGTGTATTACACTTTTGTGTATTATAAGCTTTTAAAGGGACACCATAACATCTCTTATTTGTTTTGTTAGTAAATATTCTCAGTCTCTCTTTGCCCGTGAACGTAAACTATAAGCCAAGCACATAATTTTGTGCATCTATTTATTTGTTTCTTAGTACCTTATTTATTCTGTTGCATCTAATTTCGTGCTTCCGCTGCCCATTTGCTCAACAAATTGGCATCAGAGCTATTTAGTTTTGTTCTTGAGGGGTCTGAATATAACGTCCACAAAATTTAAAATTGAGAAGTTTGATTGCAAAATCATTTTTTTGTTGTTGGCAAGTCAAGATTTATGCTATCTTGACTAAAACTAGTTTAGAAATGCTTTATTGTGTACAAAAAAAAAAAAAAAAAGCCTAAGACTACGACTGCAAATCAGAAAAATAAGATGGATACAAATGCGATCGCTACAATGTACTGTATTTACCTAATAAAGTTTTGCGTGAAGTCATGCACGAAAAGACAGCTCTGAGATTACAGAAGAAATTAGAGTCTTTGTCTAAGACTAAATCTCTCACTAATGTACTGCACTTGAAGCATTACCTATATATGCTTCATATAGCAGAAGGCACACCAATCAAGTCCCGTCTCAATGAGTTCAATTCCATTATTATAGATCTCGAATCTATTGATATCGAGATCCAAGAAGAAAACGTTTTGTAGTTTTTATGTTTCTTACCTCATTTTTATAGGAATTTTCAAGACTCTGTTTTATAGTAAAGAGACCATTTCCCTCGCAGATGTTAAACCAAAACTTTTTCTAAAGAGCTGATTGATCAAGAACTATCTAGTGAGAGATATGACAGTTTAGTAGATGATTTGCTCGCAAGAGACAAGTTCAAAGATGCAGGCCCAACAGTGACAATTTCGAATTGAGAAGGTGATTCTGGTGCCAAGGTTCTTGTTGTTTCAACCAGTGACAGTGTAAGATCCAAATCTAGATGGATCTTAGACTCTAGTTATTCCCACCATATAACTTAAAATAAGAAGTGGTTTTTCATTTATAAATTAGTTGAAGGTGGTGTTGTATTTGTAGGGAATAATACATCTTGTTTTATTGTTGAAAATGGTACCGTTTAGATCAAAATGTTTGTCGGGACAATGAGAACTCTCTATGATGTATGACACACTTTGGATCTAAAAGGGAAAATCATCTCTTTGAGTGCCCTTGATACTATTGGGTACGTGCTTTCAGCTCAAGGTAAAGTTTTGAAAATTATCAAATATTCTCTAATTTTTTTGGAAGCTAATAAAGTTGAAGGTCTTTATGTGTTGAAAGCATGGTTGTGAAAACCGGACCGGACCGGTCGGTCCGACAGGTTGAACCGGTGACCGGCCGGTGATCCGGTCCAGTTCAAGGCAAAAATTAACCGAAACTTGGATCGGTCAGAACCGGTCAAAACCGGACCGGTCCAATCGGTCCAAATAAAATATAAAAATTTAAAAATTTTAATTTGATCCCAAAGTTTGTTTAAATTATAATTTGAACTCTAAGTTTATTAAAATTTTCAATTTAGTCCTAAATTTATCAAAACTTTCAATTTAATCCTTAAAACTAAAAAAATTAATATTTAATTACTACATATATATATATATATATATTATTTATTTAAATTACTTTTATACATATATATATTATTAAATACCGGTTCAAATACCGGTTCGACCGGTTGAACGTTGACCCACTAATGTTTCCGGTTCGATATTCGATCCAGTTCTGACAACCTTGGTTGAAAGGTGTCTTTGTTGCAGGTGGAGCTGGGGGTATTTTGTCTTGTTCATTAATGGATTATGGTAATATTCTAATGGTCAAGTTTAAGCCTTCTGTTGGATCTAATATAAATTAAAAGGTTTTATGAAGTCCTTAGAGAATACTTGTTAGAGGGAATTTTTTTTTTTTTGTTGTTACCTAACTCAATTCAAGTTAAGGTAGAGATTTGTTACGAGTGCCTCCAATTGTAATAATAATAAAAATGGTTGCATTTTTATGACCGAGAAGATAAGGTATTTAAGTACGTCATTAATGCCTTATTTCCTACAATGAAATGGTAGGCCATTTAAGTTTGCCTTGGTTTGATAAATTAGCCATTTAATTGGCCTTTAAAATACGCAGAGACAAATGATTATATAATAGCGATTTGGTACAGTTTCAAAAACCACCAAGATAATCATAAGGATTTAAAGTAAATATAGCTCTTTTACTTTATGATCCCGAACTCTTTGTATGTTTGGTGTGTGAGAGGGATAAGAGTATAATAGCTCTTTTGTTATTTGGTGTATGTGAGGTTTTGTATCTATTTCTACAAAAAGAACGAGTGTCAATTTGGGTATATTGGGGTTTTGGGTATTGCGAACTTTTAAAGTGATACTGTAATATCTCTTATTTGCTTTTAGTAAATATTCTTTGTATGCCTTGGCCTGTAGACATAGGCTATAAGCTGAACCACGTAATTCCTTGCATTCATTTGTTCTTTTCTTTCTACCTTGTCTATTTTGTTGTGTCTATTTCCGTGCTTCCACCGCCCATTTGCACAACATACCTATCTTCCTTTAAACTAAGAATTTGATTGGTTCTTATGCATTGAAGGTCCTTGAAATTATGGCACTTCAGGAAGCATTGTTTCAAGCAAGAAAACAAGCTTTGTCATCTTTAGAGCTTGAATCCAACTGTCTCATGGTAGTAAAAACAATTCAAGCACCACTCCATGATGATTTTATTGTGGGTTTGTAGGTGGCTGATATTAGATCCCTCTCGAATGAGTTCTCTTATTTTCTATTTCTCATATTAGCAAATTTTCTTATTGGTATTGCTCATACTATTGTTAAGTTTGTTTTATTTAGTGGTAGGGAAGTCTTATGGTCCCAAGATGCTATCCCTAATGTCTCCTCTCTCATTGCTTGTGTTGGCTCTTGAATAATGATGATGACTACCTCCTTCTAAAAAAAAACAAGTTTTAAATTTTGAGAAAAGCATTTAAAGAAAGAGAAAAACCACATTCTTGATGATCCACTTTAGTTCAAGTGGTTGAAGGTGTATCTTTAATTGTGAGGTCTAGGGTTCGAACCTCAGTCTTTTCTCTTATCTATACCCCTCTCTAGTGATTGGCTTTCATTTCCTTATAAACCCAAAAAAGAAAAAGACAAAAAAAAAAAAGAAAAAAAAATTCCTTACAAAGCGGCCTGCAAGCAAACTAACTCAAAATAACCTAACAAAAAATGACCCAAATTTAAACTGGACTTGGAAAACGTTACAATATTGTAAAACTTTATTTGAAAAAATAAAACTAATTTATCATATCTAATATACAATATTTTATTTGTGAAGCTAAGAGAAAATTTTTTCTCAGCTTTCCCTTATTTGTGACAAGGCATTAATAAGAAATGAATAAATTATTATGAATAATCACGCAAAAAAGGTAAATGGATATATGGATATAATTGAGTTAATAAATTTTGGTAATTTTTTTGAGAGCAATAAATTTTGGTAATTAAGTAAGCTTTTAACATATTAATTATTATACGTATACACTACACATACACATAACCAATAATTGTGATTACGAAATTGCGAAAAGGTAGGTAAGCGTTGGCTAATTAAAGTGAATCAATCTAATCGGTAAATAAAAGGAAAGGCCTATAACTGATTTTCATAATTTTAGGTGTCTTGATATATTTTGGCAAAAATTCCTTAATTACTGGGATTGATTAACAATAATTATTGATTCTGTTTAAATTTGAGAATGATTAAGATTAACAGGAAGAAGCAAATATTCAAATAAGGATATATAAGAGAGTGATTATAACATGACTATCATATTTTTTAATTTTTATATTTTCAATTGCATATAAATTTTTTTTTAAAAAAAAATTCATTTCTGTATGCACTTTAAAATAAAGTTTGAGATTATAGCATGACCATTATATCTTTTTGGTTTTTACATTTTCAATTGTATACAATATTCTTAGTTTTAATATTCATTTCCATAAGTAGTTAAAACTTAGTTAAATTTATTTTCAATTTTAATATTGAAAATTTTATTTTTTTAAGTAAAAGTACATAAAAACAAATATTTAACACACGCAAAGTGCAGACTAAATTCTAGTATACAATATTATATTTCGTATTTCATTTAGCTTCCCCTTGTTCCAAGATTTTCTATAAATGTCATTAACTTCCTAATATGTGTTATTGTTTGTTAGTCTAGAGATAAACAGGATACTAAGTTATTGATGACCCAATTTTGTGAAAGACAATTGCAAAATGGTTAAAAAATATAGTCAGCTAATAACTTCCAGTCATTGGTAACTTCCTAATACTATATTTGAGGAGTTGAGAGTTTCCCTTTTTTAAGTTTTCTTATAAATATCGTTGACTTCCTAATATGTAATATTGTTTCAAGCTTTTTAGTAACTGATTGAAAAAAAAAAAAAAATCAATGTAGAACATGAAGTTAAAAGTTTGGTCATAGTGGTTATTAGTGTCTTTCTACAATTTTGATTCACACACATAAGGATTAAAGTAATTAAGAAAAGCTTCATAGGAAAGCTTAAATTAAAAAAAAAAAAAAAAGAGTGAACAGAAATTTATTTTTAAAAATACACATAATTTGGATATTAATTCACGGTTAAATTCATAGTCTATTATGATTTAAAAAATTGGATGTGTTAAAATTAAAGTAGAAATGAAAAGACAAACCAATTTTCATAACCTATATTACGAAAAATAAGATAGTAACAATCAAACTAGAAAAACTAACGAAAAGAAAGTCAATAAGAAAATAAAACATTAATCTCCTTAATCATAAGAAAGAAAGTAACAGAAGAAAGATAACTGTTAATGGTCAAATTTGACAGTAATGGGTATAACCAATAACAAAATATTAATTCCCTAAATTTCGTAATATCCAATTTCCTCATTTGAGATGATTGATGGCCGGAAGAAAAATAGCTACTAAAAGTAAAACTTGAAAAAGTAATTGAAAGAAAATAAATAGCAAAATAAGATATTAACAGCTACAATTATAAGTTTAATTGTATAA
This sequence comes from Carallia pectinifolia, assembly GCA_037832335.1. NCBI lineage: Eukaryota > Viridiplantae > Streptophyta > Magnoliopsida > Malpighiales > Rhizophoraceae > Carallia > Carallia pectinifolia. Next base: position 13,179,428 of record CM075449.1, read on the forward strand.
CAAATAACAATTCATTAATTCTCCAAAAATGAAAGAATTTGTTTGGATTGAAAAAAATTGAAAATAACAAAAATAACTTGTGATTATTTAAAATATAAAAAGGGCATAAGTTAAAACAATATAAATCAATTAAAATTTTGTAAAAGAAAAATTTTAACCTGCATTCCACGCGGACTAAATTTTAGTTATTTAATATTTTGTTGAACTTTTATTTATTACTTAATATTTCCTTCATTTATTTGTGACATTAAGTAAGATATGATTAATTTACTTTTTCTGTTGTTTTTTTATTTTTATATATTATATATATACATCACAATTCGGTTAGCTACTTATAAAATTTGAATGGATTAACTAAAATTTCCTTTTACTTTAGTTTGGTACAGTCGGCTAACCAAAAATTTTCCATTTTTACGAACACCATTTACTTTGATTTGGTTTGGTCGGTGAACCATAAATTTTCAACTTTTTTTTTTTCAAACACCCTAAAAGAAAGGGCCTAGCATAGAAGTTTGAATCGTTCAATTGTCTCATTTGATGGCGAGCATTACGCAAAAGTGATGCATTGGTCCATCTAAAAAGAAAGCGAGATAACCGTAAACTCGCTCCTCTTTGGACAGTTACCACCTGATCTTCTCTCTTTAGTTTCTCTACGTACATCTTCCTTTACGATGGCTTTATCCACGACTGCATTGGACAATGAGGCCTCCCTCCACTCCACCTTCGCCTCTCGATATGTTCGAGCCTCTCTTCCAAGGTAATTAGTAATCTCTCTCTAGAGATTTTTGTTTTTTCTTTGTTTTTGAATTCTCGTTTTAAGTAAGTTGATATGTCAATGGTGGCTCTGCTAAGAAAAAAGAATTAATCGCAATTACGTAATAAATATATTACAACGTATGTTTGATATGAACAGGTTCAAAATGGCACAGAAGTCCATCCCGAAGGAGGCAGCATTTCAGATCATCAACGACGAGCTGATGCTGGATGGTAATCCAAGGCTTAACCTGGCATCTTTTGTTACTACATGGATGGAGCCAGAGTGCGACAAGCTTATCATGGCTGCTGTCAACAAGAACTACGTTGACATGGACGAGTACCCGGTTACCACCGAGTTGCAGGTAAGTTGAATTTCTCCTAATAAACATATGTAACTGATTTTTTTAAAAAAAATATTAGTGTCATGAATGTTCGTGTCTTGGATAGTGTTTTGATTGAAACTAAAATTGATATTTTTGAAATAATACTATTAATTTTTATATTTCAAAAACTATCAGTATTATTTCAAAAATATTAATTTTAATTTAAATAGGAATATCACTCAAAACAATAATACCCAGAATATATATTAATGGTCAATTTTTTATGGTAAAGCAATTTTTACTAGCAAAACTCTAGATAGCTGGCACGGTTTTCATTTTGGTGGGCTTCGCTTGCTTCATGTCCACCATAAGCTAATTATCTATCTAGTTTATTATTAATTAACAGGGCTTTATGAATTTCTTAAATCTCCTTTAAACTATAATTTTCTGGGTATCCCCTTCTTACCACAAAACCGAAGCTTGCTCATGTTAGGCGTCGTTACATTACATTAGTTACACTCTACAGAGATGGATTAAGAGACCTATATATGGATTTTGTGCCATACAATACTTAAATGAAAGATTGATTTAATTGGTTCGGCTTAAGGCATCACCATTGCATACAGAATCGATGTGTGAACATGATTGCTCACCTATTCAACGCACCACTTGGAGAGTCAGAGGCTGCGGTTGGAGTAGGCACTGTTGGATCGTCCGAGGCAATAATGCTAGCAGGCTTGGCTTTCAAAAGAAAATGGCAGAACAGGAGGAAAGCGGAGGGCAAGCCATTTGATAAGCCCAACATTGTCACTGGCGCCAATGTTCAGGTACTCTATGCAATATATTTATATTTATATAGTCTGTGATTTCAAAGGCCTTCTTATAATTTCTTACTATATGCACAGGTCTGTTGGGAGAAATTTGCACGATACTTCGAGGTGGAGTTGAAAGAGGTAAAGCTTAGAGATGATTATTTTGTGATGGACCCCGAGAAAGCGGTAGAAATGGTTGATGAGAATACAATCTGCGTTGCCGCTATCCTTGGCTCCACCCTGAATGGAGAATTCGAAGATGTAAAGCTCTTGAATGGACTCTTGACTGAAAAGAACAAGAAAACTGGGTAAGCATGTATCCCTCCTTCTGCTATGACAGTAGCAATAGACTTGTTGGTAGATTTTTAAACTATTAATTAGGAGAAAGTAACTTGCACATTACCTAGCTTAAAATCCTGCTATCAATTTCGAGGAAACAAACTTCATAATCAAAATGGATAATGTGATGAGGCCTTAGCCTGATGTAAAGATGAGATTCCAGGATCAAGAAATTGTAGGAAGAGACATAGAGAGAGGGAAAGTGGGGGGAAGCAAGCAAGATTTGCAATGTAATTTACTTGCATGTAGTGACATTTCAAGTACAGATGGGATACTCCAATTCATGTGGATGCTGCAAGCGGTGGCTTCATAGCACCATTTCTATACCCGGAACTTGAGTGGGATTTCCGGTTGCCATTAGTCAAGAGCATCAACGTTAGTGGTCACAAGTATGGACTTGTGTATGCTGGGATTGGTTGGGTCATTTGGAGGAGCAAAGAAGATTTGCCTGAAGAGCTCATCTTCCATATCAATTATCTTGGAGCTGATCAGCCCACTTTCACCCTCAATTTTTCTAAAGGTACTTCTTACCACCATCCTTTTTTCTTTTTTTGATCTTATTTTCGTCACCTTTCATCAAAATGTTCACTCCATGTATTGCAGGTTCAAGTCAGGTTATTGCCCAATACTATCAACTAATTCGTTTGGGCTACGAGGTAAGTCCATTGCCTTTTTTTGTGTCCATAAGTAAATTTATTGAACCTGAACTATATAATAACAGTAGGTCGTTCATTTTGCACAAGTCCCTCATCGTCTTCCCAGCATCTGTGCTTGAAAGTGAGATCAGTTCATTACATATTCAAGAAGAAAAATGACACAACGATTTGATATCATTTCTTGTCCAATCTGATACATCTTGTTAATCTCTGTTTGGTATATGGGAAAAGTAGATAACTCTTGTTTATATGTGGCAGGGCTACAAAAATGTCATGGAAAATTGTAGAGACAATATGGTGGTACTTAAAGAAGGACTGGAAAAGACAGGACGTTTCAACATAGTGTCCAAGGACATTGGAGTCCCACTGGTAGCCTTTTCTTTGAAGGACAATAAGTCCCACAGCGAATTCGAGTTATCTGACCTGTTGCGGAGGTTCGGATGGATTGTTCCTGCGTACACCATGCCGCCGGACGCCCAGCACGTGACGGTGCTCCGGGTAGTCGTGAGAGAAGACTTCTCGCACACCCTTGCAGAGCGCCTTGTCAGGGACATCGAGAAAGTTTTGCATGAGCTTGACACCATGCCGTCCAGACTCTCTGCCAAAATAATCACCACCGTTGCTGGGGACGGTGACCAAGAGAAGAATGCTGCCATAATTATGAAAAAGACCCCTATGGACAGACAGAGGGAGGTAACTACAGTCTGGAGGAAGTTTGTAATGGAGAAGAGAAAGATGAACGGTGTTTGTTAGAAAACAAAGGAGTGTCAGGAAAGAGTTCCAATTTTGTAGGAACCTGACAGGGTGTGGCGAGCGGATCAATAAGACTGACATATAGATTAGATGACCGCATTCCAGAGTTGCATAATTCACAATCAATTGTGAAGTTGTTTGCATGAAGTCATTTCGAAAGTATTTTTCAAATTCAAGCAGAAACAAGGTCATTCTGGAGATGAATTGTGTTAAAAATAAAGAAGAAACTATGTGAGAAGTATTGATTGATTTCTAGAATTATAGCTCGATTACATCCAAATATACAAATCTTTATAATTTATTGATTGCTAGTACCTTACTTGATCACATTCAAATCTCCATAATAGTATAATTCTCTAACAAATTGGATTTCTAGAGCTTCGTGAATGTCTTGGCCTTCAGTGCCCCAATATGGAAACTTCTTCAAAGATTAGTCACAGTGAACTGGTAAATAAATTTCCAGGCCTTTTAGAAAGTGGCAAAGCACAGCAAAGAAAACTAGTTTTTATAATGTAATATAAGCCAAGTCATTTCACAAAATACTCTCCGATTATGTAATTCTGATGACACAGTTTAATTTATGAAGTACTGCAAGTAGTAGAAGTCCATTCCTCGAATAACAAGCATCAAAGGTACATTCGGATGATGACGGGCATGGCCAGTGAATGCCTTCCTTACCTATGTAAAATCCATGAAGAAATGGTGCAGAGCATAATAGCCCCTGAATGGACCATAACAAAACATACAGCAAAGATGAACATAACACACCCAACATAGTCATAATTAAATAAAATACTGACATCATCGTCATTAATATCAACTCTTAACAAACACCATTCATCTTCTTCCTCTCCATGACAAACTTCCTCCAGACTGTAGTGATCTCCCTTTGGGTCTCCAGAGCAGTCTTCTTTACGACTACAGTGTCATTCTTTTCTTTCTGTTCAATCTTGGCACTGATCTTGGCTGGCAGTGTATCAAGTTCATGGCAAACCTTCTCAATGTCAAGGACAAGGCGCTCAGCCAGCGTGCGCGAAAAGTCTTCTCTGATGACTACCCGAAGCACAGTGACGTGCTGGGCATCAGGAGGCATGGTATATGCAGGAACAATCCAACCAAAGCGCCTTAACATATCTGAAATCTCGAACTCATTGTGCATGCTGTTGTCTTTCAAGGAAAAGGCTACCAGCGGCACCCCATTGTCTTTCGAAACAATGTTGAAGCGCCCTGTCTTCTCTAGCCCTTCTTTCAGCACTATCATGTTGTCTCTGCAGTTCTCCATGATGTTCTTATATCCCTCAAAGCCTAAGCGAATGAGCTGGTAGTATTGAGCAATAACTTGGCTAGAACCTGCAAGAGAAGAGTTAAAAAGGAACATCAACAAGGAGGATGGCCACAAGTGCCTTCAGCCCACCGGCATTACTAAAGACGGAGAAAGGTTGGCAGAAGATGTACCTTTGGAGAAGTTGAGGGTGAAAGTGGGTTGATCGGCTCCAAGATAGTTAATGTGGAAGATGAGTTCTTCAGGCAAGTCCTCTTTGCTCCTCCAAATGACCCAGCCAACACCTGCATAGACTAATCCGTACTTGTGCCCACTAACATTGATGCTCTTCACCAATGGTAATCGGAAGTCCCACTCAAGTTCTGGGTAAATAAACGGTGCAATAAAGCCACCACTTGCTGCATCCACATGGATTGGAGTATCCCATCTAGCAAGACAAAAGACAATTTTGTCCGCTAAGTTTTAGTTCTAATTTTGGACACTTTGCTGCTAAAAGAGAAAAAAAAAATCCGGAAATAACTGAAGTGTAGTAGATATGATCTAAGTTTCTTTAAAAAAAGATCAGAGATGTTTACCCAGTTCGCTTATTCTTTTCTGTCAAGAGTTCATTTAAGAGCTTTACATCTTCAAATTCTCCATTAAGAGTGGAGCCAAGGATAGCAGCAACACAAATTGTGTTCTCGTCAACCATTTCCACCGCTTTCACGGGGTCCATTACATAATAACCATCTCTGAGCTTCACCTCTTTCAACTCCACCTCAAAGTACCTTGCAAATTTCTCCCAACATACCTGACAGAATGTGGCATTTTAAAGGCATGAAATGTTTCGAGCTAATAACCATAGCATTATTCACTTGCATTACTAACTACAACAATTACATTAGTATAGTCCAAAGTGCAATTCTTAATATAACGATAACGATAAGGTTGTATACATATGACATTTCTGACAGTTCCACAGTATAGGAGCCTTGGACACTGGAACACCATTTTTTTCTACTTGTGTCAGTGCTTTCTGTTTGCAATGCAACCGCGGTTCATTCAATTATTTTCAAATTCAATTCAGTTGAATTCTAATTATGAATTTCCTTTGTTTTGTGCAGTGCCAATCAAGCATGCCACAGCTAAGCATGTTACCGAGAACTAAAGCATCAAGAAATTTTGAGCACCTGAACATTGGCTCCGGTGACGATGTTGGGCTTATCATAAGGCTTTCCCTCAGCTTTTCTCCTGTTCTGCCACTTTCTCTTGAAGGCTAAACCAGCCAACATTATTGCCTCCGAGGATCCCACCGTCCCCACCCCAACTGCAGCTTCTGAGTCCCCAAGTGGCGCATTAAACAGGTGAGCTATCATGTTAACACATCGGTTCTGTAACAAAACATTCATGAATTTCTCATGAAAGTCTTTCTTCAAAGCACAATGTAAGGGGAACTCATTTTCAAAATGAAAATAATTTTCCGAACATGTCGACTGATATATGTGCAATGGTTGTTATATAAATATATTTTCACTAGTAAGGGTACCATGTCCAAACAGCAAAAGAGGATCTGTGTTATAACTACGATCTGTTAATTTTTTTCAATTAGCAGGAACGAGAGTACAATGCCAACTTGAAGACGTTTTGAAACAAAATTTCCTTCAACCTAGAATTCTGGCTTAGAATAATCGGTCATTTCCAAAGGAAAGGACCAAATAGGGACTCGATCTTGTCGATTTTCCAATTTTTACTTCATTATTATTATTATTATTGATTAAAAAAAAACAACAAAGGAAATCCAAAGAACAAAACTAGCCAAAGCAGGGAAAGAAAACTAAAAATTCCGGTGATCTAAGCATTTCTAGCTCAGTAAAGCCAGAATATATTTGGCAGCCCACACAACACAAGCATGAAGAGACTTGAGAATAAATTTAACTCCCGATCGTGGGTAGGCGTCAGCCTAACATACAGGAGTTAAATTTCGGTCTGGTCCACATCTTTCCTCTCTCTCTGCTTGCCCAAATTTGGGCTCACGGTCACTTAGGCCACATACCAAAAAAAAAAAAAAGTTGATTCCCGGCCATGAGACACAACATCATCTCACCTCAGATCACATTTGAACTTAATTATTACATAAAATGAAAGAATTTGACACAAGGTTAGAACAATCCAAGTTGGATACTATTTAATTGTAAAAAAAAGAATTTTATCGCGAGTATATCAATAATAAAATCTACAAGTAGATGTCAGAATAATTCTTATTTGTTAGAGTCTCGTTCAACCACCCTAAAAAAGTATATCCATCATCTGAACATTAAAGGAGCCGAGCATGACTCTGCTAGTAGAGACCACAGCGATTGTTGAACCGTGCACTTAATGTCGCGCATCACTTTTTACACTTAAGAGCCACCCAGCTTCTACTAGGGGAAAGCGCAGGTGTAAGGGTTCTAACCCAAATCGTCAGTGTAAAAATACACTGATTTATCACTGAGTTACCACCTCGAATGATTGTTATACATATATTTGAATTGTGCATTTTTTGCAGTGCGATTTTTATACGCAGAAAATTTTTTATTTTGATAAAAAAACTAATGTCACTGACAAGAAAAATCCTGCCAATCTGTCCAGGCAATGCACAATTCACATATCGCCAAAAATAGACTTGCTCCTCGTTTCTTTTTTGGGCCAAAAATAGACTTGCTCGTTATGTTCTTTCTATTGTGGATCTTTTTTGAACCAATTCTACTGTCAATCTCAAACATTAAGAAGTGGGTAAGGCGGGCAATGGACACAGAATACCTCACTTGTTTTTTCAAAGGGATACCCAACTTTTCGCTAGTAATTACATGATGGACCGCAATACATGGTGGACCACAATTCATGGAGTACCGAAAATTGGCTTTTCGAAACTTGCGCGAGCCAATCAAGCAAATCATGCCGATGTAATTGAGCAGTCAATGGCCTAGCATCTACGCTTTGGCTCTGGGGACCCATTGTACATCATGCTATTTATGTACATATCTAACTCAATATATTCAACCGTGACAAATTTGAGAATTTTAACTATATTTTTTTGTGTTAAAAATAAGAAGATAGAAGCGTTATTATACAGTCGCTAGGTGATATCAACACCGAATTCCATGAAGAGCATACCTAAGGTTCAATAAATTTCACCAAACAATACACGACATATATTTAATCTCACCAAACTCTTAACAAAGATTTAAACTTAAAATTTCATAATCACCGAAGGGAATTTTATAATTACCAGATCACAATTACCGTGATATACCTTTAACTATATTAATGATAAATAATGCTATAGTTGTTGGCCTTTTTCATAATCAAACGTTTGATAATATTTAAGATTATTATCATGTTATTCTAGTTGAGAAGACCTAATTTTAGTTAACAGTAAAGAGAAAAGGAGGTGAATATGTGACATTCGGTTCTTTGTATAATCATAGTACAGTTTGTAAAAAAAAGTCTCCGTGTGTCTCTTTCTATTAAGAAAGAAAACAAAAAAGTGGCAGACGTGAGAACTTAGAAACCGGTCTCACAGGGTACCATGAGAAACCCACAGCTTATCTTCGTTTCAAACCGCGTTTTCACTTTATCTGTCTCTCTTGGACGTCACTATTGCCGACTGATTCCTTTATGAGCACGAAGGGCCCCAAAAATTGGACTTTTCTTTTCGTAGAAGGCCGAAATTCAATTTTTCTTTTTTTTTTTTTTTTTTTTTTTTTTTTTTTTGAGAACAGCCAAAATTCAATTCATGCTTGCATATGTATACGACCGACAGACAGCGAAGATGAGTGTTAGTTTTTGGTTCTAATTTTCCGGGCAAGTGCCAACGCCTATTCTAGGGTGCTTTATATTACAACGTTGACGAACTGCATAACACAGGAATATTCTTATTTAAAAGACAAACAAAAAAATGTTTACACAAAAAAAAAAGGGTATGGCTTTACCCTAGACAATATAATTTCTTTATAGATAATTGTAAGAGTCTCATCATAATAGTTATAGAGAATGAGATTAGTATCAAAAAATAATAAAAATTTCATGTTTTTTTTCGTAACTAAACTTTAAATGTACGAAGTAATGTATTTAATTTACTTAGTATTACCCTAACCTTGATTTAAAAGGAAAATTCAATTTCCTTTTACTAAAAAAAAACTTTCTACTACATATGCTTATCATATGCATATTTTCTATATCTTTCTAATTTTTCCCTAATTGTAATTACTCGTCATAAATGTAAATCAATAACTCATACTTTCTAGAAATATTTTTTAGAAAATAACAAAATAATTATCTTAAACTTTTCAATTAAAAATCTAACAACAATATGCTTCTATGTTTTATGCCTTGTTTTTATAAGATAAATCATTGGACAGTGGCCAATTTAAATTCAAGAAATAATGTCACCAATTAAGACTTCCATGCCTTCAATCTCGGCGACAGCCAAAAAGTCAGGAATTGAATGGATGGCCTACAAGAACTCAGCATGCTTCTCTCTTGGCTACTTTTTCCACCTAATACGTTACATCATACGTCGGGCTAAACAATTTGAGACTATAGAAGCAGATGGTCTCTGATTGGAATTCTCTTACATTTGTTTGGGAAAATAAAGAGGGAAGAGAGGAATGTGTGAAGAATAAATTCTTGGAAAGTATAGTGAAAGTAAAGAAAGTTAAAAATATTGTGTTTGAAAATTAGTGAAAAAATAAGATGAAAGAAAATAATATATATATAATACTAAATTTGTCTATAAAAAATAATAATAAAAAAAGACCCTTAAGGGCATAAAAGTAGTTATAATTTAAAAAAAAAAACAAAAAAAAAAATAGACAAGAGAAGAGGGAAACAAACTCTGATGGGGGCCAAGGATTGCGCCCCATGCCCCGCAATAATTCCACTGGACATTTTGTGTTCCCAAACACACCATGTACAATACCCAATTCTTCTCTATTCCTTCCTTGCTCCTAGTTTTCCTGATTCCCAAACATAGGCTTAGTGGTAGGATCTCTTAAACAGTCAAGTAATGGCAGTCCTTTCAAATTTTGAACGGATTTGATCGCCGTGCGGTCGGTTCAATTAGTTGACCTAATCCAAATCAATCGTGGGGTCGCTGGGCCGTTCAGGTCGGGTTTATCAGATTTAATAAGTCTGGAGTATACTCTTCACCAAGTCAGTGTCATGCAGGAAAAGGGGAATAATATTATGAGCGCTGTATATGTATATGTTTCAGGCTTTTTGTCATAAGAAATATTTTGAATAAAATTATAATTATAATTTTTAAAATAGCAACTGATATTTTTGAAATATAAAAATAATAAATATTAAAAAAATATCAATATTCATTTTAAAAATAATAACTTCTGTTCTAATCGAGATAAATTTCAAAATAAAAATTATTCAAACATTAGCTTTTATTCTAATATCATAGGCTACCCAGACAGACACGCCATCCAATTTGGCACTGGCGTAAGAGGGCATGGGCGTATAACCAGGTGATTATTTTCATGTTTGATCACTACTCCACACGCAATGGCGTTTACGGATAAGGATCACCCCCAGAAAACTTAATTGTCTTGTAGAAACAGACATATTGGACACGGCAATTGCACCCGTAAACTAATGATGATAGTTACGTTAAAAACAATTTTCATATTGTTGATATGAATTGTCGTTATTTTTCGTTTGTGCTGGCTTAATGTAGATCAAAAAGGGATTTTTTTTTTTCCCCTTTTTGGGGCATTATCTTTTGTGGGTTGGAGGTTGGGAGTTGGAGGGAAGGAGCTCTTGAAAGACACCTTCATGTGCAATTTAATAAACAATTGAAATTTGATCATAAAAAAAAAAAAAACAATTGAACAGATTTTTTTTTAGGTCAACAAACAATTGAGCCGATTGAATACTTAAGCTGTAAACACTTATACATAGCAAAAGATACTCCAAAAAGCTAGCAGGGCTGAGCATGACTGATAGATTGCTTAACGTGGAATCCAATCTGGAAAAGAAAATTAATGGTGTTTTTTGTTCAGAAGGACCCAGAAGTTGATAATATCTTTCTTTGGTTGAACTTTCAAATGTTTGACATTATGCTTCCCCTTAAGCGTAAGAAAAGGGCACGAAAAGTAAAGCAAGTGTTCCATCATCATTCTTATAATGGAAGCTTCTTTCTGCTCTCTCTCTCTCTCTCTCTGTCTCCCTCCCTCCCTCCCTCCACCCATTAATTCCCTTGACTCGTGGGGGATATTAGTTTCAACTCAAACCAACGAACAGTAAAAAGTGTATTAATATATAAATATAAATTAAAAAGACACTAAATAAATATTCAATTTTTCTTAATTTATATCACTTTAATTTTATTTTAATTCTAATTAATATACACCCACCAGTCCCTTCCTGGCACCAAGTCCACTTTCGGAAAAGTTAGGGGCCAACCCAGCCAGCAGCCAGCAGCCCTTGGAGTCTTAGGAGCCAATCAAGTTGCACGCCTACCTATTTTAACTTATACTTTTTGTGTTTTTTTTTTTTTTCAATTGGCTGCCATTGGAGAGGCTCTAGAATCAGTGGATAGAGTTCATTGGTACTAATACTTCTATCGAACAACATACACACGTAAAAAAATATATATATTAAAAAAATTGCAGTACAATTAACTAATTAAATTATAGTGTAATTAAACGATTATTATTTATATAACAGTTTTTTTTTATAAAATATAATTTTTTTATTCTATAATTTAATCGATTAATTACACTATAATTTTGTTGGACTTTTTTTTTTTTTTCGATGCGTGTAATTGGACTTTACTTCTATTTATTGAAATATTAATCCTAAAAAAATGGGTGAAAGTTACAAGAAGGGAAGAGTTAACCTACATCATGGTCCAACAGAGATAATTATAAGAAAAATCTTCTAGCTAAATCTAAATCTAAAGGCATATTCGCCACTTTTTGATTCCTAAATTTAAGCAACGTTCATTTACGGAGAACAAAAGAGACAGGCCCAGATAAAATAGAAGAGGGTCATTAGCTGACACGTTTAAAAAGATACACAGTTAATATAACGATATGCAATAATTTATCTATTTTTTAATTTTAAAATTTAATTAATTTTTCATAATCTAATAATTCAAATTACTACATGTCTAATGCATTTTCACTCACGTGCATCCACTTATCTTTTTCCAAAATTGAAAGGCTGTGTTCATATCTTTTAATAATTAAGTGTTACCGTCAGATCAAAAATAAAATAAAATTAAGTGTTAATAGCAGCTGCCTAGAATGCCATCGATCCAATTTAGCTAATAATAATCCAGTAAAGCAAACTTCATCCAATACCAAGAAAATGTGGGTGCAATAAATGGAATTGATTTTTTTTTTTTTTTAAAAAAAAAAAAGGGGACTTGCCTGCAACTCTGTGGTGACAGGATACTCATCCATGTCAACATAGTTTTTGTTAATGGATGCCATCATAAGCTTGTCACACTCAGGCTCCATCCAAGTGGTCACGAACGATGCCAAGTTAAGCCTTGGATTCCCATCCAGCATCAGCTCATCGTTTATGATCTGGTACGCTGCCTCCTTCGGGATCGAGTTCTCCGGCATCCTGAACCTGCAGATCCCCATCGTTGACTTTTTTTCTTTTGTTTTTTAAATGTGTGGAGTTTCAAAAATGGCAGAAAAAATTACCATTACATGTAACTTACCTAGGGAGTGACGTTCTAACATAACGAGAAGCGAATGTTGAGTGGACGGACACATCGGACTCGGAGGCTGTCTTGGAAAGAACCATAGCGGATGGTGGTGGTGGTCACCGCTGAGACGGGCAGAGAAGAAAAAAAATTTAAAGGAGATAGAGATATATTATGATACAACTGAAGGAGTCCAAGAAAGTTTAGTTGAGGTGAGACATAAGATCTTGAGGGGGAGTTATATATAGACAAGAGGAAGAAATAATAATTATTAATTCATCTAAATCACATTATTAATTAAAAAAAAGTTAGGTGACTTAAATAATTATAAAGTATTATAAATTATTAAATAATTAAATTTATGTATAAATAAAAATAAAAAAAATTGTTAAATATTATTAGATAAAATTATATAATTATTTATTATTATTTATGTAAAGCCACTTAATACGTATTATTCTATTAAAATGTAAATTTTATATGATATGTATTAAAAAGATATTTTAAAAAAATAAAAATTTTAAAAAATTAATATAATTATATTTTATTAATAAACAGTCAAAGTTTATTGATGGACTCAAGCTACACAATTAAATTGTACAATAGGTGACGGAAACTTTTTCCCAATTATTATACTTTGCTTTATTTTCGCAAAATTGTTTTTTTCCGCAAGATTTTTGCAAGATTGGATGTCCGCGTATTGGAACATGTAACGATGCTTCCTGCCGCCAATTCCATCATGGCAAATCATGTTCGTCTACAGCTGTACATAAGTCGTGGGGACAATTGAAAACCAGGGTGAGTAATTACTATTTAATTACATATGATGACAAGTTGACAACAAATTATTTCTTTGGTTGCTTTGTGTACTTTGGCCTTCCGTAAAGTTGTGTTCCCTTAAACAAATAGTTGTTTTCGATCTATTAATAGTTTTTTTTTTGATAGGTCGATCTATTAATAGTTAATTGGTCATGCGTTGAGTTTTGGCAACTATTGTTTTAATTTTCGGTCTTTGCTATCTCTTTCTAACCAAAAAAAGAAAAAACCGGTTAATTCTGCATATCAAAAAGTTCATGGCAATGTTATTTTATTAAGTGAATTTTCTAATTTGACTTTTGTAAAAAATTTCAACGCTAACCTATCAACTAACACTATATTTGAATGGAGAGAAAGTCAGTAAAAAAAATAAATAGAAAATAATACAGTAATTACGATATTATGATTGATAAAAAATAAATGATTAGAAAATTGTGAGAAAGAAAATAAATAATAATTTGTAAGAGAAAAAGTAAAAAATAGTTGTTTGGATTGATAGAAAATAAATAAAAATTAAAATAAATAGAAAATATTTTCCTTTTATTTTCCTTTCTTCTTCCAGCGAAAAATGCCTAAATGTAAGAAAGAAAAAAATTTAGAGGAAACACAATTGAAATGAAATAGATACTAAATCGGATATGTAAGACATAAAATTCGGATATGCACCATTATTGTAATTCAAATATTAATCACACTATAGGGTTACCTACAATGGCTCAAAAGTACTACTAAGCTCATTTTATTTGAGTCCAACTCAAGCAGTCCAGTAGCAGTAGTCTCGCAGTTTTAATAAACATGTGTCTCAAGGTTACTCTGTACGCTAAGCAGCTACTCCCAACAAGTTTTCATCTCAAATACTCTTCGTAAATCTTTATGTTTTTCTTTTTTGCCTTCCGATCCAGCCTACTTTATGTGGGCCGCGTCTATGGACTGGGTTTGAAAATATAACCATTATTAGTTGACTCCATGGTAATTAGAATTGGACCGGACCGGCCTGTTTAATCGGTTAAATCGGTGACCGGTCCTAAGTCCAGTCCGGTTTAGGCTTAAAAAAAGGATACAGAACGAACCGAAAAAAATCGGTCAAAAACTGTAAAAACTGGTCAAAAACCAAGAAAACCGGTAAAAAATCGAACCAGTTGAACCAGTTTAATTTAAACAAAAAAATTTTAAATTATAATTTCACCCAAAATTTTATCTAAATTATAATTAAAATTCTAATTTTAACTAAAAATTTTAATTTAGTGCTCAATTGATTAAAATTTTTAATTTAATCTTTAAAACTAAAAAAATTAATATTTAACCAATATTTATAAATATTATTTTTTCAATTAATTTTTATAAATTATATTTTGTTAAATATACTAATTGTAATATCCTTAATGTATGTAAATATCAATACAATTCTTAAAATACATTTTATTTTAAATATTTATCATCATTCTTATATAATATAACATTTTATATAATTATATAAGCTATATAAAAATTTAATTTTTATATATTTAATATTAAATACCGATTTTTACCGGTTCAACCACGGTTATACCGGTCGAACTAGTTGAACCTTAAATCACTAATCTTTCCGATTTAGTGACCTGTTCGGTTTTTAAAATATTGGTTGACTCCCAATACATGGCTTTTTCGTATTTATAAAAAAATTATTTTTGTTTGTATTTTATTTAAAATTATTTGAAAAAGACTTAAATTTTAAGTATCATACTTTTTTATAAATAATATGAAAAAATAATAGCACAAAAATAAATATTGCTATATTAAATTTCTTTAATTGGTCAACTGAGCTTTCTTTTATTATCATTTTGTCTACAGTACTTACTATTGGTTGAATAATGACAATCGGAGTAATGGTTGGTGCGATTTTTAGCGGGAATGTGGCCGATTTCCGTGGTCGGAGAAGAGTCAAGTCCTTTTTTGTTTTTTTTTTTTTTTTAATTTTCTTTAATAATGCATATTTGTATTGCGTGAGTTTGAACATATGAGTGAATAATCGTTAATATGATTTAAATAAATTATACTACGTGTTATATCATATTTGAATAAATTGAATTGTTAATTATAATTGTTACTAAAGATGAAATGAGATTTTTTGAGAAGATGAAATTTATTAATAGTTATATGATTTAAATCTTAATTTCTTACAAGTGTGAAATTAATGTGACATAGTATTGAGCTGAATTGAATAATTAGAAATAACAAGAATGTACAATGTTAAATAATTTTATATTTTATTTATTATATACAATTTTCGATAACAATTAATTTGTTAGATATAATTCTAATATACTAAAGTTTTATTTTAAAACTGTACTATGTTAGTATTTCAACATTAGCATGCTTGAATTTCAAACTATAATTATTATTCTAATTAATATGGAAGTCTTACAATATTTTAGAATTAAAAAGGAGATCTGGTTGATTTGTGAGTTTCTAATATTCCTATAATTAAACACACACCGTCACGTAAGCAATACCATAGGCAACAACTTAGGGGCCGTTTGGAGTGATTTAAGTTTTCTGTTTTCTGTTTATTTTTCACAAAAAAAACAGAAAACATGTTTGTTATTGATTCTGTTTTCTGTTTTTTGTTAGAAAGTTAAAAGTGTTTTTCAAAGAAATAAACAGATTGGGAAAACAATAAAAATAGCTTTCCGATTTTATTTTTCACTTTTTTTCTATACTTTCTCTGACAACTTTTTCTCTCTCTATCCACCCTCTTTATCATATCTCTCTTTACTCATCCTCTCTCTATCCCTCTATATTTTTTCTCTCACTACTCTTTCTCTCTCTACCCTCTATCTCCTTTTCTATCTCTACCATTCTCTCTCTACCCTCTCTCCCCCTTTTCTGTCTTTATCATTCTCTCTCTACCCTCTCTCCCCTTTTTCTATCTCTACCATTCTCTCTCTACCCTCTCTCTCTCTCTTTTCTCTCTCTACTCATTCTTTCTCTACCCTCTTTCTCTTTTTTCTCTTTCTACCATTATCTCTACCAATTCTCCCTCTACCCACTCTCTCTCTCTCCTTTTTCTCCCTCAACCATTCTCTCTACTCATTCTCTCTGTGCTCCCTCTCTCTCTCTCATTTTTCTCTCTCTACCATTCTTTCTTTTTTTTTTACTTTATCATTCTCTCTACTCGTTCTCTCTCTGCCCTCCCTCTCTCTCTCTTTTCTCTCTACCATTCTCTGTCTACCCATATTCTCTCTCCTTTTTGTTACCCTACTATTATCTCTCCACTCTCTCTTTCTTCTTTTTCTCTCTCTATCTAGACTCTCTCTCTTTTTTCTTGTTTTACCATTCTCTCTACTCATTCTCTCTCTACGCTCTCTCTCTCATTTTTCTCTCTTTATCATTCTCTGTACTCGTTCTTTCTATACTCTCTCTCTCTTTTCTCTCTCTGTCATTTTCTCTACTCATTCTCTCTCTACCTTCTCTCTCTCATTTTTCTCTCTCTACTATTCTATTTACTCATTCTTTCTCTACCCTTTCTCTTTCTGTCATTCTCTCTACTCATTCTCTTTCTTCTCTCATTCTCTCTCCTTTTTCTCTCTCTACCATTCTCTCTACTCATTCTCTCTCTACCCTCTTTCTTTCTCTCTCTCTCTTTCTCTCGCTCCCATTTTTCTCTTCATATTTATACTTTTTTTACCATTTCTCTCACCATCCTTTTTCTATCTATTTTTTTATTCTTATAAAAAAAAATTGATAGTAATAAACACAAAAATTCAACAAACAGTAAAAACAAAAAACAGAAAATAAAAAA
The DNA here is from genome assembly GCA_037832335.1 of Carallia pectinifolia. NCBI lineage: Eukaryota > Viridiplantae > Streptophyta > Magnoliopsida > Malpighiales > Rhizophoraceae > Carallia > Carallia pectinifolia. The sequence goes on from CM075449.1 coordinate 13,196,633, forward strand.
TAGAAATAAAAAACTGACAGCGTCTCCAAACGGACCCTTAGTTTTCGCTTTGTTTCTGTAATCTATATACTACTAATAATAGACCCACACGACGTATGGGTTATTATAATAATTGTGAAGTGTATTTATATTTATATTTTTTTTTAGAAGCGATAAACAAAAAGAGGAATTTAGGAGTAATTTTTTTCCTTTCTGTAGAGATTTTTTTATTGTTTTTCATTAATTATGCATATTCGGTTGCATGAGTTTCAAATAATGAATAATCATTAAAAAAGAATTGAGTAAACTAAAATACATGGTAGATCATAATTGACTAAACTGAGTTTATAACTATAATTATTACTATAGATAATATCATAATCTTCGAGAATCAACTAATATTTTTAGAACTCAAATTCTAAATTCACAAAAGTTCATAATAATATGAAATATTATTGAAACTAAATTGAATAATAACAATAAATAATGTCTTTTTCATATTTATTTCATTATACAGAATTCTCTACAATGATTAATTCGCTAGAATTGAATTATCCTTGGCTAGAATTGAATTAAGTAAGAGATAATATTTAATTATATGTAAGTCTTAAGCATGTTGAGTGTAATTCAGGTTAAAAAGGGTCTCTCACGCCTCACTAATCTCCTTTTCCTCCTCTCTGTTAGCATCCTTAAACCCCGCTAGCCACAGCTACTCTCTTTTTCCTCCGCCTGATAATTAGAACAATATTTCTTCTTATATTTTCTCTTAATTTTGCCTTCTTTCTCTCCCTCTTTTTGAGCGAAAATACACTTTTCTTCCACGTTAGTCAAACAATTTTAGTTAAAATTCAATTTACACAATCATGAACAATCATATATTTAATTAAGTCATGTGAACAATTATTTACATACTTTTAAATTCCACGTAACACAAATAAGCATAATTAAGAATAATAAAATAAAAAAGAAAAAAATCTAAAAAAGAAAAAAACTATTCTTTAAATTCCTCTTAGAGAAGAAAAAAAATCTAACTTTTTTACAATTAATATTCAAAATTTAAGTCTTTCTTTGTTTTTTCTATTACAACACAAACAAAAATACATTATTTTAGTACATAATAAACCTGCACATCCTACTAGTCTAATACTAATATATTCATATGAGGATGCCCGTATCATGGTCCAAAACTGCAATAAGTATCTTAAAGAAGAGAACTACAGGTTGAATCTATTAGAGATGTATACTAAAAGAATTCACATAAAACATAATCTCGTTTGTCTATTAAAAGGTTGATTTAATTATCAACTACATAATGAGGTAGTTCTCACCTCTCACAAACTTGTACACTCCCTTCCCAGATTAGGATCTAAAGCTTCTAAAATAAAAGTATAAACACTAACTATTGGAGTAATCCCTGAAAGGCGTATAAAATATTTTTCATAACCATTTTTTCAAAGATCGGCTGCCTGCTTTAATGATGTGTTTAGATTGTAGAAAATTGTGAGAAAAAAAGTTGTTTGGATAGATAAAAAAATTGTGAGAAAGAAAATGAGTAAACAAATTGTGAGAGAAAAAAATGTGAGAAAAAAAAATTTAGATAAATGAGAAAGTTATTAGAAAAAAAATGATATGATTGTAAATAATATTTTTTCTTATATGTTCTCACGCTTTTTTTATTAAAAAAAAAAAGCGTTTGGCCGGGGGCCGGCGGGCCGTTAAGAGTCATTACCACTTTATTAATACTAAAGATTAAGTTCATGTCTTTTAAAAAAAAAATACAAGTAAAAACATATTGCTTAACAAACATGATAAATTTTTGTATTGACCAAATTTGTACATCTATATATGAGGATGTCTATATTATGGTACATTAATATTATAGAATCGAATTAATAAGAGTCTAATGTAATTTTTGAATATTGAAATTTAGTGTAAAAAATTATTATGGTCCACTAATGCAATTACATATCTTCTTGAAGAAGGGACAATACTAATATATTTATATGAGGATGTTCGTATACGGTCCACTAAATTTTTTTGGTGAAAGTTTATGGTCCATTAATGCAATAAGATATCTTGACGAAGAGAACTACAGGTTGAATCTGTCAAAGATGTGTACTCAAAGCATCCACATATATAATATATTTCAGCCATTTTTTCGGAGGTCAGCTGCTTGCCACGAGGCCCGGCGACCCTCGCGTAGTTGGAGTCACTACCACCTTGTTGATATAAAAAGATTAGGATCCTGTCTTTTTAGATTTGTTAGCTTCGATAAAGAAATTCCTGTTCATATCAAATACTTGCAAACGAGGTGGGTCCTAACTCTTTTTTTTTTCTTTTATTATTTTCTTAAGAGAGGGTGAAATTTCATATTTCCGTGAAAGTGAATAGGAGAGAGATGTAGAAGAGGAGGTTGACCTTAACCTCCACTCAGGCATAGAGCTAATGAATTAATTGATCTAGTTAGTCTGTTCAAACCGATAACCGTTAGATCTAAATCAAACTATAAAAGTGGTTGCTTAAGGAACGGGAAAACAAATTTCTAGTCAATTTTTTTTTAAATTGTGTTTTATTATCGTTTATATTTCAACAAATAGCTTATTCAATCTTCATTTCCATCCATTTTCCCAGTTCAATAAAATCTTATCTTCGACGAAATACATTGTCAATTAGTCTTTTTGACTTTTATATCGGAAAGCTTTTCCCATTAGTGCCACATAACACACCAGTCCATTCTTGTTGAATGTGGGATTGCCATAGTCTTTTTTTTTTTTTTTGGGATACAAGAAATAGCTATTCCATCAAAGAAAGCGACTGAGGAAGAGGCAGGAGAAGGGAAGGCGAGAGAGTGAAGAAGGATTAATCTTAATTGGACACAAATTATAAATTATGGGACATACAACAAAACTATTAAAAATGGGAAACCTAAAAAGGATCTTTTGTTTGATTCATTGAAACCAATGATAATAAGAAAATGTAGAACATAGAGTACTAATGAAAATAAAATGAGCTTGCTCTAAAAAAAAAAAAAAAAACAGAGAGTTTGATAATTTACCCATAAATTAAAGAAATAAAAAAAAAATATCATTCATAGCCAAGTAAGTGTAAGCACCAATTGTAGATAATTTAAAGAGTCATGTACTTATAATACAATTAGTTGGAATATTTTATTAAAACCTGCCAATTTTGTATTTGAGTTCTATCAGCTCTCTTGTCATTTTGTAGCTTTTAGGTCTCCCTTGTAATAATAATAAAAAAAAAACAGAGATAATTTGATACATAATTTGGATATATCAACCTAAACTTTCCAATATTTCAAGTAAGAAGTGTGGTGTGTTAATCATTAATTAGAATGTCAAATGAAAATAAATAAACACCAATTATATCTTTGCTTTCAAAATGCATTAAAAGTGTGCATGTCGACCAACTTTACTCTTTTGCTGTTCGTTGAAAAATGTTTTTGTGTAAAATTAGATTGGTATTTCCCTTGCTTGTGGGCAACATATTGTAGCAAAAAAAAAGTAAAAGTGAATAAATAAATTTAACAAAAAGGAAAATTGAATAAAAATTTTCATTGTAATAGCATATCACGTTATATTGGCAACAAAAACAATGTTTGCTGTGTTTACTTATTTTCTAAGTAATTCATTTATAATTTTATATAATACAGATTTATTTTATTATTTTATTATTTTAAACAAATTCCATTTAATTTTTTATTTTTTACTTATATAAGAAATTGAGTTAATTTAATTTAAATTTTAAGTAAGTTAAATTAGAAATTTCAATTAGAGAAAGGACACATATATAAAATTTTTTTCTTAAACGTATTTTGTCTACACAAATCTTATAGTCTCATGTATTTCTTTGAGACATGGGGCAGCAGCGATGATTTTTGAAACGATAACACATCTCTTATGCTGGATCACCTGGATCTGTTTAGTGCAAACGAGGGTGACAATGCAGAGGTTGCAGGTGCCATTGCTTTGGAGCTTGGTGAGTGGCAAAATGTCTCAACATTTCCTGCTTTTTACTTTTAACCCTGCTGAGTAAATAAGTGAACAATTCTTCACACTTACCTTTTTTTTTTTTTATATGACCCGTGTGCAGAGTGACATGCAATTCATTTTCTAAAACAGGAAGATAGAGTAGCCAACATGAACTTAACACTGAGGCAATGCTACCTTCAGACCTTAAAGGGGTTCAGATTTCTAGAATGGGGTTGTTGGAAAATATATTTATAGATAGCTACATTAGTTTCTTGCTTTAAGAAAAGAAGTAAATTACAGTTGTGATTAAAGAGGCATGACTCTTTATGGAAGAGAAGTGACCTTTATTGGGAAGAGACATAACCTTTGTAGGAAAAGATATGACTTTTAGTATGAAGAGTTGTGTCTGTTCATGGAAAAAGAGATGATTCTTCAGGAAGGAGATAGTACTTTTCACAAGTGTCTGTCCAAAGTTTATAAATAGGATGCCTCTTTTGCCTAATAGTTGTTAATATTATGATGCATTCATTCACCTAAAAGTTCTTTTCTTCTTACACTTGAAAAATTCTTATTAGGGGATTTAGAGGAGTTGCTATCTGTAAACCCAAAGTTTTGTAAATCCTGAAGTGATTCGTCATAAATCCTGCAGCAATTTGGAAGGGGACAAACATCACTTTAAAGACAGTGATTATTCATGATACAAAACCTATTTGATTCCTACTCAATTTTCCTAACAATTTTAAAGTGAAGTTCACGATGGAGTCCATGAGAGAATCTGTGACAGCAACAATGCCTACTGCAATCAATGCTATGAATCAAGATGTAGTTTTGCTTGAGAGATTTGATGGGTTAAATTATAATCGTTGGAAAGATAAAATTATGTTTGTATTGACAAAACATAAGGTTGACTATATTTTGGATCCTAATTTGGCTAAATTTCCTGCTCCAAAAGAAGATGACACATAGGCCATCAAGTTAGAATGCAATAAAAGGGAAGATGATGAGGTGCTGTACAGAGGACATATTCTTAACACTCTATCAGATCGACTCTACGATTTGTATGCTTCTGTCAAGTCTCCAAAAGACATATGAACTGCATTGGAAAATAAGTACATCAACGAAAAATAAGGTGTAGACAAATTTCTTCCTCTTAAATATTTTGAATATACAATGGTGGAAATCTATCTATAATGGATTAAGTACATAAATTGCAAATTCTTGTGTAAAAACTCAAGGACAACAAAACTGATATATCTGAACCACTTTAAGTGTGGGCTATCATAGCCAAGTTACCTCCTAGTTGAAATGATTACAGAAAGAAATATCTACATATAACAGAGAATATTACTATAGAATACTCATAAAACATTTGTGAATTGAGGAGGAAACTCAAATTCGTGAAAAGAAACATTTTGTTATATCCAGTTCTAAGGTGAACAATATTGAGTCTAACACAAGAGTACATAATAATTCTGGTGGAAGAAAGAGGAAATATCTTGAGACAAATAACTCCAACAAGTCAAAAGGTAGAATCTGTTATCATTGTAGAAAAAAAGGGGCATATCAAATGTGAGTGCAGATTTCTTAAGAAATTGAATAAGGACAATGCTAATAATGCTAATATGGTTGAACAAGAACCAGCAGAAATAATTGCAATGACTCAGATTGCACATTGACATGATTACTGAACTTCATATGGCTGCTATGACCAAGTCTGATGACAGGTGGTATGATTCTAGGGCTATTATTCATGTCTACAACAATAAATCTTTTTTCAAAGAATTTGAAGAGATAACAGAAAGACAAGAAGTGCTTATGGGGAAATCAAAACACAGCAAAGGGTTTTGGAAATGGAAGCGTTGAACTTCAATTTTCTTCGGGGAAGAAACTCATTCTTACTAATGTACTATTTTTTCCTGAAATTAGAAAGAATCTCGTGTCTGTCAATTTGTTAGGAAAAAAAGGTCTTAAAGCAGTGTTAGAATCTGATAAATTAATCTTGTCTAGGAATGAAGTATTTGTTGGAAAAGGATACTAATGTGATGGGATGTACAAATTCAGTATTAATAAAAATAAAAATAATTCTATTTATATTGTTGAGTCTTCTTCTACTTTATGACATGAACATCTAGCACATATTAATTATAATTCTATAAGGTGTACGTCTAAACATAGATTGGTTTTTTATGATCATGATAATGAAGAAAAATGTGAAATATGCATCCAAGCAAAAATGACTAAGAAACCTTTCCCTAGAGTAAACAGACATATAAAATTATTAGATATTGTGCATTCTGATATTTGTGAATTAAATGACATATTAACAAGATGAGGAAATAGATACTTTATAACATTTATAGATGATTCTTCTAGGTATACACATATTTATTTGATGAAAAGTAAAGATCAAGCCTTTGACATGTTTAAATGTTACAAATTTATTGTTGAAAATAAAAAAGGCAAGAAAATAAAGATCTTGCAAAGTGATAGAGGGGGGTGAATATTTTCCTGCAGAATTTATACAGTTTTGTGAGGAAAATGGAATTATACACCAAACTAGTGCTCCGTATAGCCCACAACAAAATGGGTTGGCGGAAAGAAAAAATAGAATATTAGTAGACATGACAAATGCCATGATATTAAGAGCTGGATTGCCATTAAAATTGTGGGGAGAAGCTATACTAACAGCTTCTTTTTTAGACAATAGAATACCCTCCAAGAAGTTTAAAACTTCTCCATACGAATTATAGAATAAAAGAAGACCACATTTGACTTATATAAGAGTATGGGGATGTTTGGCATTTTACTGAGTACTAGATCCAAAAAGGACAAAGATAGGTCCTAAAGCACTAAAAAGTGTGTTTGTGGGTTATGCTGGAAATTCTAAAGCCTATAGGCTTTTGGATTTGGATTCTAATGTGATTGTAGAATCAAGACATGTTAATTTCTTGGAAAATAAATTTTGTAAAGATTCTAACAATGTTGTAGTACCCACTTCACAAGAAACTAGTGCAAGTAACAGTGTTAATCATGACAGTAAACTTGATGTTACTTCTACTAGCCTTAAGAGAAAAAGTCTTGAAGTTCCTTTGGAACCTAGGAGAAGTCACAGAACTAGAAAATAGAAAATATTTGGTTCTGATTTTGTATCTTTCTATTGTTTTCTTAATTGAAGGCAATAGGACAAAATTGATTAATAAAATACCCATATTACTTAATATCAAGGATGATCCAAAGAAATTCAATGAAGCAATAACTTCTAGAGATGCAGCTTTTTGGAAAGAGGTAGTAAATGATGAAATGAATTCAATATTGTCTAATAATACTTAGATCCTAGTTGGATTTGCCTCTTTGATCAAAACCAATTGGTTGTAAATGGGTATTTAGGAGAAAATATAATTTAGATGGATCTCTTAAAACATTTAAAGCTAGATTAGTAGCTAAAGGATTTAGGCAAAAAGAATGTATTGATTACTTTGATACTTATGCCCCAGTGGCACAGATAACATCCATAAGAGTACTGTTAGCTTTAGCATCGATATATAATCTGTATGCACGTCAAATGGACGTTAAGACTGCCTTTCTGAATGGTGATTTAGATGAAGAAGTGTACATGGAGCAACCTAAAGGATTTATTCTTCTAGGAAATGAAAATAAGGTTTGCAAATTAATTAAATCCTTATATGGATTGAAGCAAGCTCCAAAGTAATGGCATGAAAAATTTGATTCTGTAATACTGTCTCATGATTTTAGGTACAATAGTACTAATAAATGCATATACTCTAAGTTTACAGAAAATTTTGTTGTGATCATATGCCTTTATGTTGATGATATTCTGATTGTTGGAACCAATATGGAAGGGGTAAATCAAACAAAGAAGTATTTAACTTCAACTTTCAAAATGAAGGATTTAAATGAAGTTGATACTATCTTGGGTATCAAAATTAAAAAATATAGTTGGGGTTTTGCATTGAATCAATTTCATTAAATAGAGAAAGTGCTTCTTGAATATAATCATTTCAAGATTAAAGAAGCGAATACCACATTTGATGCATCACAAAAATTGAATGTAAATTCTGGAAGGTCAGTTGCTCAGTTGGATTATGCTAGTGTAATTGGTAGCTTAATATATGCTATGAATTGCACTAGGCCAAATATTGTTTTGCAGCTTGTAAACTTTCTAGATATACAAGCAATCTGAGTATGAAACATTGAAAGGCAATATAGTAAGAGTCCTCAGATATCTAAAAAGAATGATCAATTTAGGACTGTTTTATAATAATTTTCCTATAGTACTAGAAGGATATATTGATGCTAGTTGGATAACTAGTATTAGTGATAATACATCTACGTCTGGATGAGTTTTTACCATTGCAGGAGGTGCTGTTTCATGGGCTTCGAAGAAACAGACATGTATAATTCAGTCTGCCATGGAATCATAGCGTTAACTTCTGCAGGTAAAGAAGCATAATGGTTTAGGAATCTGTTACTTGATATTAAGTTGTGGCCACAGCTAGTTTCAGCCATCTCTTTGCACTGTGATAGTGAAATAAGAATGTCTAGAGCTTTAAGTAAAATATATAATGGTAAATCTAGACATATTACCTTAAGACATGAATATGTAAGACAATTATTGTCTGAAGGTGTTGTCACAATTGTGTATATAAGATCCTATAAAAATTTAGCTGATCCTTTCACCAAAGGTCTCTCGAGAGATATGATTGTGACAACATCAAAAGGAATAGGACTAAAACCCTTTGATAGCAACCAATAATGAGAACCCAACCTTTACTAACTCAATAGTTAATTAAAGGTTTAATGGGTAACAACAAGTTATTGATCCGTTGTGATAACATTAAATTGATGTAATAAATAAATAATTCATATTCAATGCAAAAAGGATTTGAGGATAAGTGATACTCTTAATGAAGTTGGACTCACATAAAATATAGAACTTCACCTATATGGACATAAGAAGTGGTGCCGCTTCTAGCAAAAGTTTAAGGGTTTAACTTTTGTAAATGTTCATGAAATCAGAATGGTAGGACAAGGCCATAAACGTGCTATATAATACGGTGAATTTCTCATTATGTAGAGAAGTACATATGTGTAGTATTTTCCGATTTTAACACATAGGAATCTTGGTTTAAGTGTACATCACACCATTGATTTCGTTAAAGTCTTGAAATACTAACATTAATGAAAGGTTTAACTCGAAAGACATATTTCATATGTGTGAGCCTTGTAACAAACAATGTAGCTATCTAGGTGGGGGATTGTTAGAAAATATATCGATAGATAACTACATCAGTTTGTTGTTTTAACAAAAGAACTAAATTACAGTTACGATTAAAGAGGTATGACTCTTCATAGAAGAGAAGTGACATTTAGTCGGAAGAAACATAACCTTTGTAGGAAAATATGTGACTTTTAGTATGAAGAGTTGTGCCTGTTCATAGAAAGAGACAGATTCTTCAAAAAAGAGACATAACTTTTCATAAGTGTCTGTTCAAAGTTTATAAATAAGATGTCTTTTGCCCAACAGTCGTAAATTTTATGATATATTCATTCTCATAAAAGTTCTTTTCTTCTTACACTTGAGAAATTCTGATTAGGGAGTATAGAGGAGTTGTTGTCTGTAAACCCAAGGTTTGTAAATCCTGAAGTGATTCGTCATAAACCCTGCAGTAATTTGGAAGGGGACAAACATCACTTTAAAGATAGTGATTATTCATGATACAAAGTTTATTTGATTCCTACTCAATTTTCTTAACAAGGTTCAAATCCATCCTCTTCTGAGATTTCACTTGTCATGAATAAAAGAAAAATTTGTGGGTGTCAACATCTGTGGCGTTATAAACCAAAATTGAACTACCCTTTATTAAAAAAAAAACAAAAAACAAAAAGAAAAGAAAAACCATTAGCTCGTAATGATGATAGGAAATGGTCTTTGATCTAGTTTTTCGCTTCAATAATTCTGTTGTCATGTTTGTGCGAGACCACTTCACTTCACTTCATATATAGTTAAGATATGAAATGAAAAGTTAACAGTGGACCGAATGCTGCCAAGAGGCTAGAACATATATAAAAACATAATTTTGCCTTCTACAAGTGAGAGATCTTTGACGTTTGATGAATTCCCCTTTGCTTGTGGACAATGGAAAGCTTGGTAAAAGAAAGAAAGAGGTTGTTTGCTACATAACTCACATGGAAGAACATTGATGAGGCAATTTTGGTTGGAAGGCCTGGTAGAATCAGGTTGTTTTATTTCATTTCAGAGACAAACTTTTCACTAACTCATGCAGAATTTGATTGACCATCAGACATCACCATTGTGTGGTGATCCTCTACAAATACAGTATCTAATGCTTACTTCTTTTAGGAAAATGACAGTAAGTCAGCTGCCAAGAGATAATTCTCAAATGAAGGAAAAAAAGAGAGTTAAAGTAGGAGTAGGAAGTCATTGGCTGGTCAGATATGTATCTGCTGTTGTTTGCAAAATCAGCCAATGTGCATATTATGATGCTTAACCTTGATTTCAGATCCTACAGTCAAAGTTGCTCTCTCCAATTTTCCCCATGCACCAAGAAAAAGTTTTCTCCAGATTAAAGACAGATACAAATTATCTTTGGTTATGAGTAATTCTAAGTTTGATGCATCATGCATTTAAATCAATGGCCAGCTGTTTAGTTTAACTGGTCTATAAATCTTATGCTAATGGAGAGTCAGAGATTTGACTTCTATGTGGTATATTTGAATTTGAAAGTGGAGTGAAGAAGAAAGTGATGAAAAAAAAAATTGTGTAAAAGAAAATGGTAAAAAAGAAAGTGATTTTTTTATTAGTTGTTTAGATAAATTGGAAATAGGTGAGAAAGAAAATAATTAAAAAGTAATTTTTTTGTACTTAGATATGATAATAAAGTGAAGAAAAAGAAAATTTATGTGTGTAAATTACCTTGATCTATAAATTTCACTTTTCCAACGGAAACCAAATGTCCAAATTGAAGACAATATACAAAAGTGGCAACAATAATGTAATTTTCTATTCAACATTACACTTTCTCCTCATTTTCACACCAAATGGGTGAGAAAGCAATATTTTTCTTGCTTAAAAAACTGTGCTTTTTCTATCTTCTGCCTTTTCTTATAAATCCACACACAAGAAAGTTTCTTGATTTTCCTACTTTCTTTTCCATAGGTTTCTTTCTTTTTTTTTTTTACACTCTAAAAATATTTTTAATTCTACCTTAAAAGTACCTTGTATTATCGTAAAACTTATTTTTCAAAAAAAAAAAAACTAAATTCTAAAACATACTTAATATTGTCCTAAACGTAGTGTTACCCAAAAACTTACGTATTTATTTTTTTAAAATTTTTTTTTCTCTCTAACGGATGACCCTTCTGTTGCAATATTAAACTGAACTTGTTACAATAAAAAATTGTTATCTTGCAATATTAAGCAGGACTTATTACAACAAAATAATAATAATAATAATAATAATAACGTTATATTGCATAGGGGGTACCAACAAATCATTGCCGCATAATTTTTCCGTTCCAAATGTTCCATAGGAATACCCTTGGAATATAAAATCGTAATACTGATTTCTTAAGGGGCCGTTTGGAGTGATTTAAGTTTTCTATTTTCTGTTTATTTTTCACAAAAAAACAGGAAACATGTTTGTTATTGATTCTGTTTTCTGTTTTTTTTTTAAAAGTTAAAAGTGTTTTTCAAAGAAAAAAACAGATTGGGAAAACAATAAAAATAACTTTCCGATTTTGTTTTTCACTTTTTTTTCTATACTTTCTCTCACAACTTTTTCTCTCTCTATCCAACCTCTTTATCATATCTCTCTTTACTCATCCTCTCTCTATCCCTCTATATTTTTTCTCTCACTACTCTTTCTCTCTCTACCCATTCTCTCTCTACCCTCTATCTCCTTTTCTATCTCTACCATTCTCTCTCTACCCTCTCTCCCCTTTTTCTATCTCTACCATTCTCTCTCTACCCTCTCTCTCTCTCTCTCTTTTCTCTCTCTAATCATTCTTTCTCTACCCTCTTTCTCTTTTTTCTCTTTCTACCATTATCTCTACTAATTCTCCCTCTAACCACTCTCTCTCTCTCCTTTTTCTCCCTCAACCATTCTCTCTACTCATTCTCTCTGTGCTCCCTCTCTCTCTCTCATTTTTCTCTCTCTACCATTCTTTCTTCTTTTTCTTACTCTATCATTCTCTCTACTTGTTCTCTTTCTGCCCTCTCTCTCTCTCTTTTTTCTCGCTACCATTCTCTGTCTACCCATATTCTCTCTCCTTTTTCTTACTCTACTATTATCTCTCTACTCTCTCTTTTTTCTTTTTCTCTCTCTACTCATTCTCTCTCTATCTAGACTCTCTATCTTTTTTCTTGTTTTACCACTCTCTACTCATTCTCTCTCTACGCTCTCTCTCTCATTTTTCTCTCTTTATCATTCTCTGTACTCGTTCTTTCTATACTCTCTCTCTCTCTTTTCTCTCTCTGTCATTTTCTCTACTCATTCTCTCTCTACTCTCTCTCTCTCATTTTTCTCTCTCTCCTATTCTATTTACTCATTCTTTCTCTACCCTTTCTCTTTCTGTCATTCTCTCTACTCATTCTCTTTCTTCTCTCATTCTCTCTCCTTTTTCTCTCTCTACCATTCTCACTACTCATTCTCTCTCTACCCTCTTTCTTTCTCTCTCTCTTTCTCTCGCTCCCATTTTTCTCTTCATATTTATACTTTTTTTTACCATTTCTCTCACTATCCTTTTTCTATTTATTTTTTTATTCTTATAAAAAAACAAAAATTGACAGAAATAAACACAAAAATTCAACAAACAGTAAAAACAAAAAACAGAAAATGAAAAACAGAAACAAAAAACTGACAGCGTCTCCAAATGGATCCTAAATTTACAACTCTGTTTCCTGCGTTTTTGCCATCTCAATAATTTAGCTTGTGTGGCACCAGCCTTTCATAACTATACCTATCTCTGGCCGCAGCTTTCTTGTGTTTTTTTTTTTCCCCCACTACTTTGGTTGTATTATTCGTAGATTATTACTAGATTTGGAGCTCTACATAGAACAAAATCGATCAAATAAATTCAGTTACAACTTCGGCCTCATGTAGTCCATAAATTATTACTTCCTTTCGCAGCGCCAATGGTAAAAATAAATTAGGAAATTGCCATTTAGAATTTTGAAAGTGTTCCATTGTAGTTGTAGAGAGTCGAGGTTGACTTTGCCGCCTTGGTCGAAAGAAATGAAACAAGTGAACGACACAATTTAAGGAAAATTCGAACCTCCCATCATGCAAGATGACAGAGAAAAACAAGAACCATCTTTAGATGGAATTGTCCGCAATAAAAATCACAATGAAAGATGGGAGGCAGACCCCAAATCAGATGTTCGAAGCTTTGCTAAGCAGACTGCATCTCCTCATCATTATTATTATTTTTTTCCAATTGAAGGCCTGAATGGGACATTCTCACTTTGCGCACCTAGGCCTGCAACCAACAATGAAAATGACCTCTGATCAAGCTCTGTGATTTAAGTACAAAAGCCAAGTATTACGATATATATTAACCACAAGCAAGCAATCACCATTAACAAAAATTATAGTTGCATCTAAAGAGCACTTTATTTCTGGGATTAATGACGAAAAGCATCAAATCCCAAACCAAATATTCCATCTAAGGGTTATGCATCAATCCTGGCATGTTATAGCAAATAATAACCGACACCACGGCACTACAGCGTAAAATCAACCCTGCAGTAGAATAGTGTTACAAATCATGGGATGAAGCACAGGAGGTGTGCAGACATCCATCGATTTTATTGACATTCATTATCTCCTGAAGAGAGAGTTGTCAACCAAGGTACTTTCCAATTGATGATTTAGTAGATCTAAGAGGTATAATGTGAGTCTATGATCCATAAAGGATGCAAATCCAGCAAACATTACTTGCATGCATTTGTGGCAAAAAAAAAAGGAATGAAAAGGAAGATAAAAAAAAATAATCACTCTGAGATTATCAAACATCAAAATGCAACCACTGCAGTATTAATACCATTGCGGCATCAGGCCAGGTTTGCAGCACTCGCATATAATTATGCTTTGATAGAAAGTCTTCCTTTCAGCTCCTCGGCCACAGCATCAATAAACTCTTCAGTATTGAGATATTGGTCCCTAGCAAGCCTGCATCACAGTATCACACATCAGAGGTATATTTTGTTCATATGAGTTGGATCAGGAGATCATTATGTATATGGAAAAGAAAAGGAATACAGATATTTACATCCAAAACACAAGTCATACTATTTTGAATAATTACTCACTTAGATCCATGGATAATCAGTGCAAGATCTTTGGTCATCTTGCCGGACTCCACTACGCCAATGCAAGCTGTTTCCAGTTTTTCAGTAAAATCCAAAAGTCTAGCGTTGTCATCCAACTTAGCCCTGCCAGCAATGATGTAATAATATCATTATTCATTATCTTAAAAGAAATTCGAGCGTACACAACTGCTCAACCAAACTACCAAATCTCTCAAAGTATCCACGCGTAAAAATATCTGAAAAATCCAAGAATAGATTCACAAGCAACAATCACATACCTGTGAGCAAGCCCTCGTGACCAAGCAAAGATGGAGGCTATACTGTTTGTGCTGGTTTCACCACCTTTCTGGTGGACCCTGTAATGCCGAGTAACAGTTCCATGGGCTGCTTCAGCTTCTATAGTCTTTCCATCCGGGCACACCTAAACCAACCAGACTCAGTAAGGCATGGGGAGAGAGAGGGCACAGGGATGCTGGGGGGTGGGGGAGGGGCGAGGAGAGCTTAATATGTGCTTTTTTCTTTTTGACAGGCGAGCCCAATATGTCTGCATAATGAAATTCCCTGCATAATCATCACATACCCTACACATTCACATTTGTTTCCCTATCCCAGCTTCCAACCCAAGAGTCCGACTACAGTATGTTAACCAAGACTGCAATTTTGTCCTTAAAATAGTTGAGGTATGTACCTTGACCAACTTTCATTAATGAAAACAAGCAACAAGTAATAAGACCAATGGAAACTCAAAGCTACGGTTTAATTATCTCCCAGCCATAAGACTGTTGAATATGAAGATTCCAGAGAAGTATATGGGACAAATAGTTCTAGACAAGCAGTGATGGAAAATAAGACCAAAAGCATATATGACAGAAAACACTTTGTCACTCAAACAAGACAGACAATTCCTGGATCCGTCGGAACATACCAGTACTGAAGTCATCAGTCCAAGAGATCCAAAGCCTAGGAAAATGCAGCCAGTAATAGTTAGTTTCCATTTGCTATGAAAATAAATGCATAGGTAAAGAAGCCATGAATTTAAAGCCATAGCACAAATGGTAAAGCAGCAAAATCAGAGAGGAATACAACTTCCGATTCAGTTCAACTAAAAATGAGAAATTTGTATCATTTAAAATCCCTATTCTTTTCTTTGAAAAAGAAGAAGTCCTCCTTCCTAATAGTCCTTGATTGCTAAATCAATTGCTGAATCAGACCAAAGGCAAAGTTTTCGTACATTGTTAAAGATCTTAAAAGTTTGTTTGACATACCCTGGGCAAGGAAATCACTCTGAACATCTCCATCATAGTTCTTGCATGCCCACACATAACCTCCTTCACTCTTGAGAGCATAGGCAACCATATCATCAATAAGACGGTGCTCATACCTTCCAGTTCAAACATACAAGTCAATGCAAAAAAGGGAAAACAAAAAGAAAAAAGAAAAGAAAAACAAGCATCTTAAAGAAAACATACAGGGACGATACTCACCATATCCCAGCAGCCTCAAACTTTGCTTTCCAGTTAGCTTCATAAACTTCTTGAAATATGTCCTTAAATCTTCATATAGATGAAAAATAAGTTTACCGTAAATATTAATTGATCAATTAAAAAAGATAAAAGGCGAGGGAAAACAAATATGACAGGCCCAACTCAAGTACAATTAACTAGCAGCAAAAAAGGTGACAAAGTATCAAGAGCACCATACCTGCCATCATACTTCTTAAGGATAGTATTTTTCGTGCTGAGATACAGTGGCCATTTCTTCTCATAAGCAGTGGTCATAGAGGCCTCAGCAAATGAACGGATGGACTGCATTCCCATGACAAACACAGAAGCAAAAGATCATTCGCCAGCAATTTAGACCAAAGAGAATGTCGCACCCGCCCTGGGAAGCACATATGCTATCCTCATGCAAGGCTCACATAACACGGCATACAACTTAACTCGAGGCACAAAGCTCAAAAATGACATGCCTTTCTACTATCAGGCCCCATCCATCTTTGTGCTTTCTATTTGACCAAAAGAATATATATATATATTTTTTTCATGTCACAAATGTATCATGTGATTTTGGTAGCACAAAAGCATAAACCATATGCATGAGGTTGACAAACAAACAGGATTATGTGCACAAAGTCCATAAAATTTTATTTCCTCGTTAATCTCCCACAAAGGGGGGAAAAATGGTAAGTAGATGACAGAAATTTTTTTTTTCTTTCCTATCCATTTTTTTTGCAAGCAACTCCCTTCTTCTGTCTCGTCCCAGCTACCTCTACATCTCTCAATCTTTTATTGGGCTTTCTAGTTTCCACATCAAGTTGATTATTCTGTGATTGTTAGCCTCAGTTCTATCTCTTTTCTGCCTCTATACATCCCCAGTTTTGCAATAGTCTATAAGAAATATTCAGCAAGCTTCTTCAAGTGCATTGGAACTTCTTTTCTCATGCTATTAACTTTATTTATGCTGGGAAAAAATTCGATGCTTGATCCATCGTGGTAATATTTGGGCTTAAAATTTTCTTTAAAATTGTGAGAATTTTTGTACATGATCACCAAGGCATGCTCCCTTCATGCTGCACCTAAGTTCTAAGACACCTTAATGCCTTTACGAGCCTTTCAATTTTAATAACTGTGATTCAAGCGAATCAGTAACGAATTTCCGGTCATACCTCATCAGTGTTGTACATGGACAACGCCACTCCCCCAGCACCCGTAAAGTTGAAAACCTCATACTCTGTGTTTTCACCCTTTCCATCTAGCACTGCAGCATTTACACATTTATTATAATCATTCTTCTTTAATAGCAAAGGATGAAGATCCCTTGACATCAAAGAAACACATTTACGCAGATTCAACATTCATGTTCATTGGACTCTAGTGTCAGACAAGGCAACAACTGAGGGTAGGGCAAAAAAGTTTATGCAACTTATAGCTTGGTTTCAACATCAGTTAGTCATGTCAATTTTAACCACTGTCCAGCATTTGTTCATGTAAATTAAAAGGTCAGAGAAAGGAAGTCGAGTTTACAAAATCCACTCGAGTGGTCAAAACTTGAGTTCCCCAGCTCTTCAAAAAGTTGAAACAAAAAGTATCAAATATCCCAAAATAAATGTTTACCAAACACCAACTTCAATTTCCCAGCTCCTTTAATAACCGTATCGGTTGCTCGATATTGATCACCAAAAGCATGCCTCCCTATGCAAATGGGTTTTGTCCAACCTAGAAAATCACAACAGTCAGCATAGGTCCAGCCCGTCTAAAAGCACAGGGCAGCGAGTAACATATACAAATGGAAGGAAAGATACCTGGGACCAGCCGGGGGACGTTTTTGCAAAGAATTGGTTCTCTGAAAACAGTACCTGCAGAAATCAATCAGACGCCTGTGACAAAGAAAGAATTACAGACACAGAGATAACCACAAGTTCACTGACCATTTAAAATATTCCTAATGGTTCCATTTGGGCTTTTCCACATCTGCTTCAAGTTAAACTCCTTGACACGAGCTTCATCTGCCAATCAGATAATTGCTTGTGAATTTCTCCACACGCTTTCAACACAGGACAACTGAGGAGTTGATGAAAAATGAACATTATTTTCCTAGAAATGAATGCGTACCTGGAGTAATAGTTGCACACTTGATTGCAACATTGTATCTATTACAAGAAGAAAAATGTGAATGCAAAAACACTCATTAGTGTATAACAGTTACACGTGTGATTGTTACATTGTATGCAGAATGACAACAAATCATATTGCAAAATGAGAATAGCTACTATTAGGTTGAAACAATATATAAATAATGCATCCCTAATATCTTAATATCACACTAGATAAAGAAAACACAGTAGAACGAACAGTGAAGTTGTATCTTTACAATGTAAATGGCTTAGAATGAAGTAGTATCATAGGCAAGAAAAATCTCTCTGCAAGAACAAATTTATGCAAGAGAGGCCCACAAAGAGATACAAGATCACTTACTTAAGAGTTGCTTCGGCACTTTCAATTGTGACTTTATCATCAGTGGCGTCACGATGAGGGAGACCAAGGTCGAAGTACTTTATGTCCAACTCCAGAAACGGCAAAATAAGCTGGATCGAAAAATGCATAATAAGAAGCACTTAGCTCAATTCCTTGACTAAAGGCTATATTTAGTTTAGACAATGTGAAAGTAGTATTCATTCACCTGATCCTTTATTGACTTCCAGATAACCCGAGTCATTTCATCTCCTACATTATCGTATGACAGGAAACAAAGAATCAAAGAATGAGTTACACAGAGGGAGAAATACAGTGTAGCCAAACGAATTACTAACTTTAGCATACTAAAGAACACAACAAACTTGGGCCTGGCACTTCACAATGAGGTAAATAGCAACCCCACATAACCCAAATGGTATTACTCATTAGCATCAGATGGATATTTCCATGTGCAGCCATACCACAAGTATTAACTATCAGTTCACCCTTCACATCCAAATCCCAGATGATAAAACACACCCCAAAAAGGGATCTTGATTCTTGTATGGAAAATCACTATTGGTCAAAGGGAGTTCTTTTGTATCAAGCACTGTTGTCAAGATACTGTATAAGAAATTCAAAAAAAAAAAATCAAAATCCAAAGAAAAAGCAGGCCAAAATTCCATTCAGATAATGAATTAACTCTTTTCTGTTGCTCCTATTGCCATTGTCACTATAAGACAAATGAAAAGGAAAAAGGTCAACGTCCCCAAAGCGGATCTCAACAGTAAAATAAGCCCACCCACCAAAAAAAAAAAAGTGACGAGATCAAAGACCAGAAATAAATCTTTGCAAAACAATAAATAAAAAACAAAAATTGCAAAGAAGAAGAAGAAGAAGATGACGAAATATTATAACGAGTGACGAGTGGAGAAAAAAAAGAGGCAAAAACAGATAAAAGCCCAACACCAAAGCAAAGGGATGGGCGCACAATAAACTCCACAAGAGAAAACAAAAAAGAAAAGCGTGGGTGGGTGGCGGTTAGGAAAACTCTGACCATCCATCTCGACGATGGGATTGGCGACCTTGATCTTCTCGAAAGCCATTCTAATGACAATCCTTCCTTCCTTCCTTCCTTTCCTTTCCTTCGTTCCTTTTTCTGAATATTTTTCAGATGAATTATCCGAAATGGTAAAAATGGGGGCAGGCTGCCGAAGATATTGTATAGTAGAGAGGCAGAAGAACAAAAGCTAACAAAGAGAGTGCAGCGACGGCCAGTGCGCAAATGTGCGTTTTATTTTATTTATATTGCCCCGTGTACATAATCTATTAATTTGGATAAGCGAAAGAAAAGTTTTCCCTTCCTCCCCTTATGGAAAAAATTATATAGAAATAAAATTTAAATATAAAATAATAAGGATAGTTAATTATTTTGATTTTAATTATTAATTAAATAGTGTAATTAATAGTTTAAATTTAAATAAGAGATCCGTGTCATTATAGCCTATGTCTAATTTTTATGTTAATGTAGTGATATTCTTAACTTATATGGCATATTTTATACTTTTTTAGATTTTAATATTTTAAATATTTTTACATATTTAAAATATATTATTATAAAAAACTCACCACTTATTCAACTATTATCCTCTTTTGATTTAAGACCGACTAGTATACAACTCAAAAACTGACTAATTTAGATCGATTCAGGTAGAATTTCATTGGGTGGCATAGACTTCTCAACAAGTATTTAACGTGACTACATTTTCAAAATTCGAACTCAAAACCTTTGGTTAAACGATATCAGATTCCTGTCATCTGTGCGAATACCTGTTGGTATTCAACTACTATCCTTTATGTCTAATCTAGTCTACTCAAGTATAATTGAGTAATAATATTTATTTTGATTAAATATCATAATTAGATGTCTAAATATACTTATAAGGAAACAAATGAAATTAAAAAGATGAAAGAAAATTATTATATACAATCTTTCTTAATTTGATTTGATTTTCTTTCTTTTTTAATATATTCAGTAAAATTCATGATATCAATTCTGAATGAATAGTATTATTCAAAATAATTTGCTTTTGCTTTGAACATGTCAGGCTATGGATAAATTCAAAGGATTTGGACTATTAAGAAGTTAAAAGTACTTCTATCAAATTTAAATTTCTTTCCATTATCACAATGTTCCTCTGTACCTAGTAATTAATTTAGCCTAAATTATAATTAAAAGAATTGGATAGAAATAAAAAATATATAAATGAAAATTCTTTGAAAGATATGTCATCATTCTAACTTAGTGACATATCTCAATATAAATTCGCAACCTTTTCATATTTCTTTTTATCTAGCTTTTATTTTTGTGCAGATTTTAAATGTATGTATATTTTATTTCTATTTTTGTAAATGTGTATGTATAAATGTATGTATATTAATCATCCTCTCTCTTTCTATAGACTCTCTATTTGGTGTATTGTGGTAATTTTCACTAATGTGCGTTTGGATTTTGGTAGGTGAAAGAGTTTGAGGACAAAAATCTGGTGCCAATGCTCTATGAGTTTCACAAGTCTCCCCCACTTTATGTTGTAGAGAACTGGTCTTTAGTTTTTATCATGCCTTTTCTAGCTGATTCTCACGAAGTAAGTTTAATTTCTGTAGAAACGATGTGTCAATGGAATTCTTTTTATTGTACTATTATGCATGTAACTAAAAAAAAAAAAAAACCATTATGGTTTTGCAACTCCCATCAACTCATATTTTAATGTGCAGTACAAAAGGAGATATTTTAATGTGAACAATGTACTGCGTGAGTGGCCCTGCGTCTTTGCTCCACTTCACTCTTTTATTTATTTTACCCTTTTTTTAGCCTCATGCGTTGCCTGATTTACTGTCTCAGTACCCCAGTTTGTGCAGGTTGGCCTAGCTGGCTGATAAAATGACAGCAATGTAATAAGCTCATTGAGTTTGGGCAATTGTCTTAGGAAAGATAGTTCCACCTTAATCCATTTTCCAGTTAACGTTCTTCCTTATTATTCTTGTTACACTATTCACATGATATCATTTACAGTTTCACACACATATTTTAAAAAAATGGTAGATGGACACAATAATGTGGGACGTAGAGTTAACATAGTGAACTGTTGTATATATTATTTATATATTGGTTGCACATCAAGTTTAGCTGTAAATTTTATAAATTTTTTTAATTTTTTTGACCCATCAACTTATGATGTGCAATAGTTTAAAGGTTGATATGCAACAGGGGTACAACATATGTGTAAAAAAAAAATAATCGTGTCGTTTTTCGCTTTAATGGATTTCCTCCATCCGTGTATCAGTATATATATATATATATATGTTTCCCACAATAGCTGCTTTCCCCTATATTGATCTGGGTTCGAGTTTCTTTATTGATGCCCGCCCCAGAATTTACAGGGATTTATGACATGGCACAGTAGTGCATTTATGTTGGGGTCAAACCCAAATTGGTTCAAGAAATAAATGTTACGTGGAGTGGGGATAAAGTATGCGTGGAGTGAGGACAAAACAAGCTTAGAGTGGGGGGGAAAAGAGATTACTAAAAAGGAAAAATTATGTATCATGATCTGCCTATCTATTAATTTGTCTTCATTTTTAACAAACTTCCCCACACATAAATATGAGTTTTGTTGGCAAGGAGAGTTGTACCACTTTGTGGTGCCGAGAGGTATCAGTTTGAGGGTGTCATTTATGTGTTATAGACGTATGTTTGTTATGAAATCCTATGTTAAGTTGGTATTGGGTTTGCATATGAGTTTGTGAAAGAGATATCAAGAGGAAGAAAAGTTTTTGTTACCCAATATCAAGTCTCGTACTCATGTGTATTTTGTGTACCGTGACGTTTGTGTAAATAAAGTAAGTGTCTATTTGGGTGTATAGGCTTTTGGTTTGGTTAGCGTTTTGTGATATGCTATAATTTCTTTATTTGCGTTGTGAATAAATATTTCTGGTCTTTTTTGCTTATGAACGTAGGCTTTAAACGAAACTACATTATATCTGTGTGTTAATTGCTTTTCTCACTACTTCTATATTTTGTGGTGTTTATTACTGTGTAGAGTGGAGACAAAGTACACGTAGAGTGGGGACAAAGCAAACTTGGAGTAAGGAAAAATAAATTACTAAAAAGGAAAAATTATTTATCATGATTTGCCCGTTTATTAATTTGTATCCATTTTTGTCTGACTTTGTCATATATAAATATCTGTTTTGTTGGCAAGAAAAGTTGTACCACAGAGATATCAGTTTGAGGGTGTCATTTATGTGTTACAAACATATGTCCCTATAACATCCTGTATTAATTTGATACCAGGTTTGCATATGGGTTTGTGAGAGATATACTACGAATGAGAGAGACAATTTTCACCTAATATTAAATTTCGTATTGTTGTCTGTTTTGTGTACTGTGAGATTTGTGAAATAAAGTGAGTAGACCTATTTGGGTGTATTGGGCTTTTAGGCTGGTGAGACTTTTGTGAGACACTGTAATTTCTTTATTTGCACTGTGAATAAATATTTCTAGTCATCTTTGTCAGTAAACGTAGGTTTTAAGCCGAATTACGTTATATTTAGGTGTTAATTTTTTTCTCTGTACTACTATGTTTTGTTGATATTTGTTACTGAGCTTCCGCAATGCAACAGTTTAAGACTCGTTCCAACCAAAGCCGAACTTAAGGAAGGCCCATGCAGGCCTAACAGTGCTTGGGTGGAGAGTTTTTTTTTTTTTATAGACAGGTTGAATGAGGACATCAATGAATGACTTCCGACCTCGACCCACAAATGCGATGACCCACATACTGATAAATACATCTTTTTTTATGATTCTAAAAAAAAAATTCTTGTTTATTTTATTTATTTATGTCAATGAGTGTAAACAGTGAAAAAAAAAAGTAAGTGAGATTTCAATTCTAATTTAATATATAAAGGAAATATATGGTATTGAATAATAACACCCATAACAAAGCACAACAAAAAAAAGTTGAAAAGATAGTATCCAAATACATATAAATAAGTTTCATAATTCTAAGCATTTTTGTTTTTTGAGAAAAAAGAAGAATTTCATTCAACTTGAAGCTGTTATACATCCTCTTGAATTAAACCATAGATGTGGTTGAGACATAAAACAGGGGTCCAACTCACATCAGAACAGGTCACCGTCAACTTTGCCAAAGCATGAGCCGCCTTTTTACAAGATCTACTAACATGAACAACATAAAAACCATAAAAAAAAGGAAGCTATAGCTCTAATGCATCTGCAATCAGACTAGAGGAAGAGTTGGATCCTGATGGTGTATTGATAGCTTGAACAACCTATAGGCAATCCAATTCCACATTAATCCTACGAACATCTATCTTTTTTGCCTGAACCAGAGCTTTCTTGATTGAAATTGATTCAAGCACATCCACTGCAAAACTCCTCGAAATAGATTTTGCTATGGCTGAAACAGGGCTACTAGTATAATTCCAAAAAATGGCTCCCAATCCGCCTATGTCCTGACCAATGGCTACATTAGTATTTACCTTAATGGAGAGTTCATGTGGCAGCAACCATTTACTAAGCTATCTGGGCATTGCTTTCGTGGTGTCCTAATCCATTACTGCTCTATAATCATTAAGGAGATTAATGGCCATCTCTATAATCACCGAAGGAGTACCAAGCTTACCATCCATGGTGAGCATATTGCGACTATGCCATAGCCCATAATGCCCATGAAACCATACAAATAAGCGTGGAGGCTTCCCTGCATCCTTTTGCAAACATAGAATCAAGCCATTCTACAAAATCCATTTGATCCTCCTCTGCCAAACATAAGACTAAAGCCCTCATGAATCATACCACATTTGCCTATGAGTAGTATAGCAGAACATAATGGACTGATTCTAGAGCTTTGCCACATCTATCGCAAGTATGATCAACGTCCATTTCCCTTCTTGTCAAATTGGTTTTTAAGGGCAAATATTCCTTTATAGCTCGCCAAACAAACAGCTTGTCTTTGTTGGAAATTTTAAAATCCCATAGCTATTTCCAAGCACCAAAACCTCGATCAGAAGATGAATTAGTTGCATATGGGTTTGGCAAAAATATTACTAGGACATAACCACTTTTAACGATAAAGCATCCAGCCTGATCAAATCACCACATAAATTTGTCCTCAGGATCTCAGATACTAATAGGAATACCAAGGATTTGGAAACACTTGAATGGCATAAAATTATTTCTTATTGGGGACTCTTTCCAACATTCAGTATCTAGATCAATCATACTAACTACACAATCAGAGCCTATTTCATCTCGTGGTGACAAGACCTTAAAGCCATTTTGGTCTAATAACTACAGATCTTTCTATGTGTTAACTCTATCACCTATACCCACACGCCAAAGAAGTCCCTTTTTGCAATAACACATTGCCTTCAACAATACTTCTCTATGTATAACTAGGGTTTCTACAAACCTGAGCCTAAAAAAAAAAAAAGGGAAAATATTGTGCCTTTAATAAATGGGTAAGCATAGACGTTTCATTACAGATTAATCTCCACCTTTGTTTAGCTAGCACGACTATATTAAAGTCATGAAACTCTCTAAAACCCAAGCCACCTACACCATTAGGATATGTGAGCTTATTCCATGAGGCCCGGTGAATCTTCTGTAAAGTCTCAGAGCTACCCCACCCGAAACGATTTACTAAAAGAGCAATATCACTGCATAGAAATTTAGGAAGATGAAAGCAACTCATTACATAAGTTGGAATTACCTAAATTATCACCTTAATCAAAACTTCTTTACCAAGTTTTGATAACTTATTCTCTTGTCATCTTCCCACCTTCTTGTGGATTCTGCCTAAAACTTGTGAGAACACAACTTTCTTTGAATAACTCGCATACATCAAAAGCCCTATACACTTGTGGTAATGGCTTACTATTGAGATACCCAGCAAACTTTTGATTACACCTTTGACTAAAGCACTAATGTTATTGCTCACAGAAAAATTAGTTCTGTCCAAATTTATTTTTTGGCTTGAAGCCAATTCATATTGTTGCAAGATCAGCAGTAGATATTGTGCCTTGGCAGCAGACACTTTGGAAAAGATTAAGCTATCATCTGCAAAAAATAGATGAGTTATTTCTGGAGCTTGCCTGCAGACATTTTAATACCATGTAATCTATCACCACTAGAAGCTTGACAAATTGGCGATGAAAAACCCTCAGCACATAAAAAAAAAAATAGATATGGGGAAAGGGGGTCTCCTTACCTTAGACTTTTAGAGGGAAGAAAAGGCTCTCTTGGTACCCCATTGACCACAATTGAGAATAACACAGAAGAGATACACTATACAATAAGCGGCACCCAATCTATATTGAAACCCAATTTAAGCATAATTCCTTCAAGACAAGCCCATTTTACACAGTCATAGGTTTTACTCATATTAAGCTTTAGAGCCATGTAACCCTTCTTCCATTTAAACCTGTGCTTCATAAAATGAAAAAATTCAAAAGCAATTAGCATTATCAGTAATAAGGCATTCAAGAATAAAGGTTGATTGAGGATTAGAAATAATTTGAGGTAGCACTAACTTCAATTTATTAGCAATCGCCTTAGAGACTATTTTATATATGACATTGCATAGACTTATGGAGCAAAATTTTGAGAACTTATTTGGGTGGTTTTGCCATTTTAGGAATAAGGCAGACGTTTGTGATTGATTGAACTAGGATCACCCTTATTGTTGGGGATGTCCAATACCTTGAAGTCACTTATCCACCCACTATATGCCAAAAGGATTGGAGGAACAAAACTGGCATTCTGTCCTATCTCGGGGCCTAATTCGGGTGTGTTTGCATTAAAGCCTGGTGTAGTTCCTCCGTTGAAAAAGCTCGGGTCAAGGTGCTATTCATTTAAGCGAAAACCTTAGGTTGCACAACTTCCAAAACTGGGTCTATCAGTAGGTTTCCCAATATTGAAAAAATTGACATGAAGTGATTCGAGAAAGCTTCAGCAATGTCCCCATCTGAATACAATATTCTGCCTGATCCATCCCTTAGCAGCTTAATGAAATTTCATGTCTTCGTTTGAGTGGCTTTTGCATGGGAAAAAGACGTATTCTCATCCCCCTCCTTGAGCCTTAAAATTCTTGACCTTTGAACAACCCACATAGCCTCCTCCTTGATCAATAAGTCATCAATATCAACTTGAATCTTTTTAAGGAATTGCAAATTCAGGGTTGTTGGCGGCAATTTTTCAAAAATAGATTGTTAGTCACGAAACTTCCAGAGCTGCACATTAACATGGCCAAAAGTGCCCTGCTCCCATAAGGCAAGATTTCGACTACACAATTCTAGGATGTCCGACAATTGATTTGGATTGAAAGAAGCTTGTGCAAGCCCCTATGCATTAGCCACCGTAGCCTCATAATTAGGATGCTTAAACCACACGCTTTCAAATTTAAAGAGCTTCTTCCATTTCTGTCTGGTATAAGACAAAGTTTTAACGATAGTAAGGAGTTGATAATGATCGTATCCCAATTTCAGCAAATAGGATACTTTAGCACCAGGGAACAAATTGAAAAATTCAGAATTTGCGAGCATTCAATCTAGGCATTTTTGAATGTTTTCCCCACCTTTTATTCCATTTGTGTAAGTGAAATCATAGTCTTGGTAATCAATATCCCATCAATTGCAATCAATTAAAGCATGTAAAAAATTATGTATGAACTCTGGTTGTCTAGGCCTTCCCCCAATCTTCTCAAAACAATAAAGAATTTCGTTAAAATACCCCCATACAATCAGAGAATATCATGTTGAGAGGGAAGCATTTGTAATAGATTCTACGTAAGATGTTATCTTTATCAACAGGCTAGCCATAAATAACTGTAAATCTCTAATTCCTTTCTTATGCACAATCATTGACAAAATTATCAATATGGTTAAAAAAAAAAAAGAACAAACACTTACGAGAATGAATTTAATCAAACCAAGTGGATGTGGAAGCGTTCGAGCAGGTGTTGGGAAA
Source organism: Carallia pectinifolia (assembly GCA_037832335.1). NCBI lineage: Eukaryota > Viridiplantae > Streptophyta > Magnoliopsida > Malpighiales > Rhizophoraceae > Carallia > Carallia pectinifolia. The sequence goes on from CM075449.1 coordinate 13,223,954, forward strand.
AGTTAACAAGAATAAGATTGGAATTTAATCTAGTATATAATAAAATTAAAAATGAATAAAAGAGAAAATTGATGTGTTATTGAATCTGAGTGATATAATATAAATAATAAAAAATTATATACATTTAACACCAATTCATATATAAATAATATATGATAATATCAACAAATACTCTCATCTATAATAAAATAAAAAAATTAGTGAAAAATAAAAAACCTAAACCCAAACAACCTACGGCTTGTCTTGAATCCAAACAACCCAAACCTGAATATGATCCAAAGAAAACTTGATCCGAAAATGACTCAACCTAAAGTGACTTGATTTGTTCTTACCAAACCATCCATTTTGACACCTCTATTATCTAATCCAAACTGAAAAAGGAGCGTAGTGAGGTACGTTCTACTTGCATGACATATATACACACAAACATTTAATTTCAAAAAAAGACATCGTAGGTACATAAGTAATCATGCTTGGTCTTAGGTTGGGGGTTAGTCAGCGGCATTCTAGTTCAATCCAAATAATGATGGCTTTACAATTGTGATAGTAAATATCGAACTTGAATCTCACACAACATCAAACTATTTTTTTTTATTTGTAAAGAAAATAATTAATACCGATAAGGGCCTTGCGACATGCGTCCAAGGCCCCTCTCTAAGCTCAAGACCTTTTCTTAGCTTTGCACTTCGTCCCAAGTTGCAAACACATTATGTTCCAAATTGAAGGATGCACCTTTGCCAACAAAATTCTAAGATGAACCCTTAATCAAACACAACTACTCCCTACTAGCAGACCTGCAAAGATGTTGTCCCGTACTAATCTTGCAACCCTTGTTGGCTAATACTCTACACCCATTATCCCATTAACAGGGTGTGCTTACTTGGACACACTCTTAACTAATAAGAACCTCTGTCAAAGGGCCTATAAAAAATATATCTAGCTCGTATAGGCTCCACGTATTCGCTCTCTTTTTTTCATTGACCAAGTTTCCCTTATCCTTCACAAAGAGCGTTTTATTGACTTAGGACTCCAAGTTCCAATCCAATACTTCTGTAGCTTTTTTTCTATCTTCTAGGAATACTACTCCATCTAACCGAAGATACCCACTTAAAATCTCATGCAAGATTTGAAATGTGCACAAATCAGTCTACGTTAATCTGAGATTTCTTCTTCTAGTTGTGCTTGTTGTGAACACGTGCATTAGCTTAGTCACTAAAATACTATACGCTCGAGAGTCCCATACAAGGGATACTTGCAAAATAAATAAAAACAAATTAGAAAGTTTATATAGGTTTCTCTAGTCATATGAGGGCAATAGAGAATGAGAAGCCCCTCCCTCCCCCAAAAAAAAGTCTTAAAGGCTATAGTGATAAATATGTCTCTGTTAATTAGTAGTAAAGTATCCATTTTATTTTCACATTTTACTAAGTCCTGCTAATAATCATTTTTTAAAGAATGACTAAACATAGAAATTGGAACAAACCCTAATGGACATGACACAACCCTAGTGGACATGGCACTAAATTGGACCTGATATTATTCCCAAAATAACTAAAATAAAAAAGGTAAAAAAAAAGTGTCGGAACAATGGATGCGCAATCATATTGATTCAATTGAAGTCAGTACCCTTTCATTGTTTCAAGCAAGTGTATTTGTCAGCTGTTCATAATCCCTTGTTTCTAGTTTTAACCTATACCACTAAAAATGGGTCCATATATCTTTGAGAGGAGAGGAACTGTAACACCCACCCCTCGAGATCCCCCAACTTGTGTGGTAGCAAGACAAGCAACGAGACCATATTAGCAAATATTTCTCTACCTAATCCTTGATCTCCCACTCATAGGGATTTAGTCAAGTGATACTACAATCTTTACTTATTTCTTCCATCAAGTAAATAGTCATCATTACATTATTATTATCATTTTATTGGTATTACCTTTCTTTTCTTTTCTTTTTATTTGTTATGTCCATAATGATTAACAAGTAATTGCAGTAGAAAATATACTTTTTATTTATTTCACAAGCTGTTAGTGAGACACATGAGGGAGATAACCAAATATATTATAAACTACCTGCTAGAGGATACCCAAGCCTGCCACACTCCATCACACACTTAATGTACACATAAATTTATAATCCCTACCCCTAATGCGTACAAAACAGAATCCTCTAGGTCAGTCCATACTCTCCCCCATCTCGGGTCTATTGTATACTATTTATATTAGGCATTATGTCCTTAGGGTTGGTCATTGAAAGGTTAGTACCCTAGCCATCCTGACAGTCATGCTAGGCACCCTATCTTCAATGGTATAATTAATGTCCATATAGCATATCAGTACGTCAATGTCGGCATCAAAGACCATGATCTTTATGCCTTCAGCAAGTGTCGACATCGTGACAACAAGCTCTACCATGCTTTGTCATTACAAAGAAAAGCGAGTACGAATACCCAGTGAAGAAATGTCATGCATAACATGTAAATGACATAATATGCATCTTACTTTCTTTACATAAATATTTTCCATAATTTTCCCTTTTTTTCATTTTATTTGCATGATCATACCTTTACTTTTTGTGTAAGGAAAAAAAATCACTTTTAGGAATGAAATCCAGCTTTTCAATGAGAGTCAACTCCATTAGATCATGGCATATGGGACTCTTTCCGAACACACGATGAACATCATTCATTCATTCATTTCATTGGCTCATTAAAGAGCATCATTTACTTATTGGCTCGATTGAGCATCATTCATTGCTTTTCTCGAGTACCGTGACATATGCCAAGTCTTATGAAAACATTTTCACGCTCGTAAAATCTTTTTTTTTTAAATCCTTTTGGTATATTTATAGAATTATGCATATGCATGACATGCTTGTATACTCATTCTTCATCAAGTATACATGCATAATACAACATGACATAGCAAAACATCCTTTCAGTTTCCCTTTGTAACTGAAACGTCAATCATGTAGCTCAAGGCTCATTTTCATTGTTCTTCATTCTTTTAAGCCAATGCAGCCCACTTTCCTTACTCAATTATTTCCCTTGAACATCATTAAAACAAGATTTAACATAGCCAATCTAATTTACCTCAAAACAATCTACCAATTATAGATTAGCTTGCTTAAACTTGCATTGAGTGCCAAATATGATCTTTTTAACTTAACTCAAGCAGAGCAGTACCTCCTACCCCTTTTAAAGCATTATTTAAGATTTTAAACATACCTTAACACGAATTTAAATAATCCCAAATTAAATCATGCCACAACAGTCCACTTTTGAGTCCATTGTTAGAATTTGCTGGGTATTAATTTTGATATTTGACCCCTATTATTAATTGATGTTCATTTATACTATCATATATTCTTGTATAATGATTGATTGATGATCGTTGGCACTTATAATGTCACCTTGTTTGTGTTAATTGATTAGTTGGATAATTGATGAGCTAATATGGTGTATATCTTTGTTTATATTGATTGATTAAGTTTATATGGTATATATATCTTTGTGTATATCACAAGATCTTTATATTTGAACTTGAATAAGCTAACAATTAGCGCAAGATCTTGCAGTCGTCTGTCATATCTTCAATTTTTAGAAAGGTTTTAATGTGATCTCATAAGATTTGGAGTAAATAAGGAAGTTTTCAAAAGTTAGAAGATACAACCATGTAAGTCTGGTTTACCTAACAAGGTCTATGGTCGACAGGGTAATCAAAAAAAAAAGTGCAAAGTTACATAAAGTCTACATCGGTCGACCTATGAGTCACTCTTGTCGACCGGATGTGAAGGAAGCAAAAAATGAGAAGTTACAGAAAATTCAAGTCGGTCAACTGAGAGTGGCTCTAATCGACCGATGTAGCTGACAGTTAAAATTGACGAGTTTCAAAAAGTTTTGGTAGGTCAACCAAACGATGTCTGTCATCGACTGATGCAACCAAGGCTGAAGTCTATAGTTACTGAAAGTTCAAGTCAATCGACTAGACGAGATCTGCGGTTGACTAATGTCTCAACTAAACAGAGAGTTAACTTTCCTTTTTAAGAACGATCCACACATTTGGGGAAAGAATCAAGGTCCAACGGTTAATTATGACCTAGTGGCCTATAAGGAAGCAAAATATCTCTCTATTAGGTGTGGCTTTGTGATTGAGAACTTTGGGAAAAACTTGTAAAGGGTGTGTGAAAAAGATAGAGAAAATCAAACTGAGAGCTTGAACCCAAGTGAAAGAGAAAAAGAACGAGAGTATTCTTGTGATCAAAATTTTCGCAGAAATTTGTTGATTGTGTGTTTAAGTGATTGTGATGGGTTGTTCTTCACCCACCAAAAAAAAAAGAAAAAAGCTAGTAGATTGAAATCTCAACAAAAAGTCCTTAAGGAGTAGACGTAGGTTCCCAATTGGAGTCGAACCACTATAAATCGCAGTATTATCACTTCTCTCCCTATCTCATATTTTCTTAGGTTGCATTTACATTGTTTATTTATATTTGATTATCGATTCTTATTTTGACTAATGATTTGGATTTGACTTGAGTGAATTATGAGTGAATAAAATCGAAAAACACCCAATTTACCCCCCTATTGGGCTATATTGGGACCAAAATCCATGTTCACGCTTAAATGTTCATAGTTAAGTCAAATCATCCTAATTGATTATTTTAAACTTGGAAGCCTACAAACCATGATTTAGGCATCATCTCAAAGCTAATTAAAACCTTAGAATACATTTAAAACAATCTCAAATCAAACTTGATCAAAATAGTCTACACATATGCCAAAACAATCCACACTTCACTTAGAACACAAGTAAACTATCTTAAGTAGTATGCACGATTCTAATTGGTATTTCTTCAACTTGGCAATCCTTAATACTATTAATTAAACATCCTTTATGGTCTAAATCATCATTTTAAGTCCCAAGTTTTGCAACATATCAAAATAATCCCTTAAAGTGCCTTTTAAGCTCACTTACATGATCATTAGAATCAATTGAACATGTTTAAACCAAAGCTAATCAAAATAGTCCCTTAAAGTGTCACTTAAACTCACTTACAAGAACATTAGAGCCATTTTAATTGTTTAAACCAAAACTAGTCAAAACAACCCTTATACACTCCATTCGAACCTTTCAATGATCATAACTAATGCATAATTAACATTTTAATTAAGTCTTTAACTTGGACATCCCCTTACTAAGCAAAAATCTCACACAAAGAATGCTCATGTGGGGGCCATGTACTGTTGTATAGAACCACGACGCCTTGATTCAAAAATTGGGACAATGGAAAAGAAACAGAATAAGAAGAAAGAACCAACAAAAATATAAAAGAGTGAAGAAAATTGAATTGAATGGGTGAAACTAATTATCAATCTCAGTTGGTTCACTTATTTTTTCAATCAAAGATAAGAAGATAAGAAACGTCACTGATGCATACAACAGTGCTTCTCTTCTTCTTCTTCTCTTCCTCCTCTTTCTTCTTCTGCTTCTTAAGATCGTATTCAAACTTTATAAAGCCCCATGCTGGTTTTCCTCTTCTCACTCTCTTCACATCCAATCCCAAATCAATTCCCTACTTTCAATCAACTGACATTATTTGTATTCCAGAAAATGTAAATGGCAACACAACTTTTTATTACTTAGTTTTTTAGGGCTCGTTTGGCAATATTATCATTTTCTTGCTGTTATTTTTTATTTTCTATTGATACATTTTTGTTCTTGGTTGAATTTTTATATTTATGCTGTCAACATTTTTTCTTTAATAAGAACACTTTTTGTCCTGAAGGGCCTTTTGTTGTTTTAAAAAAGCACTTTTAATATGCATTATTGATAAGAAAAGCGAGACAATTCATATTTCAAGTCGGAATAAAATTAAAATTATTATAGATATTATTTAAAAAGTTCCATAATTTGATAATAAGTACATATAATAATGATTCACAATATTAAAAATAACATCAATACATCAGTTATTATATCATTAACAGTTTTACTCATTAAAAAGGAATTATCAAGAGACAAGTCCTTGTAGCTAAAGGCTGCAGCCAATGATATTTATCATTTTGAGAGCTATTAGTTGAAGAACTTTCACTCTAAAACACAAGGGTCAAGTGGAAAGGATAATCCAAAGCCACTGATTCTATTATTTTACAAAGATGGTAAGATGCCAATGAGATGAATTCAATAAACTCTGAGACATTAAAAGGAAATGAACCAAAGTCATAATGCGATTCAATAAGAAAAGACAACATTCAGGAGTCCTGTCTTGCTCCCAATTTCTGGTTAATCTTTCCAACTTTAGCAATTTGGAAATGGTGTCTTCACACATAAGACCGTTTGTTGCAGCCCACCTTAAACGTAAGTGGGGATATGCAATTTTTTGGTTTTAAACTTTTATACTTTTTTACATATGAATCCTAAATATTTTTGACATTTCATTTGAGTTTTAAATTTTTTGATATCTTATCAAATCAGTCCTTTCATTTACGAAAAATAGTTAATCTATTAATAAATGAGTTTAATTTGATGGAAATTATCAAAAAAAGGTTAAATATACAAATTAAATATTTTTTCATTAACAAATATGAACATTAAATATTTTTTAATCAAAAAATACACAAATTAAATATGTAAAGTGCATACTTTTTGATGGAAAAATTTTTCAAATAGCATATTTAACCTTTTTTCAAATAATTTTTGTAAGGTCAAAATCATTTTTTAATAGATTAATCACTTTCCGTCAACGGATGGACTAATTTTGTAAGAAATCAAAAGGTTTAATATTTAAATGAAATTTCAAAAAAGTTTAGGACTCATATGGTAAAAAGTGAAAGGTTTAGGAATTAAAAAAAGCATATCCCAATGTAAGTGACCCATACGGCAAGCACCATAATTCTTTGATGTTTCTCATACAAACAAAGAACCATCATGATGCTCCAGATTGATGCATAAAGCAAAACGAGCAATTGCATGATTAGAATTTCTATTTTTAGGTCCCCCAACAGTAAAATGTTCTAGAAATTGACGCACATCTTTCTCCACATCCTTGCCATTAGCAAAATCCAATTATTCTTTTCTTAATTTACAGCTCCTGATCCTTTCAAAACGAGCCCTCCGCCTCTCACAAGGCTATTCAGCTAAGAAGCTCTCTTTTCTCTTTCTTTGAGAATGGTAGATTTTCTTTATCAAAAAAAAACAAAACAGAGAGAGAATGCCAGATTTTCCAAATTAATGTTTTTCGAATGATTCATGATGGGGAGACGCCATCAAATGTTTATTAGGTTCTACTGCTAAAAGACAAAGTCAATTTACCAAAAATTCTTCCAGATTTTCTGTCATCTAATACTAGTGGTATTATTGGCAGAAACTAAAAACCTCAATCATGTTGTTAATTTTTGGGTGGTCAGTTATTGTTTTTTAGGATTGAGTGGAAGCTACAACACACATAAGTCCAAGAAACAAACCCCACCACCGTAGCATTTTTCTTTTTTTTTTTTTTCTTAACTACCTAGAAAAGAAGAATGAAAACATAGCAGTAATCCAGAGAAAGAAAAAAAGGCAAACCAGGAGAAAAAAAACTGCTCTAATTAGTAAAAAAGTGGTTTACCGGGAAGAGAGAAAACAACAGAGAAAGGTGGGAGGGGGCAAAGAAGACGATGAAAATATGTCTCAAGGCACCAATTCACCACTTCAGTTTGACTGTCGGTCTGCAGATGATAGGCTATAGACATGTATAGCTTAATGCCCTAAAGTTGGAATAATTCCTGCCAAAATTGACTAAAGAAAACAGCATCACAATCACTTATGATAGTAGTAGGGAATCCATGTAATTTGAAGACTTGATCCAAAAATACATTAGCCACTGAGTTGGCTGTGTAAGGGGGAGCAAGAGGTAAGAAATGAGCATACTTGCTCAGCCTATCAACCACAACCAAAATAACCTCCTTATTACCACATTTGGGAAAACCCTCTATGAAATCAAGACTAATATTTTGCCATAGACCATCAGCTATAGGCAAAGGTTGTAGAAGTCCAGGTGTAGCTACTAAATCATATTTGCATTGTTGACAAATGTCACAACTGCGGATAAAGTTCTTGACATCTTTTGCCATGCCTCTCCAAAAGAGCAGAGCCATCAATTTCTTGAGAGTTACTGTAGCACCAAAATGACCTCTATGAACCCCAGCATGCCACAAGGAAATCAACTTAGTTTTAAGAGCAAAATCATCACCAACCACAACACGACAATTCCAAAGAAATTGATCGTGATGCCAAAAATAAGGTAAAGTTCCAGAATTCGAAAATTGCAAGCTAGAAATAAATTGACACAACTTAGGATCTGTTTTCCAGGAAGTCTGAATTTCTTCCAACAACTTAGAAAAAATAGAGAAAAGGGCAAAACATTGCAAAGAAAAATATGGGACAAAACATCGGCCGCTTGGTTTTGTTTACCTTCCTTGTACAGAATCTCAAAGTCAAAGCTCATAAGCTTGGCTGACCAAGTTTGCTAACTAACCGTAGAAAGTCCTTGATCCATCAGGTGCTTTAGATTGCAGTGATTAGTCTTAATCTTGACATGAGTAACCTACAAATAATGCTTCCATATGGTGACTGTAAAGATTATAGCCAAAAGCTCTTTTTCATATACTGACAGGGACTTGTGTAGAGGAGCAAAAGCCTTGCTAATAAAGGCTATAGGATGCCCATCTTGCATTAAGATAGCACTCATACCAATACCTGAAGCGTCTGTCTCGATGATAAATTCTTTGGAAAATTTTGGGAGGGCCAAGACAAGTGTAGTGATGAGAGCTTGCTTTGGTGCTTCAAAAGCAACAAAGGCTTCCTGATTCCAAGATAAGGAATCTTTCTTCAGCAAACCAGTAAGTGGTTTGCTTATGGATGCATACCCTGCAACAAATCTACGGTAGTATCTTGCTAGACCAAGAAAAGCCCTCGGATGCTTAATAGAAGTATGAACATGCCAATTTGCAACACTTGAAACCTTCTTTGGGTCAGCAGAAACCTCTGTTCATTAATCATATAGCCAAGATATTCCACTTGTATTATAGCAAAAAAACATTTATAAGGTTTAGCACATAGAGATTGTTGTCTCATCAACTGAAAACCGTTCGCAAATGCAACACATGGTAGGCAATAGAGCGACTGTAGACCAAAATATCGTCAAAAAAAACAAGGATAAATTTCCACAAAAATGGTCGAAATACTTCATTCTTAAGCCCTTGAAAAATCATCGGTGCATTGGTGAATCCAAATAGCATGACAAAGAATTTATAATGGCCCTCATGAGTTTTAAATGTTGTTTTATAAACATCCTAAGCATCCATTCGGATTTGGTGATAACTGGATCGTAAATCTAACTTAGAAAATTAGCTTGGTCCATGTAATTCATCCAATAGATCTTTGATAAGAGGGATGAGAAATTTATGTTTAACAATAGCTTGGTTCAATTTCTAGTGATCGACACAAAATCTCCCAGAGTTATCCTTCTTCCTCACTAACACCACTGAAGCAACAAATGGACTAAAGTTAGGTTGGATAACACTGGAATGTAACATTTCTTGAACCAATTTTTCCATCACACCCTTTTGTATGACCGGATACCTGTAAGGCCTAGAATTAATAGGTTGAGGACCAGGTAGTGGAAGGATTTTGTGATCTTGCAATCTGAGGGGGAAGGGAAGTGGGCGATACAAAAATATCTGCAAACTCAAGAATTAACACCTCCAACTCAAGTACTGTAGTTGTTGACAACGTAATGGCTATGATTTGTGTGAATATAACCCCTATGACCTATCCTAGAATAGTAAATAGCTGAACTTCATCATCTGTAGAGCTTGGTAAAATAGTCCCATCAGCCTGAGGGTCTATGATAGAGAAATCTTCAGAATTAGGTGTCAATGCTGTACTACATAGCTGAACAGAAGTTTGTTGGTCAAGCTGTCGTATAGCTTTTGCTAGCATTTTGGCTCCACCCCTGTTAATAATAAGTTTTACAATTCCCCCCAACACATGTTTGCACCCATTAGCATAGAATTCCATACAAAGTTGATCCAAATTCCAACATATATCCCCGAGTGTTTTAAGCTAATGGATACCTAGCACCATATCACACCCTCCTATAGGCAGAATATAAAAATTAGCCTTAAAAGTAGCTCCTTGTAGCCTCCATTCACAATCTCGACAAATATACGGGCAGGGTAGGATATACCCATATACTACTTTTACCTTCAAATTACCCATATCTTCTATACTACGCCCCAATTTTTTGGCTTCTATCCTACGCCCCAATTTTTTGGCCAACTTCTCTATGATAAAGTTGTGAATACTTCCAGAATCTATGAGGACTTATAGAGGTCTAGAGTTCACATGACAAGTCACTCTCATAGTTCTAGAATCTAGATTTCTTACTCCAGTAATTGCATGTATCGAAATTTCATGTTGAAATAATTGATCTTCCTTGCTCATCGTAATAGCCATCAATTCATCGAACTCCTCCTTACCTTCATCAAAAGCTACTTCAATCAAATACAATCGTCTTTGTTTACATTTATGCCCAGGTTCACACTTTTTATTGCACCAGTAGCAAAGTCCCTTAGCTTGTTGTTCCTCAATCGTCTCACCAAATTTCACCTTAGTGACTTTGTTCTACCAAGGAGCCTTCGATGAATCAGTGGAATTACTCACATTCCCAGTAGCGATATGGGTAGAAGATTGATACTGGGGCTTTGGAAGCAACCCAACCGACCTATTGATGGGTTTTACCTTGGTGCCCCAAATCCCAAATGTGGCTTCCTGTAATTTTGCCAATGTCGAAGCATGTGCCAAGGTTTTAGGCATAAACATTTTCATTGGATTCTGCAGTTCTTCCTTCAACCCATCAATGAACACATCCAAAACATATTCCTCAGTTAATTGAACTCTACCATACAAAACATCAAATCTATTCTGATATTCAGCAATTGTACATGTTTGCTTCAAAGCTACTAAGGCAGACATGCAATTTTCAAAGCCAGAAGTACCAAACCTCGAATTGATGGCACTCACATAATCTTCCCACGAAGGCATATCTCTTTTTGGCCTTTTTCCCATGAAATTCTTGTGCCATTGTAATGGGACATCGTCCAAAGACCCAACAGCAATCTTGACTTTGTTCTTTTCAGGGCTAACATCTAATTCAAAGAAGTTCTTGCACTTGTAGAGTCATCCCTAAACATTAGAGCCATTAAAGATTGGAAAATCCAACCGAGGTTATCTCCTATAGTTGACTAATGATCTAAGTTCGAAAAAAACTCAAGATTCTAGTTTTGGCCCATGAATTGATGTTAGATAGCGATTCTCGTGCAGAACTCCCGCAGCTCTGTGAGTTCCTTCTTCTGGTTTTCCTACAAACCTTTGATCATCTCCTTAAGCCTCTTGAAGTCCATTGATTCCAAATCGTGCGACCTTGTGTTGGTAACCATGGCGTCAAGCGTTCCCAAGAAGGTATACTCTAATACTATTATGATGCAAGTAGAATATGAATTAGGGATTCCACAGAGAAGAAGAAAAATGGCTTCTGAAATTTAGGGGAATTTGATAATAAAATTGAGAGTAAGAGAGGATTTGTGAAAGAACAAGAATTGTGAGATTTACTGATAATGGCTTTCAAAATGATCTTTACAAAGTTTTCCACATTGCTATATACTGTGAAATTATCAACTTTGGATCTAAATCAATCATTGGATATCAATGGCTATGATCACTACACACAATTACAATATAACCACTAGTACAAATAAGTATTACTACTATCTACACATCCGGCCAAAACTAATGACAATTGGACAGCTTCTCAAATACTCTTCTTTATTAATCCACGGCCACGCTTCAGTTGCTATCAACGGTGATGATTGATTTCCATTTAGCACTGCATCACGAATATAGGCGTTAACATGGGTCATCAAGTCGAGTTCAGGTTGGGTCGCTTCGGGTCGGATTACTTATGAGTCAAGTTATTTTTAGATCATTTTTAGTTGGGTCACTTCAAGTTCAGTTCGGCTCGGATTCGGGTCAACTCACGGGTTGGTCACGTCATAAAAAATGATGATGTGACATTTTTTATTAAAAATTTTGAAAATTTCAAAAATTGTGCTAAAAATTCTTAAAAATCAAAGAAAATTATATGATCAAAAAATAATTAAAGAAATTTCTTTTAAAACATTCTAAAAAATTAAAATAAAATTTAAAATTGTATAAAAAATCTCAAAATATTTTTAAAAAATTATAATTAAGGTTTATATTGAAAATAGTAGAATCTATACTTTTTATAATATAAATTAAGCTAAATTTTTTTATTTTATTTTTGTGTCCCCTTAGGAAAAAAAAAGTCCAAATCAGACGGGTCAGGTTTGACACAAGATTTTCGAGTCATTTTGGGTTCGGGTCATTTCAGGTTAAACCATTCTTCGAGTCAGATTCGGGTCGTATTTTTTCGGACGGGTTCAGGTCAACCCATCGGATCGGGTCAAATTTTGACACCTCTAATCACGAAGGTAGTCATGGATGATAGAGAAAAACAGAGTAGAAGGCGGCACTTCGAGGGCAGCAGATCGAAGGCACTCCAACGTGGTTGAAGAAGCAAATCGAAGAACCTTGGTCCTGTTTGGCAACGATTTTGTTTCCTGTCTTTCGTTTATTTTCCACAAAAAAAAAACAGAAAACATGTTTGGTATTGATTTTATTTTCTGTTTTTGGTTGAAAAGTTAAATGTGTTTTTCAAAAAAAAAAAAAGCAAATTGGGAAAATAATAAAAATTAGCTTTCCCATTTTATTTTTCGCTTTCTTTTCTATACTTTCTCTCACAATTTTTTCTCTCTCTATCAAACCTCTTTACCATATCTCTCTTTACTCATTCTCTCTCTACCCTCTCTCCTTTTTCTATCGCTACCATTCTCTTTCTACCCTCTTTCCCCTTTTTCTATCTCTACCATTCTCTCTCTATCCTCTTTCTCTCTCCTCTTTCTCTCTCTACGCATTCTTTCTCTACCCTCTCTCTCTTTTTTCTCTTTCTACCATTCTCTCTACTAATTCTCCCTCAACCCACTCTCTCTCTCTCTCATTTTTCTCCATCAACCATTCTCTCTACTCATTCTCTCACTACCCTCTCTCTCTCATTTTTCTCTCTCTGCCTTCTCTCTCACTTTTCTTGCTCTTCCATTCTCTCTACTCATTCTCTCTTTGCCCTCTCTCTCTCTCTCTTTTTTCTCTATACCATTCTTTGTCTACCCACATTTTGTCTCCTTTTTCTTGCTCTACCATTCTCTCTCTACCCAAACTCTCTCTCATTTTTATCTCTCTATCATTCTTTTTACTTATTCTTTCTCCACATTCTCTCATCTCTCTCTGTCATTCTCTCTCTACCCTATCTCTCTCATTTTTCTCTCTCTACTATTCTGTTTATTCATTCTTTCTCTACCATTTCTCTTTCTGCCATTCTCTCTACTCATTCTCTTTCTACTCTCTTTCTCTCTCCTTTTTCTCTCTCTACCATTCTCTCTTTACCCTCTCTCTCTCTCCCATTTTTTTCTCTATATTAATACTCTTTTTACCATTTCTCTCACTATTCTTTTTCTATCTACTTTTTTATTCTTATAAAAAAATAAAAATTGACAGCAATAAATATAAAATTTCAACAAACAGCAAAAATAGAAAAATAAAAAATAAAAAAAAATTGATAGCGTCTCCAAACGGGCCCTTTGTTTTTTGTTTTTTGTTTTTTTTTTTTGTTTTAACAAAAGTCAAAGTGAGAATTGGGAAAGAGAGATACCTTGATTCTTGATATGCATTTGGCTTAAAGCAAGATTCCACCTCCATGTTTAAGCATTTCTCTGATTTTACCCTTTTTTTTTTCATAAATCCCACTTAGTAACTTTTTTCCATCAAACAGTTATTTATACTATGGCAATTACGGTTTGTTTAGATTGTTAGATTTTGGTGAAAAAAAATTATAAGGAAGAAAGTTATGAAAAAATGATGAGAAAGCAAAATTTTGTATTTGGATTGTATGAGAAAATAGTAAGAAAGAAAAGTATATAGATGAAATTATAAAAATACCCTATAAATAATTGAATAGTAAGTTAAAATTATAAAATTATCTCTATTAACTCAGAGTGAAAAAGATTATATTACAAATGCACAAAAAACAGTACAGGTACCAGTATCGAAAGCATCTACATCTACTATAATAATAAAAGAAGAAACTCAAGATAATGTTGTCTCTGTATTAATATTTGCTATAACTAAACATTTTTTAGGAGAAGCAAAACAATTACAATATAAAACTTCTGAAATACTTAATAATTTAAGATGTCCTTTCCTACAAAATTTTAGATGGTATAAAGATATATTTTTATAAAAAATATTTACGAGAATAGACTGTAATCAAACTTATTGGAAAGAAAGGTTTATAGCAAGATTACCTAAATTATTTAGTGAAAAGGTAAAACATAGAATAAGAAATGCTAATAATAATAATATATCTTATGAAGTATTGTCTTATGGTGACTTAATAACTCACATAAATAATGAAGGATTAAGTTTATGTACTGATTTAAAATTAAAAGTCAAACTAAAGAATGAACTGTCACAAAATAAAAAAGAATTAAGAGATTTCTGTAAACAATATGGATATGAAACTATTATAGCCCCATCAAGAAAGACAACGATTAAAAAGAAAAATAAAAAATCTTATAAATATAGTAAGAATAGGTATAATAAAAATGACAGTCAATTTTATTTTAGAAAGAAAAAACTTAAAAGGGAATCTAAGAAATTTAGTAAACAAGATTCTAATAAAAAGGATACAGTATGCTTTAAATGTGGAAAAACTGAATATTATATAAGTCAATGCAAACTAAAAGAAAAAGTTCAAATACTAGATATTGATGATAGAATTAAACAGAAAATATTAAATATATTAGAAAACAGTTCAACTGATTCTGAATCTTCTGACGTGAAACTCAGAAAATAAATGAAATAGAAAATGAATATGATAATGGAAAAGATAGTGAAGAACATGAAGGATTGTGTTATAATATAGAATACGGGCATATAAATATAATAACACAAAATTCTAATCTTAGGTTAGAAATAATTGATAAAATAACTTATCCTAAGATTAAAAGAGAATATTTATTAAAACTAAAAGATGAATTTACTGAACAAAAACAACCTAAGGTAGAACCCTATTCCTTAAGAAAATTTTGGAATGAAGAAAGTAGTAAAATAACTAATACTAATATTACTTTACAAGATTTAAAAAATTAAGTTAAACAAAATAGTAAGTTAAAATTATAAAATTGAATATATATAGATGAAATTATAAAAATAGTAAGAAAGAAAAATTTAATCATTTTTTGGATTGTGTAAGAAAATAGTAAGAAAGAAAAGTGCATAAATGAAATTATAAAAATACCCTATAAATAATTGAAAAGTAAGTTAAAATTATAAAATTATCCTTATAACAGTGAATAAGTTAATGTTATTTTAATCATTATGCATCCATGGGGTTTTTTTTTTTTTAAACCTTATTTGTAGTTTTTTTAGACACCAATCATTTACTTTTCAATCCTTTTCTAATGGTTATCAAACAGTGGAGTCAGCATTGGTTAGAGATTTCTTTCCTTTTTTTTTTTCTCATCAACAAACCAACACACGGTTAGTCTTCCCTTGCCTAGACGATGTCCAGTCAATTATCACATATGACTTTTTTGATAGGTAAGTATACCATGTTAGCAAATGACGTGGTAATTTTCTCATTTTTCTTGAAAATATCTGAAAAAATGACTTGTAATTATGTAAATTTTTACTGTATTCTTATTAAATAAATCTAATTTTCTTTTTCTCCATCTTTCTTTGCAATGGATAAGAAAAAAAACAATTTAAAGACAAAGAAGAACTCGAAGAAGCATTTTTGGTTTAATCCGTATGTGTTTTTTTTTTTTTTACATAAGTGTTTTTAGGTCATGTAAGAAAATAGAAGCAAAACAACACTCTATCAAATATATTTTTTATTTTTTTACAAAAATTATACAAAAAATAAAAAATAAAAATGTTATCAAATAAGCCCTTTATTCGTGAAATTTATGTTTTTCGTTGTCAAATTATAACCAAAGACTTACTGTCTATTTAACCTTATATGACCAAACAATAAAGAAAACAAAATGCATAAATATTTATTTATTAATTTATTTTTAGAGTGAGAGGTTATGGACCCACCAAAGAATTACGCTCACGTTGTTGGCTTTTTTAATTTTTTTGCTTTTCGGCTTTTTGGCTTTTTGACGTTGCCCACAGTAACTGAAACGTGGACTCATTATTAAATGCACAGTTAACAAAAAGCTTGAAAACGAACCAAATCGAAATTTTTTATTCAGTAATTTTAAAAACCAAAACTGCATCGAAACTTTTCATTTCAAAATAGGGATTAATCAAAAACTTTGGTTCAGTTTGGTTTTTGAACTGGTTAATGATTTAAAAATTTATTTTGATGAAAAGTTAATAAAATCTAATTTGAATTTCAAAAAATGCAATTTTAATGTATTTTTTAAAATAATTCATAATTTTTTTCATATATATAAAATAAATAACCATTATTTGAAATATAATAATACTCTAATGGTAATTATTGTTATACACCGTCATATTAATAAACTTTTTTAGTATTGTTAGAGTAAAAAATAATATATATATATATATATATATATATATATATATATATATATATATATGAATGTATAAAAACTTTAATTCAATTTAGTTCGGTTAAGTAGAGTTTTCTAAAACTAATAACTGTGATCAAATCCAACAAAAAAAAAAAAAAAACAATTTACATCAATTTGGTTAATGGTTATAAAATTCGGTTTGGTTAATTAAAATCTCAATTTTATCAAATAACAAAAGTTTTCACTTTTCTTAACTTCTGATTCATTATTATCTCATCGTTAAAGTTTTGTATTTATGTAATAGAACCTTTTTTAATCATTTGCATTTAATTGTCATTTCTCAATGTCTCATAGCGAGACATGTATAAATTTATAGATTTATGATCTTACTTACAATCTTATTAGAGTTTATTCATTCTTAGTTAAATTTCTGTATTTATGTAATAAGACCGTTTTTAATCAGTTCATTGTCATGTTATCAATGTCTCATTATGAGACACTCTAAAGTTTACATTTTATGATCTTACTCACAATCTAATAAGATATTATTCATTCTTAGTTAAATTTCCATATTTATGTAACAAAACCGTTTTTAATCATTTCATTATTATGTTGTCAATGTCTCATTGTGAGACATGTTTAAAGTTCACAAATTTATGATCTTAATTACAATCTTAAACATTTTTATCCATTCTCAGTTAAGTTTCTGTATTTGTGTAATATGATCATTTTTAATCATTTCATTGTCATGTCGTCAATGTCTCATTGTGAGACACGTCTAAAGTTTACAGATTTATGATCTTACTGACAATCTAATAAGATATAATTTATTATTAGTTAAATTTATGTATTTATGTGATATGACCGTTTTTAATCATTTCATTGTCATGTTGTCAATGTCTCATCGTGAGACACGTGTACAGTTTACAAATTTATGATCTTACTTACAATATTAGATTTTTTCCATTCTTAGTTAAATTTTTGTATTTATGTGATATGACCGTTTTTAATCATTTCATTATCATGTTGTTAATGTCTTATTGCGAGACACGTCTACAATTCTCAGATTTATGATCTTACTTACAATCTTATAGATTTTATCCATTTTTAGTTAAATTTATGTATTTATGTATTATAACCGTTTTTTAATCATTTCATTGCCACGTTGTCAATGTCTCATCACGAGGCACATCTAAAGTTTACAAGTTTATGATTTTACTTATGATCTTATAAGATTTTATCCAATCTTATGATTTTTTTTGTTCTTATAAGATTTTGTCTGATTTTATACATAAGCACTAGTTAATGATGAAAACTATAAGTATACATGTAACAGTCTTGATAGTACAATGCGAAAACCATGATTTGTACACTAATCTTGTATGTGTTAAGTGGACTGCGTTCATGTTCATGCAATGAAACTTAAATACAATTATAGACAAAAGTTAAACTGTATCTTCACCTTAATTCACATTATATCTACAATTATTATTTACAAAACACTCTAATTTAATCAACGTTATTTAAAAAAATGTTAGAATTTTGGAATCCTTTAATTCAACTAGATTGCATCAAAATTTTAAAAAATAAGCGAATTTGGTAGGTTGGATCTAACAAGTAAAATTTGTTTCAAAAATATGTTCTAAGTTTCGTCGCTATGATATTTTTTTTTTCTAGCAAATGTAAATTATTTTTATTTACTAGATGATGGTAATGTTTGGTTTAACTTTAGATTTATAATGAAGTCCCACGCATTAGTTTTGATATCCTAACCGAAAATATGCAATTTTAAAATGTTTGGGTTTTGGGTCTTCTGGGTTTTGGGTAATTCGGGTTTTAAATTACTCGGATTTCGGATTGTTTCGGTTTTGAGTTTTTCAACTTACGGGTCATTGATTTTTTCAGTCAAAACAAGTTGAGTAGAGTCAGATTTCAGACGGGATGAGTCAGATAATTTGAGTCGGATTAATTAGCTTTTACCACCTCTAGTTAAAAACAAGATAATTACCAACATTACTTTGTTACCATATTTGGATGGAGCTTTGATGCAAAGCAGAATCTCATTGACCATCGTCATTTTGTTTTAAGTGGACCTTTTGCTATTAGGTGTGATGCAGTTCAAGCAGCACATATGATTTTATTTTTTTTTTCCTTTTTTCTTTTCATTCAAAACATCTTTAAAGAATCCTTTGGTCAAATCTCATAAGTGGGAAAATCTGAATTCTGATATTGCATCTTAATTAGGGTGGTCAGGCGTTCATTTGCCTTCCTTTGGAAAGCCTTATATATACATATCTGGCCATGGATATGTTGCCATAGAAGTGTTAGTGTTTAGTCACTTGCAAGCTTGAGATATAATTAAATACCTACAGAAGCTTTAGTCGTAAGACTTTTTTTGTTTTTTCTTGGTGTATTGGTGGCAAGTGAAAATGGAATTTCCGATGGGTTCCCGTGGTGATGCCGCTTCAGATGATGAACAATGGCAAGAAGCTTCCGACTCTCCCAAGGGGAAGAGGCCCTTCCGTCGCCATACTGCTCAACAGATACGAGCACTCGAAGCGTAAGACCATCTTTTTCTCATCAATCTTTATGTGTATATTAATGTATGTATGTATTAGATAGCCATATATTGATGCTAACATCTTGTTCATACACACACACACACACACATATATATATGCAGGATTTGATTATATCTAATTAGCAATGCTTTTTGTTGATGCAAATGAAGATTTTTCAATCACTGTGCACACCCTGATGAAAACCAGCGGCTTCAACTGAGTAAAGAACTAGGCCTGACGATCATGCAGATAAAATTTTGGTTCCAGAACAAAAGAACTCAGATAAAGGTGCACTAATAGACTTCTTAAATTACCTTAGAATCTGGTGTATTTGCTGTTCTTCTCGTCATCATATGTCTCGAGTCCATCAATACTGACTGGTTTTTCGTATTGAAATAATATTTGTCAGTCTCAAAATGAGCGAGTTGATAATTCTCAACTCCGGGCGGAAAATGAGAGGATCCAATCTGAAAACCTTTCAATTAAAGAGAAACTGAAGAATGCGATTTGCCAATCTTGTGGAGGCCTTCCTTTTGGCGAGGACCAACATCGACGTTACTTGGAGATGCTACAACTGGAAAATGTTCATTTGAAGGAGGAGGCCAGTGATTCAGAACATCACCATATATACTTTAAGCATTCTTTCTTACCACATGTTTAAGGATAGTTATGAATCATTTATGTGATTTTGCTTGCCATGCTAAGTTATCATTATCTGGTTTGCAGCATGAAAAGGTGTCGATCACTCTTGCCGAATACATAGGAAAACCAATTTCAGAAATTGATTCATTGATGCCTCCCCTCCATTTCCAGGGATCTCCGTCGGATCTATTGCCAACAGGTTCCCCAAATCCCCGTATGCGAGGCGCTGACCCTGCCAGCTTTGATCTTGGACTACATGATGCAGCAGGAATTTCATCAACTGAAAATATTTCATTCCCCTACTGTTACCAATCATTTGAAGGAATTTCAGACATGGAAAAGGCACTCATGTCCGAGACTGCTTCTGGTGCCATGGATGAATTGATCCGGCTTTTGCAGATTGATGAGCCTCTGTGGATCAAGTCATCTGATAATGGAAGATATGTGCTTCATGCGGAAACTTATGAGAAAATATTCCGTGGAGGAAGTTCCTTTAAAAGTCCTAGCATCCGCATTGAATCATCCAAGGACTCAGGAATTGTTTTTATGCATGCTATGAACTTGGTAGACATGATATTAGACCCGGTTAGTACTGTCTATGCTTTTTCTTCACTGCAAGGTCAAACTATTTTCTGGAAGTAAACTTTACCAAATTTTTTATGGTTACAGAATCAATGGATGGACATTTTTCCAACGATTGTTACAAAAGCAAGTGTAATTCAAATAATTGAAAGTGGACTGATATCAAACAGAAGTGGTCACTTGCAGCTGGTATACACTAGAAATTGACATTATATTTCCATCCTTTCCTAAACTTTGTTTAAGTATTACGGGTCCATGTTAATCTTTTTTGTGCAGATGTATGGACAGATGCACATAATTTCTCCCTTAGTTCCATCTCGAGAATTCTGCTTCCTTCGCCATTGTCAGCAAATCGAACTTGGAGTATGGGTGGTAGCTGACATTTCGTACAACGGCTTAAAGGAAAATTTCTCCTCATACAATTCGTGGAGGCTTCCTTCAGGGTGCATGATACAAGAGATGCCTGATGGTCATTGCAAGGTAAGTATCTTCATCACTTTAACAAACATGATCGGTTAACCACACAGTTGGATGCTTGAGGAGTGCAAAAAAGGTAACAATCTCAATAACTGGGTAAAACACATGACAGGTCACTTGGGTAGAACATGTCGAAGTCGATGATAAAACTCAAACTCATCGTCTCTACAGAGACCTCGTCTGCAGTGGTTCTGTGTATGGAGCAGAAAGATGGATTGCCACTCTCCAGAGAATGTGTGAGAGGTTAGCTTTCTTCAACAAAATAACCGCACCTATGCAGGAAACTGAAGGAGGTAATATTCACACCCCATTTTTATTTAATCTTTTCTACTTTTACTCTAGTAAATCATATTCTCGCTAAATCTTATTTATTTTGCAGCAATTATCCTGACCGAAGGTAAAAGGAGCATAATGAAACTTGCCCACAGAATGGTGAAGAATTTTTGTGCAGTTTTGAGTATCTCAGGGAAAAAGGATTTTCCTCGATTTTCTGATGTGAACAATAGTGGAGTTGGTGTATCTATTCGCAATAACACAGAACCAGGCCAACCATGCGGTGTGATTGTCAGTGCTGCTACTTCTCTTTGGCTTCCGCTCCATCCTCAGGCAGTCTTTGATTTCTTCAATGATGTAAATAACCGAGTTCAGGTCTGTAAATTGCTCTACATAAGGCTGTATATACATATGAAACATAATGATAAGCATACATTTGGCACTGCTTAAGAATGTCATATTTTAAGCCATTTAAATTGTATATAATATGCTGTCTCTTTTTTTTTTTTCCCCCTTTTTTGCTGCCAAGCAGTGGGACGTTCTTTCTAGCGGAAGTCCAGTGCATGAGATTGCCCACATCTCAGTTGGAACTCATCCAGGGAACTGCATATCCATTTTTCGGGTAATTTTTCTTACTTTGCCTCCTATTTTGGGCCACAGGAAAATGTCCTGAAAGCATAGAATTTTTGTTAGACTTGGCAACATTATTGAAGTCATGGAACCTTTGGCTAGTGTCAAGCACCAGCAAATAGTTGGTTTTAACCTCTAGACGTATTCCACCAAGCAGTTACTACAGCGACCATTCTGTTTGCCGGAAGGGAGCTTATCGTGTAATTAGGTTCATGTTCAGGACACATTTCATTTTTTTTTTGCCACTTCTTTTGACATGGTTAATGCGATTGATAAGATCGAGCTAATATTATTTTAATGGCTCTGCAAGAAGCAGCCTTTCTTCCCTACAGAGAACATTCTGATTCTTCAAGAGAGCTGGAGTGACCATTTTGGATCAACCATAGTATATGCACCTGTTGACATTTCAGCCATGAACATAGCAATGAGCGGTGAAGATTCCTCTGGCATTCTCATACTTCCATCAGGTTTTACCATATCAACCGATGGCCGTTCAGAATTAACAAGTGGGGCTTCATCAAGTGCAGTTGCAAAAACACCAGCAGCCTCCCTTCTTACAATAGTCTTCCAGATATTAGTTGCCAGCCCCTCCTCCTCTTCCGCCTCCTCTGTCTCCTCCGCCTGCTCCTCCTCCTCAACCTCCAAGCAGCTGAACAAGGAAGCCGTGACAACAGTCAATACCCTTATCAGCTCCACCGTCCAGAAAATAAAGGCTGTTTTGGGTTGCTTCGATGCGGATTAAGCTCTGAAGCTTCTTTTCCTATGGTTTGTTACCTTTATATGTTAGAAAAAGGAAATAAATGGTTAAGACTATGATGATACCTTCTAATACCATTGATGGCTGCTTAATTATTTTTGTTGGTGTTATTGGTTAATTTAAGAGCAGAAGCAGTATGAAAACTGACTTGCTGCAGAGAAAGGTAGGCTGACATAACTTAATAATTTTTAATAATAATATACATATTTTAAATAATAAAAAAAAATTTAATAATAAAATTTTATCCTTAAAATATGAAACTTTACTGTTTGGGTATTTGATTTTGTTTCATACGTTAAGGAATCATGCTAATATTAGTACTAAATCCTTATAAATTTTTATAATTAAGTACTAAACGTTTAATTTTTTCAATTGAATTTTATACATTTCAAATCTTTTACAATCAAATTTTTTTCGTCCAAAACTGTCAGTCAAACTATTTAAAACATACTTTGACCAAACAGATATGAATTTAAAAAAAGGGTAAATACTGTTTCTTTCATATTTCTCTGTTTTAGTATTTTAAAAAAATAATTAAAATACTATATTTAATATTTTTTTTATTTACTCTGATTTGATCAAAGTACATTTTAAATAATTTGACTAACAGCCGTTAATAGAAAAGATTCGATTGTAACGGATTTGAAATATGTAAGACTCAATTGAAAAATTAAAAATCTTAAGATTCAATTATAAAAATTTATAAAAGTTTAAGACTGAAAATGATATTATCACATTCCATTAATGAACAAATGCAATGCAAACGCCGCCATTGCATTGCATTTGATTAAATGTGGAAGAGGTTTACCATTTAAAACTAAAAGGCACGAGCATGCTTCTTATTGTTGTCTTGCTTGTGAGGAGATATGCAATGAATATTATCAAAATGATGGCGTAGAATAATCTAGTATATCTCTGGGAACAGTTTAAATGCCGCCATTTGAAAAAACAAAAATGATCTATCAGTAAAATTACAATAGTTTTATTTGCATTCTCTGCATTAAAAAAGAAAAAGAAAAAAAAAACAAGAGAAATAAGACCCCATCACAATGCTGTATGTCGTGTAATCGTACTTGTCTTTTGGTATATCAGATTAGTTATGATATGATATTTAAAAAGATTAATATACAAAAATATCATTAACTTTATTTAAAATAATAAATTTAATATCAATTTTAAAAAATAATAAATTTAATATCAATTTTACTTAAAATAACAAATTTAATACCCTGTGAAATTTTTTAAACAGAATTTATTTATTTTGATGATGTGATATTAACTTATATTATTATCATGTTATTAGAATAATATATTTTTATAAATCTGTCATTAAATCTAACAGATTTTATTCATATAAAATTATTACGTGATAGATTTATTATTTAAAGTAAAATTAGTATTACATTTATTATTTTTTAAAGATAATACTAAATTTATTATTTTAAAAAAATTAATGATATTTTTGTATATTAATTTTGTTTCAAAATGCAAGTTATGAAGACGGGGTAAAAGTATCCGGTTGATTGAGTTAGTGCAAAGATTTGACCTTTTGATACGGTGAGATTCAAGACTGACTCACAAATTTTGCAAAAGAAAGAATTTCCCTCCCTTCCCCCAATAAATTTGAAAAAAAAAAATCTAGTGACAGTATCCACGATTCCATATGTGATTTCACAATTTTGTAGATTTCTTTTGTTTTCATTCTTAATTGGCAAAGCACGATTTACAGAGACAAACACTATTATCACATAATTTTGAATGCCGTTTGACCATGGCAGAAACTACAAAATATAATACAATTTTCTAGCATTCGTTAACATTATCTCGAAATTTGTAAAGACTCATTATTTTGTGCTCACGTATGCTACTGGTGCGGCATTCGACCATATTTTTCTCATGCCATATTGTCTTTTATCCTAAGAGTTACATTGGTAACTTAAATCCAATGCCATCAAGTTCAGATTTGACGTTTAGGATTTAATCCTAAATCTACATGTCAATAATGTAATTGAAGTCTATGTCCGAATTAAGGCTCTGTTTGTTTTATGTATTATTTTTTACGGATAAATATTTTTCCCAGGGAAAGCTCAATTTTAATTCCTCTAGTAACTTATAATGCAAAGCAAGAGTTTCGAATTCCTCATTCTTAATTTGTGGACCGGGCCCTACAATAGCAAACAGCTCTACTTTTTTCGATTTGACGATTTCATAAAATTTTGCTTCCATGAATTGACAATCCAGATAGCTTTCAGTCCAATCGACTAGTTCTGTCCACTGTAATTTTGAATTTTACATTTATCACTTCCAGTAATACCAGAGGTTCCTATGGTTATTTTAAGAATTTTCGGCAATGAGGACATCATCATCACCAATCATCATTTCCTTTGTTGACAAATGACAACGGTGGTTGTAATGGAAGATCAGAGTGAAAGGAAATTGAACAAAAGTTTGGACCATAAATTTCTTCCTAGACATTAACACTCCAAACCAGTGTTAGACAAAACAAAAATGTCAAGCCAAAACATATTCAGACACAAGAAGCTGCACTAGCAGTTATTCTCCACTCAAAATACAGCGGCACTGTCCACTGGCAACAGGCTCCCCAATACGCAATGTTTGCTTTTGTAACAGGCTTCATGAGATGCCAACTTTCTTAGAGGTCTTCAGGGCCGTTGATTTCCTGGAAGTAGGATTCCCTATGTTAAGAACCACAAAACAATGTCTTGATAATTTCTCAAAAGCGTCTGCGCCATTTTAGCATTGCACCTACCTTGTTCTCAATCGTAACTCCTTCAGGAACTTCCAATTTAACACCAGATTTTGCCACAATGCTCACTTTTCCCTTCAACAGCAGAAAGAGAACATTACGAAATAGTGAGTAAAGGTTTCATCACAGAGGAGGACAAAGCGAAAACAATTGCAGCCTACCAGAAACATAATAAAGAGGACAGTATCACATAGATTGATGACACTAACAGACCAAGATACTACATAACAGCCACATAATCCAAGGGTTATTACATAAGTTGAATCTAAACATAAGAACATTGGCACATTGAAAAACCACAGAACTTGCCAAAAAAAAACAAAACATGATGGGACTCGACAGTTCAAATAGGAAAAGAACCCAGTTTGTGAAGTATTCTCAATAGACAAGTGACCTTTTTGCTATTTGCTCAATGCGTTTGCATATAATCTATTGATCAACTTGCATCGCCAATTATACAAAAATAAAAAATTGTACTACCAATTACACATGACGGGTAAAAACAGTAGGAGCATATCATCTTTTTTTTTGTTTCAAATGTGCTAGACATATTGCAATAGAAGTACATGCAATCCCATTAATAAAAATGGCAAACATCTTGGGATGCTAACAAGAAAAGATAGGACCATATGTAGAGCAACAGAGATGCAAGAAATACCTTGACAGTAACACCAGCACCAAACCAAACATCACCGGCCACCTTAAGGCTATCAAGCTCAATGATACTTGGTATTGACTTAAATCGACTCAAAAAGTTACCAACCTGTCAACAGCAGTACATAAACAACACTACAAAAGTCTAAGCAAGAGTAAGGTTGCACAGTGAGCTAAATAAATCTCCACCTTCTTAAATTCTGGGCCCAGCTCAATAGAAGGATTTGAGGGATTTCTTCTAGCTTTATTGCGGATCACATAGCCATCTTCTAAAGTATAAAGATCAGACTGCAAAAGAGGGCAGCTGGTCAGTAAGACAGGTCCTGACCATTAGCCAGAACTAAAAGACACCAAAAGGAAAGAAGACAACCTGGACAAGAAGCAAATCTGAAGTCGCCTTCACTGGAAGGAACCGAGACCGTGGTACATTTATACCAATAGCATGATCAAAAAACTGGTCCAATGAGACACAAAGAACACATAAAAAAGAATGTCCACTTAACATCCATAACTTCTAGGTAAACACTCTGTGCGGGAAGTACCCTTATTGCCGCACCAGCTGCAGTTTCAAGCTGAAGAACTTTGACTCCATCCACTTCCTGGATGTAATATCAATGTCATTTTCCAAATAGACAATTTAAGGTTCAGAGAATCATCATCGGGGCATGCAATAGGGAAACAGTAGATGCACCTTTGGGTTCGGAATTATCTCCATCTTTAGTGCATCAGCTTCCACAAGCCTTTTAATGGCCTTCAAGTTCACCCACCTGTTACAGACAGTTTAGTACTCTACCAAGATTTCATCATGGATGGATGGCAATACTTGACTTACAAATTATTCGTGTTGAAAATTTTGAACTTCTCTATTGACTTGAATTCATTGACCTGTGCAAAACAAATATGTCATAAACTTGCTCAAGATACACACAAGGTGCTGAAATGCTAATAGAAATTCTATTGCCGTCAAAGCATTCAGTTAGTCAAGGTCAGGTGGCCGAAAAACAATTGTTTAAGCTAGAAATTTGCAACTACGATGCCACAGCCTTTATAGCTGGCACTTTAATTGGCAGTCTACCTTGCTGCCAGAGGCTAGAACAGGACCAATAAACTTCATCAACAGTCTTAGGCAGATGGGTTGGCCAAAGCTACAGCTTGCTTATCATTAAAAGATAAAAAAAATAAAAAAAAATAAAGTGGAAAAGAAGATCTAGAGAAATTGGTAGGACAGAATCCTTGCTTACATGCTCATCAGGGACCTGTGCAATCTCGAGGAGCTGCATCAAAAAGTCAAGTGAAAAAGAAATTAGTTAATGCAAATTATGTTCAGTTCTCTTCTTGAAAATGATGCTGTAAGTGAGGGTGAGAGAAAGTGCAAACAATGGGCACGATCATTTTTAATATGGAGCTTTGTCATATTTATCAATTTCCTAGATCCAAAAAGGATGGAAGTTGCTGGCACGAGCCAAACAGATCAGGCTAGTGAGAGAGAGAACAAACTGTTACTGTTAAGTCGTTTGCAAGTGTTTTGTTCCAAGTTGTTATGTAATCCATTCTTGAGTCCGGGCCAAAAGCTTAGTATTAGAGCCTTTATGACTAAAAGGTCATGAGTTCAAACCACATTGCCCTCACTCTTATATCAATGAATTTCTGCAGGTAAGGGAGGGTCTGTGTTTTGTTCACTCTTTCAGCCATGTGAGCAAGCTTGCGCATGAGGGGGCGTGTAAGGGTTTGATATCTTATTAATTTTTGGCCCTCACCCAACAGCTTAGTTGGTTTCTTGACAAACATCATTTGAGCACCAGAATAAAAAATGAAACAAAACTGAAATAGAAATACATCGCATAGAAGAGAATGTGGCAGTGCACAGAGTGCAGTTGTTTGGGTGCAAATACAATTTGAAGCGTGTAGTTGCATCAACTAAAGGACCTAGAAGCATGCCTAACCCTATTTTCAAAAAGAGACCTTATTCCAAATATGAGGCTATGCCTGAATAATAACTAATAAGGAAGTTAGCATCTAAGATACTTTGTTAAACTCTGAATTCAATCCCATACCTAAATAATAACTAATGAGAAAGGCAGCACATAACATACCCTGTTAAACTCAGAATTCAGTAGTTATCTAATTTTAGAGCATATACAGCACAATATTTATTCCCAAGTTAAGCTATGTTTGCTAATTATTATAAGTTTCACTGAGTATGAATTGTATACCTGAACCTTCCCCTCATAAGAAATGAGGGTACCACCTTTCACATCAGCAAGGGTTTTAGGCGTGACCTGCAGGAGCACGAAAGTATAAGACTATAGTTGTGAAACAATAAAGACAAGAACTTGACCAAGTTCGCGTTTCCTTACCTCCATACAGTATTCGTTCTTGTTTGTGATCAAATGATTTAAAATTTCTAGAATATAGAATCAAGGATAATAAAAGTCTAAAAGAGTACAGTTTCAAAATTTTTGTTTTTTTTTTTAGTATTAGTCGATAGCAAACTGAAGGTCATTATCAGAACTGAAATAAGGATACTCAAATCAACAATTGCCCCAAGGTTATCTGAGTTGGCAACAAACACATACTCCTTACCCTGGAAAAGGGGAACAAAAACAAGAGAATGCACAAGTGGATTAGGCCTTAAGTGCACTTGGGGACAGACGACACCATATAGACAAACAAAACGCTACATCATAGAGACAACCTTTGATAACAAAGCATCAAGCTTGCCACTGTTATATAATGATGGGAACACATCACCGTGTCCTGGCGGAAACCTTCAAATGCATAAGACAATTATAAGCAAAAAAAAAAAAACACCTAAGAACAACAAGACAAGACTAGTACTTACGATATGCTTTGCACTTAATAATTAATATTTATTCAAAACGTTACACGCACAACTGCATCATAGCATAGCTTAACAGATTTGTTTCCATTTTCAACAGCATTCCAAAAGTATTAGCCCCAAAATTTGTCCCTTTTTTGGGAGCAATCAACCAAGATAGGCAATGCCTTCAACCAAAATCTTTAAGATGCATTATAAGACTGTCAAAGTTAATATGAAAAACCCTATTTGACAGACTGTGCTACTGTATATCTAGAATATTTCCATTGTATGTTGAACAAGACAAAACTAATTCATGGGGCTCTCCGCATAGAATCTATTCACAGGGCACTCAATATGGAACATGTTTCTATATTCTTATTGATTTGCTCACCTGTCTAAAAAATCTCCACTGCACGTTAGAGAAAAACTAATTCATCAGGACTTCCATGTAAAATCTATAGAGACGGAACTATATAGAGAGTGAATTTTTGGACCATTAACAAGTCCAAAAACATTACGGTCTTTATCAAGCAAAGCTCATGAATACTAGATGTGAACACTGACAAGCATAATAATAGAGCTTTCATTCAAATATCATAATTGACTAGTGGAGTAGGCCAAGCCTCGTCAAAGCTTCAAACAATATGCAAAATGGCTTGTGGTAATTGCTAAATGTATTTACCACAGTAGAGGGATAAAAAGAAAATTTTGCTCTCTTCCTCCCTTTCCATTGACACAAGCATAAAAATGAGCAGATAACAACTTTATCGAATTGCATTTAGAATCTCGTCCATCTCAGATGCACGCGGACTAAGAAGAAAAAACCTGAATGATCAGCCTACAAGACAAGCAGTCAAATCACATATACAATACCATCCATCCTTGCCCGCCTGTCCTTTGCATGGCAATGGCATGAAATCATCCACAACAATACGAGGATACTGGCTCTGCACAGATCCAATGAGTTCGAACATAAAATAGTTGTTTTACTAGAACAATATAAGAAAAGTAAATACTGGAGAAGCTGATCAAAGAAGTGTATTACAAACCTGGTTGAAAGTATGAATCTCAATGTTGGATTTTGAGTACTTTTCTACAATCTAAGTTGGACAACAATCAGTTAGCTAGCAGTTAAAACTCACGGGGAAAACATCAAAAAAGAATATAGCTCAACTTTAGAACCTTAAGTGTATCATCATGAGTGTTGAATGAGTTCATCAGAAGTAAAGGAACGTTGCACCCATATTTTTTGTTGAGATTCTGCAATAACTCAGTGGTAAGTTGCAGACAAAGGAGGAAAAACAGAACCATTAACAGCCAACCAAAGGAAATAAACAAAGATAAAGATATAACCTCAATCTGAATGACAATAAGGTCAAGAAATGTCAGCCCATTGCGAACCTCAATGACAGACCTGCATTACGGAACATTGCCTCTTTGAGAAACATTCAAGAGCGGACCCTTTCTTGTACCATTGGGGAGGGACCACAATAAGTGTATCCAAATAATTTTTTAAACGCAGCAGACAAAAAAAGAAACAAATGGTATACTTGGGGCCGGTGCAGCCCATGGTTGTCCCCAAACCACCATTAAGCTTTAATACAACAAGTTTGTCCAAGAGCTTCTTGGTCTCCTCGGCACCTGCCATTTATCAACAACCCCAGATGATAATTGAATGAATTCCTCATGCTCATGTAATAATACAATGGAATCGGAATCAAAAAAACAATGAAAGAGACCCGAAAACGGTGTTGTTTTGCCGGAGGATTACCGGGGGTAGCTGCCAAGCTATCATAAGGAACTACCACTTCATCAGTAGGTGTTTGGATCTTACTCCATTCGATTTGTTGGGCTTCACCACTTTTATCATCGTTCCACAATTTCACACGAAAAAAAAAAGAAGGGGAGAGCAGCAATCAGTAACATAACCAAAATGGCCTTCCCCCAACTCCAATTCTTAAATTAAATCTCAGATCTCAGAACAAATCTATCATACACATATCTCCCATATTTGCGCATGTGTGTGTTTGGGGGGGAAAAAAAAAGTGTGATATGATAAAGCTACCTGAGATAGCGAGCCACGAGGCTGATGAATCCATTTTTCTCGTTGTCGCTACAAAAAAACAAAAAACAGAGAGAGGGACAAATGAACAACAAGAATTCATAATATAAATGAACTTGGATCAGAGATCTCATGCTTCAATGTAATCCCAAACCGAATGATTCAAATCAAATCCTCTATTATACTTCTTCTTCTTCTTCTTCTTCTTCAGGCAATTGATTCGGAAAAAAGAAAACAGCCATAGAAAGAAAATAAAATAAAGTTGAATACCTGATTTGATTAAGACCAGCTACAGCATCCTTAAGTTGCGGAAGCTTATCAGCAACAGCGGCCATTGGTGCCTACGACCAGAGCGAGCGAGCGAGCGAGCGAGCGAGAGAGAGAGTCTTGAGTTCTGCAAATGAAATGGAGCGAGCAGCGAAACAGCTGCTGACACGGTGTGCTTCCGAACGTTGATATATTGGCACTAGTCATGCACATATTATCTGCATTATTATATTCAGCGTCCCACGTAATAGATAAATAAATATGATAAAGCTTAATACATAATTATACATATAGTTATATTTATAATCAACGGAAGGCCCAAAAATATACAAAAAATGAAATATAATTATTGTTTCTATTAAAAGACCCATTAAAACATGATTTGCGTAATAAGAGTACTCATAAGTCACACACTCTATCTTTTTAGAATTATAAATATTTAGAACATAAATTTAAGTTTTTTTTTTTGAGTTATATTTATTGAAATGTCTTTTGAAGGATAAAATATAATTAAATTGTGTATTTACACAGTTAATTAATTATCAATTTAGTTCTACAAATAGAATATTTTTATTCTTGCATTTATAGGTGTCTCTAATTTCTATTATTTATGTACATAAATAATGGTGATGATATAAAAATTTACACATAGATAATATGCATGTGGTGTAACGGTAAAACTTAAGATTTTTTTTTTTTTTTGTTCTTTTAGGCTGAGATTTCGGAAGGGAACGTGAAAATGATGGGAAGGTAAGCAGACAGTTTTTGGAGGATAGCGAATGAGTGCAACTAGCAAAGAATAATGATAAAACAGACGAAAATTATTTTCCGACTCTTCCTGATTTCGGTTCAAAATTAACAATGCCTTGCCTACGTGGTTTCAGTAGCAGTTGTTTTCATTTATTTGACCTTTTTCTTTTTAAAATTAGGATTTAGAGTAATATTGGATACAGTTTAAGATTCTGTTTAAGATTTATTTTTTTGTTATAAAAATTACATTTAGAGTACTACTAAATACTACTTAAAATTTATTTATTTTTTTAATTTTGTTTTATAACAAAAAAAAGGGGACCAAACCGAAAACCACCAAAGATAACAGTCACGTCTACATAATCGGAAAAATTTGTGTGAAAATTTTTGTATTATATATTATTATTCATTAACAAATTGTAATTTAATTTAGTTTATTCGGGGATTTTTTTTTTTTTTATGGCGCATGAATTGCTTTTGTCTATAGAATCGAAAGCGTTAGTAACGAAGCACCACATAGCTAACACAAAAGACATCGAGAAAGGCGGAGAGGAGGGGAGAAAGAATAAGCAGGCGAATATGACGCACAGTCACAGACCATAGAATTGCCAGTTGAAAAGGAAAGAGACATAGCGCCGCATTCACGCAAACTGTGGACACGTCTCAGTCTCCCTCTCAAAGATTTGGCAATTGGGCAATTCCATGTGGCTAACTATCCAAAAAGATTTGCGATTCTTTTGCGATTTGCGCATTTCTGCAAAAGGTTCCATTATGTGGATACATTGATATCCATATGCGTCCAGTTTATATAACTATGAATACTTTTTATATAATCGTAATTAAAAAAAGTGAAATTGAAAAAATAGTAATAATTTTTATATTATTTTTTATCATCACGGTTGTACAAAATATACTTGTAGTTGCACAAATTATACGCGTGTAAATGCAGTGTGAAGACCAACGTTTACCCATAAATATTTTCCGTTCTACAAAGGAAAAAACTCATAGCATGCTTTAAGGTTATTTTTATGCGTTCCTTTTAAAAAAAAGAAAAACAAATGAGAAAGAAATATGAAAAAAGTATTATCCACCTCCAAGCCTGGCAGCCTCACACATACGCGTCTGAAGTAACAACAAAATTCTAAGAGGAGGTGCTTCCCAAACTTGAAGAGCATCACCCTTGTAAGCACCTAAATTGGCTATGAAATACGAACAAACAACTGTTTTTTTTTTGTTTGGCAGAAGATGGTTCCAACAAAATCGTACCCGTTGATTAGATATAACATTTTGTCTTCAAGTTTAGCTTCTGTGTAGTATTTCTATGTGTTATAACAGGGACAAACTGGCCAATCACTAATTTAATTAAATATATCATTCATTAATTGAGCTTAAGATCTGTTCAGATATAACTTTATTAACTGAACCTAAGAACTATTTAGATAAAATCTCTAACAAAGGTACTCACCGACGTATAACTAAATTTACCTAAAACTAAAGTTGCGAATAAATCTAGTCCCACTTTATCAAGCTGCCGAAAGTTAGATCGACTATGCCTAATAACGATCTCTTAAACTACTAGACTACGTATTACATGAAAAAAAAAAAACAAAACAAAACAAAGAACAAGAGGCACTGCTCTCAAACAGCCACTACAAAACCCTTCCCAGCAACTGAATATGGCGGAGATGAAGACGGGATAGGGAGGTAGCAGCGGTAACGGTGGCAGTGCAGTGGCATCAACGGTAAACGCAGTGACAGACAGCAAGGGAGCTAGATCTGGTACTGAGAAGGCAATGAGTGCCTATTATTAATCCATATCTAGAAAAGTAGAAGCGTCAAAACACGACATAGGAATAACAAAGTAATACAGGGAGAAGATGGTGAAAGGGATGAGGAAAGAAATGAAGAAAGGAAAGGAGAGAGAAAAATGATGAGATGGAAGGGAAGAGGAGGGGGATGTGGGTGGCTAACGGTAGTGGCTACTACTATAATTTCATACTATAATCTTAATTAAAACATATAATCTTAATGGTACGGCTCTTTTCAACAATAATACATAATTTCACACTATTTGATTGAACTTTTACACAATCATTATCCCAAACATTACTGAATTAAGCATTCATTGCAATTGTCAAGTAATTACTTATCAGTTATCACTATTTACACACAAAAAAAAGGGTTATAATTCACACAAAATACGCAAATAAGTGCCATGAATTATCTCCAAAGGTTAATTATACAGTACAATGGGAAAGGTAATACCAAGGATACCAATACTAGTTGATTAAGTGATATGATATAAAATACCCATAGACAATTTTTTTTTTCTTTGTAACTTGTAAGGGTTACAATTTTTTTTTAAATTTTATTACCAAAGCCTCACAAGCCGATTGCACCACATGGCAGAGGTTGTTGCATTATTATTATTATTTCTTAGAGTCCCATTACATTTCTAGAAGAAATGTTGTCCGAGAAAGCGTCCGAATGCAACCAGTTAGATTTAATGTGCAACCAACTGCATTCAGTCGGTAATTAAATAGAAGAAGAAAAAGTGACTATCATTTCTTTGCACACTGAATACAGTTAATTGTATATTGAATTTGATCAGTTGTATTCGGGTGCTTTCTCGTGCTCATTTTCATCCATAAATATACTTTTTTCCTATTTGATATTTGAATTACAAGACGTAAAAGAACTAGAAGAACAGCAAGGAAGCAGAGAAAAACTCAAACAGCAAAAGTACAGCGATGGAAACCATGCAAAAATCTATGAAATCAGCAAATTTTAAAACTGCTTCAAATTGTGTAATAATATAACTGTCTTTAAGGAGAAATTCCCACTATAATAACCACACTAGAATTAGCACGAATTCCCTCAGGTTAAAATAAAGCCCTACTTGTACAGTTGTGAATCCAGACAATAAAAAAGAATGTACATGGCAAAATTGTTGAATTCTGGTGTGTGTTTCCCTGCCGAAGAAATGCAGACAGATTGATCCAGTTATCGTATTCAGAGGGACACACCTATAGAAATACAATCGTTCATGTAATAGTTATATAAACAGTTTGGGACATAACTGCTTGTTTAACATTTATGACACTATTTTAGAACTGTAACTGCTTGTTCAACATTCATACGCATGAAAATTTGTATTTCTATAAAAATTTTGGACAGAACTGCAAAGATGGTTATTAACTGTACTCTTAACATCCTATAGAAACTATTAACGAAAAGACATCTTAGATGCATGATTATTACTAAACTTTTATGAATCGAAAAATATAATAATTAATTAATATAAAAATCTAACATGTGTCACATATTATTTCTCTATACGTTGCATTAGACAGTCACATGACACTTGTCTATTATGTTCCATTTAGGCCAACTAGACATATATCATATATGTTCATATTTATAAACTTTTTAAGGATCTTTTCTTTTCTTTTTTTTTCCTGTGGAACTTATGTCTCTCTCTTTTCTTTGTCCCCTTTGAAAACACACTAATTTTTCTTTTTTTTTTTTGAGATTTTAATATTTTGCATGGTTTACATGACCAACAATTTTTGGTCTAATGAAATGTAGCAAAATAAGGAAATAAAAGTGATTATTTTCTTATCAAAATAATTAGTCACGAAAAATTATATTAAACCGAGACTCTGCTGACTATTAATCGTGTTCACTGTCATCGAAGATTCAACTGCTGAATATTAATCGTGTTCACTATCATCGAAGATTCAACGTTGTGACCTCCAAAAGTAAGAATAATCTTACCGTTATCTTCATGGTCGCCCTTGATTATCATTGTGAATTAACAAGTAGTCACCATTGCCAATAACATTAGGAAAAGTAGTCATAGACGTTATCCAATTTTATCCTTATGAACTTGCGTGCACCAATTTGCATCCACTTCGTCGTTTGTGTCTGCTCAGAAAACTTCGTCGTCTGTGAACTTATTACCCAATATATCTCCGAAATAACTCGATCCCAGAAAGAGGATTGGAACAGGATAACTAGAGGTGTCAAAAGCTGACCCGACCCGATGGATTGACCCGAACCCGTCCCGATGGGTTGACCCGAACCCGACCCGAAGGATGACATAACCCGAAATGACCCGAACCCGAATGACCCGAAAATTTTTGGGTCAAACCCGACCCAACCCTAACCCGACCCGTTGACCCGAACTTTTTTTTTTTCTTAAGGGAACAAAAAAATAAAATGAAAAAATTTAGCATATTTTATATTATAAAAAGTGTAGATTATACTATTTTCAATATAAATCTTAATTATAAATTTTTTTAGAATATTTTGAGATTTTTTATACAGTTTTAAATTTTATTTTAATTTTTAAAAATATTTTAAAAGAAAAATTTTCAATTATTTTTCAATCATATGATTTTCTTTGATTTTTAAGAATTTTTAGTAAAATTTTTGAAATTTTTAAATTTTTAAAATTTTTAATAAAAAATGTCACGTCATCATTTTTGATGACGTGACCAACCCGTGGGTTGACTCGAATCCGACCCGAACCCGAAGTGACCCAACCCAAAATGACCCGAAGATAACTTGACCCGTAAGTAACCCGACCCGAAGTGACCCGAACCCGAAGTGACCCAACCCGAACCCAACCCGATGACCCGTTTTGACACCTATAAGGATAACTATTTTGAGCATTGATCCCAATCAAGTGAAGGACTTCACAAGACGAGGAAACTCTAACACAGGGTTCAGAAACAAACAAGTATCAAATAGATTCTAGTGTAAGCTATGCAAAGTAACAAGGTTGGTGTTCTCTTATTTGTTATTTAGAGTAGTCTGCACAACTACAAGAACCACACTGTCAGGTAATGTACAAAGGCCAAATTAGGACTAGAATTCAGATTACTGTACAGGGACCAAATAGAGACTAAGAACTAGAAATTGATATTTCAAAGAAGCAAAAATAAACTGAGGGAAAACAAACATAAGGCAAAACACCAAGTTAAGAATATAAAAAGGCGGAAGGAGAGGTAAACAGAAAAGTATAGTAGCAGTAAGTGACGCCCAAGTAACAACAGGATAATATGCAGAAGATGGCTGCTGCCGCTCAAGCCCCATTGTCTTGCCCATTGTGAGTCATTCCACGATCAAAATGGGTATACCTTAACTTGCTAAAAACCGGAGAGTTCTGGTAAAGTCAACTAATACAGGATGTAAACTGAAGTCCACTACAGGCAAAGGCAGATTCTTTGCTTCTGCCTTTCTCCACCTATCATTGGTGAGGTTTGGCACTCTCTCCTTCAACCACATGCTTTTTATATGGAACAAATCCTTTTGTAGATGTTCGAGTAATAGCCATAAATTCGGCTATGTTTGGTTTCCCACCTGGCTTAAGTTGACAATTTTGGTTCCCCTCTTTCTCAAATGTGAATCGTGATCTGTGATCACCAACATGTCCTCCCTGCACCAATACAGTATTAGAACCGGACCAAGATCCTTCTATCTGAGTTTCTTTGTCTTCTACTTCTTCGATGTCAGAATCTAAATGTGCATTCACAAGCTCCTGCTTGTCAATAGGTACGAAAGCAAAAGGTGTC
The DNA here is from genome assembly GCA_037832335.1 of Carallia pectinifolia. NCBI lineage: Eukaryota > Viridiplantae > Streptophyta > Magnoliopsida > Malpighiales > Rhizophoraceae > Carallia > Carallia pectinifolia. The sequence goes on from CM075449.1 coordinate 13,261,496, forward strand.
CCTCCATAAAAACTCCACCACGGCAGGGGAGCAGCAAAGCCAGCTTCCATAGGATTCGAATTTTCCTTTCGAAGCTGCATGCAAGTGAGGGCTGCAGCATTTCTTTGAGGGAAATCACTCCAAATGCATTCCCTGTTGGCAGAATGCAATTCCGTCCCCATTAACTTTAATGCTGTTGTTTGCTCAAAAGTCACTTCATTGAGCTTTGAAGGCGATAATTTAGGAATCTCAACAGTTGGAGAAGACGGTCTGTGGCATTCAGTGACTAACACAGTTGTCCCAAAGAGCTTAAGACTCCGGACAGTTGTTTCCTCAATTGCAACTTCCTCACTAATGACATCTCTATTGGGTAACAAATCCAGTTTCTGCATCATCAAACAAAGAAACAGAGTTTGAGACAATGAACAACCATTTAGCAATATTATCACTATTAAATGGCTAGTCAGTACCTTAGGAAATTGCTCATCAGAAGCTGAACTAGCCATTATTGGTGCTGGTGAAGGACATCTATTATCTTCAAGCGACAAGTTGCCTTCTGAATGAGCAAAGTCCGCCGCATGAAGATCATCAGTGGATGAAACAGGTGACATGCTGTGAATTGGTGTATTAAAATTAGTGGAACCAGTGGCATCAGAAGCAACTACTGATAGTACTGAAGTAGGACTCTGGTTTTCTTGCTCTGAAATGGATAAGTTAGAAGATGATCTCCGTAGCTTCTCCAGAACCAAGGGTTCTTTACTTAGTGGATTTATGATTTTCCGGGGGTAAGGATGAATAGGCTTTCGCTTTGGTCGAGGTGGAGGAATTTCAACAGGTTCCACCGTGCTTTTATCGTTGGCACTGGAGTCACGCACAACCTAACTCGAATAGAAAACAGAGTGAGTGTGCCGTCAAGTATGCGAACTTGAACTCTATGGACGTTCTTACGCCATGGGGTTGCTATAAATTCAACTTTGCATTCACTGAGGGCATACAGAAATTATTGCACAGAACGGGCACAAAAATAAGAGCAGACAACCTTAGAGAAAAATTTCTGAGCATGGCTTCTAATCTGAACAGCAGTCTTGGTGGCTATATGCTCTGATAAATCAACAACAAATAAAAAATAAATTAGATACACTGTTCACTAAAGAATTTTTGAGACAAAAAAAATGACTCCTCACTGAATAATACTACCTTCAATCTGTCTCCAAGCTCGGCCATAAAGCTTTAAAGCTTCAAGGAACTTCCTATGCTCTTCCTCTGTCCATCTTTCTCGTTGTTTTGTAATCGTGTACGGTTTTCTCACCTAATAAAATATGCAGGTCCGGATCAGTGCCAACTCATTGGTAGCAGAAAGGTAAAGAGAATGGTGAGAACAGTACCTTTGGAATATAGTCATTCTCACAAGAAAACTGCTCCTTTAGTTGGGGAGTGGTAAGCACATTCAATGAAATTCCATTGCCTGCTGGATAAATTGTGCATGGTAGAATGCCTCCACACTGATCCTGTGTCTAAAGGAGAAAAAACCAAGGAAAATAAGGATTTTTTTTTTTTTTTGGGAGCAACAATAAGGGCATTACTTCTAGCAATATTACATTCCTAAATGTTTATCAAGTACTAATTAAAAGAAGCTTATGGTCTTATACACTCCACAAAATCAAGACAATAACTGTGGTTAGATGTTTAGCTGAGCTTGTAGTTTGAGAAATGAGATCAAGAATACAGGATCCAAAACACCCATATAAAGCTACCCACTACTCAATAAGGCATGTTTAGTGACAGGCAAGTAATCATCAAAGGGGATAAAAAAAAAAAAAGCCCACCTGCCACTCCAACTCAACAAAATTACAGCAACAAAAAACTCAGAACTCTATACTCAAGAAGGCAAAGCTCAACCTCAAAGTTTTAATCAAAATTAAGTTAATAACTTCCCCTTAGTGTCACTTTAATGGGGTGCGCCTTAGATCTATCTCTCTCCTCATATTTTATTTTAGCCCCTGTTGTCATCATAATAAGGAAATCAAAGCTCATATCGTGGCAAATGAAAGAAGATAGTTTTTCCTAATTTTCTAATTTCCATTTCTGAGAAACTTCCTATAGATCTAGTGATCTATCTGTGGACATCGAGCAGTTCCTGTTCCGACAAGTCGATTCATTAATTAGGCACCAATCTCATAAGAGAGAATTAAGAGTAAAAGGAAATTCAACCGCTGAACCGTTAAAGCCATAAATTAATCTAAGTGCTAAATAACTCCAAGAGGCAACAAGAGAAAGAGAGAACAGAAAGGGACCTGAAGAAGCGTCATAGCAGCAGAAACCATCAAAAAACCAAGCCAACAAGCAAACACAATCCTTCTCCCAACAAGCACAGCCTTTTCGTCTGCTTCCCAAAAAATAACACCAACAAGATCAAATAACAGTCTTTTTGTTTGTTTTGCTTTTCTGGGGTATCAGAACTCCAAGCTTGACTACAAAGCCACTCTCTGTATCTTCCTCAAAACCATAACCCAACAAAGAAAATACTCATAAAAATCTAACCTTTACAGTCCATCCTGCATACAAACCCAAATCCCAAAATCAATCAATTCTGTGCACAGTGCAATTAGCAACACCACATGCCAACAAAGTAGAGAGAGAAAGAGAGGAAGCAGAGAGCAACTTTTCTTTTTCTTTTTTTTTCTTTGTTCCTTCTTTTGCCTAAATTACAATTAATTTTGAGAAAAAGAAAGAAACAGAGCCCATCTGGCCATACGTTGTGATGGTAAAAAAGAGCACAAAGAAGAGGACGCCACGTCAGATGCTAATATTTCGTTTTCGTTCTATACCTTTTTTTTTTTTTTTTTTTTTTTTTTTTTTTTTTTTTGGGTTTAACGTTGATGAATTTGTTTCATAGATAGAAAGCTCGAGAATTCCATGGAATCTTGTGGCTCTCGTCGAAAGAATCGTCCCGCCACGTGGCGCTGGTTTTGTCTTTGTCGCCTCCGCTTTTTATTACGCAGCGTGTTTAATTAGGTGGGAGCTGGAGATTTTATGATCGAAAATTCTTCCAGCCGACTTTTAATATTATTTCTAAAAAGTTTGTAGGCATCTAATTGTATGAACACAATATATTTTATAATGATTTAAATTATTAAATTGAAAAAAATATATTTAATTTAAATAAAAATAAATAAATCGATAAATATAATTAAATTTATTATTTATTTATTACGTGTCTACATAATTTTATTTTATTATATTATTACCACGTTTTCTTCTTTAATAAATTTCTCTTTTATCATGCTCTTACTTTTTTGGGTTAATATCAAAAAATATTATTATTTTTGTACTTTTTAATAAATTTAGCACGACTTTTAAAAATTAATAAATCAACACAACATTTAAAAATTAACAAATTTAATACAGTTTAATTATTTTTTAACAAATTTATTATACTGTCAGTTAAAAATAACAAAATCCTCTAATATGCACATATGTACATATGACATTTGAAAAATTAAATTGTGATAAATTTAAACGTAGATATGTCATATTTGTATACTAAAAAATTCTGTTATTTTTAACCAGTTATTTTTAACTGACAACACACTAAATTTGTTAAAAAATAATTAAATTATACTAAATTTATTAGTTGTTAAAGATTATTCTAAATTTATTAAAATATAATTAAATTGTATTAGATTTGTTAATTTTTAAAAATTTTTGTTAGATTTATTAAAAAAATATAAAAGTAATGATTTTTTTAAAATTAACCCTTACTTTTTTATGCCCACATTTTTCTCGTCAAAAGGCATCCAATCAAACGTTGTTGTTTGCATTTGTGGTTTTTTTTTTGGGAATACACTTTATGGTTATTATCCATTCGTTCATTACTAAATTATATTATATCATTTTGTATTAAAAAGAAGGTATATTATGTTATTTTTGCTCAATTGTGCAAAGATTATTGATGAATTAGACGAAACAGGAGAGGGGGGACCATGACCACAATTAGTGGGTGAAACGTCTAGTTCTTGACATTGTCCACATGTCATCCGTACCAGAATTTGCTGGGGGTAGCAAGGTGGAAAAGGGCCCTTTTTTTTTTGTATATATTGCTTTTCTTGCTCGGGTAATAATTAATAAAAAAAATCATGAGGAACTTTTAAATTAATTGGAAATTTCAAATTTACTGGGGAAGGAAAAAAGAAAAAGTAAAAAAATATCTTGGCCTCTAAAACAGATAGATAACAAGGCCAGAGAAACAGTGAATGTAGGCCACGTGTTGTGGATTGAAAAGCAAAAACGAGAGGCCGTAGTCATGTGTGTCAGGCTGACTTTCTGCACTTTTCGCCACGTCATCAGCATTCGCCGGCCTTCCCTCGACACATCCGCCACGTGTACTTTCCACATAGTAGAGAGAGAGAGAGAGACGCAAAAGGGGTATAAATCGTTCTACGCCACTCGTTTGTGGAAGTTGTTGATACTTTTTCTTGCTATATTATTAGTAGTGGCGAATTAACGACCACAACTTTCTTTATGGGGTTCTCTTTGGTGGCAATTACAATTTTTTTTTTTTTTAATAATGAAAATACATACTCTGAAGATCTATCAGACAGGATTATACCACTTGTATCATATATATAGAGAGCATTGTGCTCTTTTTAGTGTATACAGTAGACTTTTCGTCTACTGTTGGAAGAGCAATTATATAGAGATTGACATGCGTCTAATCTCGCCGAATATCTTAACATAAATTTGAATATATAACTTCATTGTACGCATAAACTTCTTATCCACTAGACCAGGTGATATTGTTTTTTTTTTTTTTTTGCCAACCTCCTTATTAGTGTGCTTGAATTGTGAAAAAGTTTAGAGAAAATAATTATGTGAAAAGAAAGTTAATTGAATTAGTAAAAAATAACTGAAAAAATTAATTAAAAAATAATATGATTTTGATTTGCACAACTCTCTTTTCCAACAAAACAAAATGAAGCCTACATTTATAATCTTGTTATTGAAAAATTTGCCAAAAAAAGAGAAAAGGATGTTCAACCCTAATTAAGTAATTATGACCTCAAATTTCCGAAAAGTTGATATTATTATTGTAGTCTAAAGTCTAAACAAGGAAACGTTTTGCCTTCTTAGAAGGAGACTTAAAAAAGAAAACTTTAAGAATTAGTAAAAGAATAAAATTTCATTAAAAAATGTAAAAGTGCAAGATTCATTTGACAGAAAAAAAAAAAGAATATATCATAAAAAATATATAAAAGTTTAAGACTTTTTTTATTTATCCCTTTTTATAATATTGATTTTATTTTTTAAGTACGAGCAAGTTTTTGTTTTATTGTAATAGTAACAAGAAAATAGACTCATGTATTAAACTCTAATTAAATTAAAAGTTAGTAAAAATGGGAAAGAAACGACAAAAAAAAAAGGGGAAGAAATGCAAAAAAATCAATGTTAAGCGTGGAGAAAATTTTGGTCCTATGTTTAAATTTTTTTTTTTTGGGAGCAACATGTTTGAAAAAGTTTGTGTTTCCTTGTTGTTTTACTGACATATTATGGGGTCTTGTGGACAATGGACATTGAATGTATCATTTGGACAATTTAGAGAATCAGCATAGTGTTCCAACCTCCTTCCTCGCAGCAACCAAATGAGTGGAATACATAGCATGAAATGTAATACTGAAATGTCGTATTGACGCAGTTGTCGTGGTGTTTCTTCCTCCGATGGCTTAATTAAAGTCCGAAATGAGTGATTATCATCATAAATTTCTAGCCGTGGAAGAAAGTTCATGGTTCAATTCAGGCACGAAGTCAGAACAATTCTTTAGGGAGAAAAATTTATACGTTCAAATATAACAATAAAAATAACATATATTTTAAAAAATAAAAATAAAAATATCAATTCAGAATAATAAAAATTATAACTATTCTGCTGGAGATTTAAAATAATTTATTTATTTTCTACACTACCAAAAATTTCTTTTTTATATAAAGATAATAATACAATTATTTAGTTATTTGTCTAGTATGTAATTGCACAAATAATATTACATGTGATATTTATAGTTGAAAAGTTCTTTTTACTATAATTGTAGAATCAACATTTTTAAAGTTAATTTTTATAAGTAAATATACTTTTAAAAATACGATATGCTTTTGTATATTCCTTTTCTTATAAATAATTTTTATTTTCAATAATATATATTTTTTTAAAAAGAATAATTTTAAAAAGAATAAGAAAATGATACCTATAATAATTCTGGTAACATATAAAAAAAATTATGTATATTAAAGAAAGAAATAAGAGGAGAAGGGCAAAGCATTAAGAAAAATAAAATAGACGATCAGTAGAAGACTAAATTGGGTGGGTCAAGTTTAGAATTCGGATAATCTTAGGGGAGAAAGGCTATCTCCACTACACTAAATTGTATTCTCAGATTATATTTAAGCCCACACAAATGTATATAAAAAATATTGAGGCCTTCCTCTCATTCGGTCCTGTACATGGTTTAATCGATACTTGAGTCATATTAGTCTCGAATTTAAATTTTAATCCAATTCAATTAACCAAACAAAAAGTACATATCTATTCTCCTGTAAATTGTAATAGGATATATCACAAAACCGATGGATGCTAAAAATATTTGAAGACATGCAAGTTCCAGGCTAATCTAATTAACAGAAAACTGGTACACCATACCCCATACCTCACTCGGTATGCTTGCTAACTTACCACATAACTATTGCAGCTAATATAACCAAATTGCATATCATATGCTTGATTCCCATTTGTCTTACTTCTTCGGTGCTCTTTCTTCTTAAAGGAAATAATGTAGAATTTCTAAGGTTGATAATATGAAGTGCTTCTCCGTCTCTCAGTGAAGTGGAATGGCTTTTCATTTTCACCCCTTCTCTACTTAAGAAAAATAGTGGAGGAAAGAGAGGTTGTAGGAAAAGGGGACCCATGGAGAGAACTGGAGATAATGCATGGACGAAAAGTAGAACGATAAATATAGACCAAATTGGAAGAGAAAGAACTTGAGAGCAGAGGACAGAATAATTGCTCAATTCATTCAACAGAATTGACTGTACAACAATATAAGAAGGGATCTCAGACATCAAACCAAATATACAAAAGGGATTTACAAGCTAAAAGATAGCCAGAAACTAGAACATAATAATCTGTTAATCAAATAGCAAACCTACAAGTAAGAAGTTCAATTAATATCAGGTGCTTATAATGAGGTCATTACAACAAAATATTCAAATGTGTAGTAAAATAGTCTTCTAGGTTGTGTGGTCATTATGCAGTGGTTAATGGGCAATTATCTCTCTCTCTGCTGCGGTCATTAGCTACAGGAATTGTTTTCATGGCTGTTTCTTTGCAAGAGTAACGCATTTTGACCATGATACCCGCAAACTTAACTCTGAAACTTGGCGATTGGGAAATGTCCTTCATTGATTTAAGCAATAAGATATCTTTGGCTAGTAATGTTTTTGCTGAACATAGTTTCTTTTTTCTGTATCTAATGCTGGCGTGAATTTTGTTTTTGTGTTTTTTTGGTTAATGGATTCTGTTTGTTGATTGATAAATTGAAGTTTGAGTAGTATTTGGTGCAGCACCAACAACTGGGACTAATTCTGGTAATTTCCCATCATCTGACCAGCTCCAAAAATTTCCCATCACCTGAAAGATGTATTGAATTTTTCAATTGACTACAAATGGCCTTCGAGTTGGAGCTCGTCAGTTATCGTTCGTCTTAATGACTTTCGTGTGAGCAGCATCAAATGCAGAAAGAAATAAGGGATTTCGTTTTACAATCTCTGGATCTGCCGTCTTAGTTTCGGTACTGACCAGCAATGTTGCTCAGTGCCAGAGACATAGTTGCAGTGAAAATTAAAGGTTCAAGAACGGGTTGGCTTCCAAAGGGCAGGAGGAACTGGGGCCAGAACTGGCATATTAATGTTGATTTAAGGAACCAGCCTCTTTCATAGTTTCATTTGAAATCACCAGCAGTGATGGGGACACAATTACCTCCTATACAGTTGCTCCCAAGAATTGGAACTTTGTGCAGACCTTTGAATGCAAGCAATTTGAGGCTTAGCTTCCCAGCAAGAATGCGAATGATGTGGACTGGGATCATTCTTTTCCCTTTTTGAAAAAAAAAAAAAAAATCATGCGCCCACTCCTGATTAAGAGGAATCCATACGGTTTGATGAGCTGAACTGTTGATCTCGGAAAGATTAGATGGTGTGTTGTAAACGATGCCAGTGTACAAAAAATATGGGGACATGATACACAAAACCAGAATTTTAAACAAGTAATCTGCCCAAGCCTTTCTTTCTTTTTTTTTTTTTTGTTTGCCAGAACTCAGTAACTAAGCGGTGTGGTGTGGTCATCTCTTTGCATGCACCAAAACATTGAACTGCTAAGCGTTTTAATTAGGCCACATAATACCAATAAATATCATAAATAATTTCAAGCAAACTTTGAACTCCTGTGGTATCATAGATTCAATGACACCGATGGGTCAAAAGATACAGAAATTGTCTCTAATGAACTACGTAGTGAAGTAGAAATAACGGATTGATTTCAACTAAATTAGCTTTGGCTTCTAAGATGGGAAAACAGTGGTGATGCCCCCACAATCCCACCAAGGAGCATTATGACCCTGTCCACAAGGAGAATGCTAAGAATTCGGACAGTTACGACATATGCCATGCCAGGCACATCGCCACAGCTTCAATTATATTAGCTTTTAAAAAATACAAATGCAAACTGTAGCCATGAAATCAATGCCAAACAGCGGCTAGCCATGCTAAATGAGTGATGGAAATCATGGACAAACAATAATTTAAGATGAAGTACATTGCGCCGTAATTCCCAGAAACAAAAGAGAAGCAATATATCATCAAATTCTCAGCTCTACTGTGATCACTTGAAAGTTAGACCCCTCCTCTAATATGTAAGTCATGCTTTTATCACAAATCATCAGTCAGTGAACAGTAACACTGCTGAAACATGCTACTAATGCATGAAACAAAAGAAAAGCAAGGATTTAGGCTTGGTAGACAAAACAGCATACAACAATCATCCAAGTGGCTACAGATCTGGAACATAAGCAATGCTTGAGTTTAAATTTGGGCAAGCAATTTAATGTAAATTGAATCTGGTTTTACATACTCTGAAGCATGAATTTGACAAGTTAACTGAAATAACTTCCATGATTGCAATAATAAGAAACATCTAGAGTTCAGGTAGGCACCCTTATGACAGAAAGAAACTGATTCATCTTCTAATTCTAAATTAGAGATTTGATATTAAACCAGAAAATGTAGCAGAAGATAGTATCTGACAACTATCAGAAAACAAGCCTCCACTGTGTAAATAAACCATTACCAAACCAACCAGGTTGGCTTGGTTGACCATAAGAACAGAGCTCTTGGGCACCTTCCTTAAATTTTCACAAAATGCAGATTCTAATTTTGGTGAACAAAAAAAGAAAACTAGTAAAAAGATACTGCTAGAAATGTATGCCATAAATTTTAAAATTGGAGTGGACAATTTATGCATTGGATCAAATTACAGTTGTAAGGGAAACTGAATCAGTCAACAGGATTTAGTTGTCAGCTACAGACTGCCAAGAAGTATCTATTCACTATTCACATATGTATCCTTTACATCAATTTTGATCATATGGTACAAGTGTGGTGAATAGTCAATGATAATTCATTTAAAAGGAAGAAACAAGAGAAAAAAAAATGAATCTCGACATGTAAATACTGGTACAAAATATGCTTGTGGATTAATCTAAAGGCACAGGGGAAAATCTGAAAAGAATCTAAGATGCAGTATAGAAGAAAACTCACTCTCTCGTGTGAATCAAATGGCCTAAAAATTGGTTGGATTACCCTTCCACGTCTTCCCGGGGTCACAATGCTGCCAATCGAAGTTCAATGCTATGTAGCTCCAAGCTTCTGATGAGATTCAATAAGCAAAGCATTTAACATAACATGAACAGCAGCTTCATAAACAGCTTTATCATAATGCATCCCATCAACAGTACAGCGAGGCCCACAATTCCAACTCAGTGATTCAATATCCAGGAGCAAAAGAGGGCCACCAGACGGACGCAAGAGCTTGCTGTTACGAAGGGCTCTATCATAAGCATGCCACATTTCATCAGTCATCCTCTCCCTCTTTTCCACTGTGTTCAACATCCCATTAATCAACATTGGCATCCCAAGCCAAAACAGATGTGGAGATCGAACAGATACAGAACCCATCACAGGCCCATCCGTGCCTAATTCAGGAGAAAACGGCAACAACGATACCACAGTACTCCTCAACGATTGCAAAGAAACACCAAAATCAGATGCATTCGTGAAATGAAGCATATGCCACAGCCCAGCTCCCATCACCAGAACATCAGGATAAGTCTTATTTTGTTTAAACTGAGTGACCAAACTGGTTAAGTTGACAACATAAGGAGCCCATATAAAATCCAGCTTCATGCCAATTTCGCCAACAACAACCTGGTAATCGCTATGCCTTTTAAACAAATTCCCTCTAATTGATTCCAACCTCTGTGAATCCAAAATCAAACTAAGCAAAGATTGCACGAGTAACCGCGCTTGCGAATCCCCCGCCACAACAATCCAGGAGCCATTAAGCAAATCGGAGACGTCGGATTTGCTCAACTTCTGAAAATCACAGGCCTTCACATCTGCACTACTTTTTGTTGCCCAATCCCAAAACATATAATAACCAACAGAATCATCGTTATTCCTCTCAGTGTTATTAATAATCCTATGTTGTTGTTGTTGTTGTTGTTGTTGTGTAGGGACAAGGACGAGGGGTTTGACATCCCAGACAACTTGGTTGACCAAATTAATGCAAGAACGGTCCCGATTATCAAAAACAACAAGAGATTGAACGGAGGTGACGAAATCGGAAACGGAAGGGAAATAAGGGGTCAAATGGACGCCTACCGCGAGAGTGATGAAAAGGGCGCCGCTAAAGAAGAGCATTTTGTTGCGGCTGAGGTGCCAGCCAGCCATCCCCATCGGGACAAACAGCACCACGCACGCCGCCACCACTCCCAATTCTACTCCTCCCAATCCAAATATCATTTTCCCCTTTTCTTGCTTTCCTTCCCGCTGCTGCTGCTGATTCCGATCTCAAAAGTCACATCTCGCTCACTGTCTTCTAGGAAGGACCATCCCTATGTAAATACACAAATGTGTGTGTGTGTGTGGCGATAACAAAAAGAAGGTGTGAAAATGAGAGAAAAGGTTGATGTTGCTTTCCCTTTTGTCACTTTGTGTTTGTTTGCAATTTGATGTTTAATTAGTTGTTTACTATATTTTCAGGGGTTAGGGCTCCATAGAATAGAAGAAGAAGAGGGGCTCAAGGAGGTACAGCCGTACAGGTTCGGTTGTTCTGGTTCTTTCGGATAGGTGGATGGACGCTAATATTAAACAAACAAATAAAAGGCAAGTCACCAATACGAGGTGGTAACTTAGAAACAATTGAACGTATTTTTTTTATTTATAATTTAAATTTGAGTATCAGTGATTGTTGATGAAATAATGTCTGTTTAGTTCTTAGCCAGTAGACTGTGTGGTTGGTTCCATATTTAATAATTATCGTGATTAGAGTAAGTGAAATTTGTTAGGATGAACAGTATTTGGATAATGGATCCTTAACTGTAGATAAAATTAAATGAGATATTCACATAAGAATTACGTCAATTTTAATTTATAGATTCGATAATTAATATATACGTGATAAATTTTTTTTCTTTTTTTTTTTTTTGTTAAAAAAAACTAAGGGCAAGGCAATATTTGGTACACTGGATAGCAACGAAACCACCAGCAACGATGCACAGCCGATGTAAGAGTTTGTTGGTAAGTTGACTTGTTTTTGAGGACCTGATTTAGGTTCCAATTTTTTTGTGCTTGCACCTCTTTTGGGAATAAATTGGGTGCAGGTTATGCCAAGATTAAATTGATGTGTAATGTTCGGTTTTATATCCTGTAATTGTTGTTGTCTCCTACAATTGAATTTTGCTTAGTTTTATTACTATTTAGATAATAAATTTTCCATAAAAGGAAGATTAAATGAAAATTTCAACAAATAATTTTAGTTCGATTTAAAAGTACAAAACCAAATCCACCTTCATCTTGTTAAAATTTTTTTTTTTGCAATGATGGGAATCTTTTGTCATTTCTTTTTGACAGAGGTGTTCATCTTTTTTAGAAATTTTCTAATTGAATTTCTTTGATGTGAGAAGTGTCATTAATAATAAAAAAATTTAAGCAACATCTAATTAAAACAAAAATTTTGAAAATAAATTTATGTGATTTAAATTATGGGTGTAATATACTAAAAAATAAATAAATATAACTTATATTTCATTAATTTGTAATAAGGAGTAGTTTTGTGTAATTGTAAGAAGTCTCGTCAAAATAAGATAATTATGCTCAAAGTCTCATCCTTTTTCAGTTTTATCTGTTCATTTACTTTTGCAAGAAATTTGGGACTAAGACTTTTTTTTTGGATTTAAAGTGTAATGAGAAACAAAATTGTAAAAATGAAAATTATACAAAGGAAGTTGAGAGAAAGGAAAAGGATTTCTCATTATTTATTTGAATAAGTTAGAAATGTTTGAGAAAAAAAAATAGTTTTCCTTAGATATGATGATAAAATAAAAGAATTGAGAATTGATGTTTATAAAATAAAAATTATGTCCTTATATAAAAATTAGTAGATGATGATTTGACAATTTTTAACATGAATTGAACCAATAATGGGCACTCTCCTACCATCGTAATAATCATTGTTGTCTAATATATATGTAAGCCATTAAAGGGGGTGGGCTGGGGGGGGCTAAATGGTTATTAAAGTGATTGCCAATGTCTTAGCTAGGCTGTATTTAAGAATTCCCATTTTGTAGCATAATTGTGAGTCTCTTACTGTAATTTTTTTGACAAAGGGGTTCTTCGTAATGCCTTTTGTTTGTATCTCTTTTTACTTATAGATATATAATTCATCTACCGATTCATTAAAAGAAAAAAAAAGAGTGATTGCTTACCAGTTCTCATCATGTATCATCCCTTTGGATTTCGAGTAGTGAGTAGAAGTGATGCCTTAAACAGAAAGATCGGCAGAGCTTACTTTCATGAATTCCCAGAAACCAGGACTTGGTCTTATGGCAAAGGCAACATGAGAAAGATTCACTGCAGGCATACTAGAAACATATCTGGTAGAAACAAATACATCATAACGGAATATGATCAGTACAATTTTCTTTAAAAAAAATTTCTATTCTATCACCTCCAATTCGTTTTCACCCAACATGTAGCGTATCAAAAGAAGAAAACTTGCATACGTGAGTAGAATACCAGATACTGTCCAGAACACTCTCCAAGACATTGGTTCTTTCAATCTCGTTGTCAATCACAGTTTCCATTGCATCTAAGAGATGTTGAAGCTTCATTATCCTTCTTCCCTTCTCTACGTATTTAAAAGAAACACCTCTTCACATGGTAGTACCGGCTTTGCCTCAAAGCCTTTGGCATGCTGGCAGCTATAGCGTCAGACCCTTTTAAGGTTGTCATTTTTTCCGCCAAAATGTGGTTCAAGAAATTAAAGAAACAAACAAGGGGGAGCTTGTAAAGCTGTTCTCAAATTGGTGATGCATGCGCAAGTCTTGTGCAATCAAACTGCACTGCATTCATAGAGCAGCGGGGCCTTTACGCGGTTGATGCAAATGGGTGATGCTTTTTGTTTACTTCGATTGTAATTCCTGTGATTGGAGTTGGAGATCGAGTAGTTTGGACTGGAAATTAAATTAATAGGCCCGGAAGGAAGGGTGCAAGAAGAGGATCGGAGAAACAACAAGCAAGAAAGTGAGAATGGGGAAACAATATATAGTAATTTGCATGCACAGGAGAAGATTTCTGATTGCAAAAGAAATCAAAAGTCACTATTCATTTCTTTATGTGATTACAGGAAAGCATCTCGGCAAATGTTAAGCTGCCGCCTTCTTCAAGAACAAGGCGAGTTCAATTAAACCATTTTTTGGTGAATGCGGGCCAAGTTCATGCAAGAAGACGATTAGAAAAAAATAATTAACATCACATCACCTGACTGAGATCATTGCATCCATTCCATGTAATAAAGCCCCTTACCAACACAATGGTTGTTTTATTCACATGCTCGGCAGCATCCTATGCCATTGTTAACATCAATTTGTATCTTCCAGTAGCTCCGTTAACTTTAACACCAGCTTTTGACATCAGAGTAATTAAAAGAAAAAAAAAAAGGGATCTAAAATAATTAAGACACACAAACAAACACAGGCAACTCCAAATATCTGATAGAACGAGGCCACTGGCAAGTTGTTAGATTGGTTACGGTTTTGATGTATGTCAAAGCAACGCGGAAATGTATTTGGCTGTTGGAGCAATGCCTGAACATGTCGCATCTCAAGCAAGTCCAGTCCCGTCTCACGGTTTCGGGCACCCTTAAGGACCCTTATGCTGCCGCCAAGATCATTTCATTTTGCGCCGTCTCACGCGGCGGCTCCGGCGACCTCTTCCACGCTTACCAACTATTTCTTCGCCTCCAGTTCCGATCCACCTTCATTTGGAACACCATAATCGGGGCTTTTGCCTCTAATGAAAGCGCAACAGCTATCTCCCTCTACAAGCAAATGCTTCTTTCTCAATTCTTGCCCAACAACTACACCTTCTCCTTTCTCCTTAAAGCTTGCACTGCCCTCTCTGATTTGCACTTGGGCTTCGCGTTCTACGCCCAGGCGTTTAAGCTGGGCTGGGAGTCCTACGATTTTGTTCTGAATGGGTTTATTCATTTATACGCAGCCTGTGGATCCATGGAAGCAGCTCGCAGGTTGTTTGATTTTAATAGTTCTAGTAGAGATGTCGTCACATGGACTGCCTTGATCAATGGTTGTGTAAAGGCTGGGCAGGCAGATGTTGCGCGGCAACTGTTCGAAAAAATGCCTGAGAAGAATGTTGTCTCGTGGAGTGCCATTATTACGGGTTATGTGCAGGTGGGTTTGTTTAAAGCGGCTCTTGAGCTCTTTAATTCTATGCAGATCTCTGGGTTTCGTCCTAATCATGCCAGCATTGTCGGGGCACTTACCGCTTGTGCTTGTCTGGGCTCTTTGGATCAAGGCAAGTGGATACATGCATACATCAAGAGAAATGTGATAGAGTTGGACGTGGTGCTGGGTTCTGGGCTTGTTGACATGTATGCCAAGTGTGGATGCATTGCCAATGCGCGGGATGTGTTTGATGAGATGCCTAACAGAGATGTTTATGTGTTCACTTGTTTGATTTCAGGCCTGGCAAATCATGGTCAGTGTGCTGATGCCCTTGAGTTGTTTACAAGGATGCAGAACGAAGGACTTGCACCTAATGAAATTACGTTTATTTGTGTCCTAAATGCTTGCAGCCGGATGGGACTAGTGGATGAGGGCTTGAGAATATTTGAAAGCATGAATAAGATTTACAATATTGAGCCACAGGTCCAGCATTATGGCTGCCTGGTGGATCTCCTAGGAAGAGCTGGAAGGTTGGAAGAAGCGCAGAATGTGCTGAGAGAGATGCCTATGGAGCCTGATTCATATGTGCTCGGTGCATTGCTCAATGCATGTAGGGTTCATGGCCATGTCGAGATGGGTAAAGAAATGGTTGACAGCTTAGTGAAGCGAAATCTTGACCGTGATGGGGCACATGTCCTTCTTGCAAACATATATGCATCTGCTCACCAGTGGGACAACATGGTGAATGTAAGGAAGGGAATGAACGAGAAAAATGTAAGAAAGGTTCCTGGTTGCAGTTTGATTGAAGTGGATGGTTCCATCAGTGAACGCATTGCTGGAGATATATCTCGTGCATGAAATGGAGGAAATTACGTTAGTTTTTTGCAATGGACAAACCCTTGAATTATGTTTGCTTCGGTGAGGCTGACTAGGAAAATGTGGGCATGGGAAAAGTTCACTCATTGCCCAAGAGCAGATGCTTGTCTAATGGTGTTCTTGTTGCATCTGGGAAAATAAGTTCTATCACTAATGAACCATAGGTGGCGCACTCCCAAAGGCTATGTCTATTGCAGATCGATTACAACCATGCAACCACGACGAAGGCATGCAAACGAAGTCAGTTCTGAAAGAGAAGGTGAACCACCTGATGATTCTGAGGAAGAACAAGTCCTTAGGACAAGAAAACATTAAAGGCAGCAAAAAGATGATCTCAAAATGGAAGTTCCAAAAATGCAAAAGGTAGATCCTCCCTGTACGAATGTCTGCAGTAGTTCTAGGCACTTCAGAGTGAGTCAACAAATGAACGCTTGCAACCAAGTCAAGCCTAGTTCTAAATTTAACAGATGATGGTTTGGAATGTTGTCACCCAATTTTTTCGAGTTTAATGGAATGGTGAGACACCACAGCCAATGGGAGCTAACATCTAATCACTACAGTCGCAGCCCTCTAACATGATAAATTTTGCTGCAGCTGTTAGCCCTGTCGTTGTAGAGTTGCATTATTTTGTGATGACATGATCATTGCTGAAGTACATCTGAAGAATAATGTGAACCGGCCACAGAATTTAAAAATAAATTACATTGCACATTGCTCTGTTTTACTGATCAAGTCCATTTGGCTGGAGAGAGAATTAATGATTTCATTACAGTTTGAAATGCAGTCAGTTAGAATTCTCTTATACTTAATCCTCCACTGGACCGCTAATCTCCACCTGTCCATTGGTCTTCTGATTTTGCCATATAACACACTATTGACACCACTATCTTCTTGTAGACTATTCTCTTCTAAGAAAGCAAAAGCCTCGCCTCCAAACGAGCAAAGAAGCTTTATCGTCTCTATAGGTTCAGGTAAACTTTGTGCTTGGTCAATGATCGATAACAGCAAATTATCCTTCTCAATTGTTGTCGGCAAGTCATTCAGAATCCTGCAACAATGTTGTGATATCCATTCCATGACAGACAGCTCATTCTCCATAGAAAGTTGAGAACCGGAGTAAGCAAGTCGTCCAAGAGATCTTCGCTGATGTGGTGGAGTTGCCCATAACCGCATAGCAGACAATAGGGCATAAGATGGCTTCCCATCTTCCTGGATGTACATTGATTCCTTGGGCCATGAACTGGAGGAATGAATTCTTGGTTCTAATGGAATGAAAACCTTGTCATTTGGATTCTCCTCCAGGAGAAAACCATAGTGTTCAAGGAGTTCCAAATTAGTGTATGTTCCATAGCTTAGGAGAACCTGCATGCACAAACTTCCCCATTATTTCCCCTTGTCGACTAAAATAAGTAAATACATAAGATTGATAAGAGCAACAAACAACATTCACTTTCCTTGTTCATTCATGGTAAGGCAAGAGTTATTAATCACTCGCATAATCAACATTAATATGGGCAAAATACAGCTTCAAACAGAGGCATCTCTCTTTTTTCACTAGAATGAAAGTGCTTTTATGGGGCGCCCATCCATGCACAAGTCTAGAAGTAAAAAGTCACAAAAATGACACTCTATACAATTTAGTGAAGCCAATGTGGTAAGCAAAATTAGCTAGTATTACCCACACATGGAGGATCACTTCTCTATTAAAGCATTCAATGGAGTTCCGTGTCTTTAAAAGCTATACCTAAACATCCATTTCTAATTGCAGTCTGTTCCAACAGACAACTTTGAATCTTGCTCACAATTTTAAGTTTTTCACCATGGATGCCACATTGTAAATCCATCATTAAGTAGAAAGTCAATATAGGAGAAGTACTCTGATAAAAAAAAAAAAAAACCTATTTGATATGTAGAATCATTTTCTTTCACCTTGGAAGTCCCCTAAAAGTCGATGGGAGTTCCCGTGTTGAATCAGTGGGAGGCTACCAGAGCTGAATGTCGCTCTGCCCCATGTTGAATGATATAATCATGTCCAAATTCATTTTTCAGCCTGAATCCAAAAGAATATGCTGGATGTTAAATATTGCATCTGTATCACCATAGAAAGATGACTAAGTAATCCTCAGAATGGTCCAAACCTTCTTGTCTTATAGAGTCAACACTAAGTGACCTAGACATGTCACCAATCCAGCCTCCTGGGATCCATCTAACTTCCAAACTTTGCCTGCCCAAAGGAAGAGGCAAAATGTTGCTTCAAAGACCTCATCCACCTCCACTTCTAACATATGGTCCTATTTTAAGGATGGAACTTCAAAACCTTTAATTAAAATAGTAAACTTTCTCACTATCCATATTAAATATAAATATTTTTTAGGCCAAAAGCAACTAAACTCTACGTTCCTCCACAAAAGTGCACTGACTAATCCTCCGACCATCATCCTGAACTGTATGCTAAGTAAGAAGTTTATAATCTCATTGTTGCACTGTCTCCATCTTATGTCCACATCAACCACTACGCTCAACCAAAGGACAAGGGAAAAAGAAAAACATATGGAAGAATTATGATATAAAGCTGGGAGGAGGGGAGAAGAAAAGGGTAACGAAGCTTAAAAATCAAGGTAAGATTACAAAGCAGTGACGCAACTAATTAATACTCAAAGAGCATGAAAGAACTGAAACAGGTAATAAAGAAGCAGTTAATTGCACATTTCCCATCCTTTTTCTACATGCAGCAAAGGAAAAGCTAAATCACCATAGACACTGCTGCATTCAGCTAGTGGTTTACAAAGTCTCTTGTGGATATCATATAATAAAAGATAAGATAATGCGACAACTGCTCAAGCACAAAAACTGTATTGCAACAGTCAAAACACGAGCATTTGGTAAAATAAGCTTTTCTTCTATAAGAAAAAGTAATGGAAGCAGGCAACAAACAAAGCAGAGTCAATCAAAGCAATGTATTCTCATGACACTAACTCATCCAGTAACTACCCACAAAAAATGAGATTGGAGCACATGACATGAATCAAATACAAAGACTTCCAACAAAAGAACATAAAATACATACAGGTCAACTAGTTTTGGAGGAGCTCATGATACCTGCTCCCCTTTTCTATAGTTTCTCCTAGCATAGAAGCAATATGCAGCAATTGATTCATTGTATCCACCATCTGTCAGGCTCTCTAATTGTGTGTTTAAATTTTGCAAAGAAACGCCACAGGTTGACCCTGCATTTTCACAGCCGTTTGATTCCTCCCCAGGAGCAGCATAATTAAACAAGTCCCCAACAGGACATAAGCACCCGGCCTCATCCCACTGTATGTGCATTGTCCGTGAGGATACCTGCGAACAGAATAAGGCCAAAACAATTTTTAATTATAGAAATTCAAAAGCCAAGATGTGGAAAGAACTACACATTAAAAATAAAGACCCAAAACACACATTACAAATGATTGCCAGTACAAATACGTGCAAAAGTTTTGAATCAGTCTCTCAATTACAACTCAAACCATTCCAACAAGCATTAACTGTAAAATGAGAGGAGTAGAATGGAAAAGTAGAGAGGAAACAATGCATCCTACAGTTGCAGAAGCCCAAAGCCACGCCTTAAAAGTAAGAAAGTGGGGTTTAAGCTCAAGTTTTTGGATCAATGGCTTAGCTTCTTCCCACTCCAGTTTAGCCTTAGACAGGGCCTTTTCAGCAGTCCAGATGGCATCATCCACCTAAAAGAATAAAAATTGCAATCCAACATTTACCAAAGATACTGAACCAATGCAGAAACAAAAGACAAACAGAACGTATCAAGAACTGAACCTGTAGAGCTTCCATTTCGAAGTGGGTAAACGTTGAGAGCAAGTGATATGCGCGTGGCAATTGCAGAAAATAAGGGTACCAACGGGAACTCTTGCCTTTACCCATTTCGTAGATAAGACAAATAGTCAATAACTGCAAATTACATGAATGAATCAACGAATGAATGAAACCCATAAAAGTTAATTTACAAAACAAGAACAAAAAAAAAAAAGGAAGAAGGAAGGAGAGGGAGGGCCGACCTGGGTGTTTGGGGAAAGGGAAAGGTGGGAAATGGAGTGATTGGCAAGAGCAGAAGAGAGAGTGGAATCAACTTTCAATAAAGCATCGGTTGTGAACAATGCTGACTTTGGTACCCTTAGAACCATTTCTCCTTTCTTCAAATCACGAGCCGCTCCCAAGCCTCTCCTACACGTATGTATATAACCATGTAATTTTAATAACAACTAAAGAACCACCCATCTTAATTATTGAATTAACTGTAATTTTATAATGTTTCGTTTTAGTTACTGAGAAGAAAAGGGTATTTCAGAATACCCACCCGCCTGCGTCAGGAAAGTAGGAAACAACGAGGGAATGGCCCAAACAGGAGGACGAGGAAGAATTTGGCTTCTGTACCTTTTGTTGCTTTAGTTGTTGAGAACAAGAACAAGCAGAAGATGAAGAAGAAGAAGAAGAAGAAGAAGGGCTGTTTGGGGAATCTGTAATACCGAGGTCGCCTGCCCATTCCAAAAAGTGTTGGAGCCTTTCTTCTCGCTTTTGGGCAGCTGCCTCTTCTTCTCCCTCCATAAACATCGTTCCTCTTCGCCGTCCGTTCCTTGCTTGGGCTGCTTTTGTAGCTTAGGCCAAAAAATCATAATAATAACAACTTAACATTATTCACTCTAGACACTAGTCCTTGTTTTACCCTCATTCTCATTCCCGTGGGTTTTGGTTATGGTTTTGGTTTTGGGGTCTGAGTCCCATCTGATTCTTAGTAAAAATAAATTAAATAATTATTATATGAAGAGAATTATTTAAATTATAGAAAATGATATATAATGTATAAAATAGAAATTTACTAATTGCTATTAAAAAAATAAATTTAACAATTATTATAATAAAAAGACTTCTAAATTATTCTATTAAAAATATTATATAATTATTGTAACAAGGTAAAATAGTAAATTCAAAAATCAAGGATGATAACCACGTTGAGACATCATCCCAACTTCAAAATTTGGGGATTTGTGCTAGATCTTCAATTTTCAGACAAATTACGCTAATCTTAATCCCATCAAGACCATGGTATTGAAAACCGGACCGGACCGGCCGGTTCAACCGGAAAAATCGGGAACCGGTTCTAAGTCCGGTCCGGTTCAAGTCTAAAAATGGAATTCGGACCAAATCGAAAAAAACCGGTCAAGAACCGGAAAAACCGGTCAAGAACCGGGAAAACCGGGACCGGTTGAACCGGGTGAACCGGTTCAATTTAAATTAAAAAATTTTAAATTATAATTTAACCCAAAACTTTATCTAAATTATAATTAAAACTCTAATTTTAACTAAAAATTCTAATTTAGTCCTCAATTAATTAAAATTTTCAATTTAATCTTTAAATTTTAAAAATTAATATTTAATCACTATTTATAAATATTATTTTTTAAATTAATTTTTATAAATTATATTTTATTAAATATACTAATTGTAATATCTTTAATGTATGTAAATATTAGTATAATTCTTAAAATACACTTTATTTTAAATATTTATTATCGTTCTTATATAATATAACATTTTATATAATTATATAAACTATATAAAAATTAAATTCTTATATATTTAATATTAAATACCGGTTTTACCGGTTTAACCGCGGTTTTACCGGTCGAACCGGTTGAACCTTGAACCTCTCAGTTTTCCAGTTCAATGACCGGTTCAGTTCTGAAAACCTTGATCAAGACATGACTGCATCGTACTTAAAAGTGTTAGATGGATCGCTGTAGGTTCTATCGCAAGTTGACTTACATATTAAAAAAAAAAAAAAAGAGATGTTTAAATATTCTGTCTGTTTGTTACTTTTTATTGTCTATTGTTCTATTTTTGTTTTTTTTGTTGTATTTTGTTATTGTCTATTGTCTGAATTTGCCTCCGCAAAAACCAAAGAGTCAATGTAATGAAAAAGTATTTCTCATTGTGTAATGAGAAAGTATATCATGAATTGATAAGCAAACTATGTTGACCACACAAGCAATAATGAAGGAAGGCACTTCAAATTTTTTCTTTCTTTGTTATCAAAGAATAATCCACTTAATTATGTCAAAAAAGAATAATCCACTTAATTATCAATAAAAAAATACCCAGCTTTATAACTATAATTCATGGAAGGACCATTATAGTCTAAATTCAATTAAGTATCCATATCAAAGAAGTACATTAAATTTCACCTCAAAGTGCAGCAAACAACAATGAGAATTGAGAAGACAAAGGGAGTTTTGAGAGCAAAAAACAAATGCAACTTTCCATCTCTAAAAGAAAAGTAAGCGATAAAGATTAATAGATAGATAGGGAGAGAGAGGGATAGAGAATTGAATTTAGTACAGCCGCTATTAAAAGAAGGAAAAAGTTAAAAAAAATTGTGTGAAATATTGTTTGAATGCAACTAATTGAATTTTATATGTAATCAGTTGAATTTTATGTGTAAAGAAATAATAGTAATTTTTTTTTTCTTCTTAATTATATTTACAATCGAGGCGATTGTAAAAGAAATACAGTTAGTTACATTCGAACAGTATTTCAAATAGCATTTCGTTTGAAAATATAACAATACTCTTAAAAGAATTCAAGAACCTTGAACTATCTTGTACCTTGTTTGTTTCCTGTTTTGATCTTGGTTGTACACTTCAAAGTTCAAACAGTTTGATGAACCAAACAAACAAACAACATATTTGTGCAACCCACAGAACTTATATCCACCCAGAGGTCCACAATTTGCCAGAAATGTAGTTGTCTCACCCACCAGCAAAATCAATATATACCAAATACTCAACCCCACATCAAACACCTCCCCCTTCCCACCCCCCCCACCCAAAAAAAAAAGAAACAAAAAATGAAAGGCAACCAAAAGAAATTAGAGTTTATACCAGAACTAGAATTGTCAGAAGAATCAGAGGAGCTGCAATTGCATAAGACGAAAAAGAAAAAGAAGAACAAAGAAAAAGACGAAAAAGAAGAAGAACAAAGGGGAAAACACCTGATTGGGAATGGAAGGCAGCAGCTGCATCTGAGGAAGGAGGGAGCAGCGAGCAGCGTCGTCGGACGAAGGAGGTGAGCACCGACGGTAGAGAAAGGAGGAGGATGGTGTGCATGGGTGTGGGTGGGTTATATGCATGGTAGAATTTTCTGTGTGATATATGTCTTTGTTTCTTGAACAATGTGTGATGCATGTCTCCGTTAAAAACTTTTGGGCTTTCATATTACAAGGCAATTTTGGTGGCTTTTAGACTCCTAAAATCATAACTAGACTATTAAACAGTATACTTTAATTACAAACTATGTCCTATCTATTCTCAACAATTTTGGTGGTTTCAATTTGATTTTGTTTCGGTTGGGCATATTGAGCGATTCTCAATATACTTAGACAAGCAAAGCATTCTACCATATATCTAAAGCTCAATTAGAATCTTCTTCAGAGTAATCAGAAATAGTTAAATCTCATACTTTAGGTTCATTTAATATTTCCTTCTTTAATTGACAAATTTTCACACTTAAATTATTGTTAGTTCTTTATCATATCCATCTAGAAAAAATGCTTCAAATCCTTAGCTGCTAAAAATGGTTGATTTTTAATATTTAAGTACTAATACATAATCTAGTCTTTTCATGCTTCCATTAAATATAAATTTACAATACTCTCTGACAAGATTATGAGACACTACTCATGCTCTTTTATTCTCAAAAAAAAAAAACTAATTTGTAATCTACTATTTTTTGTATTGATCAAATCAAGTAAATATTTATATATAGAAACCACAATCAATTAAAACGATTCAAATGAATATTTATGATCCAAAAAAAAAAAAAAAAACAGTTCGTATTAGGCTCTAGCTTTCACGTTATCCTATAATCAGATTAACCAAGAAAGTATACATGAATTATCATTAATGATACAACAATGCATATTAAGAATTTGTTCCAATGATTATAACAATCAAATTAATTGTAATGATTAAGGAACAAATTTGATACTAAATGAGAAAAAAAAGAAAAAAAGCTACATTGCCAAGAAGTGTGATTGTGGTTACGTGACTTTGACAAAATGAAAAGTGAAGGGTCGGGGTTTTGGGTCGGCTTTTTGCAAGCAAATAAGACAAGCTCATGGTCCAATGGTTAGAGTTCAGATTTTTATTCGAAAGATTTTGGGTTTAAATTCTGAGAAGTAGGGATGATAATTTTATCTGTAATCATCAGGGATTACTTGTACTCATCTCGATGGATATGAGGTCAAAGTCAGTTGATTGGAGAACTGAGTGAAGATCCTCATTCCCAGTATTTTTTTAACAGGTATAGGGACTGGGATGGGTTTACCCATTCCCGTCCCCATGCCTACCTCGTACTTGCCCCCTTCGTTTTTTTTTAAAATTTTTTATTTATTCTTTAATCTTATTTATTCTTTAATCTTTATTCGTTTTAGTTGTTCAACAACAAAAACCTAAAAACATCAACTGCTAACATTGGGCCACTCTCTCCTGCTCCAACATTGACATTGATTACTTCCATTGTTGGCGAATCCAAGTGCCTCAATCCTCACACTCTCCAAATCACCAACATCGGCAACTTTGAGTGCCGGCCCACTCCAAATCTCCATCGTTTGGCAGGCAGCAGCAGGAGGTCGGCGAGCTCTCCACCAACAATTTCGCACACCACCAAAGTATGTACTCTTTGTTAGATTTTAATTAATTTAACATTACTTTATTAACTGAAATAACGTCACATAATAATAATGACAAACATACTCATATCTTATATCACATGTCCTTATATGCTAACAATTATTAAAATTCTAATTCTACTCGAATATCGAAAACACATTAAATAACTTATTTCTACTCAAACAATAACTAATAATTAAATATGGATTAACTTTAACATTCTCCCCTAATCTTGATTTGGTGATACTTACATTCTCAACATTTACTTTAACTTCACAAATGCATCATATTTCAACGGTTTGGTGAGAAGCTATAGTGTTATTATATTAGTATATAAACTTGAGCAATATTGCTTCAACGCTTCATCATGAAACTAGTGTTCATTACAAACATGCCCTTTACTTCACCGCATTTCTCATAATTTCTTGACAAATTAAATGCAGGATTAATGAGACCAGGCAGCCACTGGCAAGAAAAGTATACCCTGTGCATTTATCAATAAGCTAATTTGAACTAAAGAGATAAATAGATGCAATTGAAGAGACTCATATTGACACTGAAGAGAAGGTAAATCAAACAAATATATGTTGTGAAAATATAGATTGAACTAGTTTGAATTGTGAAAATATATGTTTGAGCTCAAGATCAAGAACTGACGAAGTGAAAGATTGAACTAGTTTGAGCTGTGAAAAAATATATATATTTTAATTTTCATTTGGATGGGTGAGGCAAGAATGAGGATTCCCGTATCCAGCAGGGATGAGGACGAGAATTAAAATTTCATACCCGTCGGAGACGAGGATAAGAATAAGGAAGAGGTTTAAAAATGAGTAGGGGGAACCGGAGGGGCCATCCCCGTCCCTAACTCTCCCCATTGCCAATCCTATGAGAAGAGAGAGGTGAGATTTATGAGAAGAGAGAGTTATTTCTATTGAGTAACTCATAACCCAATAAACTCCCTAATGGACAAAAAAAAAAAAAAAAAAGACAACTTGCATTGCCTGCCAAACATGAAATAACATTCCGCAAATAAAAAACAAGACATTTAATTTGAGTCATTTTTTGTGTGTATAATTTACTCATAATTTATACTATATAATAAGTAGAATATATTTAGAATAAAATAAAATGATAAAAAAATATGTAATATAAAATTATAAGTGAGTAAAAATAAAAAGTTTCAATAACTTAATAGAAGGGCTAAATCATTATTAAGTTTTTTTTTTGTGACAATCATTATTAAGGGGTTGTTTAATTTATGGTCCAAAATTGGAATCAGAATCAGAATCGTAATTGAGCGGAATCGAAAACGAAATTACTTATTTTGTAACATGTTTGATTTACTTTGGAATTAGAAGCAAAACCCCCCATAATTGTTTGTTAGGAATCATAATCAATATTAAATCTACAGTAATATTTATGTCACGCAAAAAATAAGATAAATCTTATTAAAATTATAAATTATAAATATCAAATTCAAACTTATGAAATACAAAAAAGATTATAATGTAATGTTAAATTTAAAATATTAAATTTTTATGAAAATTAAGAATTTTAATAAAAAATTATTTTTATTATTATAATAGAAATAGTATTGTATAGATTATAAAATAATTTATTATCAATAAATCAATTATAATTACAACCATAAAAATTATTATTATTTATAATTTAATTATTATCATAAGTTTAGAAATATTTAATTTTTATTATAATATATATAAAACTATTTATTATTATTATTATTATTATTATTATTATTATTACTAAAAGTAGAAAAAGAATACAATATCAATATAAAAATAAAAATTCACCACAACTCATTTTAATGATAAATTTTTTTATAAGAAATGAAAAAGAAATTGAAGAGAAATAGAGGAGAGAAGGGCCGTTGAGAGAGAAGTAATTTTTTTTTATAAAGAAAACATAAGAAAGAGATGAGAAAGTGGGGAGTTAGAGGTAGTTAAGAAGAAAATAAGAATTATTGATATATTAAATATAAGAATTATGATTCCTTTAAAGTGAGAATGAGAATCCATTTTTTTAAGGATAATGATTGTTATCATAAAAATCGTCTCTTGAAGTTTAGTGAATTTTTAGTTATTAAAATTTTACAGATCAATTCAAGGATGAACTCTATGTTTTTGTTATTAACTAACGCTTTGTCAACTTTGTTTTTCTTCTTTCTATAAATTTCGTGAAACAATTTTTGGTAAGTCTATCTTGATCTTTTTTTTTAAAAAAAACAAACAATAAAAATAAGAAATAAATAGTTGATTTTCATTTCCACATTATTTTTTTCCCTAAACAAACACCTCCTATGTCTTTTGACTCCACTTAACAAGCAGTTTCGCAGACAACACTGATTCTTTGAGTGCATAGCTTCTTTTTTTTTTTTTTTTTTTTTGGTTGAACCCACTTTTTTAAACCATTGGTAATTGTTAGTGTTTAGTCTGTTAATCTATAGAGAGATGAGGGAAAACAGATCAAAAGACATCGTACGGGTATAAGCATCTTACCCACTAAAGTGAGTAACCTCAAAATAATTGGAGGATTTTGGAGTTGAGGGGGTTCGAACCCCCTCATCCAACTGGGCCAATGCAACACACTTCATTCAGCGTTTTGTTGCAATTTGGTGACGACATTCATATGAGACCCTTCACAGCATACACCTAAAGTCCCATATGCTTTCATTGTTTTTCCTGCAATAAATTTTCACTTATTAAAGAAAAAAGTAAAAATAAAAAAAGTAGAGAGACGGAGTAAGAGACGAGAGAGGGATGGGGTGACGTGACAACAAGGGTTCTGTATGGTTCATGTGTATTTTTGTTTTTTACTTGTGATGTGTGCATAATATTAGAATAAATATGTAAGAAAAAAATGATAAAATGTGATTACAGTCATAAAAATTAAAACAAGTTCTATGTACAACGCATTTGTTTGTGTGCACATTACAAATTTTTTCAGAAAAAAAAAAAGAGAAAAAGGCATGGGACCCATGCGGGTCGCGCCTGCCACATTAACATGTTTCTTGACCCATCTATTTCCTGTGATACTGTAGTTAGACAAAAAAAGAAAAAAAGAACAATTTTATAAAAAAAAAGATGTCTATTTGACAGCATACTGTTGAAAGAAGCGTCAATTTCTTCCTAATCTTGATTATGATTTGGTTTCGTGTATTTGTTGCAGAGTCACCTATCTCTAAGTGAAGGAACAAAACCATTGTATTTTTTGCATATTTAACAAAAGGGTGCGGTTACGTACACGCACAGTCATGCACCGAGCCTTATACACAGTGAACTGGCAGCTGAGGTGGCAGAGAGTGATTGAATTGAAAATTAATGAGTAGCCATCCTCTGATCAGTACACGTGGATCCATCATGAACAGTGTAAAGTGCATTTGAAATTTGAATTTTGACGAAGAGAAAGGGAAAGTGTATTTCAAACTAGGGTTAAATTAGTGAGGTTACAAAAGTAAGCAACTGTCTTCCGCCGACACAATTTCCGGCAGTCTGCAATGTTTGGGTTGGCAATTAAATTTGGTTTGGTTTCCTCCCTGACTCTAAGTGAATTGATGAACGAGTAGACCTAGTTAGTGTAATAGGGGAAGATACAGTGTGGGGGCATTTAATATTGGAATGTACTGTGCTTGCTTCGAGCTGGAGGATTTGCTTGCGTGAGTTGCAGGGGAGGCGGTGGGGATAAGAAGAGCAGAGATGGGTTTGGGGTAAACGAACGGCGACTGGCAACGGCTTAATAGAGAAAATAAGTAGGCAGCGTATTGGCTTTTGGTGGTGGCAGCGGAGGGCCGAAGGGTATCGGAAGTGGTGGAGCTAACGTGGCTGATGAACTCTGCGGAGGTTAACTGCAGGTAGGCGTTTGATTAACGAGTCAGTTAAAAATGAAATTGCATTTCGTAGGTTAATGAAACTAATTAATCTAATGTTGTATTATCCAAGATCTTTAATTTGAAGTTGAACATAAAAAGCATGATATGAAATTGGAACTAGTACGGAAGTTCATTTTTTAGAGTTGTTGTTCTTCTTTGGGATGAAAGTTAGTGTATGTCCCACAAACAAATCTCAAATTGAATAAATACCATGCGTTTAAGTGCTAGTTTTAGTTATTGACAGTGTTGTTGGTGTAAGCAGAGGCTGGAAACATAGTATGTTTCCAGTTCTGGCTTATGCAGTTTTTTGGAGGGGTTCTAATCTTTGCCATTATAGCCAAAATTTTTGCCAGAACCAACTCTCACTCCAGGTCCAGGTGTTAAAAGCAAAAAGGTTTTGATGTTCACTCCTATCACACAATCTTCCTTTACTCATCTTCACACTGGCACTCTTCAATTGGTTGGAATATTTAAAGGTATCATTATATTTTATCTGTATGATTTTGAGCAGAATAACTGTGATGAAGGGGGTAAAGACATTATGAAAAAGCATAGTCGGCAAGTTTTATTTAGTGGGATTATTACAGCAGTATGTTTGATTACTTGTGTCTCTATTTCTGTCCCTTAACTATGTCCACTCGATTTTAATTGGTCAGACCGTCTTGAGTCCCCAAAGCTAGGTGAGATGCTATATGGTTAATCACCACTGACACCGTTATAGAAGAAGAAAGAATTTGCAATTTATAAGCTGGATTTCAGTGAATGCCAATATAGTCGAGTGATGTGAAGTTTGGAATGCACATATGAGTCAGAAATACTACAATTTTTTAAAACTCGATTGCTTTCAGTTTTTATGAAATCATTAAATTGATGTAATTGGACAGAATATTTTCTTCCGTGAATTTGCAGGCATAAGCTTGCATAATTTCCCAGAGGTCATGGCAGTGTTCTTAGTATCAATTAAGTTAATTAGCCTTCCATTGCAAGATGGTGTTGTGTTGAATATTTTGAAGAAAAAAAAAAACAATATTCATCACACAGTAAAGAAGTTTGTTTCCTATTATATGTCTCAAAATTTTAAATCTGAATGCCCATAGTACCTGGCTTTTTATTTTTTTTTAGTGATAAAAAATTCTTTTTCAATCCACTAAGTAAGCAATGATTTTTAATGTGCCAAAATTTGTGTTTGCCCATTATTTCCATTGTTCCCACGTTGAGATTAATGTAATTGGGAAAATATTTTTTCCTAGCACCGGGAGAGGTGTTGAAGCTAAAACTATAAATTTTCCATTGTGTAAAGTTATGAAGAATGACAGTAAGCCTTTGGCGGTATATTTACAGAGTTTAGGTGAATTGCAGAAAGTCGTGCTGAAATTAATGGTGAAGCACATGACATCATTCACGAAGGAGTTACAAAGACATGTTGTTGAAAGGACAAATGCGTATCAGTCTGAAATGCCAGTGACAATGGCTGCAAATGCATTTGCGGATATTGAGGATAATAGCGATCAACCAGGCTCTTCAAAAAAACGTGGGAGACGTGAATATGATGATATGAATGGAGCCGATTGAAAATGGTAGAGTTTTGGTTCATAGTTTCTATATGTCCATCAACATTAATCGTTGGTTGAAAAACAATGTAGAAAACATTGATGTCACCGTGGTACTGCTGGGAATTATGGTGACTGAACTGTTATAAAATTGTCACATATGGTTATGTACATTTGGCTTGAGGCATTCATGCTTGTACCCCTACTGAGGTGAGGTGATTGTATTGTGAGGATTAAAACAATTGTCGGGTTATCGGAAGTATGAACATGCGGCAAAGTTGTAAAAGACAATTTGTTGGCAAATCTATCTAGATACAATGTCTATCCTTATATCTTGTCGTAATCTTACGATGGATGGTGTCAGATCGATTGAAATTGGGTTGATTTTATTTGTGTAGGCCATAAATTTGCTGTTGTTTTAAATGTAATTTCAATAAGGGTTTTTTTTTTTTTTTGGTTTAGTTCTAAGTTTCACTTTGTTTGTGGAACAGATCGTGAGTTGGCCTCTGGCTGGGAGAAGTTCATTTTTGGGGTATAAAGTATCGTTTAGTCCATTTTAGGTTGAAAACTATCAATTTCATCGAGGGAAAATGTTTATGGGCAGATGCTGGTCTCCACACTGTCTTTACACACGTATAGTTTGTGCAACCGTGACGATAAAAAATGATCCAAAAATTATTTTTTTTTTTCGTTTCACATTTTTTTGATTATGATTGCACAAAAAATGTTTGTGGTTTCACAAATTGATCTGTGGAAAAATTTGCTGACAAGGCAAAATGTCGTGACGTGACTATACAAGATTGGGATACAAACTTTCATTTTCCCCAAGTCAAAAAAAATAAATTTTTTTAAAATTTGGAACATAAAAATTTCAAGCATTTCATAAATTTTAAAATAAATCCAAATTTAAAAAATAAATTCAATAAATATAATGTGCAAAATAAAATTTGGGTTAATTTAAAAAAAAATCACCACCTTTTCGTTTTTTAACAAATGTAATACAACTTTTAAAAATTAACAAATCTAACACAATTTAATTTTCTAACATATCTAGCATAATCTTTAAATACTAACAAATTTAGTATAGTTCAATTATTTTCTAATAAATCTAGTATATTGTCAATTAAAAGTAATTAGTTAAAAATAATAGAATCCCTTAATATACAGATAAGACATGTCTATGTCTATTAAAGCCCCAAATTTAATACATTCACTAAATTACATTACAATGGAAATTCAATATCAGTACATTTAATTAACAAATCGAAAAGCACCAGTCTAAATAATTTAAATTAAAGCTCCTTTTACAAAAAAAAAAAAAGGTTGTGACTTTTTATATTGCTGTTAGCTTTTCAGTGCTAACTTACTTACTTTTATAATATAAAAATAAATAATTAAAATTCTAAAAATTTATTCTTATAAATAAAATTAATGTGATAAACAATTTCTAATTTAATATAATCAAATAATTACAAGATAAAATGTTTAATTTAAGTATGTAATAGTAAATATATAACTATGTTTGAAACTGAGCTAATCAAACAAACTCTACACACAAAAAATGAGCTTACTAATAAATTTATAAATGAATTTTAATTAAATCAGTTTCACATTCAAATTATCTACTCTTATCATTATTTAAGTTGAAGTTGGACACAAATTTTAAAATTAGTCTTAATGTGTATTAACTGGACTACGAAAAAACAATTCTTTGTTTCTTGAATAAAAGGGATGTAAGTAGTATATATATATACATTGAGAGAGAAGATATAACTTACAAAATATCTGTCCTTTATATTTTTTAATTAATAAAAAAAATTATTTTTAGTCCTTAATTTTTAAATAAGAAGAAATAAAATTACTATTTACTGCAAACAAAAGTTTATTTGGAGTGGAGGCAAAAGCCAATTCTCAATGGGGGCGAAGTAAAATTAAAAAAAAAATAACTAAAAAATTTCACCTAGATTATTGAAGTTTTGTAAAATCTAGTGGGGGCAACTGGCCCCACTGTCCCCCAAGTGCCTCCGCCACTGATAATGTCACTATTTTGTAGCAAATGGATTTTTCATGTTATAGACTTTGTCACGTACCAAATTTTGTTCCATTTGCATATGCTGATTAAGAGCGTTGTAAAAATGCCAAATTTTGACTTATTATCGAATTTTTATTCCAAGTTGTTTGTCACAACAACACAATTTTTCAACAACCATGCCAGTAAAAAAACATATGATGTTTGTTCATTCATATCAATTTGCTGACTTTTGGACCAACTTGTTGCTGCTGTTATTGTACATATTTGGGAATTCAATTCTAAATGCTAAAAGTTTTGCAAACATTAATGCACGTTGTAGTATTGCCATTAACATTACATGCTACATTAATACTTTCCACTGAAATTACTTTAAAAAAGAAGCTCTATGGTACTGCCACAAACGGATTTTACAATGTCACTTCATCATATCTCACTGTTGCATGCGATAGAATCCAACCTGTAGTGCACGCAAATAAAAACATCTCAGTGAACGACATTTCAATATAATCTGACCCCCAAAAGGGGATTAGGCAATAAAAGTCTATTCCACTTACATCATGTGTTAGCGAATTATATCTGTCGGAATTCACATATGGGGCTGTTGAATGTGGTCTGTCATGATAAGCATCAAGCCACGAATAATTAGTTCCTGAGGTGGAAGTTGTGACAGTTGTGGTCTCATGCAATTCCTGCATTTGCCCAAATCTTTGTCCAAAAGGGAAAGAGGAGGCATCGTACGCCAGCAGACAACCTTCACTAACCTATAGAAATACCAAAAGACTTATGCTTTAATAATCACTTGCTTTACACGCATGTGATTCGTCTTTAGAATCAAGGTCAAGTTCAAAAATATTTTGAGAATTTTCTATGATTAAATGACTAACCTCTTGAAGCAAAGTTGTAGCAGATCGAAAACCTGCTTCTAATGATGAGTGTGCATTCTGGGTACCTAGCTGTTGATGTTCACTGACATGTTGTTCATTGGTGTGACCACTATTACGACCTGGACGATTTTGTCTTCTGTTCGCACACCTCCTTCTAGCTGATTTATCCTTTGTGGCTATATGCCTCCGTATTTTTGGTCGCCCTCGCCGTCTCACTGATTTCGGATCCTTAATAATTGGTGTTTCACGAACTTCACTCCTTCCCTCTCTAGCACTTTCAGCATCGTTGCTACAATCTTCTTCCCCAACTTCGCCACTTTCAGTCCAATTCTCCAAAGTTAGAATTTGTTCAAACAAGCCTTTTTCCATGTATGTAAATTTCCTCACATCTGAAACTGCAAGGTTAATTGCTTTATAGAATAGTCTCTCTAAAGCTGTTGTCCTAGTCATTTCAATTGACGGATTAAAACTTTCAACCTTCATCAAACTGTATGACCGCACAACATCCTTCCGCCACCGATGCAAAATGAATTTATCAGGAATAACATCAACATCATTACTCGTCAACACTTTGAACGCATGTGAACATAAATGACCACGAAACTCAAACAGCAAACAATTACACCTTACATCATGATTCCCAACATTATAATTCACTCTAAAATTAACCCGATTTCTCTTTGAACCTATGCCCATAACTAGCTCGCTTACCTCGTACACACTTTCTCCACTATCTTCATTTGCTGAAAATGGACTTAGATCACAATACATGGAATCAACTAATTCTTTTTGCACTATCTTGAAGATAAATGAAGTGTATGCTTTTGCAAGCTGTTCTTCACATGCCCATCTTGTTACACAGGGAATTTGCCCTTGCTTTGATAAAAAATCTAGTTGAACCTCTTTCTCAATCTTCTCACTCACTGCCAAAGCATATTGTTCTACAAACTTCTGCAAAGATGTTCTAGAATTTAGATATCCATCAAAAAATGCATTCATGCTTTCACTTCTTTGAGTTGTTGACATACCAACCCAAAATGTTGACTTTACATAAATAGGAACCCATCGCTGTCTACTTTCATACAATTGGAAAATCCAATCGTTACTTTCTAGTTCAAAATTAGATACCATTCTCCCCCATTTTTCTTCAAAATCACTCTCACTCACTGAGTCATAAATCGCTTCCATAAATGCATCCTTCAAATCACTTTTGTCCTTCCTTTGACCAAACTTTGAAGGAAATTTGTGAACAATGTGCCATAGACACAATCGATGTCTACTGTTTGGGAATGCAACACGAACAGCATTTCCAATAGCAGCACACTGATCGGTTATAATGGCCTTTGGATGCTTTCCTCCCATACATCTCAACCATGTCTCAAACAACCATATGAATGTCTTGCATTTTTCATTATTTACAAGGGCACATCCTAACAATATTGATTGTCCATGGTGGTTCACACCCACGAAAAGTGCACATGGCATGTCATATTTATTGACAAGATAAGTTGTGTCAAATGTTATGACATCATTGAATTCTTTATATGCAGCTCTACACCTACCATCCGCCCAAAATACATGTTTCAATCTCCCTTCTTTGTCAGGTTTCATAAAGTAAAAAAAAATCTTCATTTTCGTTTTGCATGTTAGCAAACATACCCAACACAGTTTGCGCGTCACCTCCTACTAAATTTAACTTTCTAAACTTCTTAATATGGTTTCTTAGGTCTACGTTCAAGCAAGGCATTTCCTCATGTCCCCCACCTTGAAAAACAACTGATTTTATATTATTGGTCGGCCGAACACCACCCATGTCATTTGCTTCTATCAATCTTCTTATATGATCCTCCAGCGAACGGTGTTGTGGTATGAATCTTACTTCAGTTGGATTGAGCTCGTGATTGTGCTCTAACACCGCTTTTGTTACCACCCACCTCCCTTCTGTCTTTGCACAACATACACGAGCCTTGCAACCACACTTTCTAGTTGACCTCTTCACAAGTATGTTAGACCCCCTACCATTGTAGTTACCAACTTTGGTGCATGTTATCGTTTGCCACCTTTCAAACCTTGTTGCTTCATCCTTTCTCACACCCCTTTTTGCTATACCAAAACCATTTGCTCTTGCATATTCCTTGTAAAATTCAAACAAATCATCCATAGTATTGAAAACCATCCCCATTGTTGGTGCCTCACCATGAGTTTTGTTATTACTTAATACATTATTATAGACACTTGACCTGTCTCCACCATCAGCTTCCACATTATTACTAGTTCCTTCCATGTTTTCTGTGCAAGCCTTCAACCCAATCTCCAATATTTAATTTCACCTACCAAATAAAAAATTCATTAAAAAAACCAATTATGTGTTTTTAAATATTATTTATGATGTTTCTTGTACAAAAAATACTTTATAGTTTTAAGGTTTTTTTTTTCTCCCTATAATTTTATCATTTTTTAAACTTGCCTACATGTTTAGATTACCAATTAGCAACTCCATTTTGTTTTTTTTTTTCTATCTTTAATTTTGTAGTACTTTCTTTCCTATTTCATCATTAATGCCCCCTTCTAATGATCCCAATGATATCCTTCATGACATTTTAGCACACTACCTTCTCTTCTAATTACCACAAAATTAAGGTTGGCCATTTGCCCCCCAAGATCATTCCACCAAAGCTCACCCATATAAATGTTTGGGCTGGCAATTTGTCGTTCTACTCTAATCTGGTGGCTTTTAAATTTAATGCTTATAGGCTTATTCAGTTGACATCGTAAACATTCCATCTACAAATTACTTTTTCCTAATTCCATTTCACTTAACACTCTTGGCTAAAATAATGAGATCCATATTGAATATATTTTGTTTTTTGAAGATTGCCAGCTTACGTTCAAACATTAACCCTTCATCAGCCAGCAACTCAAACATTGGCCAAAGGCAGCATATACAAGTTTCTCATTTTGCTTATTTTGCTTTGGAGCAACTCATAGACAATATATTCAAATCACTCCTCCAGCAAATTTGATGGCACAATTACCAAAAAGTCGGACTACTCTACATATTCACAATATGCCAACAACAACAACCTTGCATTCCTTATTGTCAACGATGTTCACCCAGGGCTTCTAATTGCAGAACCTTCCACCAAATGAACCAAAATAAATGAAACATAGATGGACAGAGAACGTATTTCAATAACAATTATGCCAACCATAACAGGATTAATTTACCTCCAATTGTACTCTTTTGCCTCTCTCTTCTTCGCTTAGTTGCCTTCTTGCTTCACGAATTCTGCATTTCGCCGATGCCTTCATTTTTTCACATCCTCGTCATTTTCAGATTTGCCTCTATTTTCGTTCAATTCCAACAAACCCACTCCCACTGACTAACAATTCTTCCTCACCCACCCCCTTCTACTTGGCCACCTCACTTTTTTCTCACTTATTGTTCGAATCATCCACAATTTCTTACTTCCACCAATGCCCAGCAATCAACCATAGTGTTTTGCTCAACAACTTCACCTTCGACCAAACTACTAACTGCAGCACAGGCAGTGGCGTGAGCGCGATCAATTTCACTGTTTTCATTCTTTTGAACCTAAGTTTTTGGGGGGGGGGGGAGGGGAAATCCAAATTGCCCGCTAAGTTTTTGGGGGGGGGAAATTCAATGGCCCACACTCTAATTTCATTTTCCACCTGTCATGCCTACTTACTCCTTCAATCCACGTTCTCCTTGCTTGCTGTTCTATCCACGTCATCTGCGTTGAAGATTCGGTGCAATTTATGCGTGGACGTACCATTTCCGTTAACAAAATTTACTTGTACGTGAATTATTAAAAAAAAAAAAAAGTTTTATCTCCTAACGAGTTGGTTGTCTGAGAATCTAAGCTCAAAACCTCTAGTAATTATTATATTTCTAATCACCCAATGAAAATTTATGACTTGTCTTTGTTTTTTTTTTTTAATTTTTCGTTTTTTTTTCTTTTGTTTGTTTGTTTGTTTTTTTTTGCAGACTAGCAGTTGCTAGATGGTATTTTGACGTTAACAAGCATGACTCGTAAACCTGCCAAGGCCCAGCAACGCATTTTGGAGTCTACATTTATTTATTTATACATAAGCAGACAATATTCTATTCCATATATTTCCGTAATATTTGATTGATCATGGATGACTGACTTTTAATTTTTCTAAGTAATTTGACAACTTGGCAAATTCTGTGTTCTTATTACGATATGATAAAACATTATAGCGTCGGTACCGGCACGCATTGGGTCCATTCCTAGCCTCATGATCATATGGTCGAATGTCAAGCGACGTGGGGCTTTAGGTGTTGATGGGTGATGAACCACGTCGAAACTTCTCTCCAGTTCAAATTCCCTACCCACCAGATGCGGACGCTGGCACATGACAACCGCCGAACCCCCCCCCCCCCCCCCCCCCCCCCCCCCCCCCCCCCCCCACCATATACCGACACAACGCAAAGCTTCTTAATTCCCCCCATGCCACATGGCCGGCTTTTTGTACGTCTAATTTTCACAACTTACAAAGAAAAAACCTCGCGTGACAACCCCCATCAAGGCTGACTGAACTGAGCAAAGACGTTATCTCTCTCACCAATCATTTTGTTTTTGCTATAAAAGAGGTTATTAGGCTTTGCGAGCTTGCGAGGCAGAAAGGCATTAGGAAATTAAGAAGTAACCCCTGCTCTTTTTTTCATTTTATTTTTATCCTAAAAGGTTTTTCTGACTTGGTAATTAATTAATATAGTAGTGGTGGTGCGGTTGGTAGGTGGAGCATGGTGGTCAAAGTGTACGGCACCCTGAGAGCTGTATGCCCACAGCGGGTGATGGCTTGCCTTCTAGAGAAAGGCGTGGAATTTGAACTTATTCATGTTGATCTTGATTCCGGAGAGCATAAGCGACCTGAGTTCGTAGACAAGCTTCAGGTATAACGCACTAACTAACAGTACACCCCTACCTTAATTTTTTTTAATTAATTGCACAAAAATATTACAAACTCTCAAATCATTATGGATCTACCTGGGTAATGAACGAAAATGAATTTGTCTAAACTTTGAAGCAAAATTAACTTGATGAAATGTATGTATATGAGTGAAGAAGTGCATGAACTACTACTGAAAAAGTTATATATACACACACACGCACACGACTAGATGCATTTTGCTGTTTTTTCTAATACCAGTTTGTTAATTCCTCCAGCCATTCGGGCAAGTTCCAGCCATAGAGGACGGCGACTTCAAGCTTTTTGGTACGATCATTGCCATCATTGATTCGCGTTAGAATATGCATGCTTGAATTTTGGTATGTTTTATCTGATGGCCATTTCGACTACTGAACGCATATATATGCATGCAGAGTCGAGGGCGATCATAAGGTACATTGCAGCGAAACACGAAGACAGGGAGCCGAAGCTGCTAGGAGAAACGCTGCAAGATCGAGCCCTGGTGGAGCAATGGCTGGAAGTGGAGGCCCACAATTTCAACGATCTGGTCTACACCATAGCACTTCAGCTCGTGATACTGCCGAGAATGGGCCAGCGAGGAGACAGGGGGCTGGCCAGCGCCTGCGAGCAAAAGCTGGAGAAGGTGTTGGACGTGTACGAGCAGCGGCTATCCAAGAGCAAGTTTCTCGCCGGGGATTCCTTCACGCTTGCTGATCTGACCCACTTGCCCGCCCTTAGGTTTCTGGTTAATGAAGCTGGAATGGACCACCTGGTGAAAGGCAAGAAGAAAGTGATTGCTTGGTGGGAGGAAATTTCTAATCGTTCTGCCTGGAAGAAACTGATAAAGCTTGCAGATTACCCTCAGGAAGGAAAGCGTATCGCTACATAATGATACCCATTTCTAATACTTGAGACCTCTCTTTGTTAAATTATGTATTTACTTCTTTTTTTCTTTATTTGTTGCTTTTGTTGCGAAGTATTGACCACGAGTTATTATTGGTTCTGCGATTGAATTATTTACAGTCTTTATTCAATAATGTAATATTTCTAAAAGAGAAAATATTGTGTGTTCTAAATTTTAGTGTTTTAATTAAAATTAAAATTGATATTTTAAAAATAAAACTGATAATTTTTGAAATATCTATTTTTTTATATTTTCAAAAATTATCAATTTTAGTTTTAATAAAGATACCAATCGAGAAACTAAAATTCGAAACATATATTGATACTCTATCTAAAAAGCTTCAAGGAATAAATAAAGGCCGCTGTTTTGATTCATACAAAATAACTCACTTAGGGGTGTTTGTTTTTGCTGTTAAATGTTGTTGTTTTTGTTAACATAGAAGGAGTAAGGTATTACTGTCTGTTTTTGGTGCAAAATAAGTAAGGCACTATATTGTTTGGTAAAAATTGTTAGACTGTGGGTTATAGTTTCTCCCATACAGAAGCAGGGCAAAGGCCAAATAGTGCACTGAAAAATAGCAACGTATTCCTTTTTCTTCTTTTACGAAATTGTTCCCCATAATACTGTTCTCACGAGCACTTTGCACTGAAAAATTATTTTTTCCATGCTAATTATAGGGACGGGAAAGCCATACTAGAAGACAAAGCGAAGGTGAAAATAATATTTGTTTTTTATTGTGTAAATAGTAATCAGTATAAGATTTTTCTTAAAAAATATTAATTTATTATAAATTGCATAATCATCGAGTATACATTTAATGAATTATTATTTATAAATACATAAGTTATATTTGTACACGACTAATTTACATTAACTAGAATTAAAATGATTGTCTATTATAATAAAATAGAAAAATAATTATTTTATTTTTTTGATAATAATTAGTATTAGTTTAATCAAATACTATAATTTTATTATATTCAAAAATAATAGTGATAACCAACAATAATTAAGACTAAACAATTAACAATAGATAAACCAAACACCCCCTTATAATATAAAGGGCAACCAATCCCCCCCCCCCCCCCTCCCTCTCTTTTCTCGTTTTTGTTTTTGTTTTTAAGTTTCTTTGCTTTGTTTGGCGGGACATGGAGCTTTTTTGGCTTTTGTTTGTTTATGTTTCTTTGCCTTGCTTGGTGGTATAAAAAATTGATTTCTCTTCCTTCTTCTTTATGCTTCATTTAGTTATCTAATATTTTTTAATATTAATATTATTAATAGATGATAAAATAAGAATGTCAATTACTATGTTGCTAATAGAATTTTTTTTTGATATAGAATAGAAAATGCAATTATGTAATGAAATGGACTTCTAACAATAAACTTCTAAATGACAGTAAGAATAAAAAAGTAAACATTTTAGGCCCCGTTTGGAGAGGATTTTATTTTCTGTTTTCTATTTTATTTTCACAAAAAAAAACAGAAACCATGTTTGATATCGTTTTTGTTTTCTGTTTTTTTGTTGAAAAGTTGAAAGTATTTTTTAAAGAAAAAACAGAATGGGAAAACAATAAAAGATGCTTTCCCATTTTATTTTTCACTCTCTTTTCTATACTTTCTCTCACAACATTTTCTCTCTCTA
The DNA here is from genome assembly GCA_037832335.1 of Carallia pectinifolia. Classification (NCBI taxonomy): domain Eukaryota; kingdom Viridiplantae; phylum Streptophyta; class Magnoliopsida; order Malpighiales; family Rhizophoraceae; genus Carallia; species Carallia pectinifolia. The sequence goes on from CM075449.1 coordinate 13,301,996, forward strand.
TCCACCCTTTTCACTGTATCTCTCTCTACTTATCCTCTTTCTATCCCTCTTTATTTTTTCTCTCTCTACTCTTTCTCTCTCTACCCTCTCTCTCTCTCTTTTTCTATCTCTACCATTCTCTGTACTTATTCTCTCTCTAATCTCTCTCTCTCTCCTTTTCTCTCTCTACCATTCTCTATACTCATTCTCTCTCTACCTCTCTCTCTCTATTTTCTCTCTCTACCATTCTCTCTACTCATTCTCCCTCTACCATTCCTTTTACCCATTATCTCTCTAACTTGTCTCTCTCTCTCCTTTTTCTCTCTCTACCATTCACTCTCTACCTATACTCTTTTCCTTTTTCTAGCTCTACCATCCTCTCTCCTCATTCTCACTCTACCCCCCTCTCTCTCCCCTTTTTCTCTCTCTATCATTCTCTCTCTACTCACACTCTCTTATTTTTCTCGCTCTACCATTATCTCTACTCATTCTTTTTGTACCCTCTCTCTTTTCTCTCTCTGCCATTCTCTCTACTCATTCTCTCTTTGCCATCTTTCTCTCTCCTTTGTCTCTCTCTATCATTTTCTTTACTCATTCTCTCTATACACTCTCTCTCCTCTTTTTCTCTCTCTATTCATACTCTTTTTACTATTTCTCTCACTATTCTTTCTCTATCCACTTTGTTTATTCTTGTAAAACAAACAAAAATTGACAGCAATAAATACAAAAATTCAATAAACACAAAAATTCAACAAATAGCAAAAACAGGAAAATAAAAAATAAGAATCAGTAATAAAAAATTGGCAACGTCTCCAAACGGGCCTTAGTGTATATATTAAAAAAGTGATATTTCATTAAAATCACTTAATGATCGTAATATTATATATCATAATTTTTTCAAAAAAAATTATTTGAAATAACAACTCAAATTTTATTGCAAACAATTTGATATGAAGTTAAATTTTTAATTTTAAGTTTTTTGCTACAAATTTTTAATTTTAAGTTTTTTGCTACTTAAACTTTCATAATTATATACAAATACTTTAAATCTAAATATTGAGAATAGTATCGAAATCAGAAAAAATGTACTCAAATATATAGTTTTGTCTACCCTTCTACTCAAGTTTCAAAATTAAGAATAGATACTCCAAATTTGAGTAGAAGTAGATATGTAAGACTCAAAGTTTTAATTTTGAGTACCTTAGTAGTCAAATTGGCATAATTAAGTACAAATACTTTTAATTTGAGTATAAGAAGACTCAAATTTTTAGTTTTGAGTACCAGTTACTCAAATTGTTATAACTAAGTACAAATACTCTAAATTTGAGTGTAAATAGAATTGTATTTAAATTAGGACAATTGTACTCAAAATTCTAGTTTTGAGTGCCAATTTAATCAAATTTTTAAAAAGTTAAGTGCAAATACTCTAAATTTAAGTAAAATTTTTAACTATGAGTACTTATCAAAACAAATTTTCAAATTTAAGTACAAGTATCCAAATTTGAGTACAACAAGACTCAAATTTTAGTTTTGAACACTTACTACTCAAATTGTCATAATTAATTATAAATATTTTAAATTTGAGTAGAAGTAGAATTGTACTCAAAATTTTTGTTTAGAACATCTATCAACTCAAACTTTAAAAATTAAATACTAATAATCTAAATTTGTGTTCAATTAGACTTAATTTATGAAATTGCTTAAATTGAAAATTTTGACTTGATTTTGTTTAACTGATTTCAACCCTAATCTTATTCCTTTTTCCCTTGACCTTATCTTTTCACTTTAAATTTTATGCCACATGTGAAGCTATAGGACATTCGTTCATCAAATTTGAAGATTTAATACGGTTCTTATTGTTAATAGATTTAATAAATGAGTTATGGTATTGTTTTTGTGAAAATTATCATCTAATTATTATTGTAAACGTTCAATCGTCTTTTTAGTAAGAGATAATTTTTTTAATCAAATTGAGGTAAAAATAAGGAAATGCTTTTAAATTTTATTTTTCATATCATGTTTGAGTCTTGAGGCACCACTAAAGATAGGATTTTAGTATATTTATTTATTCTCCCATAGCAGCATATAGATGTTATTTATTAAATTCAGATAAATGTTATTAGAATAGCTAAAAAAATTGAGGGAGCAAAATGCATCCTTTTTTTGAGAGACAAAACTATGATGTAGAAACTAAATTTTCTGTACCAATACCTAGTAAATTATCACCACTAGATTTAAGAAATATTTTATCTACCTTTGGATCAAAAACATTATAAAACTTCTTACTTGTTAAACAGGTTACCATAATAAAATAAGAAAACAAAATGAGACAGAATCTATTTAAACCCACCATATTAGTTGAGTAAAGAAGACTCAGTGGTAAATATTAGAAGGGCACTATCGATTGTCACCTCTTATTTTTTAAGTTTTTTTTTTCCCTTCTTTAACATGTGCAACAATTGTTTTTTTTTTTTTTTAGCTGCAGCAAATTTTTTTTTTTTTAGGAAAGCGTTTTACATTGCTAATTTTGTTTTTTTCCTCAAAGTTATTATGTGCTGTAAGTCAATTGAAAATATTTTGTTATATTGATATTTTCATCATATAATATAGACATGCATGTAGGATTTCCTTTGGATATAAAATAAAAAAATTAAAATTATAAGGATTCTTAAAAAATAAAAATTTTTAACATTTCTATTCAAATTTTTAGTATTCCTACTCAAATGATCAAAACTAAAATTTTGAGTAGGAATACTAAAAATTTTAGTTTTGATCACTTAACTACTCAAATTTTTAGTACTTCTACTCAAATTTTTAATTTTTAATTTTCAATGCCAACTACTCAAATTATTAAAATTATGTACAAATATTCAAAATTTAAGTAGCAGTAAACTCAAATTTTTAGTACTTTACATAAATTTTTAGTTTTGAGCACATAGCTAGTCAAATTTAAAATTATTTATAAATACTCAAAATTTGAGCAGAAGTAGAATCAAATTTTTAGTTTTATGGACCAACTACTTAGCTTTTTAAAATTATGTATAAATACTCAAAATTTGAATAGAGGTAAACTCAAGTTTTTAGCACTTTTTTTTTCAAATTTTTAGTTTTAAGCACCAACTACTCAAATTTTTAAGATTATATATAAATACTTGAAATTTAAGTACTTCTAAGTACTTCTACAAAAATTTTTATTTTTACGTACCAATTACTTAAATTTTTAAAATGATGTATAAATACTCAAAATTTAAGTACAATTAGACAATTTGCAGTTTTGAGCACCTAACTACTCAAATTATATTATAGTTGTTATATTGTAATTTTGAGAAAAAATAATTTTAAAAAATATTCATCAAACATATTTTAGTAGCTTGGTATTATTTTATAAAAAAATATCAATTTTCTTAACCCAAGATTAAAAAAAAAAAGGCCTTGGAATTTTACTTTTTTATTATAAAATCATTTTAGATTCTTGATGCATGGACTAAAAATCAATTTGTTTGTATATTGGCTCTCTTAATGTTGATGTTTATTAAATTATGACCAAAAATTATAAAAAAAAAGTTGGGAAAAAACACAAAATTAGAACATTTGTATATTAAAATGCATTCATCGATGGGTTGTGGCTGGATTTAGACCATTTGTTAGTCTGGATAGCTGTCACTTTAAAGGACCTTATAAGGGTTTTATTTTGGTTGCAATTTCGGTTGATGGCAATAAGGGAATATTGCCTATTGCTTATGCAGTAGTCGAGCAAGAATGCGTTGCATCTTGGGACTGGTTCATGGATTTATTACACACCTGCATTAGAAGAACAATGGATGGAAAACCACTCCCCTTTATGTTTGATAGACAAAAGGTAATTATCATATGCTATCTTTTGTTATTATTTGCTTTTAGTTCCAATTTGTTTCAAATATTCTTATGTTGTTTCATTACTGTTATTTATTAGGGAATTATCAATGCAGTAGAACATTACTTTCTTGGTAAAGTTCATAGAAAGTGTACTAGACACTTGTATGCAAATTTTAAAACTAGATGGCCTGAGATAGAATTGAGAAGTCTATTTTGGAAAGCATGTAAGGCATACAGTTTTGTGTAATATTTTAAGGCCTTGAAAGAGATCAGAGAAGTGGTTAGAGATGACAAAGTTGTGAAGTGATTGCAGGATCTTCCACAAACTAAGTGGTGTAGGTGGTTGTATGAAGTTGAGGTGAAAAATGATCATATTACAAACAATATGATAGAGTCATTTAATCATTGGATAAGCAAGTTTGAAAACAAGCCAATTCTCACTCTCCTAGAAAATATTAGAATTAAGCTCATGGCTAGATTGCATAAGAGATATGCAAAGGCATCTAGTTGAGAGAGAAGAGTCACTTTAAAAGTGAGGCAAAGATTAGAAAAATTTTTAGCCCAAGCTAGACATTTGAAGCTAATTCCTGCTGGCCAAGATGAATATCAAGTTATTGATGACACCAAAAAGTACTCAGTTAATCTATCTAAAAGGGGGTGTAGTTGCAGAGAATGGATGGTGTCTAAGATTCCTTGCAAGCATGTGGCTTGTTGTGTAGCCTACAAAAGGACTAATTTGGAAGATTATTGTGATGAATACTTCACAATAAAAAACTATTTGGATGCGCAAAAAGGGATCATTCACCCTTTACATGAAGGAAATTTAGACCTTACTGAAGGCAGCCAATGTATCCAAGCACCTAAACTAAAAAAAAAAAAAAAAGAGTGGAAGGTCTAAGAAGAGTAGGACTAAAGAGAAGGTGGAGAACAAGTTAGAAAGGAAAAGATGTTCAACTGTAAAGTGTGGCAAATGTCAGAAATATGGACATAACAATAGAACATGCCCTGAGGTTTTTACTTTCCTATTAATTTAATGCTTTTAATGGACTAAATTGTATTAAAAGTGTGCTTAGTTGATTGTTCTTATTTTTTTTTTTGTAGAAAGGGAATGATAAAAATGCATCCAATAGTAAAAACAGACATGGTTCAAAAACAAAGAAAAATTGGAGAATCTGTAGATGCATACACTCCACAATCAAAACCTCCTGCTTCACAAAATTCATCAAGACCTCTATGGTAATCTCCTAATAACTTCACTTTTTGAATAGTGCTACAATAACTAATACATATAGAATCATGATGCAACATAACAAAATTATTACAAGCATCTTAATAGAGTTAGCCATCAAGTTTATATTTTGCAACTTTACATGTAACTTTTGAATATCTCCTCTAATTGATTGCAATTCATCATTGATAGCACCTTGATCCACATGAGTATTCTTTCCAGCTGGTGCATTTTGAATGTCATGGGATGCAACTCTCTCCTTAATGAAATTGTTAAATGGTAGACACCAACCTAGGAATGAGGCACTGTAACTTTGTTCTTCATAGTAATAATATTGCTTGTTATTATTTTTTTCGGACTCTGAAATCTTTACTGATGCTCGTTTGTTGCACAATCTGCATTGCCTATTTCTAAACTTTGGCCTTCCAGTATATTGGAGCTTGTGGTTGATGAAGACATTATCACAAACTGCTAGAGGGTGCTGGGAAAGAAGAAAAAAGAGTGGACAAAGAACAATAGTTGCAAAAGAAGGAGAACTTGATGGGTGAAGACTTTTGTGTTCTATTGTTATTTATAAAGCCATTCCAATTGCTAATTTTTGTTTTTGTTGGTTGGAATAGCTACTCTCTATTTTTGTTGCCTATTTCAGCCTTTTGCAACGGCTGCATTTGCCCATTTTATGTGAAAGGTCATTTTAATTCAGCCATTTATAATAGCATTTTTGTAATTAAACTTAATTTTTGTTAACGGCTGTTTATCAGGGGATGTTTTCTGTTACCGCACATAATTTACAGTATATTTTTAGTAATTTTTGAAAACATAGGATGTCATCAGTAATTATTCCTACAAGTTAAAGTGTCAGGTAATTTATGCCTTAGGCGTATCGCAAGTTAAATTGTAGGTCGATTAACTCAAATCGTTAATTTAGTTTCAATTTTTATGAATATTGATATCATAAATACACATATTGTATATGTCTAATCTTAGTATAAACAAAGGAAGAGTATTGTCATCGCATTTTTATTTTTACAAAAAAATTAAAAAAATTCATAAAATATAATATAATAACTTCATATTATTTTGTGAAAAACTATTGTTTTTTTTTTTTACCAAGATGAGGTAATAATAGAGAAATATTTTCAGTTTTTTTCTCATAGTATAAAATCATTTTTGAATCATGAAACATGCTTAAAATCTAAAAATTAATTTGTTTGTATATTTATTTTTCGAATATAAATTTTATTTATTTAATCATCATAAATTATATTTAAAAAATTTTAAAAAATAAACTAAAAAATCAAAACGTGGTACATGGTGCACATAGTTTTGTCGAGTTACAACGATAACATGAAGTAGAATTTTCAAAGTTGATTTCGCAATCAAGGCAATACCAAGATAACAAGACAACAAATACACATAGTGCAGAGAATGTCACTGAAATCTGTAACAGCTCATACCACTCACTCACTAGATGCATTTCAAAACTCTCCGTCCCCCATTGTCAGCGAGTTAGAGATAGGTTGTGTCCAACCAGCTGTCCATGGGTTTCACCAGTGTCGCTTTACATATATGTTTGTTTTTTATTGCAAAGAAAAAATATTTTTTTCTTTGTCTTTTTTTTTTAGTATATCATCCAAATTTTCTTTCTTGTATGTTTTTTAATCTCGTGATTTAGTATATTGTCTCTTTCTTCCTTCCAAATAGTTATTTTTATCATCTTTTCCTAGGTGTTGAACAAATGGGTGTAGACGGACATAGTGAATTTGAAAATACTTTTGATGGGGATGCCAAAACCAATTCTCTTGGTCATAATAACAGAGAGATGATGACATTTGATGCAACTGAGAAAGATTTTATGTTTGATCTAGATATCAAAAGCCTCATATTCGACACATTTTCTAATGCAACAAATTGTACCTATCATCTAGCTAGTAATATGGTTTCGGCATTTGGCGACAAGATTAGAGAAAATAAAAAAGGGTTTTGTGTGGATGATAAAGTGGGTGTGTGATAGGGAAGGAACTCTTAGTGGATCATCATTGATTATTGTTGGTAAAAAAAATAGTGTAGGTTGGAGAAGCGATCAAATTACGCTGCTTTATTTCTCGTCAATTTAGACAAGAAGAAAAATAAATGGGTTGTAGGTGATTTTTGCAACAAACACAACCATGATTTGCTTCCTCAAACCATGGTAAAATTTATACATCATCACAAATCAATGAACACCAATGACAAGTGCTTCATAAACTCGCTACGAGTAGCAGGTGTGAAACAAATCAGATTATGTAGTTTATAGCAAACCAGTTTGGTGGGCATACTAACGTTGGGTTCACGAGGAAGTATTTATATAACTTCATCGAATCAAAGAAATTGGTAGAAGTTGAAGGGAGAGGCACAAAGACAGTGTTAGAGCTTTTAGAGTTGAGATGACACCCTAGTTTCCATTTTGCTTACTGATTAAAGGAGGGCAACATATTTGGCAGCTTATATTTTTTGGATTCCAAATCACGAGCTTATTATGCTTGTTTTGGGGATGTTATTGCCTTTGATGCATACTATCATCGTAATGTATACAAAAATTTGCTTGTTAAAGTTGTCTGGGTTAATCATCACTGCTAGACTATTGTGTTTGTGTGTGCCTTTCTTGAGGACGAAACAATCCTATCATACAAATGGTTGTTAGATCAACTTACTCCTTACATGTGCAAAAAAATGCCGCAAACCATTGTGATAGATGAGGATAGTGCAATGAAAGCTGCAATTATTCGTCATGGAAGGAGAGTAGACATCAACTTAGCGGTTGGCATCAACTTTGTTGTTGGAAAATTCACACCCTATGCATACATTAAGAAATTGTTACTAAGTGTGAATTCATGTTTTGATGATGAGTGTTTTGATAATGAGCTATGAACCAATCTAACATAAGTACGAGTGAATTTCATTTGTATATTCTTCAAGTATACAATTCAGGTTCAAGAAGTCCAAAGAGGTACACATATGCCATCTTACACGTGCATGGAAGATAAATATCACATTGGGCCTTATTAAGCTACTATCTTATAAAGACAGCATAAGAGCAAATCTGTTTGGACAGATTTCAGGTACTAAACTCACTCACTTGAGATATATTTTGGGCCTAAATTATATATATTTTGGCAGGACTATAAGTCTAGTTTTAAATGAGCTTGGTCGTGCAATTTTTGGAGCCCTAGAGAAAAACTTATGAATTTTATACCAAGAGGGTGCAAGCTGTCAGGAACTTTCAGTGCACATGGAGTGAATTGCAACGGATGCCTAGAAGAGCACACGACAAATTTGAATGTGAAATTTTGTGTGTAGATTCTTTGTTCTGTCTATTAATTAATGCAAAAAGAATCACATCAAAATTCAAATCCATCTGCAAGATATTACCGTTCTACTAAAAGTGTGCAGACTGTCTAACGGAACTTTAACGTCTGTATTCAAACATTTATTTTACTATGCTATACTCATTCAAAAATAGTCAAATTTGGTGAGTAGAGAGCTCTAACAGTCTACGAAATAACAAAAAAGGAATCATAATTTTTCAAGCTGTCTGTATCAAGTTATAGCCGTTCAACCAGAAGATGTCAAACAAGAGAATCAATGCAAAGCTGTCAAGAGGGAAACAACAAGTTATGCATGTGCAACTCATGGCAACGGCTCTAATATGCTGCTAACCTATCTTGCAGCTATTTAAACATCACTTGAAGATGTTTTACTTGTGAAGAAAGTTATATTCAACCACTGTACAATCTCTCTCAAGGCAAAAAGACTTTCTTTACTCTAAGTGCTTTTATTGTAAAACTAACATTCAAGCTAGTAAGTTTCATTTGTATCGTAATACATTGTGAGAATAGGTGAGAGCTCTCAAGTGGGACTTGTGAGGATTATCTTGTAAGGAGTTAGGGTTGAACTCCAAGAAGGAAAACCTAAAAGAAAAGGGAAAGTGGTGTTGGCAAGTGGGACTTGTGCAACAAGCGTTTTGAAGGCGGATGCAAGGTTGTTTGCGGAGTCTTCTTGTAAACTGTACGGTGGTGATTGGTGCGCCCAAAGGCACCCCTATAGTTGAACTCTCAAGAATCTCCAAGAGAGGGATTGTTGAGAAGACCAAGGACGTAGCGATTTGGTGAACCTTGTAAAAATCGGTATTATATTTCTTTCAATCTCTTGTCTACATTCATTTGTAGAAATTTTTATTTGAGGATTTCATTGGTAAAGCCTATTCACCCCCCCCTCTAGGCTTCACCCAAGGGACCAACATTTGGTATCAGAGCTTAACCTCACTTGTAAGGCTTAACATCCTTGAGGGATCCCCATGGAATCCTCATCAAATGAAAACAAGAGACCTTTCTTTGATGGTACTGATTTTCAATACTATAAAGATCATATGAAAAGTTATCTTAAATCTAAGGGGATGAAAGTTTGGCAAAGTGTAGAAGAGGGACCATATGTGCCTGTGGAAGAAGTTGTTGATGATAAGGGAGTAAAAACCTTGAGAGAAAAACCAACAGGAAAATGGGATGAAGAGGACTATAAGAAAAACCAAATAGATGAAAGAGCATATTATTATTTGAAAATGTCTATAGCTAGAAGTGAATATAACACCATCAAACATTGTAAAAAGGCTAAGGAAATTTGGAATACATTGTGTCTCTCAAATGAAGGGACATTAAAAGTTAGGAAAGTTAAACTTTGCATGCTTATGAAAGATTTTGAACTTTTCACTATGAGACCAAATGAATCGGTTAAAAGTGTTTATGATAGACTCATGATTATTGCTAATGGACTAACCGATCTTGGCAAAGTGTTTGGAAAGGGTGAACTTGTGCAGAAATTAATGAACTCGATGAATGAGGAATACGAAATGAAGATTAATGCCATTGAAGAAACTCACAACATGGAGGAGCTAACCATGGAAGAGTTACTTGGGTCCTTGATGACTCATGAGATCAAACTCAAAAGGAGAAGTGCATTACCACAAGTAGAATCATCCTCAAAAAATGTAGCACTCAAAGCTAAAGCCAAGACTCTTTTGAAACATCAAAAGGATGATGAAAGTGATGTTGAAAGTGATTCAAGCATTGATGATGAAGAACTTGCTCTCTTTGTCAAAAGGTTCAAGAAGATGATGAAATATCCCAAAAGAAGAAGGAACCTCAAGAAACAAGTGTCCAACAAAAGTGAAGAGGAAGAAGGGCCTCTTTGTTTCGAATGCAATCAACCCGGCCACTTCAAGGTAGATTGTCCCAATCTCAAGAAAAAGAAAGGTAAGAAAGGTAAGAAAGCATTTCTTGTAGGATGGGGTGAAGGTGATGATGAAGATGAGAAAGAACAAGAATCATGCATGGTACTCATGGCCCTAGATGATGACGATGAAAGTGACAATGAGGTAATGGATCTTCCCTCTTATGAAGAACTTAGAGAAGCTTTTGATGATTTATTGATCACATTTAAAAGGAAATGTAAACAATATAAAGAGCAAAAGAAAGCATGTGAAAAACTTTTGTTAGAGAAAGATGAAATTGTATTGAAAAATAGTCTTTTAAAAGAAGAACTTGAAAAGGCTAAATTAGATCATAAATCAACTTGTAGTGAGTTAAATTTTGTTAAACAAGAGCTTGCAATATCTAAAGAGGCTCATAACATCAAAGACAATTTACATCATGCTTTGGAAAAAGAAGTTGAGGACCTTAAAGAAAAGAATTTAAATTTAGAAAAGTCCTTTTCAAAATTCACATTAGGTAGCAATAAGTTAGATGAGATATTATCTTGTCAAAAGAAATTTTTTAACAAATCCGGTTTGGGATACCTCACTAAAAACAAGACTAATCTCATAAAAGAGAAGAAAAATGTTGTATCATGTTTTTATTGTCATAAAGAAGGACACAAATTTCATGATTGTAGACTTAGAAGACCTAGTGATCCTAACAAGTATGTGTCATCTTCTAAAGTTTGGGCAAAATCTAATAAATTCAAACAAGTATGGATGGTTAAAGATTCAATGAAGAAGAATGATTATTGTAACATTGAAGGACCCAAAAAGATATGGGTACCAAAATATTCTACATCTTGTTTTGTAGGTGGAAAAGTACTTGAAGGCAACATATTTTAAAGAAGATGCCATTTGGTACCTTGATAGTGGATGTGCAAGGCATATGACCGGAGAAGCATCATTTTTCTCCACACTAAAAAGCAAGGATGGAGGATGTGTCACGTTTGGAGACAATGGAAAAGGCAAAATAATTGGGGTTGGCACTATAGGTAACAATGTATCAAGTTTTATTGAGGATGTTGCTTTGGTAAGTGGTTTAAAGCACAACTTAATTAGCATTAACCAATTGTGTGATAAAGGTTTTGAGGTATTATTCAAACCCATGACTTGTGAAGTATATGATCCTCATACTAAAGCATTGAGATTTGTAGGAAAAAGAATAAGTTGTGTAATGCATGTGCTTTTTAAGACCCTAAGGTTTCAGTTTTTTGTTTTGATGATTGCTAAACACTGAGAGTTACTAATATGTTTATTTAAGTGTGTAGTTAAATGATTTAATCAAATAAACATCAATTGAAATGGAAGCAATGCTAGTATAAGGCAACTATTGATATTGGTCACATTCAGTGTAAGTACTATCCAGTATGGTCAATTTTAAAAGGCTCGTTTGCTCACATGGAGATGAACTAGATAATGTGCTATATAAGGTTAGAAATATAATTCTGTCTAGTTTCTGAATTCTCAAGAATCATCTCAATTGGATATTTTTGGAGGAAGTTATAGTCTATGAACTGAAAGGTGCTCAATCTGTCAAGGCAGACAGGATCAGTCCACTTTAAGAGATGATTGCGACCAAATGGGAAGGAACTAGCTGTTGAGTTTTATATTCATACAAATATAATTCTGTCTAGTTTCTAAATTGACCAGAATCACGCAAATTGGAGTTTTGTAGAAGGAGATATTGCCAAAATACTAAAGGATGTACAGCCTGTCCCGTCCAGCAGGATCAGTCAACTTCCAGAAGATACCACGGCTAGCTGGAGTAGAATCAGACCATGATCTATACATGTATGAAAATCTCTATGAGTCTACTTTCAAATGGAAGAAACGGGATATGATTTGGAGTTATACAGGTAGACTTATGATTGATTCTTTAAGAAGTGTCCGAGCTGTCCAATTGAAAAAGGAAACTTTTCAAACATTGCAGAGCTAATGTTAGCACAAAGATGAAAGCTTAGAAATTCTAGCATGAGTATCTTTTCGTAATCATCTAAAATTGATTTAGTGAGAGGTTTGCCAATGCTTTAAAATTAGTTGTGTGATGCATGCTTAGATTAAAACAAATACATACTTCATTTTCAGGGCAAGAGCCCAAGATCAACATCTCACACACTTTCACAAGGTTTTACATTTTTCCCCACGTCTTTATCTCAGCAGTACAAGCAGACTTACCAAAATTGATAAGTACACAACTACGAGACAAATAACACCAACCACTTATTCATACATATTAGAGTACACCAACCATGACTCATCCACGTACCACACTACAAGACAACATCCCTACGCATACATACATTCCAGTAAAGCTTTGTATGTTGGAATCCATATTCCAACGCCAGAAAATGTCTTCAGATCTTACCCCTGTCAGTCGCTCCTAGGGGGCCTAAGGCGTAGCTCTAGATCCATAAAGCCCTCGTTGTTCGACAGGTTGGCAATGTCAATAGTACCAGCATTTTCTTGCTGATTGAGATCGCCTAGATGAACAGGAAAGAGACTGAGTGTTTCTCTTTCTCCCTCACGAGAAGAGTTGACCGATCTGCTTCTCACTGGAGTAATGCTTCCTACTAAGTGAAAATATTCATGGGAATTTTATCTCTGACCCACATCAAAGATTTCAAATGATAAATGGGAAATACCTGGTGGCTGGCGATGCTGGTTGGGATTTCCTTGAGAAACAATTGTTGTGTTGGTGGAATGAATAACAGGAGGTGCTCTGCCTATTCTCACACTGCGCATTTGGTTCTGGATCCAGAGTCTAATGTTACTTGGCTGAATTGGACCATATGGTCTCAACAGTGAGACAAGTTGAGTAAGTTGGCTTGATGTCGGACGAGCTTCTTCAATGCCATGAAAAATATTTTCCAAGATTTGTAATTGCTCCGGCACCGGTCTCCATCTGGAATTGGAAGAGTCTCCAGTTTCCAAGTTCTGATGGCTTGATGGTGGTCTCATTTTGTTGAACGGAAAGGTGAGTGAAAATTTTGAGACTCTGGATGATGAAGAGAAATTGAGATAATGCATATCTCCATTTATGTCTGACGATCCGCAATTTACGCCTGACTGTCAACGGTAATAATTTCCTGGCTGTCCTCAACTTTCGCTTAACTGTAAGAAATTTCCGTCTGACCGTTCGCGACTTTTCTGACTGTTTGCCACATCTGCACCGTTTCTAATTGTATACCATGTCAGCTTCCACGTAAGCAATTGACTGCTGAGATGGACTTCCACGTAAGCAATTTGACTGCGGTAATATTTTTGACCTACTCATGAACTATTATTGAAGGTAATGATCTACATTGTATTTTTGGTAACATAGTGACCAAATTTTGAATAAAGACCTTTTGATAGAAGAAGAAAATTGGACATGTCACACCCCATGCATTAGCATAGGCTTGATTGTCTTCATTTCCTTAATTTAATGATTGTATTTGAACTCTACAAGGCTTGCATTTCAAAGTTACTATAACTTATATGCTAAATTGTAAATGTGAACTTGTGATACATGCATACATTAAGGGGGCGTCTTAATCTCTTAACCTAGTTAGCATTCACATTTTTTGTTTCAACCATTTTTATTGATGACAAAAAGGGGGAGAAAATTAAGAGAGTGTCATCAAGAAAGAGCATTTCTAGAGGAAGCTTAGATTAAGGGGGAGCATCTATTTTAAAGGTTTTGTCATCATCAAAAAGGGGGAGATTGTTAGAAAATTTACACCCCATGCATACATTAAGAAATTGTTACTAAGTGTGAATTCATGTTTTGATGATGAGTGTTTTGATAATGAGCTATGAACCAATCTAACATAAGTACGAGTGAATTTCATTTGTATGTTCTTCAAGTATACAATTCAGGTTCAAGAAGTCCAAAGAGGTACACATATGCCATCTTACACGTGCATGGAAGATAAATATCACATTGGGCCTTATTAAGCTACTATCTTATAAAAACAGCATAAGAGCAAATCTGTTTGGACAGATTTCAGGTACTAAACTCACTCACTTGAGATATATTTTGGGCCTAAATTATATATATTTTGGCAGGACTATAAGTCTAGTTTCAAATGAGCTTGGTCGTGCAATTTTTGGAGCCCTAGAGAAAAACTTATGAATTTTATACCAAGAGGGTGCAAGCTGTCAGGAACTTTCAGTGCACATGGAGTGAATTGCAACGGATGCCTAGAAGAGCACACGACGAATTTGAATGTGAAATGTTTTGTGTAGATTCTTTGTTCTGTCTATTAATTAATACAAAAAGAATCACATCAAAATTCAAAGCCATCTGCAAGATATTACTGTTCTACTAAAAGTGTGCAGACTGTCTAACGGAACTTTAACGTCTGTATTCAAACATTTATTTGACTATGCTATAATCATTCAAAAGTAGTCAAATTTGGTGGGTAGAGAGCTCTGACAGTCTAATAAATAAAAAAAAGGAATCATAATTTTTCAAGCTGTCTGTATCAAGTTATAGCCGTTCAACCAGAAGGTGTCAAACAAGAGAATCAATGCAAAGCTGTCAAGAGGGAAACAACAAGTTATGCATGTGCAACTCATGGCAACGGCTCTAATATGTTGCTAACCTATCTTGCAACTATTTAAACATCACTTGAAGATGTTTTACTTGTGAAGAAAGTTATATTCAACCGCTGTACAATCTCTCTCAAGGCAAAAATGCTTTCTTTAGTCTAAGTGCTTTTATTGTAAAACTAGCATTCAAGCTAGTAAATTTCATTTGTATCGTAATACATTGTGAGAATAGGTGAGAGCTCTCAAGTGGGACTTGTGAGGATCATCTTGTAAGGAGTTAGGGTTGAACTCCAAGAAGGAAAACCGAAAAGAAAAGGGAAAGTGGTGTTGGCAAGTGCGACTTGTGCAACAAGCGTTTTGAAGGCGGACGCAAGGGTGTTTGCGGAGTCTTCTTGTAAACTGTACGGTGGTGATTGGTGCACCCAAAGGCACCCCTATAGTTGAACTCTCAAGAATCTCCAAGAGAGGGATTGTTGAGAAGACCAAGGACGTAGCCATTTGGTGAACCTTGTAAAAATCGGTATTGTATTTCTTTCAATCTCTTGTCTACATTCATTTGCATAAATTTTTATTTGAGGATTTTATTGGTAAAGCCTATTCACCCCTCCTCTAGGCTTCACCCAAGGGACCAACATTTGTGTTTTATCCATTTTTACATGCAAGAAGTTTTTACTTGGTTAAAGCATCAGACAAACCCTGTGACGAATAAGCACAAGTTAAGAATATTTTCCAATAAAGTTAACATTAATCTTCTAACAATAACTTGTAGAGAGTCAAAGCTAAACCAACTCTGTTTTCCCTGAAACATTAATTGTCTCTAAAATTTAACTTGTGGAGTTGAATTTCAATTCCCAAAAAAAAAGAAAAAACAGAAACTTTGAGGTCAAAGGTAAATTATAGGTTTAAATATAATATAAACACAAGACTCTTTCTTGAATTATTTTTATAAAATTTCCTCGAATCATCTTGCCTATGTTGAAACATTTTTTCGTTTTTAATTTTTCTTAAATTTACGCATTCGTGCAAACAAGTAATCAGGATCAACAGATTCCATTGGAATCTGTGACAAGATTCTGACACAAAATGAAAATATCGTTTGGTGTGATGGCATGTTGTGATATTGATAGGGAACATTATATGTTTTTTTTTTTTGCCTAATTAAAATACAAACACAAATAAAGAAAGAAAATTTTGTGTTGGTGATATAAGAATGCTTGACTGCTATGTTGTTATTTTATAGGTGCTTAAGGTCCTGCATGCTATTCGGAATTGGATTTTGATAGAGAAACTAATCTATATGCCACTAAGTAATCAAACTTTAACCTTAATGTTATTCTGTTAAGTTAACACAATAAAATTATTAAATCAAAATATAAGATTGTGTAAGTATTAATGGCCTAAAATTCCTTTTATTCTTCTAAGTTCTTGTCAAGTTGCCTTTGTATCGAGTCGCTAATTGTAGTCGAGAGCATGACCAATGATATAATTGCGATTTTTATTCGTAGGGTGCATAACCAACCATTTAATCATCTCCCTTGTATCAGGTTGAGTATGACCCAAAACATCATGCACAATGAAATTAATAAGTAGTCTAATCTTCTATTTTGCAAACCTTTAATGGTATGTATTAGAATGATATTCTCTTTTCCGAATCTTGCTAGTTATAATTGCCAAATCACATGTAACCCATTACATGTAAGCCGCAATCGAAATTTCCAGGTTCAAAAGCGTCAAACCTAGTAAAAAGTGACTTACAATACACACCGAGATAATAATAAAGTAAACTAAGGGGATATACATGCATATTATTATGTTGCTAGACATGTACAGTTGAAATATTAAAATTATTGAAGTTTGGAACTGCTTTTAATGCCCGACCACTGAATACATCATGTGCACACGCCATATCTAATACTTGCATCTGTAATAACAAAGGGTCATCACAATAATTCTCTTTAAATTGTTAAATGATTGAATAAAACCATTCAATAATTACTAAAGCCATAAAATCTACTTCTCTCCTGGATTTTGAATGATCTTGGAGGTTGTTTAATATTAATGCTTGACATTCTTTCACTTTGACCAATCACAAGTACCAATGCATGCAATCCTTATTAATTGAAATAAAAATTTGGTTATTTAATAGTATAAATCAATGCCACAACTACGACATCAAGCAAAAGCGAGTGGAGGACATAAATGATGAAAATCTCATCTAACCTTCTCAATTATTGATAGGTTACTTGTGTACGAATCTTGTTCTTATTTTAAATGATTTAAGTAATCATCGGCAAATTGGTTTGGACTTATTCCCCATGCCATTTTCTATAAAAAGAAAAATTTATTCATAACTGCAAATAAACCTTTTACTCTAAAACTACTATGACACATATCGCAAAATACGTAGGCAAGTACCAATTCTTATGACCATTAAGTGATGCCTCAGTCAAGCCATTCCGCTTCAGAGACCTTGGTTTTTTCATAATGAATTTTCTTCTATGGTGCGGGGTGCTTGGGATTAGAAAACATTTCTCCCAATTGCCCTTAATAGCTTGTCATTAAACCTGAAGTGGTAGAATCAGCACATGTTTGGTAATATAATTTAGAAGAAGAAAAGGCTTTTAGCTAGGTTGAGAGGATGCCAAGAAAAACTATCTTGGCAGTACCAATCTAGCCTTGTCAAATTGGAAAGGCCCATGCATGGAGTTGAATGATGTTTTGAAGCAGGATGAGTTCTATTGGTTTGAGAAGTCTAGGATAAATTGGATAGTTAGTGGAGATCGTACTATTAAGTTCTTTCGTACATCCACTTTTATCTGAATGAGGAAAAATCAGATTGGGGCCTTGAGACTTGCCAATGGGACCTGGGAACAAGATGATAGGGTTATTAAGCAAAAGTTTTGTGATCTCTTCCAAAGCCTGTATGTAGAAAAAGCTCCAAATAGAGAAGATAATACGTCAAAAGGCCGATTTACACTCATGACCAAGCGACAACTTCGATATTTGGAATGCAACATAAATAGTGAGAAAGATAAGTTTGCTATTTTTTAAATTGGGCCAACTAAGGCCCTAAGGCTAGACGGCTTTCAAGGTTTCTTCTTCCGAAAACAATGGAGTGTTGTGAGTAGCTAGGTAACTAAATATGTCCAAAAATACTTTCAGGAGAGGTGTGTACTGGTGGATGTTAACAAAACACAGCTTGTTCTAATCCCAAAACTAGCAAACCTAGAAAGATAGACAGACTACAAACCCATTAGTCTTTGTAACGTGTTTTATAAGGTGGTTACTAAGACCATTGGGGCCAGTTAAAACTATTGCTATCGAACTAGGTTGTACCCACATAGAGTAGTTTTGTCCCAAATAGGCAAATTATAGACAACATAGTGATCCCACAAGAAGTGGTGCATTCTTTTAAACATTATCGGAAGGCTATAGGTGGGATGATTCTAAAGTTAGATTTGGAAAAAACTTATGATGGAGTGAGTTGGAGCTTTATTTTTGCCACTTTTGTTGAGCTTCAGCTACCGCAAAGCTTATTTGCTCTAATAATGGAATACGTGATATCTTCTTCTATGAGTATTATCTGGAATGATGGGTAGAGTCTTTCCTTCCTACCAGAGGCTTGAGACAGGGAAACCCATTAACCCCGTATCTTTTTCTCTTGGGCATTGAACGTCTTGCTCATTTGATTGAAGACCGGATGATGGATAACTCATGAAAACCTTTAAAACTATCTACAATTGTTCTTGCCCTCTCTCACTTATTTTTGGAAAACGAGGTCATATTGTTTGTTGAAGCTAGTTGACAACAAATGGATGTTATTAACCAGTGCCTTGATGTGCTCTGTGGAAGCCAGGGGCAGTGGGTCAATTTGGGCAAGTCTTGCATGTGTGTGTCCAACAATGTCTCAATGTAGAGAGCAAGAAAATTGAGTCAGGAAGCAAGGTTATCTAGCTATAGATTTAGGGAAATATCTTATTGTGCCGATATTGAATGGTTGTGCAACTGCTGCAATATATAAGGCTATTGTTGATAAAGTGTAGTCCCAAATTGCTAGATAGAAGGCAAGATATCTGACATTTGCAAGTAGATTAACCTCAGTGAAGTTAGTTATATCTTCTATGCCAACCAATACTATGTAGACCTCATGCTTACCAATGGGTGTTTGCAAGCATCTAGATAAGGTACAAAGGAAATTTCTATAGGGTGACATAGAGTCTTCAAAAAAGGTGCATCTCGTTAGTTCTTTCTCTCATGATCTCTCTTTGCCTCTTTATCTCTTCGTCATTGTCCCTTTGTATCTTTTTCACTCACATCTTTTTTCCCTAACTCTCTCTTATTCTCTATCCATTTTTCCCTTCCTCCACTTCTCTACTCTATCTTTAACAGTCTATTTGCCCTCTCTCTCTCTCTCTTAAGAAGAATTTTTCTTATTTGGAAAGATAAAATACATATAGATCCTTTAAACACTAATTCATAGGTAAATTTGTTTTTTCATTATCGTGGGCCTGGTCCACTGCAAATAAAAGTAAACATTACAGTTCAATTAGTTTACTACAAATAAAAGTAAAAAATACTGCTCAATTGGCGAAAAGATAGATAACATATGGTAACTATGAAGTTTTGCAGTCAAGAGACCATTGGCGCGAGCTAGATGACAACTTTATGTCCGACGAGGAATTTTGTGGCACCAAGTCCTTGTGCTGTAATGGGAGGTTATTACTAGGATCACATTTTCTTGGCATCTATTATGGTTTTATATATGAAACAGAGCTATTGATCATAAGGTATGCAAGATGCTTGGTTGTTATAGTAAGCATGATTTGTTGGAATTGCCTAAAAGCTAAAGTTATCAAGTATGATCAGCTTAAAGGATTTGCTACTTGGAGGTAAATTCTACATAAACAATACGAAAACTTATAAAAGCTAGAGTCAAAACAAAAAATGAAAGAGTAATGAATTAGATGCCCATGTACAAATAAGCGAGACCCCAATTGAAAAAATAGCCTTATTACTATGCATAAAATGTGAGAACAGAGCATACGAGAAGTTGGAATCTAGCTTAAAAAGATGATTATTTGTATAAAAGTTTAAAAAATGCAGTCAATGATTCAAAGAATGAGATATAAAAAATGAGACCCTGCTACCACGTATAGAAAGTGAGAACCAAGCCTAAAAAATTGATTCTTGAGTCATAAGCTCGAAAAAATCAATTTGGTCAGAGAATGAAATTGGGATTTGATTAAAGTTAGACACTAGTTGAAAAATATGAGACCCTAGTTCAAAAAAGTGAGACTCTAATCCAATACACAAGAATTGAGACCTGAACCTAGGATAGTGTAGAGTTGAGCTTGTAAAAGTGAATGTAGAGCAGTGAGGTTGAAAAAATTGGTCCAGGGTAAAGAAAAATGGAATTTAAAAAAAAGTGAGACCTCTGTTGAAAAAAGTAAGGCCTTAGTATAAAAAGGTGAGACCTGAGCCCATGCATAAAAAGTGAGACTACAATCCAAAACATCTTAAAATCGAGCTTAAAATAGTGATACCCGACATGAAAGCTCAAAAAAAAAAATTGCAATGATGTTAAAAAATGAAAAATTTGAAAAAAAGTAATAACCCAAAACAAAAACATGAAACCCCAATCTTATGCATCAAAAATAAGATTCAGGCCCTGCACATTTTAAAATCGAGTTAAAATGGTGATCCTGACACTCAGACAAATGACAAAAATATAAGGAAAAATGAGATTTGATAAAAGTGAGACCCTCATTGAAAAAAGTGAGAACCCTAGTATAAAAAAGTAATACCCTGATGTCGTGTATAAAAAGTGAGAGTGGAGTATAAGACAACTTGAAAAGTGAGCTTAAAATAACGATCGCTCACGTGCAAGCTCTAAAAAAAAAAAACAATACAAAGAAAAATGGAATGCGGAAAAAGTGAGATCCCTATTGAAAAGTGAGACTCTTGTACAAAAAGGTAAGACTCCGATCCCACGCATAAAAAGTGAGAGTAGTGTCCAAGAAAACTTAAAATTATTTGTGGCCTTTTTCTTGTTTTTGATTTAGTTTAGAAATCTAGAAGAAATTTCATGGCCCTCCGTTAGTGCTGAATTGATAGTTGAGTCCATCAGAGTTTATCTCAAATTAACTTTAAACCAGCATCATGATTTTATGTGCTTTTATAAAATTGTGCATAATTCTTCCAACTACTTTGAAACTTGCATTCACTACTTATTTTGCTTTGAGTTTCTTTCCCCTTTTTGTCAAGTTTTTTGTTTTCTTATGTCCCTTAGCCTGTGATCATATATTATGGGCATTTGTCATATTATACATGTTGGTTTTTTTATTTTTTCAATCATTCTCATTCATTTACAAAATTAGTTCTAACTTGCATTTAACTAGATTAATATATATTTTATAAGTCTAGTATTTCCATCTAATAATGGACTTGGCTCTGAGAATCCAAAGGGATATCAAAGCTTTGGGCAAAATTAAAAAACATAATCAAATCTTAATTTTAAGATTGAACATTACTATTATCACATCTAAATTACGCTAGTGATAAATTTTTCTTGGCCTATTGCGACCTACATGAGATGAGGTTTTTGAAGTTACAAATAAGAAATTCTTAATTCTTATGTGAGACTCCTTGCAAAATTCAAATTATAATTACATGTCTTTCAAATATGAGTCTTATATTTTCTTTACTTTTAGGCAAGACTGCTTTATGGACTGTGATATACAAATTTAGTTTTGAAGATCTTGGATTGGATTCAATTCACAAGTTTTATGGAGATGGAAATCAAGTTTTGGTTAGAAAAAATGGAATTGGTTGATGACATTCACAATCACTTGCCAAAGTTAGTATTGTATGACTCACAAAACAATGAGTTTTTATGGCTGTTGACTTCAACATTATGTGTTCATTTTATATAGGAACTTAGTGCAGAGCCTTCTTTTACTTGACATAGAGATTGTTCGTATTTTACTCTTATGAGAGCTTAAGGATGGGAACTAGTTGTAGAATTCAACCAATAAGATTGGAGGATGTCTCCAAATATTTAAAATACTGTGTTAGCCATCTTTTTTTTTATTAACCACCTTGAGATGGAGCATGTAATAAGTATGCAAAAGTTTAAAGAAACAAATTTTAAGAGTTATATAAAAGAGATCAATCTTTTATTAAGATGCAAAAGAGATATTTTATTAAAAAAAATCTATTAGAGAAGAATTATACAAAATAGAGTTCTAAACAAGATATAAAATGTTTGAATGGATCTCTTGAATTATGGATTGCTCAATAAGGAGAGGATGAAAGTATTTATAATCTTCTACCTCCTCAATTAATAGCTAAAATCATCTTGATCCAATGGTTTATATATTTCCACTAGAACATTCTAAGGCTACCACAACTTAAGAATATCTCCAACACTCTAGTTCCTAAAAGAGTATACTAAAAAAGTCTGATTGGGAATGAGTGAATTGTGCAAATTAATTGTAATATGGATAAAGCTAATTTTATCCCCCTTGTCCCTCTCCTCTCATGCATCCTCTTTGTTTTTCTTATTTTTGATTTTTCTTTCATGCAAAATTCAATAAAAAAAAGCCAATCGAAAGTATGAGATAGCCCAAAAAGCGTTTATTCATGATCAACTTTATAGGCCTACTTGGGTATTGAGCATTTACTTGTAAGAACCTAATTTTTTCCAATGAATGATTGCAACTCTGGAAAAAAGAATAAAGTCAATTTTTTTATATTATATAATTATTACATATTGCCAAGCTGGAGTACAGTAGGGGCAGAGGGAATTTTCGGTGGAGCGGTGAAATGCGTAGAGATCAGAAAGAATACCAACGACGAAAGCACTTTGCTGGGCCGACATTGACACTGAGAGACGAAAGCTAGGGGAGCGAATTGGATTAGATACCCCAATAGTCCTAGCTGTAAACGATGGATACTAGGCGTTGTGCGCATCGACCCTTGCTGTGCTATAGTTAACGCGTTAAGTATCCCGCTTGGGGAGTGCGTTCGCAAGAATGAAACTCAAAGGAAATGATGGGGGCCCGCACAAGCAGTGGAGCATGTGGTTTAATGTGAGTCGTGGATCCAACTTTGGAGACGAAAATACCTGCATTAATAGCAAGCCGGATTCCAGCATTGAATAAATTGATAGATAAGAAAATTTGTCTATGGTGGTCTTGAACAAATAATCACGCAGGTTTAATGATGTTTTTTGACAATTTATTTTTATTTTTTTATTTAAAAGAAAAAACAAAAAAAAAATTTAAGATTGAGAATCTTTTTTAGCAATTTGTAACTTTTTTTTAAGAAAATAAAACAATTTTTTAAGGAAAAAAATAACTGGAAGTATTGTTTTTTTCTTTTCTAATTTTTAAGGACATTTTAGCATAGTTCTTTTTTACTTTTTAAGAAATAGTAAATAAATATGAGAGATTTTCTTTTTTTTTTTTAATTTTTTTAAAAAAGGAGAATTCTAGAATAGTTTTTTTAATTCTTTTTTGTTATTTTATTTTATTAAAAAATTTTATAATTCTAAAGATTTAATTAGAATCAAATTAGTATTATACAAATCAATAGAATCCTTGTTAGATTATAATTAAATTTATATTAATTAATTTATAGAATCCTAATTAATCATGTCCTAATTGTAATTGAGTTTTGATAATTATAAGATATTTTAATAATTTTAATTTGTGAATTTATTAGAAATCATCACATGGTAAAGAAAAAAACAATTAAGATTTTCTCTTAGTTTTGACTTTATATACTTACTATAAAATAATTTGCGTGATGCGCAACATTGAATTTTTTTTTTTTTGTTTTAGTTAATTAGTTATGTATTTTGTAACTACACATCTATTGACTATTACTTTTTATGCCTTAAAATTTATCGAAGTTATTTAGACACTACAATTTTCATATTTTTTGTTTAATTGCTTCTGAAATTAAAATATAAAATTAATCAAATCATAATTCACAACTAAAAAATATCAATCCACAACATAGCATATGAATATGTTATCATTAGCCTAACTGGAATATTAGATTAATAAAACAAAAGTAATTCAAATAATCACAACAATTATCCCAAAGATATATAGAAGAAAATAAAAATATTTTCATGTAATAAAGAAATGCAAGCTTTCCAGTGATATCTAAAAGATTGAAAACAATAATTAGTGATGACATAATTTATTAAAATATTCAAAATTATAATAAAAAATGAAAATTAAATTGGGGCTATTTACCTATGAGATAGTTGTTCTCATTGTAACGACTTTCTATTATGAATCATAGAAATAAAATTTGTGTAAAAGAATTTCCCAACATTATTTTAAGATTGGTCTTACTGTCGTATTTTGTAAAAAGGACTTTTCCTTTTGCTATTAGGTTACTAGTCTGTAATTTTTACTTCTTAATTTTTAGTGTTTTCAAGTAAGTTCCTAAAGCCAATAATCGTCCAGTCTAGTCCAAAAAAAAAAAAAAAAAGCAAAGGACGCTTTTTAAATGTGTGGCTTGTGAAGCCTAATTTGTTTTTGCAGTTTGTCTAGGATCGATTCTATATCGCCACTTGATGTAACAAAAGCCAATTAGCTGATCAACAATTCAAAGGTATGAGCACACACTTAGAAGCACAAGATCCATTAGAATTCACAAATGGCTCAAACAATGCTGTTACCCCACATACTACATCGGCTGAAGACAACTTAGAGCTTTAGCCATGTAGATATAGGAAACTCTTATAGTAAAAGTCAATAAGCCCATATTCAGGTAGAAATCTTTCGATCTCATGTTAAATGTGACAATAACGAAGTGATGGCCGCCTTCACTACCGTAAATGCGTACTCTGCACCAAGAAATAATCGAGTGATAACAAAGTTGACTAAAAAAGTAAATATAGGGTAAAAAAAGTAAATGAAAAACATGCCAACTTGGAAGAGGTGGCAGCCTTCGGACGATGAAGAATAAGATGAAGACTATGAGGATGATAATCATAATTCTTACATGACTTATGATAATGATCTAGAAAAGGCACCTCAAAAAGCGTGTAGAGAATAAAAATTTCTAAAATGTATTGCCATAATTACAAAATTTATTGTCACAAAATTTATTACCCTAAATATTTATCAAATTTAAAGAGAATCAATTAAGTCCTTCATAAAGATTGTAGTGGAAAAATTATATATGAATCTGATTTTTTTTTTTCTTTAGGTGGAATGAAATTCTCATATTGAATATTAGAATTGATTGGGAAGGAAATGACGAAAGAAATAACAAATTATTATTAATGATAATAATTAACATAATATCCAATATTGTACTCTATTGGACCATTGCTAATGCTATACCATCAATTCTCTTTAGAGAAATATGATTTTGTTGAATCAAAAATGTGAAAGGAAGATGCTAAATGCTTAGCCTGGTTAATTGGAAGAAAGCCATAACGCCATAATAATACAAAGAAATTATAAAATTTAAAATTCATTAATTCTCACTAAGTTTCCCCTTTATAATATTGTAATTAGATTTGATTAGATTAGATAATATAAATGTATAGACTAGTATTAAACACGCGTAATATGTGCGTTCAATCATATTTTTTGGCAAATTTGTTTTTATTTGTATATTATCTAAAAAATAAAAAGACACTCAAAAGTTGAGTAAGATTTTTTTTTTTAAAAAAAATTGAAATAGTTTTTCCCCTCCACATCTAAATTAAGTTAAGTTTTCCTTTATAGTTAATTAGATTTAAGAAAATAGTTGGCAAAATTAAATTTTTTTAGCAACTTTTTTTTAAAATTTTAACCAAAAATAACAATTTTTTTCTCTTTCCAAAAAAAAAAGAAAATAAAAAAATTCAAGATTTGATAGTATAGTTCATTTTGTTCTCTTATCTTTTCTTTCTTGTTTCATAGAAATGATAATTTGAGAATAATTTTTTCTTTCTTTTTAATTTTTATTTTCCTCTTTTAGAAAATTTTATAATTATAGAGATTTTGTAAATCAATAGAATTCTTATTTAAATATAATTAAACCTAATAGTTTACAAAATTTTATTTTTATTGTAATTAGATTTTCATAATTAGAAGAGATTCAAATATCTTTAATTTGTGAAAGTATAAGAACCACCAAATAACGAAAGCTAAAATTTTCTCTTAGCTTCAGTTTGTTATAGCCATTATTATTATATGGATAACATATAGAAATTATTCATGTATTAAGTGAAAGAGCTCTACTACATATATTAACGTTAGGTAGCAACATAATAGTCAAGCATTTCATTAAATAGTTTAACAACTTATCTATTTTTTTTTTTAATTTTAATCATCCAATGACACATATCATTTTGTTGCTATTTTGTAACTACATGGTATTTCCCTAAGTGAGGTGGGTATGATCTTGAGCTTCAAGTCGCTTTCTTCTTCTTTCTTTCTTTCTTTTTTTTTTTCAAAAAAAATATATATTATTCTTCTCATGATATTTGGTGCCTAGCTACTGCCGAGTAGATGACCTTTTCTACTCTCACCTTTTCAAATGTGGAATCTAAAATATTAATAAAAAGTTTCAAAGTTTCAAAGGTGTTTGTGATTATGTTGAACAATATTCTATTTTAGAGATGCTATAAGTAAATTGAATTGATTTTGCTGCAATAATGTCGAATCTAAGCTTAATAGGATAAGTCTCACAGTTTCAAAGGTGTTTAGTCCACTAGGATCATATCTTCTTCCTCTTTCCATAGCCCTTTTTGTATTGATTTTCCTCTTCCATTGTAGTGTTCAATTATTAAGAAGCAATAGAATGAACAACAAACTAATGGCCTGTTTGGAGATGTTGTCAATTTTTTGTTGATGTTATTTATTTTTTGTTTTTCTATTTTTGCTATTTGCTGAATTTTTGTGTTTATTGCTACTTTCATTTTTTATAAGAATAAAAAAAGTAGATAGAGAAAGAATAGTAAGAGAAATGGTAAAAAGAGTATGAATAGAGAGAAAAAAATATAGAGAATGGTTGATAGAGAGATGAAAAGCAAAAAGAATGGTTAGAGAGAGATGATAGAAAATGGATAGAGAGAGAAATTGGGGGAAGAGAAAAAGGGTAGAGTGAGAACGAGTTGATAGGAATAGAAAATGAGTAGAAAGAGTGGCCAAAAAGAGAATACAAAGAGAGAGTTGAGAGAAAATATGAAGAAAGAATAAATAGAGAGAGAATGAGTAAAGAGAGTGGATAGAGAGAGAATGGGTAGAGAGAATGGTTGAGGAAGAAAAAGGGGAGAGAGAGCGTGGATAGAGAGAATGAGTAGAGAGAGAAAGAGGAGAAAAAGGGTAAAGAGAGAATGAGTAGAGGGAATGATAGAGAGAGAAAAGAGAGAGAGAGAGACCTCACAGTGTAACACCCTACTCTATCATAGTGCCATATAAGGGAATCTCGGGTTGGCCATATACTAAAAGGTATAGCACGTATTGCCTTGGACTCCTTTTCTGTGAACAGAGCATCGAGCTTGTGTGTATCCCATCATCCTAAATTAGGAACAATGAGATGTTTGACCAATGATGTATGGGGTGCATGTGGGCCATGGGACTTAATTCGAAAACTCGGAAGACTTGTGACCCAAGGTTCATCCCATATAAACACATCCTTGTCGTCTCCAATACTCCATCTTATGCCTTTTTTCAATAGCTCTCGAGAGTGAAGTAAACTATTCCAGGACCATTAAGCATGGGAGGTATGTATAGTGGAGAAAAAAGTAGTGGCTAGGAAATCCTTCCCTTTGAGGACTCGAGCCCATAAATTTTCTGGCTCCTTGATTAGCCGCCAAGCTTGCTTGGCAAGAAGGGCTGTATTGAAAACTGAGATGTCTCTGAAACCGAGGCCTCCTTTCCCTATGGGGAGAGTCATAGTGGTCCAATGAACCCAACGAATCTTGTTCTCATCTTCTCGTTGACCCCACCAGAAATTAGCAATGAGAGATTTTATTTAGAACACACTGCTATTGGAATTTTGAGGACCGACATTGCATACACCGGGATGGCCGTGGCCACTGCTTTGATAAGTACCGCTCTTCTGGCTTGCGACAACAACCTTTTCTTCCATGACTTCAATTTGTTCTCTACCCGATTGGCTATAGATTCCAAAGCCTTTGATTTCGACCTTGCTAGGAGCGGAAGGCCAAGATATTTTTCAGAGTCGATGATTGGCCCGATCTTCATTATTCGCTTGATGTGGTCCCTCGATTCCCTAAGAATGCTTGCACTGAAATGGACTCCAGATTTGGAGAAATTAACAGATTGGCCAGAAAACTTGCAATAGAGCTCTAAAATTTCCAAAATTCTAGTTGCCTCCTGAGTTGTTGCCCGTGCTAGCAAGAGGGTGCCGTCCGCAAATAAAATGTGGTAAAGAACTGGATAGTGGGGACTTATTCTAAAGCCGTTGAGAAATTCAGCTTGAACTTCCCTGCATATCATCGTAGATAGGACATCAAATACGAGTAGATAAAAGTATGGTGAAGCCGGGTCTCCTTGGCATAATCCACGGGTGGGGAAGAAAGCTGGACCCTGCCTTCCATTGATTAAGATTTGATGTGAAACAGCTCTCACACAGCACATAATCAATTGAATCCATTCCTGAGAGAACCCGAGTCAATACATGATCTGCTCCAAAAAGGCTCACTCCACCCTATCATAAGCTTTTTGCATATCCAATTTGATAGTCATGCTCTATTCCCTAGTCCTCCTCTGTTTAAGAGCTAAGAAAGCTTCTTAAGCAATGATGATATTATCTTGGATAGCACGACTTGGGACAAAAGCATTTTGCAAAGGCGAGACAATCTCATCGAGAATAGGTTTCATCTTATTAGTAATAGTTTTTGAGATGATCTTGTAGGCAAAATTACATAAACTAATAGGACGAAAGTTTGAGATGTGCACCGGGTTTGGGACTTTTGGGATCAGGACAATGAAAGTATTGTTGATACCATCAGGCATTTTTTTCTCTCAAAAGAAGCTAGCCACCATGCCGATAATATCTTGCCCCACCACCTCTCAATATTTGTGATAGAACATTCCCGAAAATCCATCAGGACCGGGTGCTTTTGATCCCCCAAGCTGAAAAACAGCATTGCAAATTTCTTCTTCTCCAACAGCTGAGCATAGTTTGGCATTCCACTCATTTGAGATCAGCTTAGGGATGCATCTCAAGATGTCTTTAGGGGGCGAAGTACACTCTGACTTATACAAGGATTTGAAAAAAGTGTCCACGTGTGATCTGATAGATTCCTCATTCTCTAGCCACCTGCCTTGCCCATCTTGTAGTTTAGCAATAAGATTTCGGCGCTTTCGGTTTGAGGCACATTGATGGAAATAATTTGTATTTCTATCCCTAAGTTGGAGCCAATCCACCCTCGATTTTTGCTTCTAGTACTGTTCTTCCATAAGCCAACATTGATTTATCTCATCAATAATAGCTCTCTCCCTGCTCATATTGTGATCCGTCAGCGTTGACTGGATATATCTCAACTCATTCATTAAGCTTTGAATTCGATCCCTGGAATTGGCTGTGTTAGCCCATGACCAATTGATCAAAGCTTGCCGGCAGGTGTTTAATTTGTGGTCCCAGGTTGGTGCAG
The DNA here is from genome assembly GCA_037832335.1 of Carallia pectinifolia. Taxonomy (NCBI): domain Eukaryota; kingdom Viridiplantae; phylum Streptophyta; class Magnoliopsida; order Malpighiales; family Rhizophoraceae; genus Carallia; species Carallia pectinifolia. The sequence goes on from CM075449.1 coordinate 13,331,522, forward strand.
ATTGAGATTCCCATGCATTTTTAATCACATTAAGACATTGTTCAACTATGGTCCATCGAGCCTCAAATCTGAAAATTCTTGGTCCTATAGGCAGCTTCTTTGTTGTTGTTAGGATTATTGGAGCATGGTCAGAACCAATACGCAGTTAATGGGTAACAACAACATAGGGGAAAATCTGTGACCAGCTTGGATTAGCTAAGGCTCTATCTAGCCTTTGTAATATGTTAGAAGAACCCTCCTGATTATCCGTCCAAGAATTGTCTTGCTACTTGGCCAACAACAAAAATATAAAGAATCTTAGAGAAAAGACAATGTACAACTAAACCAACTTTGGTCAATGAACCAAGGAGTTAAAAATCCATGCATCTTCTTATTGTGTTGCTAAGGATTCGTACAACAATTAATGCTTTTCAAAATCATTGAATTACTCTTCATCTAAGAAACAAGGGTCAATGAAAGTAAAGTACACGTAATACCACCAAATACAACCATGTTAAAAGCCCCTGCAACAAAGCCAAAACCTACGGTTGGATTTCTGGTTTATTTAACATATTATGTGGGTGCCAAATTAGAATTTTGTATCCATTATTTGCTAATCAATAATCAAAGATAGTCCACAGAGTCTGAAGTGGCTAATATCATTTATTTTTAAAAGATTTAATCCCTATGGTTCAACAATTATGCACTGAATGTGCCGACCATGAGGTCTTGGGTGAGTGTGGTCGGAGTGCACGGTATGACTAAACGTAAGAGACACTACAAATAGTCCAGTGTTTGGGTTAGACTCACAGGATTTACTCACTCGTAGACTCAGCGTGTACCAACTTGATTTCTGTAGAAGTGGTTAAATCGCACAATACTCTTTTGTAGGTCTGCAAGACATCATCCTACCTTACCCGTTTTGCAACTAGAGAACATTCATTTCTAGAATCACAATTGTTTTTTTTTTGTTTTTTTTTTTTTTGTGTTTGAGGAACCCCAAATCACAATTGTTATTACTAATAATATAATATACCATAAAAATACATTGCTTTTATCATATTTTAATTATTCTAAACAATATATATAATTTTGAACAAAACTAACTGTTAGGCCCCTAAACCCGAAGTTCACAAACAGATTGGTAAATTGCCTTGTCTAAAAATAAAAAAAAGTACATAAAAATTATATTACTACATTTTTATCTAATATAATTGAGAATTACCCAAAAAAATAATTAATATATAGAACAATTGCGTACATCACACATAATAAAACTAATTAGTCATTAAGTTCTAATAAAGTTAAGTGGGAGGCGCCAACAATAACAAAAACGTTTTTTTACCAGGAGCGAGCATAGATAAAGTGAACAGAAAAAATATATTTTTTCAAAAAAAAAAGAAAAGAAAAAATAAAAAGAAAAAAATGGAAAAAAAAAAAGGAAACCTAAGGCAATTGCAAATAGCAGTCGGATATATTAGGACGGAGGAGAGAGACAGAGGGAGCACAGGAAATAGGAATAGGTGAAGGAGGCCGACGAGGAAGTGAGAGAAGGAAGAAGAAAAGAAAGAACCAACAGCAAAAGAAAGACTTAAAAAACTCTTTAACAATTAGGATCCGCAGCGTTCCGGTACGTATTCCTACAAAGTCTTCTTCTTCTTCTTCCTTTCAATCGTAATTGAGGGTTCCGACTTTGCCCTTCGCTGTAACAAACAATAAGCAAAAAAAAAAAAAAAAAAGAAGTCAGAATCAGTAGTTATATCCGTCTTCCCTTTGATGATTGCTTTGTTTTGAATATACAGAATATGGGTTTCGAAAGAGAAAGAGAGATATTAATTGTAGATTGGATACTTGTATCTTAACCGAAGAAGATTGTTGTGCACATTAAGTCTTGAGAGAATTTGGGTATTGGGTGTCCCTGATTTTGTTCAAATTTTTAATTTTATTTTATTTGTTCTTTTTTTTTTTTTGCGGGTTTTAAGGATTAAAGTTGTAAAAGCACAGATTAAGGCTAACTCGTGGGAGTTAATTTGTTCGTGTGTTGTTCGTATTGATGTAACTCTGCGGGTGTGTATGTGTTTGTGCTTATATTTACAGGAAAGAATTCAGAACATTGTGAGCAAACTCCCGGATCTGTCTGTCCTGCCGGGTTTTGAGTGTTTGGTTCTGCAGTCTTTTTTGGCTTGCGGTTGCCAGAAATGGATCCTGGTCGCTACGGTCTCCGTCAAGGATGGGATAATACCAGCGTAATTTGTGGTTTCCTCCTTAATAATCACATAAATTGGGATGATAATACCAGAATTTTTTAGGGCTGATGTGATTGTCCATGTTTTTTGGGCCATCTGATCCTTAAAGAAATTAAGAGACAGCTGTGGGCTGTGACGATATGGAATGGATTTGCCTAAACTCCTATCATGATTGATATTTGTTGCTGACATAGCTTATTCTGTTCAATCCACAGGCTTTGGAGGGGTATGGTGCTGTCCATGACACTAACTATCGGTGAGTGCTCGTCTATGCTTACCATTTTCATGATAGTTAACTGGTGATTCTTGCTATAACTGTAAAATTTTCTAATTTGAGATTTCGGTTCTGTTTTTTTTTCTTGCCCTCAAAAGTTTGGAAAACTTCTGATAAAAAAAAAAAAAAGGAAGAAAAGTTTGGAAAACTATCTTTTGTTGGATGTTTCTTGCTTTGATCCTTTTTTCTTTTTCTATATATTTGCTGTTGGACTAATGTTCTTTAATATAAAGTGTGTAACCGCAGATATAATCTCTTCTCTCCCATTCATTTTATGTTGTATTTTTAGGGTTGGCGGTTCATATGATGAGAGGAGGTTTCTGGATGAACGATACTCGAGGGACAGTGTCTACCAAAGAAATAACTTCCACCGAGACATTGTAGAGAGGGAAAATTATCCACCACCTTCTTCTGTTGGTGTTTGGCCTCAATCGAGAAGGAGAAGTTATGAAGAAGATTATCCCCTTGATAGGGAGTCTAGGAGACATGAGAAATCACATATGGACACCTACCATGATATGGACACTTTTCGGGACCGTGAGATTGATTCAATTCAGGACACTGATAAGTTTCGAGAGAGCTACCGAGAAATGGACAACTATCACAATCATGGATTTGACAGGCCTTCTAGGTATGGGGGACGTGACCGTGATGACTATACATATGATGACTATGACTATAAACACCGCACTTCACATCAAAGTAGAGAAGACAGTCGTGAAAGGGACTATGAATATGGTCGACATAGTTATGATTCTGACTATGATAGAGGCAATAGAAGAGATGGCAACTGGAAGCGGCGTGGATCCCGAGATCGAGAGCGTGATAAGAGAGGGTTTAGTCGGGAAAGAGAGATGAGTCCTCAAAGGCGATATGAAAGATCTCAGTCCCGTGGACATGATGATCTTGTGAGATCTAGGTCTCCTCGGAGTCGAAGTTATAGTCGAAGTCAACGGGAAGATAGCTATGATGATGATCGATATGAAAGGTCTGAAAAGCAGAGGGACCATGATGATAAGCGTCAGCGTGGGAACTATTCTGTGGTATGCTTCAAACTCTCACTTTTGAATTGTTAATTTTTGCATACCTGGACTTATTGCAAGTTACAAGGCTTTGATATGTATGTCTTCTTCCTCTGTAGGCCCCCTCTGGAACTGTTGTCGTGAAGGGTCTTTCACAGAAGACAACAGAAGAAGATTTGTATCAGATACTTGTAATGACTTACTTTATGTTATTGCTTTGAAAACGTTGCTTTATGTTTCGAGATGTTACTCATAATGTTGTTTCACAATTACTTGAACAGGCTGAATGGGGACCGCTTCGTCATGTACGTGTGATCAAAGAGCGAAGTTCGGGAATCTCTCGTGGATTTGCTTTTATTGATTTTCCTTCTGTGGTACCTTCTGAATATAAGCTTTACAATGTTTAATCACTATTATTATTTTTTATTTTTGATGGCTGACTCATAAAGATTGCTTTGTTCTTAACAGGATGCTGCATCTGCAATGATGGATAGGATTGGAGATGATGGCCTTGTTGTGGATGGCAGGAAGCTTTTTTTTGAGTACAGGTACTTGTTTTTTGTCATTCTCACAGAATTCTGCAATCGCGTGCATTGTTTCTTCCATCTCAAAGACTACGTTTAGTATCTTGAATAATTATCTTTAAACTAACAAAGTTTTGAACTCTATGCTAAGTCTTTGTTCTGTTTCACTTTTTTGGCCCCTGGTGGAGGTTTTTTCTATTCTATTTCTGCCTTATCATTGTATTGTGATGAAATATTGATAGCTGTTTCTTTTTGTACATGGTTACCCTACAATGAATTTACAGCTTCTACCATAATTGTTGCTATTCTGTTGTCTTTCAGTAGTAAGCCTACAGGAGGAGCAGGAGGACATTTTGGTCAAGAGAATCCGATGAGATCAGGTCATGGCAGCCATAGGAGCATTGCAATGCCATCTGATTGGATGTGTGTCATTTGTGGCTGTGTTAATTTCGCACGGAGAACATCCTGTTTTCAGGTTTTTTTTGGAAACTTTTGTTATCTTTGTCTGCATTTGTTGTGTTACAGTTTGTTTTAATTGGTCTATTTTTCTTGCTACATGGTTTAGGCTATAAGCACGGAGCTGGGTTGCTATGCATCCTGCCTTCACATGTCGTCAACTAAGATGTTTAAGAAGAAAAAACCTGCCAATTGTGAAATAAAAGACACAATTTGTTGAGCATGCACTCTGTTGTGAGGGAGTTTAAGCTTAAGCATGTGTCATGTGAGAACTAATTTAGACAGCTTTGCCATGGTATGCCTTTGTTTTTGTGGTTAAATAGTGCAACTTGGCTACATGGAGATTTTGAACATAGTCCCAAAACCACAGTGTGGGAGCCTATGTGCTAGGATGCACTCTGGTTCTAATTCCTTTTTGTTGGTGTTTATGCGAAAAAAAGGAAAAAATTATTTTGTTTACAGAATGGACATTTGATTTTGAAAAGGTGAATCGGTGACTGATTTTATTCCCTATAAGAGTAAATTAAAATTATTTGCCTTGGCTGTAGATGAAAAATCAGTTGCCTGATGAATATTGTATTATTGGATCTTTTCTTTTTGTTTATTTTTATCTTTTGCCTTTTTTTTCCCAAAAGTTAAAAAAAAAAAAAGGGGCAATCTCGGCAAGACGGAATATTTTGTTTCCTTCCCAAGGGTGTGTGTATGATATGCAATTTTTTAGGTTTCTTAACATCAAATCATTGGTTGCAGTGTAATGAGCCACGAACTGATGATGCACCGACTGCAGATATAGCTTTATCAAATCCAATGCCATTGGGAAAAAAAGGATCTGAGTCAGGTTGGTGTAAGCTTTTTCACATTGCATTTTTATGTATTATTTGTGCTGTAGCTTGCTAAACTTGTGGTTTCAGGTCCAACTCATGTTTTGGTGGTTCGTGGATTGGATGAAAATGCTGACGAGGAAATGCTTCGATATGAATTTTCCAAACATGCTCCAATTAAGGTGCAAAAGTGCTGAATTTCTTGTCTGATGGAAAAAGTCACTTTCCCCTTCTGACATATAACGCAAGCTTATTATCCTTTATGTTTGCAGGATCTTCGTCTTGTTAGAGACAAATTTACTCATGTTTCAAGGGGATTCGCTTTTGTACATTTCCATTCGGTATGTTAACTTTTCAAGAGTGTGATCTTTTTTTGTTTGTTTGTTTGGGACTGATGCTTTGTTATTGTTGTTGTTTTTTTGGTTCATGGCATTTCTGCAAATCGTAAATGTTCGTTTTAAGGAGGATTAATGGTTTGGATTGTTTTTCCAAGTTGAGGATTATTAGAGTGACATTGGTGGACAAAATTTGAGTTTTGGACAGGAATCAATACTAATAGATAATATAGATAATGATTTAAGCAACATGTAACCAGAAGAAAAAATTTTGGCTATTGGGTACTTTAATAGAAATTGTGGTGGCTTATATAGCAGGATTTTTACACTTCAAAGTTATTCGTAGTTAAGGTTTGTGGAATATGAAATGGGTTAGTGTCATAATCTTCTTGTACATTGTCCCAAGCATTCCCAATAGCCTAACGGCTTGTATGAAGAAGCTTTTATGTGCAGCCCAAAAGCTTCATATCATAGTTTCATGATTCTTATAAGCCACGCAATCGCTGTCCATTGTCATGTGGGATCTGAATAGTCACAATCTGCTTCCAACAAATGGCCAGGACTTTACGCTAGGATTGCCGAAGTTGGCTACTAAGGATTTCTGCAGAATTTGTTCCAGTTGCAATAGTGGCCACTTCATTTCGAAGTGTGCTTCTAGCCTCAGTAGCTTTGCCATCTTGGCTCACATATTGCAATTCTAGCAGCTGTATGCTAAGCATACTTGTTGGATATAACTTCAGCTGCAGATGCCTATTATTAGTGTAAGCAGAAGGTAGCATTAGATAGCTGGAATGCTCTGCATTCCATATAGGCTACTCAATTCTCTTGTCCCTTTTTGAGGTGGGATGTTGGGTGTTGCATCTTAATCTTGATTGCCTACTTCTGATAGGTATAAGAGGCCATAATTATCTTCCTGTACTTCCATTCTTGCTTCTGCAAGATCCTTACACGTCTTATGCCTCCTGCATGAGTTGTTCTGTTATCCTTTTCATTTCCAATGATCACAGATATTGGAATTACCATGAAACTCTCTGTTTCTTCCCTTCCCTTCATGTTAAGCTGATGGTATATCAGGATATACACAAACTGCTGTAGTTGGAAGCATTTTGTTGGCAAATCTAAGAAAAAACGGCAAAGACTAGTTCATAAAGAATACAGAAAATATAGCCAAGGCCCAAGGAAGATCAAAACAGAGTGAAGAAGTATGTGGAATGTTATAGCTCCTAATAGAGCTGTTAGAGATTAGCAGAAGAGGAGATGGAGGGAAATAAACTAGAAAGGAAGGTGTTAACAATCAGCTGAAGCACAAAATTTGCCTTTGTCCAATGAAAGTTCTACAATCTATTTATTCTTGTCTCATAAAACTCTATCTTACCTATTATTCTATACTACAACTACATTTCTAGCTTTCAAGGTCCTAAAAATGGAAGGCACAAGAAAAAATCTAAAATAACAAAAATAATTGTCAATTTTGAATCTTGTTTGTGTATGGCTCCAATTAGGTAGTATAAGACCTTCATTTTAAAGCAAGTTGTTAACTGTCCATTGCTTCTGCCGATGACAACAACGTGAATTTCAATCTTCGTCCGGAGTTAGATATGTGATGGTTTGGCAAGTGGGTTGCTTTTCTTCAAGCACATCATGAGAATATATTCTTATTAGCAAATTTCTTGGGTTTCCTTAAAATTTCAAGTTATTTGCATCAAAGTCAATTTCTTTTTCAATGCAAGGAGATGGTTGGAAAATATGTCCTTGCTTAACAATTTACTGTATTTTCCTTTCCTTAATTGAATTTTAAGTTTGATCTCTGATTGATTTAATAGGCATAGTGTTGCTAGCCTGCAACCTTGAAGTTGGCAGCCTAAAATTGGAATGTTTATCTGTAATCTAAGTTGCATTTATTAATATCAACATAATTTGACAAGATACATAGTAAGTAAACACTTGTTCTGATTCCACGTTTTTGTTTCCTCTCCTGTAATTTCCTATTTGTGTTCCAATTTCAATTTTTCTTATTTTAGTGAATATTTTGCGTAAATTTGTTTGGTCCCGAACTACTACTTTGCTGCTTGTAGCAAGACACAGCTTATGAGTGTGCATATCATGCTTTCTTTCCCTTTCTCTAGTTTTTCTTTACTTTATATTCCCAATGTGATACCCTAGTTTCTTGCCAGTACATTGTCGGTGTAATCTTTTGTGGTATCGTTGATGCCTTATAGGTTGAGGATGCTACCAAAGCACTTGAAGCAACCAATGGAACAACTCTTGAAAAGAATGGGCAGCTCTTAAGAGTAGCGTATGCCAAGAGCATTCTTGGTCCAGGATCTGGGGCAGGATCTTCACAGTCAAGCAGCCTAGCAGCTGCTGCAATTGAGGCAGCAGCATTTGCTCAACAGGTACTCAAACAGCTGCTTCCTTGATTTTTTTATGTTTAATCATCTCTAGGCCGTATTTTCTGTCTATGACTGCTCTTCTCTTGCTGGGAGCACATGAATTTGCTTGAATCTAATTTAGGCTATGCTTGTTTGGAAGGAGCAGAGATTGTAACACAGATTGTGAGAGAAGGGAAATGACACATCTGATCCTTTCTCTCACAAATTCCTCTTCTGCCTTTTGATCATCCTTCAACCAAACACTTGTTAAGGCAAATCTGTCTGTTACATCTTTCGCCCCTTCCGTCTGCTTCTTGTTGGTCTAACCAAAGATACAAGCATGAACATCCCACAGCCTTTAACTTCAAGCTCCTCAGGAATGATCATAACCGCTAAATCGACTGATTTTCTGGGCTATATAAACTTGTATCTATATGTATGTATTTGTGTATGTATGTATGTTTATATATGCATACTTAAGAATTCCCACCAGACCTATTTCAGAGCAAAGACAAAACTACACATCAGTCGGCAATATTCTGGAAGTGCTTTTTTCTAGTTTTCAAGTTTTTTAGATTCGGTAATTTCTGTAAGACTTTTGCTTGTTGGTTTGTACAGTTATTGATATTTCTGCTGCTGCTGCTGCCACAACTTCCAAAATTTTCTTTTCTTGCTTTTTTCTTTTTTGGGATTTTGGCTTTTGCATTTATTGCATATGGTTTTGTTTTCATTGCTTTAGTATGATGCTGCTGGATGGGCACCAAAGGAATATAACCCAGACGACAAACAATCGAGTAGTGGGCATGATCAAGCTGCTTCAGTTCAAAATGACGGTTCAGTGAAGCAATCTGGCTTTGTGTGGGATGAAGCATCGGGATATTACTATGATGCTGCTTCAGGTTTCTACTATGACGGAAATACAGGTTATCTTATGCATTTCTTTTGTATTTCCCCAATTAAATTTGGGACTAAGCTTTGTTATTGTTATTGTTGTATTTCAATCATTTTAAAATTGCAAACATTGCGGAGAGTGACTGTCATCATTACGAATGTTTTAAATTCTCCTGTATTGTTATTTGAGAACTACTAAAGGTCTTCGAGGAGAAACTGTTATGCTGTTGTGTTCTGTAGGAATTTCTTTTAGTGGTGTACTTTTGCATCATTACTGATCAAGCAAAATATAGACTTGGAAAATGTCCCATCTCAGCAGAGGGATTGTTTAGAGTTTTGCTTCATGTTTTTTTTTTCTGTTTCACGCTCATTTTCTATCGGTTTCATGGGGAATGGGGATGAGTCCAAATATCGCTTGGCAAAATGGGGATTGCTTACCTGACGTACAGCAGCAGATTAGGTTTGGAATCTGTCAATTTTGGTGAGGTGATTGTGGATATTTTTTATGAAAATATGAGACAATAAAAACACTTTCAGAAGGTTTTTGTTCATAAGGTTTTGGGACATGCTAAAATTGTTGGATGCTAATTCCTTGTGACAGTTACATGTAGTGTTTCTGAGAGCTTTCTGCAGTAATGTTGCATTTGGCTGGGATACGGACTTCCATTTTTGCTTTTGCAAAATTTGATTGGGTTGTGTGTGTTGGAATGGTCAATTCTGTAGTCTTGCACATGGATTTATGCTCTGTTTGGAATTACATTTTAGGATGAAGAAGTTACTGAGCTGCGACAATAGTTATTCATGCCTCAGTGAAATTGAATTATTCAAACGTACATGTTTCATAATGGAAAATAAATTAAATAAAATATTTTTGCTTTTTAATGAGTTTTTTTGGTTTTTTTTATGCCTTTTTTATGTGCAGGTCTTTATTATGACAGTAACAGCGGGGCTTGGTATTCCTTTGATCATCATACTCAGCAGTACATTCCTTGTACTGATCAGAATGACAATGAAACATCTAGTAAACAGTCTGAGCAGTCCAAGCCCTTGGACGGTTCCAATAATAGAAAGGTGGTAATCTCTGCACCAGCTGCTACCATTTCATCTGTTGAGAAAGCTGCTTCATTACCTGATGCAGTGCAGGCTGCTGCAACAGCAGCACTAGCTGCTGAGAAGAAAGAGAAGGAGAAGTCCAAGGAGATAAAACTTGCTTCCAAAAGCAGTATTTTGGCCAACAAGAAGAAAATGAATAATGTTTTGACAATGTGGAAGCAAAGGAGTCATGAAGGTCAGGCAACACGTGTTGCTCTTGACGACATTAAAGCATCCAGTTCAGCTGATGACAGGCCTTTCTCAGTCGGGCAATCAACAAAAAACAAGTTGAAATCTGATGCAATGACCACAAAAGAGAATGTTGTGTCTGGTTTAGGAGGTATTGCAACAGCATCCATTTCCCACGCTGTTGAGTCTCCCGTGAAATCAAGACCCATAAGCAACAGCTCAGGGGGAGCTCTGATGGGGGTGATAAGGAGCTCTGGGCGAGGTGTTGTGAAGTCTGATACATTGTATGGTGGAGTTCCTACCTCCACTGCCGATTCGAGTGCAGGTTCTTCAACAAATGCAGATGTATCCACAGCTGTTGCTCCCTTCAGGACTGATGCATCTGCACTGAGTTCTTACACACCATCGGTCGCCACGGGAGGTGGAAAGAGAAGATTTTCTGAAATGCCAGTTGCTTCTGCTTCTACTCAAAAGGAACAAACTCAGACTACTTACAGGGATCGTGCAGCTGAACGGAGGAACTTATATGGTTCGTCATCATCTATTGGAGATGACCATGACATTGGGTTTGGTGATCCAAGTAAGCCCATTGACAATTCTTTATTAGCGACCGGTTTACCTTTACTATGTCTTGCAAGCTCTGTTAGGCTAGGTGCTTTATACTTGTATCTTTCACATCCACCTTGGTTATCGCTGGTTTTCTATCAAATCTTATTTTCTGTGAACCTTTTCCATTATCCATGTGGACGGGTCCATGATCTTGTTCTTCTCAGTACTTCTATTAACTTGTGAGAATCCTCTGTGTTTATCATTTGTGACCAATGAAGGCCGTGACTTTGCAATCAAAAAAAGTTCTTTGGATTCAATGCCATTTCCCCCTGGTGTGGGTGGAGGTCGTGGGGTTGCAGATGCTAACGTGAATGCTCAGAGTTATGAGGTGATTACAGCAGACAAGGCGATTGATGAGAACAATGTGGGCAATCGAATGCTGCGCAGTATGGGCTGGCACGAAGGCTTGGTATCCTTTCCTTCTTTTTTACTCTCAGTGCTTGTCAAATAATTCTTGACTTCCTTCCATGTGCTTATTATCATTGAAATGGAACATAAAATATTGGAGTAACTTTTTCCTGCCTTAGCTTCAGTAAATACTGTCATTTTCTTTCTCTAAAGTGACTCCATACACTTGCAGAAGCTTTGTCGCCAATACTCTTCTGTTCTGGTTATGTTTGAGTCAATATTCACCAGTCCTTTCAACTTTTTTGTTTTTGCTCTTTCACAAGCATAAAGAGCTCGTCGTATATGATATAATTGCTGTCCCACTGATGTTCAATGGTTTGTCATTGCGGGGTTGGTGCTCAAATTAAGCAGTAATGCAGCTGAATACTAACATGTGACAATTTGGGATTGTCCTTTTTTTTGGGTCTTTTTGTACTTGAACAACACGCAGGGATTGGGGAAGGATGGAAGTGGAATGATTGAGCCTGTCCAAGCGCAAGCCATGGATAACAGAGCAGGACTAGGGAGTCAACAGAAAAAGCTGGATCCTAGCCTTGAAGTACAGGCTGGGGACAGTTACAAAACTCTTATTCATAAGAAGGCCCTTGCTAGGTTCCGGGAGATGTCCGAGGCATCTTAAGATTTCATTGCACTGGAGGTAAATTCTACTTTTGTGAAGCAAATGGTGCAACAAACAGAAGACTAGGCTGGAGCTTTCAGGGTGGGATGGAAACCGTTGTATTCTGCGAAGGCATGTGTCGGATCAAGTTGTTACTTGCTTATCTTTTCCTTGTAATTAGCCATCTACTTTGAACTTTCGAATTTCTGTTTGCTTTATTATTTTCCTTTCAGCAGATTCGACATGTAGTTGGACGTAAAATGCAAACCATAACCTTTTGGTCAAACTTCCCTTAATTAAGAACTTTGATTACGTAAATACGTTTAGTGAGACATGCAGTTAATCTAAGGGAATCTAATGATTTATTTGTTTTTTATTTTTTTAAATTCAATGCATTTGTTATGATCTAGCGGTTTAGATTACTATATGCTTATTATGTTTTCACTTTAAGTATTTTCAAATTAAGAATTATAAATCATTTGTCTATTTTTTGCACGCAGGTTTTCCCTTTGTATGTAGATCCTAAGGCGCAATGAAAAGACTTGGTTTTCATATGGGAATGGTGGGACGTAGATGGGGACGGTCATTTGGATCTTGTTTCCATTCCCATCTCTGACGGGAATGACATTTGTAGTTCCATCTTGGTTCTCGATGTAGATTGGGAATTTTCGTCCTTCCTTCTCCCTAACAGATATATTTTAAAATCTAAAATCTAAGTTACATCTAGCAAGTCATTACTCATTAGAAGAACCGATTCAAGTTAGTTCTAACATCCCAAAAAGAGATTGCTGTGCTGCAGAAATCATAATTTTAACATTATTATAAACACCTTCGAAACTTCGAGACCTATCTTAGATTCGACTATTGTAGCATAATCGATTCAATTCAGTTCTAACATCTCCAAAATAAAATGTTGTGCCGTAGAAATCATTATTCTAACATAATTACAAACACCTTCTTTGAGACTTTCTATTAAAGTTTAGATTCTACATTTTGAAAAGAAGAGAGAAGAAAAGGTCATCTAGTAAGCAATAGCTAGGCACCAAATATCAAGAGGAGAATGGTATATATTTAAAAAAAAAAAAAAACAAAAGAAAGAAAGAAAAAGAAAGCGACTTCAAGCTCAAGATCATAGTCTAGCTCCCTTAAGGAAATACTATGTAGCTACTCTTAGGTAGTAATAAAATAGCAATAGAGTAATATGAGTTACAGGATGATTAAATTTTTTAATAAAAAATAGATAAATTATTAAATATTATTGGATAAACTGTATAGGTACTTAACTTTAAGTAGCAACAAAATAGCAATAGAGTGATATGAGTTGTTAAGTAATTTAAATTAAAAAAAAATAGCAATAGATAAACTATTAAATACCGTTAGGTAAACTACGTAAGTACTTTATTGTTATGTAAAGTTAAGTTGTGTAGTAGAATTCTTCCACTTGAGACATGAATAATTTATATCTATCTATATCTATTTTTATATGTAATCCATCTAATTAACTATAAAAAGCAAATTATCTTAATTTAGATGTGGAGGAGAAAAAACTATTTCAATTTTTTTTTAAAATAATGTCACTCAACTTTTGAGTGTCTTTTTATTTTTTATATAAAATACAAATAAAAAAAATATGATTAAACTTGTGTAAAGGCTAGTCTATATATTTATATGTATAAGTATATAAAGTTGAAATTGAGATAAAAACTCAGTTTTTCTCTCTCTGTTATATGACAACTTCTCATAAATTTGTAAATAAAAAATATTAAAATATATTATAATTATCAAAATTCAGTTACAATTGGAACGAGATTAGGATTCTATAAATCAATTAATATGAATTTAATTATAATCAAATAAGGATTCTATTTATTTATATAGTACTACTTCAATTATAATTAAATTTTTATAATTATAAAAATTTTTAATAAAAGAAAATAATAAAAAAAGAATTAAAAAATTATTCTAAAATTCTCCTTCTTAAAAAAGAAAAAAGATTAAGAAAATCTTTAATATTTATCTATTTTTTCTTAAAAAGAAAAAAATAATTAAACTAAAATTTCCTCAAAAAAAAAGAAAAGCAAAAAAAAAAAAAAAAACTACTCCCAATTCTTTCTTTTTTTTCCTAAAAAATTGTTTTATTTTCTTTAAAAAAGTTAAAAATTTCTAAAAAAAATAGTCAATACTAAAACGTCTTTTTGTTTTTCTCTTTTAAATAAAAAAAAAATAAATTGACAAAAAAATGTGATTGAACTCGCGCGATTACTAGTTCAAAAACACAATCCTTTTCATTGAATTTTGTATAAAAGAAAAATCAAAAACAAGAAAACAAAGAGGCTGCATGAGATGAGAGAGAAACTAAGAGGATGAAATTGGCTTTATCCATATTACCATGTACTTGTACAATTCACTCATTCTCAACTAGACTTTTCTAGTATACTCTTTTAAGAACTAGAATGTTAGAGATATTCTTAAGTTGTGGTAACCTTAGAATATTCTAGTCGAAGAATACAAACCATTGTATCAAGATGAGCTTAACTATTAATTGAGACGGTGGAATGTTATAAATACCTTCATCCTCTCCTTATTGAATAATCCAACAATTTAAGAGATCCATTTAAACCTTTTATAACTTTTGTATAACTCTATTTTGTTAATTCTTCTATAATAATAGTTTTTTTTTTTGTTTTTGTATAACTCTCTTTTATATAACTCTTCGCTAATAAAAGATCTCTTTTGTATAACTCTTAAACTTTTTCTTTCTTTAAACTTTTGCTTACTTGTTACATGCTCCATCTCAAGGTAGTTAATCAGAGAAAAGATGGGTAAAACAACATTTTAAAGATTTCCATTCGGTCTGATACATACAATTTAAAAATATAAACAATACTCCAATGCAATTTGATTATCTAAGGTTCTTCAATAAGTTAACCAGAAACTCAATTTAATTTCTCTTAACAAGACCGAGTCAACATTTTTTGTTCAATTAAGAAATTAGATAGTGAGGTTAAGCACCCCTCAATGAAATTATGGCAAACTTGAAGATTTCATATTGTCAGGTCTGCAACAGGCATGACATGGGTTCGTTTCATAAGCCTATTCAAACAAATGACAACTGAACTGACTTACAAGTGCACCAAAAACTTGCCCAATGTCCAATTAATCACTAAAACATAAAAAAATCAACAATGTCCATAGGGAGACAAATATCATGGTTACCCAAAGTAGGAGGAAGGATTAGTATCTTTTTATTTTTGATATAGAAGGATCAGTATCCCTTATGCCATATTTTTGGTAGAGACTGCTAATGTCCATTTGGTACTAGGTAGTGTGCAACCGCTCTGGATGGATTAAATTATAATGTCAAAGTAGCCTACAGTTTGTGGTTTATAATAAAAAAGATCTAAAGTATAAGAAGTTCTACTCTGGTAGGTACCCTTGCTACAAACTCTTTAGTAGCACGTTGCCTAACTGCCTCACATTTCTCCAGTCCTCGATGCTCTAATTCTAACAACGTTATGATAAACCTAGGTTCACAGGTATCAATTATTAACTTATCAAGCTCCACAACTTTTTTAAGCAAATATAGAACAAGCTCCATGTTAGCAGCACCACCTCAAACCCCAAAATTTCAACATGCTTGAGGCCTCATAATGGCTTTTTCTCTTTAATCACTTCTATCTCATTAGAGATGAATTTTGCTACGGGAAACAATAAGGAAGGAAGAAAAAAAAAAAAGAAACGTTGTCATATGCCAACATCAAAATTTTAAACCAATGATCTATTATTGGCTTGAGTAGCTATGAGGCAAGCTGCAAAACGCCACTTCATATGGTTGCTTTCGAAGGCATTGCTAAATGCAATTATATCGAATATGCACCCAAACCATTAAAGACATGTATAAAAAAAAAAGGTTACCATGGCACGTGGACAAAGCTACAATGCTTAAGTGTTTCAAGTGAATAAACGGTGCCATCAATAGCTAAAGCCAATAGTAAATTGTTTTCCAAACCAAAACAAACACAAAAGATGAAAGATGCATTACTAAAGAGTTACTAAAAAACAAAAACATCAAAAACAAGGGCACAGACACACGACAAAAATAACGAAAAATGATCATCAAATTCTCACGATCTAGCTAATAGAACAATTCACTCACCTTCTTTTTAGACCCACACAAGGACAAGGTAAATTTAAGTAGAGAAGTGAAAGGAAGAAGCGATTGGTTTGTAATGGCCACCACCAATTCCAAATGCTTGAGGTTCTTATATTAAAAAATGTTTTGGGGAAACCACTAAAAATATGATGTATTTGTCTAACTTAACAAAATGAGGGAAAAAAAAAAACAAAAAGCCATAAAAATGAGTGAAAACAATGGAAACTGAATATGATAAAAACTTACACATATAGATCCTTTGTCCAGCTTCAACTTATGCAACTGCACAAAAAGGCTAAAAAATTGGAAATTATTATTGATTATGAAGTAACAATGATGTAGGACGAGCAATGAAAGAAAAATCATAGTCATGAATTCACTCGATTACTAAGAATGCACTGGAATCCACCCAAAAAATAATTTGAATTCAATATTCAATTTCATATCATAAGTAGTCTGAAAGATAACAGGGGTCCTGATCTCTATTTGTAGAGCTTACTAAAGATAATGATAAGAAAAAACTAAAATAAATATAGAATAACTACAACTTAATAAATATGAAAATAATAGAAAGATAAACATGTCTAAGCTAGGATATGCATCTAGATAACTGAATAATAATTGAATAACAGAATCCTAGCTAGAGCGAGACTTTTTTCGAAAATACTTCTGAGAGAAGAATTCCTTATTGGTAATCGTATCAAACAGTATACTCCATCGAATGACACTTCAATAAGATAGGGTACATTTACAAATGGATTGGATATCACTTGTCCCACATATTTCAATGACAATAAATTTGGGGAAGAAAGTTGAAGGTCTTTCAACTACAAGCACTGGCATAGCTCTTAATGCTTTAGCTTTATTGATGGACTAGGAATTTTGAGACTCACCAGAGAAGACAAAAATTTCACCCTTAGACTCTCAAGAAATGGATTTTCAGATAAGATGTGCTCTAGAATCTCCCCACCAACGTTTACATGGGCAAGATGTAGTGTGTTACACAACTTGAACCTAAAAAGTTGAACAAATGCAATTGGGGATTATAAGACACTCTAATTTGAGGAACGAAAAGAGGAATGACTCTGGTTCAATTCGAGCATTTGAACCCTTTTTTTATGGAAAAGCTCATCCAATTGTCAAGATCAGGCTTATAACCTACATTGAAGCATATTCTCATTCCGTCAATGATGTGAGCTCGATGTGATTCTAAAACTTGGTTCAGTCAATTCAAAAATTTCTTCCTTTCAAAGTCAAAGGTCTTAATACGAAAAGTTAATGGCGAATGTGCAGACTTTTTAGAACTATTTTTGTGTCATCTTGGTTTTTTCTTGGAAGTGTGCGAAGGCAAGTGGAGTGAGTTACATGAGTATGGAACATGCATACATACGTATAATTGAAAAAGAGTTAATGCTCAGTCCCAAAAAAAAAAAAAAAAGGAGTTAGTGGGGATCAAAAGCTAAACAATTGGCATGAAGAGAATGTCTTACCAATTCCCATACACCCTTGGATCATGACTTGTGAGAACTGCGCAAGTCAATTAATATCTTTTGTCTTTTCCTTTACAATATATTGTTTTTGATTTTTGTTATTAGTCGTCGTTATCTCGTTATTGTCATGTGTTATGTTACCTTACTTATCCTCACCCCATTTTTGTCCCCTTTTGGTTTGTTTTTTTTTTCCCTCATATTCCCACCTCTGCAAATTTTGGAGCTTTGATCTTTGAATTTGTGGGCTAGTTGATAGACACCGGAATTTTATTTTAGAACATAATTCAAGGTTCTAAATAATTAATATGGTAAAAGCTATTGAAATATTCCAGCTCTTTTTATTTCAGTCGCACGTTGAATACAGACGTGCTTTCAAAAGTCACAACCCAAAATGCCATTAAAATGTTGATTTTGGTTGGCGCAACGAGGAGGTTTTTGTCTTGCACTTTGAGCAACACTTGGGAAAATGGACATGTTGGTGTGGTATAAGTAGAATACCTCAATCCTTACAAGCTGTCTTCTCTCATTTTAAGGTGCCTCCTAGGAGGAGGCAAGATCCAGGGGGAACTTCTCTCTTCTTTCGTTTACGTTTCTTAAAGCATTTTTGGGTCTTTCGCATGGAATGCTTTTGGTTTACCATGACTCAGCAAGATTGTTTTGAGCTTGATTGGCTTCTTCTGCATTAATAAAGCATTGTACCTTGGCCATGAGCTCATCAAAGTTCTTGAACGGGTTCATAGTGAGAGATTAAGTAAAGTCAGACTGCTGTAGGCTTCCCATGAAGATGTTGGTTATCGTTCTCGAGGTGAGGTCCTCTATGTCTAGTATGACAATATTAAACCTATCAACATAAGCTCTTAGGGATTCTCTGACTTTTTTTCCATCAGGGCATCAAGGCAGTGGAGTTTTCTTTCTCTACTTACTGGTGGCAAACCCAGCGAGAAACTAGTCTTCTAGTTGCTCAGAATTCTTAATGGAGTAAGCAGGAAGAGAAAAGCATCTTTTTTTAGCAGGTCCCTTTAGAGATGTTGGGAAGGTTTTGCATGCTGTTGCATTTAATGCTCCATGCAAAGACATGAATGTTTTGAAATGACTCTAATGTTAATTTGGGTCCTAAGTCCCATTGTAGAGTTCCAACGAGTGGAGTTTAAGCCTCTTTTGCATCAGAGACTTATGGATGTTTTTAGAGAGGGATAACTCTAACCTTTGATAGAATCCTTTATATAGAGTTTGTTTGGACTCCTATAGAGCTACAATTGGGATTGTATGTCTTTTATCTGTCTTGAGACATCATCCTCTAGAGTTGAGTTGTCTCCATGCCTTGACACAGTTGTTTCGCTTCCATCATTACCCTATGTCAGTTGGGGTACATGTGGTCCCCTATCTGGTCATTGTGAAGGTTGGTTGGCCTGCCTTCGTAAGGATGCATGAGTTCCTTCTCATATTTTCCTTTTGCGGTGATTTTCGCCGGTTAAGGGCTTTGTCTTTAGGATGTGATAGAGGATCGTTGCATTCTTCTCCCCCAACAGTGACGTTCTCTCGCCATGTGGGGTTTGGCACCTCCTCTGGGCCTCTTTCATTAGCAGCCGAAGTTACTTCGGATTCAAGGAAGGCGTTAAAAGTGGCTTGCATGGCCTCCATTCAACTCTCCAAATTAGCAAGTTTCTAAGCTGAGATAACCTCAAGGTTTTGACTAGTTGAAGCTCCTCTTCCTAGTCGTGTCTCCAGCTGGTGAGTGGCCAAAACTGGGGCGAAGGAAAAAGATTGATTTCCTAACCCCTGATCACCAGGTGGAGGGTTGGCCGTGGATGCATGTTGTTGAGTTAGTGAAGAAGAAGAAAGTGACAACGTCATCAGGTTCGTCAAGAGGGATGACAAAGCTTTGTGAAGGCTTTTTCGACAAGGAATAACTTATTAAGGAAAAGAGAAAGGTGAAAAAGTTACACAACTTCTTGTTAGACAGTGCCAATTGATGGTTGTCCTTGACTGTAGGCTCGGCTGCCATTGGGCTTTGTCCTTAGACCTACAAAATCGATGCTCAAGTCAGTAAGAGGTCAAGATGTCACCAAAGAGGCCTAATGAGATCTTTGTGGGTTGCCTACAGTGGTAAGGCTCTAGAGGTGGGTGCTCCATCAGTGTGCATAGAAGTGCTTATGAGGGTGTGTGTGTATATAGAGGAAGAGATAAGAGTTAGAGGGTGTGTGTATGCCAGTCCTCTATGTTTAGCATGACCAAATTAAACCTAACAATATAAACTCTTAGGGATTCTCCAACCTTTTTTCCACAGGGGCATCAGGGAGGTAGAATTTTCTTTCTCTGCTTATTGGTGGCAAACCTAATGAGAAATTGGTCTCTTAGTTGCTTAGAATTCTTAATGGAGTAAGCAGGAAGAGGAAAGAATATTCTTTGAGCAGGTTCCTTAAGAGTGTTTTGCATGTTGTCGCACTGAATGCTCTATCTAAGAAAATGAGTGTTTTGAAATGACTCCAATGTTAATTCGGGTCCTATGTCCCATCATAGAGCTCCAACTAGTAAAGTTTAAACCTCTTTTGTGCTAAGGACTCTGGGATGCCTTTAAAGAGGGATAACTTCAAGCTTTAACGACATCTTTTATATGGAGTTCGTTTGGATTCTTATAGAGCTACAATTTTGGCTTGTATATCTTTTATATGTAGTGAGACATCATCCCTCAGAGTTGAGTTGTCTTCATGCCATGACATGGTTGTTCGCTTCTGTCAGACTTCATTCTGCTTGAGTCTGAGGTAGAAGAGTCTTCGAAATACGTTGTTGGTGTCGAGTTTTGTATGAGAGGCTAGATAAGGAATCATTATCTTGTGTCAGTTAGGGTGCATGTGATCTTTTATCTTAACATTGCGAAGGTTGGTTGGCTCATCTTTGTTGGGATGCATGTGATACTTCTCCTGTTCTCCTTCGAGGGTGATCATTGCTAGTTGGGGGCGTTGCTTTTAGGATACGATGGAGAATCATTGCATTCTTTTCCCTCAATGGTAGCATTGTCTCACCGTGTGGGTTTAGGCATTGCCTCTAAGCCTCGGTCATTAGAAACTGAAGTTACTTGGGATGCAAGGAAGGCATTCAAAGTTGCATGCATGACCTTCATGCGACTCTCCAAATTAGCAAGTCTTTAAGCTGAGGTAACCTCAAGGTTTTGACTCGTCGAAGCTCCTTTTCCTGGCTGTGTCTCTGGCTGGTGAGTGACAAAAGCTAGGGCGACGGAGAAAAATTGATTTCTTAACCCTTGATCACCAAGTGGAGGGTTGGTCGTGGATAAATGTTATTGAGTTAGTGAAAAAGAAAAAAAAATGACAACGTCACCAATTCCATCAAGGGGGATGACAAAGCTTTGTAAAGGCTTTTCCAATGAGGAATAACTTATTAAGGGTAAAGAAGGGTAAAAGAGTTACACAACTTCTCATTCCCACAGATGGCACCAATTGATGGTTGTCCTTGCTTGTGGGCTCAACTGTCGTTGGGCCTTGTACTTAGACATGCAAAATCGATGCTCGAGTCAGTAGGAGGTCAGAATGTTAGTAAGGTGGCCTAGTGAGATCCTCGTGGGTTGCCTGCAATGTTAAGGCTCTGGAGGTAGGCGCTCTATCAATGTGTGTGGAAGTGCTTGTGAAGGTGTATGCATGTGGATGAGGAGATGAGAATTAGAGAGTTTTTTTAATGTATACCAATGGCTAGTTACTTTGTTCATCTTTTGTTTAGGTATGTGTTTTTAGTTTATATGCCTGTCGGAGTATTGACAGTAATATGATGTTTGAAATGACCTTGGCTCTAAGAGTGATAGATGTTGAAAGGTGTCAGAGGTCTATTAATTGGTAGGTCGAAGGTCACATGGCTCGGATGTGTACCGCAAGCTCCCAGTCAAACTCTTGGCGATCTGCCAAGGTGACCTCTTTAGGTTGTTAGTGGGCCCTTTGTGGGCCGCTCAGTGAGGCTTAAGCTTGAGCCTAAGGTCTAAGCTCACTAGTCAAAACCTGTGATAGATATCTATCACAGACTTCCCACTCAATCTATGTTTTCAATCCCTCTTCTTTAAAAATAAAGGATTACAAAACAGCCAGACCACCGTCGATTAATTGCAGTGCAATATAAGTTTCTACACTAAACTAAATTATACAATGAATAGCATTCCAACTAAATCTTGCGTCCATGTCGGTTCTATAATTAGCAACAACTCATAATATATAATTTTGTACTGTAATCAGTGTATGATTGCAAATTTTAGCAGACTCGACATAAAATAGGTTAACGACAGAGATATTTTACTATTGATTTTTATTTAAGTCCACTGAACCATATTCAATTGAAACATTGCAAGAAATTTTTGAAAAATCCAGCACTCATATTTAAGTTATTCATTAGCACATTTTTATTAGGAGATAGTGTAATCTTTGCAGCCAATATTTAATGCAAAACCGATATTTGATGACAATCTCATTCCATACAACATAGATTCAAAAAGAACATAAAATTCCAAAAAATAACAATCTACATTAACCAAGCACCAACAAAACGCATGGAGATCACCACCGCGCTTTCCATTTTGCATCTGCTTTCGAGTGAAAATAAACCTTCCACCCAACTATCCAACATCCCAAATTGTTATCAGTCCAATTGAAAATCCATTGCTGCCATCCTTTGCCACTGTCCCTTTGGACCCATTTGATACCTATGAAATTTCAGAGAACCTGTTATTCGTCCAATTGAAAATTTGTTGCTGCCATCATTTGCCATTGCCCCCTTCGGACCCCTTTGCATCTATGAAATTTCAGAGAGCCCCCATCATAAACCAATCCTGCCATAGGCCCTACCCCTCAAAACCTCAAAGATTTAATCCTTCTATTTAGCTTCTCAACTTTTGTTAGACGCAATTTTTATAATCCCATGCCACTGTAGCTTTATGATATTTCAAATTTCAAATTTGAACTTCTGAAACATTAATTTTGAATTTTTATTTTGAAATTTTGAGTTTTTTTCTTTTAATTTTAAAAACTGGACCCCTCTCATATCTTGCTAGACCTGCATGACTCAGCATCCCAGTTAAGCCCATTTTCGACCCGTCTAAGCATAGGCGGATGCACCTAAGGACCAAGGGGGCAGCTGCCCCCCCTTAATTACTATCTTTTATTATTAACTTTTTAGCTAAAAGTAAACAAATACCCGAGTTAGTCCAATTTGGGGAGGGGGGTGGGGGAGGGGGGCACCCCCCTCCCACCGAGCAATTCCCTCCAAAGGTCTCGAGCTCGAGACCTTGTTATGTAACTAGCGCCTTTTTTTCCTTTTTTTATTGTTGTTCTTTTGTTTTTTTTTTTTTGGTCAAATATTTCCCTTTTGGTTTTTTTTTTCTTGGTAAAACTTCCTTTCTTATTTTTTTAGAACTACTTTTTCGTTTCCTTTCAAATGTATATTGTTGAATTCTAGGATTTATAATTTTTTTTCCTAAAATCAAATTTTATTAAATATAAGAGTCTCATACACTGAGTTTTTTTTTTTTTAATTTCATTTCATTTACTTTCAAAATTGCAAGAATAATTTTTTTTTATGAAACAAATTATTACCAATGGACATCCAAAGAGAAAAAATATTTAGAAACACATTGTATATCTAATCATGTAATTATTTATAAAATTCACTTTAATTTTATTAGTTACAAGAATTATGCAAAAAAATATTTTTTCTACATTAAACATTATATATAATCTGATGGGCAATCACATGATAGATAAATGATTAAATAATTATATTATTACTTACATAAACAATATATTCGATTATATAAAAAATAAAAAATAGTTTCAAAATATTAAAACTCAAAAAAAATAATTATAATATTTATTACTGAAAATAATTAATATAATTTTTTTTATTTTTTATCTTATAAATTAATTTTATTATTTTAATTATACATATAGAATTTATTTTCTTAAAAAATTCTTTTCAATCCGGTACTGCATTTGTGACGGCTTGGCCATCTAGTGGTTCCCACAAACATTAAATCAAAGAAACCGGCAAAAAAAAAAAAAGAAAGAAAAAGAAAGAGAGGAAATCAAAGAATGGCAGGTAATGACAAGAATGTAGCTTGTGGAAAGAGACAAAGGTTTTCAGGTAACGAAGGCCGCCGAAATTCCTTTTTGGATGTTGGTCGTTAAGGAAGATTCTTAATCCAACGTGAAGAAGAGGGTAATGCATCGAATGATGATCGGCTACGTGGAACCAATATTCAAAGAAAGGACAAGAACGAAGCATGGCATAATTGGGGGGAGAGAGAATTGGAGAGAGTCCAGGTTGATTCAGCGATTAAGGCTTTGCTCACTCTTAACTACAAACTTTTATAATCTTAAAAGAAAAAAAAAAAAAAAAAAAGACTTACAAGGACTTTGATAGTCCCGTTATATGTTAGGACAAAACAGTCTAAAAATTTATTCGTAATGTAATAAGTAGAATTTTTTTGTAATAATATTCATAAAATATATAATAAAAATAAGAAGATAAAATTATTTTTTTTTATTTTATATCTTGTCATTATTGTTGTATAAGTTGTAAACGTTGTGACCACTATCAAGCTACCAAGGGTAGGAACAATAACATTTATCCTAACTAATAAGCTTGAAAAGGAAGACCGCTTGCCCTCACGGTAATCTATTCGAACTCATCCAACCTCACCTCTCTCCTTCATATGCGGTGGCGCCCTTCCTTCTACAGATTTCGAAAAAAAAAAAAAAACAGAAAAAGCTTGAGAAGAACGAAAACAAGAATCTTTGTATAATTTTAGATTGGAAGAGGTGACAGCAACGGGCCCAGCTGCCTGCTTTTGCTTTTCTTTTTGCTCTCTCTCTCTCTCTGTCTCTCTGACTTCTTATCAAAACCCCATTGAACACCCTCTGCCCCACCTCTTCTCTGCTCCTTTTTGTTGATATCTGTGTCCCCCGGGCACAACTCCTTTTCTTTTAATCTCTCTCTCTTCTCTTCGATTGGATCTTCTTCTTCCTCTCTCTCTCTCTCTCTCTCTCTGTTGCACTAACACAAAACCACAGATCTTGTCAACTGTTTGTGCACGTTTCTGTACGATCAGCGCCACTGATCATTCGTACGTATAATTTTATATGTGTGTACATGATAAGACTTGAGATCGACCATAATTATTTTGACCTCTCATTTCTTTATTTGTGGTACTAATTGATTATTTAAACTCTTTTTCGTAACAGCAGTTTATCATTCGTTCACGATGATTACTAAAGTATGAACATATATTTTTCTCATTTACTATTATAGGTGGTTACTGCTTAGTCTATTGCTGGACTTGTTGTTTCAAAGGCTGATCCTTTGATTTTCAGTTTGGACGCTGAGGCTTGTAATCTTTTACAAGCATATATCTCCACAAAGATCAAGAAGTGAATCAACCCCATCATCGCGAGGAGGAAGTTATTATATAATTACATACAAGAAGATCGAGGGTATGTCTCCTGTTTCATTGCCTCCCGGTTTTCGTTTCCATCCTACCGACGAGGAACTTGTGGCTTACTATCTCAAAAGAAAGATCAACGGGCATGAGATTGAATTGGAGGTCATTCCTGAAGTTGATCTCTACAAGTGTGAGCCCTGGGATTTACCAGGTATATCATATATTCATATATATCCTATATAATCACATTTTATAGATGTTTTTATGGTCTTGACATTACGTGCCATTAATTTGTACTTTGTACTAAACTGTTGTAATTTTCATCCGCAAAGTCTTTAAAAACAGTCAAAAAAAAAGAAAAAAAAGAAAGTCCTGTCCATTGCATTTGTACTTTTGTGGTTTGAACACAATTAATTACAAGGTTGGAGAGGGTCTTGAAGTTCTCTTCATTTTCTTTTTTTTTTTTGGGTATACTTTTACCAAATTAACGAAACAAACGAAGATAGAGTGTACAATGGGATAAAGAATATTGATAACTTAAAGCATGCGTTTTTTTTTTTTTTTTAATTTTATAAGTTAAAATATCATGGTTTCGTCCTGTCGTCATTCCTTGCTGCTCCCTGACGTTTTACTGAATGTTGTGTTTTAAGGCACGTTTACCGTCATATGACCGTATCGAACATAATCTTTCATGTCCTGCTAATCGCCTGTTAATCCATTCAAAAGTAATTAACAAGGATGAAACATTTTTGTACTACAGCCAAGTCCTTGTTACCAAGCAGAGATCTTGAGTGGTACTTCTTTAGTCCTAGAGACCGGAAGTATCCGAATGGATCCAGGACTAACCGTGCAACGAAAGCTGGTTATTGGAAGGCCACTGGGAAGGACAGAAGAGTGAACTCTCAAACACGTTCTGTTGGCACGAAGAAAACCCTCGTTTACTACAGAGGGAGAGCCCCACATGGCTCTCGAACTGATTGGGTTATGCACGAGTACCGTCTTGACGAGAGAGAATGCCTCACTGCTTCTGGCTTGCAGGTTTTCACCTCATTTGCCTCTGTAATTAGTACATATATTATCGCTCTTTCCTTCAACCTTTCTCATTTTATTTCCAATTGGTTTTCAATCTCTATTTTAATCAAAGTTTTAAGCACGTGCAGGATGCATACGCCCTCTGCCGGGTTTTCAAGAAGAGCACGATCGCCCCAAAGATTGAAGATCAATATGGTTACAGGACAAATACAATTTCCAGCGAACAAAAACTCGTCTCGACTAACTTTGACATACAGAGATATTCAACAGCAAGAAGTGAAGATTATGATGGCTCAAATTATGGAATTCCAATAGATATTCATCCTCCTCTTCCTACCAGCTCCAGCGTGTATAATGGGTCTCCTTTTGAAGCTGGTGAAATTGGAGACGGCCAAAACTGGGAAGATTTACTATTAGAAGATACATTCAGCATGTCAACTACTCCATGTTTTACAAGTTATGGTGCAACCTCTCACTCGCCATCAAAGGTATAGATGAATATTTGCTAATTATGCTGAAGTTACCAAAACTACACAATTCAGCATTTGGAAACCGCCTGCTTACGTCTGATCTTTTCTACACCTTATAGTATATGAGCTTTGTACATTAAGACGTTTTTTTTTTTTTTTTATGGTGAAACAAGTTGTTTCTAATTGGTTCATTTGAAAGTTATTTATTCTACCAATCATTGTAGTGTAATAGTCATTAGAATTCGTAACATGAGATTATAAATTTAAATTTTTATCAAAGTGTTTAATGGGATTAAATATCAGTTGTGGAGTTAAACGTAAATTATAAGGTTAAACCTACACTCTTTCCATAAGGAGTAAGTGGCTCAGCGACATTTATTGGGTCTTGGAAGTATGCTTCTAAAGCGCCTGCGGGTGGAAACCTTTTTCTCTTTATTGTAAATAAAAAAACGGTAATTTACATCATTAAAAGAGAGACTTAACCAAGTTAATTCACATACAATGTGAGAGGTTTACAAATATTTCTTTCCCTTGATCTTTCCTCACATGCACTGTTAACAATTCTCCTGGTGTTGTGCAACATACAATATATCTTGCAGGTGGATGTAGCATTAGAGTGCGCAAGGTTGCAGCACAGATTCTCATTGCCTCGGTTGGAGGTAGAGGACTACTCTCAAGTTGGAGTAACAGACTACAAAGTCACAAACAAATCAATTTCCATACTAGACCATGACAATGACGGCGCAAATCAGATGACTGACGATCATATCTGGCAGGAAATCACATCAGCGGCTTATCATCATCAACTGATAAATCATCAGTCTAATTTAATTCAAGAACCAAGGACTTGCAATTATGCCGCTGCTGCTGGTGCTGCTCCGGTTGACGATGATTTCACTTTCATACCTGGTAAAGGTGCTTATCATGGTAATCAAGTTGACCAGGATGATAACCTCAGTCCCATGTCTAGTGTGGCTCTTGATGCAAGGTGTTTGGAGATTGGAGACGTGGATGCTGAATTCAAGACACAGAGAATGTTGGAAAACTTGAGGTGGGTAGGAATGTCAAATGAAGAACTAGACGAGGTATGTCACTCGATTTCCATGGTACCTTACAATTACTAACAAAAAATTTTAACGAAAATTGAAAACTAGAATGCAATTGTGATTGTAAGAGGAATGTAGGCATGTTGTGCTTGGATTAATTGCTTAAGTAGGTATCTTAATAAATAACCTTGGTAATTAATCTGATGAGTGCTAATAAAACTTGGAGTTTGTTTCTTCTGATATGCTACTGATGTGGCTGTCTCCTTTTTTTTTTTTTTTTTTTTCCAACTGCTCCTGACAAAACGGGCAGAGTTTTCTGGCGGAAAGCAAGATTGTCCCATTGGAAAACATTTTGCCATTCCAAAGTGAGAAAGAAGAATATGATCAAGGTAGCTCTGGCACCATGTTTAACTTGTTTACCAGAAAAAAATAGAACTTGAAATAAGCCTAGGAGATAATGATCCTCGTTTGATTAGCAGGAGAAGCTCGGCATTCTGGCGACTGCATGGGATTTGATAGCACAGATGATTATTCACTTGAATTCATCAACGATGATCCTGATAATGATCATACCTTCATAAAGGAAGGCTGTGGCAATGGGGATGATTTGGCCAATTCTCCAAGTTTTGAGGTTGTGGAGGAGATCAAAGTAAACCATGGAATGTTTGTTTCCACTCGCCAAGCAGCTGACACGTTCTTTCACCAATTAGTTCCATCCCAGACTGTCAAGATCCACTCCAGTCATATGCTTATGGGAACCAGCAATTTCGTGCATTCTTTGAAAAAAATAGCAAGGACGGTGTTTTGTGTGGTTGTATTCCTTTTAATGCAATACCGTTGCTTCAACCTTGAGGAAGATCTTGAAAGAGAGACATTAACATATGGTTTTAGCAAATTTAATGGCCGCCCTGAAGACAAAGGAAGCGATAGCAATCTCATTGCAAGGGAAAATTTAAAGGGAAATGAGCGGCACGTTGGCATGCAGGAAAGGGACTTGCTGGTAACCATAAGTGGTGGGAGTATATTTGCTGTGGTTCTGAAGAAGTTAGGCCTTTTTCTGATCATTTCTTTAGCCATTTGTACCATGTGGGTGAACCATCATGTTGTACTTAATTAACCCTTCACCTCCAATTTTAATTTGCATCTAATAAATAGGTTCTAATGCTAATTAGCAGTAGAACTATTTGATACACTTGTATTCTGCAGTACAGTAAAGCATATAGTTGAATGTTTATTTGTAACATAAATAGATGAATCTCCTTCATTTTTTGTAGATGGGTTTTTTTTTTTTTTTTTTTTTTGGGTGATTGGGAAGGGGTTGCTGGTGTTTGCGTTATCTGTATTGACCAGTTACATTATTAATGTTAAGCGTAAGAAAAATGGCCATGAGGGGACAAGAGATGAAAAGAAGGAACAAAGAAATTGGAATAAACTTCAAGAGGAAAGAGGAACCACCGATTTCCATTTTCCATTTTCCCACTCATTATTATTATTCATGGATATCGCAAACTTGGCCATGGTAGCGACTGACAAAGATGAATTCTTTTTGACAGATGACACAGATGAATTCATGCGTTGATTATAATGCTTTTGCATGTTAATCAATTGGAAATGTTGTGAAGGTTGGCTCTATCGGTCTTGGTATGAGTGATCTGAAGTTCTTTTTCTTGATCAAAGTGCAATAGCAGCTGGTCCTAAACTGGTATCTATCCATGATGCCGAGAGTAAAAATTGAGAGTATAACAGATGTATGGGTGCTTATATCCAAGATGGAATAAAATTAGAGAGATCAGTCATATGATATGAAGCGCCTTAGATCATACAGCTGGTTTGGGTGGGTTATCCAGATTTTAGATCATTTGAGTTTCGGGTTATTTCAATCTCGAATCATTTCGGTTTGGAGTTACTTGGGTCTTGAGTCATTCGAATATTGAGTTCATCGGGTTTCAGGTATTTTGAATTTTAAGTATTTCAGGTTTCGAATTATTTCGAGTCAGATTACTTTAGATTTTGAGTTTGATTTGTGCAAGTTTCAGATTAATCTATTAAAACATTTTTAACGTCTTATTAGACTCAAAAATTAGATTTACATGTTTTATAATAGTACTTAAAACAATTAATCAAAAAGTGAATAATTTAAATTTTAATTATTTAAAAATATCAATTGATATAATCTACCTAATAATATTTATTGTTAATATAATATACAATTAATTAATAAGAAACGCATTATAATTAGCTCTATATTATATTATTTTTTTGATTGATTATATTGTATTATTTTACTTGCATTAAATGTTATAAGTATCATATCATAATAACTATATACAATATGTTTGTTTAAGTATATTGACAAAATAATAATTAAAATTAAGATAAAATAATTTAATTTCAAAGTTATATATATGTGTGTGTGTGTGTCTGTATTTTCTATTTTCTCATTTTTTTATATATAAAGTTAGGTTACATTTGGTAATTACAATTCATAAAATCAATAAATTTAAAATTTTTCCGTTAATTACTACAATGACTAAATTATTATAGTCATAAAAAACATATACAATTATTTTTTAAAATTTGTATTATCTAAAAATTTCATAAGAATTGAGAAAATTTCAGTTTATTTATAGTTCATTCACTTTATTATTTAAAAACATTTATATATAAAAAAAAGAATTCATTTCATATTAGTTATATGACAATTATTTTTCTTTCATTTTTTTAAGGTTTCTCTACAATGAAAAATTACTTTTATTTTAATTAATTTTTTTGATATTCTAACAACATTCATTTTTTTTTTTTTTGACATTAACAACATTCATTGAAATTAGAACTTTTTTTTATTTTTTATCTTTTTTTTTTATTCTATTTGGTATAGAGTTATCTTGGAAGTTAATTATATGAAGAACATATAAGCAATATCCAATTTAATCAATTAGAAAAATTAAAATTGAATAATTGATATTTAATATATTTAAACAAACAAGTTGTATAATTATACAACAATCCAAATATTTAGAGAACAATTAAAAAATAATAATTATTTGAAACAAAATTAAATCAATAAAAAATTAATTAAAATTTTGGGTTGGATTAAGTTAAGATTTTTTCTGGTTATTGTGGATTTCTAGTTTTACCGGTTTAGGTTATTCAGGTTTCGGGTTACTCAGGTTTTAGGTATTCCAACTTTTGGGATATTCGGGTTTCGAGTCATTTAGGGTTTCGGACTGTTTCAGTTTCGAGTTTCCTAGATTACGGCTCATTAACTTTTTCTATCAAAGTAAGTCAAGTCGGGTACGTTTTCAGGCAAGTTTAATCGAATAATTTAGGTCGGGTCAACTTTTGCCATTATATGAGAGTTTTGGGATTGATTCTTTTTTTTTTTTTTAAGTATAACACACATATAATTTTATATTATATAAATATATTTAATTTTTTTTTCTTTTTAACTAGACACTGCCTAAAATTTTCTTTTCATTTACATTTAAAATTAAGTTAATTTGACTTAGATCATATATGAGTAAAATCAAAAATCTCTACCTTTTTATAATCAAAGTAAAAATGGTTGTTCATCAAGAAAGAGAAGAAAATTTCACAATTTAGTCTTAGTAAATTGTGCGGACATGATGTGTCAAGTATTGGATAAAGATTCTGCTCCAGAAAGGGTAGCATTTTTAGTGGGATCGAATTAATTTTTTTAGGAAAAAAAAAATTTTTCAACGAATTTTTTTTTTTGTTGTTTTAGCGTATATTATATGGAATCTACATTTTAAACTCTAAAGTACCACCTTTCTAATTTTAGGTTTTAGTTTTATAATTTCTTGTTTCAAATTTTTTTAATGAGGTTACAACAAAAAGGTAAGTGGTGACAATTGTCCGGACAATACCTCTGATGCACCACCTACACCGTAATAAATAAATTGTCTCGTATAGACACTTTAAAAAATATGTTTGACAATAGTTGTACAAATTGAACTTTAATAAAATTATTTCACAAAGAGTGAAATTATTCAGCAATTCTTAAAAAATAATATGAGAGTAACAAAAAATGTAGATTAATTTATTTTGTTTAATGTCGCAAATAAATAAAATTGAATGTAACAAAGTATTTTACTACCCTCTTATACTTATCATATTACTTAATATGGACCGAATTAGGCTAACTAAGCTATTGCGCTCGGCCTCCCCGAGTCTGTCACACACGAGCCCCCTTAAGATTCAAAACTCCCTAACTGGGCTCACTAAGCTGAACTATAACTTTTTAAGGCCATCACAATTTATATTGTTAGTAAGAACAACTAGTGGGACCTACTAAACTGGGGCGCCTCTAAGTTCTATACATAGGAGAGTCTTTGCCCTGTACAAAGTAATTTTCTCATCAAAAAAGTTATGGAGACCATGAAAGGGGACGAGCAAAAAGGACTAGCTTATGTGGCCAGGGGAAAATAATAAAAGATGGAAAAGTGAACTACACGCGCAAACAAAGTAGTAGACATGCAAGCAAGGCTCTTAAGAGGAAAAAATCTAGAGTTGGAGGCAAAGTCGACAGCCAGTGAGGCGCGCAACGCAAGGCTCGTATGGGGAAAAATTCTCATGGCAGAGGGAAAGTAGGTGTTGAGATTAGGGATCATGGCATTATGTTTTGACGTGTCCCCATAATTGATAGATCATTTATTTATTCACTTATTATGCTTATATGGATAGATTCTTGTATTAATGTATGATTGAGCTTATTATGGTAAGTAAATTATTTGTTATCATGCTTATTATGGCAAGATCTTATTATGTAATTTGAATATGAGCTAATTATTCTTCAAGGATCTTGTTAGTTTTCCAATTTTTATTTTAAGCAAGGTGTTTATCGTCAATCAAACGGATTTTAGTCTATCAGACTCAAGGTGTGATCGATCACAGAAAATATAGCAGTGTAGCTGTCAAGTTTTTTTTATTGAGAATAATTCGCTATATGGTTGAGAATTATTGCCTAACGGCTAGTGTTAACTCTCTTTCCTATAAGAGTGTGCCTTTTAGGGTTAGAGAGGCATGGGTTTACAGAAGTGAGAAAGGCATTAACGTTGTATTTGAGATTGTGCTAAGAGAGAAAATCTAAGTGTGAAAAAAGGTGAAAAGAATGTGTGTGTGTTCTAAGTGAAAGCTAGTGAGCTTTGTGTTGTTCAAGGAATAAGGTGTTGTGTTAGCTTCACAGAAGCTAAAGTAAGAAACTTGTAAAAGTTTATCTTCACCCTCCAAAAGAAGAGCTTTTGGTGTTAGTGGAAATCTCAAGGGAAGAATATTGGGGACAAGACCTAGGCTCCTAGTTTGGACCGAACCAGTATAAAATCTGTGTGCACACTTTTCTCTTTGAAACTCCTTTACTTTCTGTTTTGTTATTTAATTTTGATTATTTGTTTATACATTGTGCACTAACGTTTTGGAGTTGAGTTATCTTCTGTAAAGCATGTGACCGATTATACTAAACCTTTAACTGACCATACCTATTTGATCAGATAGAAAAGATCACTAACTGACCATAATCAAAATAGACGCAATTCACCTCTCTCTTGGGTTGCATCAGGACTAACAGTAAGAGCGCAGGGACATGCGTTATTTTCTCGGCAGAATCTGATAATATAGGGGACATTTTTTTTTTTTTATTTACAAGTAAAAAAATGGATGTTAGGGTGGATCGAGGTTATTTCCTCGAGTAGTCGGAAAACTGACTTGCGTGGATAGTTCATAACATGATTTGTTGATTTTTGTCTAGTCCAAAAATTGACTTGCGAGATTATGTGTAACTAGTAAGTCTTCTCCTCAATAACCAGCAAGTCTTCTCCTCGACAACCTAACTCGCTATGGGATTTTCTATAATTGTAGCTCGTTGTGAATTTTATTAGTAGTAAATTTTAGTTTTGATATGTTTTTTGGATTCAGGAGTTTTCTAGTAGTTGTGTATTTATCCATGTTAACTCATAGTTGTATCTTAAGCACTGTGATCCCTAATCTAGGTGATCATTGATGTTGGTTTTCCTCTCCTATATAAAGGAACAATGAGCATCTGAATGCAATTAAGTTGCTCTGTATAGATCTTGACCCTATCTATTAACATTTTTATTTTTAAGAAACATGCTGTTTTTTTTTTGTTTGTATCTTGATTTTGTGGTTGTCAGAACTGGCAGCTTGGCCTATTTGCAGTCAAAGTAGTAAAAGGTTTTTTTCTACATTAAAATTACCGATTAGTTATTATGTGCTATTGTGACTTAGAGGAAGTGATCAAAGTTATTATTGTGATTATTTATTATTTGTGTTAGTAGAGGTGTGAATTTGATTTGGTTGCATCTGAAATTAAGAAGTGTGTGATTATGCATTTCGAATGTAGGTATTGCAACAAGTAATGGATGAGGAAGGGCAAGTTAAAGGAAATTTTGGCAAAGCAGTTGGAAGCACAAGTACTAGTGTCAATGGTTCAGCTATAGAAGCTATTAGGGGTGAAGCTTCTGACGAGGGCAAGGTGGTGGCTCTTGTTATTGGCATGGCTTTTCATAGTATTGACGAGTTATATGAACTTTACAAGAGCTATCCAAGATCTAAAGGTTTTAGAATTGCAAAGCAAGGGGGGAAAAAAAAGGTAATTTCACAAGTGAGCACAGGTGGCAAACGATCAGGTGCACCAAAGGGCATAAACACCAGGTAATGGGTGTGAATAGGTGGTCTTTGAGGCCTAATTGAAGATCTAGTTGTCAGGCTCATGTTTGTTGTGCAAAGACAGAGAGAGTATAAATAGTTTCAAGGGTTGTGTTGGAACATAATCATATGTTGTTACCATTGGAAGCGCGATTCATTAGGCAACATCGTGTTGTAAATGAATATCTAAAGAGGCATTTAGAAACAAATGATGTAGTCAGTATACGACCTACCCAAATGTCAAGGCATTAATGTGCTAGTCGAGTGGGGCATGAGCAAATGCCTTGTTTGATAGTCAATTTGAAGAATCATGTAAACAAGATTCATAAACTGAATCTAGTGGAAGGTGATGCTAAAGTTATTCGTAAAATGTTTACAAAGTTGCAGTACGAAAACATAGATTTTTTTTTTACTCTATAAAACTTAATAAGGAGGGGCAACTGAAACATGTATTTTGGGCTGATGAAACACATATTTTAGGCTAATTCTAGGTGTAGGGTCGCCTACGAGGAGTTTGGTGATGCCATAACCTTTGACACTACATATCTCGTGAATAAGTATGATATGTCTTGTACAGTGTTTGTGGGAGTGAACGATCATGAGTAGTCAATTCTTTTAGGATATGCTCTTATAAAAAATGAAAAGACAAAGACATTCATTTGATTGTTTGAGACACGATTGAGATGTATGGGAGGGAAGCATCATAATAGTGTCCTAATAGATCAATGTCCTACAATTGGTAATGCAATTCAGGAGCGATTCCCCATAAGTAGACACAAGTGGTGTATTTGGCATATGTTGTGGAAATTTCCGTCAAAGTTAGGGAAGCATACTTTTTATGGTCCAATCAAAGAGGCCTTCATGGGCGCGATCCATGATTGTTTGAGTTGCAATGAGTTTGAGGATAGATGGGTGACAATGATAACTACATATAAACTAGAGGGCAATGTGTGGCTTAGCCCCTTGTTTAAGAATAGGCACAGTTGGTTGCCTGCATGGTAGAAATCAAGTTTTTGGCTGAGATCTCTTCCACCCAAAGAAACGAAAGCATACACTTTTTTTTTAATGGCTATGTCGATTCTTAGACCACACAAATTCAATTTATTGTTCAATTTGAGTTGGCATTGAAGTACAAGATTGAGAAGGAGTCGGTAGAGGATTTTATGTCAAAGCCACCCCATATTCGTTGTGTGACTCGATTGCCATTTGAGCCATAGTTGTGTCAAGCGTATACTAATTACATATTTAAATTGGTTCAAAAGAACATCATTGATACAATATGTTGTGAAATAAAAGTAGTTACTGAGGACGGAACAAGAAATACTTGGAGGTGTTTTAGTTGGTGTCTATCTTTGGTGCCAAGACAAAGTGCGAGAGGTTCGTAGTTGAAAATAATGCTAAAGCTAATGAAGTTAATTGTAATTACCAACTATTTGAGTTTGAAGGCATTCGTTATACTCATGTCTTTGAGGCATTTATTGCAAGGGATGTCACTGGTATACCGTAAAGGTAGACAATACGTTGGTAGAGAAAGGATATGGTTCGATGTCATAGCAAGATTAAGGTCAAAAGTGGCAGTCCATCTATTGAATTGGGGAAACTGAAATAAATGAAGAAATTCTTTTACAATGTAAGCTACATAGCTGTTAAAGATTTGGCAAAGTGTGACACTTTTTGAATATTCTCAAACAATAATAAAAATGAGTAGAGGTGTTCCAAAAAGCCAAAAATTTTAGTTAATCAAGAAAACCGAACTAAATTGAAATGATTTTTTAATTAATCGAACGAATTTTATAATCAATTAACCGAAATGAATAAATACTGAAATTTTCAGTTCAATTTCAATTTTTAATATTAAAAAGTTATAGTTTATCAAACCAAAATGTTATTATATATATAATATTTTTTTTTACATTTAGATTATAATTTTAAATTTTTTGTTATTAGATTCAATTAACCAAATAATTAACCGAACTAAACCAAAATTTTTAATTAATTGAATTTTCAATTTGAGAACAAATTTCAGTTTTACATAACCAAAAAATTCAGTTCGAAAATAGTTATGAAGGTTTAGTTTAGATAACTGAACCGTGAACACCCTCAACAATGAGTTAGAGAATTCTATTATTGATGGTGAGACTACACACCTAGAGACTACTGTAAAAAATGGATTGCATGGTGATAAAATGAAGGGTGATAAACATGGTGAGAAAGGCATCCATTATGAGGACTCGAGAATCGTTAGAAGACATGGGCGGCCTAAGCTTAGGCAGGTGATGCCTACAATAGAAAAAAGTGCCAAGAGGAAACTTT
Source organism: Carallia pectinifolia (assembly GCA_037832335.1). Taxonomy (NCBI): domain Eukaryota; kingdom Viridiplantae; phylum Streptophyta; class Magnoliopsida; order Malpighiales; family Rhizophoraceae; genus Carallia; species Carallia pectinifolia. The sequence continues at coordinate 13,367,955 of CM075449.1, forward strand.
CGATGAGAAGTCAGAGACGTTATGGGAACAATCCAGCAAAGCCAATTGCAGGATCATCTGCAACTGCGTTTTGCAAAAGGTTTGTGAATCTATGTGAACTGTTACCTTTATTAAGTTGTATGTGCAATTTATTATTGATTGTTTGTGAGGTATTGCAGTATTGTTTGCTTATATTGAATCCCTATGTTCCCAGGCTAGTGAATTGTTGCTTCTACAATATACAGGATCACTCTCATTACAATAGATTACCATAGGGTCAATTACTGCCACTAATGTACGGTTTCTTTGCCTTGTTATGGATTTTAAATTGTAGTTTAGGTCATTGGAGCTTGTGTTGGTGTGACATAATTAAAATGGTAGAACATGATGAAAGCTGATTGGTTTGTTGAATGTTAACTGCTTGACATATCAAGCATCGATTAAGTTTTTCCATTGAGTAGTAAATTATTGATAACAAGAATGTGTCTTCAAATGTGCCGTGAATATAAGATTATTTTGTTTAGGAATTTATGTCTTTAAAGTGACTGCCACTTGTAGCGTGTTTTTTAAAATAATTATGATTTGCTGTGAAGATTCAACAATTAAGAGTGTTATTTGTGGTTACCTTCAGTTATAATTGAAATTTTAATTAAATTAGTAAATTGTACCCAATGCTTGGGTTGTTTGTTGAGTATGTATCAGCATGTTGGAGGGGTTTCACAAATGTCACTACCCAATTACTACTGCTTGACATTTCACCAATGTCACTGCCCTATTGCTACTAGACAGTAGAACCGTAGCTCATCTAGCTCTCCTATTCCTTGGTTCATCAGCCATATGGGCAATTTATATTCAGTAGGTTTCTATGACACTTTAAATGATGAATTCTTATTCTTGACAAATAGTCTTCAAATGTCATTACAGCAAGAAGTTTAGCATGCATTGTTTGATGTAGTGACCATGTTTTCAGGTTAGATATCTATGGGCATTTTATTTCCAGCATGTGTGGTGTTGGTCATAGTCAGTTTTAGCATTGTGATGGCCTCTTTGAGAATCGTGATTTCCAGGAGCGACGCGATGCAGTAAAATTTTGGTGCAGGTGTAAGGGAAGTGAAGCTTGCCCAGGCTAGTGAACTCTTTGCACAGCATTGTCTTTTGGTATTGGTTTGAAGGGTTGTAATGGGACTATCGAAACATAATTTGTTGTGTAATTAACAATCATATGATTAAGAACATTTTTTATATGAAAATAGTATTTTTAATTTGTTTTGTCGTAAGCTTAACAAGAATGATCACAGAAAACAAATATACTAGCAATTAATTAAGTTATCGTTAAGTTTTAAAGAGTTACTTTATTTGCACATTACCGACAACAATTTGGTCTAGCTTGGCGGTCGTAGAAAGATAAATATTTACTATATTTGCATGTAAACGATAACTATTTACTTTTAAGAGATTAACTATCAGATAAAGAGTTAGTGTGATTATATGTTTTTTTGAATATAATAAATTTATTACAAAAAAAAACTTACCTTTAAGAGCTTAAGCACGAGATTATCATTATTTGGGCACCTAAATGATATTTCTAATATATAACTCACATTATTTCTCAAAATGCTTCTCTTTTCTTGTTGTTCGATACACGTCACCTTTTTTTTTTTTCTCATTTCATCACATATTTGCACATTATAGATTGCAAAAAGAATATACCAAATCTATTACAAAAGTGCTTTGCTACGTTTGGTCAATTAAATACATAAGTATGTAGTTCATGTTACTGTCCGAATTAAATATATTTTAATTAGAATCATAAAATGACTGTTTACAATATTATTATGTACAATTATTCTAGAACTAGTTGTAATGCAACTCGATAATATTTATTTTTTTAATTGTAAATATTTATTTTTTTATTAAATATGTTTTTGATAAACAAAAACATTAATATTGGTTGATCATTACTAATAATAGTGGTAGGTTATTTGTTAAGATCACTGAAGACTAGGCTAGGTCAGACTGGGCCCTGTCCATAGTAGAGTTGAAGCTGCATGTGATGCCAATGATATGTACACATATGTACAAGAAAAAAATGATATTTGCACATCATAATTCGCAGAATTGTATAGTGAATCAAGACCCATAAGAATTATATAGCAAATTCATTTCTAAAGCACTTCATAATTTCATTTGTAAACATAATTTTGTTATATTATCCTCATTAAAAGCAAGTAAAATTGGTAGTAAAAAATGATTGTTTACAATATTGTCATCAAGAATTACTCAACTTATAAAGGTAATTAGTAACATGCTAGTAACACGCATCAGGGCATAAGAGGATGATGATTGTGGTTCCAAAAGACTGCCAAAATTCAAGAGACAGCTCTTAAAAAACGAGGCGAATGTTTTTCCAAGGTTTTATCCAAATTATATTATTATTCATTTCAGGTAACTAGATTGCCTTGTCTAGTCCATGGAGATTTTGAGGATAATACTGTACCACTATCCCCCACACTTATGGAATGGCTAGCCCATCTTATCCTATTCTAGAGAGCAAGCAACAATGGGCTAATAAGTGGTAGATCTAAATTACACCACATTATCAAATATCAATTACAAGTCATTAAAACAAATGAGCCCTTAAAGACTTGGGCCTGCTAAATACTTAGGTCCATCTTTAGAAGAATTGTATTTGCATTTCTTTCTTAACATATCTGCATATTACAGTTTGCCAAATAAATAGTGCACTTGTAGTTTCAAAAACTAGTTCACTATGTCAGTCATTTGAATACATAATTAGTTCGTTTATATTACCACCTAATTTAAAATGAATTAAAATTACTAGTAATCAAAGTTGGTTGTTTAGAATATCATCATAAAAAAATAGTCTAGGTATAGTTGGAGTAGTAATAATAACAATAAGACCTTTATGTTAATATCTATTGAAAAGTAATATTTACTAGTAGCCAAGACTTCTCGCATCACTAGCCCGTTGTCCATAACAGACGAATATTTGCACTAATTGGTTCATATAGCTTACAAAATATAGTTCAAAAAATGGATAATGCTAATCTTTGAGAGCTTACCTTACTCTGTGGGACGTTATGAAAAGTAAGATATGTAATTTATGATACCAAACAAATTATATCTCTTAGAATTACTAGTAATATATGATTCTTTACAATTTATTCATCAAGTAGAAACTCAAATTATTGTTATTACATGTACAACTACTACTAGATTTTATTACACGTATAACTACTACTAGATTACTTAATGTTTGTTGAAAAGTAATAATAGTAGTAGCTAATCCCACTTACGTCGAGGCTCTATCCATGGCATATATGTATTTGCACTTGTTTCTTGAAATATTTGCATATAATAGGTTATCCAAGAGATATAGCATATGCAAAGAAGCATGGTGCTACAATACGTTTGTTTATTTGAAATTATAAATTTTTCGTTATTAATTGTTATTAAAATAAAGTATCTATATAAATTTTATTATTTTAGAAATAAGAAATTCATTTTACAATTACTGATAACAAGTCGTATATGATGATTTTTTTTATTATCACTATTTTGATTAGTATTAATTTTATTAGTACAAACTAATATTGTATGAAAATGAATACCGGATAAGCGAATCCAGAAAAAATTGCATAAATTGGGACATTATTTGAAGAATTTCAATAACAAAAGGTAATATACATAAAAAAAAATCATATTTAATCATTCGCAATAATACACATACCTCTAATGTTTTAATTTTTTTATGTTTTATGCAGTTACTTACAAATTCAACATATTAGTAATCATTTAATTGTTTAACCATTTATCAAATATGTCATTGTGTAAAATATTTTTTATGATGTATAAAGAACTATTTATTATAATTTTATAACTAGTGAAATTGAAGTGATAACTATAAACAAATACATGTTTAGATATTTAATGTGGTTTAAAATATTTTTTTCCTTTTTCATAACAATTATTGCTAATAATTTATTGCGTTAAAAATAAATTATTTTTGAAAAAGATTGGTAAAAATGAATATAAAAAAATTAGTGAATCAATTTTAAAAGTAAGTGAAAATAATTTTAGTATGTACACTAAAATGGGTACCACGAAAATAAGAAAAAGGAAAAGAAACATATAATGTAAATTACGATGCGTGAAAAAGAAAATCGAATTTTTATTTTAAAAAAAAGCAAAGCAAATGCATTGAAAGTGAAGCTAAGAAGGCTTGAAACTAGAATGGGCAATTAAGAAACTAAGGTTAGACTAAACCAAAAATTCTATAAGATTTTAGCTAGCAATCTTTTTTTTTTTTTAACCAAAGTCGCAACTTTTATAATTATCTTGTTTATATTACCATCCAAACAAGCCCTTAAGGACTTGGGTCTACTAAATACTTGGGTCTGTCTTTAGCAGAATTATATTTACATTTCTTTCTAAATTGTATATGTATATTATAGTTTGTCAAATGAATAACGTGCTTTTAGTTTTAAAACTAGTTCACTATGTCAGTTCATTTGAATATATAGTTATCTCATTTATGTTACTGTCCAATTTAAATGCATTAAAATTACTAACAATCAAAGTTGATCGTTTACAATATTATCATCAAAAAGTAGTCTGGGTGCAGTTGGAATAGAAATAATAACAATAAGAGCTTTATATTAATATCTATTAAAAAATAATATTTTAATATTAGAAATAGTCAAGACCCTTTGCGATATTGGCCCACTGTCAATAGCAAATTTGTATTTGCACTTCTTGGTTCATATATTTGCACAATACTATTACAAAATGGACCAATAGCGGGTTGGTATAATGGTTAAGTACCTTAGGCGAATGTGTTGGCCAAATTAAAATCAAGGGTTTGAAACCTAACAAAGACCCCTATTGGAAGGGCAGCACTTACCTCTATCTTCAGAGTGGTTGCCCACTATGACAACCATTTTTCGTAGATCAAAGAAAAATATTGTTCAAAAATGGATTATGTGAATCTTTGAGAGCTCACCTCGTTATGTGAGATATTATAAAGTTATAAACATATAATTGTGTAGTTTATGTAACCGTCCAAATTATATCTTTTACAGCTACCAGTAATACATGATTCTTCAAAATTTTCTCATCAGGTAATTTAGTTGAAGTTGTGCATGTAATAACAATAATCCAAATTTTTGTTTAATATTTGTTAAAAAGTAATAATAGTAGTAACCAATGCCACTTAAGTCTAGGCCTTGTCAATAGTAGACATTATATTTGCACTTGTTACTTAAAATATTTGCATATCATAGTTTACAAAATGGATATAGAAAACATTGGGAAGCATGGCACTTTACTATTTTTGTTTATTTGAATAATTTATTTACAATAATAAATTTTTGTTATCAATTATTATTCGAACCAAAAGGTCATTCCATTGGAAATATGCAAATTAAGGAAATTGGTGGTTGCTAGTGGCTCATGATCATCATAAAAGTTGTTCCAGAATGAGCTTGTGGATACCTGGTAAGGGTTAAAGCTAGGGAAGGATTTATAGGACAGTTGTGGTCATTATCTTTGATTTTGTCTACGTGGCTCGATCCTTATTTCATACCATAATTTGTCGGAAGTCAAATATAAGTTCAATGATTAGCCTTTAGCAACCTTGATTCTAGCTAGTCCCAAAAAAGTTTCTAGAAAAATGAGACTAGTTTTATACCCCCTATTATTTTCAAAATCTAAACTTTTTATTTAGCTGCCCCAAATAATGCCTATCGCCCTAAAACTATAGTTGGCATTTTAGCAGATAACACCATGTTGAGACTTGTTTGTGCTACTTTATTTTTTTCCAACATTTAATTTAGTCTTATATTCCCAATATTTATTTGAGCCCAATAAGGGGGTAGCCATTTTTGTAAAATGTAGTTGAAACCCAAGTGCGAAAAACCTGCATGAATATTACTTTTTCTCATTTTCTGTTGTCTGAATTTTATTATATTTTGCAAGCTACCAAAAAAAAGAGTTATTTGTGCAACATATGTTTGGAAATATATTTATGACACCCTTTTTACATACCCAGAATATTTATTTGAGGAAGTGATTAGTTTAATTTTAATTAGAAGCCTAGGCCCACAAGTTTTGGGGTAGTCAATTTGTTATAATCAAAGAAGTCTAAGAAGGCTCAAGAAGCCCATTACCTTTGGACTAGAACTTTACAAGGGAGACTAGAAAGTAAGAGCTTATTGTCATAATAATTAGTCACTGTGTTTTTATAGGTCATTTCAAAGTGATGGTAAAAGGTAAGGTCCCATTGTCATGCAGAATTAGAATCATGCACTCCCAAGTCAATATGGAGGCAACAATCCAGACTGTGAAAATACAAAAGTCATTAACCATAGGCTTTTTAAGAGTAATAGCTAAGACATTACATAAGAATTTTAAAACAAAACAATTTTCAGATAAGACTTCCATAAGGTCATACAAAAAATAGAGCTGCAAAATATAGATGTACATATATTTCCACATTTCAGTTTCAATTGGCCTAACATTTGCTATCTACCATGTTTCAATTTACAATAACTTCAATTGAACGACCTTTTGGCAATAAAACAAAATTGCATACATACATAACAATTTAAAAAAGTATAATAATAAAATATTCAATATAGTTTAACATTTTCATAAACATGCACCTAAAAATTTGGTAATAAAAGAATTCAGATACAATTAATATCATACTTGATTTTTAATTACTTATATATTTATTTCATTAACTTAACTTATGTTTGCCCCAATTACTCCAATTTATGTGCCACTATTGTAGCACGCACGGTTTGGGATCTTGAAAACCTTATTTGACAAATTGATCTACATTTTAGACGCTTAGTCCAAAAAATTACACTTTTATTCCCTATCAACAACAAGTATTATGCAAAAGTTCAAATGCTTTCTATGGCTTCTTCTAAGAGGCAAACTTCTTACTAATGAAAGAGGTTGCGACAAAATTTAACGGTCTCCTCAGTTTATGTACGGTGCAATGTGAATGATGAATCTATTTTTCATTTGCTTAGAAATTGTGTTCATGCATGCGTGATTGGAATGAGCAATTTGTGACTAGTTTGCACCCTTTTTCATATGATTGCTCTCTTACTAAATGGATTCATCAATTCATTTTATCCCATGCGATTTCAGGGTATTTGGATCATCAGGGGATGCTTGTTCAATATGTGTTGGTCCATTTGGAAAGATCATAATGAGGAAGTTTTTCAAGGCACCAGGTGTAGTCTATTTGCTAGAGTTTGTTAGGCTAGATTGTTATTTTCTGACCTCCTTATGAGCTTCGCTCCTTCTACAGTGGGTGTTAGCTTTTCTATTCGTTTTGTTAGTTGGACGCCTTCTTCTCTGGGTTGGGTGAAGCTTAACACAGATGGGAGTGCTTTAGGGCTAGTACAGCTACTAACAAAATGGTTGAACTCATGGGTATTTGACATGGATTGGAGCTTGCATGAGAATTAGGACATCGACAAATTGTTTTGGAAGCTGATTCTTTTGAAGATCTCCACTTGATTTCCTTTGCTATTTTTTCTTCTTCCCTTCCTTTTTAGGTGTTGGTGGAGGATATTAAGTGCCTTTGTGCAAGGGGGTGGCAAATTCAGTTGAAACACGTTTTGAGGGAGGGGAATTCTTCTGCTAACTTTCTAACAAATATGGGTACTCGACTTGTTGAGGGTGAGGAGTTATTGGAACACCCTCCTCCAAACTTATGTTTATCTCTTGATGGCGACAAATATAGTGCTATCTTTTTTTGTTATTAGTTAGTTTTTTTTTTTTGTTTCAAATGCAAAAAAAAAAAAAAAAAACCTATAACAAAAAACGAAATTTAAAAAACCAAAAAATAAAAAATAAAAACGAAAAATTAACAACGTAGTCAAACAAACCCATAATTATTCTTATCCTGTGAAAGTGTTGCACTTACACCAAAAAAATCTAGACAATCAAAATGTTATTATATTCGTGCTAACATACCAACTTCATCCGAAAACAATTGGAAAAGGGCTAGACACAAAATATGTTTGACAACATAATAAAAATATACTCAAAGATACACAACAATCTGAATTATTAGATTATAAAAGATATATTAAATTAAAGAAAAAAAATAGCTAAACTGTTGATGTTATTGAATAAATTGTATACTTTATGCATGCCTCTCTAACTGTATTTATGCAATCAAGTTCTATTAGAAAATTGAATTGTTAACATCGTTTGTGTGGTCTGAAACCAATTCATTCATAAGTAAAATTGCAAGTAAGAATTCTATCAAAATCGAATAGTAGGACTAACTATTATGGGTATTTAAAAAAATTAAAAATTTTAATTAATTGAAAAAACTGAATTGAATAGAACTAAATTTTTAATTAACCGAATTGATTTTATAATTAGTTAACCGAACTAAATAAAAATTGAAATTTTTAGTTCAGTTCCAATTTATAATATTAAAAACTCATACTTTACCAAACCGAACCAAAATACTATTATATATAAATATATATTATTTTTTTCTAATAATAGGAAAATATATTACTAATACAACAATTATTAGCAAATAAATGTTAATAAATACTATTATATTTCAAATAATTACTTATTTAACTTTTATATAAAATGATAGTTATAATTTTTTAAAATATATATATCAAATATATATATTACATTTAGATTATATTTTTAATTTTTGTTATTATTAAATTCAGTTAACTAAACAATTAACTGAAACAGAAATGAAATTTTTAATTAACTGAATTTCAGTTAATTGAGTTTTCAATTCGAGAACAATTTTTTATTTTGCATAACTAAAAATTTGAATTCACGAATATTTATGATAATTCAGTTTCAATTAACCTAAAAGTGAATACTCCTACCAACTATCCCAGTTTTTTTTTTTTTACTTTTCAACTCACATAACTCTTTAATAAAACTAAAAAAACCGCCTCTATTTTTTTATATTTTTAACATCTGAAAACCAAAAAAAAAAAAAAAGAATAGTTAATATGCGTCTCTCTTTCCAAGCCAGTATTGTTAGAACCGGACCGAACCGGCTGGTCCGACCGGTTTAACCGGTGACCGGCTAAAAATTTGAGCCGATTCATGGTAACTTTTGGCCCTTAACTCGAACCGGTCAAAATTGTTCAAAAACCGGTCAAAACCGGTGAAAAACCAGACCGATTCAACCGGTTCAAACCAAATAAAAGTTTTATAAATTATAATTTGATCCTAAAGTTTATTTAAATTATAATTTGAGTTTTAAATTAATTAAAACTTTCAATTTAGTCCTAAATTATCAAAACTTTCAATTTAATCCTTAAAAATAAAAAAAATAATATTTAATAAACATATATAAGTATTATTTTTTTAAATTACTTATATATATATATATTAATAAATACCGATTTAAATATCGATTCGACCGATTAAATTAATTAAATTTTAACCCACTAATATTTCTAATTTAATGACCGATCTGATAACCTTGTTCCAAACACAGTGTTGGTCACGACCTGTTTATCCCAAAATCAAAATCTAAGAGGACGGGAGCTACTCTCTCGCTCTCTCTAACGAAAGCCGTGAAGCAGCACAACCGCGCAAGCAATGGTGTGGGCTCTGTTTCCCGCCGATCCTCTCTCAGGTCACTCATTAATTCGCAGACAAATACATGCATACATTCATATATCATGTACATGTATACACACAGGGGTGCTTGTGTGTAGTTCCCTTGTTCTTCTTCTTCTTCTTCTTCTTCTTCTTCATTCAGTTTTATGTCATCCCTACAAGGAAAATAAATAAGGGAAAAATCTCGAAACCCCTCGAGATTTTTCTAATTTTATCCAACTTACAAGGGATGCCCATGAACTCTTTTCCTATAATTTCTTTCGTATGATCTGATCACTGCAAGCAAAAGTGAGTTGATAATCAGTAACTTTCTAGAGCACCGTAAGCAAACAGAATTGGTGGGTCTCTTGCTTTTCTTCCATATGATGAGAGACTTGGGAGTGTTTGTAACTGCTGATGTTAATGCTGTGATTTAATTTGTAATGACAGGTGAAGATAAATATTATATCTTTACAAAGGGTACTTACAGAGTTGGTCGAAAAGGTACTGTAGAATGTGCTTCTTTTGTTTAAAATTTTAAGTTTTTTAATTACTTCTGGTCCTTACTGTAAAAGATTGATTTTCGAGTTGAAGTGCTCGGATGGATTGCTTAGTTATTGATGTTTTTAATTTTGAATACCATTTAGACTTAGTATACTAGTGCTATCACTTAAAATGCCTTCATCTGTGAAATATCGTGCATTGGAAACTGGAATGAACAATATTACAAGAATCTGTTGTCAGCTAACCAAGAACGCAAAGTTAACACTTCTGTATGCAAATTATCTAACATTTAGCTATTGTTGGCTATAAGGAGTCTGTGTTTTCCAGGTGAATCTTAGATTTTCACTGTATATCTTAGGTTTGCGAGCATTTTTTAGACAGAGCTGGTAGAGGACTTAGACACGACTTCAAGATAGATAGTGTCTAGTTTTGAATTTCATCGCATCAAGTAAACAGAGCATACTTATTCAATTGTTGTGTGAGGTTTGCACTTCAGTTTGTCTTAGCCCTTTTCAATCGCTGAGGGAGTCACTGTGGCTTTGTGCAAATTGTCTCCTGCTTTGTAGCTCGACATTCAATTAAAGTCTCCGTATTATCCTTGTTGTAGGTTGTGAAGTAATTATTAACAAGGACAAAGGAGTTTCTCGAGTCCATTCTGAGATAGTAGTTGATGAAATGACTTCTTTGAATCACTTGCATGGCACATCTAGCTTAGTCTCCGGAATTCGGATTAGAGATTGCTCAAAGTATGGAACATTCATCAATAGGAATCTTGGGTCAAAAGAAAAGGTCCATGAGTTCCCCAATAAAGAAACAACTTTAAAAGATGGGGACCTTGTTTCGTTTGGCACTGGTAATGCTACATACAGGTAAATTAAATATGTTTTTGTTTTTACCTTTAGCTTTCTTGATTGTTTAGGAGATATAACATTAAAGTAAAAGATCTTAAACAGACATCATCATGTTTAAATGTGTTTTGATTTGATTTTCTCTAGGCGGTTAGAACTTAGGACTGTTTCAAATGTATTTTAAGAAATACATTTATAAGAAATACACGGCCATGTGTCACCTCAATATAACTGTTTTTGTAACATTGGTTTGGCAGGTTTTGTTTTGTTCCCCTTATATTTTATCTATATTGCTCTGAGTCCTTTCAAGAGAATGATCCACTTCGAGACAAAGCTTCATCAATAGGTTAGTACCATCTTGTTTGGCTGATTTTTGCTATTTTTTCTATTTGTTCCATATAGTAGACATTACCCATTTTTGCTATTTAATTGTCGTTACTGTGCCGAGCCCATCGTTCAAATTCTAACTTGCCAATTATTTTTCTCTAGGGTACAATATTGTCGATGTACAGAAGAAAAGAAATGTGTAGTAAGTGGCACTATTCAGTTTTTGAAAAATGAAAAGAAAAAGAAAATAGTGTACAACTCCTTGCTATACCTGACCAAAAAGGTTGAAATTGGAAGTACTTAAGATATTAGGTAAGAGACACCACTATAAGCATCAGTCTGAGAGAATATATAATAGAATGGAATGACGAAAAAGATTCATGCAGCCAACCCCCTTTAATTTGGAATTAATGCTTTGTTGTTATTGTCCTTGTAGTATGCCATAGCATAAAAAGAAAAAAGAAAAATGATGATCTACATCAAATGCATCCCCTCAATAACATGTCATTAAAATGCAATGAGTGTTGTTTTATGGATTTTTTGTTAGGCATCACAACTATGATGATAATAGCGTTTATAATTATACCAATGTGCCTCTAGTGTAGAATGATTTCAAATTACTTCTTTTGACAGCTATTTTAGTTCATAATTGAAGTTGATGTCAAAAAAATATTAAAATGGCATCCTAGTGCACTAGGTTTTCATACTTTCGAGTTTGGGAAAGGATCAGATATATATATGTGGTTTTACCCTTTTTTCACAAAAATGCTATTTCCGCTAATTGAACTTGTGGCCTCCATGTCACAATGGAGTAACCTAACGATTACACCAAGGTTGAGTAAACAATATATGCTGAAATAGTATCCACATGTTAATTTTGGGATTAATACTTCAATGGCTTGAGTTGAACATGTGCCCTCAATTCATGCTATATGCTCTCTCATCTATTGACTATGAGTTTTAGTGAATTATAGGGAAGTGAGTTGATCCTGACTCAGATGCTATTGGACTTCAAGTTGATTGGAGAGTTAGGTTATTAGTCTTGAGTTTGACCACTATCTATTATGATTATTGAACTAGCTTGTTCATATACCCAAAAAAGACAATCTGGGAGTTAACAAGTGGTGTAGCTGGAGAACTGAGCTTGATAACCATGTCTTCTGAACTCCTGCGTTAGAAGTTCCGAGGGTGATTTTCTAGTACTTTTGATGCTATAGTCTGAGCTTCTTCGAATGCCAATGGATGTTCGTCTACCTTGTTGCAAGCGTACTTCCATTGCAGCTAACTGCATTCTGATGTCTCTATGAGCATAACATAGTTTGGCAAAACCCTTGTTCTTTTTATTGTGTTCAAACTTTACTAATCAAACTGATGCGTGCTATAACTGAGGCAACTGATTAATGGGGATTCTATCTATTGATTCTCTCATGATATTTTATTTTCTAATGTTGTTGATTGAATAGACTCTTTTAATGATAGGTGCGCGTATAATTTACCATTTGAGTGAAGATTGTACCCATGTGCTTGTGGATCAACTCATGCCTGTGAAAGAAGGTCTACTTGAGGCTGTCATAGCTAAGAAACCTGTTGTCCTGAAGAGTTGGGTTGAGGTACTTAAGCAATATCCATTGTTTCTGCTCAGAGTTTATTCATGTTTGCTTAATTTGCAAAGTAGTCAAAAGTCTGAGCATCTTTTTCTGTTTTGCCAGTTTTTTTAGATGAATTATCTAAAGGCCAAGTCTTGATGTAACAGCAATGTTATTCCATTTTTACCTAGACGTTACAAGATGGAGTCATGGAAATCGCCTCTCTGCAAAAGCAGGGGTAAGGCTGCATACATCTACTTGTCCCTAGGCCCCATAGTATTAGAACCTCGTGCACTAAGATGCCCCTTTTTGTTCTAGATGGATTAATCTAAAAAAAGGTTAAACATACTTGATAGATGGCGATGGTTTTAAGAAAACATGCTTGATGTGCCTTTTTCTTCTTTAATTATAAAAAAGATGGACTGTTTGAAGTATAAAAAGACACCCCAATTGGGTGCAACAATCAACAAATTTAAGAATCACTTCTTCAAGAACAAGATAAAGAAATAAGCAAACGAACTTTTGCACGGGGGAAAAAGAAAAGGAAAAAGAAAAAGAAAGGAAAAGAAGTGGCCTGATTTTAATTCCCTTGCTGATGTGACTTTTGATGACCAGATGCAAGCACAATTGAGATGATTTACCTGCACAAACTTTTCCTCATGCCTATTGTGTAGTGCATACATTTAACAAAGATCTTATTTCTGCAGTTAATGTTGTGTCCATACAAATGGCCCTTCCTGTTCTCTGTCAGCTTCTGATAGTTTTGTTCATTCACTTTTTCAAGAGAGTATTCCTTGTTAATTTACATGCACTAACAGATTATTTTGACTTATTAATCTTATCTATGATATCCCTTGTGTTCTGTGTACTAATTATTACATGATGATCATTAGTTGATTGCAGGAAAATGCATTGCTCCAGATTTTCCTAGCTGGGAATCGTAAGTATTGTTTTATTCTTAAACAGTGGTGAGCTAATCCTTTTTTGCGGTTCCAATTCTTTATCTCTAACAAAGATTATCAAATGTGTTTTTTTTATCCATTTTTGCAAAAAGCTATGCTCCAACACTGACAATAGAAGGGGAATCGGTCAAAGTTGCAGATTCAAAGACCCGTGAAATTTGTTTGAAAGGATACACTTGTCTTCTGGAGCCAACACAAATGGTCTGCTCATAATCTTAGTTTTTGTCCAGTAATTACTTCATTTAGGAATAGAAGGATAAGAACATAAGTAAAAGTATCATGTGCATGTGCAAACATGCTTGGGGCTGTCCTAGTCTTCTGCTAACCATAGGCAATAGCCATTTTTCTTCTGTGAAAATGCTTAAATCTTGTATAACTGATACTTTGATCTGTTTTTCACTCAACCATGCCTCTCAGCCGCATGTTCAGCACTTATTTTTGGTTCATCAAGAGGCCCATTGGGCAGCCTCTTGATTTTTTTTTTTATATGTAATCATAAACCATATTGTCTCTATTGATGCGCTCGATGATATGGAAGAGCCCTAGTGCACCTTCTTGATTCCTCTAGCAATCTCTCTCTCTCTGTTTTTTTTTTTTTGAATCCCTTAGTATGAAGCATCCTGTCCTTCAAGAGCAAATCACCCACTCTGTTTCTTGTGTTTCTTTTTTTCTTTTTTCCCCTTTTCTATTTTCTTTCATAAATAGGGGAAGGGGTGCTAGATAGGCTCACATGCCACTGATTGGATTTTTGAGTTAGAAATTGGAGGCTTTGGGCTTGGATGTAATATCCTTTGTAGCAGAGCTGGGAAGGTTTCCATGTTTAACTCCATTTTTTATATTAATTTTTGTGGTTGGAAGGTACATTAAATTATAGAGGATATGTTATTGAATAGATAGGGCACTGGATCATTTTTTGGGGGCCTGTTCTGTGGTATTGTCTCAGTTGATCTTTTTTAGTGGTGGGATGCAGTTAAGGTAAGATGAATGGCATAGTTAATGTGCATTGAGTTGATGGAAGGAGCCATGGTGTTGGCCTTGTGGCTATTGGATGCGGTTGAATTAGTATAAGGCAGAGAGATTTGAGACATTCTTCTTATTATTCCTTGATTCCTGCTGTGATGGTTTCAGAGATGCTAAGTGAATATATGACATCTAATAGTAATTCCTTCTGTTTCTTTTTTATATCAAAAGGGAAAAAATTATTAATCTGGATTCTAAGCTTTTGTGTTGCGTATTGATTGATATAATTGGTGATGCTAATTTTTGTTTGTCTACAGTATAATTTTGGGAACAAACTGCAGTCTCTGTTGGAATTGGCTGGTGCAAAGACTATTTTCATTGAAGAATTTTGTTCGGGTAGCCAGGTAGAAATTCAAGCTTTCATTTACTAGGTTATCATTTTGTTTCTTCTCAGATAATGAACTGATATTCTATTGGTAACATTTTAATGTTTGAGGCTCGTATTTTTATTCCTATTTTAAAATATTGTCGCCCTACACAAATCTTTGCATAGATACCAAAAACAGTGTTGTGGGCTTCAAGTCTTTCATGCTATCACCAATGTCTTGACTAGCTTGTCTTCTAATTTGTTTTTGTTTCATTATTTCTTGTAGGGCTTGGATCTTGGAGAAAGTAATCAAATGGTGTGTGTTATCCCTACAGGATCAGCTGACAAGTTTGCCAGCCTTGGCAAACTGAGTTCATTATCTAGAGTGAATGAGGTGGATCTAATATGTGCTGTATTATCTGGACATCTAGATCCGTCCATCTTGATATCGTCATGTGGTCAGTATTCTTATTTTCCTCATGATTAATATATGTTTTTTCTCAACTATTTTTGCAGTGCTCAAGACACCTTTGAAATTCAGAATTTCTAGCACCTAACTCATCATTGGCTTGAATATGTATATAGTAGCGACGAACATGATGATTACAAAAACCAACTTCAAAACAATGTGATTTATATGAAATTGAAAGCTAAACAACAAGTTAAACAGTAAACACCATTTGGTCATGGCAATGCTCTTGATGTACTCTTGTTTGGACAAGTCATAGTAAATTTCTGTGTTAATATGTTACATGAATGATTTTCTCTGGTTCTATAATGGAGGCTTATAAGTATCATTGTTAGAGTTAGCGGCAAGATTCACAAATCTAGACTGGATTGATGAGACGTCTTAACAGTTTTGGCTCAGCTAGGAGGGTCGAGCATAGCCCTATTTTCCTCTTGGACTAGTGGCAATGCCTGATACTAATGCCCCTTCTTCAACTCTCCACCTTGTTAGTCCAACAAATACCCCTTTTTCTATTCTTTTGGTTTTTGTTGCTGGTGGCTGCTTCCACTAGAAATTACTTGGCATCATTCCCATTGTTGCACTGGTAATTGTCTCCTAAGACTACCCTCTCCTCTCCATCCATCTTCACCTCAGCCCCACTAGTTGAGGTTTGCTTGTATTTGATTTATCCCTTTCCCACACCCGCAATGCCTAACCTTATAATTCCATTGGTTGGCTTTTCTTTTTATGTTTTATAAAAGGCTCACCCTGTGCACAAAATGCTCCTCGGCTTAGTGCGGGGGTAGGGGAAGGGTGAGCGCATATGTACACAGCCTTCCCCTTGCATTTTGCAAAGAGGCTGTTTCCACGCCTCAAACCCTTGACCTTGAGGTCACCAAAGGAGCAACTCAACCGTTGCACCAAGGCTCGTCCTCTTCTTTTTATGTTTTATGTTGCTTAATGTTTTTACTTCATTTTAACGCTCTAAATAAGGAAAGTATGACTTAATAGAATGTTTTGTTTATGCTCAAGACCTAGGCAGGCCTCAGAAATCAAACATCCTTAGAACATAATTTTAGACAATCTATGTTTAATGATAGATAATACCTTTGATAACAAATGTAACTAAGTATTGACTTTTCTTTGGCCTTCTGTGTAACTTTTAACTTGTCTTTGTGATCAATTCCCTGTGTTGGTGATCATCTAGTGTCTCGCTGCTTTCTTGAATTATTTGAATTTCTTTTCCATGATTATTTTTGAAAATGAAATGCTGTAATGCTAGAAGTTTCATCACAATGTCAAAGTAATATAGCTCCATGTGTGTGTTCTCTCTTCCAGTGCTCGTTTCATCATCATGCTCCACAGATGAGACAGTGGTGGCAGATTCTGATGTAGAGATGGAAACAGCAACATCAGTCCCTACTGCTGCCAATAATTGCAGCAAAGAAGCTCCTACATGTCCGAAGAAAGAAGAAATATCCATGGTTTGCCTTCCAGTCAGTTCAGACAATAGCCAGACTGTGAGGTTAATGGACAATAATGTTGGCATGAGAGGAAAAATGGAGAAGTTTGATGATCCTGCAAGTGGAAATTGTGATGTCCTTTATAGCCAATATTTGATTTCAGCTTCTGCACTTGGTTCTGCTGCAAACAATGGAGTCGTAAATTTTAAATCTTTCAGAAAGGTATCAGAATTGTTATGTTTGTAGTACCTTAATCTTTTTTGTCCATGTTGGTCTCTGGTGGTGGTTGTAGATTATGCCTGTCATTTTGTCATATCTAAGGAAAATTTTGATGCTTGATTTTACCGGTTTCTAATTCAACATTCCCATCAAGTCCTGTCATATAAAATTGTTTGGGGTTGAGCTGATAAAACTGACTCCGGCGGGAAAATCATCCTGAATAAACATGCTGGATGCATGACGTCATTGATCTCAATTTAATGTCGGTGCTTGCTTTAGCTAGTGTTTAAGGGGTTGGGTGGCCTAGGGCTAAACTTTAGGATTAGATTCAGAGCATAGCAGTCCAGAAAAAGGAAAAGATTCTTCTTATTTCATTTGGATTTCTTTCTTAACTTGCCTTCCTTCATCGTCATTCTTATTGCTATTATTTTCAATACATGTCAACTATCATATCCCTTTTATTCTTTTACAGAGAAATATCGAATCAGGGAATAGCTTCAAAAATCTGATTCCGTTCTCAAAGTATCCATATAAGTATGATCCCTGTCTACCATCATAATAATGTTGTTTGATGGCCTTTTGAATAAATCTTGTTTGCTTTAAGCTTATGTTTTCTATGTTGGTAGAGAATCTGACTACGGGAGTAATGACATGATTGAATCCGTCAGGGAAGAGAAAAGGCGAAAGCAAATGGAAGCTGTTGCAGAGGATTTATTTAACAGTGAAAAGGTAAGCTTGCTGCGTGCTTTACTTGGCCTAACTGGAGCGAGGATTCAATAATGAAAGATTGTTACACTTGGGAAATCTGAGTGAACTCAGAATTTAATCATGCAGGGTAGAAGGCGCGGAATGGCTGGTTCCCTTCGTGGACTTCTTTCTCATGGTTGACAGAGGGAAATTAGCAAGTGCTAGTCATCCGCTTCGTCACAGTCAAATTGGTAGTGAATACAATGGTCTATGTTTCTTTTGGTGTAGAATTAATTAATTTTGCTACGCTAGATTCTGAGTTTGAAATATAAAGGATTTCTGGAAGAGAACGGCGGGGAGGTTGCGTCTGTTGTCCACTGTGTAGTGCGTGCGTGTATATATGCCATTAGTAAAGTATTGGGCTTGTTGAAGATTTAATTAATGGGATGCAGTACGCATTTTGAGAAGTTTGTTTTTGTTGAGCAGCATGGCGTCATTTTCTGCTCTTATGCTGCCTTTTACTGGGATGCACTTGCTTTTCAAAATATGAAAGCAAGAAACATGCGGCTCATTTTGAAATGTCCAAGCCTAACATGATTTATGATAATGCTGATGGACTTCACCACTTGATACTCAAATCTTTTGGATTGATATGCAATTTCATCATATTAGAGATTATACAATTTCTCCTATCTATATGAATTTGAAAAGGTTTGCCAAGTCAACGCAATTTTGTAGTCGTTAATTGATTACGGAAAAACTTGTAGGCAGTGCAATGAGAGTAATGCAGTAAGCTTGTTTTAATATGACGTAAGCTAGTAAAAAAAATTATTGAATTTTTTTTTTTTCAAAAAAAGTAACACACGAGACATTGAATGGATTATGTGCATTTTGCGCTTCTCTCCCTGCATTACTAATTAATCATAATTTATTTCGTTGCCAATGTTCCATCGGGTGGGCTACTCAGTTTTTTTTTTTTTTGGAAAATATAAAAAAAAGTACTTCAAATATATCGATCATTAAAGTTATGGGCTCAGGCTTAAGATAATTTTTGTTTTTACTTGCTTTATTCAGCTACCCTCAAATGAGCATGTCCGCTATCTAAGTATCATTGGGATTGAGTAGGATTCTGCTACAAGAGACTACAATAATTATTGAGTTTAAAACCGACGTTACATCACACTCATTATTCACTTAGTAGAACTTAACATTTGCGCTTACAATATGATACAAGTACTGAGACTTGAACTTGAGTCTTACAGTACACGCGAGTTTATCACTAGACTACTACTCCGAATAATGGGCTACTTACTTAGTTACTTGTATGAGTTTGTTCGGGTCCAATTTGTTTAGATTTAATAGAAAGTTTTAATGTTGCTCAAAAAAAAATAGAAAGTTCTAATGGCGCCGAATGGTAATATTAGAAAGTTTTAATGTGGATTGTGGCCGAATGGTAATATTAAGCAGTCCTGGTTTGGCTGGCCTGCCCCAAAACGTAGAAGATTATTAACGTCGCGATCTCTAATTCGGGCCCAAAGTCCAAGATATATGAGTTAAATGTTTTGTAGACCGCCATGGTTTGCAAGCACTTTCTTCCATCCTTCGTAAAAATATCGGCCGATTCCCTCAAACGAGGATTAGAACATGAAAACTTTTCCTAATTGATATGTTCTTATTGTTACGCTCATCATAGAGGGTTAAAATCCATTACTCATTTTATTAGCACCCATGAAAGAGCTCTTGAATGAGTTTAAATTTAGTTTTAATTTCAAACCAACAAATAACAAATTTGTCTCTTTTTTTGTTTTTTTAACGATGCAATTGTATAGAAAATGAGGGGGAAAAAAATCACGTATATTATTACATCAGGGAATTCAAAAATAACAAAGGGAGAAATCTCTGAAAAATAAAACCAAAAAAAAAAATTCCATAAATAGATGTAGAAGAAGAATACCCAGAAAGCTTATAACCTAAATCTGAACTTACAGCTACTGTTTCTAGTAGTAATGATATTGTTGGAGGATAGGCTATCCACGTTTAGCCTGCACCTTACCAAGAACTTTACCTTCATGAGCTTAAGCTTGCCGAGCTTGATTCTCACAGGCTGCCTGACTTTAAGGTCCATAGGAATGGTTCCAGTCAGCTGCTGCTGCTGTTGGAGTGCACTGAACAATTGGTTTGCATCCTGTGTCTGTCCTGTCATAGGCACGTTAAGCACGGTGGTGTTCCGGTGACCCTGGTAGAATTTCGGCAGCGATCCTTCACACAGTTTCGTGTCGGTGTACCACACGCTTATGTAGCTCCCTCCTTCGTAGTAGATGCCGATTTTCTTGTTGGGGTTTCTGGCAGATATGGTGGCGTTAAAGGTGGCATATAAGCTTGAGTCAGGATTGAGAACGAATTGAGTTATTTGCATTCTATCGATCGAGTACTTTGGAACTTTTGGCCGGAAAACCAGGAACAGGATTCCGGCAGCAATCCCGATTATAACAATCAGGAGCAGAAGTAGACAGACTGTCCAACAGAAGCACCTGCAAAGACAATTCCGTTTTTTGGGCGGTTTTGAGTGGACGACTGGGAAGGTGCGTTGGAACGGAGGATAGCGGTTGTCCCCAGCTGATGGATCGACTGTGTCGGACTTGGAGGTTCCTGGAGGCACTAATGGAGCTGTTGGTGGATGTGCTGTCTCCACATCTTGATCACCAACAGGATGGATTTTCTGCTGCTCTGCCATGTTGATGTGTTGCTGCTGCTGCCCTGCTGCTAAAAGATCAATATGGAAAACTGAATATATTGGTGAAAGTTGCAGCTTTTTCCTTTCCAATCTGAATTTGGATTCTTTGCTTGATGCTCTGATGCAAGTCTTTTATAAGGCAAAGTCTTTTGTTGATGATGGTGTTGTATTTTGATTAGGTCAGAAATTGTAGTCGGCTGAAGCTTCCTTCCATTGACTTTGTACAAGCTTCTTATATTTATGTCTTTTTTCCTTGCCGAGTATCGTTGTCTCGACAAGTGTATCTTAAATTCAACAATGTGGGCGTATCCTGGCCTGTTTGAAATCAATTCCTTTCTACCACCACTTTCGAATTCTGATCCGTCTAAAATATCATCGCCCCTAATTTTGATACAGTGACTAAATTTACAATTTATTATCTAATATAAAAATATATTATAATTATATGATCACTTCAATATAAAATTATAATATTTTTAATAAAATTATAAAATATTACTCTTAATTTCTTATTTATATATTAAAAAAAAATCTTTCTTTTTTTACGTCCACACCATCTCACAAAATGTTTTTGTCTTACAAGGTACCATACAACCAAAGTCAAACCGAAAAAGCGTGCCAAGAAAATTAGAAATAGTAGTTGAAATTCCCTAGTTTTTGGTTTTGTTTTACTCCTTCCAAGCAAATTTGAGTTGAATTTATTAGAATTTAGTATATAAATTACAACTTAAATTTCACCTACGCATTAAATTTTTTGCCAATGATTTTTTATATGGTAAAGAAATTCATATATTCAAATTGCGTCATCCGCATCTTCTAATTAAATAATGAATTCACAATGGAACGCTCTCCCTCTCATGCTTTTTAATATATCTAAATCAAAATTTAAGGGCTATACGAGTGTTACTGACGTTTCCCATGTCCTCACTTATTCAAGGCATCAATTACTTCCCTTGGCCAAGAAAAAATCCTCCATTTGATCTCCCCTCGTTTTTTGTAAGAGTTATTATTTTTTAAGTTTTTTTTTTTTTTTGTTAGAATAGATAGTCCAATGGTTAAGAGATAAAAGATTCAACGGTTAAGAGATGAAAGATAAAGAAAGAATTATTAGTTGGAATATCAAAATTTTCAGTTGGAGACTTATGCCTTCAACCACGTCAATTATTGATGAGTACTTATTTTAAAAATCACTCTTGTAAAATTAAAAAGTTTTTTTTGCCTAATTAATTGACTTCGATATTAGACAAACCATGACATGCTAAGGTGTTAACAAATTAGCTCACCGAATAACAACAACGAGACAAAACTGATTAGCTTACCGAATAGTAATTTATGTCAAGGTGTTCAGACCGACACTTTTTTTTTTGGAGGGGGGGTGTTTGGAGGGTGGTGGGGTGGACGGACAAGCCCATCTAGATAAAACTACAACTGTTATCTTAGGTAAATCTATAGAGTAACACTAATCAAAGTTTACTATCATCCACAATTCCCAACTTTGTACAAGGTGTTGTGATGTTAAACACATTTTTTCTCGTCATTAGTATTAGAGTTCTAACTTCTTTAGCGTTTGAGACTAGCGATGCTCCGTTCCTAATCTTGATATTTGGAGTTTTCTCTTGAACGGGAGATTTTGTTGTAATGTAATAAGGAGAATATTTTGCGAAGCGTGTTTTTCTCTTGTATGGATTCGCCGCGTCTGATTTTGATCATGGCAGCATTTTCCTTTGAGCTTCAATCATGATCAATTTGATGTATTTTAGAAGGATCAATATTTTTCTTTATTACTAGTAATAAATTCACGCGTTGTGAGAGTTTAATGATATTTATTAACAAATTTATTTTTATTTTATTTTTTTAAAAGAAAAAACAAGAAAAACATTCTAATATTGAGTATTAATTTTTTTAGGAATTTTTAAACAGTTTTAAAGACATTGTAAAATTGAGAGTTTTTAAGTAAATTTGAGAGATTTTCTAAATCTTTTATCTTTCTTAAAAATAAAAATTTTGAGAATAGTTTTTTGTTCTATTTTTATTATTTTCTTTTATTATAAAATTTTATAATTATAAATATTAAATTAGAGTCAAAGTACTATTATGTAAATCAATAACATCTTTATTTGATTATAATTAAATTTATATTATTTGATTTATAAAATCTTGATCCTAATTGTAATAGATTTTTGATAATTATAAGATATTTTAAGATTTATATTTGTAAATTTACAAAAAATCATCACATGATAATAAGAAAAAAGCTGAGATTTTTTCTCAATTTCAGTTTTATATACTTACAACAATATAGACAGATATAGACATATAGATACAGATTTATAGTAAAATACATATATTTAGAATTGTTATTATTAATTATGTTTATGCATTAAAAGACTCTAAATTGTTTAGCGTTAATATAAATTCTTTAGTTGAATAAAACCAAAAGTCTATAGTTAAGTAGAAGTTAAATGGCGTGGTCTTACTTTTGTATGTTATTTGTAATTGCATTAAGATTTATTCTTCTCTACCATATGAAAACTTGATGTTTATGTTCTGCTGTAATATTCTTATTAATATTTGCTAACAGCGATAACATAACAGCTATTAATTACTAATAAAACTATGTAATCAATATTAGGAATGTTCGCGGGTCGAATTGATTGGCTTTGGAAATATATTCGCATACAATCCGTTGATGACGAATTAGATGATTCTCCATTTACACCCAATCCGCTATCTTATTCAATCTATTCAAACCAATCTGTCAATGACAAATTGAATTTAATAAGTTTTGATGGATTGCATGTAATAAAAGAGTTTTTTTCATAACAAATAAGACAAAATGACACTATTGTCTTTTTTTTTTCTCCGAGTGTTAAAGAGTCAAAATCTTTGTGTTTGGTACTATGAGTTGTAGTTGGTAATCTTTCAGTTCATGGCGTTTTGCAAAGTTACCGGGGGTTTTGACGATGAAAAGGATTGGGTCCAGAATTGAGGACACTGTTGTCTATTTCCAGTAAAATGTTTGCCAATCGCCAGGCATCCCCAGGTGGGTA
The DNA here is from genome assembly GCA_037832335.1 of Carallia pectinifolia. Classification (NCBI taxonomy): domain Eukaryota; kingdom Viridiplantae; phylum Streptophyta; class Magnoliopsida; order Malpighiales; family Rhizophoraceae; genus Carallia; species Carallia pectinifolia. Next base: position 13,391,728 of record CM075449.1, read on the forward strand.
TCTAACTATCTATCATTAATGGTTTGTTCGCGTCCAATGGATTAGATATTCGTTTCACTCGGGCCGTAACTGAACAAAGACACCTGTAGCCTTTAGGATATTATTACAATTTGGAAGGCCCTTTTAGTCTGTTTTTCTTATTTTGTTTCATCCTGATTTGAATTTATTTTCCTTGTGCTTCAAGAGTTTGGATATATATGTAACTGAGCGTATTGGGTTAGACAGGGATAGATCCAAAAAAAAATTTTCAGTGGGGTAAATTATATATGTGTAAATAGAATAATAAAATTTATATACATGATGAAAAATTAAAGAATTATATAATTATTTTAAATAATAAACATTATAATTATATATGTGAGTTTTAATTTTTTAAATTTATTTTTTATAATCAAATATATTTTTATATAAATAATTATTTATTCAATCATTTATCTCTAATGTGATTACACAATATATTATTCATAATATTTATCATAAAAATATATATTTTTATTGTAACTGTTGTAATCGATAAAATTAAAATTAATTTTACAAATAAATATATGTGTAAATCTAAAATGTGTTTTTAAATATATTATTAATGTCCATTTATGATAATTAGTTTTATTATAGGATAAAATATTTCTAAAACTAGATATAAAAATTAAAAAATTTATTTAAATGATTTTGAAAATAAAAAAAAATAAATTAATAAAATTATTTTCTTTATTAATTTTTTTCGTTAACATTGCAATTGGGAAGGTGAAAAAAAAATTCATTTAGAAGTCTTAATGATAAAAAAGAATTCAGAGCAATTGAACCTTTAAGAGAAATAAAAAATTTAAAATAAAAAAAAAAAGAAAAGCATCAATCCAACTTATAATGGAAGCCAACATCAGTCAAAGCGAAAAAAAAAAAAAAAGTGATTTTAGGAAGTCGGGAAAAAAAATAAAGCATTGAAATCATGAGTCAAGGCTCGAGCCACGGGCAAATGAAGGAGGACAACGCGTGCTTGTCACTGAACTATATTATACTATTTGTTGTATTTTTTTTATTAATTTATAATAATTCAAACAAAGTCAGGTGGACAATTACCCCGAAATCCTTCATTGGATCAATCTTGAGGTTAGATAAAAGTATATTTTAGAACTCTTAATTTACATTTAATTTATTCTTAATAGATTTTAAAATTTTAAAACTGTAAGTAATCCAAAAAGTTATAAATTTGGTGGATGTAAATTAGTGTGCTTCGGTTTTTGACAAATTAGTCGGTATATGATAATTGGGTCTGATCAAAAAATATATGATAATTGGGGCGTCAAAATAATGGCACTAAAATAATTTTTTTTGGTCCACAGAGTCAAAATAATTTTTTCAGACTTCTTTTACTTTAAACAATTATTGTATGAGCGCAATTATATAAATATATACTCTATAGTATATAAAAAGTACATAATTAATTTAATAATTTATTTAATTTTTAAAAATTTAATAAATCTTTTATAATTTAATAATATAAATTTCACACGCTAACTTTGTTTTCATCTTTGCGGGAATAAGTAGGTTTTTTCTCATGGCATTGTACACACGCAAAAGATAAATTTTAGTCACCATGGGATGTTCACAAACGCGCGCATAGATATATACGTCATCATCTAAACGCGGACACTTTTGTCCTCTTTTTTTTTGGATAAAAAAACAATGCATGATATGATTACTTTCACCGATTTTCAAAAAGAGGACTTGCCTTTCTTGTCTGAATTTTAAATTTCAAGAGAATCCAACCAATTTACATTAGATGCCTTTGATTTAAAATTTATAAAAATAAAAAAATTATTTTTATTATATAATTTATGACGAAATTAATTTTTAAATAGATAAAAACATATATTACATGCCTCTTAATCTTAAAAAAAACCATAACTGCTGGTTTAATAAATATGAGTTCGTTTTCATTCAAGTCACAACGTTCACATTATTTGCGGTGCATCGTGAACCAGAAAGAGTGTTACATCATTATATTTATGGTTAATTAATCTAATGATTTGGTTATCCCATGATGGGATAAAATTTTCAAAAGTACTTAAATTTTGAAAATTTGGTAATTGAGTCATAAACGTTTTTTAGTTTTTAAATTTTAATTTTATTATATATGAGTCTTTTTTAGACAGGCTTTAATCGAATCGGTAAAAATATAGTTTGACCTAATCAAAGTTGTATAAATAATATCTAAATATATTCTAAAAATATAGAAGTACGTTTCATATGTGTTGTATTGAATTCTCTTCTTTCCCCCACGTATAAAAGGCAAAAACAATAAATTTTTTTGTCGAGAATTTATGGTTTGTCTTTTAGATGTGGAAGAAAATAACAAAATTTAGCAAAACATGCATGTAAACATATTTTTATATTTTTGAAATATATTTTAATGTTTGTTTTATACTATTGTAATTAGTCAAACTACATATCTACTGATTTGACCAATTCTTATGAAAAAAAAAAAGACTTATATGTAATAAAAATTAAATCTAATTTGAAAAATCAAAAAGATTTAGAATTAATTGTAAAATTTTTTAAAAATTTAAGACTTCTCAATTACTAGATGCATGCATTTTCTACAGTGACTGCGATAAAACTTTGCATTTACGTCTGACATACAATTAATCTTCTTATTCTCGAAAAGAAATATCCAATTATTATTTAATTAAAATTGTGAAACCATGTATATTTATTACATACCACTCAGCCAAAAGACAGAAGATTAGAAATTGATTTTTGAAAATTCATAGAAACAAGCATCACTCCGCGTGCAAATAAAAACCGAAACTTCTACACAACAACTAAGCTAGAACGGCCAATATAATAAGTCATGTTTACATGTTGGGTTCACAACCATTTTCCTCCCCTGATATGAGGACATGGCTAACACGGTAGACCATCTTGAGAGGACAACAGAACTCCACACGCAGCTTCTGTCTTAGATATATATATATATATATTATTTATATTTCTATTCATAGATTCAATAATTTATATTTATTGCAAATAAATGTATGAACACAAAATCTTATATAGATGCAAAACAATTTTATTTTACATAGAATGTATATTATATATTTTTTGATACTAAACCCCAATATCTAGAAATCACATTGAGTCCTGACTAATCCAGTTCAACCTTTTATCGGACTCTCTGCAGACGAGAAGCTCTCCTTATGCCATTTTTTTATCCACAAGACTTAAACCCAAGACCTTATTTAAAGAGAATTGAACTTCTTCCACTCGGACCTTTGGTCGTTAGTATAAAATGTATATTATTCTACACTAATAATATTTTAGACAATATAAAAGAGATTTACATTAATATTTATTACTTTACTATAAATATCTTTTATGTGGTATAAAATATTATTAATATAGTATAAAATATTTTACTTGTGGTATAAAATTATTTTGCATTCATTTACATACATAATATTTGCGTCTATAAAGGATTTCCTAATTTTATGTGATATCAATAATTATTTCTACTAGCTCGCCTGATTTGCACGTCAATTAAGTAACTGTTTTCTTCACAAAATTTTACATGCTTATTATATATGCAAGCTATTGACGTTACTCACTTTGCTTTTGCCCTAATAGCGTGTTCTGCTACCTAATGTGCTTGACTTTGCAAGGGAGCAGGTAATATGTTATATACAAATAAGCCTTTTTTTTTGGTGAAATATACTTATAAATTGTTTAGGCGTAACACTTAATATTTTTGTTTTACCATGCAACAATAGATTCTGCGAATGCTGCTTAACATAAACAACTATAAGTGTAAAGATGATTATATTTTTATGATTTGTTTGTGAAATTCATTAATACCAATGTTATTATCCTTTTAAAATTTCAGTGTGCAATTGGGCCAAAAGCAAGAGAAGAGTGCGTTTATGAGCATTGGAGAGCCTAACTTGCCCAAAAGAGAGCTACATAGAAGCAAGAAAAAAGTTTCCTTTGAGGGCTCAAAAGTTTGGGCTTTGATAAGTAAACTAACCCTAAATATATTTACTATTATTTTAAATATACTTAGTATTATCATAAAACTTGATTAAAAAAATCAATTTTCTTTCTGTTAATACCCCAGCTCTTCTTTCTGGCTGATTTCTATGCTCACATAACATTTTTCCAAAAGTTTATGGCCATAACACACAATGTGTTAGCTTGGGCTCCACGCCTCTTTGCTTCTATTACTCAAAAACTTGGAACTTGATGAGTGAATTTTAATTTTGCCCACCAGGGATGAGAATGCTACTTATAGAGGTGCCCAAAATAGTGTTGCATTGGATTCGGATTGAGTTTGAGTCGGTTTGTTTGAGTTTGTGTCATTTTGAGTCAAATTACTCTTAGGCCAAAGTACCTTGGCTTGCTTAGGTTCAGGTCCAGCAACGAGTATGGCAATTTTTTTTTTTTTTTGAGTCGTATAGATTCAGCAAGTTATTATTTAAAAATTAGTTTTTTTATTTTTCACTATTTAATTTTATTGTATATTAGAGTATTCACAAATATTACTTTTTTATAGGCAAAACTATAGTGCAGAAATTTAAAATTTCTACATTCATACCTACTAAATCATAACTATTAAATTTAAAATGTGCTTTATTAACCTTTGGATTAAAATTTCTTGTTTAACCTGTTACCTGCTATACCAATAATTAAAATAACTAAAAAAAAAATTCCTTCCTCTATTTAGCTAATTCTATTCAAGAGGAACTCATTTATATGGACTCTCAGCTCTCTCTCTCCTCTCCCGAATCTCTTTATCTGCTGTCCTATTTGTATATCTATCTGTCTCTCTTTCCACCTTTTTTTCTCCCTCCACCTCTCTCTCTCTCTCTCTCTCTCGCTCTCTCTGCAGCTAGTCGAGCAAAGTGCGAGAAGTGATTCAACTAGAAGTTCAATGACAAAATAAAAAAACTTGGACTCTTTCGGCGCGAATTGGAGTTGGCGTAGCTTCTTTTCTCATTCTTGCAACCTGCAATTACAATTACTCATGTTTTCTATTTTTGCAAAAATAAAAGATGTGAGACAAATGATAAGGAAAAGGCAAAAACACCTCCTCATGGTGGCGACTATTATTCCTGGAAGGTATATGTTATTTACATGCTTCCAGTTCGCATATTTTCAGTTCAAAAAACTTGAAAAAGTATTCCCTATGTTGCAAGAGTTGCGCGGCTTGTATCTGGCATTGATACAGAACGTGGCATTGGTATAATTATGGAGAAAACTTTCTTTTTTTTTTTTTTTTTGTTTTTTTAACTTGGAGAGAAACCGAGTTGATTTTCATTATATCGACTCAATTACAAGGAGACCAATATTCTTAAGCCCCAAAACATTGAAACATTGAATGTATTTAGTTGGGATCGTTCATTCATGTAGGACTGTTAAAATTCTACATCGCTTTCTCAGTTTAGTTATTGAAAAAAGTAACACCCTAATTCAAAAACATGAGACCTCATTCTGACAATTTCAAATTGAAACTTGACCTTGAAGAACAATAGTTATGGATTTGAAAGAGCAATTCCAGACAAGCGTGCTATAAAAATGTACAACCATAGCTTAAAAAGATAAAACTTAAAAGAAGAGAGACAATTGTACAAAAAAGTGAAACTCTGCTTCGACATTTTTAAATTGAAACCCAAACTTGCGAAAAAATAGTCTAAGGCTTTATATAGTAATTCTAGACATATGGGCTCGAAAAAATGTGACGAGAGCTGAAAAAAAAAGATCAAATTTAAAAGAGTTGAGACCTTCATACAAAAAAGTGAGACTCCAATTAAAAAAAGTGAAATCCTACTCCGACATTTGCAAATTGAAACCTGAGCTTGGGAAACAATAGTCCAAAGATTCAAAGAGCAATTCTAGACATGCGGTCTTCAAAAAGTGCGATTCCAGCTAAAAAAGATCAAACTTAAAAGAAGTGAGATCTCATATAAAAAAGTGAGATCTAAATTCAAAAAAGTAAGACCTTGCTTCGACACTTCCAAATTGAAACCCAATATTGGAGAACAAAAGTATAGGACTTTAAAGAGCAATTCTAGACACATGGGCTTTTAAAAATGTTGCTAGAACTCAAAAAAAAAATCAAATTTAAAGAAAAAAAGTGAGATCCTCGTACAAAAAAATGAGACTCCTATTCAAAAAAATGAGACCCCGCTTCGACACTACCAAGTTGAAACCTGAACTTCAAGAACAATAGTCTAGGGCTTTAAAGAGCAATTCTAAACATAGGCATGTTTCAAAAAGTACGACTAGAACTAAAAAAGATCAAATTTAAAAGAAGTGAGAACCCAATATAGAAAAGTGAGACCTTAGTTCAAAAAAGTGAGACCCCGCTTCGATACTTCCAAATTGAAATTCGAGCTTAGGGAACAATAGTCCATGATCTTAAAAAACAATTCTAGATATGCATGCTTGAAAAAGTACGACAAGAGCTTAAAAAAGTGCAAATTTAAAAGAGGTACAACTCTGATACAAAAAAAAGTGAGACTCAAGTTCCAAAAAAGTGAGACCCAAGTTCAAAAGAGTAAAACCCTGGTTCAACACTTTCAAATTGAATCTCGAGCTTGGGGAACAAAAGTCTAGGGCTTTAAAGAGCAATTCTAGACACATGCGCTTGAAAAAATGTTGATAGAGCTAAAAAAAATCAAATTTAAAAAAAAGTGAGACCCCCATATAAAAAAGTGATACCTCGCTCCGACACATCTAAATTGAAACCTGAACTTGGAGAAGAATTGTTCGAGGCTTTAAAGAGCAATTCTAAACATAGTCAGACTTGAAAAAGTGCGACTAGAGCTAAAAAAGATCAAATTTAAAAGAAGTAAGACTCCAATATAGAAAAGTGAGATCTCGCTTCAACACTTCCAAATTGAAATCTAAGCTCGAGGAACAATAGTCCAAGTCTTCAAAAAACAATTTTAGATTCACAGGCTTGTAAAAGTGCAACTACAACTATAAAAGATCAAACTTAAAAGAAGTGAAGCCCTCATACCAAAAAGTGAGATCCTAGTTCAAAAAAGTGGAACTCCACTTTGATACTTCCAAAGTAAATCCCAAGCTTAGAGAACAATAGTCTAGGGCTTTGAAAAACAATTCTAAATACACAAGCTTGAAAAAGTCTGACAAGAGCTAAAAAAAGATCAAATTTAAAAGAGGTGAGACTTTCACACAAAAAGTGAAACCCTAATTCAAAAAAGTGATACCCTGCTTCAAGACTTCCAAATTGTAACCAGGGCTTGGGGAACAAAAGCATAAGGCTTTAAAGAGCAATTCTAAAAATGTGGGCTTGATAAAATGTTACTAAAGCTAAAAAAAGAATCAAATTTAAAAGAGGTAAAACCCCAACTTAGAAAAGTGAGACCCCACTCCGATAAATCCAAATTGATATTTAAGTTTGGGGAACGATAGTCTAGGTCTTTAAAAAGCAATTCTCAACACGTGAGTTTGAAAAAGGGTAACTAGAGCTAAAAAAAATAATAATAAAACTTAAAAGAGGAGAGACCCTGTACAAAAAAAGTGAGACCCTAGTTCAAATAACTGAGACCCCGTTCCAACACTTCCATATTGAAACCCAAGCTTAGGGAACAATATTTATAGGCTTTAAAGAGCGATTCCTGGCACACGAGTTTTAAAAAGAGTAACTAGAGCTAAAAAAAATCAAACATAAAAGTAGAGAGAGCTCTTACAAAAAAAATGAGACCCCACTTTGGCACTTCCAAATTGAAACACGACTTTTGGGAACAATTGTTCTAAGCATTAAAGAGCGATTCTCGATACGCTGGTTTTGAAAAGTGTGACTGAAGCTAAAATAAATCAAACTTAAAAAAAGTGAGACTCCCATATAAAGAATTGAGGCTCCAATCAAAAAATGTGAGACCTCACTTTGATAATTTCATATCAAAACCTGTGTTTGTTAAATTATGAGTTTGAAAGAGCAATTCTATACACATGAACTTTAAAATATGAGACCAAATTTTAAAACAATCAAATTGAAAAGAAGTGAAACCCACACAAAAAAAAAAAAAAATGGAGAACTTGTATTTAAAAGCACAACATTCAAACGAAAAATTGAAGGAGGTTTCATTCAACATGTAAATTTGCCCCATCCATTTGCACGAAATTGACTTGGATAGATAAAAGTTGGTTCAGTTAGCAAGGAGGCACATGCATTCTATTCACCAAAGAGCTGCTTCTGGTGGTCCTAAAATCATTAGCAAATGACTAAAGGAGACTAGTGGTATAAAAATACTGAGCAGTGCACAAACCAAAATAATTATCCCACGGCAAAAAGTACGAGCATGGGTCTCCAAGGACAAGGTATGTTGCAAAATAAAGCAGAACTAGCAACATCAAATATTGAAATGACAACAAATTTAGAGACACAACCAACATTAAGGTTGGTGATAAAAATAATGATCGAACAAATTGTTGCATGGTCCACGAAACGAGAATTTTCTTTGTCTATTTGTGCCCGCAATTTATACCAAGTTGAGGTAAAAAGAAAAAAAAATGTTATTCTAATTAACACACGCAACTTAATTCTACAAGGGGAGTACAAGTTTCTGGGAGTGCAATGTTGTTTCTCCAGTTATATGTACAACTTTAATCTAAAAAATCAAAAACCATATGCATATGTGTTAGTATGAACATCAATTAGGATCTAGGGACTTCACGTAAAAGTACATTAATTAATCATATGCACAAATTCCATATGAGCTTTGAGGAAAATGAGAAACAACAATTATTGTCGGCATTCCCTTGAAGTTCGAAAGGCCTTCAACTAATTATCCATGTGTTTGCCTTCTGCAATTGTTGCATTTCTTTCCATCATGTTCCAGAGTAATGCCTCACGACCTACTAATAACTAAAACTCCATGGATTACATTCATCATGGGCAGGTGGTAAATTGAACATTGTGTGCATACGCGGTGAGAGCAACTATGCAGTAAGCGGTAAAATCCACTGGCCAAGCTCTCTTGTTCATTTGGTCAAACGATTTGTAGACAACATGAATTGTTTTCGCAATAAAAGCTTAAAAAGGGTAAATTATGCATATTTAATAAGGGAGCATAAGAAAATTGAACAAACATGGCAGTTTTCCCCCTTTTTTCCCTTTTTTTTTAATGACAAAATATATCAGTTGAACAAATGAAAGTTGTAGCTGCTTGTTCTACTCCATTTATTGCTCGTTGCCCCACAACATTTTCAAGAAGAGAAAGGAAAATGGAGCAGATACTACTAGACGTTAAAATTGAAACTAGCATTTTATCTGTGTGCCCACCAAAGACAAACAAACGATGAGAGCAAGCGGCGAAAGGGGAGAGCTATTTGAGAGGGAAAGGAGCATGGGGAAAAATAATTAAATTGTATTTAGTTATATATTCTAAGAAATCATCTTCGTTATCAACTGATCACTTGATACTGTAATTTACAATTACATGTATCTATCTTCTGACCATTCTGCACTAGTATAGAGTTTTGTAATTCTGTACCGTAGAAAAAGCCCTTTTTATTATTTGCATATTAATTTGTATCAGATGGTTAAAAAAAAATTTATTATTTTTATATTAAAATTTTAATTCTATCACTTACAGCATGTTGGGAGTATTAATTAAATAGAAGAAAGAAAATTGCAATGATAATAAAAGATTCCACTCTTTAGAGAAGTTGAAGAAAGAAAAGACAGCGAATATCTAGAAAAAATTTTATGCAATTGTAGTACATGGATTTTCATTCCAAAATAGGGAGAAAGTTAGAGAAAAGGTGAAAAAGTATAGTAATTTTACCAAAGTGCCCTCATCACATCTGCCAAAATCAAATAAGCCAATAAGCTGCAACTCTCTTATTCACTGCGACACTTTTGTCCAAATGCCTGAGAAGTGGGTTTGATCTGTCTCTTCAAATTTGTTACCTAGGCTCTCTTCGATGAAAATTTGGGAATAAAGCCTCTTCATCGCTCTCTACCTTCTCTCTCTCTCTCTCTCTCTATGTAAGATATCATATTTGAGGATGAGCTTTTGATCTCTTTTCATTCTCGCTCTCTCTCTATTCTTCAACTCATTAAGATTTTAGATTTGAAGATAAAGGCACTTTGATCTCTCTCCATCCTCTCTCTCTCTCTCTCTCACACATTCTTCAACACAAAATGGAGATTTTAGATTTGTGGAGAAGCCATTGTGATCAGTCTCTTTCATCTTAAAGGTAAATCTCTTTAAGCAATGGGCATTTTAAGTGAACAGTATTAAAAATAGGTTAAAAATTATTTAAAATAGGCTAAAGATTTTTAAAGGGTGTTTTAGTGAATGTAAAGATTTATTTCATAGTCTGAATAGGTTTGCATGGAACTCAGTTACGAAGATGTTTGAAGCTACAAGTAAAGTATGACAGCAACTAATGTAGGTGACCACATATCTCGAGCATCAAGATATTGATGACAATAATGTTGTTTATTTATACGTTTCGTTTTAATAAAATGTGAAATAAACCTAAAGCGTAGAAATGGATGCGACCCCCAACTCTAACTTTGATAAACTTTATGAGCTATATAAAGAAGATAGAGCAACTAGTGATCACGCATTTAGTTCAAGAGAGAAGGTGCAACAACGGCAAAATGAGGGGACTTCTGCATTTTCTGACTTGAATTCTTCAACTGACCTAGTGATGATTTCTACTACTGATTTTCTTACTAATAACATGGCAAATTCTAGTGGGAACTAGAATGTCTTTAGTTTAGGCCAGACCCCATTTGCCAACTCTCTGGTTCATCTTCTAAGGGAACGAAATGTAAGGCGACACTAATGGAAATGCTACAAATTTGGTATGAAAATCTTGGCATGGGGATCGATAATATTTGAAGAGTATTGTAATAAAATTGCTGGTAATATCTCAAAAGTCCTAGAAAGAATTAATGAAACAGTTGAGAAGGGAATTTGCATTTTGGAGAGTGGTCAGCCTTATATTTATCCGAAAAGACAAATCACCAATTGAAGCTCATTGGTGTGCACCCTTGCAATTTACTCCCTACAAATGGATTCTTATCAAGGAATCAATCAGCAACAAGGCAATTTTTTGGGGTTCTTGAGGAGAATCGATTGGAAGTTTTAATGGATCTTATGAATGATTACTAGTATATGACTTCTTATGCATGTGAAGACCTTTTGGTAATCAGATTTTCTTCTTTTTTTTTTCTTAATCCTTTGCTAACAAACTTAGGGGATCGTTGCTTTGTTTCTTGCAGACAGTTGGAACATGTTATCAACAATGGAGTGACTTGTGATGACCATCTTAACTCTAACCAAAGAATTGTCTAATCTAACTTATTAGAGGTAGGCAATAAATATGCATTTTTATGTAGTTCTCTATATACACATCATTATATTAATCTATTGTGTATGTGTTAGCAAAACCAATGTATCCGTCGGGGAATTTTTGAAATATTACTGAGTTGTTTTCCCTAATTAATTTGATAGTTATTGAAAGGTGTCTATTGGTAAAAAGATACATTAAAGAGTTGTGTTCATTTAGCCCAAAAGACATCTTTCTTGGCCACAAATATACTAAATTAATCTCCCTATAAATATGTTTGGGGCCATATACATCGATAGAAAAAAGAGAGAAAAAATCCACACTTTTATATTGATTTTAGTAATATAAGCTGTGATCAAGTTTTGCTTCATTTTATCCTATGAGAAAATTTGCTATAATTTATTTGCATTGTTATTAGGGCAAATTTTGTCTTAAGCAAAAATGGCTCGATTACACGACTTAAAGCAATTTTTTCATTTCTATTCTTACCCTCTTTCTGATGCTAATAATCTTAAGGCAAAAATTCTAATTCGTGATTAGAATGTTGAAAGAATTGACTTCCAACTTTGTGAGTTAAGTAAGTTTCTACTTAATTAAAGTATGTTCTCTTTCTTATTTTATGATAATATTAAATTAAAATTCATCATATGAAAACATGATATCTAATTGTTATTGAATGGTTGAACAATTATCACTGTTGCACATAACCTCTATACAAGCCAAAAACAAATTATCATGTTGTGAATACTACAAACTAAAAAAATCTTTAAGGAATTATAATTTACCTGTGATGTTTTGTGCATTAAATATTATGTTTTTTTATCCTTTAAATCAAAGAATTAACGACACTTTATCAAATTATTAAATTTCTTAAGGAAGCAAGCAATTTCTTTAAATTAAACAAAAGGCTCTGAAATGTGTTAAAATAAAGAATGATTAATAAGTGCATGAAGCTTTTATAATATGCACAAAAATTTATGAAGTGAAGAGGCATATTTAGCGAGATTAGATATGAAAAGAAGTCCAAAGGCTCTGACCACATGAAATTACAAGAGAGTTATTGTGCATAGAATTACATACAGCAATAATTACAGAAACTTAACCCCTTGTTTGGGAAAAAATATAGGGAGAAAAGAATAGTAGAAGAATGAAAATGAGAAGAATGAATATTAGGAGAGAGAGATGTATACAATACTTCATGTGTTTGGGAGACTATAAAGTGAGAAAATAAAATTAAAAATATTGTGTTTGAAAATGAATGAAAAGTGAGAAAAGAAAATAATAAATGTAATAATACCTATTTTACCCCTAAAAGATAAAATTAAAAATAAAAATAAGGGTAAAAAGGTAACTTAATTAAAAAAACAAACAAAGAAAATAAGCGGTTGGCTATTTTCCCTGCAATTCCACCCAAAATTATAGGGAATACTTTTTTGAAAGTCCAAAGAAAAAAACTTTGGGCCCTACTATTTTTTTTTTCTTTTCATATAGTTTCCTAAATAAGAGCCTCTAGCGCATTCTACCCTCATTCTTTCCTTCTATTGGTAATTCCCTCCAAATTTTTGTTTCCAAACACACTATAAAAGAAAAAAAAATCCCTTGGTAATAAGGTCAAATGGAAAAAAAAAAAAATTGATGTTTAAGAAAATAGTTAATTTTTTTACTATTTACTTCTTTCTAATACCTTTGTTTGCATGCTGCAAATTTTATAATTGTTTAAGTGGCCAAGAGAAACTAACGTGCCTAATAACTTGTATGGTAAATCCTACATACATGACTTTTGCCTTAAAAGTAAGGGTAGTTATAAGGTGTTCATATAAATGCTAGAAATATACATAGTTTGTGTATATAAAAGAAGTCTTAGATCTTTGGTTGAGCCATGCTTTATTGTCCAATGTGGAATTCATGAATTCCTTAAAACCAAAGAGGCTCTTGTATTTGGTCAAAGCATGACAACTTAAGGAATTGAAACTTCCTATGTATTGACAAAAGGTACAGAAAAAAAAAAAAAAACACCTAATTATTTGTGATATTAGTGTCAAAAGTTGTGTTCTTTGACTTGAAATACATGCAAAGATATGTTAATCAGAATATGTTTAGAATATGTTAATCAGAATAGATGGTTTTTAAAAATTATTCGCGTATCTAGATCTCAGTTAGAAAGATAAAGCTTATACTGATTATAAGGCTCATTGCTAGTCAATAAGCAAGCACAGACCATGCAAAGATATGTGGTAAAGCATATGTGGCCAAGTTGTTCAAAATCTATGGAACGTGAGTAAAATTAAAATTACTTGTGCACAACAAGTAGAAGAAGATGCATGGATAAAATGATATCTTTGTTGTTTGACCTATTTAAATTTCTCAATCTAATATAACCAAGCAAAACAATGATAAAATAATACTTAATACCATAAATAATAGTCTCAATCTAGTATCATTACATAAATAGTAGAGTCTAAAACTTTAATACAACTAGTCTAACATAGAGCTACTACAACTAGGATTACTAAAATTAGTCTAACGTAGAGCTAGTTGACTATGCCAGACATATTTGCATTATCACATAGACCCGCCCTAATGTTTTGCAATAAATTTTTGACATTTCTTGTGAAGTCGAGCATTCTTACTAAGAAAAGCTCTTCCCTTAGCTTCGTTATTAGCCAAATACGCATAGACAACCTCAAGAATGTAGCCATCAAAGACCACAATAGAAAGTTCTTCAAATAAGTGATCATAATCAAATTGAAGACTTTCAATAACACTAGCCATTTTGTCAATTCTATCACCAAAATAAATATAGCCCTCTTCACCATCATCCATACGTTTGCGCTTATTCTTGGACTTATTACTTTGGGTTGAAGGAGCAGTGATTGAATTGCCTTGAGTCTTCTCTGCTTCAACATCCATCACATCATTTTCACATAGATTTGAGTCTACAATCGTATTACCATCCAAGTTAATATCAGCAAAAGATTTTACAAAGCCTCCAATCATCATATCTTTTCCGACAACAATTACCATCTCATCGTACATTTCAATTTTTTTTATTCAGATATTTTTCATGAGTCAAATTTTCCTGTAAACATAATCAATTGTCAGTTCAAAATCAAATAAATAAATTAATATATGTAACAATTTAACAACACTATAATCCAAAATATCTTCTAATCAACAAAACAAAAAAATGTTTCTTTTTTTTTTCTTCTACTAATGGCAATTATTAAAATAAACCTAGTTAGTTAATTTATATGTAGAACATATATCTTACCAAGATCTCAGCATCATAAACTTCTTAGTCCACTAGAATCATTTTCAAGTTGTCGTCTCATTCAAAGCCACTCTTCGATTTTAGAGTAGAAATAAGTGTCCACTCTCTTCGGATTGTTCTGAGGTGATTTTTAATGTTGTCAGAGTTACAATCAACTTTAAATTTTTCATTGATCAGTGCAGCAACTCAAACTAAAGGCTCAGCCTTAAATGTAAAAGAAGGTTTGTTACCTTTCATTGCTTCTTTTGCCAACATCTCCAACATAAATCTACTCATGACTAGTTTCCACTTAAAGTACTTGCCTTTTATCTTGTCATCTGTTGTTTTTGGCATTTTTACATATAGTGCTCCAAGAAAATTAAAAATAAAAAGCAAATTAAATATACAAAAATAGAGCATATACACAATGCAAAAAAGTTTAATATTAAAACCATCTATCAAAGGAAACAGATACAATTAGTTATATGACATGAAGTTGCAATGAAACAAAGGTCAAATACATCAAACATGTAATAAATCAAAAGATATTCCTTCCACTTGTAAAGCCTTCCCACATAGAAGATGCTATAATATCTCTTTTTGTAACCCATTCTCTTTTCTCATCTCGCTCTTCCCTTTGCGTCGCTCTAGCTCTTTGACTTTAGGATTGAATTTTTAAAGTAGCTCCTTGCAATAGATGGTCATATAGATCAACTCCCATTATGTTATTGTGACGAATATAACTCGCTAACACTACATCAATTTGGGTTTTGAATGACCAAAGAAGAGTACTATCTATTCCACAAAATCACTTTTTCAATATCCCAAAACCACACCCTATAGTTGTTCACAATGAGGAATGATGAAGATTAAATAATTCTTTTCATTTCTAGGCAATGATCGGTGAATTCCTTCAAGTGGTATCTAACACCACAATATAGGGATAAAATTCCATTTCGTATAGCATAACCAACATCAATAAGATAATATTTACCTACAATAAACATGAGATCTAATGTTATAAAATGTATATGTATCAATTAAACATTAAAGTGATAGTTTCAATTTCTATTGCCTTCAGGAATTTTAAGTCCACTGGATTTTGTTAAGGTATCATTTAAAACACAAGTATCATGAGCTGGTCCTTCCCAACCAGCTAAAATATAAGTGAATTTTAAGTCAAAACTAATAGCAGCCAACACATTTTGTGTTGTTACTCTTTTCTTACCTTAAGACTTTCTTCGTATCTTAGGAAAAACAAAAGAATATGACTCTCATCTAGTGCTCCAATATAATCCTAATTATAGTGAACTAATAGGTCAAATTTTTGTGTTAATATATATATATATAGACACACACACCACGCTCTGCGTGTTACGAGATATGGGGCATTCTTCTGCAAGGGCCTCTCCCTGACTTACGATTTTTGTGCTATTACTACTGCGATGTGAGCAGTTCATAAAAGTGAATGCCAGAAAATTTTTTTCAAGAAAAATAAGTTGTTCTAAAAGGAAATGAGAGTGAATGGGTGAGAGTGTGTAGCGAGGGATATTGAGATAAGTCAAGTTCATCCCCCCTTAGTGACTAGAGTAGCAATAAACTTTTTTTTTCTGGCTTATGGTCGACTTCCGAAAGAGGGTATACCTTTCCTAACTAAGATTCATGCTAATCACGTCCTCTAAAGGGAGGGGAAGGCTATCACAGCACGATGCCAATTCTGCCTCAGATAAGCGTCAGATCTCTTCAGTATATCAATCCAGGCTCAACTCCTCGCTTTACTTTAGCGAACCTACAGGAGGTAGCATGCAACCCCGCTAGAGTTGTCGTATTGAAGCTCTCTAGGTGGTGAACAATTCACAAAATTCCACGAATTCCTTGGTGGATAAGTCCGACGACTCAGCAACAATGTTGGGTTGTTGGTAAGGAGCGTGAGTGGGCAGGGAGCTCAAGTTTGGTGAGTCACTCCTTTGTTTGTAGAGGAAATCTTAGAATATTAGCCGATTTTAGGATCTATCACCATATAGTGATAAATGATATCAGGAAAAAAGCTTTTCATGTTTTGCACGAAAAGCTTTGCCAGTCTCAATTTTGAATACGACAGTGCAATTCTCTAGACTAATAAGCCTAAGATTCTCTACAATGCACTGTAGACCAATTGAAAAGGATCTAACGTAGCTAGCTACCATCTAGCCTCCTAAACTCTTTCGTCTAATGCTGATTGGACACAACAGAACTCTTCCTAACTATAGTGGATAGGAAAGCCCTAGAGATTCTATGGAAAATTGGAGACCTTGAACTAAGTTGTGGCTTATCTCGGGTATTTTTGAAAAACGAGTTGTCCCTTTTAGTAGAAAAAAGCTTCTAAGCAAGCAAAGGGTTCAAAAGACACATAGCCAAAAGCGAATTGAGGAATATTTAGGCTTAGAGGGTGGTCCTAGCTAAGCGGTATCTTTCTAGGTGGAACCAAAAGAAATAAAGGATGGGGGGCAACCATGTATGGTACTTCTCGACCGTGTCTCTGAGGGACAATTGAATGAGCGACTCATAAATGCTATCAAGTTCTCCAGTAGCAATGATAGATAGTTTAGTTCACTTGCTCAATCCTTGACTTACTTGAATTGAATCATAATCGGTGGATGAGAGATTTCTGAGTGCATGAGTTGAGTTAGAAAAGGGGCGGTCTTAAGCCCATGGGAAAGTGCGTATGTGTGTTGACTACCGAGAATTAAATAGGGCCAGATAGCAAGCACTAGCTCCCGGTGCAACTTCATACTATTCCATGTTCTTCCTAAAAGCGTGCTAATCCCTATGTTATGGTAAATATAGCGAATATATATATATAAAGAGTAGATTGTTCAAGTTCTCTAATAACTTGATTGTGTAATTTTAGAATTGCGGCTAAAACAATCCTAAAGTATCCATGAACAGTTTCAACAGATCTACAAAATTCACCACCAACTCTTCGGAACCTCATATTATGGCCAATAGTTAGTAAGAATATAAAGACTTGCTCTCTGATAGACATATTTATAGTTAGACATAAGAAGTCATCATTAGTGAGTATTTCACATAAATACTTAAAGATAACTGGTTTCATTTTAATTTGCTCAAATATAATGTCGCTTGCTTCTATTTAAAATACTCTTAATATAGAATTCTTTCTTCTTGTTTTCATAAATGTGTGGCTCTCTTGTTAACCTATGTTTGTTCTTTCTTTTTCTAAGAAGGCCTAAAGAACAGCTATTACTGCAGCACCAGCTGCCGTAACTGCGGCTCAAATTTTATCATTCATCTATATTAATCAAATAAAAACAATTAAGATTACCAAGAAAAACATGACAACTGAGAGAGATATTACAGTAGCACTACTATAAAGTGTATGAAAGCCTTGAAGGATGCAAAACCAAAACATGCAGAATTTGTGCAAGAGCATAAAATGCACAACCAAGTTCTACAGAAAAATGCAGTGCAGGAATTCTGTAGAAATGCAGTGCAAGGAAAAAGTACAAAAATTGTACTGCAAAAAATAATAAACTAGATTGCAGAAAGTGCAGTATGCTAATTGTAGAAAAATGCAAAACAGTAGTAACCCAAAAAAAAAATGCATAAAAAAAAATAAGCAAAAGCAATCTGTAAATTGGAGCAGAAAAGTTGATTTTGGCCAGTCCTTATCCTAGACCTTTTTCCTTAAGCTAGGACACTTTTTGTATGTGTCACTTGATTTGCAATTAATTTATTGTAATTATTGGAGATATCAAGCATGAAACTATTGAATTTGAACTGATGAGGGACTTGTGACTTGTATTAAATGTTAATGTTCTTTAGCCTATTAATTCTTGGGCAGACGATAAGTGGGTTGACACTTGCATTACTAGTTCTTGTAGTGGTATTTCACTAGCATGCATATAAAGGAAGTTCTTCCCTCTGTGAGTCTTTTTTATTGTCCTAGATGTTATAGATTATGTTTCAGACACAATTGTGTCTCATTGTTTTCAACTAGGTCTAGGAAGTTGAATTCTTTTGAAGTCTTGCAGAGTGAACTAAAAACATTTATAAGTCATATTACAAACATTCAATGACAGTAGATTTTGCTTTTCATAAAAGCGTGGAATATATGTTAGTGGTTTGCTGGAAGAAATCGTTTCCTTTTCTCAACAAGTCCTTGATCTGATGCAATTTGGAGTGTAATTTTCTTGTGCTTCCTTTTTTATTATTTTGTCTAATTGGCTATCTTTTTCATTTTTTTTCTACTATGAGATGTTAAAAATTCACAATTGCAAGTGGGTCTTGAAGAACCCTTTTTTTTTTTTTAAGGAGGATGCAAAAATGATCAAAAAAAATTACCCAAAGAAGATAAACAAAAAATTTACAAGATTCCACTCTCTTTTGATGCAACACAAGCTGGCCTACAATAGATAATTCTAAAGAAAGACTCTCTCATAAAATTAGCAATGACTACAATACTACAAGAAAGAAAAGAGAAAAGTTTTAAAATTTTTTTTTAACCAAAGATAGAAAAACTCATAAAACAATAGTAGAGATGTGTAAATCAAACAAAAAGCAAAGAAAGAGATGAGAAGAAGTCTTTTAATGTTGATGAGGATAATAATTTCCTTTGACAATTAATCTAATTTGGGTCCCAAATACGGGACAATGGGACTTTGGTTTTCCAATAGATGATTGTCCCTACAAACAAACACACCTTTCCTGAAAAGAAGGCTTTTTTATCGTTGACGAGGATAATAATTTCCTTTGACCATTAATCCAATTTGGGTCTCAAACACTAGACAATGTGACTTTAGATTTCCAAGAGATGATTGTCCCTACAAACAAATACACTCTTATTATCCTTTCCTAATTTTATCAGGAATAAAGTTGAATTTTATTTCTCAAACTTTGCATGATTGTTCAATTTTTTTCTTCCATTTTATGTGTAATCAAGTATCACTGCATCTAAAATTAGATCTCAACTCAATTCATGCCTTTAGCATAATTTTTTACAATGGTAGTTTTAGTTTATATTTTTCTACCAGCATTTTATAAAATCAACCACAACATATGTGAAAATTTTATCAAATACTCCAGCACTCTACTAATTCAAACTAGACAACAACAATATATGCAAATCACAAAAACCAATACCCCCTTAATAAACCAAAAAAGTTACATAAATGTGGTTAATGTTATGCATCTTAAAGGTAGAATTAAATTATACATAATTGTCATTATATATTTTGGACAAGTTACCTATCACTCAAAACCACAGCAGATCCATACAGCACCTACCATCACCCACTGTCACACAAGACTCACTATATATATTTACAAGTTTAATGAAAAAATTGCATACATGTACAAAATATGCATAAGGAAGAATAAAATGTGCATAAGGATATTAAAAAAAAAAAAGTACAAGAATGGGGTTACTCACGTTATTGCACTTTTCATCTACCGTCATGCACATTTTGTTTTACTTTTTTTACCAGAAAAAAAAAATCTATCGTGAATATGATGATCATCGGATTTGTGGATTGAGACTAGACTAACTTTCGTTTGTTTGAGTCTTGTTCAATCAATCTCAAAGAATAAACCCACCATTTAAGTACTGTTGGGTCCAATGTGTCTTTATTACGTTCAATTACAGTGTTAACGAGTTTTGAACTGATAACTGTGCTCCAGCATAATCCCAAGTATTTGGGGCAGGTGAATTTTCCAACGCCGAGACTCGAACTTGAGTTGTGGCGAGAAAAGAAAGATTGAGTAATTACCAGACTGTCACCTCAAATACTATTTTGTTCTATTTATTTGTACATTTTGTTAGACTTCATGCAACTCTTGTATTTTTGCCAAAAAAAATTTGAATAAAAAATATTTTTTTTTGTCTCATGTGTACCCTATATAATCCGCATGTATTTTTAATTTTTTGACTCAAGATGATAATTAATGATAAGACTTATAAATGTATATTTAACAATTATAAAATATAATGTGAATTTATGTCTAAAATGCACAAAAAGTAAAATGAAACTCTTAAAGAAATTATTCTAATCTTAGGGTGCTGAAAATAATTTGTCTATGAAATACATTTTGGGAAAAGTTTTTGATGAGAAAATAAATTTTTTAATGTTGGTTGGCTGACACACTAGAAAAAGTTTTACTGCATTAAATAAAAATGAAAAATTGTAATTTTATTAAATTTATAATATAACATTTTTTAGTAATATTAAATAACAATCCATGTTGAGCAACATAATAGGCATAAGGGTTGTAATAAAATAATGAACACGACTACATGGCCACACTTAAGTAGTAACGCTAGTTTGATCTAATAATATTTAATAATTTATCTATTTTTTTAATAAATTTAACTATCCAACAAATTAAATTATTTTTTTACTACTTTAAAATTACCATTGTGAAGCCAAAATTCTCTAATTACCATTCTCAACTTTTTTTCCATTTTTTTCTTCTCTTCATATCTCTCCCTCCCCATCTTTCATTTTTCCGTCTCTCTTTCTCTCCATCTCTCTCTCCTTCGGTCTCTACTCTATGTCTATTAATTTAGGATGCACGGATAAGACACGACACGGATAATTGGACACAAAAATTTAAAAAAAAATAAGGACACAAATACGGCGTAGACACGACTATAAAATATATTAAATATTATATATATGTATGTAATTTAGAATGTTTTTAATAAATTTAAAATTTTTTTCTATGTATAAAACATAAGAATAATTATTATAATATTTTATAATGTAACTTATATTTTATTCATAATTTTTTTAAAAAAATACTATAAATGTGTGCATATATATGTGTGTGTGTGTGTATACATAATAAAATATTTAAGCAAATAATATATATGTGTGTATAATATACTAATTAAAATATTAAATACATATAAAAGTATCTGACACGTGTATTGGAAGTATCCGACACGTGAATTAGAAGTGTCTGACACGCATGTCCAATTTTTTTTTTTGACACGTTTCGGAGTGTCTGACACCTATCTGAGGAGTGTCGAGCGAGTGTCGTGTCGAACACGTGTGTCTGACACGGGCACTCATCATTTTAGAAGTGTCCGTGCTTCCTACCTATTAATTTATAAAAAAATTTTGCCATTTTTCATAAAAAAATTTGATTGAATTAATATTTTCTATTGACCAGCCATTCTTTATTGTTCGAAATAACAAAAAAATTAGGGGTCGTGAAACAAACAAACCTTAAAGGTTCAAAGCGCAATTACAAATTGTAAAGTTAGAGGATAAAATTGAAGCAAAATTTAAGCGAAAAATTGAATTTTTTTTTTCTAAAAAAGAAGAAAAAAAATTAGTTAAATGGGGCACGTACGTGGGCTAGTTGATTATCATACATCCAATATCCGGCCTTGGCATGCTCCGTTTCAATATATCTCCGAGTCTTGCCTTCTTTCTTGGGTTTTGTTTCAATGTAATTAGCTTAATTATATTATTACAATCGATGAGCGCGTAATGTAAAAGAAGAAGGAAAAGAATGGGGATGGGCAGGATTTTCTACTCTGCCGCTCCCGCCGTCGCTGCCTCTGCCACCTTTCCAAGATTGTTCAATGCTGTCATTCCCTTTTCTCCTCTCCGCCGCCGCCGCCACCGCCGCCGTCCTCGCCACCATGCCCATCTCTCTGCCCGTTCCTCCTCCCCCTTCTCCTCTTCTCCACTATCTTCTTCTTCTTCTTTTCCTCCTTGTAGCAGCAGCGGCGGCAGCAGCAGCAGGAGGGAAGGCAGGTCCATGTATGCCAACTGCTCAACTAGCAGTAAAGACCTTGAATTTATAGATGAGGAATCATCGAATGTTGACGTGGATTGCTTGGGGACGGGCTTGGACGTAGAGTGCGTGGTCTCTCCTTCTGATTCTGGCCCTAAAGCATTGGTTTTGGTTAATGAAAATGATAATGATGATGATGATGGGAAATTTAGCAAAGTAATTGGGATGTTGATTGAGAAGGGAGTGTTGGTTAGTCCCTTCTTCTTTTGGGGTACGGCTATGGTGGCAATGAAGGAGGTTTTGCCAGTTCTCGGCCCTTTCTTTGTGGCCTCCTTTCGTCTCATTCCAGCCGGATTACTCCTCGTTGCCTTTGCTGCTTCCAGTGGCAGGCCTTTTCCCTCTGGTCTCACTGCTTGGCTTTCCATCTCTCTTTTCGGCCTTGTTGACGCTGCTTGTTTTCAGGTTCCTCCTCCCAATCTCTCAGATGCAGTTCTCTCTGCTGTTTAATTGGTTGAACAAACTTGGCTTATTGATGCTTAAATATAACTGGTGCAACAGGGATTTCTTGCAGAAGGCTTGCAGAGGACATCTGCTGGTTTGGGAAGCGTAAGTTCACTTCTTTCATCATCTATGCAATATTTTCCCAAATCACTTTCTCCAGGTTCTCGACATTTCCTGGAACGGTGGAATCCCCGAGTATGTGTGTTAGCCAGGAAACAAAGCATTAAATTGAGCTCCAAAGATAAGAAATCCCTCTAGCACAGAGAGAGAGAGAGAGTGGGAGACTATTTACACTTTGTACTCAATTCTATGGTGATTGGTGAGTTGCCTGTAAATTTTTACATTCTAAAGTAGTAAATGTGAGAGCATCTTTTTTTCTCTTTACTGCAGGTTATAATTGACTCCCAACCTCTAACAGTAGCCGTGCTTGCAGCATTGATATTTGATGAATCGATTGGGATTGTCGGAGCTGCAGGGCTTGTCCTTGGCGTCATTGGACTTCTGCTTCTTGAGGTAAATGATTGAATGCTGCTAATTCGACCTATATCTGGTTCACTAATTAACCCTTTAGCTTTTTTGTATATGCTAGGTCATCTTGAAATTCCGACATTCCTCCTTCAAGTTCTTCACTTCTGTTCTTGTTGACTTTCCTGAGCTTTATAGTTCTTTATTGTTGTATTGATTAGTGAATGTAGATCTCGGCATTTATCATTTACTCAGCTGTTGGGAGTATGGTGCAGTGCTATTCTCCCCGTTACATGGGTGGCTTGAAAAAGTGGCAAATTGGTTTCTGCCACTCAAGCAAATATGACATTTTGGCTGATATTTGGTTGATTCTGTAGGTACCTGCATTTGCTTTTGATGAGAACAATTTTTCCTTATGGGGAAGTGGAGAATGGTGGATGCTTCTTGCAGCTCAGAGCATGGCAATTGGCACGGTCATGGTCCGTTGGGTTTCAAAGTATTCTGATCCTGTTATGGCGACTGGATGGGTAGGCTATCAAATACTTCCTGTAATTTTGTTATTATTTAGGACTGTTGCTGTTATCTAGTGGTAATATGTTTCCTTGTTATAGAAAGACAAGTCACAAATCTTTCTGAAATAAATATTGTCAATGTAAGTCTAATGTTCTTCTCCACTACACTTGCATAACTCAGTTCTAATTTTCCCACATTTGAAAATGTGGCAAGTGGGAGTGTCGGTTAACTTGGATCCTTTGTGCTCGGTTCATCATATGTTCCGTCATCGAGTAACCAAATATCATCAAATAATCTCTCTCGCTCTCTCTCTTAATTGGCAATGTGCCTTATGAACTTCTGATGATAGCAGCTCTATTTTACAGGGATTAATAGCCATGCATTATTGTAACTCAGTTGTAATAGATGTTTCAATATTTTCAGATGGTTATCCGTTTATAGCCCCATAATTCTATAGGAATTTCCCACTACTAACTTGAGTATGCTCATGAATTAAAACAAAACAAATAGAGACCAACATAGTGACTTACATGCAACTTTAATCGCAGCATATGGTTATTGGAGGTCTCCCTCTTGTGATAATCTCTATTTTCAATCATGATCCTGCATTTAATGGGAGTCTTGTGGAGCTCAAAGCAAGCGATATAGTAGCTCTCCTTTATACATCTATCTTTGGAAGTGCTGTCAGCTATGGAGTCTACTTCTACAGTGCAACAAAAGGTTAGCATTCTTAATTATAATTTAATTTTACCCTTTTACTTGCCTAGTTTCTTTCTTTTCAGTTGATCAAATCTAAACTCGTGGTTTGATAAACTAACTATGCTTTTATCTTTATATTTCCTATACATTGGCCCAATTTTAAGCTTTATTTTAAAATCTGATATGGCATTGCTGAACAAATTTCAGGTAGCTTGACGACACTAAGCTCCCTCACATTTTTAACTCCAATGTTTGCTTCAATTTTTGGGTAAGTTTCTTAGGTCAGAACAATTAATAAGTTTATTCAGGAAACAAACTTTTACTGAAAATATATTTGTGTGGGGCTTCTCACCCAAAAAAGGAAAATATATTGACTGGGAACCAGACCTGGAAAAAAAGCATGAAATACTCATACAATGTCATATTTGAATTTCTAATCACAGGTTTCTGTATCTTGGGGAGACCTTCTCACCCTTGCAACTGGTTGGAGCCATTGTTACTGTGGCTGCAATATACTTGGTCAACTACCGCAGTATTAGTCAGTGAATCATTTGGGGGCTATCATGCTGTTGGCTCTTGGTTTCCTGGTATTTTCGCCTTTACATGGCATGTATGTACATTGAAAGCGGATAATCAAGCTATAGAAGATAGAGAGCATGTGGCTGCAATATACTTGGTCAACTATCGAGAAGTAGTCAGTGAAACATTTGGGGTCGGCTAGCCATCATGGTGTTGGCTTTTGGTTTCTTGGTATTTTTGCCTCTCTCATACGTGGCATACATTGAAAGCCGATGATTAAGCTATGAGAACAGAGAGAGCATGTGCCATTGGTGTGTCATGGGTCTGCCAGTTGCCTTGTTGTGATTGTGGATTGGGATGCTTGAGAACTTTCAAAGCTAGAGGCAATCCAAATGGGAAATTTTCCAGAAACCTGCCAGTGTTCATGTGATAGCATAAATCACTCGTCATGTTACCGCTTTTCTATGCTTAAACCTGTTCAGTTTGACAGTGGAGTATTTGTTTCTCCTCGTGTTCGGTCCTCAGCTATTCCATCTATGAGGAGAACAGGGGCACACCTCAAAGGTTGGGACATTGTCTGGAGCTTTGAAACATTGGGGCTTTGTGAAACTAAGTAGGAGACTGAAACTGATAGTGATAGAGTTCTTTTTACGTGGCTTTGCATCAGGATATTTGTAAATTATCTTTTTCTTTTTTGGTTGAATGCCGATCTTTTGAGTTGTGATATCACATTAATGATTCGTTCTTAGGTTAGGATCTTCTGTTTGGGCTTCTGATCACGGTCGTTTTGATCCTTATGGTTAGCAGATTTACATGTCTAAGAAATAAAATGCCCATGTACGCAGAAATTCCTTGATTGGAATGGTGACTTTGTTTTATCACCAATGAACACTAAACATCTTCAAGGCTTAATTCATGCTCTATATGATTGTGCAGTGGCGAACTGATTTATTTTTCTCCTTCCTAATTAATACTACTGCGATCACTTTTCTTGTTCTCATCTTATGTTTGAAAAAAAAAAAAAATGAAAACAAGTAAAATTTATGGATCTTAAACAAGTGAAACGAAGAACTAACATCTTTTGATTAGTTTCAAACAGAAAAGAAGGAAAAAAAAATGAATGGTTGCAAGTCTGCAACTTTCAATAGCTGAACTGTTTAGAACGGAAATACACAACTGAAATGGTTGTGACAAGTGGAAACTAGCTCAATCTGATTGGTGATTGATGGGCTTATGTTGAAGCAGTAGCTGCAACCACTGGAGTTGCATGAAGATTTTTGGCAGTGCCAAGTCTTCCGCGCCCAATTCCACTCCTTGGCCCGCTGAAACCCTTCCGCCTAGCCTCTTCCATATCAGGGCTCGGGCCAGAAAGTGGGTGTTTTTGAAATCCTAACGGACTCCTGTCATCATCCACTTCTCTGGTGTTCAATCTCGAAGACCAACGATCAGTTGAATCTGCTGAATTGGGTTCCCATGAAGAAGCAGAAACTCCCCAATGCTGCTGGCTGCCATCCACAAAGCTGTTGCTGCCTGAGGATTCTTGACCATCCATATCATCCCCATATAACGTGCCACCCCTCCTCACGGTGACATATTTGTGAAAGCTTGGCTCCGTGAGATCATCCCTTGCAAGTATTTCAGATTCTAGGAATGGTTCTCTGGCTTCTGATTTGGCAGCAGCAGCAGCAGCAGCCACTGCAGGTATAATGCTTCTTCTGTCATTGGAAAATGCACTCGAAAGATTGGAGTTTGTAGTGGAATTGAGGTCAGCAACTGCTTCAAGGATGGAACAAGCCTTGGTAACACATGGTGGAACTGAGAAAGAAGGGGCGGCTTTCTTCTGGTGGAAATTCTGGATATCTTCGAGCAAAAGTGCAGTATATGATGATGGTGTGGGATTCAACAAAGTTTCAGGATCGAGGTCTAGATCTCGAGACCTCCTGGCAGACCTGCTTCTTGTTAAAGCCTGGGGATTCAAGCCCTCAATGCCTGAAGGTATAACAGTGGCTGTGACAACGTTGCCAGTTAGGGGTGTCTGCCCGTTAGCCTTTTCCACATTTTGTTGCTGCCCTTCTGGGTTATTCAGTTGACCTAAGTTGCAGCCCTTGCCATTAGCCTGAGTAAAGTTCCTAATGTTTACCTCCATGTTCGGCTTCTGCATTTGATCCAGAAAAGGATAATTTCATTGAGGGTTGAAACTGAGTTCAATAGAAAGACCTCTTTTTGTTTAAAACTCAAGATTAAGCTTCACAATTGACCAACTAAGATGTTATACTTCGTGAGAAACAACAAAAAAACATTTTAGAATGATGTATATTCCTTGTAACTTGGCTAATCATTCTGAAATACAGGCAGGCCCAGAAACGGCTGTGCGTGGCACTATCATCACAAAATCAGGATTATTAAACTAGCCAGGGGAGAAAATCATTGTGAGAAAAGCTGAGCAATACCTGATCTGGAAAGCTAACGGATTCCTTCACTGCAACTTGTACATCAATTTCTTTGGTTTTGGGTTGTGCTCTACTACTGCTGTTGATGACGCAGGTAGCCTTGCTGGCAGCTGGTTGCGAGTTTGGAATGCAGTTTTGGTCAATTTCGGTCAATGGGTTCCTTCTGTAAGGCGATTGCTCTGCTTTCCTGGAAGAGCTGCGGCTAAGGGATGGCTGCTGCTGCTGCTGCTGCTGATTGTTGTCGTGACAACCCTTAGCAATTGATCTTGCAGGTGACCGAGAACGGGGCGATGCAGCAGTCCTCGAGCCCGCAACTGCTGCTACTGCCGCCTCACCAACATTGACAGGAACAGGACTGCTGCATCTCTTCACAGAGATGCGTTTAACAGCAGATGCTGTTTGAGTTTGGGTTTCAACAGCATTGTTGCTTTTATCCATCGCCAGGGAAGCAGCTGGGACGGAGAGCATCTTTGCAGGGCGGGGCCTGTTATCAGCAGCGGGGTTATTAGAATTTGGGGTGGTGGTGGTGGTTTCAGATCTTTTCTTAGCAGGCGATCGGCTCAGCCGTCTCCCACTGCTAGTGCTGTTCTGGTCTCTTTCCCTGCTGGGCGTCCTCCTCCTTCCCTGAGAAGAAGAAGGAGAATGGCGTCTGTGGTGATGTCGTTGGCGATGCTGCCTTTCTTCTGCAACAGCATCCCCCTGATTGTCTTCATCGTCTTTGCATTGAACATCAGCAGCACAGGCACCATTGTGATCAAAATCGAAACTCCTCCTCTTGGAGCCAGAGTACTTTCTGCCAGAAGCACCAGCAGAAGAAGAAGAGGCAGCCTTTGCAGCTCCACCGGAGTTGCTTCGGCTGAGGATTCCGCATTGGATTAGAATGGCGTCCACCTCCTCTTTGGTGCAGCTTGACGTCTTGACCATCCCATTAGCATTGCTGCTGATATTGTTGACACCCATTTCAGCAGCCGTAGCAGCAACCCCAGCAGCTGCAGCTGCTGGTTCCATAGCTGGCGGCACATTCTTCTTATTCACAAGTAATGGCGTCGGATTAGAATTAAGAGGAGGAGGAGGGGGGGAGCGTTTATCTGTATCTTGGCTCTTCCTGTGCTTAATTACAAAAATCTCCTTCTTCACCAAGCTCTGATCTTCAACCTCTTTTCTGAATTTCACCTCTTCTTGTTCTTGTTGTTCTTCTTCTTTGTGGGACAACGAAAATTTCTTTTTTTCCACTTTGAGATGATCCACTGATTGTGAAGCAGCTGTTGTGGCATTCAGAGGAAGAGAAGATGTTTTCTTGCTCAAACAAGAACCCATCTTTGTTACAATCACTGGAAATAGAGAGAGAGAGAGAGAGATAAAATGGGGATGGTTGGGGAGTTTTTTTTTTGGGGGGTGGGGGGGGGGGGGGTTGGTTTAGTTACAGAGTTGAAAGATGAATGTGAGAGAGAGAGAGAGAGAGAGAGAGAGAGAGAGAGAGAGAGAGAGAGAGTGTGAGTGTGAAATGTGAAGAATGGAATTTGAATTGGAATACATATGGGAGAGAGGTGTGGGGGACCAAATTTAGCAGAAGATAAAAGAAAGAGAGAATTGAAATAACCAGGGGGAGGAGTAGCCCCACCCCACACCCCCACAAGGATCTTGTAACAACATCAATTGATTCATTGGCTATATTAGGTGTACATATAATTTTGTCGTACGTTTTAATTATATATTTAATTATTTTATAATAATTTATAGATTTTTTTTAATAACGTACAGATTTTTTATAATAAAAAAATAAACTGTAAATTTTTGTTATAAAAAATATAATTATTATTACAAAAATTATAAACGTTATTACATATAGTATAAACGTATAATCTTACGGTGTGACCATCAACATTTTTTCTTAATTAATAATACATAAAATAGAGAGAGAAAGTGCATTGTCCAAGAAAAGATTTTTAAAATAGTGAAAGCTTAGCTGCCTCTCAGATGTTTTACAGAGAGAGAGAGAGAGAGCAAAAAGCATTTCAAATTTTTGTACATGAGAGAGACCCCAGAGAGAGAGAGAGAGAGAGAGAGAGATGGGGGAGTGCAATCTATTCCAGTTCAAAAAACAAGCCGTTAGAGAGACTAATAAATAATAATAATAATAATAATAAAAGAAACAAATGAGAGCTCGTTGAATGCAGAGTCTCTTTTTTTCTCTCTTTTTATTTCAAGTGTTTCCTTTCTGCATAGACAACAGATTAGATTCTCTTTCTCTCTGGCCTGCTCTGCTGCTCACTTTTACTTTTCTTTTGGTGCCTTTTATTTTTAACACAGTTAAATCGTACATGGTTAGTCCGTTAATGTAAAAAAAAAAAAAAAAAAAGAAAAACTGAGTTTAAAAATACTGCATGAAATACACACTATTTTTTTTTTAACATAAAATACACACCATCTCAGGTGTTTTTTTTGTGTGCATTCTAATTGTTCTTTTGGTGCATTCTTGAGAGTGATTTCTGACCCACTCCCTGTAACAATGTCCTTTCCTCCATTGCTGCGTGTTACATGACCGCAAAAGACTTGTCGGTATTTCTACTTCAGACACTATTATATCTATCTCTATTTTTAAACCAAAAAGAAAATCACAAATTTTCTATTAATAATAATACTGATTGATTCTCGAATCTTTTTAACGTCTTTCTTACAATTGAATTCAAAATTTTCAACCGTTACTTCCTCTTCTGGGGGGCAAAACACAATGGACCACCAAAGGCCTCCAAGTTTAATGATGTTGTTGAATTTAAGAGGGTGTGAAAGAAAGTTTCGAGGAAAAAATTAATAATTTTATTTGGTTTGTTGTTTAGATAGGTTGGAAATGAATGAGAAAGAAAATAAATAGAAAGTAGAAATTTTTTTATTTCAATGTGACAAGAAAAAGTAGAGAAATTGAAAATTAATGTTTATAAAAAAAACAATTATGCTATTAGTCTAAAATATAGCAGATGTGAGGCAAGTGCATTTGGAGTGAAAAAAGAAATTATGTCTATTATATGGTCTAAATATAAATTGGATAAGTTTATTATTGGATTGGTAATTATTTGGAAGTTCAAATCTGGGTGAGTAATTAAAAAATTGTCCAAATAATGTTATAACCTTTAAAAAAAGTATACAAATGAGTCAATAAAATTAAATCGCTGTTAAATGATAAATTAACAATTGATACGACGAAATTTATTTATTCTAATCAACATTTTATGCTTACATAACAGTTAATGCTTCTATGACAATTTTATTGTCTAAACTTGGGTGATTTTTGTTCAGTCCAAAAAAAAAAAAAAGTGAGTGATTTTTGTCGTGTAAACGTTAAAAACTAAAATTCTTTTGCCTTTACAATGTAAGCGTTAAATATTATTTGTACTTGAGTAAATTTTGTCACATAAGCGTAAAATGTTAGGAAGAGTGAATTTTGTCACGTTTGATGCCAACTCATCACGCGATGTAATGTTATGTACTTTTTCTAAAGTTAGCAATCTTATTTAGATGATTTTTTTTATTACTTACCCAGATTTAAACTTTCAAATAGTTATAGATTTAATAATAAACTTATCCTAATGTAAATAATGTGAATCAAGTGTGTTTGGTGCTATTATAAAGTATAAAAATCTCTGTGATCTTACTCATATTGCCATATAGCCTTTTTAGGGTTAAATGCATTTCACCTCCTTGTACTTTAATCGTTTTGCATTTTACCTCCCAGTAGTTTCAATTTAACTAACAAACTTCCTTATAGTTTTTAATTTTTGCAATTAACCCTCTCTCAGCAACAATTTGTTAAACTGATTAACATAAATTGGCTTCAGATATGTTGTTTTGTGGTCATATAAATTTCATTATATCTTTACGTAGAAGTTAAACATAGATATTGTCTCAAGTTTCTCTATATTAACATGCGTAGTACATTGAAAATAACAAAAACTGTAAATGATATAACGTAGAATATAACTAAAGTATACATCAAAATTTAATTTGAAAGATATATAAAATATTTTTTATAATTTTGATAGAGAAAGACAAATTAATGATTACAAAACAATGTAATTTGGGCTAATTTTTGTTAATATCTTGAACAGAATCTTAATTAAGGGAGTATATTGTAAAACTTGAAAATCACAGGAACCTTAATGCCTAAATGTAAACCATAAAGGACCAAAATGCAAAAGAACTAAAGCACAGGGGTTAATATATGGAAAACAGAACTTGAGGGATTGAGAGTTTGAGATAATGGGTTTAGAATTTAAAAATTTGCGCAACCATTGGGCTTGATTGTGCTAGAGGATTGAGGTAGGAGCTTGGGCACATGGCAGATATTGGGCCGTCCATGGATTTAGGTGCGAGACTGAGCGGACTGTCTGCAGAGATAAGCTTAGGCCCGTGCTTTGCAGTTGGAACTGCCCTATGTCTTTATCAGATACCGTAAGCACCAAAACAACCATTGTGGAGAAGGGAGGCAGCACGGTGAAGGACAAGTGTTGGCGGGTTAAAGGGGCACAAGGAGCAAGTTTTGTTGCAAGCTGTGGCAAAAAGGAAAACTTGAGAAAC
Source organism: Carallia pectinifolia (assembly GCA_037832335.1). Taxonomy (NCBI): domain Eukaryota; kingdom Viridiplantae; phylum Streptophyta; class Magnoliopsida; order Malpighiales; family Rhizophoraceae; genus Carallia; species Carallia pectinifolia. The sequence goes on from CM075449.1 coordinate 13,423,771, forward strand.
GCTATATTAAAAGAAACAAAGGTTTCCACCTGAAAGGAAACAATCAATTAGGGGTATACATAGGTTAATTAGAGGCAGTTTTTGTCTTATATTCAAACAAAATTGTTGAAGGTGGTTTGAAAATTTTCAAAACCACGACCAAATTAAAATGAAATTAAAATTAACTTAATTGTCGTTGGTGGTTACTAGTTAGTTTGAACAGTTCGGTGATTTTTAGATTTCCACATTTTAATGTCAAAAAAAGTTTAGCCAGGCAAAATGAACTAATAGTTCTTGGAAAACTAAAACTATAGTTAAAACCAATTTATTAGTAGTCATCATGTTCAAATGACAACCACAGTATTGTGATTGTATTGGTTAGGATCATTCCTTTTGTGGCATGTCAATTATAATTGACTACAATTACAACTTACAAATTTTTCCTCGTGACATACCATATAACCGAAATGACAGATACAGGTTACAATTTAATATCTTTTTACATGTAGATAGTACCATAAATTTGGAAGCACATGCAATGTGACAAAAAAACAAAAAGATTATGTAGGCTTAAATACAAATTAGTATTTGAAACTTTTAAATGCCAGGAGCAACAAAAACTTATTCTTAGCATATAATCATTAACTATACATTTCCAAACTGAGAAAAATAATTTGGAATTAGAAAAGAAAAAAATATTTCGAAACTTGTGGATGAGGTGAAACTTTAAGAGTTGGATTATTTTTCTTTTCGCAACTAGTGTGTTAAGCTTAGAAAAGTATTTTAGGCCATGAGTACATAGGGTTGTGTACGGACGTGGAAGTGGTTGAGTTTTTTCATGCGGTTCACTTCTTTATGAAATAAATTTTTGGACTTTAATAATATTAAGGGGTCCATTTAGATTGTAGCTATTTTTTTATTTTAAAATCGTAATCAATCATAAAATATTATTTGATTAAATTACAAGCTGTGAACAATCTATTCTCAGTGATTTTTGTCATTTTAATTTGATTTTGGTTGGATTAGTCGAGTTGAACGAAGTTAATAATTTTAGTCAGATTAATTGGGTTGAACGAATTGAACGATTCTGTGTACCCATGATGAATGCAAGATATACTAGATCTAAAAGAAAAGGCAATTCAAAATTCACGATAAAGACCAGATTCAATTCATTTTTTAATGAAGTTTATTATCCACAGTTATTTTTTACTTATTTTTTTATAATTGCAAATCAAAAATCAATATATCAATATTCTTTAATGACAAATTTGTAATATATTTGACTTTTAATTTTTTGATAATTAATAAACTAATACCACATATAAATGATTGTAAAAAAAAGATAAAAATACGGTTGTCTCTAGTAAAATTTTTCTCAAACATTACATCTAACACCACCCACGCATTATGCTTGATGGTACAGTAAATCACATCAGTTTCTATTGTGCTTGATTATAAACTAACTGTCATGGCACATACTGCTCATCATAAAAATTACTTGACTTGTTATTCTTGGCAATCACAACCAATAACATGATTTAGGATTTTAATTGTAGTTTCCCAACCAATAAGGAGGATTGGTTATATGATTATAGGAAAAATAAGAATTAGGGTGGGGATTTGTTAAAATTTGAAGGAAAACCTAAAATCTAAAAAAGAAAAGAGAAGAAGATAAAAAGCAATCTAGAAGGAGATTGGGCTACGAAATCATTAAATTGACAAAAAGTTGAATAAAAAATAAGAGCCTTGGGCGTCGGAAGATCTATACTGTTCTACTTTTGAAACTTTTTATTTGTTCTCTTTTTTTACTCTGATGAGTTCTTCTCTTTTCAGTCTTATTTCAATTTTTTGTTGCATCGTAAAAAACGACGTCTACTCGTTTTAAACAAATGACATTTTTTGTAAAAATGTGTTAATTTTTTTTTGACTCAATTCTAACTGTCCTTTAGCTTGATATTTTTTTGGCCCCAAACTCTAAAAAAAAAACTCTCTCCAAAGTCATTTTATCCAAAACAAACACGCCTTAGAGTAATTAAAATGACTTCACATTTCTGATGACAAATTTAACAATAATAATAATAATAATAATAATAATATATTAGTACACCTAGCTAATCTTGAATATTATATTGTCAACGAACTGATTAACAAATCAAAAATAGGCCAGCAAATGAAGAGTGGGAGAGGAAATAAAAAAAAAATAATGAAAGAGGAACCACCTGGGGAGTTACAGTCTACTTTTCGCAGATGCAGTAAGAATTTGTTTTTAAAGAGTTATGAAATACCGATACAGATACGGTGATATGATACAGATATAGCGACATATTAATTTTAAAAATATTAGGGTACGGACACGATTTGGACACGAATATATATATATATATATATATATATATTGAATTTATAAAATTTTTATATAAGGTTATTATCAAAAAAATAGCACAACTTTTGTAATTTTTTACAAATCTAACATCATTTTTAAAAATTAACAAATCTAGTAAGAATTTGTTTTTAAAGAGTTATGAAATACGGATACGGACACAGTGACACGAATAAGGTGCGATACAGATATAACGACGCATTAATTTTAAAAATATTATGATACAGACACGGTTTAGACACGATATATATATATATAATTGAATTTATAAAATTTTTGTATAGGGTTATTATCAAAAAATAGGATAACTTTTGTGATTTTTACAAATCTAGCATCACTTTTAAAAATTAACAAATCTAATACAATTTAATTATTTTCTTACAAATCTAGCACAACTTTAATAATTAACAAATTTATCACATTTCAATTATTTTCTAACAAATTTAGTACACTGTTAGTTAAAAATAATCAGTTAAAAGTAACTGAATTTCTTAGTATACACATATGACACATTTATATGTAAATCTAGTACAGTTTAAAACTCTCAAATGTCATATGTGCATATGTATATACTAAAAATTTGATTATTTTTAACTGAAGATGTGTTAAATTTGTTAAAAAATAATTGAACGTCAAAATTCAGTACAGTTTAAAACGCCTAAATGACATATGTGCATGTGTACATACTGGAGATTCAATTATTTTTAACTGATAGTGTGCTAAATTTGTTAAAAAATAATTAAATTGTATTAGATTTATTAATTGTTAAAGGTTGTGCTAAATTTGTAAAAAAAATAATTCAATTGCACTAGATTTGTTAGTTTTTAAAAGTAATGCTAGATTTGTAAAAAAATACAAAAGTGGTGTTATTTTTTGATAATAACCCTTTTTGTATATCATATATATATAGAGCAATTTTTTAAATTTTGTTCACTTGAAAACATCCAAAAATATATTTTTGTAGTTATTATAGGTTTTAAAAATTTTTTATTTAAAAAACATATCGTAAGATCCTTTATTTTTTTTTTTTTGTGAAGTACAAAAATAAAGATATAAGATTTTGTAATCAATTTGATTTTTTTTGTTAAAATTAAAAATAAGTTGAAATCCTAACGTTTTAAATATTACTGACAAGTGACAATATTAAATTATAACTTTTAAAAAAAAAATTTCTTATTTATTAAAAATAATTATAAAAATATTCAGACGTATCTGTGATGTGTCAGACATTTCTACTTCCCGTGTCCGAGACGCGTATTCGAATTTTTTTCAAAAATTTTTTTTTTACGGACACTTTTATCGGACACGTATCCAACACGCAGTACTCCACATTCCCCGCATGTCTGTGCTTCCAAGATTGTAGCTAACTAGTTCTAAGCCTTGCCCTCCTTTATAACCAAATATATATATATATATATATATATATATATATATGATGAACATAGAGGCTAGTACGCTTCCAAGTGCAGATGTGATCCCCTGCCTTCAAGGCTTCTCTTCCCACCTTATTGCAATAGGGTTAGTACTCCATGTTCCTCCTTCTTTCTCCTTTCTATTTTATCTCTACTTAATACTTATTGATCCCTCTCCGTTCCTTTCTTTTGTTCAATCATATCATGCATGCATTCATAATTCATATAGAGAAAAGAAGAATATCCATTTGTTAATAGAGAATTGGGGCCAGGAGAGGGCAGGACGGGCCACGAAGAAGTCGACCCTTAAACTTGCTAATGGTGCCATTTACCAGAAAAAGAAATGACTTGAGAACTTGGTGTACCCAAGTGGTATACGGGTATTGACTCTTACAGCAATAAAAGTTCGAATTCCTATCCCTTCTCACCTATCTGCTCTCTTATGGGGCTCCTATTCCTGCTAAGACGCCAAACAAAAAAAAAAAAAAAAGGAAATGACTAAGATGTCAAACGGACGATTGCTTTCAGATTTTTCTCTGCCATTGTCTTTGGATTCCGCTATTCAACGACCAAAGTTGACACTCGCATCCTGCTTACTCTTCTATACCTTCCCCTGAATGATATGTATAAATCAATCTCTTGAGGTTTGATTGCATTAACTTTGCACAATTACAATATTTTCCAAGTGATGCCACCAAGGCATTACTGCTTGTTTCTAGTTTGCAATCATTCATCAGATATTCTACCAATCCATAATGTTCCGTCAAAGTAGAATTCTCACAAGTTTAGATCCAATAACGATGGTGAATTCCAACTCGACATAAAAAAAAGAAAAGAACAAAGAGAAGGTGAATTCCATTCACCAATCAGTCTCTCCAACGGCATACATAAACAAGAAAAAACCAAAGACGAAGACAGGCCGCTTGCAATCGGTTAAAATAACATGCTCGATTTAAATAACAGAGAATTGCAATAACTGAAACCCAAAACATTTGTGCATATTTCAGTTTAAAACATCTTTTTTCTTTTCTAAATCAAGTTCCACAAATTTTTTAAAATGAGACAATCCAGTCAAGCACAACAAATGTAACCATAAAACCCTGTTATGACCAGTGACATACCTTCCAAGCCACATTTTCTAGTTAAAAATAAGGCTACTTGTAATGAGAAACGAGCCTCTCAACTGGGATCTTCACCACATCACGACGCACTCCAATGTCGGAAACAAACCGGCTGACACAATACATGCCAAAACCCACAGCTGCCAGCCCACTAAAGCTTGTAGTTAAAAATCGAAGCGGTGAAGAAATGATAGCACTGGTAGCAGCTAGGAAAGATGCTGCCTGACCACTTCGACCAACACTGATGCTAGTGAACACAAGAAGACCTGTCTTACAGTAGATTGCAAAATCCTCACAGTTGTTCTTAAAAATGTGATATCCACCAAAACCATTCTCAAGAAGGAATGAAGCACGGTGAAGAACATCTTCTGGGGCGTCAGAGGAGGCAAGAGTGCAAGTCCCTCCTCGGGCTTTGACCACAAACAAAGCCGGTGAGGTACCATACTCGAAGAGATAAAGTTCCCCACCTGAAAGAAAGCAATCAACGCAGGACAAGATGACTCCATCAAGCCTTGATTGGTCCCCACAGTTTGGACATGGATTTTCTGAAGAATGAGAGGGAGAAGAGCTCAAAATGATACGGTCTAGCATGGTTCCAGTGCCAATTTCTTGTCCTGCACTTCGAGTGAAATGGATCACCTTTCCATCACCAATGTATATACCTGGCATCACAGGTAAAGGCGATAAAAGCTGTGCAGTAAGTTTTGGTGATGTTTATCAATTCAAAACTTTTGCATCAGTAGCCATACACAAACGAATTAGAAACCCCAAGTAACAAAATGAAAGAAAACGTAGCTTTGTTCCTTAAATTAACAAAAAAAATTCAAATTGTACCACAGGTTCTTTTTTTAGCTGTTTTTATCCTCTTATATTTACCCAAAAAGACTGAGTATTTATTAGCTATCTAGTTCTAACAATTTGCTCACTGAGCCAAACAAAAACAAAAAGTAAGTTCAGACCACCTCTGCCTTCTTTGTTAAATCTCCCCAAATACAGCACTTATTGTAAAGACTCCACCTTTTGTAAAATCCAGAGCATGACTTAGTTGTAAAATCAATAAGCATCACGCTTTATTGATAACATACCAGCCAATAACTGAACTTGCAGCAAATGATATGTGCATGTGACTTTGCTTGAGCTGAAACCAATTAGTTATTAATAATATTAATCACCATCAACATTTTAAGTACTATTAGATCATCGATAGACCTTCATGGCATCACTCAACCACTCCCCCACTGAGGGGAAAAAAGGAAAAAGAAAGAAAAAAATGACACATAGCTCTGAAGTACAGAAATTTTGCAAGGAACTTATCCTAAGCTAGTAGCTTTCATAGCAGCCGATATTAGTGTTTCCCATCGGAGAAACCCCAAAATCCCAAAAATTTTATTTAGAAGTTCCATATTTCCAAAAATTGAATCTCCTATAGTCATGGAAATCCATTGTTGCCTTCTTTGGTTTCATCAAATTTGGCCAAGTGCAACCATTATTGTAAAGACTCCACTGCTTGTAAGATAAAGAAGCATCGCTTAGTCTCAAATAGAAACATATAGAAGCATCACTCTTCACAGATGGTGTAGCTGCCAGTAACCGAAGTGAAATGCAGCAAGTGGATCTGTGCGTGTGTCAACTTTGCTCGAGTTGAGGGCAATTGATTTTGATTACTATTAATTACTATCAAAATTTTTCGTAGCCTTGGACCTGCAATGACCCCTGGACTTCATCACTACTCCCAGCGATTCTTTGTGCAAAAAAGCTTATGGGGCACAATTTGCTTAATTTGAGGAATATTAATTAAATTTGATTTAAATTTTATAAATATTAATAAATTTGATTTATTTGGAAGACTCTCAAATTAACTGAAGTAATATTGTAACCATCATGACCAATAATCCAAACAATTTCAGTTTCACATAACCACTCTTTCCCAAATCCAATTAAATTTGATGATCACACACCATTGTCCTTCATCCTATAAATCAAAGTTAGCCTAATTGATTGTTCATAGACCCTTTGGCTGATCTTTTCTTATGCGAGTCCCTTCTCCTACAAGACTTTGTCATGCCCTTTGACTGCCGCCTCTGTTTGCTTGCTTGAATTTTCCTACTCGGCATGGGCCATTGGTTTACCTTCAAAGATTTACAAATTGCAACAAGCTGATTTTCTCCAAATGATATAAATGGTGATATGGACATGGAATTGTCTATCTTGGCAATGTGATTAATGGGACACCTATGGCTATTCAAAAGCTCCTCAACAACCCGTAAGTTGCAAACAATTATGTGTCAAACATACACCATCACAACACCCTAAAATGTTCTATCTATAGATTGCCAATGATAGTCTTCAAAATTTTCTCCACAGAGTTCATGCTGCTATATTTCAGAGTGGAAGTGGAGGTCATTGGTCACGCAAGACATAGAAGTTTAGTTCAGCTTCTGGGCTATTGCATCGAAGGAAGCAAAGGTGAATGTTACCATACACTTTTTTATGTTTTTTGTTAATTTGAGAACAAAAGTAGGTTGCTTTTGAGTTTTTTTCCTTCATGCAAGAGTTAAAGCAAAAAATGGGATGGTACAAAAACATTTTTTTGCATTTTCAAGAGTGCCTAACTCATGCACTTATGTAGGGACATGCTGCAATGACTTACTAATTTTCATTAAATACAACGACAACAAAGGTTTAATCCAAATTCAATTGGAGTTGGCTATATGAATCTCTTGTCGTCATTCGGTTCTATCATGCATTGGGTTAGGTGGGAAGCCTAAATGTTCTAAATATTCCTAACTATCTAATTTGCTTAAATAGGTGCTTATAATAGCAAGCAACTGGAGATGTAATATGTATCTGATTCTAAAAGCTTGATGAGGAATTCATAATTAAATGCTTGCTGTGCAAATTGCTATTTTTTAATTATGGTCAAAAAACTTTGAGATATTTTTTTATTATTGCACATCCTTCTTTCTATTACAGAACTTTCACAACTTATGTTTTATTTGAGGTTTTTCTCTCTTTTCTTAATATATCTTATTTTTAAATAATATTAATAAACCTAATTTTCCTAAAGACTCCAAGATAAACTACTGTCACAGTACCAAATAACCCAAATTGATTTAAATTTCACTCAACCACTCTTTCTCAAAACAGTTTCCTAATTCAAGGTTTTTTTTTTTTTTTTTAAATAAATGTTACTGAAGTTAAGTTCCAAAAGGAGCTTTGTTTTCTGTTTATTTTCAAAGAATAATTTGCTAGAATATTTGTATATGTTTGATAGGTGGTTTTCTTCCCTATGAATTTGACCTATAGTAGTAAAAAGCCCTTCAAAACATTAACTGTGTGAACATAAAAAGCCCTTCAAAACATTAGCTGTGTGAACATAAAGATAACTGTTAGTTACTGAGATCAAAAAGAATCTAGTCCTTGTATTAATTAGAGTTGTTTTAAGTGAATTCATCTTAACACTTATCAATAAATATTCATAACCCAAGCAACAGATACACGTATTCTAGCAAACCCAAATTCAGAATTGATCTCATGATGCTACCAGCTAAACCACAAAGTTCCTAATTTATTATTCAGAATTTTATTTCTTTCAGTCCATTTTTTTATTTTAAATAATGCTGGATGTGTGTGAAGTGTGTACAATGAATGAACATGTAATTGATGCATAAACCAATTACCAAATTTGAATGAAAAATATAGAGAAGAGCATGAAGAAGAGCAGCAGCAGCACTAAACAAGAATCACAAACGATGATAATAATAGCAAAAACTACCAAAAAAAAAAAAAAAAGAAGAAGAAAAATGCAGACAGAGAAAATAAATGGGAAAGAAAAAATAGGGGAGAGAGAGATAGAGAGGGGACCGTGATGAGCGTAGATGTAAGCGAGTCTCCAAGAATAGATGTGATCGCCGGCCTTCAACTCTTCCCTTCCGATCTTATTTGAAAACACTCCCATTCTTTTTCCTTCTCTCTTCTCTTCTCTCTTCTTTCTGTCGGTCTATAGAATATGTATGAATGAAAAAACACAAAAAATGCAATCACGTAAAAAGGATGCGTTCAATTCAATCATAAACATAGAGAAAAGAGAAAAAGAGAGAGACTGGAAAGGAAAGGGAGGGAGGGAGGTAGGAGAGGGGCAGGAAAGCGTAAGGTTGCCCCTCAAAGGACAATGGCCCAAAGCGATTCTCAATCAAATCAAAATAAAAAGAAAATTGGTATTCTAATAATTTTTATTTTCTCAAATAAAATAATAATAATTATTTTTAAAATAAAAATTTTTATTTTTAAAATTTTTATTATTTTTATATTTTAAAAATATTAACTATTATTTTAAAAATAATAATTATCATTATATTTACAATAAATTTTAAAATAAAACTGCTCGAATCAAAACCAATTTTTTTGCTTTCCTTCGCCGCTACGCATCCTCTTCTCGTCTACGACTCTCCCCCTGTCGTCCGACGTCGGATGGCCTTGGCCTCGGCCCTTGGGGCACTGTAGGAAAATTTTAATTTTTTTTTTATCGAAAATCGTCTAGCATCCATTTTAATGAATTGATTAATTTAGATCGATCCGAACAAGATTTCAAAGAATGATAAAAGTCTCTTACTATATTCTCAAAAATTCGAAGGCGAAACCTTTAATTAAATAATAACAAATTTCTACCATACACACTAATACTTACTCGTAAAAAATTTCAATTCCTTACGCCCAATCTCATTATACAACCGAGAAGGACGCCACATAACCATGCACACGTGGTCTATTCATTTTCTAGCCCACGCGACACGTCAGCCGGAAGTCTCGCAACATGTAGAATAATATACAAAAAAACAAAAGTTTGGCACGAATAATATAAAACTGTTGTGGATTCCGTTCGGTAAGAAGGAAGATCTAACAACCAGGGTAGGTTATGCTCTACGAAAAAAAAAACACAACCAGGGTAGGTTTATTGATAATTCAGTGTTCGTATTCTAATAAAATTCTTAAAGCCGGTTGACAATTTTTCAAAACCGTAATTAAATTAAATAAATATAAGAGTGAAAGTGGTTAAAAAGTTATTCGCAATTACGGGGCAGTTCACTACTTGAAATGAAAAATCGCAAGCAGGTACAAACAAAATAATGCAACACAAAATGAATGATTAAATTAAGAAAATGAGCATCATCACAACACATCAGCAAATATAAAATTGACCCCCCAAAAAAAAAGAAATAAAAGAATCAAAGACGTGTAAGATAATTAATTGTTCAACAAACTATTAAATGTGATAATTTAATGATAATTTTGTATATTTTTTTATTGATTCAGATTTAAATTTCAGCTCTGATGCCTATTTCCAGCGAAAAGTGTGGATTCATGTTGAATGTGCAGTGTTAATTTTAGATTTATTAATATTACAGTCGAACGTGAAAAAGACTCATTTTAATCTAACAGTAATTAAGTAATGAGTCTACTTATTTAGAGGTGGTTGAATGAGATATTTAAATAAAAATTATTTTAATTTCGATTTACAAATTTAATTTCTGTCATTCTCGTAATAATTTTTTTTTAAAATAATTAGTTGTTCAATAAGTGAAGTTGCGCAAATACATGTACACATACATAAGACAAGGTTGCATGTGCTCTTAATAGAATTCTTTTTAGAAAATTCGACCCGTCTTCTATTTTAGCATTAAAAATTAGATATTTATTTTAAAAGTCTTAAATTTAAATTTAAAAAAAAACCTCTAAATAACAAAAAAAAAAAGGGAGCCCATGTTTTTAATGTTCCGGGACAATCGGTTTTGAACAAGTATATTTCGTTAACCTATCTGGCTCTCACATTCAACAATTATTATTTATTTTGGTGTGCAATAAGTTTGTACGGGCTGCGCCGGTTGGCCGCTTGGCTGCTTGCTTGCATTAACATATAACGCCGTGTTTGGAGTGCCGTATAAAGGTGGGGAAAGAAAAAGATAGTAGTGAAAAAAATAAGTTATTTAGAGAAATGGAGAAAGTTGAGAAAAAGAGAGTGTAGAGAAAAAAATAAATAATAATTTGTGAGAGAAAAAATAGTAAAAAAATAAATTATTTAGATGAATAAAAAAAATTGAGAGAAAAAAAATAAAAAAAAGTAACAATTAAACTTTTTTTTCTTTCCCCACAAGAGAAAGCACTCCAAACAACATTCTCCCCACAAAGAGATTTCATACCGGCGCGGAGTGAGTTGACATAAAAAGAGATAAGATTTTTTTTTATATTGTTTATAAGTTTATTATTTATTAATTTTAATCTATTATAAATTAAAAAAATTAGAGTATCAAATTTTTTGATTTGAAATTTTGTATGATTGTGACAAAGTTTTAAATTTTTGTAATTACGTTAATATTTTCTATAATAAAAAAAATAATTTTATTTTTATTACAAAAATAGTATTACAGTAGTTAAAAAAATTAAAATTTTATTATAATCGGACAAAGTTTTAAACAAAAAAAATCCTCTAATGCTATAACGAGACACTAATAAATTTTTTTAAAACTCGGTATTTTTATTTTTTTAACTTATAATGCACGACCTAACTCAAAATAATATACAACAAATCTATTGTCAATGGGTATACAAGATTACAATAGACCTATTGTCAGTCTCATGAGCGTTCCAATGTCATTTTTGATAAGATATCAATTCCTTTTTACCCAAATTGGGCAAGTCAACCATTCCAAACATTTTCTTCATGTCATGTCAGTTCTGTTCCCATACATACAGAATTATCTTTCCTAATGGCCAGTTCATCGTTGAATTGATCTCCGGATTGAGTATGGACTTCAAATTTTGGAATCTGCAGCTTTGTACAATAACAGTAACATTAACATGGTGTGGCTATCTGTTGAAGATCGTGTCGTCAGACCCAGGAATCAACCCTCTGCTTGAAGGGTGCAGCAGCTACAATGTCACCAGCTGGTCAAACTTCAATACCAATCTGAACGACACTTTCAGGGAATTGAGGACACAATTACAGACCAGTAACAACAACCACTTTGCCACTGCTCAGCAAGTGACTGGCTCTGACCCCGTATATGCCATGGCGCAGTGCAGAGGCTACATGTCCACGGCTGACTGTGTTGCTTGTTTCACTGCTGCTTCAGCCCAAATCCGAAACTGCTCGGCTGCTAATGGTGGTCGTGTAGTTTATGATGGTTGCTTCCTAAGGTACTTGTATTAACTTCTAATCCTTTTTTCTTAATTGTTTCTTTTCACTGGCCTCAGAAGAAAAACACCAAATAATTAGAAGATGAGGGTTAAAGGGGTGAGCCTCAACTTAGTCAAACTCTTTTGACATACATCCAAGATTGGCCTTGCCATTTTTTCTATTGGATTACCACTTTAACAAGTTCTCATTCCCTTCATCTGAACGCCGTGTTAGGAAATGATGATGCGGCATACTCGTTGGCCTCCCTATGTTTTACTTCGATTGTCTTTTATAAATATTTTGATCAGGCCTTAGGACCTTCAATGTATGTCAAAAGGGTTTGAATAGTTTTAGGCTTACCGCTGTAACCCTCCTCTTTTATCTGGGATTAATACCAATAATGATGAACACAAGGGCCAACACAGACTAGTTGGATCTTCCAATGTATAATTAAGAAAAAAAAAAAACCTTTTTGGAGTCTGGGACATCAAGTTGACAGACAAGCAGAATCAAGTAGTTATGAAATTTTCATAAATATCCTTTTTCTAAAAAGTGGAAACGCTAAATTTCTTAAATGGTAATCAGATTTATTGAAGAAAAGAGAGTTACTTGGACCTCCAGAAAGGCAAAAGAAAGAAAAAACTATCTTTAATCTGATCAATTCACAGTTTTTAATAAAGTTGTTGCACGCTTATGTTAAGGTATGAGAGTGACAATTTTTACGGAGAGACCACCACAGCCGGCAACACTGCGTTTTGTGGCAATCGGACCACATCATCACCAGAAACTGGTTTTGGAACAACTGTGGTAGGGCTTTTAGCAGATCTTCGAGTAGCAACACCGAGAATTAATGATTTCTACGCTGCGAGTATAAGCAAAGTGGCGGGTGTCAATAATGGCACGGTTTATGGTATTGCACAATGTGTTGAAACTATTGATGCGTCTGGTTGCCAAGCATGCCTGCAAGTGGCTTATGTCAACCTTCAGAGATGTCCCCCAAGTGCAGATGGCACGGCGATCGATTCTGGGTGTTTCATAAGGTACTCTAATGAACCCTTTTTTGCTGATAACCAGACTATTGATCTTCAGCCCTTCTTGAAGACAGGTAAGTCTTGTCTGCTAAATGTTGCTTACAATTCCTTCTATTTCCGAAAATACTAATATCCTCCGGTGAGCAATTGATTTTCATGTGTTGTGTTTGTGTACAAGGCTCAAGCACTAGAAAGGCCATTATTGGAGGAGTAGCTGGAGGTGTAGGTTTTATTTTGCTTCTGGCTTTGGTGGTTGTATTTTTTACACTGTCAAGAAAGCGGAAAAGGCCTCCTAGAGGTAAATACAACAAATTTCTGAACCTTGAAACTTGGTGTTAAGGTTTTAAATTGTGCCAATGGTTGCCTTGTGGTGCAAAGAAATCTGGTAAACATACCCACAATTATGAGGAAAATGCTAATCCTGGGAACGCTGCAACTGAGATATTAAGGTTTTAACAGCCACTGCATAATACATTTCTTGGTTTCAGCTTTCTGAAGTCCTTTTCTGCTTACCAGGTGACATACTTGGCGCCACAGAGCTGCGTGGTCCTATGAACTACCATTACAAGGACTTGAAATCTGCAACGAAAAATTTCAAAGAAGAAAACAAACTAGGACAAGGAGGCTTTGGTGATATATATAAGGTAAATGTGACATAAAAAAAAAAAGAAAAGAGAGAGAGAGAGAGAGAGAGAGCATATAATTCTGTGACAGTTTTGCTTTTCTTCATCGCCTAGGTACCATAAAAGGTAGAAAAGTAAAATGTGAGACTCTATCTAGAAACTGCATCATTAAAAAGAAAAGAAGAAGACGAAGAAGAAGACATGAAAGGTCATGAAAATGTTAAATCATGACAGTTTCTTTACATTTTTACTTGGTCTTCGGTTAACAAATTCAAGAAAGAAATAGAAATTTTTGTCAGGCCAATGGACTCTTTGTTGTTCTCTCAATGAACAGGGTACTCTGAAGAATGGTAAATTAGTTGCAGTAAAGAAACTAGCTCTAGGCCAATCCCGCAGGACGAAGGAAGATTTTGCAAGTGAAGTAACACTTATAAGCAATGTTCATCATCGGAATCTTGTTCGTTTGCTCGGTTGTTGTAGCAAAGGACCAGAGTTGCTTCTTGTCTATGAGTACATGGCAAACAGCAGCCTCGATAGATTCTTATTTGGTATTTATAAAGTTTTTACCTCTCTTATCTTACTAATTGTTCTTGTAGTTGAAACATATAGAAATGGTCTAACGTTAGCCTCTTAGAAACCACATTTCCACATTATGTGGTCTCTTTTTTTTATTAAGAGTTATTTTCACGATTCGAACCTGTCAGACTATAATTTTAAAGTTATAATTTAGTAATCCTTACTTTACACCTAAATTTACTCTCTAAAAAGATATAGTTAAAGCATCAAGTACAATAACAAAATAGATTTGTGATCTAACGGGTGCATTTTCCTTGCAAAACAGGTCATCAAAAGAGAGGACACCTGAATTGGAAACAAAGATATGATATAATTCTTGGCACAGCCCAGGGTCTTGCCTATCTACATGAGCAGTTCCACGTATGCATAATTCATCGAGACATAAAATCAAGCAATATCCTTTTAGACGAGGATTTCCAACCAAAAATAGCAGATTTTGGTTTGGCAAGACTTCTACCTGAAAATCAAAGTCATCTAAGCACTAAATTCGCAGGGACATTGTAAGTTATGCTTCCAAACACCCTAAACAGCAAAGTATATCATGCTTTTGAATTTTTTTAAATTGAGCATCCGAGGAAATGATTCTTAGTTGACCAATGATAATCAACGGCTTATAATTCAGGGGGTACACAGCACCAGAATATGCGGTCCATGGACAGCTGTCAGAGAAGGTTGATACCTACAGCTATGGCATTGTTGTCCTTGAAATCATCAGTGGCAAAAAAAGTACTGACGTGATAGTTCATACTAGTGCTGAGTACCTCCTCAAATGGGTATGTATCCTACATGAGTCGTAAATTTTGACATATTTTAATATATTGTGAATTAAATTAAAAATTTTTTAATTTTTATTTTTTTAAGAGTATTTGTAATTCATAAGTTTGAGATAACTTATAATTAGTTAATAACTTTATTTTAAACATAAAGTTTCTAAATAAATAAAAGATTTAAGAAAAAATTACAAATTTCTTAAAATAAGAAGAATATAGGTCTATTTTTCTTTAAATTGACTGAAATGAGAGAAAAAAAGAATTTATGACATCCTCTTCTCTCTTATCCAATTGTGGTGGCCTATCTTTTTCAAACAAATAATGGTTCTATGAATTGAGGTGCCAACACGTTTCCTAATGGGACATTGCAGTTGTTGCTATATTCAAATTTCTAAATGGGATGCAAGAAAATTTATGAGAAAGAGAACTGTGTCGTGTATGGAGAGAACAAAAATGAACGTTAGTTGTCACTTCGATCTCACATTGTCTTTTTTCTTAATCCTACTCACTAGGCATGGAAGCTGCATGAGAACGGCACCCATCTTGAATTGGTGGACGAGAGTTTAAACCCAGATGAATATGAAGTGGAAGAAATGGTGAGAATTATAGAGATTGCGTTACTGTGCACCCAATCATCACCAACTTTAAGGCCCACTATGTCCGAAGTTGTCGTTTTACTGAAGAGCAAAGATACACTTAAAGAGTACGCGCCTCCAACTAGGCCACCTTTTGTTGATGACGTGGCTGTGGAAAGGGTCCCCGAAGACCGGTCCACTTCCACCGCTTGCTCCTCTTCAAAGGCTAATCTCTCTATCACTCAGGTCTCAGGTCGCTGAGTTCTCGTTTGTTATTCAATCTTCAAACCAAGAGGCGTAAATAAAACCTTGACAAGTACCGCATCAAATAATACTTATAAGATTGGAGATTTAGAGTTCAAATTTTAGTTAGAGTTAATTGAAAAAATAAAACACAATTTATGATTGTAAAATATATTATTAGAGATAGGAGTTACCTAAGTTAACAAAAATATTTTAGTTGGATGTGACAAAGGTATTTTTTTGTCTTATTATTTTTTTGTGCATTCTTAGTATTTTTTTAGAAAAATATGTCACATGAGTGTTTATAAGAATGAGAATGATGTAATTGCATTTTCGTTTTCTATAATGTAGTTAATGAGTGGCAAAAACGCTGATCATAGTCTTTCTCAAACTTGTTACAAAGTACTTGTTAACTCGAAAATAGTTCAACAATGATTGACTTGTAGTATTATTTGAATTTTTTTTAATTATCAAAAAATATTTGAATATTAACTTTTTATAATTTTTGTTTACTCCTTTGACACTGACCTTCCATTACTCCTCGTTGCCCCCATAACCTATAGTACTATTCTTTACTTCATTCAAGTTATTCTCTTAACTTTTTTTTATTTTAAATAAGAAATTAAAAAGTTAATTATACTATGAATTATATAATGAATATTTCTTTTTTTATACTTATAAACCTCATATTTTTTATTCTCATAATTAAAATATAAGACTTCTAAAATAGAGATATAAATTTTAATCATTAAAATATTCTTAAAATACTGTTCTCTTAATATTTGTACTTTTGTTACCTTATTAAAAAAAATTTACTTTGTTAATTATTACACTTGTAAAATATAATCCCTACTTTTCACTTCAAAACACATGCTGCCTGAAAGTGGGCCACGAATAAAACTATTTGCAGGTACACCTCTCCCTGTGTGCAGCAAATAATTATCGTCAAGTCTATATTTAATCTTAAAAAAATCACAAGTTTCTAATGATACTGCAACTAAAATTTAAAATAAAATGTTATTAAAAATATCAATCAAAAATAAATGTAACGATCAACATAAGAAAAACTTTATTAAAATTTTAAAAATAAATGTCAATTAAAAATTATCAAATAAAAAATAATATATAATACCAAAATAAAAATATTAAAATTATGATCAAAATAAAATTGTAAATAATATTTCCAAGGATAATAATAATAATAATAATAATAATAATATATTCTATATCAATATTTTATTAAAATTAATCGAACCTAGTCCCGGAAAAGTGGGGGTAGACCGATCATACAAAGGAGATGAATAACCGGTCTAGTTCGTGATGTACAAAACAACGAAGATTTATAGAGTGGCAGAATGTGATCTGTCACTAACACTTCAATTTTTAAACCAATAATGTGTAAAAATGATAAATAATAGGAAATTTAGTAAGAGTGAGATTATTACCTTAAAAATATTACCCCTAACTCCCAAGGATATTTAAAGGGTGTTTCGTGGATTCTCATTCGATGGGAAAAGAATCCAAATAGAATGGTGTACTATTTTTCATCTGTCAAATATATGAGACACCAGTGATAAAAATAAAAAAAAAAACATGAAAAAAAAATCTAACCTCTACATTTGGCTTTTTTCATTTTTTACCCACTAATGAGTAAAAATAATAAAGAATAGGAAATCTAATAAGAGTAAAATCATTACCTTAAAAATATTACTTCTAAGGGTATTTAAAGGGAATTTCGTGGATTCTCATTTGTTGGGCAAAAGAATCCAAAGAAGATGGTGTACTATTTTTCAGGTGCCAAAGACTCTGAGATACGAAAAAAAAAAAAAAAAAAAAACATAAAACAAAAATCTACTCTCCATATTTGGTCCTTTTTGTTTTTTATTCACTCTTTTTTTTAGTTAAATTCCACTCTATACGTTAATTTCGTAGTTAAAAATTACTTTTTACCGTTTACTTGATATTAACTTCAGCACGTGGCGCCACGTGACATGCCACCTCAGATTAAGTTTGTCACGTCATCTGCCACATCAGTAAAAGAACGTTGGCGTGACAATTTTCAAACTAAAAAAAAAAAAGAAAAAGGAGGAAAATTTCTTAAAAAAGTAAAAGCAAGAAAATTTTTTAGAAAAAATGCGAAAATAAAAAAATAATTGTATATTTTTCTCAAATTAAAAAAAAGATAAAAGGATGAAAAAATTTTTAGAAAAAAATACAAATCTAAAAAATAATTATAAAATTTTCCTAAATTTAAAAAAAAAGGTAAAAGGAAGAAAATTTTTTTAGAAAAAAAATGAAAATAAAAAAATAATTATATATTTTTTTGTAAATTTCAGAAAAAATGTAAAAGGAAGAAAAATTTCAGAAAAATCTGAAAATAAAAAAATAATTACATATTTTCCCCAAATTTCAGAAGACAAAACTAAGAGGAATTTCAGTTTCTAAAAACAAAAAAAAATTCAGAATTTTAATTTCTAAAAACCAAAAAAAAGAAAAATTCAGAATTTTGATTTCTAAAAGAAATAAAAAATAAAAATTTTCTTTTCAAAAGAATAAAAAATTCAAAATTTTGGTTTTAGAAAATAAGTAAATTTTTCTTTTTTTTAGAAATTAAATTTTTGAATTTTTTTAGAAAATAAAATTAAGATTTTTCAAAAAAATTGAAAATTGCCATGTTACCACATGTTTTGTTAACGTGGCAGATGATGTGGCAAACTTAATCTGAGGTGATATGTCACGTGGCACTACGTGATAAAGTTAACAGTAAAAGATAGTTTTCACCTATAAAATTAACATGAAATATAGAATTCAACAAAAAAAAATCAAATATAGAGGGCAGATTTTTGTTTTATACTCTTTTTTTTGGTGTAATGTTTTATACTCTAAACAAAAGACATGAAACACCACGGGTGCTTGGGGTTAGTAGGACAAGGCTTGGATCCTTCGAGGCAGTGTTTCGGCCATAACTTTGGGCCAGGGCCTAAGACCTATGGGGCGAACATTGTCTTTAATAACAATAATAATAATTGAACCAATTAAACAAAAAAAAAATAATTAAACCAAAAAAATAACAATAATAATAATAATAATCATCATCATCATTTTAAGTATTAATTTAAGTAATCACCGAATTTGTTGGTTAAAAGTATAATACTCTTACCGCACTCTGACTCCCTTATCTCTTATATAAGTTTAACCCTCCATAAAACAATAATAATAATAATAATAATAATAATAATGATGGCTTCTTGCTAACAATAACCATAAAATGAATGCATTAAATCTAAAATAAAAATACATTTTTACTGCATAAAATTTTTATTGTATAAATAATTTTTTGTCCATTAATAATTAATAATATATATAAAATTTTCTGATTATTTTTATTATTATTTACAAATATTTTTTTATTAATACGTTATATAAAAATATACCTTTTCATATTATAATTATTATAAGTAGTGTAATTGTTATTATAATTTTTATATGGTTAATGCCATTATAATGCATATATTCTATTATATTTGTAATTGTTTACGTAGTTTTTGAAGATATGTGTGTTGTATGTGTGTGTATATATACACCAAAAAAAAATTTTTTGTTAGTCTACATATATGTATTATAAAAAAACAAATAGTATGTGTATCATGTGCGTGTGTTTTTGTAATAACTAAGAGCCTGTTTGACTTACCTGTTCAATATTAGTGTTATTGGTTGCAACTGCTGAATGTTGTTACTGATTGCTGATTACTGTTACTTATTGTTGATTACTAAAAAAACTAATGAAGTATTTGGTTAACTTTATACTTACTGTTGTTAAATAATTAAATGACTGATTTAAACATTTAATTTATATTAATATATTATATTAACAAAATTATCTTTATATTTTATAATTTTTATTTTTAGAATAAATATTTTATAAATAAGATTAAGAATTTTTTCTCTTCATTTTTATTTTTTCAAAAAAATATTAATGTTTACTAGATAATAAAAAATATAATTTTTTGAAATATTTTTTAAATATCAATATTAATAAAAATTTGAAGTAAAAAAATATTTACAAATTATTAAAAAATAAAAGTGTTACGTTTATATAAATATTGATGAAATTTAATAATTACTAATAAATCATATTTAAGCGGTAAGTAAAAAAATTATGAATTTATATAAATATTATTTAAGAGTATTTTAGTTTATGTAAATTATTATTAATATTAAAAACTGAAAAATAACTCAAAAAGTAGTAAAAAGTAACTTTGATCTACTTGTCAATCAGTTGCTTTTAAAATGTTATGTAAAAAAATAATTAGAATCAAACAGCAGCTCAAAAAAATTAACCAAACACTATCTACTTTTTGAAAATGAAATACAAATATATCATCCTAAAAATTAATTCAAACACATCCTGAGTTGAATAGAAATAATGGCTCTTACTGGGAGATTTAGAGTTCGCCCTCGTCATCCTCCATCCTTAATGGAATATACATTTATTTAGTTCTAAACTTTTAAGTTTTTTTTTATTTAAGTCCTAAACTTTTTGAAATTTCTTTTCAGTTATAAACCTTTTGATTTTACTCCAAATCAGTCCTTCCGTTAGTCAAATCGTTAAAAATTACTGTTGACTAAAGGAAATTTTTTAAAAAAGGTAAAATACACTATTTTAATTCACTAGTTAACAGAAATACGTTGTGTAATCTTAAAAAAATAAAGATAAAATAAAAAAACCCAAAATCTCAACTTACATGTTACTATTTGAAAGTAAAATACAAACATTTAATAACAAAAAAAATTTTAATAATATATTTTACCTTTTTAAAAAAATTTATGTTGGTCAACAGTAATTTTTAACGGTTTGGCTAACAGAAAGACTGATTTGGAGCAAAATCAAAAGATTTAGGACTGAAATGAAATATCAAAAAAATTTAGAACTTAAATGAAAAAAAATTTAAAAGTTTAGAACTAAATAAATACATATCCTCATCTTTAATGGGCTATTAACTCTTATATTGTGTTTGAGAGGAAAAAAAAGGGGAAAAGAAAGGAAAGTGAGATGGTTAAGGTAAATTATTGTATTTAAAAAATATTTGAAAAGTGGGAGAGTAGAAATTTTTTAATTTTTTTATTCCTTTTTGGTTTACCAAAACAAATCCTTCTAGAAATGAGAAGAAAGTTATTAGTTCTCTGTAAAATTTATTCAATGACTCAATTACCTATCGTATAATTTAAACATTACAATTTTATCTAAATAAAATATTTAAATAGAATTTATTATAAATGATAAAATTATTATTTTAATACATTTTATTTTTTTTCTCTCACTTTCCTCTATTTTCCAAACAAAAGAATTTATAATTTTCTTACTCTCATCACTTCTTCTCAAATATAAGATATGATAAAAAATATTCATTTCTTCTAATGATTCTCTCTCTCTCTCGCTTTCTTCTTCATCACTTTCTTTTTTTTAAAAAATTTTATTCAAAACCAGTGTTAAGGAAAAACAAAAAAAACAAAGCGTGAAATCTAAATAAGAAGGAGATAAACGAATGATTCTAATACATGAGACAACCTTAATTTTATGAGAATGAAACTACCCCTACAAAGAAAAACTAAAAATGTAAATCACTTATCACTTTCTCATTCTCATCTCAATGATTTCATAGATTGCCTTCCAAAAACATGGAGGAGGCTTTTTTTTATTCTTTGGCCAAAAATAAGTAATTTAATAAATAAATGAGAAAGCTGTGAGGGCAAATGCGATAAGAGAAGAGGGCATTATAGGAATTACAAGAAAAAGAAATGGGTGGGGAAGCATACTCTCAATAAGTAAACCCTTGTCCTTGGAGAATTGAGACTCTTTCGGCAACACGGGTTTCTCAGTCTCCTCCCCTGTCCACTAGCTGCTCCATAATCTTCTTAACTTAAAAAAAAAAAATTAAATAAATTCTTCGTTCTTTTTAAATAATTAATCCTCTCTTATCGCTTCCTGAAAAGGTAAATTTCTTTCCATTCTTCTCTGTATCTGGCCCTCTCGCTCTCTGTTTTTTTTTTTTTTTTTAATTTAGAATTTTTTTGGTCGCACAAACACTCACATACGAATCCATGAGCTGTATTTGATATTATTTTTATTATAAGTATGTGAATCTGATATATGTTTGTTCTTGTAAAAAGTTTATGAAATTGCTGTGCTGTGAAAAGAGATTCTTCCGAAGTTTTTGTTTCCATTCCTTTTTTTGTTTTGTTTTGTTTTTTGTTTTCGTTGTTGTTGTGTAAATTTACTGTTGCGATTGCAAATGCTCAGATGAATAGGGAGAAGCTTATGAAGATGGCCGGTTCTGTTCGAACTGGCGGCAAGGGAACAATGCGCAGGTCACTTTAATTATTTATTGGCCTTTTTTTTTTTTGAATTTTTTTGAATTATGCTTTTTTTTTGTTTGGGCAAAATGGAAGATAAACATCGCTTGATTCGAAATTATAATGCGTAGTTTGTTTTAATTTAATGTTGAAAATGTAAAATAAAATTGATGCTCGAAAATATCTGTTTTTCTTTCCTCTGATTTTTGTTTAGTTAATTGATTAATTAATTAATTGGATTATGAGTAGAAAGAAGAAGGCAGTGCACAAATCAACGACGAGCGATGATAAAAAGCTTCAGAGTACTCTGAAGAGAATAGGAGTGAGCGCAATTCCAGCAATCGAAGAAGTTAACATTTTCAAAGATGATTTAGTCATTCAATTCCTTAATCCTAAAGTTCAAGCCTCTATTGTTGCAAACACTTGGGTTGTTACTGGCACTCCCCAGACCAAGAGTATGTGGTCTTTTTTTCTGTTATTGGTTTGTGTATTCGTTTTTTCTTTTTTTTTTTTTTTCCTTATTGTCTTATGTTTGACATTCGTTACTTCCTTAGAAAAACTCGGTTGATTTTTTTGGGTCTAGTAATGCCGTTTACATTTCGCTATACCTATGAATAATAAGCCTAATAACCATATTATAAAAGTTAGATAACTGATTTCTGAATTTCTTTTCTTCCAGAACTGCAAGATCTTCTTCCTGGGATTATTAGCCAGCTTGGTATGTTTTTCTTATAACCATCCTACATTGAATTTATAAATTAGAGCTTTTGTTGCTTTATTTCTTGGTAAAATGTGACAATAATTGTTTATTTTGAGAAATAAGGCACATGTGAGCTCTCCGTTTATTTCGAGTTTACTGTGTTCTTTTTGTGTGAGGATAATCTCCAAGTTACGACCATGATATGATTTTCCATGCAAAGAGACTGCAAGATGATTTTGAAATGTTTAAGAGATATTCAGTGGAACCTTAACTGAGACATGTAAGCTAACAGCACATGGCTTCAGAGCACGTAGACTTGTTATCTATTGTCATGTGCACATACGTTTGTGCTCACATTTGTTTGGTCTATGTTCAAGTACCTTATGCAATACACCTATTCTATTTGAGTTTGATATCCAATTTCCCTAATTTATGCTGAGTAACCTCTGATGTTGTTGGCCTGCAAATCCTCAGGGCCAGATAACTTGGACAACCTTAAGAAGTTGGCAGAGCAGTTTCAAAGGGAAGCACCAGCCACTGGGGCAGCAGCAGCACAAGAAGATGATGACGAGGTGCCAGAG
Source organism: Carallia pectinifolia (assembly GCA_037832335.1). Lineage (NCBI taxonomy): Eukaryota > Viridiplantae > Streptophyta > Magnoliopsida > Malpighiales > Rhizophoraceae > Carallia > Carallia pectinifolia. The sequence continues at coordinate 13,447,290 of CM075449.1, forward strand.
CTTGTGCCTGGTGAGACCTTTGAAGCTGCTGCTGAAGATGGTCACACGCACGCTTAATTGGGTTGTTACTGTTATTTTGCGTTTCTATTTTCTTTGTACCTTTCACCTTATCTCTTGTTTTACTTTCACTTCATCCGTTCCCCTTCCTCTATCCATGCCCCCAGGGCTGGTGGCTTCCCTTGTTCTCCTAAACAGATTTACAATTCTGTAGCGTTTGATGAATGGCACACCGGGACAAAACAGAACTTGTTCTCTGGTGTTTGAGTTCAATTGGATCTGTTTATCGATTTCCTAAAGTACTGTTTACTTGTGTCTACGTAATGGTGTGGATATAAGAGGCCAATCCCATGATTAGGTTTAAAGTAATTTCAGCATACTTAAGGATAAACTATCAAATCTTGCTAAATTCGTTGGTCTTCTGTGCATGGTAAGTGTAGTAGCCATTTAGCCAAACTCAACACTGCACGGCAGGGACTGTTTTAAGTGGAACATTCCCATCATTAGGGTGTTTATAATCCACCCATCCTGTCGAAAAAAAAGATTAGCGATTTATAATTTTTACAAACCGCCAAAGGTGGATTGGTTGTGTATTAAAAATAATGAAAACCACCAAAAGCTGATCAATCTGCCACAGTTAGATGATGCTTAAAATGTATATACTCTTAACGAAAACATGACTTATGATTAAATGAAAAGCCTTAGCTCCTTTGCTCTAAACTTCTGCTTCTGTTTACAATTTGTTTTCTGCACTTATACTGCTATGCATTGTCTGCAGTTCATCAAACTACATTTTCTGCAAATCTGCCTTTTCTGTTCTTCTGCATTTTTGTGTCACTGCAATTTTTGGTGTGTTGATACTGTAGACTGATCTGCAGTGTTTCTGCTCTGCCGTATTGCTTTTTCCTGTCACAGCAATCCTGCATTGTGCTATTTCGTAGTTCTGCATTTCTGTGTTAATTGCAGCACCATATACTGCAGTTGTCTGAAGTGTTGCGTACTGCAATTCTGCAGTGTTCTCCACTGCACTTTCCTGCAGTTTTTGGTTCTGCATTTCTGCAGTTACTGGTTTTTGGTTACTGCACTTTCAGTTTAGTTCCTTTTAAGAGCTTTCTGTTTTTGACAATATCCTAGCCGCCTCTTCCATTTGATTTTATGATCGACATATATTTTCCTCCATTAAGGTCCTCCCATTATCTTATAAGATTTTCAAACCGCCTCAAATTGCCTGCAACCAATCTACAAACAATAAATTAGTTTAGACAGTTTAGGGATCTTATGCTTTGGTTGCGTATTGGGGATCCTATGCTTTGCTTGTGGACTGAGATTTCTAAAAATCACCATATGTTGTTTGGGCATGAATTTCTCCTCAAATCCGCGAACACCTCTGCCGATGGACTTTTTTGGGGTAATAACACATTCTAGTATTTAAAGTAGAAAAAATTGAATGCTAATGCTGCATTCTCAGGAATCTCACACTACCATCTCCATGTTCATATGAGATTACCATAGAAACCGGTAACGCCAGATTACTCCACCATAGTATGTTTTAGTAATTAGGAGGATGGTTTACCCTTACTTTAAATAGCTATAATACAAAAAGAAAATAGAATTATTTATGTTATTTTACTATTTATTTTAAATAATTTAATTTGAATTTTAATAGTATCATGTAATGTGAGTATTAAAAAAAATATATATAATTTTATCAATTACCATTTACATTTTATTATATACTAGATACATTTACATTTAAGTTTTTTATTAGTTAGTTGTATTATTGTCATGTGCAAAATTATTCCAAGATTCTCATTCTTCGGAATATTAAATATGATCATACCACTTTTTCATGCAAATTTCTGGTCATCTACTTCGAAAACAATCACATTCTGAAGCACGTTTGAAGTAACGTGATGCTCAAGACAACCTGGTAATCCAACTTTTGTCTCAATAATCCAAGTAGGGAAATGCAAACAAGTAGTTTGTCCATGCTGAAAGTGAAATTTATGATGCGAGCTAGTTAGTCATATGAAAAAGATGGTGCAGTATATCTGAACTCCGCCGAGGATGGAGTTGATGAAGAATGTTGAAGCCACAAAGCCCTCAACCAGTTTTTATTTATCTCCCAACTCCAGAGGCCAGGCCCCGAGATCCCCACAACTGCTCATCCTTTGGTCTGCATGCGATTGAGGGACTCTAATCCCTCCCCACCCATTTTCTGGACCTCCTCCGGTGAAAGTATCTTGATGTACCACACATTGTTCACAAATGACCTGCATAAAAGATCAATATTGTGCGTAGGTAAGAGGGGCAGGAAGATGAGATAATGTCTGGGAAAAGGAAAAACAAGAATACTCTTTGCTAGTCAATCTGGAATGGAAATAAGGAGCGGATATAATGTGTGAAAATGGAAAAGATAATTAATAGTCTGGCTATTCTTGAGTGAGTCATTCTGGAAAGAGTACTTACTCCCAGGGGTCATCTCCAAGGAGAAGCACATCATTCTCCCTGTCGACGAATACAAGCTGCCAGCCTGATCTATGAGGGTTTTCCAACTTCCCCTCTATTGCAAACATCTGAGCAAGTTCCTCTCGCAACTCATGATAGCTGCTGAACCTGGAGATGTCCAGTGAGCGGCCAACTGACCCCGATTTGTGGACCTAGAGAAACAAATGCACAGCATCACTTAGCCATGAACCAAGACCATTTGCAAGCAGGCGTAATAATAAATGGGAAGCTTCAATTGTCTGGGTGTTGAGGCTTGTACCTTGACAAAGGTTCGACTAGAGTTCGGCGTGTCAAGTTGGCCTTCACTAGGCAATAACTCAGAGTCTTGCGCACAATCATACATAGAATTTTGAAACCCAGGATTCTCAACTGCCATTGAGGACATGGCAGCATCGATTGAAGAATTGGGAAATCTATGCATTGTGATGGGTAATAGAAGTCCGGACGAATCAATATTCACTCCAAAAATGGAAGGATTCTGAGCATCAGAACAGGAGTTTTGTGGTTCCATTGCAGGGTCCTTTTCAGTATATGTTCGTAGAGGTGCCATTGAATCGGTAAAAGCATTGACTTGTGAATGTGCATACTTGACCCAGGATTGTTGGGATAACTGTTCAGTCAGTGAAGACTGTCCAGTTTTAGTCAAATCCAAAAGATTGCCTCCACCTCCAGCATATGAAGAACCCATCATTTTGTGTACAGAGGCAGTAGATGCAGAGAACTTGGTGCTTGAGTCTGTGTGCTCTGCATTAGGAAATGATGGGGAAGGCACATATGATTCTTGTCTTTGCATTTGGCTTAGATGTGAGTCATGATACATATTCTGCTGTTGCTGGGTATGATCGTCTGGCTGATTGTTGAGCCGTTGATGCAGGAGGTGCTGGGACAAGCTCTCAGTTGCAATCTGGTTCTGTGCCTGTAGCACGTTAGGAGGGATCTGTTGTTGAATTGCTTGCTGTTGCTGTTGTAGCTGTAACATCGGATTGTGGCTGCCTGACTGCTGAAGAGATGGAAAAGGTTGCTGAAACTGCATAAATTGCTTTCTCAGAAGATCTCCGCTACCTGGATTCTGCAGACCTGCTGTCAACAGAGCCTGGTACTGCTGATTCTGACCATTTCCTAGCACTGCCAGGTCAAGCCTCTGTTGCATCCAGGCAACCCCATTGGCAGCTTGAAAATTGAAACTGTGAAGGCCCTGTTCTCCAGTTCCACTGCCTAGCCACATTAAGCCATTACTTGATTCATCTCTGTGATCTGCCAAGGGACAAAATTGAGAATATTGATCCTGCTAATAATAAAAATAGCTGAAGTACTAATATTCAGCTCATTGATAATAATAGAGAACTTCATTATCAGAGGGGATCCCAAACAAATAAAGTATTTTTTGACCTAGAAAGAAGGCATCAATTAGCAATTGTGTTCCACTCAGATTTCAGGAGCAGTTTCAGTTTCACCGCTCACCATGGTTTAAGCACGTTAGATATGCTGGGTAAAATGGAAATGATTTAAGCACATCCTCGAAAAGTGTTCATCACAAGGTTGTGAAGCGAAGTATTTGAACATGCAAAAAGCCTCATGTTATGCTATTATGGGATTCTCTGATAGTGTGTTTGCATTTATGACTGCTTGAGAAACATAGTGGACAAATATAATTAAAGTCTTGCTGCCACGTAAAAAATTGCCATTTTGGTAGCATTGCTAACATGACATAACTAAAGGGACTTCGGTTTTTTTTTTTTTTTTTCCAACAGGAAAAAATGTTTTGCATAAGAGTGACAAGAAAAAATAGTGACCTTTGAGGTGAAATCTGAATTGTCCTCAGTAAAATAGCAACCAGAGAAGAAGGGTGGGGACAACTTGTAATAATAGGTGCAATGCATATGCATATGAAATTAAGCTAGCCATAGTTGCACACAAGGATTCACTGTAATTTGGCTAACTTGTTCCTTTATTTAATATTGTTGGGGATCATAGGTGTTTCTAACCCTTTCTTGTAATATTTGTGGCACCATCACCAGGACACAACCACCTCCAATTCCCAGGGAATTCAATAAAACTGTATGCCAACATTCGAAGGACTGTGGTTAGCATTCTCTCATTAATCTAGTTCACAGAATCTTGCTCAAACCAATAAGAAAACCCATGTAAACACCTTTCCAAGAGGCAACAAAAACTACCCTGTTTTGTTTACAACATCTAGGTTCTTTCTTTCACCCTTCTTTCCCTAAATTTCAATTTATTTAAAGCATTGACCAGTTAAGTTATGACTTATGACCTTTAGAAGCCTAAAAGCAAACTACTACAATTTCAAATCCTTAGAATGAATAGTGAGTCTAGTTAAGTTTTCTTACAGAAAAGATATCAAAGAAATTCATGAAAATTTGAACAATAGATACCAAGAAAAGATGACGGTCCTGGATTCCAAGGTCGTTTCAATCTGAGAGGAAAAAGTGATGGATACATAGGAAAAGTGGTTAATGGCTCAATCTCCCATAATGATACCCTTGGCTGCCTCTCACCTGTTGTTGACTCATCCCAGCCGACCTACACGTAAAGAGAAAAAGGAAATGTTGAACTGCACAATAGGATACACACTGATAAAAAGATAAGCAGAAACAGCGAACCACTGGGTAACATTGTAGGAAAAACCCATAGGAGCTGCTGACTGATGCTTTCCTTGAATAAAGAGAGTCAAGCCATGACAGGCTGACAGCCAAGAAAGACAAGGAACACGAGTATACATATAGACAAACAAATTCATACAAGAAAGAGGACTCTCCGTGGAGAATCTGTGACCGTGGTAAATGTGGAACTTTAGCCCAATGCAAGTGAACCAAACAATATCATGTAGGCAAAAAGAGGTCCATTTCAGCACCTCTAATACGAGCGATCAGCATTCAAACTCTCTCAAACGTTGGAATGCAGCATTGAAGTACGCAAAAAAAAAAAAAATGTATACCCCGGATACGCATGAATCAAATGTTGCGAAAGGAGAAAGCAAAAAGATCAAGCAAAAGGCAAAAAACATACAATCAAGTCAAAAAATAGAAAAAGCAAGATAGTCTACAGTTTACTGCAGAACCAGCTAATAAAAAATATGCAATGCACCTAATATCTCCAATCCAGATCCCTATTCCCAAGGCCTCTGCACATACAAAAACTTAATGAGAGAGCCTACAAAACAAAATTGACATTATATATCCACTTTTCATAATCCCAATAGGCAAGGAAAAAGATAAAAGTTCACTTCTGCGCTGCAATATAATTGTTTTTCTTCTTTTTATTCCTTTCTATTTCTCTTTAATAATTTATTCGTGGAGCATATACTCTAGAAATGCAACACACTATATTTTCATTGGACTGGAGCACAAAATGAAAAGATACTGTAATGAATAGAATCCTATGATAGTATGGTTAAGGACACTAACAAACATCAAAGATAAGATATGCATGAAGTGCGATTTACCTTGACAGAACGCCAATGAGAATTTGGCCAACGAACAGGGTCCAGATCACTAATTCCAGTTATTGTACCCATGTACCTATAAGGATCAAGAATTTCATGAATTTCACATGTGCATATGGCAGAATGAACAAAATTGCTGTTAAGGGCAGCCGTTTCTTCAGAACATAATATTGAGGGCACAAAGCATGCACTGCAGAGTGCACTGCAGCAGCTTTTGGTGTGAAACTTTTGTATCCGATACCAAGTACCAGCTCATGTGGCAAACTAAACCAGTGTTGATCAATGTTCATCATCCAGATTTATGGCTGCTACATCTTAACTACCTAGGTGGTGCTCCAACAGATGGAACACATGCGTATGCCATCTAACCCTCAATACCTCAACAGAACACTTACCAAAATGAACCAAATCCATGTTGCTGAAATTCATTTATGAGAATGACTTAAATGAAATAAATGTTTCTGTCAGGTAAAGAATTCTCAGAATAGATTAACAGACCCAAAAGCTGGAAAATGAAAACCATTGTAAACGAACAACTATAGAGTACCTACGGACACTTGATTCTTCAGTTTCAAAAAGCATCCGGAATCGCATCCCAATTGAAACACACGTATGAAAAACTGCTTTAAGATATTTGGAAAGAGGTATAACAAACTCCGACGGACTGGCCCTGCAACCAGACAGAAGAGACATGCTAAGTGAAAGTCACAATCAGTAGACAGTAACGGAAAAAAAACTGGCAAGCACATTTTGCACCTTGGGTTATAGAAAATAGTAAAACAGCTATTAGTCGCTGCAGCATGGGCCGCAGCAGCAAGCAGTCCAATGTGCATGCTATCACTGGATAGCACGGATGATGGCATTACAGTTTGTGGTCGAATGGCCCGGCGTATCCCCAAAAGGAGCTGATTTTTTTCGTTCCTAATCGAAGGTAATACCAAAGTTAGACACAGACTGAGAACTGGTGAGGAACATATAAGAATATAATGTACCAGATGAAAAGAACTGAATCCCCAGCTACAAGCCTTTTTGCACTAACAAACACACTCCACCCTGTCGTAAGTAGATGGCGTTTTGGCTGTCCTGCGAGATAAGCAAGGAATAAAACATGTGAGCTAATGCCAAATCACAGGCTGTGCAATTTGCAAAACCACCAATCAAAGGAACCAGAGGCACACAACCACGAAATGGATGATGAATTTCATCTCCCCAAACATGAGAGAACCAAAAATTTATTGGTCAACACATTATTCACCAATAAAGTTCCATGAACTTTACCACTGCTAAACCTAATTTTATTTTGGAATACTGCTAGACTTAATTTTAAAGTGTCTAACATCAAGAGCTCAACCAGATGGCTGGTTAGAATGCTCAAATTTAAAATCAACAAAGCAAAAATGTGGCAATTGCATCACTTAACATAGACGATCATTGCCATTTCCACATCATTCTTAGTGGGGCAGAACAGAGACGACATGTTCACAAGTTGGTTACCTGCTAATGAAATTTATCAATAAGAAAGGAAAAGTATACTGCATACCTCGAAATATATGTCTAAACTTCCAGTCAACATCATGAAGATCCCTAGCAATAAGTTCCTGTGCTGGTGGCTGCTGTGAGAAATCCTGGACAACAAAGAAATAGTAACAGGAATAAAAATAATGGTAATAATGGGATGAACAAACAACCAAACATGTTAAGCAACAAAAGGAAAGAAAGAGACTACCAATGGAGGAAAGACTTTCTCAGCAGCACGACGAGGAACAGAGAAGCCCCCATGTGTGCTAGTATCACTTGCAGTCAGTGTTTTGCAAAAGTAATTTGTAGGCTGCTTGCTCGGAATTCCCAGCTCCATGGGAAGAAATGTTTCTTTTTGCTCTTCCTATGTGTACAATACATTTTATAAGAAACACCAGAAGGGAAAAAAAAGAAAAAAAGGAACTTTGAATCAATAAAAACATGATTGAGTTTATCACCTCCAAATTTGCAATTAGTACTCAAGTGGCGGCAAAATACAAAGCTGAGAACGAAATACACATAATTACCGGAGTCAAAGGCTGTAAAGTCATCTGAGCATAGACTTCATCTGTTTCCGTGTCTGCCTGAAAGTCCAAACATGCTCCAGTATGTAGCATTGTCACAAATAGAAACAAAGAAAAATGGAGAAATTTACGAGTTGCATAATGATAATATAGTACAAGAAAATGCAAAAAAAAAAAAAAAAAAATCATATAATAGAAAAAAGACCCACATGCATGGTGACATTGTGGAGTTGGCAAATCAGTTGGGGCGGCAAACTTGGGTAATTGGGTATGTGCCCATCAACCTCTTTGTTAGTAGTGGCAGCAACCTACACAATACAAAAGCTTAACCATCAACATAAACTTACAAAAAATTGGTAACATTTTCAGGCTTCCAGCAACTAAAAGACCATAATAATTAGTGAGAATTGACTTGCAAACCCGAAGTGAGTCAATTTTGGAAATCACTATTACGAAGCAAATGAATTTAAAAAAAGAAAAAAGAAAAAGACAGAGAAAGAAGCACCTGCTCGCTGTGACCCTGGGGGAAGTACACCACGCGGCTCCCCACTGTCGGCAGGGACACCAGTGGACCGGCGCACGCATGCCATAGCTCCGAATTCAAGCACTCCTTCTCCCCTGCACGTCAATCAATGTAGACAGCAATCTTAACAATAATAATAATAATAATGCAAAAATTAGTCCAACTTTAAACTAATTAGGAACAGGGAGGGACCCATGCCGCCAGTTCAATGCATTAATTCACCAACAATATGATTGAAACGCGTAAATCATATAAGTAGTCAAAAATTGACATAAAGACAATTTAGGGGCAAAAATAGAAAAAAAAAAGAAAAAAGAAGAGACTGAAAGAAATAAAAATAATATTTAATAATATATCACCTTTATTACTCTGCTGAACCAGACCTGATGTGGAGAGCTTCATTCCCCGCGTTCTCCGTTCTTTTGTTTTTTTGTTTTTCTTTTTGGTATTATTACAAATACAAATGAAACATAAATACAAACATACTTACAAAATCTCAATAACGACTAACTAGTAATAAATAAAACTACTATATTAAAAAAAAGCAAAAAAACAAAAGGAAAAAAACGAAACGAAATCCACACGCCCACTGGTACATCAACCGCAATTAACATTTGAAATCGAGCGGTAAGAAGGAGAAGAAGTGCACAAGGCAGATCGCCATGAAAGGAACCAAAGCTACTTCTCTCTCACTATCACTACTCGTACTTCTTCTACTTCTTTAACCAAATGTTAAAGAACAGAACGAACACACGCTCTCTCTCTCTCTATATATATATATATATATAATATAACAATATTATATATATATATATATATATATGTGGTGTGGGTGTGTGGATGTATATATAGGTGAGAGAAATGGAAAGGCGAGGGAGGTGGACCTGAGCTATAAGCGGAGAGACCAATAGTAGATCAGAGGATTCAGAGGAGACAGAGAGAGAGAGTGCGTGTGCAGGGAGGAGAGAGGCTTTGGGGAGACTTGAGTTGAATCTTGACCGCTCAAGTGTCCGTACATGAAGATCGTGGTCGTTGATCGTATCTGATGACTGATTTGACAGCAAGCATGTGCCTCCATCCTTCAGGTCCCTGTCAGAACTGTACGGATAATTGCTTTCTTCACTAAAATATTTTCTAAGATTTTATTGCGTGTAGGGGCTTCCACTTGGACGATACCTTTAAAACCGTTGGATTTTGAGAGTGTCGAGTACGGTTTCTTGATCAACTGCTACCGAGTGGATATGTAGTGCAGACAAACGCACTAGACGAGGCCCCTTTATTTTCTTTTTTTATGTTTTGAATTTATTTTTGAACTCTGCGAGATCAGAACTTTTCTAAACCGGTGCAATAATTTAGGCATAAAATTGCTTATTTGAATGTTTCTTTTTTTTCCCATATTAATTCTTTGAAATCAATTTGCTGCGACTGCTTGGACAAGCAAAAGGTACTGTTTATTCCCAAAAAAAAAAAGAAAAGAAAAAAAAGAGAAATTATGCAGCAATAGATTTTTTGGTACACGTGTCACATGGCAAGATTTTATGACTGTGATGGGCGCTTTCACATAATGCCGGATCGCCCAAATTTTTATTTTTAAGATAATGTATGTTTTTTGTTTACAATATTGTTTTTATCTGAGACTATCTAGTGTACAGTTCAATGGGCTGATTAATCTGAATCGATCTGGGTAAAATTTCAAAGGGTGACAAAAGTTTCCTAGTAAGTATTTAATGCGATTATATTTTCAGAAACTCGAACTCGAGACTTCTGATTAACCAGTTCATTTGCACTATAATAATTCGCTTTGATAAGGGTGGGAGGAAAATTAAACTACCATACCATAAATTATTAAATGTGTTAAAAGAGAGAAATCCATTCATCAATTTGTTTTATAATTCCACCTTTTAAAGAATTGTTAGAGAGAAATTCATACATTTATTATAAATTGAGGTTGTTCGATTACTTGATAAATTAATTACTCGATAAATTAAGGTTTTGTACCTTTTTTGTACTCACCTGTTGATAATAGTGAAGTCGAATGACAAATTATAGTGCTTTATAGTTTTTTTACCTTTGATTTGGAGGTTTTTTTTTTTTTTTTGGTTTTAAATCCTGGTGTCCTTGTATGATTTTTATGTTGTTATACTTTTTATCCTGACAATTTCAAGAAAAGGAGAGAATTTTTCTTGAGTTTAGCTGATTTCGCTATCCATTTCCTAACAAAGTGGTATGCTGGTTAGTTTGTATTTCACTTGTTTGAATGACAGAGATGAGTATACATAAAATGGTTTGTGTATATGGTATGAATTATCATATATAGAAAAATACAATAAAAGAACTCCTGTTTGGGAAGATGTTGCATTTGTCATTATTTGCTACTACTAAGGCCGAGTCGAAGACCAATGACAAATGAGAATTTGAGTATGAGATGGTATGTTGTTTTATTCATCAATTTGGTAGTAAAAACTATGAGAAGAAGAATGATGATAATGCATATTGCTACTAATAAGGCTACCGGTGACCTCATTATTATTCGTGACAAATATTTGATTAATCTAACATCTCATGAGATAGATTGCGTGACAGATAGTATATGCATCACTACATGTTACTTTTAAAAAATAGTTTTTCACAACATATACACTTGGTGTTTATGGGGATTTTGAGGATATGTGATAATGACTTAGTAGAAATTATTGGTAATGGTGTTGTTCACTTGAAGACCAGTGGTAGAGCGCATTTGACATTGAGGGATGTTAGACATGTCTCCAATATCCGCTTGAATTTGATTTTAATGGGAGGTTAATGAAGAAGATATTTGTAGTACCTTCAGTAATAGTTAATGAAAGCTTACCAGAGGCTTCTTTATTATAGCTCGAGGTGAAAATTGCTTTAGTTTTTATTTTATGCATGCTGCTATCTTCAGAAATGTTGTGAATGCATTAGAGAATGAGAACTCTACTGAATTATGCTACAAACATATGCGTGACATGAGTGAAAAGATGATGAATTATTTGGTAAAAAATAAAAAAAATTCTAAGAATCAAGAGTCCAATTTTCAAGAAGTGTCGTTACTATTTGGCTAAAAATAGAATAAAGTTATATTCAAAAGTCACTCTCCTTTTGTCAATCAAAATTGCTTGAGTAGGTGTATTTTAATGTGTGTGATTCATAAAGGTTTGCTCACTTATTGATACCTTTTGTTTTATAATTTTTATTAATGATCATTTGAGAAAGATTTGAAATTATACTTTGAAGAGTAATATTCAGGTTTGTGATACTTTCAAATAATTTCATGTCTTGATTGAGAAACAAAGAGAAAAGGTGTTAAAATATGTTCATAGTGATAGTTGCGGTGAATATAGTGACCCATTTGATGAGTATTGTTGGGCACATGACAATAACAACTATAGAAGACCTCTGAATACTTAGTTGAAAAGAAGTTCTAAACACTAATTAAGAAGATTAATCTATGTGAAGCTTCCTTTCCTTTTGGAGTAAAGTCTTGTACATCGTGACACGTATAATTAATCTATCTCCTAATGTTCCTTTGTTGGATGTCGATGATGTTCCAAGCAGAGTTTGATTTGGTGAAAAAAAGTCTCTTATGATCATTTGCAGGTCTTTAGATGTAAACGCCATGTTCACTTTCCTAAATATGAACAATCGAAGTTAGATGTCAAAACTCAACATTGTATCTTTTTTTGTTATGGTAAAAATATGACTTCTGGCACTAATGATATGATTTAGTTGAAAAGAAACTTATTTTATTATTTGAAGTAGAGATCTTGTGGTTTCGAGGATCAGAAAATTGAAACATTGATAAGGAAGCTTCTCAAGCTAATGATAGTTTGTTGACATCGATTTAGTTTTTAAGAAATCTCAAGTTAATCCAACTGATGTTTAGGGTGATAATTCGAGATAAAGAGAATGTTCACCAGGATATGACATTATACAGAGTGCAGGTGATAGTAATGATCTTCAAAAGATTACGTACTTCTAATTATACCTTTTTTTTTAGCCATAGAGGTCTAATAAAATCTCAGTGCCTTTTACTTGTTACTAAAGATACAAATGTGATGTTAACTAAAGGAGAAGAACTTGAGTATTATGAAAAAGCACTGAAAGTAAGTACAAGCAATATTAGACCGATGCCATGAATAATGAGATGAAATGCTTTCATAACAACTTCACCTATAAGTTAGTGAAGTTACCTAATCATAAATGAGCTTTAAAAAATCGATAGGTTTTCATGTCGAAGTAACAAAATAGTTCACGCCCACGATAAAACTACATTGGCTTTCAAAAGATTCAATCAGAAATAGGGCATTGATTTATAGAATTCTTTTCATCGATGGTGAAAATATTCTTCATTCGAGTTGTATTGAGTTTGGTTGTTGGTCAAGGACTTAGAGTTTGAGCAAATGAATGTGAAAATTAAATTTTTTTATAGTGAATTGGAAGAAGAAATTTGTATAGAGCAACCACACTGATTTGAGGTGAAAGGGAAAATTGATCACGTGTACAGATTTAATAAAAGCTTGTACAATTTGAAATGACCTTCGAAATTATGATATAAAAAAATTTGAGTATGTCATCTGGAAATAAGACTACAAGAAGGCTACTGATTATTGTGTTTTTGTTTAGAGATTTGACAATGGTGATTTTATTATCTTACTATTTTATGTTGATGATATGCTTATTGTTGGTCACAATGCTTCTAAGATTGATAAATTATACTGACCCTCTATTTGTTTTAGTGTTAGAAACCAATAACAAATAAAACCTCAAATTCCAATAAACTTTCTACCGTTTGGCAAAACATGAGAAAATGGTGAGAAATTGGGTGCTATATAGGGAAAGAGAGACCATACAATGTCTTTCTATTGTCAAATCCCATTTTGGGAGAAAAAAAAAACAAAAGTCATAAAAGCAAAATTACCTAAATAACCCAACCTCATTATCTCCACCACTGATTTCTTTTTTTGGTTAACCTCCACCACTGTGATATATTTGCAATGTAGCCTTTTGGCACAGTAAGAACAATCGTTACTATCATGCTACTCTTCCCTCCAACCCCCGAAACTAGAGCACCATCATCGTCCAAGAGGCCAAAATACAACCTCTCTTAGTGAATCTACTCTATTCTAGCCACTTCACTACTATGTTTTTGCTTTTTTTTTTTTTCCCAAAAACAACGACCCATGAGATCAGAAATTTTATAAACCACACAACTAATGCTGTATTGAAATTAAAACCTAGCTCCTAAGTCGTGCGTACCTGGTATCGTTTCCCATCCTATTGATGATTTTTGTATGGATTAAGAATATTTGAGTAGAATCTCGTAGTTTTCTCTTTTTATTGATCGAAGCTAAGAAATTACAATTCTGGTTCTTGGTCTTGGACTATCAATATTGTTAATGGTGGAGACTGGTGTGATGATCCAAACAGGGCATTTGCTTCTCATTGTCAACTACTACTCGATTGTCTCATATTGTGTTTATCATCATCAGTTTCTATAGTTATAGATTGTCCCAATGCTTGGTTTTTATCTTGGCAGTTTTGCGTTTTCCTGTTTTTTTTTTTTTTTTTTAAGTCGACCAATGAATGAGAGGCTGCATTTTGTGCTATTTCCAGAAGGGGCAAGAAGATTGGAGATGGGGCGAGTTCACAAATTTCAAGGCCATTGGCTTATACTTGGATGAATCTGCTATTCCATCTCTAGCTGTTCAGTGGAAGGGCAAGAGCACCTAAGAGTTGACGAATTTCGTGGAGTTCTTCAAAAATATTGTTGCAGGTAACAGAGTTTCTCTTCGTGCTTGTGATTATATCATAAAATTGTTTCTATATGATATCCATTGGTTTGCTACAAAGAGATCAAGTATGGGCTTCTGCTCACTTCTTGCCTTCTCCAGAGAGCTTTCTCATCAGTAAATTTTATGTTTTTTTGGTTAAACATTCTTATATGTAATTTTCAATGATGGTGGAGTCATTTTTGTCTTTTTGGTAGACTTGCATGTAATAATTCTTACTAGTTTAAAGTAGATGGACTTTGAATGAGGAAGGCATTTCGTTACCAAGTGGTGATCTCGTATTTGATGAAATGGGCGAAGGGACGATCACAGCTTACCAAACTTTAAAAATTGTTAATAGTGTTAGAGAATTTTTGGAACGATAACGTCGAATGGCTAGTTTGCAATTAATTATATATGTGGTTCATGTCTTACATTTGATGCATGTTCCTAAATTGTTAGTGGATAAGTCATTGGGCCAAAATGCCAACCATCAAAACAACTCACTAACAATGAAATAGACTGTCAATTTATTCTCTGCATGGGTCCACAAGCTTTTACTCAATTTTGTCAACTTGAAAAAAAAAACATCAAATTAAAGAGTTTCAAAGTTACGTAGTGGATGAAAAAGTAGCAAAGTTCTTGCACATATTGGGCAAGATTGGAAAACTCGTGCACTTCACTTTTATTGGATCCTGTCGGGAGAGACATTGAGTTGTCACTTTTATATTGTCTTGAGAGCTGTGATATCACTTTAGGTAGATTTTTTAAGCAACCCAATGAATTACAGGTCCTTTCACAAATCCTGAATAATTTTAGATTTTACCCTTATTTTCAGGTAATACTTATTTCTTATCTTTGGAACTTATCACATTTATATATTTACTTTCTTACTATTTAACAAATGGAATAAAAATATGCTTTTGTTACATATAATTGTGTGGGAGTAACTAATGAAACACATATTAAAGTAAAAGTACTATAATTAGAGGCAATTAGTTATCGAGAGAGAAAAGATTAGCCTACTCAAAATGTTTTAGCCATATGTTAATTTAATATAAAATTTACTTGTGTGTTAGCTGGGTGGGAGGGAACTGCGTTTGATTTCAGAATGTTTAAGAATGCTCTAACAAGAGAAGCTCATCATTCCTACAGATAACCATAGTGAAAAGCTCTTAGCATTTTCTTGAGTTATTATTACGTTAATAATAAATTTTAATGGTTTAAGAAAATTTTATACTAGTGATGTGGGTTTTCCACTATGGAGTAGAGTGCTTATGCTACATAAAAGTGTTCGTTACCATTTAAAAAGGTACTCAAGCATGGTCTTCAAAATGCTAAAGAGTTATTTAACCATCGTCATTCTTCACTTCGCAATATAATCGACAGAGCATTTGGTGTTATCAAAAAATGATTCTCAACAATTGCTAGTAGAAATGAACCTCGTTACTCCTACGATACCATAACCAAAATTATGTTGGCATGTTTTATAATACATAACTTTCTAATTGGCATTGATCTTGATGTGGTCATATTTAACGAAGTGGATGTAAAGAAGTTATAAGAGAAAAGAAACATGCATAAAATAGATGAATCGGCTTGTGTGGATGTGGATCATAGGCAAGGAGTTTATTTAAAGGACAATATTGTTGAACCTATGTGGCTAGATTACCAATGTAACTAGACTAAATATTTGTAATTTGAGGTTGATTTATTTGCTTCTTTACTGTCATTTGGCTTTCATTCTTTTTTTATTGTAACTTGATATGCATTGAATTTGTTATGGATGCAAGATATGATATCTTATTATGAAGTACTAATTGTGCTTACTGTTTTGTAGGTTGAAGAAACATAATCTTTTCACATTCTTATCTTTTTTTTTCTTAATAAATAATTCTCTATTTGTAAATAACCGCTGACAAGTAATCAAATTTTTTGAATCATGTCTTCTTGAAATTCAAACACCATTTGGCTGTATGGCTTATGGAGAGATTGGGAAATATGTCTCTATTGGTCTATTCTCTTCAAGTAAGTAAGTCTCTACTACTAATTAGTCACTGACAAGTGATTCCATTTTTTCAATCTTCTACCTACTCATATGGGTGCTTTTTGTGTCTTCCACTATTTATCACACATTTGCGGGCATAATTGAGTTGGCATTTGAGATTACAAAATGAAAATAAATATGTCTATGGACGACCATAATAGATGGTTCAATTGTATAATTTCAGCCTTTATTTTCTTGGTAGAAGTTTGCTATTTTCTCAATGTACAAGCAAGTGTTATTTCCAAAGGATTCTACCATTTGAGGCTTTCTTTTTAGACACATTTCTATAGAGCAATTGTTTGTAGTTTATTACAAATTGCCATCTAGCTAGTGATGGTGGCATAGGATAAATAGTAATCATAATAGGAAAATAATGTTTATTATTAACCTTAAGTTTAAATGTTACTAAATGAGGAAACATATTGGATTCTGGACTGTTTCTTATATATGAGATATATCTCAGCTTGATGTTGAAAATTCACCTAAATTTGTCTCTATTTAAATTTAAGCCAAATTCCTTAGATTCTTTTATGGAGCTTTATGATTCATCGAGTTCTACTTTGTTGAATCTCCTAATCAGCTATATGATTATCTCCAAATTATAAACGAGTGTTTCAATGAATTAATTTGATGCATTATCTAAGTCTAGATAGGGGTGGTGAAATACTCTAACACAGAAACATATGAGTCTTTTTGGATAGCTTTTGTATGCAAGTAATATGACGACTTATGCATTCATTGCCTCCTCTAATTGCTTACTTGTAGAGACTCCTTAATTGTCTATGCATGAGATTGCGTACATGTTTTCTCAATGATATATGAATAACACATTGTGATTTGATTTTTTTGGCTATTGTTCAAGATGTGTAGGTCCAGAAAGGTAGTAAGTGGTAATAAAAAAGGTTCTTTGGAATAAGGTGGGGCTTCTAATGCATTGCTCGGACATGCTGAAGTGATAGGTAACAATTTGTTATAGATAATAAAATGGACGACCTTTTGATAGATTCCTTGTTAGAGGAACAACATAAAGGTAATAGGCCAAATGGTAATTTCATTCGCATTGTATATACCAATGTGGTTCAAACGTTACGCCAATACTTCGACATTCCAACTATTGACATATCACATATTCAAAATAGACTAAGGACCTTCAAAGCTCATTTCAGTATGTGTAAGGATTTGTTGCAAAATCTCAGTGATTTTTCTTGGAATCCAATTGTTAAGATGTTTGAAGCCACAAGTGACATTGGGAATCAATTAATTTAGGCATGAATATATTCTAGGTCAATGTTGTTTGATTAATAATATTGACGAAATCCTTTGTAAGCTTAGACATGTTTGTTTTTGTAGGAAAAAACTAAAAGTGAGAAAATGAATGTTAACTCTTATCCATAGTTACCATAAGCTATTTGAACTTTATGGGGATAATAGAGCGACTAGCAGTTGTGCTTTTAGCCTCCATGACAAAGTGAGATATTGGCAAAGTGTGGAGAGCTCATAGATTGACTTGAATAAAGTAAGTGATCAACCAACAATGACTGTTGCTAATTTTTTTAGACATAAAGCAACTAATCATAGTGGCAACTAGAATACAATCAGTCCTAAATATGCTTCCATTTACAACTCAGTTGGCTTATCTTCTAGAAGATCAAAATGCATAGCAGCATTTATAGAAATGTTAGAAAGTTAATATGAAAGACTTAATAAATGAATTGATAATATGTCTAGTGTGTTGGTAAGAAGCAATGACATTACCGAGGAAGGCATTAGTGTTGCGAAATAATCGATTGAAGTAATAAAATACAGTCGAGTCTGTGTTTATCAAGAAAAAGAAATATATGCATAATTAAAGCATATTAGAGTGCCCTCATCGTTGTTTCATAGAGTATATTGATTCTTATCAAATAATCAATAGGCTACACAACGAGTCTTCAATGTTCTTAATGATAAGAAAATGGAGGAGTTGCTAGATCTTTTGTTTGGTAGCTAGTTTGCAGGGCCTGATTTTCTAATGGGAGTTTGTATACTACAACATATGGTAAAGTATTTATTTTTGGCAATGTGGTTTTGCATATATTCTCATTTTTTCTCATTTTGGTACTTATTTTTGCTATTTTTTTGTTGCAGATTGAGGTACTTATGCTACTCTGATGATGGAGAATACGTAGGATTCAAAAGCTTATGTGTATTATTTTTTATTGTTTTTAGACATTATTACTCGTGGTACAATGGATGTGAAATTTTGTTTCTTATGTATTATATATACGTCTAATTTCTAAACTAATATGTATCTTTTAGATAGGGTGATTTCTGTTTTGAACTACTATACTTGTTGTTTGTGTTAACCTAACCACTTCTATGTACCTAAACTCTTTAGAATATTTGAGATAGGATTGTTATTGATGCTCTTGATAAATGCTCTATTTGTATCCTTGACAGCTGTGTGGTTTGATAATGGCATGTTAGTGCAAATGAGTGGGTATCTTTTGGCTACTTAAAATAGTATTGATAAAAAATATATGGTTACTTTGACTAGAAAAAAAGGGGTTGTTACCCATACTGCAGATGACTTTGAAATTGGATTGTTATACGTTGACTGCACCAAATCAATTTTTTTTTGTACTTTTTCCTTATCTTTTGCATTTATTCCAAACCACTAAACAAGTAGGGGTAGTTTTGTAATTTTAATCACACTTTTCTTTCTCACCATTTTCTCATACAATCTAACTATATAATTTCACTTTGTCATCATTTTCTTTCCTACATTTTTTTATCTACCCAAACAACGAATTCTTATACTTTTCTTTCTTACAACTTGTTTTTTTAGCAACTTTCTTTCTCACAACTTTTGTTCTCCCCAAAATCTCACAATTCAAACAAACTATAAGAGTTGAGCAAATTTTTTTACAATAAAGGACTTGGGATCAGTGAAGATGATTCTTGGCATGTTTATCATTCAATACAAGAAAAATAAGAAACCGTATTTGTCCCAAAAATAGTACATTGGAAAGGTGTTCTAGAGGTTTTACATGGATAAAGCTATCTCCTACTATGCATTTGAGGTTGACAATGCAATTACATCAACAGCACCTCAAATGCCACGCGGACATATGGTAAGCAACTGGAGATGAGGCATATGAAGAGTGATTTAGTCTTGTCACACACTAAAGGTTGCAATGGTAAATAAAAATCGAGGATAAGAATGATTTTTGTACATATATTTAATTAAACTTTTAAAACATAAATCAATTTCTCTATAAATTACTTTGTTTTCTTTTAGTCTATCTATCTTCTTCGACATTGATTTTGTTTTAGCCAATATTATGGATTTGGTTGTTTCTTTATCATTTAAATTACTGTAATTCTTGGAAGAGAGGTTTCCACGAGTCATCGAAAGTGAGGAAACTATATCCAAGGAGATATATTTACCTGTGGCCTATAAAAAGAGAGAGATAGAGGTAAAAAGAAAAGACATATATATATATATATATACACACACACACCAAAGGATCATATTTCTTTTGAGTATTTTTTTTTTTATATTTAAGAAATCCTAGGTTATTGATTCTCTGATCTAAGTGTTTTGTAGTGGTTTCTTTCAACTAGCCTTAAATCCTAGTTTGCTCTTTCTTAAATAAATTTACCTAATTTCCCCCCTTGTTATCTTGGCCTTGGGCTTTGTAGCAAAGCATAATAACATAATTTTTTTTTTAATCCTTAGTTTGTTGGATTGTATCAATAAGATTTTGCATTTTTATGATTATATCTAATTCAATAATTAATTTAACTCAGAATGTTTTAGGCACAAAAGTAAAAATATAGAAATCTTTCGTCTCCACATGGTGCTTTTGGATAGTTTGGGCAAATGAGTTTTTCCTAACTATTTTGTTTTCTATTGATAATGTAATTAAGAAGTTTCTCAAAAAAAAAAAAATGTAACTAAGAAGTTGAATCTAGCATTGCAAACTAGACCTGAGTGCAAAACTAAGAACAATAAATCCCCAACAAAAATAAACAAAAGCTAAAAACATCAGCCCATCATTGTCTTTGAAACAAACTCGATCCATTTGGGATGTGGTTCACATAAAATTACTATGATAAGATGGATCAGTGTATTTGAAGCATGTTTTCTTGGGATTGTATCTCTTACCAAGTCCTACCTTTAGCTTTAGAGAGGTTAATGGGCACAAAATAGGGATTCAAAAGTTATTTTACTAATTAACAGTCCTAAACATGGATTAACGTGGTAAAATTCAAAGATAATTCCTAATTCAAGCAATTTTCTAGAGATTAGATATTCTAAAAAATGGGCTTTGTTGATAGGGCATATTTTCTTTCCTTTGATAGAATGAAGGCAGCCACGTTGTGAGTGCTACTCATTTTGGTTAGAGTTTGTCGGTGCTTATGTTATTACTCTTGGACTTCAAAAAATTCTTTTTGAGAAGTCTTGTAGTTTTCAAGTGAGAGCTATATACTAATTATGGAAAAGAAAAAGATAAAAAAAGGGCTCTTATTGAGGAAATGAAAGAAAATGTTGTAGAGCACTTATCACTACTAGTGAACTTTGTATGGTAAATGGACTGATGGATTGAGAACCTGTTTCAAAACTTATGAATTAAATTTGCTAAATCATGTTGGATAGGGATGCATAGCTTGGTTTAGTCTAAATTTCGCTCTTTTGTTTGTTTTTGAATTGGAAGTTATTGCTTGGAATACCCACCTAAGATAGTGTAGATTCGAATTTTATATGTATGCTATATTGGTTTATGTATAATGCTTTTTGGCCCATGAGTTGTGATTGGACTGTCTCTGTAACTGGTAAATTACTTTGGTTAATTTTTATATATCTAAAGTTAAGAAAATTTATTTTTTTCTATTAATTTTTGTATAAAGTAATATTATAAAAAATTTAATCAAACTTATTTGATATGGTCTCAATACATGATGATGTCTGATTTTGGAAGTCTGAGAGATCTATCTAGTGGCGGTGAATTTTAAGCACTTTCTTAAACTACATGAAGCACGCGTGGAAAGAATGAAGCCATTGGCAGAGGTAGGGGGAGTGGGTAACTCGACAATATTGAATATGTAAATACTGGATCTGCATAGTATCTTAAATGGGAGCTTCTTTTGTTGGGCGATAATATGCAAACTATTTTCTTCTTAATTTAGATGTGATCTTGAGCAAGGTACATGTAGGAGAAATCGTATTATAAGTGAAAGTAAAGATTTTAATCTTCTATAAAAAGGAGTTGTTATGTTCGTTATAAGATATGCATTTATCGTTTGCATAAAAACTATTAACCAAGTGTTGTTTTTTACAGCTTCCAAATACACGATGCACAAAAAAGAGGCTTCTAACGGTGCTACAACTTATAAATGACCAATAAAGGAAATGGATTGTAAAATGGACTTTGGTTAATTGTTGCAAATTAATAATATAAGAGTAGAATGACGATTGGTCAAGTGGTTATTTAAGAGATTTGACCTTGAGACACGATAACTGACAGTAAGGGAAAACATGGAGAAGCAAATTAATATAGAATATATTGGGTGTATACTCTGTGTCCCAATTGCAAATTTGACTTTTCCTTCCAAATATCATTAAAAACAACTGTCAGATGTTGATAGAATGTTCGAGAAAAAAAGTAACCTCGCCAATAAAGAGCTAATTGCCCATATTACTGATGGGATGTCTGAAGTGAAATTCAAGTAGAGACCCTTATTATTTATGTTGATTGCTGTTATGTGCCCCACACTAACTGTTGGAATTAGCAAGAAGCACATGATAGCTATGGTTGTCACAAAAGTTGCTAGCGAATACCATAAGATTTTATGTATATGAATGATTAAGAGATGCTAAAAAAAATATTTAAAGCCTTAGTGGAGAAGGAAAGTAAAGTATCAGGCATTGCTGGCCACCCTTCTTACTCCTGATAAGTGAATGCTTACGTATCAGGAAATGCAAACAAATTTATGCTAATATGTCAACTTTGAAGGTTGAATATGGATGTTGCATATATACAATTTTTCTATCTAGATCACATGGACCTTGGCCACTATATTAGATAGAATAGTGGACTGCACATCATCGCATGGGATAATAAATTAATTGCACATGCTTTGAAGGAGGACCAACAAAGAGGAAAAGAGTTTGGCCAAGCCAAGGTAAGAACTAATATACTCTTGTTAAAATTTGAAGTTGAAACACAAATTTGCACTTAATTGTAGAATGTGATAAATAATTTGCTTGATAGGTTATTGATATTAATTATGAGACGGAGTACCCTTTGGATGGTGGGAAGAAATGGGAGGAATAACATTTACAAAACTTTAGCAATAAGATTCCAAACAATAGTAAATAATTAATACCACACAGTAAATATTAATATCTTATTTAACTCTTATTTATTTGTTTATTAAGTTCTGACAGATGATTGGCGTCACTAATTTGTCTATTTCTGTAAAGGTAGATGTGAGGGAAGCATAAAATAAAAGACAAGTTGGGTTAGTTGAACAAAGGGAGAAACAATCCAACAGTTAATGGGAAAGCTCCCCTCAAGAAAAGATTCTTGCAAGCAACTATGTATTTAGAGGTTTTGGTGAACAAGGAAAATGAAGACTTAATGCAGATGCAATCTCTAAACCTGATAATGAGGCAATTGATGCAGAGATGAACATGTGTGATATTGAAGGTCTGTTAGCTCTGATTTTGATGTCTACTTCCAGTGTAGAGCACGAAGCTATGCAAAGTAATATGGTGCTTGAGCAATGTAGTTTATAGCTGGACTTCGACTTATATTCCACTAAGTGTGGCACTTTAAACATATTTAGTGTTGTGGCTGACATCGGTAAAAGGATAGTAGCCAAAGATTTAGGATCTGTATTTGCCTCTGGTTCGGCTACATGACAATATAAAAGTATTATTTTGAAGTCTGTCAGCACTATGATAGAACCTTGAATGTCATTGAGAAAGCATGAATAAATAAAAGCGACGTTAAAACTTCTGAGTGTTAAGCGCCGCGTATCCAAACTTTCACAAAGTGCAGAATCCCGTTATGTGAACACGATAGCATTGGCAAAGTAGAAGAGCACAATTATAGATTTCAAAATTGTCAAATTTATTCTGAAGGGTTGGCGTTTGAGGGGTAATAAGTAATTATAATATTTATCACTAAGAATAATTAATATAATTTTTTCATATTTCATCATATAAATTAATTTTATTATTGTAACTAAATATATAAAATTTGACCCCTATTATTATTTTTTGGATTTGTCTAGTATTTACACGAAAAACCAATCAGTAAATGGGGGCTCTAAAAAAAAAAGGCACAGTGCATATATGTGACTTGATCTGTCATAGGGTAAAGGTTTAAGATGTGCTTTGGTGTGGCTTCTGGTGGAGGGAACATAATGTATTCAACCACATATTGAGAAAAGCAAGTTAGGAATCGTGAAAGTGGGCCTCTATTGTGACACTTCAAACTAATAAGATTTAGAATAGGATAAGGTATACTATGACACTATATGAAAGCGAGGTTGCCAGTCTAGTACCTTAATTATTCTTTATGATATAATGGATTGTATGGTCGTAATCGATATACCAGCTATTCAACATAAATTCCTAATGTGATGGAAATTCCTGCTTTTGCTTGTGACTTATTTCGTTGTATATAAATAGCTTTCACTGATCCATTATCAATTGTTAAGAAACAAAACCTAAAATATAATGTTAACTTACAATTCAGACTCTTACGTTACTTTTACCCAATAAGTAGGAGTGGGCAGCACTCATTCTACTTTGTTTTTTTGTCTTTTTTCTACCCCTTGTACCAATTACTAAAAGACCATCAATAATTACTTGTTTTGTTTGATGAGCACATACATATGCTTCTAGTTTTGTTCTTATATATTGTGAATATATTTATATATATGATGTGGTAGTGAATCCTCACTTTCTTTTATTTAATGCTCTTACATGAGTAAATTTTTGATTTTTAAGTTAACAGGAAAGTAGTCCATAGAGACTGAGAGAGTGCTAAAGCAGGTGTAGAGCTACAAATGCTGACGTGACTCAAGAGATGAGAGAGCTTGTGCTTAGGATTATTAAGAGAAAGAGTGAGAAGTGGGCCATAAAGATCTTCATGGCCAATTCATTTTCCCCGCTAGAAATGGTTAAGCATATAGAAGAATAGGTAGTGTATCGTAGCTTTATGCAATAGTATACATCAAGCAATGAAACACCCAAGGTGCTAACTACTTTGACACTGGGTCATATTAGAGATTTCGAAGTAAGAATTAGCTATTTTTTTATAGGAGCTCCAACCAATATTGGGGAACCATTACAGAACCCAACCTAATTGAGTTGAGGAACGGAGATGCAAAAAACTGTACTACAACTATGGAGTATGCTGCATTCAAGGACATGAAGCAAATGAGAAAAATGACGATTAAATAAGTAACTGCTTTGTTTGAAATGGTGCCTTAGGTGTTTTGGGTTAGGGATTTGTGATCACTAACAAAACAATATGTGTCAACTAGTAGTAATTATCTGTGTTTGTATTAATATCATTGTAAATGGCTGCCACAATTTAGTAGGTCAATTTACTAGATTGTGGTGAAGTTTGGTAAAATAACTATTTTGGTTTTTTGTTGAATGCGAAGTATCAATGTCACTTTGGCTCTTAATCATAAAGTGCGATTCACATTCAATTTAACTTTAACTTAAAGTCATATAACTGAATTAATTCCACCAGTTTTCTTGCTTTTGCTACTAATTCTAATTAAAGCATGACTATGAATAAGAAAAGGAAATGGGGTTCTTGTTTTGTGACTAAAGAAATCATTAGCATAAAGGAACAAATCAGCCACCAAAGCATTCAAGCCAAGGCTCCATTGTGCAACCTACACAGAAAACCACATTGATTGTCAGAATCTAGCTTTGAGCAACAAAAATATGTAATACATTGATGGAAAATTTTTTCCCAAAACTTGCATGACAAAAAGTAATTAAGTTTCATGATGACATATTTGTATAATTGAAAGAAATTAATAATATGACATCATAATTCATAACTGATGAGCTGGAGTCATGGAGTACTATAACTCTGGAAGTACAACTAAAGGTTTTGAACATGTCCCCAAAGACATAATTGACGAAGAGGAAACAATTGTTAAGTTTGTTGGACAATTACGTGTTCCAAGCAATTCACGAAAGAGTAAGCTTACATGGGCCGGGTAAAATGTCCCGGGTTTTTTCCCGGGATAAACCGCGTCTGTTATTTTTGAAACCGCAACTGATATTTTTGAAACGTAAAAATAACAAGTGTTGCAAAAATATCAGTTTTCGTTTCTAAAATAACAGTCACGGTTCCATTCGAGACAAAAATCGGCACACTAAATACCAGCCCATATACATTTTCTCTTCACGAAACAAGGCTTGGTGCATCAACTACAACAAACATAGCTCTGTCAACAAACCCCAGCAGAGGGTTCAGTAAAAGACAGTCATATGTGTGGCTCAACCATTGAGGCTAAGTGGTGTGAGACGAAAAGAAATGTATGAAAATCCATATTATGGTAGATTAATAGCACAATAGATGTCTCATAACAATCTCTTTACTAAAATCTGTTATAACAGAGGATTGGTCCAATTAGTAAAAAATTCACAGTCATATCAAACTTAACCAACAAAACAAATGACAAACAACAATGATCAAACATTTAGAATCTCCAAATTGAAGGAGAAGAATTTCTAACTATACTAACAACAAGAAAAGCTAATGTTTGGACTGCCATTTATTGCACACATTGTAGTTGCATATTTGACTTGCTGAACTTTGTCGGATACCATTAGAAGTAAGCAAATTTGGTGACTGAGAAAATAATGGAAGGGCAATTGAATTGACTTACAACAAGTTAAGCCGTGTGTAGTTATAAAAGTGTCGCAAGAATTATTTTGGAGGAAAATATATTGTGATATTTAAAAAAAAATTGACCAAATAAGAAAACAATTAGATTCAATATTAGAGTGCTTAAACTTATGATCGTAGTGTCATTATGTATAATACTCTTTTTCTTCTTACTAGTCTCCTTCTGAGAATTTGCAAATGTCTCGGATCTCGATCAAATTTGTTTCCCTTTTGGCCTACCTCTCGTCTTTGCAACACTTGGATCTCGTATCCATTGCGAAAGAGAAGAATCTGGCTAGTCCGATCCGTTAATGTTAACATTTAGGTTTGGTTAAATGCATTCTCATCCCTATTACTACGCAGGTTATTAGAGCAAGCTTGTAGTTTGGAGTAATAGTCCACTAGAGTACTGCGAAGCAAGGCATACCTATCCTCAATACCTATAGCAAGATCAATATAAGAGGAAAAAAATCTTCTCCCTTTTAGTTTGTCAAAGCTCCACGGAAACCTATCCTCTGATTTAAACTAGAAATATTTTGGTGTGACACCGACCAAAATCCTTGCGCCATCGATGTAATAAATATTGCTCTAAATCCTAGTTGATGTTCCGCTTAATGTATACACAAAATGCATGTTTACAAGCGAACCCCTTGATGTCAAATAACAAGTAACTGCAGTGAAAAGCATTAGTCTCTGCATGTATTTCTATCTTGACCATTTTATGCTCGGTTATTCTATTTGCATTTTCGACTATAAAGCGTAGTTTATAGCTATAATCAAAGCATTCTAGAGTTGCCTTGGATGAAAAGGTTTATGTGAGAGTTTGGTTGTAAACAAAAAAAATATATGTTGTTGGAAAATAACTCACATGTGTAGAATATACTTCGCAAAGAAATTCTTGTTTAGAAAACAGATTATTTTTGGTAGATAACTATAATACAAAAATCTATTGACAAATATTTTTCTGTATTTAATATGCTACAAAAAACAAGGATTACATGTCGAAGGTCACTACATATAAACATGAACACAAGAAAAAAATAGCAAAGCACTTCTCTTCAACAAACCTAAATTGTCCATAAATACTAGGCTTAAAAAATTCATCCTTCCTTTTTTGGTGTCCTTTTTCCTTTTTACCATATCAAGCAAATTAAGCCAAAAAGTGTTGTAATAGTGGCCAATTCTTTATGTCTAAGTCATTATCTCAAAGCTAACACTCAGAAAATAGCAACCTCTCTAAAGGAACAAATTTAGAAAAAATTTTCAAGAGAGGTAAATTTTATATGTATAATTATAAAAATATTATTAATTTATATGATAACAAATAGAAAATTACGTTAATTATTTTAAGTAATAAATGTTATAATTATATCTTGTAAGTTTTAGTGTTTTGAAATTATATTTTATTTTGCATATAATTATTTTAAATAAGTAATAATTCAATCATTTAGTCATTTATCTCTCATGTAATTATGTAATAGATTTTTATAATGGCTATTGTAAGAAAAATATTTTTTTTTGCATAATTATTTTAACCGATAAAATTAAAGTTAATTTTATAAACAAATACATATTTAGATATGCAATGTGTTTTTAGATTTTTTTTTTTCTCTTTTAATGTCTGTTGGTAATAATTTGTTTCATTAAAAGATGAAATATTCCTCAAAAGACAGTAAAAAAATAAGAAAATTTTATTCAAATAATTTTGAAAGTAAATGAAATGAAATTAAAAGGACAATATTAGACAATGCTTATTTGTTGGTTTGCGCCATGTACTTATTCTGTGGTTTGTTCTCTGATTTTATTCTATAATCTTTTGTTTTGTTAGGTAGCTAATCAAGGTGTATTGCTTATCACCTATTTTGTTGTTTTATCGTCATCGTGTAATTTCAAAAACTCTGTAACTCCTATTTAATAGGAGACTATACAACAATATAATTAACACAATTTCTCCAAATTCACTACCTTTTTATGGTATCAGAGCCATAATGCTTAACAGCACACTATGGCATCTGAAACTTCTATACCAATAACTAAAACCCATGTTCGATACTCCATTGTCACCGTTCAAACCTTGATTGGCATAACAGCCATCAATGTTGCTGCTCAGTTACCTTTGAAGCTATCCTCATCCAATTATAATTCTTGGCGTGCTCAATTCAAATCATTACTTGTTGGCTATAAACTTGAAGGTTTTTTAGATGGTTCAATACCATGTCCAGCCAAGACTTGAAGGTTTTTTAGATGGTTCAATACTATGTCCAGCCAAGACTATCACACAACGGGAAAGCACAGTTGCAAATCCCAACTATGATAGGTGGTACCATTATGACAAATTGCTCTTGATCATTTCGTCGATCTCTGAATCATTGGTCACACTTGTTGCTGCTGTAAATACTGCGCAGGAGAGGTGGGAAAAGTTGTCCAAAATATATGCAAGCAATTCACAATCTAGAATCATTTCATTAAAAGAGAAGCTCTTTGAGCCACGCAGAACTAGACCTATTGCTGATTATTTTTGAGTCGTGAAGGGCATAGTAGATAAGCTATCAATCATTCATTCTCCTATTGCTAAAGAAGACCTAGTTTTCTATATCCTGAATGGCGTTGAAAATCAGTTTAAGGAGCTAACGATAGCCATTCGAGCATGTGAAAACTGTATATCCTTTGGGGAATTACATGACAAGTTGGTGGAATTTGAAACCTATCTCAAAAAAGAAGAGACTGTGGCTGTTTTCCAATCAATGCAAATGTTTCAAGAAGGGGACAACCTTACTTTTCTTGAACCACTTGAGGAAGTTACAAAGGGTGTGGCAAAAGAAATATAGAAGGGGGAAGGATTTATTCCTCGCGGCCTCAAACTTCTTTAATGTCAAATACACATAATTTCTCTGGTGATTTTTTCTGGATAACGACTTATCTGTCAGCTACGTTAGAGGCCTAGACATACAATATGAAGGTGTTTTCGTAGAAAATGTTTTTCTAAGATCAACTTGTGGCAAGTACAATCCAAATCCCTACATCAAAGAATTCCTCATGGATCATTGACTCTAGTGCTTCTTAACACATCACCTCCCACTTGAACAACTTGTCTCTTTATTCAGAGTACGATAGAACCGATGAAATAGTAATTGGTGATGGCGCAGGTTTGAAAATTTCGCACACTAGGTCAACCACTTTGTCTAATAACAATCAATATTTTTATCTTTCAGAAATTTTGTGTGTACATACTATGAAGAGCAACCTGAGTTCTGTATCAAAATTGTGTGAAATTAATCGTGTTTCTGTTGAATGTTTTCTTGGTTATTGTTTGGTGAAGGACTTAAACACGAGAACACCTCTACTCTAGGGGCAAAATAAGGATGGGATGTATCAAATTTCTCTTGAAGCTGTGTAGCACCAGTCCTCCCCGTCAGCTCTTTCAACATTATTTCAACCTGTGTCCACTCGGCATTAACGTCTCAGTCACCCATTAGTCAAAATTCGGAGCCATTTAGTTCATTCACTCTTGTTGGCATGTTAGTTCTTTTCCATGAGTCCTTATTGTGTAATGCATGTTAGTGCAATAAAAGCCAGAAACTGGCTTTTGCTCAGTCATCAGTCTCTAGTAATCGTCCTCTTCAAATAGTTTACTTAGATGTTTGGGGCCTATCTTCTGTTGAGTCTATTGATGTATTTACATATTATGTAGTGTTTATTGATCGTTGTACTTGATATGTTTGGCTTTACCATTTGTGTCTGAAGTCAGATGTTTATTGAGTTTTTGTCGCTTTTAAGCATTTTGTTGAGAAATAATTTAGTAGTTCTATTACTAAGTTACACACTGACAGTAATGGTAAGTGTCTAGCCCTCAAATCCTTTTTAACGTCAAATGGAATATGCCACATTTGACAGCATTTCAAAAAGATTACACAGACATGTGGTTGAAACATGTTTAACTATACTTTACCGAGCGTCCCTCCCAGTTACTTTTTAGTCTCATTCCTTTCAAACTGCAACATATTTAATTAATCGACTACCTACCCAAGTTCTGAACATGAAATCATCCTATGAGAAACCTTTTAACACTATACCAAATTATACTAAATTGAAGTTTTCTGGTTGTTTGTGTTACCCATGGTTTTAGCCTTATACCCAAAATAAACCACAAGAAAAATCTCATCCACATATTTTCCTTAGATACTCACCGCATTACACCGATTATAAGTGTTTTGATCCTCAAACAAAAAAAATATGTGTCTCATGTCATGTTGTTTTTGTAGAGGCCAATTTTCCATCTGAGATAATGGGCTCCTCCACGCCAGAAAATTTGACCCTCGACCCTTTTATTTGAAACGCCATTGTTTCGGACTTATTGCTTTTTTCAACTATCGTTCCTTTATCCTATTTAACAGGTACAACTTCTCATGCGTAACCAACAATCCCATCCTTATCGAGTCTATAGGGAACCAGCATGTGCTCAGGTCCTTTTTTCACATAACCAGAATCAGTAGAAACTCCAGAGTCCAAGAATGATCCACCATATATGCCTAATCCTCATGGTCGTACTCATCCAATGACCACTCAATCTCAGAATAATATCGGAGGATACTTGTGTCACAATCATAGATTCTTTAGAGTCGCGATCGGTCACAGATGCAATCTCTCATCCTCTGTAGCATGAAGCTATGGCAACTGAATTTCTAGCCTTGGTTGCAAATAATACCTGGCCTTTTGTTCCACATTCGAAAGCTTCAGATATTGTAGGAAATATATGAGTTTTCTGGATCAAAAGACATTCTGATGGGTCTATTGAGCATTATAGAGCCGGACTAGTTGGCAAGGAGTTTCATCAAAGACCAGGTTTGGACTTTTTGGAAACATTCGATCATGTTGTTAAGCCTGCGACTATTCGATTGATGCTTACACTTGCAGTTCAATTTGGGTCGTAATTGGGACACCTTGACGTCAATAACGCCTTTTTGCAAGGTACTCTAATTAAAACTGTGTTCATGGAACAACCGGCTAGTTTCCTTGATGTTGTCAATCCTAATTATGTATGCGGACTTAACAAAGCCATCTATGGGATCAAACAAGCTCGTATGCTTAGTATAGGGAATTCAGTGAATTTTTCCTCACCATTGGTTTAAAAAAAAAATTCAGTCTCTAACTCTTCTTTATTCATCTAGAATAAAGATCCGTTTTACTCTATCTTCTTATTTATGTCGATAATATTATCATAATAGGGAATCACACAGAGATTATTTCTTATTGTTATAGTCAACTTGCAGTTTGTTTCTCTTTGCAGGATCTAGGCGACCTCCATATGTTCTTGAGCATAGATGTGATTCTTGTATCTCTAAGTTAATTCTCTTGCAACACCACTATGTGTGCAAATTCCTTTATGAGTTTGGCGTCGGTGATGCAAAGGAGCAGAATCAGTGAGCTTATAGACAACTAGTTGGTTCATTGCAATATCTCTCCCTAACATGGCTCGATATCTCATTTGCATTCAACAAACCAACTCAGTTTATGCAACAACCTAAACAACATCATTGGCCTATGCTCAAACCATTCTTAAGGTATCTTAAAGGTACGATTTATCATTATCTTCACATTAAGTCTAGTTCTAGTCCTCTATGTTTGAGAGCCTGTTGTGATGTTGATTGGGGAGAAAATATTGATGACAGGACCTCTACATCAGCTTATTTGATTTTTCTGGCTGATTCACCTTGTTTCATGGAAATCATTTAAATAAAGAATAGTGGCTTACTCTTCCACTGAAATAGAACATTAGGCTATAACCGCAACTGCCGCGGAATTTGCTTGGTTGAGTAATTTACTTCAAGAATTGTGGATCTCTCTTCTAGCAACTTCTACCATTTATTCAGTCAATTTGGAAGCCACTTGTGTCTCTACTAATCCAATTTTTCATTCGAGGATGAAACACTTAGCCATGGATTATCATTTTCTTTGTCAACGTGTTTCTTCTGGTGCGTTGCAAATTCAGCACATCCCAAGTGCAAATCAGTTAGCAAATGGGTTAACAAAACCTTTGTTTCGCCAGCAATTCATCTTCCTTTGATCTAAAGATGGAGTCATTAATGCCGCCTCTGTCTTGCAGGGGCATATGATGAGGTTTATCTGTTGTTTACTGCCTTGTACTTATTCTGTGGTTTGTTCTATAATTTTATTCCATTATCTTCTCTTCTGTTAGGTAGTTGATCAAGGTGTATTGCTTATCACCTACTTTGTTGTTTTATCCTCATCGTGTAATTTCAGAAACTCTGTAACTCCTATTAAGTGGAAGATTGTATAGCAATACAATTAACACAATTTCTATAAATTCACTACTTATTTATTCACTACTCGTTTATACAAGACCACCACATTTAATAAAATTAAAATTTGAAATTAAAATTGTAAATCCTAAAATTAAAAAAAAATGCATTTGAGAAAAAAAAATAGTTCTAAAAAAAAGAAAGAAGAAAGGAAATTATATCGAGACTAAAAGAAAAAAAAGGAGGAATGGCAAGAAGACTAACAAAAAAGAAAAAACAAAAAGCGAGGCAAATTGCGTCAAATCCAGGACTTGGGCGCGTCTTTGGGGGGGGGGGGGGGGGGGGAAATTATTCAAAGCACAACAAGTCAAGGGGCAAATGCCCACTTTGAGTCTTCGCTAGATCCATCCTTGTCTTTATTGGGTTGACACAACTAGATGTACCAATATAAAGAATACTTAATTTATGCACGACTCTTCATCTGTTCCAAAGGTGAATCGAAAATAGAGAAAGAGGCCACTTCCACTAGAAGTGTCAAAGAATAAAATCAAAGAATATAAACCTTTCAACCTTAAGGCATGATCCTTATTATTTCTGCTCTCTTTTAAATCATGAAATTGAAACAAAAAACCAATGAAATTTAATAACAATAATATAAGTGTAACAAATTAGGAAAGAACATAGACCCCAAACGGAATTAGTTATTCTTACTTGCGAAAAATGGGAGAATGTAGAAAAGAGAAATAAGTAAGAGACTGACGGGCAGAATTGCAAGAACCTAAAAAACAAGAGGATGAGTAGACGACCGATAAGAGAGAAAATAAAACTAGAAGAAGCCACTTGATCTAATGACATTGACAGAGGCGCAGGGGTCCCAGCGAGAAATGACAATGCTGCTTGCTCTCCCTCTCCCCCCCCCTCTCTCTCTCTCTCTCTCTCTCTCTCTCTCTCTCTCCCCATTGCTCTCTGACACTCATCTTAATCGACAAAGCTGTGGAAAATGACTTGTTGGGAGCGCAAATCAGTTTATCAAAATTTTGTTGACTAAGTGCTAGTTTTTGTTGACCCCAATTTTTCACTGTTCCAAACATTGAAAAGTGGAGATAATAGTTTCTAGAAAAACATTTTCTTCGAGCAAGCGGACCCATACCAAGAAAATGAAATAAGAGAGTTATAGGAGGTAAGAGACGAGCATGAGAGTGATGGGAGCAAGGGTGATAACAATGAAAGAGTTCTCCCAATCACTCCTTGCAGTCGAACAACAGAAGCGACAGCTACAATGTGGACCAGAAACTAACAGAGTCTCATGATTGGATACTTTTGCTGGATAACTTGGTTAAATCCATTAAAGGTAATTACTGATGTTTAGAGCATTGCGAACTTTCTTGTCACATTATAGCATTTTTGTCTACTGATATTTCACGGTGCTCTCATGGTCCCATTTGCAAAAGGAATTGGCTGAAAGCTATAAAAAATAAATTAATATTACAGGCATCCCCCATCTCCACTGGTAAGGGGTGAAATTTCAAAGCCCCTCCCCGTAATAGATCAAGGGCAGACACTCTTTTAGATTCGAGGATAGGGATTGAGATGACAATTGCCACCACCCCCGACACGTCCTCATTCATTGCGACCTGAAAGTCATTGGTTCACATTATGGAAGAAACCTATCCATAAGATATAGATAAAAGTAAAACCATGTACATTTAATCTCCCTATATCCACGATGCACTAATGAACTGACATCACTTTTTTTCTTGCTAGCTACTTAATGCGAAACCCATAAATAATCACTAAACAAGAGTTACAAGATCAAGACCGTGTTCAGTAAATCCATTTGATCAATAATATCTAACAGTACTAAGGATTTATAACGTCCTGCTTTCAAGTTTTCTGCAAACACAAACTTAGAGCAGTTGTAGGCAAATGAACAAGTACAAGTACTTCATTACATGATGACAAAAACTAAAAACCAAAAATGGAACAAGCAGTTGATTTACCTCAAGAAATTTTTACATCAATAAAGATGCAAAGACTTCTTGCTCACACAAGAATTTGTTGTAATTGGCAATTACAACATTAAGACTCACATTTTGTTATACATCCAAGTTCCTCTTCTCTCTATCCTCCAGGAAACATCATACTCTCCTTCTCACTCACCGCCACCCCACGCACCCCACCCCCCCAAAAACACCAAACACCGAAAAAAAATATCAAAAAAAAGCCAACAGACAAAAAAAAAAAAAAAAAGGGATCAAAGAGCAGAAACAAATTTCTGTATCCTTGCCTGTGCTCGCTCCTTTTCTTCTGGTCCATCCAGGTCACCAATGTTGTCATGATATTCCTATTGGTTCACAGATGGAAGCAATGTAATAGTTTAGTTTATATGTAAAGTGCTCTCAGTTCATTAAAACAAAATAATCAACATAATTCCATATTTGTTGGCCTGAAATGGCAATGCTATACATAGAGCTCAAAATCCAAGAATTCAAAGATTTCAATGGGAAAGATATCATTCTTATCAAGCCCACAACACAATTTCAACTTGTTAATGCATTTTGAGCTTCAAAATGAATGCAAATAAGGTAGTTTGGGCCCTCTTTTTTTTGTGTTGTTTTCCTTCATACAAAACAGCTATTATTACAAAGAAAACGAATGACACCAGCATTCATTGCTATACAGCAACAACTCTGACATCAGATTAAAAAATAAAATTGCTTTTAATATCATATAGGAAATACAAGATAAGGCAAAAATAAAAAGCTTCTAACAGTCGCAGGTTCTTGAAAACCAAGCATATGACCAATAGGAAATATAATGTTAAGATGAAGCCACAGCAACTCAGCAGAATCTATATGGAGAATGCAGCTACCTGAAGTATATCCTTGACATCTTTTTTTGTAAGCTTATGCTGCTTCAGTAGTAGTTCAATTCTTGCTCTCATTCCAGGATGCCTGCCAAAATAAGAATCAAGACCAAAACATTACAAGATCAGCTTACGCTCCTTTCAAGCTGGAAGACAGACTAGAACTAGGAGAAAACTTACTCGGAACACCAAAGATGACCTAGGATAACAGCTATCAACTGCAGCTCCATACAAAAGAAGAAGTTACGAAGAAAAGAAAAAACAAAAACATAAAGCTATTGAAAAATTTAATGTTTTCAGCTACAAATCCAGGTGAAGAAAACGACAACAACAGAGAAAGAAAGTATATTCTTCACATAACCCCTCCCCTAACATAAGAATCACCAACAGAATTATAATATATTGACCATGTGGACATTAACCACTATCAAATTTAAAGCAAATTTATGTGGCAACACTGCGCTGTTAACCTTTGAAGTGAGCCACTGCATATGTGGTCACACTAAAGTTTAAAGAACATTAATTCTTTCAATAAACACACATATTGAAATGCAATCATAGTTTCCAATAGTATGTCAAGATTTTCCGTTAAATCAGGTTCTAAATGAATTTGCCTAGTTTGTGTCTTTATTTTTATGTCTTTCATGGTAAATGAATTGCCTAGTTTTTGTCTTTATTTTTATGTCTTTCATGGGTCTTTGCAACTTCAACTTTTGTTTGTGATATTCAAATATCGGACTTAATATTCGGCAAATTTTTATAACAATTCAAGTCCCCATTCCTTTGGGGTGAAAACTACAAAAGCTAAGAAAAGATTGGAGTGAATCTACCACAATTTTAAATTAGTAACTGCATGGTAACAAATCATGTAAACGCAACTGTAAGACAGTCAATGCACCACCAGAAAAAATCAAACCTGGAGGGTATATAGTCCAGATTCTAATTTCCGATTGTATTTTTCCTCTTCATCCATCTGCATGGTGCGTAACCTATGATTATTGAACAAGACAAAAGAAACATGACATATAAATAGGAATGTTGACATACCTCTAAATCATCAAGTTCAAGTTGATCTAGTCGTTCAGTCTCTGCTTTCACTCTATCAGAATATCTGAAAAAAGCAAACAACTTAAAAATAAAGACATGATGGTATTCCATACTGGGGTGTTTACACCAACTGTCTCCATCCCACACCTTTTGCTCTAAAAGCAGCAAAACAGTGGTCAGAACACCATCAATAGTTTCTCAGCAAATGAAGGAAAGAAGGAAGATCAGAGGTCGTTTTGGACAATGCAAATTGAAATTTAAACCGGTTTACAATAATGTTATTTGGAGGAAAAGTAACAGATACAAGTAGATTGGTTACCTCATATAAAGTTCAATAAGGCGGTCTATCTTCTCACATTCATTTTCCACAAATTTACTGAGCAATCTTTCCCTTCTAGAACCTCTCAAAATCCCACCTGGAAAGATGGACAATCATCCAAGATCAGTTGCCATCAACTGCATAGTGTTTGCTCGGATCAAGGATAGCAAATTCCTAAGACCGTTTGCAGTGATTAAATTTCGATAAGAAAAAAGTTTGCAGTGATTAAACTTCAATAAGGAAAAAGTACATGCTCATTAAGGTACACGATGTCATGATAGATAATTGACTTTGAACGCAATACCAATCAAGAATTAATAGGATTATACTCCAGAAAGTGCATGCCTCATACTACCATTTTCTTTTTGCCATAAATGGGATTCCCAATGTCAGAATACACTAAAACGTTTAGGTAATGTAGACACATACTTATTTAGTGCTTAAAAATCTTTAACCTGCCTGCTTACCAAATAGTGATGCAATCAACGACACAAGGCGCTCTTCTAAATCCTCCTGGTATCGTTCTTTGTTGTTCTTCTTGCTCATGGGAATCTAGAAGATAGAGATAGTGTGATGAACTTAATTATACACAAAAAAAAAAAAAAAAAAAGGACAGATAACACAACGGAAAGTTGCTACCTTGTAATCATCTTATCAACTACAAGATTGGACAAATTACAGCATAGAAAGGGACTCAAGTATGATTCACGTAATTTTTTTTAAAAAAAAAAAAAAAAAAACAAAGGCAAATGAGAAACTGAAATAAGGGGCAAGCAGAGACAAGTAAAAAGTTTTATCTATTTAGAGAAAGAAGGAAGGAACTTGCCTTACCCATGAAAGCAGCGAAGGCGGTCTTCAAGCCCAAAACATCAACAAAACGTTCGCAAGCGGGTGGATAATTGGTCATGGCAAAATCAAGAACTCTGATAGCAGAGGCATAAGCTGATTTCTTCTGCTTCATGATAATAATCATCAACTCCACACCCTCAGCCTTAACAAACCTCTCCTTGTTCTCCAAAGGCATCAACAAACAGCACAAGGAGTCAAAGAGGTTCTCCAACATTTCTTCCTCATCATAAGTCTTTGGATCCTTAGACTTGTACATAGCCACTGCCTGCAAAACGACATCCACCCCATTCATCTGCCCAAAACGCTTCTGATTGGCCGTGCTGTTCTGCAGTAGAATTGCCAATATCTCAGACGCATACTGCTTGTTGCTGTCAAAATCCCTGATCTTGATCTTCCCAACCAGCCATCTAAGTAACTTGGTCCTTTCGCAAACCAGTTCTGCCACCGCCGGCTTCACCTCAATCAGATTCTCCACCGTCGCCAGCGTGCTGTAGACGGCGGCCATCTCGTCCGGGTCAGTGTCGGACAGCCGCTGAAGGTTCTGGACCAACAGCTCCAAAACATTGTTGTCAACGAGAGCGTCGACGAGAACCCTAGCCGGCTCATCGTTGTCCTCGAGAACGTCCTCGTCGGTGAGGTCCTGAAGCAGCTGAACGACGTCCACCGCGATGTCGGTGTTCTCGTGGGAGAGAAGTCCGAGAACGGAAGGGATGGCGTTGAGATTGACAAGGTCCGGGTAAAGCTCGGGGCCTCCGGCGAGGATTTTGAGCTTCTCGAGCTCCTGGTGGAGCTCGACCTCGGAATCGGCGAAGCGCTCGGGCTGGTCCGGGTACTTGAGACGGGCCTCGATGTTCTCCTTGTAGCGGCGCTCGAAAGAAAGGACGAGCTTCTTCAGAGTGCGGAGGTCCAGCACTTCAACGCCGCCGCCGCCGCCGCTTTCCCTTTGGGATTTTTCCACGGCTTCAAGTAAGGAAAGGTCCACGTCGAAGCCTTGACCATTACCGTGGTAAAGATTATTATCATAATTATCTGCAGAGGATGGTGGAGGCGGAGGAGGAGGAGGAGGAGAGTATGAGCCCTCCCGCCTCCGCTTTAGGTTGTGGCTGCGACGGCTGTCCAGTTCCATATCGTGGACGAATTTTTTGTCGATGATTACCGATTGATTTTACTGCTGTATCAGCCTCAGTATCGCAGCGCTTTTTCTTCAGTCTTGGATTGGATCCTCTTCTGTGCACTGCTACTCTTTGTTTTCTTTTTCTTTTTTTTCTTTTTTGGAATCGGCCCACGTATACGGCTGGCCTATGGTGCAGGGAGAAGGCCCAAAAGGCCTAAACGCCCTAAATTTAGTCTAATTATCTAGTCTTGGCGGGACAGAGAAAAAATTATTTCTAAATTTATAATTTTTTTAATTAATTGTTAATTTTTTTTATTTCAGTTTTAAACTTTCGAAATGCATTGTAATTAAGTCCTTTCATTGATAGAATTGACTCAAATTATTTAATATCATACGTGACAAAAGGATTTGATCGTAACGAATATTGAAAGTTTATAATTGAAATGAAAAAAATAAAAATATTTAAAACTCAATTATAAAAATTTAGAACTAATTTTATCTTTATCCCCTAATCTTGGCTCTTCTAATCTATTTATCTTAACCAATTTAAAAAGTAATTAAACTTTTGTAGTGAGTATTTAACACACGCAGCCCCCAACCCCAATCACAAAACAATAGGCAAGAGGCAAGGCAACCGTTTTTTCAACGCAAAAGGCTAGTAAGAAATCTTTTATTTTTAATTAATTAGTTTCAATTGAAACTCAAACTTGAAATCTTTATTCTTGCATTGTACAAATTGAGTTATTGCTCTTTAATAGCTAGTAATCCTTTTCCAATATCTTTCATATAACAATATCGAATATAAAGCCTTTCTTTATATATATATATAGCCACACACTAGGGTTAGACCCCACGATATACGAGTTTATTATATTTTGTTTAATTACACAATTATGAACTCAATTATTGTAGGAAAATAATCAACAATTATATATGCATTAGATATTTGAATAAATTAAGAATCAGAACTAAAGAATTATAATGAATAAAATTTAATAACAAAATGAATAAAAAATAAAATGATATCAATTATCTGAAGCGTACAAATGTACTGTCTTTAAGGATAGTTTCCACCTCCGTAAATAAGTAGTCCCAATGCATCAGGTCGCAGCGGCTATCCTCTCAGGATACGACAGACATTTTCACTAATGTGCACTTCAAATAGTGAGGTTACAGAAACATTTTGTCTTTTGATTAACCCAGCAAAATAAGTCTTTTCACAAATAGGTATGGAGGAGACACACCTACACTTCTCATAATCCTTCAAAAGATAGAGAAATTGTCTCTTTATATAATAGATTTTGTTTTATGTCTCATATATAAGAATAATGTCAAATAAAATTTCTCATAAATTATAACGGCTAATAACGGCAAAATACATAAAGGCACATAACGACTAGTTAACGGAAAAATAACGACTAGTTTAACGGTCATAAAACGGTTAGTCCAATGGTCATGCAACGACTAATTTGACCAAGACTTACATGTGATAATTAGCCTTTTAAAATATAATAATATTTTACAACAATCTCCCGCTATTTTTAAAGGCTAATTCTGCTACATTAATCAATGAGAATATAACACATTATTTTTTGTGCCTTTTGGGATATGAACCAAAAATTAGGAGAACAATTTGTGATATTCAAAAGTATGGTGAAATAAAAATTTTTATAAACCTATGACTTTTTTATGAATATCAGTAAACTTGCCGCCATATTATATTCTCTAAGACCATACTATTTAACGCAGTTGAGCGCTGTTAGGCCATGTGCTCGCCTGGTTTATATTCATGAGAGCTCTAAAGATCTTGCCTAAGAATCTCATAGGAGCGGTCTCACTCCACTCTCATATAGTTGATTCTATCAAGTGTGCATTCCGGTAACACACCACCCATAAGGGTTATAGAATTCATTAAGAGTCTATTACTCAACCTCAAACATCAAAATTTTCGCACTATCCACACCATAAGAAGGGACTTTGTAATTTGATAGTGCTCACATTAGGTCAATCAGTAACTTGTTATTACCCATATGAATTTATTTCAAGGGATTTCCTATCACATAAGTTAGGTTCTCATCACTCTTGACCATTTCTCCATAGGCATGTGTCTCATTCCCCTCGATTTTTTTTTTCAATATATATACAAGCATTTTGCTTAATAACTTAGTCAGAGGATCAGTCAATTTCTTCTCTGACCACGAAATCAAGTGATCACTTTATTACTCATAGCTTATTTAGCTATCTCTTGAGCTAGACAAATATGTCTGCTCTTCAACCATTCAATTTGCTTTTTGTATGAACAATACAGGCTTGGCTTACACAGATCATCGACACTCATAATGTCGGTTTCACATAGAATGAAATATTCATTTTTAGCCAATTCACATCCACATTAGCCATCTCAAAGGCTATAAACTCGAAATTTAGGATGGACTGAATAATAATCATTTATTTATCAGACTTTTAAACCACTACTTCACCTTTAAAGGTGAACTCAAATCCATTTAATAGATTTTCTCTCATTTGAATAAACATTCAATTTTCTTCGCTGCACTTTTTCCAACACAGTGGATAATCAAAGTCTACTGTAATTTACAGTACCTCCTAAATATCTTTTTACCTCTTTTACACATATATATATATATATATATTTTTTTTTTTCTCAAGCTGCAACAATTATCCTTTTGAGATGTTACCTGCACAATATAAGATTAGCACAATAACAAATAATATTTGTGGAACTCAA
Source organism: Carallia pectinifolia (assembly GCA_037832335.1). NCBI lineage: Eukaryota > Viridiplantae > Streptophyta > Magnoliopsida > Malpighiales > Rhizophoraceae > Carallia > Carallia pectinifolia. The sequence goes on from CM075449.1 coordinate 13,488,777, forward strand.
AATTATTGAGCCTCAATTCAGGATCTCGAATGCTTTCCACGTAAGCATTATGTGATGTAGGAACCACCAACAGTAAAAAAAAATATCTATATAAAAGTGAGTGTGGATGTGCAGCCACAGAACTTATATCCGTAAACTAGTCAAAACACCTTGGGCATAGTAATTTTATTCATACATTACGATGTATATACTGCAAAAACTTAGGCAAACACTAAGTGACAACATGCAACAACCTTAAAGGCATCACAACAGTACTTAAGAAACTTTTGGAGATGGATATAACATTGTAGAAAATATATTTATAAGTCTCTGAATAACATAATATTTTATTAACTGCAGTGCCAATCACCACCATAGTTTTAACCATCAATTTTTTTTTTTTTACTGGAGACGATGATCGTGAAAAAAATGTTAAATGAACCAAGATGCAATAAGTAGTGATAATCAATGGGCTATCCAACACTCAAGGCAAAACTTGTAATGCCCATAATAAAATTGAGATGAGAGAATCATCGCCTTGTAAAAATATTTGTGTCATGGTAAGATCATCTCTTGAGCCGTATATGCAAATAAATGAAATTTAATAAAATCTCTCCCTGGCTCAAAACACGGTTAGTATCTCTATCCTTTTTATGGATAATAGAATTATAAAATTCAAATAAAAAAATAATAGATCAACACATGAATCCAAAAGTTCCTGTTTGTGTGGCTTAAAAAAAAAACTTCTCCAATAATTGACATGTTCTAATGAATTTATTCATTGCGATAAAATAAGTTGATATAACACCATAAAAAATTGTCTCAATATGTCCTCACTATCAATCAATTCTAACTATACATAAAAATAATATGCTCAAGACTTTTTTTTTTCTTTTCACTATAGCATACCATTTATGGTCCATTGTTTTTTTTTTTTTTAAAGAGATAAAATCATAAGTTCTTCTTCAACAAACTAAATATTTAGAGCAACAAATGGACAAACACTCATTCAATATGTCCTTTAGCTATTTCTAAAATGGAAAAATCTTCAACCACATATTCGTTTAGCATACGGTATAATCACTTCCAAATAAAAATGGAAATATGTCACATATGAATAATTTTATAAAATAGTGGTAAAATACTATTACCGTCAAAATTTTTTTTTCCCAATTCATACTAATCATTGGTTTAAGCATAGTAAGAGCAGTAATACCTGTTAAGATTACCTTTCCACATAATATAGGCGCAACAAGACTCTTGTATGATTGTATTTCATCTCCAAACGTATGTATACAAAAAAATTTTTCCCCCTTTTTCTCCCGTAGGATACAATTGATTTCCAAAATACAAACTCTTTCAATCCTTCATGATAATGCCTTATAACAATGCTCAACACAAACGAAGCAAAGTTGACCTATGAGGAAAAACAAAGACCAAATCAATAGATCATAACATTTATTTACTTATTTCTCTTATGTGAGATAGATGTCATCGTGTGATTTTCCACCTGCTTTTCATTTGTGAATGAATATAAAAACATTCACATTCAATTAAATCAACAGTCCTTCCTCATCTCTAATAATATCATACCATGTTCTAAGAATAAATTCACTAACAACAATTCATTAAGAAATATTATTTCAAATCCTCCCTATACACACACCCATGAAATCGAAAATTGATCGCCTAATAAACTTTCACAGTAGATTGCAATATAAATAAATAAGTAAATAAATAAACATACCTCACTTTATAAAATATTTGTGCTTCCCTTTTTATACAGAATAACTTCTTCACAAGGAATCCATGACTAGATTGAGAAGGATATGCAACAACATAAATATATATTTTTGATTTGGTAAATAATTAAACCATGTCCACTCCTTACCCATTATATGCTTGACATATGCATTACCTTTGGTCTCGTAGTCAATGTCACCGATGTTGTTAATTGAGGCATTAAATCTTGGACATTTACCCCACAACAACAACTCATTATCTTTTACCAATGAGTTTAAATACCATATATGAGTCATACTTGGAGAAAGACAACTCAACAATTTTGACTTAATCACAAAAAAAAAAAAAAACAAGAATCACAATAAGGTAATAATTTGGCTAAGCCATGTTTAGATTACCAATTGTTTGAGATGTTCTAAGTTAAATCACACAACCCCTGCCTTTGTGATCATGTGAGTTTTTTTTTTTTTTTGATGACTCTTATGCACCATAGGTCACTGCCTGTAACTTCAAAATTAACTACCATTAGATGAGAATAAGGAAAATTGTAGTGGTCCCTTGTTTCGATTGCCGTTGGAAACATCTCGTGAGTCTTAGCAGCTTACCATTGACAAAATAAATCACAGCTACTAAAAAAAAAAATCCATTTACCTTTAACTTGTCTGATGCCACTTCTTAGTTGCTAGAATTTCACATAAATTTCAAATACAACATCATGACAATAAAATCCAAAAGATAAAGAGAATAGGAGAAGATTAAACTAGTATGTAGATAGCATGATCCTCCAGAGCTACACTCGTGAATACAAGTCCTTCCTCTCTGTAAACAGCTTCCAAGGAAACCCACCAATCATGATTGCAACATTGGCACCTATGCATGTTTAGACAACGTTTGTGGTGGGGACTAATCCTCTGAAGCCTGAAAGGCAGTATTTATTAGTTCCAATTCGTCATGTTTTATGTAAAAACAAATCACATCGTATTCCATGTATGATAAACTATCCTTAACATTGTAGGAAAATTATCAACAATTATATATGCATTAGATATTTGAATAAATTAAGAATCAGAACTAAAGAATTATAATGAATAAAATTTAATAACAAAATGAATAAAAATATATAAATAAATAAAAGGATATCAATTGTCTGAAGCGTGCAAATGCATTGTCCTTAAGGATAGTTTTTGCCCATGTAGATAAGTAATCCCAGTACATCAGGTCGCAGCGGCTATCCTCTTAAGATACGACAGACCTTTTCACTAATGTGCACTTCAAATAGTAAGGTTACAGAAACAATTTATCTTTTAATTAACCCAGCAAAATTAGTCTTTTCACAAATAGGTATGGAGAAGACACACTTACACCTCTCAAAATCCTTCAAAAGATAGATGAATGTTCTTTTATATAATAAGTTTTGTTTCATATCTCATAAGATAGAATAATATCAAATAAAATTTCTCATAAATTATAACGGTTAATAACGGCGAAATATATAAAGGCACATAACGACTAGTTAACGACAAAATAATGGCTAGTTTAATGGTCATAAAACGGTTAGTCAAATGGTCATGCAACGACTAATTTGACCAAATCTTACATGTGATAATTAGTCTTTTAAAATATAATAATATTTTACAACAATTATATGTTAAAATGAAATTTAATATTTTTTCTATTGCAAATGATCTAGAAATAATATATTATCTATTAAAATTGATAATCACCAGTTGGACACTTGTAAAGAAATGAGAATTATCAATATTCTTCTATTCCGTTCGTTTTACTGGTCGTGTGTTTTTAGACTATCTATTTGATCATAAATTAATTTGTATGCCATTTTGTTTATTGTCGCTTTCTGAAAAATATTATAAGTTGCAATAATTTTTCACAAATAAAAATATTAGAGGGAAAGAAAGATTCTTTAAAAAATTAAAATTCAAAAATAGTAAAAGACTTATGTTATAGCCCCCTTTATTTTATTATATTTTATCTGTCATACAGCCACAGAGATAAATTATAATATTATAAATATTAGATCAGTGATGCAAACTATAGAGTGGCCAGATACACGTAATCATGGAGTTAAGTATTAAATTTAATTGCATAGTAACTGAATATGGTAAGTGAATAAACATTCAATTATATCACAATTTTAATCAGACATGTATACGGTATTTGTGATTTATATTAAATCAAAAAATCAAACAGAATAAATAATAAAATAGATTTTTTTTTTTTGAGGAATACATTAAATAGATTGCTAGAATTGTGGAAAATCTTTTTCTAAATTTTCCCAATATATTATTGAGATAAGATATCACCGGAATTGGATGAACCTGTTTATGATCATATACTATTATATATACAGATCCAGAGCATCACACTAATATATGCATTTCTCGTTAATTTGTTCAAGCAGTAGAGACCAATAATATTGATAAAAACCAACAATATTGATAAAAACCAATAAGCCAAATTAATCAGACGAGAGAGATACAGGCAACGAGTACATTCTGTCGCCTGCTCCATCGCGTTGTGAATCTTCCTTGAGAATCCTTTCTAAAATGGCCAAAGCAGAACAAAAGGGGCACATGAAAGCAGTGGTGAACGTATGGCATTTTTACTGGGAAGCAAGATGTCAATGTCAATAATTTAAGGGGAAAATAAAACATACCAATTCCAATTTTCAATAGACGAAAAGAAAATATGATTAGTCTTTCAATTTTCTTTTACTATAATCATCGTTTAAGTAGAGCGGATATGAAAGTGAATCTCCATCAGAATTAGCAAGCAAGTAGGTGGCTTTTGGGTGCATAAAAAATCGAAAAATTGTTAGTTGCGCCCATGTGTTAGATTAAAGGAGTTAGAGTATGATATGAGATTTATTTATTAAAATAAATTTGATATGCCAAATATTGGTTGGTCGGATCTCTCTTATAATTGCTCCACAAAGCCAGTGTTAACAGGATACCAATCTCCTACAAGATAGAGACGATTTCCCATTCCCATCTCGCTGGTGGAGAAATGGAAGAATATTAAATAACCCCTCAAAGAAGCCTTAATCAAGTCCCTATATCCTATGGTGTTCTCAAGGTGTGGATGAAAACGGTTGAAACATTTCTTGTTTTAAATTAGAATTTCTATTCGTAAACAATAATAATAATAGCTTTTAGTTAGCACTTATAAAAAACAAATAATAACGGAATATATTGCTTTGCTAGAGTTTGTATTCCTGAGAAATAAAGATGCTATAAAATTTTGAGGACTCTCCAATGATGGCTAAGGAGCCACATCATCCGATACTTTAACTAGGAAATAACTAGATTTAAAAAAAGTACAACCCCAATACACGAGCTCTCGTATTCATGAATTTTGAGGAAATAATAGATTTCAACGCATAAAACAGTGCAGGTGACCCAAGCATAGACATGTTACATAAAATGCTAATGCTTCAATTCTTGTACCGCAAGGAACGCCAATCATTTCCTTGCTCCGAATTGCTCTCATCGTCGTATCCGTCGTTTCTTCAATACAATTCTAGTCAATGTATAAAGAAACGAAATTATTGAATGCGGTATACAGCCTTCTTTGTTCTTTCTCCAAATGCAAAACGTGTGACATAGATTTATGGACTTTAACATTATCTTTGGATAAAACCCTAAAAGAAGAGAAATTTAAGAAAGAGAAAAGTAAGGAAAAATATCATTAGTAGAAAGAAATATTTTTCATCTTCTCCTGTTTTTAGAAAGATAAGATTGGAGAGAAGAAAATTATATTTTTTTTTTTGAGAAAGACGAAAAAGTAAGGAACAGAAAAATAAAATATATTAAAATATCAATAATACCCTTCATAATAAAAAATAACTTTATATAATACTAAAACCCCCTATTTGTACATGATATATAAAAAAAAATTTGTTATCTTCTTTTTCTTTTTATATTTTAGGTCCTACTACAATAAGCACACTCAAAAAAAAAAAAAAAAGAGTCAAAACAATGAGACAGGATTTGTTTTGTTTAAAGTAAAATTGAGATTTTAAAATCATACCAAGGGTAATTGAATCATTCAATAAATTTGATAGAAGAACCAACAACTTTCCTCCCAAAACTAGGAGAATTGATTTTGGTGGATCATAGAGATTAAAGAAATTAAAAACTTTTCTCTCCCTTATGTTTCAAACATTTCTCATATATAATAATTTACACAAATCCTCCCACTTTCTTCTCGCTCTCCTCTGTTTCTTCCCTCCAAAACATAGTGTAAGCATCCACGACGGAAGTGTGTCAAAAGGAACACGACTATTACTTAATATGCTATCTGATACAACAAACTGCACATTCATGCTGCAAACAAAACATCATCACCTAGAACGACACATGGATGCCAAGCAATGCCATCAACTGAGAGATGAACTGAGGGTGACCAGGCCAAGCAGCTCCAGTAACCAGATTTCCGTCTGTGTAGCAACGATCAATTGGATCAGGCTCTAACCATTTTGCTCCCGCCAAGACAACTTGAAGCTTCACGGCCGGGTAAGCAGTGCATTTTTTTCCCTACAAGGAGATCCATGTTATAGACCATTTTCTAAGAACAATCAAAGATTACAACATTTCAACTGAAAAATCACTTTGCGATAAACAACTGCAACTAGGTATATTCTGCTTTTCCATGATTTAGGCAAGTATTAGTAAGAAGAGACGCGGGACTCAATGAATTGATAATTCCGAAGCAGCTCATGCAGGTTATATTGGGCATCCCCTCTCTTCAAATTAAACTAAGAATGGAACCAGAGGAATCAAAAAAACGCCACTTCCTTTGTCCCAATCTATGTGACATCAATAACTCAAACACTAGTATTGCAAAGAACTGCGAAACAAGTTTCCCACAAAATACACCTCTGGAAATCCCGTCCTTTTTTTCTCTGGGAATAACCAAGTGGCACCAAGTGAACAGAACAAATAACAAATCAAAGTGTGTGCATGGACATGTGACACGGCATACATTTGTAAGTTTGGAGGGGAATTCAGCGGTGGGGGTAAATTTGAGAATCTTTGCTGTAACAACGGCTATATACTACCTTCAGAACATCGGCAGCAGCTAAGATCTGCTGGCCATGACAAATAGATGCAATTGGCTTTGTAGACTCCATGAAATCTTTCACCAAAGCAATCACTGTTTCATCCAGCGACAGGTATTCTGGAGCCCTGCCTCCAGGGATAACAAGAGCATCATAACTTGAGGTATCTACGGCTTCAAAAGAGGCCGTTAAAGTGAAATAGTGGCCTGGCTTCTCACTGTAGGTTTGATCCCCCTCAAAGTCATGGACAGCTGTTGGACAGGAATCCCCAGCCTTCTTTTTGGGACAAACTGCATCAACATGGCATCCAAGAGCTTGAAGAGACTGAAAAGGAACTGTCACCTCATAATCTTCCATGAAATCCTACAAATAAAGATAGAATACAGAATATTAGTACCATAAAAAAAAAAATTTATGCTTAACCTAAATTAAAAGCAAACATCACGTACTTAGTTAAATGGTTCATGAACAAGGATTTTTTTTTTTTTTTTTGTTTATTTAGTATAGCTTTAGAAATAAAGATAAATATTGAATCCATCTATCAGTCATTCAGCAGTTCCATGACAGTGGAACCAGATTGTATTGTAGGAAAAAGGAAGAGCTTTGGGCTTAGAAATGTTAAAACAAATAATAAAACGATAAAAGAATCTCTTGTTCATCATCTCTCCAAAATTCTGTGAGTTTTTTGAAAGGAGAGGCAGAATATCTTTTTGAGAAGAAAAAAGCAAAGTCGTTTATCGGTAGTGACAGTCTGAGTTAGTTTACTTGTAGCAGAAAAATCTGATGTTTTGATACACAAGGAAATTTTCAATTTTGCAAATAAGTTCTCTTCCAAACTTATCAACCGTGTATGGTCTCTTTAGCAACTCAAACCAACCAAACAGACAGAACTTACTCCGCATATAAACAGGATCCTCTTATCCGAACCAGCCACTTTGCCACCTAGTGCCTCCACAAAATGCCTGATGAACTCAGGGTGGCCCTCATATGTAGCCGCAGTAACGAGATTGCCATCAACAACAGAGGCTGCCATTGTCTCAGGTTGAATCCAGTGAGCACCAGCTGCAACGAGTACAGGTCCCACGGGAGGGTACGCAGTGCACTTCCGACCCTTTACTATGTCCGCAGCTGCTAAGATCAATTGTCCATGGCAAATAGAGGCAATTGGTTTTCCAGAGCTGGAAAACTTCCTCACACAATCTACCACCAACACATTCATGGCCAGATATTCGGGAGCCCGTCCGCCCGGTATAACCAGCCCATCATATTGGTCAAAATCAAGATCATCAAATGTTGCATTCAGGGAAAAATTGTGGCCACGGGATTCCGAATAAGTCTACATCAATAAAGTTGCAAAAGCAGATAAGTTATGAAAGAAACGGATGCAAATAGTTATGCAAATTCTTTATCCGATAAGAACCAATGCTTCTATGTAAATGAGACTAGGAAATTTCATCCTGAAATTAACTCCAGTCTTGGCTTTCCAACGAATGAACTGTAAAATCTTTTTTTCTTTCAAAAAGAAAAAAAAACTCCACTTAAATAATGCTGTCACGCACACACCAAACAGACACAAATACAGGCAATCAGATCAGCGTAAAAGGAGCTGTAACAGTGGGAGGTGAGAGACCTGATGGCCAAATGAATCGTGGATGGCAGTACGGCAAACGTCACCGGCTTTCTTCCCAGGGCAGGCGGCGTCAACGGCTACTCCGTAGGCCTGAAGCGCCTGGAAAGGAACCATCGCCTGCAAAAATCACCATTAATCTTTATTTTCCTTCTCTCTCTCTCTCTCTGTTTTTTTTGGGGTTAAAATTTTTCTTTGTTATTGATAACAAGAAAAAAAAAAAAAAAAGGAAAAGCTTTCGGAGGAAGAACAAAAAGATGAAAAAGAAATTGAAATTTAAACAAAAATAAATATAAAGAAATTACCTCGTAATCCTCCATGTAATCGCCGCACAGCAGCAAAACTTTCTTAGCCATTTTCTTGAGCTTTTGGCTGGATTAAGAGCTGCAGACAAAGTAAGGACCACAGATCAGAGTGTTTATATTTAGTTTACGGTGGAGTTCGACTTTAGTGTCTGTGGACTTTAGAAGAGGAGAATGTGAAGAAGAAGAAGACGAAGAAAAGGGGCACCATTCGCCATTTATAGATATTATTTATTTATATCAAAGAAAAAAAGAAAAAAAAACCTGTCCTCTTATGGTGGTGAGAGATTAGATGATTTCTTGTTTTTCCGATGCCTCCCTTTGCTTTTTTTCTGCGACATTAATACATTATCTTATCTTTAATTAAAAAAAAAAAAAGAAAAAAAAAGGGGGCAATCGGAGGTGTATTGGGAAGAGACGTGCGCTTTATCGGAATATAGATAGAAATTTTTAATGTGTATTTTAAAATTAGTTAATGGATAAAAAAAAGAATAAGAAAAGATTTATAGCCAATTAAAATGTGATACTTGCCCATATAAAATTAGAATGACACTATATAATTCTAAATAGATAACAACAAAAAATTACATTATCTTATTTAAGAGTATTTGATAATTTATCTATTTTTTTCTTTTGATGAATTTAATCATCTAATAATTCATATAATTTTGTTGTTATTTTAAAGTAATTAAGTTTTTTTTTTTCATAAACTTATTGAAAGTAATATGTGATATGTTAAAAAATTATTAGTGTATTTGGATTGAGAAAGGTGTGAAAAAGAAAGGAATAAGAAAGAAAGTGACGAAGAAAAATAAATTGTTTGGATAAGTAAAAAAAGTGTAGAAAAAGAAAGTATAAAGAAAGAAAAATAAATAGTAATTTGTGAGAGAAAAATGAAGAGAAAAATAAATTATTTGGATAAGTAAAAAAAGTTAACAGAAAAAAATGATAAAGAAATGATAGAATAATAATTATAGTAATAGTTATAATTTTTTTTTCTCCACCTTAGTATTGCATAATAAACAGAAAAAGTAACGGGGTTTTTTTTTTTTTTAAATGAGGATTCAAAATTTCTTAGATTTTAGTTACGTGAAAAATCATAAGATGTGGCAATTGGTAACGATGCTTCAAACTTAAGGTCTCAATCAAAGTGTCGTTTAAAAATTAATATGTCATTTTCAAGAATAATGTTCACATTTATCACTTGCATTTACTATTTAATCTGTCATTTCATCACCCAAAGTGACAGATTAGATAATTAGTCATTTAATTTCGGCTATTAGTCTCTCTTAAGCTAAAATTATTGGGTGTCCATAACAAAACGAATTGGGTGATTTGATAGAAGTGTGGATGTCGAATTTTATATTTGATAATCATTGTAGTTAATTGTGAAAAAGTTTTGCTCAGTCTCATTGTGTACGTGGATAGTAGGTCATTTATATATATATATATATATATATATATGTTGAGAATAGGGTAGTAGGTCATTTCTATAGAATAGGTTGAATTAACACTTCAACATGTAACTATCAGCATGGACGCTCAAATACGATGGACAACATTGTTGTGATATTCTTTTTTCAAAAAAATATGTCCTTTCAAATAATAATATATACATTTTATTATTTATTGTAATTTTTACGGTTAATTAAAATCCCCCTGTGATTTAGTTGCTCTGTTCTTTATCTCTCTGTGATTTTAATATAGGCATTTAACCCCCTTGTAGTTTTGATTATTGTGGTTTTAATTTAAGCATTTAACCCTCTTGTAGTTTTTGATTATTACGATTCACCTCCCCAACTAAGATTTTGTTAAATCTATTAACAGAAACTAACTAAAATTATATTATTTTGTAATTATTAACTTATTTTTCTATCACAATTATAAAAATATATAATATATCTCTCAAATTGATCGTTAGTATATATTTGAGTTACATTTCACGTTATATCTTTCGTAGTCTTTGTTTTTTTCAATGCACTATGCATGTTGTTATAGAAATATTTGGAACATTATATTTGGTCAACTTTTACGTGAAGATATGATGAAATTCTTGCGATCACAAAACAATGTAGTTCTAGTTAATTTCTGTTAATAGATTTAATAAATTGCTGTTAATGGGATAAATTGCAATAATTAAAAATCACAAAGGGGCTTAATGCCTAAATTAAAACCATAAGGAAGTAAAATGCAAAACACTCAAACCACAAGGAGATTAAATGTATTTAACCCTAATTTTTATAATTTAACCATAATTTGTTATTGTTAAATCAATTGATACAAGCAAATCATAAAAGTTACTTCTGAAAAATTCATTTTCACACAATTAAGTAATAAATTTGCTTTTGTTCAATAAACATTATATATATAATTAATTTAAATTGTTCAAAATAATGACAACAATTAAAAATTAAACATTTATGAATTCCCTCAAATATTAATAAAAAAATTATCCTTTCTATAAATCTATAAATCTTCAAAACTTTGAAGATTAAAATATATTGAGAAATTTTTTTTAAAAAAAAATTACATCATGATTTTTGTACAATATAACTTGCAATGGCCTCAATAAGTTTAATATTATTAAATATTAGTTGAACAAAAATAACTATGATATACTTAATTTCTTAAAAATTTATTTTTTAGATGTAGATTTCAAAATTTTTTTATCCAATGACAAAATGATTTAATTGAAACGAAATAGAGGTCAAGTGATTTGATTATAACAAAATAGAAATAAGTAATAAATCTGATAATTAATAATGTAGTTAACCCTCATTTTCAAACTAAAATGTACTAAAAAACTAACAAGTTGTTTGGATTTCAAAAAGATGTGGGAAAGAAAGTGGAGTGAAAGAAAGTAGTGAGAAAAAAAGTGGTGAGAAAAAAAGTGAAAGGAGACAAAAAAGTTTTCTTATAGGTTGTTTGAATAGGTAAGAAAAATGTGAAAAAAGAAAGTTGTGAGAAAAAAAATTATTTGTTTGGATATAACGGGAAAGTTGAGGGAAAGAAATTTTTATATGACAAATGACATTTATACCCCCAAACCCAATTTTGGACTTGTTGGATATGTTGTCTTAATTAAAATGCCCAACTACCTTTTCACACGTAAATACCAAAAAAAAAAACCCAAGGACCATAGCTTTCTCCTTCAGCACTGCATTGCCCACACAAAGCTAGCTTCTATAATGCCCCCAAACCCAACTAATGTATAGTTAGATGAATTTTTACATTTTGTTAATTATGTACTAAAAAGCCACTTGCCTCCTCAACAGTATTCGCTGTTGGGATGTTTATTTTTATCAAATAAAAATTTCATCAATGGGTCCCACGTCACTTATCTACTATTATACTATTTAATTTGAGTTTGTGATTGTACCCACGTCAATCTTTTTAGATAAATGGCTAAAAAGCAAATAAGCTATTTGTGTTTAATTTAAGGCATCCAATATACAACATATTGGGCAAAATGGTTGATTTGCCTTAATATATCTTTTTGAAGTTAATATACCCGATCAAATTATAACGAGCACATACTCCAATCCAATGGCTATGAATGAACAACAATGGTGCCTTATTAACAAAGGACTCATAATCAATGGAATAAACACCCATACAAAAAGACGTATATACATCCAAGCAGTCCAACTGGCAAATTAGCAATCCATAGTCCTTTTGCAAGAGAGCATGACTATGACACTCTCAGCTAATAACACCATTTCAGCAACAACCATAAGGCAATAGTAAGCTTTCCAAATTTAAGAGACATTTTTACTGCATATTCATCAAGCTTTTACAATAGAAAATCCGAGTAGTAAGCCGCATGATACATTAGGCTTTCTAACACATACCCACAAAACTAATAGAGGGATGTTCATATAGAAAACCACACAAAATTGGCCATCCATTAGCTACCTCCAATAAGTTATATTATACAATACTTTAGTTAGAGTTAATATCTGTCATCCTAAATAACTCTATGGTTGATTACATGCTCTAACTACCTACAAAAAAACAAAGCAACAATTCATCAACTTGCCAGCAAAATAATATTTAAACGACAATCAATAAAAAATTGATTACCCGTAGGTCTTCGCATTTTTAAGGATTCATGTATTAGGGAGCATTCATAAAATCCATTAAAACTTCCAATCGATTCTCTTCCGAAACCCTAAAAAATTATCTTGCTGCCAATTGATTCTTTGATAAGAATCTATAGGCAGTGCGTAAAAAATCTGAGTGCAAGCCCATGAGATTTTATTCGGCAAAGATTTGTCTCTCCGGATAAACATGAGATCAACAACTCTCCAAAATGTAAAGAGATCGCTCAAAAATGTGATTTCCATCCTTAGCAATGTCATTACTCTTTTCCAACACTCTTGAGAAATTATCAACAATTTCATTACTTTTTTTTTTTAACACTCTGGAGACAGTACCAATCCCCATGTTCAGCCTTTCATATTGATTTTTCAGCATTTCTATTAGTGCCACTTTGCGTTTCATGCTTTAGAAGATGACAGTAAAGAGTTGGCAGACAGAGTTTGGCCTAGACTAAAAGCAGTATGATTGGCACTAAAATTTCCCATGTCGTTGGCAAGGAAGTCGATATGACACATCATTAGGGTGTCCTTGGAATTATTCAAGTCAAAAAATGCAGAAATTCCCTCATTTTACGATAGTCTGCACTTCTCTCTTGCACTAAATGCTTGAACACCCGTTTCTCTATCATCTCCTTAAAGCTCATAGAGTTTATTAAAGTTTGGGATTGGAGTTCGCAACTATTTCCTTGCTTTAGGTTTTTTTTGCATGTTGTTTGAACCAAAGGTACATATAAACAATATTATTAACATCAATAATAATCAATATCTCAAGACTCGAAATATGTGGTTACCTGGATTAGTTGCTCTTATACTTCTGTTGCAGCTTTAAACATATTAGTTACTGAGTTCTATGCAAACCCACTTAGACCATGAAACAAATCCTTACATTTTTTGCAACGCCCTTTTAGAGTCTTCAACCTATTTTTAATATTTCTTGTTTGAATAATTGGACCAAAGTGATCTCATAAGGCTTTCACCATATTTACGTAAGCAGTGTGAGAAAAAGTCTCATCTAGTTTGTTATGTTTTTACTGTTCCTCAAGTAAGCAGTCTAGCAACATATTATCCATTTTAATTGTCCACAGTAAATTGCTAGCTTGATCTATAGAACCAACCCTATAACTGGAAGCATCACCCTTCTCCATTAACATTTTTGTTTACAGTTGCAGTCCTTTTATTCCTGCGCATTGTCAAATACCTTGTTTATTAGAAGGCACACAATTGTAGCAATGAACCCAGACAATGACTCATTACAATAAAAGCTTTCATGATTAGCCTGATATTGCAAATACACTTCCATTGTGTTCTCTTCCTAGTATCCCACTGCTTGTACTGCCATTCTCTCTAGCAATCCACAGATCTTTGTAAACAGCATTAGATCCGGCAAGAATTTTATTTCTGCCGATTGACATTCAATAATCCATTATGTGAGGTTGTGCAGGTAATTTTTTTTTCAATTGAATGTAAATGAAAGAGAAAATAAAACAAAGAATGCAAGACTACTATCACAAGAATATTAATACAAATTATCAAGACAATCAAAGTGCACGAGCATAGAATATTATTACCAATAGAAAATGGATATAGTGTTTTGCGTTACAACCCAATAAAAGCTACTATCTTGGCATGATAATGAATTAAGATAAATAAATTGCAAACCCCAATACTAATGATTAATCCTTCTAATATTATTCAAGATAACTTTTAACCTTGCTAGAGTTACTGATTACAAGAGGAATACCAACAACTAAATTATTTAATTAGAATGATAATCTTGCCACATCTGTTTTGCAATAGATTCCCTTAAATCCGCTGCTTGCCTATAACCAAGTTCAGATGTATAAGGTTCAAAAGCATCCTCACTATTTTCCTCCTCCTATAATAGCTCTCTATCAACTTCAATAATCATGCTTTCATCTGGATCAACTCCCATTAAAAAATTATGAGTGATGCAATACGTTAATGTGATTTCAGTCATTGTATCGCATGAGTAATGAGGCTCATTCTCATTAGATATAATTGGGAACTATTTTTTTTAACACACTAATTGCTCTTTCAATGAAATTACGAAGTGTAGCATAAAAGATGGTTGTATAGCTTTTTAGAATTTTGAGGACCATGCCTTGAGTACTCTTTTAAGTGATAACGGATACCTTTATATGACATAAGCGATCCACTCCCTAATAAGAAACCCACATCACCAAGATAAAATTTTTCTAAGGCAAAAAGGCTAACGTTATTATATAAATTTATTAAGATTTTCATATTAGTGGGATTTTTAACTATAGTTACCTCTTAGAATGACGAGCTTGTCTTCTCTTGTTAGTTCATTCTTAAATATACTAGAATTAGAAGCTGTCCCTTTCTACTTAGCCAACACATGTAAATTTCATATCAAATGAGCAATAGGCCAAAACATTTTGGATGGGTCAATCTTTTCTTCCACAATATTTAAGAGTATTTGCCCTCGATACTTTTACTCTAACATAGCTTCCATCAATTGCTCCTACACAATTCTGTGTAAAATAGGCAACATATTTACAATGGTTTAGTAAATTAGTGACCAATTATGGATATAACTTTAATTTTTTTAATTACAAAAATTGTGAATAAATTACCTTGAAATATGGGTAGAATCTAGGATTGTTCATGATTTGTGGTAACACCTCTAATCCATTTGGTTGTTTAAAGAATTTAGCCCCAAGAGATATCACGGCTTGTAAGACGTTGTGAAAATGATGACTGACGGTCTACATCAAACGACTCCGATAAAATTTTAAAGGTCGATATTTCCAATCTTGACCTAGAACATGCAAGAATTTAGCTACTTGCTCTTTTACCGTAGACAGGCGGAAGTCTTTTATGTGACCTTTTTCTTTTAATATCCGACAAAATTCAATGAAGGCTTGAGGACCCATGCGAAGATTCTCTTGACAAGTCCATTTTTTAGTGAGTTGTGCCATTAATTTTTGCCATATACGATTTCATTCATGATAATTTTGGCATAAAGGTTTATCCAGCAACATTGCATACATCTGCGTTAAGTTTAAGGTGTGGATAATATAACAGATGAGTTGAACCACAATAATTCTTCTTTGCTATTCCCAATTGGCAATAAAGCTAATCCATCTATTTCGAAACACAGCCATTCTTCTTTGACATTCCATATTAACTTTAAAGATGCTCTATCCATTTTGAATATGTTAAGCATTGGTTATATGCCATACCATTTCATCGGATGTGTGCAGGTAATCAGCCTCTAAATTAATACCATCCATTAGTTCATTATCCATCGATTTACAATTAACAATCATAAATAAATGCAATGCTAATTGTAGAGAGACTGTAAACTAGACAAAATGCATTATATATCGAGAAACAGAAAGCATTAACAAATAGAATATGATTATTAATAAGAGAAGTAGATTAATACCTAGGATTTTACGCATGGGTAGTATTCAGCATTGCCAAGAAGGACAACCTCGGTAATGACTGCAAAGTAGTTCAAACTATTACCATAAAGAAGTAGACGTCCAAACTAAGGTACCTTCTCCTAGATGCCTTTTAAGCATTTAAGCATCGGAGGAAAGCCTCAAAGCATGGAGCATATATCATGAACAAAAAATAGAATTAGACTCTCCAAGACAAAACAATTTGAATATGCAATAAAACAAGATGAAGAGAGCAAAATATATGAGTAGTAGCATCAACACAAACCTAGGAATAATCAACACATTAATAAAGAAAATGGCGTGAGCACTTTGCAAACACAATGAAACTGAAAATTGTAAATAATTGAAATAAGATCATAAGGTAAACTTCAAAGGATGACCAAAATTATATTTTGTTACAAAGTAGCAGAAATCCAAATTATATTTTCCTTATTATTTCCAGGATAGTCAAGCTGCAATAATGACGTTCAAGATATAGATGTACAAATGTCAGGAGAAAGGAAAAGAAAAGAATTGATAAAAATTTCACAATGCTAATAATCAAGAATGCTTACAAGGTGGTCTAAGAACGCATTTGGGAACTTATCTTACAATTGAAACAACATATTCCATTGAAAGAACCACTAGTAAAGAGTACTGCTGACTAGAAATCACCACTTTTGACTTCAACCATGCCAAAGGCTGTCTGGAGCTCATACGCCAAAAAATAAAGATAAAGAGAGATAATGCTCAGTGATTAGACATGTAGATATGTGTTAGGTCATAATGTACAATTATCTAGCGCAAGAACATTTATTGAGTCAGATAATTAGCAACATGGTTCACTTGCCCGTGATGAATGGATGAGCCAGTGCTTAAGAAACTGTCATCCTCTTATCAGTATCATAACAATCATCCTAATGCAACTAGATCAATTTGTAATCAACAATAAAAGATCATCCTTCTAGAGCTTCCAATATAGCTTGAAGAAAAAAAACTAAAGAATCACGAAAAAAACAAAGGCAACGAAAACAAAAAACACCACACCATGCAGATCTAACAGAGACAAAAATTTAATCGAACATCAATTCAATTTTGGACAAAACAAGAAAATTCAACAATTGAATGCTCAAATCATCATCATCATGAATGAAACAAGCAAAAATAATTTTAAAAAGATTTTTTTTTTTTGAGGAAAAATGAATTCAAAGACCAATTAAAGATAAACATCATTAATTCACAATTAGAACACAATTCATAAAAACATAACAGGCCAGATTGTGACCCTAAAAATCTAAACCATAGAACTGAGACCTCATCGAAAACAAAAAGGAAAAAGAAAAAAAATTCCAAAATTAGTGCACACCCTTCTATTGAACAAAAGCAGCACATAAACTCCCGGAAATTGGTTAAGCAACAGATGAGAGTGGAGAATCATTGGGTATAGTATATCGTTTTGAATTAGTTGAGCTTAATTGGAAAATTGTAACCAAAAAACGGGATCTGTAACCCATTTACTCGATCTCGACAGTCTGTCCTTTGATAAGAATTGAGAAATACTCCATAATCGATTGTGAAAAAAAATTTTTGAAAAGAATTCAAAACCAAAAAAGACAAAAGATTTGACTAAAAAGAATAGAGAAATTATAAATTAAAAAGAACAAATTCGGGCAATAACAATATACAAAAAGAAGAAACAGGAAGAGACAACAACAACAACAACATGGGTAATTTTAATCTTAAAAAAGGCATCATGAATTCAATTCGACGGTTCTACTCTTAAAAAAGGCATTATGAATCCAATCCTACGCTACAAGAAAAGCAAATTTATAGTTTTTTTTTTTTATGGTTTTGCAGAAAGATCTAGAGCAAGAAAGGCTAAAGCGGCATTGTTGTTGAGAGCCTGAAAACAAAAAAAAAAATCTGTCAAACAAAAAGATAAATCTTTATTCTTACCACAGAATAAGTGACTAAATTCAGCAAGATAAAAAACAATAGTATTGAACTCTTCATTCTCCTCATCTTCTTCAGACCAACTCTACATTACACCGAACCATGAAATCAAGAAGGAACCAAGATCAGTAATGATAAAGATCAAGTAATTAAGACACGTAAATAGGAATCACATAACATATGCAACATATTTTATTTTCGTATACAACATTAAAACTACTCAATCATAGTTTGGTTTTTCCTTCTTTGTTTCAAAGAAAGATTCTTATTCTATCCAAAAGGGAAGTAATTAAAATAAAGAAAGATATCTTAAAATTTGATTACAACTTTTAGTTGTGGGTTTTTCTTTTCCTTTTTACAACGAATATACCTTATCGGTTTATCCTATCCAAGAACAGAAAAAACACAAGGAAAAAAGAAAAAAAGAAACCTTAAATCTAACAAACAAACAAAAACTAAAGAAGTCATGAAATTGAACCAAAGTAGTAATGATGCCCCTAACTGTCACACAAATATCCACCATCCATATTATGAATCAAAACACATTGGCACTGGAAATATCAAAAGAAGCTGTCCAAAAATAACGTTTCAAAATCCATGGGTCGCTAAAGAGAAATTTTTGTAAGGTTTTTTTTTTTTCTTTTAGGTTGATGAAGAAGAACATAAAAGAAAACAAAACAAAAGAGAAAATAAAAAACACAAAAATCAAAAAAAAAAAAGAAAAAAAGTCAGAGTGGGGTGAGAACGAGAGACCTAAAGATCAAGAAGTTTCTCTGAAATAAACAGTAAAATGGAAGGGCTTCATCCTTTTTATCTACCAGAGATCTAAATAAAGAGTAGGAAACTACTTTGAAGAAGCAAATCAAAACCACTTTTCGAGATTGTTCTTCTGGTTGCAACGCTCTCTCTCTTCGTCCTTCTCTCTATACAGCCTAATTTCTCTTGACAGAGTAGATGAGGGCACATTGGTAATTCACTATAACTCTTTAGCTTTTCTCCACTCTTCTCTCCATTTTGGAGAGAACATCTACACAGTACGGTTGGTTGAAACTTTTGCCTCACTTTCGCTACTGTTTCTTTTCTTAGATTCTTCAAATTGAGGAATATGCTTTTCACTGTGCACTTTTCTTTCCTCAATTTTTCTTTCCCTTCCTTTCCTCACTCTCCAAATAGCACATAAAAGTTAAAGGTCTTTCTCAAGTCTCTAGCTGAAAATAGACCAACGAAAAAAAAAATAGTTTGTAGTGAGTCTAGTAATACTTATTAAATTTTAAATTTTAATTTTATAATTTCTTCAAAAAAAAATTTCCAAAAAAAGTTAGCTTAATTGCACACAAAATGTAATTAGTTGCATTTTAAAGGTATCCAATTCTTAACCTTCACCATTCTGAAAATAGCTCCCATTTCATTTGCCTTTGATTCAATCCAGATTTGTATTCAGAAAGTCCGTTTGATGTTTATTTCATTATATTTGTTTATTTATTTTTGAATGGAAAGACCGAGGAAAAGCCAGCCCCCTAAGACTAGACTTAATAGAGCATAGAAAATTCTAGATTTTTGTTTTTAATAATTATAAGAAGTTTTCTACCAAAAAAAAAATTACAAGAAGTTTATGTTTATCTGCAATACGTATGATTTTATATTGTTATTTTATTTTGTAATTTTTTTAAAAATAAATTTGCATGTAATATTGAATAGTAAATAATTTAATGTTGATTCTATGCATGAGCAATTGCATCATACACTTTTCAAAAAAATTTTGCACTAATATATAGATTTGCTTGATAGATTTTCCCGTTTGGCATTGTGTGATTTGCGGATTTTAGCATCAAAAGCCGAAATCTGTTAAAAAAAAGAAAAAAAAAAAAAAAAAAGACAGAAAAGCACCAAAGCTTAAAAATTAACAAATATGTGAAACGGGCCGTGCAGCTAGTGGGTCGGCCTAAATTGGCTTTGACAGAGGTAATGCAAAGCACGATACGATGATAGTCCTGTGCCTAAACATGACATGGCTGTGGTGCCCACTCTGGGTCCGCATTTATTTTTTTTCTTTTTTTTAAATAAATGAATTTAAGGAGAAAAATAAAAAGATTAAATCTTGAACTCCAGATCCACTTCTTTTATTGAAAATTTTAATTTATGATCTAATGAATATATTTTATTAATAATTTTATATCACAATGAATAAAATTTAGTTAAATAAAAAAATAAAAAATCAATATGAATAGTATTAAATCCATGAGTAAATTTTACTCAAAAAAAAAAAGTAAAATTAAAAATTTTCATTAAAAATTTTATTTTTTCTTGCACTTTATTTTTTTTATTTTAAAAAAACAATACTCAAATTTTAAATCTCTTTATACTTATTTTGAATAAAATATGAGTGTATCTTTTTTTTTTATTTTTTTAAAATAAAATATAAATAAAAATACACATGTCAATAAATATGAGAAACCTACATATTGTACCGATCTAATATTAGTAAAATTAGAGAAGTCAGTTAGAGAAGTACACAATGCAAGCTCTCAATAAAAAAAATAATAATACTCAACGTACATCAGCAAAAGACCACCATTTTAAAGATAAAAATCGGTTAAATTGAAGGAAAATAGTTTATTTGTAAAAATTTTTCTTTTGACAAAATAAATTATTCTATGCTATGACTTTGAATTATTACCCAGAAAAAAAAAAAAAAGAGAAGCCACAATTTTTGCCCGAACAAGGAGATCAATTCCTTTTCTCAAAAAAAAAAAAAAAAAAGGAGATCAATTCCATTATTTCAACGTCTAAATATAGATTGTCAAAATTTTTGCCTAGAAGAAATGTCACAATGGAAAAGACAATTGGACCAACAAAAGCATATGATTGCCAAGACAAGCCCAGGGGTGATTTTCCTTCTTTTTTTTTTTTTTTTTTTTCCTTAGACTAGTTGGGGAGTAGCCGGTGAAGTATGTCACTCAACAGCACAGCTTCCTCTTGGCTCTCCCCTTCCTTCCAAACCTTAAAATCTGGGGGAAAGTAGTCGTGCTCCTTCCAACGTTTTAATGAAGAAAGTGAGAAAGGGCCCTGGCTCTCTCCTTGAGGATCTACGTAATACCACATCAAGCTTCCCGGATCGAAATTACCTGTCTGAATCTGATCATCACTTGGCCCCTCATTTTCTTCTTCTTCATCATCACTCAGATCAATCACTTCAAAACCTTCTATATCCTGATACTGCTGCTCCTTCTCTTTCACATTCACACCCCGCAACTTGCCACTTGTGCCGTCGCTTTCTGCCGTCTCCATTGGTCGCTTTTGTTGTTCTTCAACAGGAATGCCATGCCGACAATCTGCATCAATGTTTTGAAATAAGAATCAAAAAGATATCAAGTGATCAATGCTCCTCATTTCACCACTACACAGCTTGCTCCAGCATAACAAACAGCCTAAAATGTCTTAAAAAGGGTAGAGCTACAAAGCTTTCTCAATTGGGACTAGACATATAGTCAGCATAAACGAGAATACATACCATAAAGGCAAAGGTTAGACTAAACAAGAATAAAATCACATGAGATAGAAATTCAATTAAGCATGACCATTAGGTCAAAACCATGGGAAGGGCTTTGGTAGAGTTTTTTGTTTTGTACTTTAAAGAACAAAAATTGTATCTGTAAAGCACCAACAAGCACCATCAAAATATGTTGTCACTCATGATAAATGTAATGACTAAAATTAATGAGGTTTATAAAGAGTAATGGCTAGATATTCTTGAGCTTTAGTCTTCCTCAATTAATTTTAGTCATTAAGAATATGTGTTTAGGCTAGAAATTCTTGAAATTTTAGCCCCATCGAAATTCTTGAGGCTAGAAATGCAACCACAAGATTTCTGCTAAACGAATGTGTGTTAAAAGGCATTCAAGTTGTCAGAATACCATCTCCCGCCACATTAGAAACAGAAAGTTCCGAGGTTTCATGGAAGGAGGATTTTGGTGAATCATGGTTCCCACGGCTTGTGATCTCCGGAAAACCCTGCGCCGTAGTCTCAATTTCAACTTCATCTCCAATAACTTTTGGAACCTCTTGTAACAGCTGTGATTGTTCCTTTGGCGTCTGAAGCAGTTTTCTTCTCTCCAAGTACTCATTCAGTGTGCAAGCTCAAGCAAGTCAAGGATCCAAAAGAGAACAATTCAGACAAGTCAATGGGCAAGCAATACACGAATAACAGAAGCATACAGCATACAAAGCAATAAGCTCCAACCAAAAAGTGCCCAGAAATCCCAACTAGCTGCACATGAAAGAAGCTATACCATAATCTACATGAAGATCAGGCATCTAAAGTAGACAGGAAAAATCACATTGAACAAACTTGAACTGAGTGATATGACCAGAAAAAAGACCCAGGATTTGAGATGATCAGTGCTTCAACCGAGCAATACAGAAATCTATACCATAAGGCTACCAAACAATATAGAAATATCAATCCAAACATGCTTGATGGGGAAATGGTCTTTTTACATGCGCTAACCAAAGCCCATCTTACGTACCAATGCAGACCATTCTCACAGAAGATCATCTCCTACAGAAGAAATCCTTTAATCGTGGCGAACTGGAAAGACACTCTGAATGAGAAACAATAAACTTTGCAGAAATTTTAGAAACTTTTGACATAAATTTGATGATTATTACACCAGAAAACTACAACTAGAGACTGTTAAATGAATAACTCATGGTTCCTACCCTTCTGTAAATTGTTTTAGATGCCTTCTAAGTGCATCTGAGCAAAGCCTAAGAAATAATGTAGCAATCGCAGCAATATATTTAAAAAAAAAAAAAAAATCCATACCTTATTATTTTGAACACTTAATGAATTGGCTGCCAAAACTTGAATCCAGACATTAATATTCATAAAACAAAATCCTATAATAGTCCAAAAAACAAATCTTGAAAATTGTGTGAAAGGGGAAAAAAAGAAACAAAACATGAATATAAGAGTGCAGGGGTGAGAAAGCTGAAGGGAAAGAAGTTTGAGTGAAAAGGCAATACACCCATTATTCCTAGGATTTATGGAGGCAATCATATGTAAAAGGATATCGCAAAATTGTAATCCAATACCTAATATGTCCCTCAAAAAAGAAAGTTATTTGAAAACCCAATAATATTCTTTTTTTTTTTTGTCCCTTTTTGGTCTTTGAGGAGGGTCAAAGCCCCCATGTCTTTCACTTGCCGTTCCTGTTTGATACAAAGACAAAAGCTCAAAATGTCATCCACTCATAATACATAGCAACGGAGAGACAGCTGAAGATAACCCTATTCCTTTAGGTAGTATGTTCCTGCCCGAAGTAAATTTTATTGATTGAAGAAGAATGGCAAGAACTTTATGCTTGTCACAGTTTTACTTCAACAATCTTATATATTTTCTTAAATTAGACAAACCAGGACCATCTTCTTGCCATAGGATTGCTTGAAGAAACAAATCTCAGTAAATTGTATCCAGGATAGATCATTCCACAAGAGGAAAAAGAAGCTAACATGCTTATCAAAACAAGAGACACTTGAAGACATTTTATCCAGTAACTATTCTAACAAAGAAACTTATTCAACAACACTCTTCGTCACAATATTATGAAGTTATGAGTCTAAAACGGCATCTCTCCCCCTCCCCCAACCCACCGTCCTATTTGGGAGAAAAGGTCATGCAGTTTTCAACTTTCTAACTTCATGAATGATTGCAAAACTATAATAGTAATTTGAAATATTCCTTAGCAGCTATCAAAGATCATTGTTAAAAAACTGTCTTCAGATTTTCCTTTCTCCAGCGGGAAAAAAAAAAAAAAGAAAAAACCAGAATGCACATGCTGTGCAACATATCAAGATTCATTCAAATAGTGACCTCGAGAAAATGGGAGAGTTAATTAAGTCCTCTCTGTATGAGTTAGTGACAGCTTACAAACAACTGCATGCACGGTTTTAACCAATAATGGTAATCCCAGCCATTACCACCATAGAAACAATACACATTCATTACAATATAGCAAATTATGTTCATTTATACAGAACTACAAAATTCTCACACACTCTAAAATATCAACTTTATAGATTTGTAGTGCACCAGAGTATTAATTGCAAAGTAAACTGGGCAAGAACTTGCCTACTGCCATAATAAAATTTACTGTAAATATGTACCAAAATCAGGAAAAGCATAAAATCATAATAGATATGTGATTGAACCATGAAAGGATATTCTTTGCGCCAACCCTTCTCATTGGCTCGATCAATGAGCTTTTGTAATAAAGCAAGTTCAGCTGCAAGCCACTGAAATTGCGATACGTTAAGTAGATATTATTAGAGAAAGTCAAACAACCAACTGTTCCAACATATCAAATCATAATGACATGATCCTGGTGGGAGAAAGTAAATTAAAAAAAACACAAAGCTTGAACCAGGTATTCAATAACCATGGTAGATTAGAGACAATAAATGTAACACATTAATAGGAAAAAAAAAATGCAAGGGGGAGTAACTGAATGGTAACATTGGCATATCTTTCTATACATAGATGGAGAATGTATAAATGTTCTCTGCAACAGAAAACTTCAAAATACCACATTAGTCACATGCAGTCAAATAGATTTTCCCTTGTTAACCTGATCTAAAACATCCATGTCAATCCTTTCACATACATGCTTGGATCTAAAAAGCATTCCTGCATAGTGTTAAGAGAAAAAGTAAAGAATATCATCAGTCCATTGTTAAGCCAGTTTGCTGGTCATTTCTGTTGGGATTTTTCAAATCCCTCGTGCCCGTGGAAACACAATCCAATTACAACACGCACGTACACAATTAATGGAAATAAAAATAAATACGCAAACACAGTATCTTATGGAAATAAAAATAAATACGGACCCCAACAAGTTCTATGGGTTTTAACATAAATATCTCTAACCCACTATCTTAGGATAGCTCAGTTGTCCCCATCAACACATTTTTTGACATTAAACCAAAGAAAAAAAGGGGTTCACTTGTAGAATACAAGTCACCTATCAAATAATTTAAGCTATACTGTCTCGAGAATTTCTTAAAGATACCTAAAATATGGTGAATATCTCTCCGCATGCAAAATAATATATCTGCAAGTTAAAATAATCTACTCAGAAAGACCACAAATTTTTTAGGCAAAACAAGCCAGGATCTTTTGGCTGATCATGGTAA
This sequence comes from Carallia pectinifolia, assembly GCA_037832335.1. NCBI lineage: Eukaryota > Viridiplantae > Streptophyta > Magnoliopsida > Malpighiales > Rhizophoraceae > Carallia > Carallia pectinifolia. The sequence goes on from CM075449.1 coordinate 13,514,180, forward strand.
ATTGGCTAATCAATGAGATTCACTAGCCTCCTCATAGTGTCTTGTAATCTAAATTATGATTAAAATTTTCTCCATACGACACAGGACTTCCATTAAATCAAGTACTTACATGCTTCGTTATGTGTTCATGTAACAATTGAGCCTTCCTTTCAAGCTCCACCTATTTAGGATTGAAAAGAAACATTAGCAAGAAAGCCAGAGGGAGGGGTGGCGGAGGGGGAGAAAGATAAGGAGTAATTTCCTCAGCCACCAAGTGGAACTTATAAAAATTACTAGCAGAAGCTGACTGGCGGTTGATAATCTTTCTTTCTAAAAATTACAAAGAAGACGTCAGAAAACAACACCCATATACATTATGTTGGAAGCCGTAATTGCAACTGGAACAGTAAATTTCAATTTTGCGTTTCTACCAGCAGTTTTTTATACAGGTCTTTTACTTTTTTGACCATAAGTTTGTAAGGGAAGGTCCGCGCACTAGACAGATAAGGACAGTAAACATTTCTAAGAAATAGAACACCATTTTGATCCAAAACCTTGAGCTCAAAACCACGTTGAATAACTTTTATATGTTTTGCCTATCTCACTTCCATCACCAATTTCATTGTTGTAATTGTAATCATGACTTCGTTTTATCCTATCCTTGCATGGCACCCAATCAGCACTGATTTGCCATTGATCTGATGCACATGGTGCTAGGGATATCAGAAACATTAGCTAATGATATTTGTTAGTGCAAGACAAACATTATGGAATAGCTTCTCTCCATGTGATTTCTCTTACCATAGCCAGAGCTACAGTGGTAAGATCATTAAAACAATACGGTAAGATTAAAAACTTACAATTGTTGGTCTCTTGAGCAAACCACCTCTGATTCTCTGACGCAGATCCTCACATTCTTCCTAAATCCAACACAACGAAGCTAATATAGCAACCAAAATACAATTCACGCCTTCACAATTGTGTATGAACATATATTTTAATCCAAACTGGAAACAATCTTTTCTAAACCACATATGTCCCACTTATACACAACATTTTATACACCTATTCCTGAATAGCAAAACTGGGACATGCATCACATTAAACTTGGAAGTTGGAGATTCACACAAAGCAGACTATTGAAATGAACAAGTATCAATTCGTAGTGGACCAAAAGAAGCTACACAGTAAACAGATCACTTGTCCCTTTTCCTCGTCTTTTTCTTTTATCTTTATTTTTTTGTGAATTGGCATTCCTTTTTCTTATTTTTACCATTTTGTCTTTGCCAATGACTAAACAGAGGTTGCACATGCTGAACTAGTTGATTGCATCAAATTGACGGAATTTTTTACTTGGCACGTACCTCATTCCACTAAAGGGCTGGACAATTTCTTTCTATTGGACATACACAAGTTATGACAAAGAAAACCCCCAACAGAGAGAGATTAAAAGAGGAAGGTGGCAATTTAAAGTTACATGCTTAAGTCTAACGATAAAAAACTTTTTCTATGTAGAGCAATCTTTTGATCACTAATGTCTTTTGGATACTTTTCTTTGATGACACACACTTCAAAATTTAAAGCAAGTGTCTTTGACATGTGGTTGTATTGCCAACACACGCAAATTAGGATGCTTTCATTTAAAAGCATGTAGAATTTCATCCCAACAAAAGTAGCATAAAAACCAATATAAGTGGTATATTGTAGATGAAACTGCATGTCCATGTTAACAAGGTCTGAAAGATCACTTGCTAAAAAGCAAAAAAGGCTAGGATGATCAAAACAATTAGACAAAGAAATTAATGCCCAGCAGAGACGATTAATTGCAATTACAATTCACAGTTCCAATAGTTAACCCCATTCAACAGCAAAACAAAGCCGTACTCTAAAATAGTTTCTCTTATTCTGGCTCAACAAAGCCCATGAGTCATATTGCAATTGAGTTCTAAATGAGTCATGAAATATCCCGCTTACCTCGGAGAAGTTATCATCTGAAAGCATGGATATGCAGACATCTTTTACAAAATTGGAGACTTCTAGAATTATTTCTGCACCATTACCACTGACTACAGATGTCCTCTTCAAGCCTACAGGGTATGCATCAAACGCATGAGCCACTTAAAGATGACTTAAATACAATATGCGGTCATGTTCCTGAAAATAATATAACCAACAGCAACTATCCATGTATAACAAAAGGCACTAGGTAAATTTAAAGTACTGCTTCAAGTGCAAACTAAAAGAATGTGTCTTTTGACAAAGCTGCAATTAGACAAATAGAACAAAATGAAGTAAAGAATCCATGTAGCCTGTGCCAACTAACTTGGGAAGTTGGCACCAAGGCTTAGTTGAGTTAAGTTTTGCCATTTTATTCATCATATTTTTCTTCCTAAAAGATTAAAAAAGAATCCATATAGCCTGCGCCAACTAACTTGGCATTAAGGCTTAACTGAGTTAAGTGGTGCTATTTTTCTAATCATAATTTTTTTCCTAAAAGGGTCAAAAAGAATCCATGTAGCCCGCACCAACTAACTTGGCCTCAAGGCTTAGTTGAGTTATGTTGTGCTATTTTTTCCATCATAATTTTCTTCAAAAAAGGGTACAATGAAGTGATTTAACATCATAGTCCTGACTGCCTACATTAATTCTATACCCATGATTACAGCAATTGTCATCCCTTGTTTAGTCAATTTCCACTGTGAAGACATACAGGAGACAAATCATGACAGTGATGCACTAATTAAGGATAGAGGAAAACTAACAGTAAGCTGAGGATTTGAGAACAGCATCAAGTTAATCCAAACAATGGAGAAAATCATTATCGAGAGAGAATTTAAGGAAAACAAAGAAAGTGAGAATATTTGTGCGTGAGAGAGAGAAAAAGAGAAAATAATTGTGATTTAATCCGAGATGTTTACAAAACACTGGACATCTCTTCCTAATGCAGCTAGCTAACTGTGTACAGGCAAGGAAAAATAGAAAACACTAGAAAACGTAAAATATTTCTTTCCCACCTAACCATTTATTCAAATATCCCACCTAAACCATTTCAAATCTGTAAAAATAGCCTCTTTTTGAAAACACAGGTATGACTGTATACTATGACCTGACCCAAACCCCAAAGCAGGGGAAACCTGTGCCAAATTGCTCGGTATATGCCCATTGTTTAGATAGGGTAAAAGGGCGAAGAGAATTAGACATTCAAAAATTGAGGCATATATTATAAAGTTTAGACTGTGTGAGAAATCAAGGTGTAGGAATTGCTATAACATGGACAAAATGGTAAAAAACACATCATTGGTATCTTTTCCTCCGATTTTCATCCTAAAAGAAAACAAATGGACAGCAAGGGAAAATTTTCCCCAAATTTCCTATACCCCAAATTTCTAACACTTTCTCAAACAAAAAGGTTTCAAAGTTCCTTATTATTCTCTTACCTCACCTTTTGACTTTACACTCTCTCATGACATTCTTTTGCTCTCCAATTGTCACCATTCACAGTTCACATATAATTGATCCCAACTATAGTGCCAAGTAAGAGAAAAGGGCACATTTTCAACTTAAAACTCATTCCTATCTCTCTTAAGTAGCTAAAAAAGTTTCATAAACAAAAAATATTCTGCCTTCCTAAGATGTTTGTTATGATTTGAGGGAAGGTTGTACCCCTGAGAGGGTGGGGTGGGGGGGGGGGGGGGGGGAGGGAGAGATTGCATCTCCATATAACACTCAACCTATTCTACAAATCCTTGAAATATTTTCAGTACCCACCCACAAATGAAGATCAATATGCAACATTCCAGTATCCTGAGAAAATTCGGCTTTTCATGGGAAAAATTCACAATAAGCAAGTCATTTAACATACTGTGGTCTTAGCTATTAAGACATTGAATGTGAAAAAAGGCATTCCCTAATGCTCTTATGGTGCACAGCCTCCACCTTGCTCTTGCAAAGAGTTGGACATTGATAATTATTAAAGAAAAACAACAGAGTCATGCAGCAAAGAAATATATTGATAACAAATTACAGTCACCAAATTGGGAAAAGATGGAAAAAAACGAAACAGCTACTATTTTGTACTTCAGCAAGTTCAGCTCGCATAGTAATGATCAATCATGATTATCAAGTACCTGAAGATAGTATCTGCACATTACCTGTAACTTGCACAAGCAGATAAGAGTTCTTCTGGAGATAGTCATTAGGGTCAGACTTGATCCTCACAAAGCTTCCTAATATTTTGCCATCAAACGTTTCCAGGTCCTCGAGAAGTTCCTGAACTAGACTTCTTTTGAGATAGACAAGCTTAATGTTATCTGGAACTATGGCAGCAAAGCTGCTTTTCGGATATTCTAAGACCTTTTTATCACGTGTCTTCCTCTCTGAAGACAAATCTTTTTGTTGTTCGCGGACACATTCCTCCTCTTCTGAACTGTAGAAAAGGTCATCCTCTGAAAATGCTAAATTTTCAGCAAAGTGTGGCTCAAGCATGTCATGGATCTTGTTTCGGCCTATGGATTTCCTTCCAAAAAGAGAGAGGAGCCGTTCATCGCAAACAACTCTCTTCTTCTTTGCAGGGTGAACTAAGTTGCGGTCATTTATGTACTTATTAATAATGGAGGTAACATCATACTGAGAAATCTGTTTGCCGGTATCGGAGCCAATTGACTGAAGAAACTGAATGAGAGGCCTTGATCCCCAGCCATCATATTTGAATTTCTTTGTTCTGGCTTTTCTCTTATTGCCTACAGGAGCATATGGCTGCCGACTATATTCTTCCAACCAAACGAACGGCCCACTCTCACCCATTAAATCACAACCAAGATGGCAATCACTTTGAAACCAACTCTAAGGGTGGTACTAAAATAACCCAATTACGGTAATGGAACTCAGCCTTGTCCTATTTTGGAAGCACAGAATTCCGCTGTTATCAACATATCACCACATCCTGCCCCAAACAAAAAACAAAAAACAAAAAAAAGTACATTAAATAAGTTAGTCTTACAAAAATAAACAGCAGGGAAACATTCCCCCAGAATGAAGTCAACACTAGTTCGATGAAAAAAAAAAAGAAAACAATATTTTTTCCTTTTAATTTCATCAACTTTCACGTTAGAACATTCGCTTCAAACCAAATAAAATTCTAGTACCCAAAAGAAGAAAAATTAGAGTTTATGATTTCTCACTAAATAAACATCCATTTTTAACTTTCCTATTCCAGAAAGAATCTACACTTACAGCGAAATTACGAAACAAGAATCTTCTCGCTCACAAAAGAATGCTAAAAATCTTTCTAGAACGGTAAGAGGAACATACTAACAACAACTGGGAAAATGTTTTGCAAAGCGAGTGGTTTAAAATGTTATGGGTGAATTATTATTTTGTAAATAAAAGCAGCCAGTAAAATCGGATTGATGAAACAAAAAATTTCTACGTAAAAAAAAAATACTGTGCAAAAAAAGTAAATCAGAAAATACTCAAAATGCACCTTCGCGGGCGATGGTGAGGTTTTAAGTTCTGTGTGGGTTCGTAGTACTGTGTTTTTTGTGCTTCTGGGACTTTTTGGAGGATTATTTGACCGCTGTTTTTGGCGTCTTTAACTTGCTTGCCCTTGCCCTTGCCCTTGCCCTTGCCCTCGCCCTCGAAGAAGGTGTTGCGTGGTCCCAGGGCTTTCGGGCTTTGCAGGGATTATATAAATTAATGACCTCAAAACGGCAATGGATGGGTTGTCGTTTATGTGTTTGTGGGTTCTCCGCTTTCCCCGCTAGGTCAGCTTGCCTCAACTGCCCACGGCTGCCCGGCATCGGTCCTTCTTGTTCTCGTGCGTGCGCATTTGAGATTCTGACATGACCATGTCTCTGGCTTAAATTAACATCTGTTCACAATTCTCCATCTTCGTCAGACAACTGTTACGATCGTCATACTTATAAAGTATGGGCTAAAATATTACATTAGTATCTAAGATTTAATTTAATATTTGATTATAGGTTTATTATTTTATTTTCATAAAATTAATCCTTAATATTTTTATTATCAAATAATTTAGTTTTTTTTATTATTTAATTATTAAATTTATTAAAATGTATATCATCTATTCGTCATATCATTAGATCACCTAATAATTATATGTTATGTAATTAAAAATATAATAGTATGACATTTTTCCTTTTTTTTTCATTTTTTCCCCATTTTTTCAATTTTTTTTCCTAATTTCTAGAACTTAATAAAAGGGGAAAGCTCATGAAAAAGACGAAAATAAAATAAAATAAAATGTCATCATATTTTCACTGACATGTCATTTTATTAAGAGGTGGTCAGATAATATAATGAGTAAATGATATACATCTCACTAAATTTAACAATTAGCAGAAACGTAGAGACAAATTATGTAAAAAAAAAAATTTACATCTATAATTAAACATTAGTCCAAATGTTGAACACCAATTTAGTATTATAGCCTGAAATATATTAAGAGCCGGTTGGTTTATGGTCTATTAGCATCGAAATCAGAATTGTCATTCAATAGAATTGAAAACTAAATAATTTATTTTATAATATATTTAGTTTACTCACCAATTAATTCGAAGCCGTTTTTAATAGTTTGTTTAAATTCAGAATCAAAATTAATATCAGATTATGTATAATGATACTTTTATCACAATAAAAATAAAAGAAATTATTATTAAAATTAAAAAATTATGAAATCAAATTAAAAATAATAAATAAACATAATAATAATAATAATAATATGCTTCAAAATAATAACCATAAATATAAAATACAAAATTAAAATATTAACATAAACTTTTTTATCTTTAATAATAATAATAATAATAATAATAATAATAAAGCATTCTTAATGTTATTATATCAAAGATAATTTTGTAGAAATTATAAAATATTTTATTAATAATAAATAAATTATTATTAAAGAAAGCATTACTGATAAAAACTCTATCATAATCAAATACCATGAATAACTCGAAGCCAAACAAAAAAAAGCAATATAATATCAATATAAAAATAGAAATTCAATGCAACATATTTCAATAAAAAATCTTTACAAAACATAAAAAATTGATAACTCAAATAACAAAAAAAAAATTGAAGAGATATACTTCTTTAGATAATGAAATGAAATTAATTTAGAAATTAAAAAGAAAATTGAGAGGCATAAAAAGAGAAAGGCGTATGAGAGAGAATGAATAATAATTTGGAAGACAATCTAGCAAGAGAATTAAGAAATTTTATGAATTTAAAATTTTTGATAGTTAAAATGACAACAAGAATCCTTAATGGGTTCAATTTAGAAATTATAATTCTCTTAAAGTGGGAAATTTAATTTTCCTTTTTAAGGAATGATCTTTCACTTTTTACGAAACAAATAATAAGAATGAAAATTAAGTAGTTGATTATCATCTCAACATTAAATATTTCTTAAACAAACACCTCCTTATTGTTATAACAAAGGCACGAGACATCCAAAGCTTCATCTTCATTTTTAGGGCGTTTGGGTAAGCTTTTAAGAAGTGCATTTGCATTTTATTTTTAAAGTGTAAAAAAATAAGTACTTGATAAGTTTTTTTGTACTGCTATTTGATTCAGCTTATTTCTTTATACAACTCACTAACAATAGCTGATTGATAAGCCGCTCAAAACTACTTTTTTGCTACTTTTTACTTTTTAATATCAATAATAATTTATATGAACTAAATTATCCTTAAAAAATATTTATATAATTTTTTTCTCGAGAAATTTTATTATTTTATTATTTTGTCTACTTGTCGTATTAATTAAATATGTTAATCTACTTCATTAATATTTGAATAAACACAATATTTTCTTTTTTAACTATTCTTAAATAATATTTTTTTTACTTTAATTTTCTTTAATATTAAGACTTATAAAAAATTCTAAAAAATTAAATTTTATTACCATCTACTAAAAATTAATATTTTAAAAAACTTAAAAATTAAGTGAAAAATTCTCAATATTATTTATTGAATGTTATTCTAAAAATATAAAATTACAAAATATAAAAATAAATTTTTTAATATGGTATATCTATATAAATTAAATATCTAAATTTGATATTTTATTATTCAATAGTAACAGTAAATACATGATTAACCAAGCACTTGATTAGTTTTATTAGCAATCAAAAATATAAATTAGTAATTAACAATTAATAACATTAATTAGTAATAGCAATCATCCACGACAATATCCAACAAATAAACCAAAAGACCCTTAGTCTCATTTTTGCATTACGCATACTAAACAAAAGCTCTATTATATAATATATTCAAACATATCATTTAAAAAACTTAATGGTAGTGAGTCAAAGTAAATAAAATTTGTGAAAAGACATTATTATTATCGAATATAAATAAAAAGATAAGAGACTCGCCACACACAACTTTGGCTCATTTCTCTCCTTATTTCTTCTTCTCTTTCATCTCTCGACAACTTATTGAGCAAATTTGTCTTTCTCAAATGAAAAATTTTGTTTGGGCACTTATTTGATGGTAATCGTGGCGGTCGCAAAAAGTAAGAAGTATGTAAATTTTTGATTATATAGCTCTGATTAATTTTTACACTAACTTTTTAAATATAAATGAATTCTTTATTTTTTTTTGTTGATACTTATTATAAGTATTGTTAGTATTGACATAATATTATGATATTTCGATTTTATGATCTATAAAATAATAATTTTAAATATTATAATAAATATATCAATTCAAATTAGGCAAATTACAAGTAATAAATTAGTTATTATATTATTGAGGAGTCATAATAAAAAAAACTTACTTGTAAATATTATTGACTTAGTTATTATATTAGTTAGTTATCATTTATTTATTGCATTAAATTTTACGACTTTAACTGTATTTACTATTTTATCTTTTAAATATTATAAATAATTTTTTTAAGAAAAAAGTCATGTATAATTTCCACAATGGAACCCAATACTTTTGCGTGTACTCAAAGTCCTATAATTTGTAAGTAGGATCTTAAAACAAAAGTTGGTACTTTGACTCATAGTTTTTAAAACCGGACCAACCCAGGTGGTTGGACCAAAAAATCGGTGAACCGGAGGTTGGGTCGACCCGATTTTTACGTGGAACCAGTGTAGGAATTAACCCAACTAAAAACCACTTGAATCGATTTGAACCGGCATGAACCGATGACCCAAAAACTGTCCAACTAGACGGTTCAATGATGTTCAGTTTGTTTCTCTTAATTTATATCCAAAACGACACTGTTTGACCTAAAACCCAAAACCTAAAATTTTGTTTGCTATTTTTCAAATTTTCCGTGTTGCCGTTATAGTGTCTTCTTCTCAATTTTTCTTCGCTTCGCTTTGTTTCTCCACTTTTGCCTAGCTTGTACTCAAAGATTTGTCCACCATCTCGTTTGTGATCAAGTCCTTCTTTAAAATTTCTCCCCACAAGTCTTTTTTCTTTTTTTTCTTTATTTTTTTCTTTGTCTAAAATTCCATCTTATTTTTTATTTTTATCTATATATCTTTGTACTGTAATTTTAATCCAAATTGAGTGCTATTTTCTAAAAATCAGCAATCAATTGATTATGGAGTTTAATTTTGGGTCTATAAAAAAAAAGCTATTATGATCGATGGTTTATAAAAAGCAACTGTGTGAGGTTCAACTTGGTGATTGATTGTTGATCTGCTGGTTTCGTTTACTTTTAAAATACATGCCTACATGCACTTGGTTGGGATTGTGGGCATGTGTGGGGACTGAGATCAAATCTTGGGTCAAGTTAGGTTATATTTAGACTTTAGATAATTGTTTTGATTTATTTGGAAACAACTATTGGTGATTGTTTATAATTATAATATATCATCGTGTCTACATTATAATTTTTTGAATTTCATGATAGTAATTTCTTTATTTTATTTCTTTTTTTTAAGTTCGCGAATGAATGAATGAATAACTTTATATTGTATGTATGTTCACTAAAGAGTGGTTGAATCTGAAAATAAATTAATAGATAGGTGTTTATATGATAAAATCATTTAGTTTAACCATTTATTATGACCAAAATTGTTGCACTTGCACATAATATATTCTTTAAAATTTTAAAATAATTGGTCAATAACAAACATTCATTTGTAATTCATCCCTATGTGCTTTGTTGTTTATCGAGAATGTAAAATTTTTGCTTTAAAGCTCAACGATGAACAAGCTATTATAATTAGCAAATCAATTTGCACAAATACTAGTCCTGTTTTGATTTTGTTATTTATATATAACTGTTGTAATTTTTTTTTTCAATTGGAGAAAATGTCTTCTACTGGTGATAATAGCACACCATCTTCGAATGATTCTACTCTAAGTTCATGTCAAACTTACACGAGAGGAAAAGTGGATGCTACCTAGGTCATTGCAAACTAATTTTCGTGGGTAACCAAAAGAAAATCGAGTGTTTGTATTGTGCAAGAATCATTAGTGGTGGTGGAATTAATTGATTTAAGCAACATTTAGCTAGGATAAGAGGTGATGTATAGCCATGCCTTAAAATACCACTTAATGTTTGATTTCAAATAAAGGAATCCATGGATGCTCATGTAACGAAGAAAAAGAAAACAAATGAAATTATGAAAGAGTATAAGAAGTATGCATCTTATCATGAAGCTAAAGAGCAAATAAATAGAGATTTTGGAGATGATGAGGTTCAAGAAATTGCATCTAGTCTTATGCCACCTCCAAGTAATAAAGGGAAAAGTGTGTCTTCTACAAAAAAGCAAGGTAAAGACATTAGTGTTAAAAGAGGAATTGGTTCTTATTTCATGCCAAAAACAACTCCTGGAGCTCAACCTACCCTCAAAAGTGTGCTTCAAAGCAAGGAGGCCAAAGAAAGGTGTAATCTTACTATCTTAAAATGGATGATTGATGCTTGCATTTTTTTTAATTCTGTGAATTCTGTGTATCATCGAACAACCATATATGCTATTGCTAGCATGGGTCTTGGTTATAAAAGGCCAAACATGCACAGTCTTCGTGATTATTTATTGAATAAAAATGTTGAGAAAGTGAGAACATTTGTTTATAGCTACCATAAGACATAGAAGGAGACTGGCTGTACCCTTATGGCAGATAGGTGGACAGATGGATGTCGAAGAACCCTTATTAATTTGCTTGTTTATTGCCGTAAAGGAATAGTTTTCTTGAAATCTGTTGATGCTTTGGATGCTTCAAAAACTACTGAGTTGTTATGCAAGTTGTTTAGAGATGTTGTTTGTTTGTTGGCCCTGAAAATGTTATCCATATGGTGACTGATATTGTTGCAAATTATGTTGCTGCTAGTAGACTATTAGAAAAGGAGTTTCCCACCTTATTTTGGTCTCCACGTGCTACTCATTGTGTTAATTTAATGATTCATGATATAGGTAAACTTGATAAAGTTAGCAAAGCGGTAACACATGCTTCAAAGATTACCAAATATGTGTATAATCATTGCTATCCATTATATTTGGTGAGATAATTTACTGATGGAAAAAAGATACTCCGTCCGGCTCCCACTAGGTTTGCGACTCATTTTATTGCTTTGCAAAGTATTTTGAGTCAAACGTATGCCTTGAGAGCTATGGTGATATCTAGAGATTGGATATTGTCAGCTAATGCTAAAGAAAGTAAAGCCAAAAAGGATGTTGATCATGTGCTTGATTCAACATTTTGGAAGGAGCATGCCATTATTGTACAACTCACTGAGTCTTTGATCGTGTGTTGCGAATTGTTGATAGTGACGATAGGCGATGAGATATTTTTTTGAAGCTATGCATAGGGCTAAGAATGAAATATGGAGGAGATTTCAGAAGAAAACAAAGAGAGTTGAACCTTACTTGAAAATTGCTAAAAATTGATGGGATAGTCAGTTGTACAAAAATTTGTATGCTGCTAGACATTGGTTAAATCCCTCATTTCAACATGAGAAAAGTCTTGATGATATTGAATTGGAAAGACACAATAGAGTAGAAAGATATGCTAATGGAAAAAACAGATTTGATAACCAAAATAACTAATGAAATGAGACTCTTTAAAAATGTAGAAGGTGACTTTGGGTAAGACTCTTTAGTATTTATTTATTTAATTTGACTTACAATTTTAATTGAATTGATATCTTCTTTTTTGTTTGTCTATATGAGTGGTGGAGATGTTATGGAAGTAGTGCACCAAATTTACAAAAACTTGCAATTCGAGTTTTAAGTTAAACATGCAGTGCTTCTGGTTGTGAGAGGAATTGGAGCATATTTGAGCATATTCATTCGAAAACAATGAATAGATTAGAATATCAAAGGCTCAACGATCTTGTTTATATTCATTGCAATTTGAGATTGCAACAAAGGTAATAATCTTTATTTTCTCTGATTTTTTTTCTTAAACTACTGCTTATTTGTTTGTTTGGAATGTCAATTAGTATTTAAGAATCACTTTAAGGGTCGAAGTTATTATCCGATTGATTTTGAAAATTTTGAAGTGTATACCGATTGGGTGTTAGAGGAGGAACCTTCCCCTTTAAAAGATGATGAGCTCAAGACATTTCGTCGTCACTTGGCAACATTTAGTCTTGATTCCAATCCAATTGATGGTAATTTACATACTATCTTTTTTTATTTATATTTTTACTAAACTATAATTTATAATGATATAATGTCAAATATTTTGTTGTAGATGGAAGTTAATATTGCTAACCTTAATGACGATGAAGACGAACATGATGAAGGACAAGGAAATGAGAATAAAGCGGAAAATGCCACAGGCAATGCAAACCAAGACTTTAAGAGAGTCTCCTTCATTTGTACAATGTGACAGAATTGATGGGTTTATAAGTGACACTCCAAGATGACTGCGCTAAATTTTTTGTTAAGTTTTATCTTACTTATTTTCATGCCAATGAAAAATGTAGTATTTTTACATGACATTAGTTTCACGTTATCACATATTAGTATTTTTTGTTGTAAGTAGACTTTTAATTTATTTTTTGTAGTTATGCTAATTGTTTGTTATTAAAATATGATAAAACTATAAGTATTTGTTATTATTTTAATAAATAGAATTGACTTGTCAGTTTAACTGTCGGGTCATCGATTTGACCACTAAATGGGTGACTCAGCCTTCTCACTGGTTCAATAACTGGTCCAATTTTAAAAATTATGCTTTGACTCTTACTATCACTACTATTTGCTTGAGTATTTACCTAAAGTATTGCCTTATTTGATTGTCATTGTCCAAATTATTAGCATAAAAGTAATGGTAAATTTTATAAAAAAATTTTCACAAAATTTTATAAATAGGAATTAATTGTTTGAAATTTAAAATAATATTAAATATATGTAAAATTTAATTTAAAATTAAAATTAATAAAAACTCAGTGTCACATTAATAGTATTCTCAATTTGTAACGAAGTTAATAAGCAAAATTTTTGTGCGATTTATCATTACTCTGAAAATAGATAGAGAATCTAAGTAGACACATATGGGTGGAAGCACACAATAGATAGATAGTAATCTAAATTATTAGTTTATGAAAAATGCATTAAATTTTAAAAAATAAAAAATAAATAATCGTAAAATATAATTAAATTAAATATATATATTTTTATATGTTTACGTATATGTGTGGTCAACCTGTAAAATAAATGGTTAAAAATAGACGGTAACGCGAGAATCAAAAACAATATTAGGGTTTTCGCTCTCAAGTCGCACGAATCCCACGACAGTCAAAACCCTAGAAAACCAACCAATCCCCCCTCTTCCCCTCCCAACCCTCAGAAAAAGAAACGATTAACCAAACAAGCCGTACGGTGATATCTGCTGGACGTTACAAGTAAGAAGAATTCCTCAGCTGCTTTGAGTTTTCCTGCATCATTTGTGTATAGGAATTAAGAATTCTTTTTCCTTTTTTTTTTTTTTGCCCCTTTTTAATTGAATGGGCAAGTAAAAACTGTTTTATTTTCTTTATTTTTTTTCTGTATTCAATTCTAGCTGAAGATGGGTTTTTCTTTTTTGTTTCTATTTAAGTTTTCGTTTGATTTATATGTCAATGGTTCTTTTTTGCCTAGTATTTACATTTAAATTCTGAAAAAAAATATTAAAAAAAGAATGAGACGATTACATTGATGAACCAAAAAAAAAACCCATTTGGAGATCATGTGGGATAAAAAAGGAATAGACTGCTCTTGGTTTCGCTCTGTTTTTTCCCCTGAAGATAAGCAATTGCAAAATTAATCAAATATTGTTTGTGATATATATATATATATATATATATAGGGATGAGTCCATTTTGGAATGGAGTTAATGTTAATCTTTACATGTCTATTGAGAATTAAAAAAGGGATGTTGGTTGTTTTTTTACTAGTTCAGCGATGAACTTTGTGGATGAGGATGCTTCTTCGGGCTCTGGGGACGACATAAACATAGTGGATGGGCACAACAAGCATCAGTCTGCTACGCCATCTGGTGCTGGTGGTACCCGCAAGAGGAGTCGTAAGGCTACTGGTGATGCTATTGTGGATGCAATGCTTCAAATTGCTGCTGCATCCAAGATGAGGACAGCTTTGATTCTGAAGAATGAAGACCGCTTTTCCATTAACAAATGCATTAAGGTGCTGGACGAGATGCAAGGTGTTGATCAACGCATTTACTTTCTTGCCTTGGATTTATTTGAGAACCCCAATGCCAGGGAGACTTTTATATCTCTCAAGAATGAGAAACGGTTGCTATGGTTGCAGGGAAAGTGTAGTGCTTCTTCCAGTTGATGAATGCCTCGAGAGTCCTTATCTTACTAGCTGTGTATTTTTTTGGCTTTCTACTTCCAACTTTTGTATAGGGTCCTAGTGACATTTCTGTTGTTCTAGGGACTCATACCTTTGTATCTAGTTTAACGATGTGATTAACAGCTATTTTGTCATTTTAATCATCTCAAATGATAGTAACTGGAGCACCCAGATTCTCCAATTTTCCCTTGATTTGCACCCAGAACCTTGGTTTAGTGGGATGTTTGCTTTTTTTTTTTTTGAGCATAAGATGTGATTGAAATGCATCTTAGGGCGCTAGTCTATGTACATATATCTTAGTTACTTCTGTTCATGCTACATATATTCTATTTTAATTTGATTCTTACAGATGCCTCAGCCAGCGTGGATGATTTTGACTTAGAATTGGAGAAGATGGAATTAGTTGCAGCAGCTGCTGGCTATTACTATTATAATAGTATAGCCAGGCAACCGCGTTCTAGTTCATCAGCTGGTGGAGGTGGCTTTATGAATGAAGTGCTTGATGGGCATGATGATGCATGCAGGGAAATGTTTCGGATGGATAAGCATGTTTTTCACAAGTTGTGTAACACTTTGCGACAGAGAGGCATGTTGCGTGATACTTCTGGGGTTATGATAGAGGAGCAGCTCGGTATTTTCTTGAACATAATTGGTCACAATGAGCGTAACAGGGTAATTCAAGAACGTTTCCAGCATTCTGGTGAAACCATAAGCAGGCATTTCAATAATGTGTTAAAGGCAATCAAGTCACTTTCACGTGAATTCCTGCAACCTCCACCTCTCAACATTCCTCCTGAAATTCTCTTTAGTAATAGATTTTACCCATATTTTAAGGTATACATCTGCAATCTTTTTTCTCAATTCTCGTTATTGTGCATTCTGTTTTCGTGCTTATTTTACTTGTTTTTGCTTTAGGACTGTATCGGAGTCATAGATGGCATGCACATTCCTGCACATGTACCAGCCAAAGATCAATCCCGGTTTCGTAACAGGAAAGGCCTATTAACGCAAAGTGTTTTGGCCGCTTGCACATTTGACCTACAGTTTATATTTATTTATCCAGGATGGGAGGGATCTGTTGAAGATTCTCGCATATTGAGAGCAGTACTTGATGATCCAGACCAGAATTTCCCTCCAATACCTGAAGGTTCTCTCGCCCACCCCAAAACACCAACGCCTATCTAATTGTTGGTTGATTTAATTTATGCCAGAAAACTGACTCCAGTGTCCTCTCTCTCTGTTTTTTTTTTTTTTTAATCTGCTGGCAGGAAAATATTTTCTAGTCGACACAGATTACACAAATATGGAAGGGTTTGTTTCACCGTATGCAGGAGTTCGCTATCACCTGCATGAATTTAAGGGTGCCAACCAGTTGCCCAGAAACGCAAAGGAACTTTTCAATCACCGACATTCATCTCTCAGAAATGTCATCAGTAGGTCATTTGATGTACTGAAGACCCGATTTCCTATTCTTAAGCTTGCGCCTCCATATGGATTTCACGTCCAAAGGGATATTGTTATTGCTGCTTGCGTCTTGCACAATTACATCCGACGTGAGGAAAGAGATGATTGGTTGTTTGCTAGTGCTGAAGGGGTTGTAGAGGAAGAAGTGCCTGATTTTGATGATCAACATGGCATTCAGTTAACATCCACCATGCAAGAACACGTCGCTTTCTCGTTACGAGAGTCGATCGCTGCTGCAATGTGGAATGACTTCATAAATAAATGGGATCAGTGGTGATCGACAGTGTGAATCTTCTAGGATGCCTATTGAAGTATTTTTCTATGCTTTATGGTTTATAACATGTATCATAGATGACATGACATGATTGATGCAGAACTTTGGAATGAATGAATTCATTATTAGGCTTTTGTGCCTTCAGTTTTTATGCAAAGGCAGGGGGATGAGATGCTTTATGGCCATTTATAAAAATGTCTTGGGAGTTCAACTTCGTTTCAGGACATTATTTTTTCAAAGGAATAAGTTTGCACAAGTTTGATAAAAGTGTGTTAAAAACTTTCAACTTTTTGCGAGTATAATTAAGGTGTTGCGTCGTCCCTTAGCGAGCAAGAGATCTTTATCCTTTGGTTGTAACGTTTCTTCAACAAATCAACTGCATTTGGCGGACTAGTTCTTGGTGTTTTTCGGTGTTCCTTTTAACACCGTCATTTTTGCTGCCTCCAGAAGATAGGAAGGGATAGAGCAGAGAAGAACTCAAAAACTCCAAAAGAAAAAAGACGTCCAAAAACTCCAAATGATGGTAACTTTAAAATTAAATCCTTGAGTTATACAAAAAAAAAAAAAAAAAGAGAGCAACCAAATGTCGTTAGGGGTCAAAGAGTCATAAATTACACGCTAATTTGGAGATAGAAAATGCACCCTTGCAAGTGTATATTCTTTCCCAGCTATCCAAACGCCAGTCTGTGACCACTGCACTTCCTCCCAGTCGAGATTCTCTTCCAGTACCTGTTTCAAGTTTGAGATATGCCACTTAGTGCAGAAGAGGAAATACCGAGAACAAAAATGAAAGTAACGTAACCATATATTTCTTGTAGCTTAAGTTGCTCCATTCCACATCTACTGCATAATCTGTCAGAATTGCTTGTGATAGCCTCCTCAGATTGAAGTGACAAGGAAAAGTAAATCACTTAATATGTACAGGCGTTAGCATCACCTTCAAAATCTAGAAGCTTAGTCAACTCGAAATCATCCACCACTGACAATCAGATACCTTTCAAACAAAAAGTATGGATATGGCAAATTGCCTATGTGGAAATGCATATTCATCCCAAGATACGCACCAAAAATATACAAGGATTTTGAAGTAGGGAATCGGAGATATTGAAAGACAACAACTATCATTTTGATTTCCAAGAGTCAAGAGAAATTGCCAAAAATGAAATTTTAAGTGAAATACCTCCACGTATTCGAGAGGCAATGGGATGCCAACTGATCGCATGACCTTCTGCGGTAAGGGTTTCTTACATCGAGACCAACGGAATGCATCAATCAGTATGTTGTCAGAATCATTTTTATCACCGTTTGATGAGTGAGGATGATGATTATGTAATTTCTCTGTCTCTTCATGTTTTTGCATCGATTGTGTAGCTCTCACCATTTTCTCTCCAGTAAAACAGAGCTCATACCTTCAGAAATCACAAAAAAATTTAAAAACAAAGGTCAACACCAAAGGAGAAAAAGAACATGTTACATACAAATAGCTACACAAACAATATTCTCAACTATTTTTCAATGACAAGCAGTAACGGATACAAACAACCATTGAAGGGCTACAAATTTTATCAGTGGGGTGCGTAGCTGGGTATTGAACCCCAGAACTGGGGGCAAAACAACCCTTATTACTAGGCTAATCCCCCCAGATCCACCCCTGATGACAAGGAGGAATCCCTTCATGGAAAATCCCGAAGTTGCTAGCACGAAAACCCAATGCCGCGGCTCAATAATATCCTCAACTTGTTTTTTTTTATGCTAGCCATTCCTCGAACCCATGACCTTAACAAGGTCATTGGTGTATTGCCATCAAGGCAATAAGAGGGTGGTTATCCTCAACTATTATAAATACAAATTCTTTTACACAGAAACTTCCAGCTGATAATATAAAAAATGATGAACTTCAAGAACATTAAGCCTTTGCATGTGCCCAGGGGTGAGTGTGCAGGACGACAAAGAAGTACGAGTTATCTCAATACCCAACCACATGAGAGCACGAAATTAGGCCTTGACTGTTGGCAACGAGAGAGGAAGGAAATTTTTAAAAAAAAATGTGCAAAGAATAGCAAAGAGTATAAATTTTCAATTCAAGAAGAAATGCAAAAAAGGAGAAGAAATCTGGTTAATTTGGTATTAAGGCTATGGTGATTTGAATTGAAAATTTATACTCTTTGCTAATTTCTAAGAAGAGGAGAAATTAGCTCCCAAGTTTCCACACATTAGGGAAGCAATAAATAACATGCGTACCTGCATGAATGCGTTTCTAAATACAGAACTTCTCCCTTCTTCAAACGTGCAGAAGTATACATGGGTTTTTTCAAACCCTTATCAGCAACAACGCTAATGGTGTACTTGATCCTGGAAATATTATCAAGCACACAAATTGACAAACAAATTGTTATATTTTTTGAAATACATAGCAGCAAAAGGTTTCAAATGATCATCTATCAAATCTAATGGGAAAAGATGCATGAAGTATGGAAAGTAGCTTGGAGTGGTTCACATAAAACAAGCAACATAAAGAATACAGACATATAAACTGATGCTAGCTTCCTGGAGATTTACATAGATATCCACAAAAAGGGGATAAGCAACTTGAGCATTAATTAAGAAGTTTTTTCACGGTACAAAAAACTTTAGAAATGTATCAACTTTAAATCCATCTCCCAAACAAAAACTAAGAAACTCATTAATTCATTACATTTTTTGTAATTTACTTTGAGGAACGAGAAAGCTTAATTGACAATACTTTCGAAGTGAATTTGGTTTCTTCACCTACTGAACAGGGGAGTTCAGGCCTTCAGAGGCAACAAAGAATATTTATGATCCACTGCAAACACAGCAGCATGCTAATTATTGACACTCTTCTGTAGAAATTTCGTTAAGTTACATCATGTAAGCAAAACCATGCATCATGGCCACCAAACTAATGCAGATTTTTCTGCGATTAACATGCATAACTAGATGCAGAGCCAAGCATAAACAACCAATAGTCAACTCAAAGCTGGCAATATCGATGTGAGGTAATATTTACTTTCTGGAAAGCAGGCAAACTACATCCAGTCCTTTCAACAAAATGACAGAGGCTCTGAAACTTGAGGCACATTATGAGTATAATAAATATCTCAAGCATACCATGGCTCATTGCACAGATTGTACTGTATTGTGACTTCACGTACAAATCTCTGTTGCCGCAGTGCATTCTAAAAGCATAAAGCAAACATATAAGCTAACCAACTCACAGAAAAAGGAAAGATATATTACATTATGCTGTAGCTATTCACAATCAAATGCTATAACCACAAAATTAAACAATAATCATGAGTTTTTGGGCACTGCACAATAAATGATGAAATAATCAAACAGTTACCACGCTCATAGATGTTATCATTAGGAACAAAAGGCATCAAATTAAAATGTTTTGGTTGTCTAGATATGACCCATATCATTGAAACAATTAACAAAAAGTAATGACAGACAAATTAACAGATAATGAGAAAGAAAAATATCAAAAAGAAAGATAAAAGCAGTGGAATCATGAATCTAATAAATCACATTTGATCCATTATCCATTGCACTCCAGTTCCACAATTATTTATTTAATTATTTTTAAGAAAGCCAAAGGAAACTAATTCTTCCATGAAGAAAATCCGATGCTCACTAAATATGGGTACAAATGGAAAAAATCTTCAAGAAAATCCCCGTTCTATTGATTGTCCAAAAGAAGCAGACCGTTCACCACATCATGGCTAGGCTGATGGAAATTAAGGCTAATCTCAAGCTGTTTCTTGCAATTTTGGTTTCTGGGAGATAACCTATCAGGGTTCCACCACATCATATATTCTCTTATTCCTTCCGCAGGATTGACCAGAGGGCCAATTTGTGCCGCATACATTAACAGATGAAAGACAAAAATGTGTTCCTATATATTTGTTTGGATATCCTTATTCCTAGCTCTTCAGTTAGATGGGTATAACAATAACTTGCATCCTGTTAGCTATTCAATCATATGCGTTTCTACCATTGATAAGAAGAAATAGGTCATGTGAGCAAATGTTATCTATCATGCAACTATTATCACCAAATGGATTTACTGCTGCCATCCCTCGCAACTTTCAAGGACCAAGCATTAAAGTATATATAAACTTTGATAAAAGTGTCTTTTTACTGCACTTATCTTCACTTACAAAAACAGATCCCACACGTTACGACTTTCCACATAATAAAGACATTTTGAAGCCCTTTTACTAGGGATTCTATTTTACACATTAAACAGAACAAAGAGAAGGCCAAGAAAGAAGTACAGTACAATAATAGAACGAAGAAATAGTGTGACAAACGATAAATACAGAATATGAAGCACTTTTACTAGAGTTCTATTTTACACATTCAACAGAGCAAAGAGAAGGCCAAGAAAGAAGTACGGGACAATAATAAAACAAGAAATAGTGTGACAAACGATAAATACAGAATAAAATGACAAGCGAGAGCTCAACACATCAACTCAAAATGTTTGTATGGTATTGCCAATCATACCGAAGCTGCAGCTCGTGTAGTCATCGTCCGCTCAACAGCCACAGGAGCAAGAGTAGGTTCAACTGCAGATGTATGTGTGAGAGATGGCTCCAGATCAATAGTTCCCCCTCCTTTCTGAAATCAATAAGAAGTTAGAATTAAAAAAACCAACCATCAAAGCCTATTATGATGGCGTCTCTCTCAAATGTCTAGTACTTTCAACCTATAAGGAAAGAGAAAACACAGAGAGAGAGGGAAAAGGAAGGACACACCATCACGACCAGTATAACAGTAATGATATAAAAAATATGCTTTGGAGAAATAAATAAGGAAAAATAGACAGGATATAAGCATAAGTGTTTTGCAACCTTCACAATGCAGCAACGCTCAATACGGTAACTACAGCCGATTCCAGCTCCCCAAGCACGGGATCGTACGTTGTTTCTCAGCATAGAGGTGTAACCTAAAGCATATTACAAGGTACTATGTTAAACTAACAGAACAAGAAAATAATGAATACTGCTTGCAAGAACAGAAGACGAATGCATAGGCATTGCAAGTTAGACAACACGGAGAGTGAAAATCATTACACATACAAGCATAGGTAGTAGGTTCCATAAAAGGCTTGTAAATATCATATGGCAAATAGTTCATTCACAATAATATGACAGTTCAAAGGGCCAAAATCAGCTCTTTGATACCTTATTAAACAAATGAGAGATTTGCAGTGATTTTGATCTCCCCTAGCCAACTTTTCTATTTTCTAATTGTTAGGGTCACCGTACATCAGATAGTATCAAGTAAATGAAAGTTTTTTTTAATACTTCTCCTTCTCTCCATTTCCTTTTGTTGCACTTGGGTTTTATCCCTTTGTGCTCTTTTTTATCTAAAAAGGAAAAAAAGGACATTTTCTCATTAAAAAAATTTGCAAGAAACCACAAAGCATCATCCAGACATGAAGCTGAGAAACAGCGATCAAAGTCAGAAGTTATCGTGCCATTATTTCACAGTTACCTCCTGCCTTGGAATTTAAACCAGAAGTAATCAGGCTGAATTACAATCAATGGCAACCAAGTGTGTAGCATGTGAACATGCAGCTCAATTTTGGAAATAATACCATAATGCCACACATTTTTCAAATAATTCAGTACATTAAAGGGGAAACAAGATAAAATGTGCTTACTATCTTGTGGAGGTAACACCCTGATCGTAGCACGCAACTCTTGGATGGCAGATGGGGGAGGAGATGCAGTGGGGCGGCAGTAACCTGTATGCATGAGAACTGCAACAAGATTGAAGGATCAGTATTAAGGTTGTCAATTCAAAGCTAACCGAATTCTGCAGTTTGGCCAAATCCTGCAATATATAGATATGTAGATATCTATATATATTTAGACACACGCACACAAACAAACAATATCCATATATGTATAAAAAAAAAGAAGCTATAAACCCTTTAGCATATAACAACCAACCAGCAACAAGATCAGAATCATCCGTATATACATCAGTTCCCCATAGCTGGCCGCCTCTTACCTGTACATTAAAAAAAAAAAAAGAAAAAAGAAAATCAGGAAATAAGCGGAAGGTGTTTTGGAAATGGCAACAAGGCAGGGCGGAGGAGGGGGATAGGGGGTGTCATCCCGATCCCTGACCCCAAACTTAAACAATTCCCCATCCCTGCCCCAAATCCCGAATAGGGAAAGGTTTTGGAATTCAATTCCCGTCCCCGGTGGGGACTGGGAATCCTTGGCCTAGCACTGTCCCTGTGCATCAAGTCAAAATGCAAGGATGAGATTGGTCACAATTACAGCCCAAAGCAAAAGCCAAAAGCCATTCACTGAAGCAATCAAACACATAATATGTCACAATACTGAGTTTGGGAAAGATTTAGAAATAAAACAATAGAATTTAATGTTTAAATGATGACATTTTGGGAGAGATACAATGGTAGGGAAGCAAGACAATACTCATCGGTTAACCCATACAATGAGGACACAAGTTTGCCCATATCCCGTACAAGCAATATACCAAACAAGTATTATGCATACAACTTCGTCTCCAAGAATTGCATATACCCAAAATCCCACTATACCTAAACAACACTTAAATCAAATAAGTTGGACATAGAGAAATAATTCAGTTTGTGAAATCACTAATTCGGCTACAGGACATGATTCCCTTTATAGATGATTTGTACTATACAGCTATTTTGGATGAATTTATCACCAAGTTCCCAATCTTCTCCTCTCTCTTATATCATTTGTAATGGTCTAAAACCATAGAATATTTCTGGGGCAAAACATATCAATAAAAATATATAGAAACAAAGATGTAAGAAGGTAAAAATTCAAAGAGACAAGGGTCAAACATGAGAAATGGTGAGACAGAATGGCAGGCAGATTGGTCTGGCAACGTGAATGACTGCTGTAGGGATATGTGACCATTAGGGTTTTGTCATTTACATGTCAAAAGTCTGAATTGACCCCTACTGAAATATTAGGTAACTCTTTTATGAAGGCTAAAATAGTAGATAGTAGATTAGAAATAGGCAAGAGGTCGGGATAGGGAGCTGAGCGGGTGAAAACTATGAATACCATCCTTCCGTGTAAAAAAATTTGGAGACCGGGTCCCTGCCCTTTTTCTAGTCAATTCCCTGTGACCTAACCCTGGCAGGGCAGGTTGGGACCCTGCAGGGACGGGTCTCATTGCCATCCCCGATGTGTATACAAATTTACAAGAAGCAAACAAGAGTTGGAATTTATACAGAATAAACACTGAGTTAAGTACAAATGTACAAAAACCCCCAAGGTTCCCAGCGATAATAATGTAAATTAGGAGTAAAGGGAGAATATCTGTACTTCAAAGAAGAAGAGCTAGATGATGGGAAAAAAAATCCTGCTAAGAATATAGGGCATCCAAGGGCAAGTGTAGTGCGTTTTAGGCAAACACAATATAATACTTTGAATGCCAATTTTATTTAAACAAGAGAAATTTTTATCAAGAGTTTTGCAGACTATAAAGAACTTAAATAAACACTCCTAACATCCATGATCATCAAGGTATCTGGAATCCGAAATAAAACATATTTAAAATATAGTAATAGAATCTTCACTTAAACATAATAACTCCAAATAATCCCATTAATTGTACATCAAATAGAGGAAGAATCTTCTTTTATAAGGTGTGTATAAGCACCAACTGCCACAAATACTCTGCTATAAAGCATAAAAAGCAATGACTGCAAAGATTCTAAGTTCCCCAAAAGAATACCCCACTAATTCAAGCTTGAACTGAGCAAATGTTGTCTTTGAATCGTTTTTCAGAGTTTTCAGTTGACTGTCAGCACATGTAAGAAAGACAACCAGAGTCATCAATGAAATTTTCAGAACTAGACAAATAGAAAAAAAAAAAAAAAAAAGACCATAATTTACACCCACAAACAAAGCCAAAGGTTCTGGAAATTAGTGTGTTTTTCAGTGTGGAAATACTAAGTTATTTACCAGTTGACACAATATGTCAGGATATCATAAGGTGTTTCTGTATATGGTGCTTCACAACTAGTTTCAGCGCGTGAAATACTGGGGAGGTGGTCACATCGCATAATTAAGGGTATTTTATTAAGAATCATGGCAGCTGACCTCTTCTCCAGCAGAATAAGAGAGGAATGCAAAAATGTAACCAAGAATAAGAGAGTAGCAACTGGCATACACATATCTTTCTATTGGCATCAAAAAATTTACAATTGGCAGATTCATCACAGAATTTCCAAAGTTTAAAAGGTGATGTGACATAGAAACATTGCTGCACAAATCATCATACAAATCAAAATAATCAAAAAGCAGACAATGAAGGACCCACATGCAAGAGGAAGTGATTAATTGTTGCATGACAGCAAAAGTCCAACCAACATTGTGAGTCAGCAAGATCTTACTTGACGATTTGTTGCAGTAACATGCTCCGCTGGTATCCGAATTTCAAGTGTGGGGCCATTATGAGTGCTTCCACCATTTTTGTCAGATTGCAATGCTTCATACTCTTTCCACAACTTTATCAGATCTTGCATGCATTCACCAACTTTGTAAGTAACAGAGGAAACTTCGGATTTGCCTGAATCACCAAAAAATCACGAATTTAACAGTAAACAAAGTAAACCATTTGAGTCATAAGCTATGATATTCAACAATCTTCCAATCTTCCCTTTGCCATCCATCAAGAATTACACGATTATATTCTTATACACAATGGGGATCAAATCAAATTCATCTAGCATGCAGATTTAACACTCACATGCTATGTCATTAACAAGCTGCAGATGCTTCACACAGATGCTATGTCATTAACAAGCTGCATGCAATTATTTAACACAAACTATCCATTAAAAAAAAATGAAAAAAACTATTTTGACACTAAGCACTCGAGCACAGATCAAATCACTAGACACTTTAACCATGTAGAAAGGTATAGAAAAAAAAAATTTTCAAGGATACTATTTTAATTTTCAGGTATAATTATGTAATCTTTTTAAGAAGCCTTATTGATCCGACCAAATGCAAGACCTCCCCAACCCCCAAAAATGAGAAGTGTTGAATGTAAGCTGCCCAAATATTCAAGAGAAAAGCGAAAAAAAAAAGGTAACTTTCAGCAGATCCAAGAAACTAAGAGATAAGAAAAACCAAATCTCTTGGAATTATCCAATCAAGCAAAGTTACTCTGGATCACGACACTTCAGAACTAGTCTCTTGAACAATTTTCTCTAGCAATAGACGAAATATCCATTACCAATAAGGAGCCTCTTCATTGGAAGTAGTGACATGCATTACAAAGCGGACCCACGACAAAAGAACAGATTGATGGACAAAAAGGAAGGATCAAAGTTGGCAACATGGTTTTACAAAGTTGAGTACTGGGTTCCGTCAGAACCAAGAGATTGAAGGAAGCAATAAGCATTCAGATTGCTAAATAGAAGAAGGATTCATTGGCAATAATAATGAAGTTGTCCTACAACAACAAAAAATGAGTAAATATGATAACAACATTGTATACAAAGCATGCAAATGAAGCAGCAGGCCCAAATCATTCAAGGTCTCAATTACTTCTTGGATTAAAAAAAAAAAAAAAATCTTTCAGCATCCATCCAATCAAATTCTAATACCAACCATAGAGCTAAAGCTAGAAAACAATAGGCCCTAATCACATCAATCGAAAGTTGTTACTTTGAAGACAATGTAATCAACCATCCATCCAATCTACATTATAGTGCTAAAGTAGAGAAAAATTCAGTTGCACATATAAAAATCCTGAGAATAGGATAAGTTGAGAATGAGAAACTGAAGCAATTTCTCCACAGCATGCAGATAAGGCTCCACCTCAAATACAACAGCTTACCTTGAGATCTGCAAAACAGAGAGGCAAAAAAACAATCATATTGTATTTGCCAGAGCAAAGCAAACAGAAGGTTATAACCCAAAAAAAAAAAAAAAGAGTATTTGACCGAACAAATCTCAGCACTCAAAGAATTTACTTCCTAATTTCACTGCAACTAAATGCCACACATTTAAAGACAATATGAGGCCGTGGTATTTTTCTTTCCTAAGTTGATCAACTTATTATTTCAATGATCACATCTATCAAATGTAGTAAAAAATGCAGTCAAACGAAAAATATGTGCAATGGATTCTTTGGCCTAGTCACTAGGTCACTATTCAGGGGCTAGCCCTAAATTTGCATGCTAGATGGAAGCAAATGGTAAAACTTCACAACACAGTAATGAACTTTCTCATTCTATGCCGAATTCAATTGAATATTAAATTTGGCAAAGCTGAAGGTTAGATAAAGGAGAAGGATTACGGTAGGTTGGCATACTGACAGCCAGTGTAAAAAGGGCAATCATTTATAATATGAATTATTTTTGTAATTTGTTCGCTATGTTCACTACATCTGGCTGCGGGGTGCAGTGAGAAAAAATATGGTAACTTCTACAATTCCTGCATCCATCTGCTCCAAAACTTTCACATCGATTCCCACAAAAGAAAGGCACCAACATCGTTACATTTTTTACCAGTTCTGTTGACAACAAGCCAGCTCAACAAATCCATACTTAACCATATTGGTAAAATGTCTTCTTTTACTTATAAGAGGCTTGCACGATGAGACTTCAGACCAGCTGTTCAACTAAGTAGTTCATCTGAATAGAATATTGCCATTTATTATATTTCCTTGTCATGTTGACAGTTAATTGTCACCTGTTACATCATTTAAAATTTGATTTCTTTATCTAGGGATCTAGTTCAAAGCAAAAGTACCGTTTATTATCCAAATTTGGCATCCCGTACCAAGCCTTCAAAAGTATGTACCATTTTAGCCAGCCTAAAATCTTGTAAATATGAAGTTCAACAGATCATAACTTCAGGAGGCAGCAAGATCACCACAAATTAAGTGCAGGGACACAACATTCAAAAGCCATGGCCATAACATGTACCACATAAATAATAAAAATCAGAAAAAAAAAAAAAGAGATATGCAGAAATAACTCAACTAAAACCCTATCTTAATACTATTATGCACCTTAAATTTTCAAGAAGTCACATAATTCCAGAATCCGAAAGAATGTCAAGGACAATTAAAGCAGTCTGTTTTTTGCAACAAGTAATACTATGATAGACAGGATCTTTGTGCTAAAAAAGAATCACATAGATACGTCCAGTTTATAAATGCTTGTCAGACAAACATTACCGCATGCTGTGCCCAAATAATGCAACATATATTATCAGGATAAACATACTTCCATATAAATCAACAATCGAGAAAATTTAAAGAACAAACCCTTCAGTTTCCTGAGTACGGGGCCTAAAACGGGGATCACGATTCACCACTTGAGGACTTCCCCTTGGCCGAAGCATCCTCTTACGCTGCTGGACTCCAGAGCTGAAAACTTCCCTCTCCCTCTCAGCAGCTCCTTCACCATCTGCACCTCCATCATCTGATTCTTTGTCATACAGTTTGCTGCATTTTTCAGGTCTATCTCCTTCAACATCAGCATCTCTGTCTTTTCTCCTGTCTCTAGCTTCCCTATCAACATTTTTCCAGCTGTCAATGTCTTTCTGTTTTTTCTGCTCTACAGAGGGTTCCTGTTCCATTAATCTGATAGACCCATCCCCCACTTCTTTCTCATTGTGTGAAGCCTCTTTTTCAACTCCATTCCAAGATTCTCTCTTTGTCCGGTCTTTTTCCCTCTCTTTAATCCTTTCCCTGTCTTTCGAAAAATCCTTCCTCTCCCTTTCCCATCTCTCGGCTTCTCTTTCGTCCCTTGTCAACTCTTTTCCGTCGTTGCTGGTACTACCTACCTGAATATTGCTCCTATGATCACTTCTTTCCTTATCTCTGTCTCCCCATTCACCATGCTTTAAATCTTTCCTTTTCCTGTCCTTATCCTTGAATCTGTCCTCACCCTTTGAGTCAACTTTGTTCTCACCAACCGCCTCATTTGCTTCCACATTATCCCTGTCTTCAATGCTTGAACCTTCCTTTCCAACCTCCATTGGATTTTGGGAATTACCACGTGGCAAATGCCATGGATCCACGTGTCCTGGAGATTCAGAATATCTTTTTCCCCTGTGATATTCTTTTGGTTCCCTCCAATTCAATTGACCGCTTACCATGCCAAAGCCATCTTTTTCTGCCTTAATGTCATTTTTCTGATCATTATGAGCCTCCCTGTCATATTTTGTTTCCTTATTATCATCCACTCTACTTTTAAACCTTGCATCCTTCTCACCTCTAACACTTTGGGATTCCCTTTTCACCTCCCCATGCAGCTCCCTCACTTCACTTCTAGGTTCTCTGTTTTCAACCCGATGGTCCCTGCTGTCCTTGGAATCCTTAGATTCCAGCCTGTTTTCAGAAGTAGCAGGATGAGAATCCACATGCATATCATTTGAGGATGACGACATGTGGTACATTGGATGCAGAGGTGATCTTCTATCCGCATCACGAGGTTCAGTCCGGGGAACCTTCGCCAACCGAGCATCAGGACCCATCTCATAAGGAGGATGGAACTCATTTGAACCGCCTGACGTCAACTTTGGATATGCAACTGTATCATCATGAGAGTATTTGGAAGAAGAGGAATGGCCACCCTCTTCATGAGGTCTCTTAGGAGCACCACTCATGGTTAAATGGCAACCACAATTATATGACTGAATCAGTAAGCGGTGATGTCATAAACTCAATCAAAATCCCTCTTAACTCCAATACGTAGGACACCACCTACGACAAGACAGTCATGCATGTATTAGTTGAGTCTTGATTGAAATTAGAGAGATAAGAGGAACCAACAACCAATACAGCAAGCTTTTGCTTCTTTAAAATCCTCTAGCGACAGCAAAATACTGATCTAAACACCAAATTGCTGTTATTTGAAATAAGGAGATCCCAACTACTGTCATTCTCTGCACAAAGCAGTTATAATTTTTCAAGAATCTTTTTTTTTTTTTTTTTTTGCCTTTTAAATACCCATTGGCATTCTCAGAACACAGACATAGACTAACTTTAAAGGAAACCTGTACAAAAGCGATGCAGAACCAAAAGCAAATGCAAACAACAAAAACAAAACCTAAAGAAGAATACGATCGTCCCATTTTAAAGAATAAAGCACTCCGCAATTGGGAGAAAAAGCGGCGAGCAACAAAAACGTCTGACGTTTACCCGAACACAAGAAAAGAAGAAACCAGAAAAATGAAAACCCACTTAATAATCATTGACACGGAATTACACCAACTGGAATAATATACAGTATTCCACGAAAAACATGCGAAGATTCGTATATTGTGAAATACAACAACAGCATACCTTAATGCCCAGATCTCGAAACCAAAACAAAAAAAAGAAACGCAAAAGGCGAAAAAGTGAAAAAGCAGAATGCAATTAGAGGGGATGGAATTGAATTGAATTGTTAAAGAAATGGACATGCAAATTGCTAAGAACAGAAAAAAAAAAATGTGTACAGTTTGGTTGCGTTGGGCTCATTACCCTACCCCCTGCCTTTAACTCTATTATGTCTCGCGCTCTTTGCCCTATTGCCTGTCTGCGTGCCTGTGAATTGTGATGTATTGTTGTTTGTTGTGCAGTCGTCTAAGCGCTACTTACTCCTTGAGATTAGTCTCCGCCTGTATGTCTGCCTGACTGCGTCCAACTTGTCCGACTCCGATATATAAAAAGAGCGCAGAGCTGCTGCAGCAGCCGAACCGAGCGTTACTTGGCGTGATCTGATTCTTATCAATTACTTTTACTTGCTATATTACTCACAAATCTCAATTTCGACCAGTGGGCTGGACCTAGATGGATCCAATTGTCTTAAATGCCCAAAACTGTCTGCCATTGTATCCATACCATCCGCAACTAGTCCCGCCGGCGCCCACCCTTTTTTTTTTTAATTTTATTTTAAAAGTTTTTCTTGTCCTTTAGAGACCCAAATCCACCGATTTGTGAAGAATTAATACAAAAAGGAAAAAGGTTGACCAATAAAAACAAAAAATCAGAAATGGTAAATCCACTAATTTTTGCCCTTGACATATTTATTTGTTACGTTATATATAATTAAAAAGTCATGATCGATAAGAATACATGCTGTTATTCATTACACATAACTTAACTTTCAAAAAAAAAAAAATATCATTACACATGACTTTTACTTTTGAAATTGATTTTTTTTAAAAAGTATATATTATTATTTAATATTTTCTTACAACTTGAC
The DNA here is from genome assembly GCA_037832335.1 of Carallia pectinifolia. Classification (NCBI taxonomy): domain Eukaryota; kingdom Viridiplantae; phylum Streptophyta; class Magnoliopsida; order Malpighiales; family Rhizophoraceae; genus Carallia; species Carallia pectinifolia. Next base: position 13,544,957 of record CM075449.1, read on the forward strand.
TTATTATTTTATTTATATATGACAACTACATACACATTATAATTGTTTTGATTGACAAATTTTAGTGTAGCGAAAATGTTCTCTATTATAACTTAATATATAATTTGCATATATAAATGACAACCATAATAAATAATTTTATCTATAATATATCATTTAATAATAATAGAATTTACATATTTAAATGGACAACAAAATAAAAAATTAGTAAAAAGAGAACAATTATTTTTTGAAAAAAATAGTCTAGTAGTATATCGACACGTGGGTCAACCCAAACCCAAGAGAATTGAACCTAACCCAAATGTGTCATGACTTGTGACTAACCCAACTTGAAATGATCTGAATCCGAAGTGATTCAACCTGAACTCGACCCAATCCATCGCATTTGACACCTCTAATTTTTATAACATTTTTGTTCTTAGTAAATGATGTCAAACAAAAATGTCAAAAAGTAAAAGTAGTAGAATTGTGCTAATAAGTTCTAACGAAAAGTTAATGATTAGAAACATATAAAATGCATAATATGACCTAATCAAATACTTTTTTCTTTTGTTTTTCTTTGAACAATAAAAAAACTGCGCTGTAAGTATGTTGGTTATTGCATTTGTGGGCTGAAGTCGGAGTCACCGTTGTCATCCTCATTTAATCTTCCTCATTAGGAGGACTCACTATCCGAGTACTATTAGATATGAATAAGTCTTCTCCAAAGCTTTACCTCGTTGTTAATAAGTTTGAAACTCAACACTGTACTTACATTAAATCCCCTTTTAATTCAGGAGGAAATGCCAACGAAGGGATTCAAACCTAGGTCAGTACTGGGGAAACACACTGGATTACTACTAGACTATCACCTTCGGTGATACCTAATCAAATACTTCGACACACATTGGTGATAACAATGAAACAAAAAGAATAAATCTCAAATAAGCCACAAAGAGAAAAAAAAAAAGATAAAAGCTTCTTCACTAACTTTCAACTAAATCATTTGGTAAAAAAATAAAAAAAATTTGTACTCACTAATTTAAGAAAAAAAATTTCTTTAAAAAGTACGTGCCAAAAAAAGAAATCGAGCCAGTGGTGTTGAGTTATGAGGTAGAACCAACCACGAGGAAATTATTACTTGACTTTTTTATGAAAGCGTTGCATGAAATATTTTGTAATGTGATTTCTCCATAATATATTCAATAAAATCAAAGATATTAAGCTTATCTTCATTAAATTAAAGCTTATAACTGGGCGAAAGAAGGTAAAAAGCAATTAATGGAACTTAACGTGGTTAAAATTTTTATTGTTGTGTGTAACTTGATTGCCCATAGCAATTTCTTGCCAAATGAAGCAAAACGAAAAAAAAGAAAAAATTGAAGCAATTATCACAGTGACTGCATCTTGATAGTTTTTGAAACGTGAAACAAAAGGAAATCTCGCATTCAAGTAATGCCTCCATCCCCATAGCTGCCCCATCCCCAATCTTGTTTCTCGCCCTATTGTTTATTTATTATTTTACCCATAAATTTAAATATATATACAATTTTATAAAAACATTATTGTTGAAAACTACAAATGCATAGAGTTCCTTAGCCACTTTACTCTTCTCTTCTCACTGACAACGATTATAATTTAACGGTTATTCATTTTCGTATATTTTAATAATTATTCTAGACACCTTTAATATGCTCAACGATAAGGAAAGACAGGAAGAGTTGCTAGCAACAAAGATCTTTATCTACCCCAATATTCAAAGACATATCTTGGACCTCTTAGTTTCAAAGATAAAGGACATGGGTAATGTTAGCAAGAGAGAAATGTGCTTTAGAGTGAATAAGATAAATTTCAAGAATTGGGATATATAGCTAAAGAAAGATCTAAGCAAAGCTTGGTCCAGAGACAGCGAAGTGTAGAAAAGAAAGTAAGAGTGGGATATCAATTCACAAAAGTTAGAAATAAAATGTATTGTAGCTCTTAAGCCTTCTGGGATATTTAAAGAAGCAATTATGATGACCAAAATGTTGCTAGCAATTCATTTCATCATGCTTATTACCCTTTTTGTCGGGGATGGAATGAGGATAAGGATCTCCAATCCCCTGTGGGGATTGGCAACGGGATGAGGATGAAAATCTCATCCCGCAAGATATGGGGAGGAGGACAGGGATGAGGTTAAGAAGTAGAAACAGGGATTGGGATAGTCATCCCTGCCTCGCCCCATTGTCATTATCTTGTAGGAAAGATAAAGAACATTTATATCAATTAACAAGGAGTATTAATGGAAGAACAGTTATTAACTCACAGTAGTAGTATATAAAGATCAATTATAAAAGGCTTAATAAGTAGTCATATATAGGCCACTGATAAACAACAGTGCTGATAGATTACATGAAAATAAAACATTCAAACCTACATAACCTACTCAATCATAAAACAAGAAAAAGACGTCACTGTCTATTTTTTGATGAAAGGACACTCTTAATGCTGATGCTTTCGGAGCCAATAATAAGATATACTTGGAAAAACAAATTAAATGTTATGCTGCAAATCCACTTCTTTGGAAAGGTCAATTTTCAAAACAAAAAACATTTTAAAAAAAGAGATATTAAATTTAAATAACATTTCAAAATTTTCTGAAAACATATAAATCTAAAAGATAATCCACTTACTGTGTCTAGTCCAATACCAAAAGTCTTATTCAAGTTAAAAAAATGTGCATCCATATCCCTTAAAGTTTGAGTACAATTAAAGTTGCAAGCGAGCTGATACGTTTGTTAAAAGCTTGGTGGTTTGGCTCAGTAAAAATTTGGCTTGAGCTCATTTATTTAGCTAAATAGGTGATACACGAGTCTAAACCAAAGTTCATTAAATATGCGCTGAGCCTGAACTAGAGGCAAACTCGACTTAGTTTAGGCTCGTGAATAGCTTAATTAAAGCTTGTTTAGAGCTCGATAAACGTATCTATTGATCATGTGCTCTTATTGTTTTGATGAAGCCAACAAAATTATTTTTATTCATATTATTATATTATTATTGATTTTGGTTGATTTATGTGCAAGGACATTTTTAATAAATAAATTTCATATTTTCTTACTTCAGTGATCCATCTTATTAAGCTGTACAAACATGAATATCTAGCACTTTCCTACTTTTGATGATCCCTATTGAGCTGCACAAATAAGATTATGGAACAAAATAATTTATCCCCCCACCATGCCTTCAATCATGTCGATTTCTTGTCAGCCGTGAGGATGATCATCATTAATCAAACCATGCAAGAATTATGGAACAAAATTATGGACTCCAACCATGCTTTCAATCACATTGATTTCTTGCCAGCCATAAGGATCATCATTAATCAAACCATGCAGATTACGAAACAAATAAAATCATTCAGTCATCATGCTTGAATCATGTGAGAAACTTTGTTTGGCCAACCATGCAAATCGGTTAAATAAATAAGGCTAGCCATGTAAACAACCATGCATATTTATTCCAATTATGCAGAAGATCAATCATCAAGCCATGCAACTAATTAAACTCTTAATCATACAACGGTCGTGTAGATTAATCATGTAGAAGATCAATTATCCATCCATACAACCAATCATGCACTGACCATATAGTTCAATCATGCAAATCAATCATGTGTTGGATTTGAGGAAGCTATGTAGATTGTCCAAATCAATCATGCATGATGTCAATATTCAATTAGAAAATCCAGTCGTATGAATGCCAATCATCATCAATGCACTAACAGCTATTTCATCCCAAAGTACCCATAAATACATGGTGCTACAACCCCTATTGAACACATCACCGAGAGAAATCTTTATTGAGAATTAATAAATGCTGTGTTCTTGCAATATTTGTTTGAATTGTTGTTTAGTGAGAAAGAAAATGAGTGCTTAAGTGAGTGGTCCATTTTGAGAGGCTGTAAAGTTATAAGAGAAAAGAAAAATAAGAGTAATATAGTTCTAACTCGTGTGTGTTGTAAAAAGATCGTAGACCTTGTGGTGTAATTGTTTTCCTCTCAATTGGGGAGTTTAATAGTAAAATGATAAATTCTTAAGGTAAAGGGAGCTGGGGAAAGAACGTAGGAATCGGAATTTCGAACTCTTATAAACGCTGCGTCTCACTATTCTCCTTATATTTTTTATTTTTGTTATTACGCACACACCACACAATTTTATTAGATTAATCTTCTTTCCAGTTCATATTATCAAGTTTAATTTCGTTTTTTATTCGTGATCGCATGTTAATTATCCACAGTCATTTTACATTCTTAGTATACTCGATCTAAAATTTTATTTATCCATTGCATGATACTTTATTATTGTGTTTATTTTTCGTATTCGTAAATTTTAATATTGTGTCTTTCGACTATCCAATTCACCCCTCCTCTTGGGTACTTTTTAGGACCAACAATATCATTAATAGCTCGTTTAATATGTATTATTATAAACTCGTTTAATGTATTAATAATACTTAATTGTATTATTTAAATTTTAATATAAATAGTTACCAATTTAGGCTTATGTCTTTCATTTTATTTCAGATACACTTAACGTTTGGCCTCTCAACTCTAAACTGTCGCCTAGTCTAACCTCCCTCAATTCTCTTGATTAGTGCCACAACGCTACTTTCCTCTACCACTAGCTACCATCAACGGTCCTGTGCCACTAGGCACCATCGCCCTCATTTGTAGAAATACAGGTACGATCATTCTACCCATCCCCCTGCCACCTCTGCTTCTACAGCTCCAATTTTGACTAAGCTCCACCGTCCCCTGTCACCTCCACTTCCATTTTCTCGGTTCCTCCGTCAGCCTAAGTAAGTAATATTGTTAATTTTGAGTTTGAAACCTCTTCTAATTTTTTTTTGTAAATATTCCATGCTTATTGTTCATATCCCTCTGCAACCTATACTAAAAAATATCTTATTTAAGACAATTTTTAGTTGTTGAAATAGCTAGGTCAAGTATATAATATGTTATATTTCCTTCGATACTATGTACGAGTAAAAGCTAGAATAATGTCAGACATTTAGAAGCTGACTTAAAGCTTCCATAGTGTTTGGCTATACATTTGTACTCGTGGCTGTTATTAATGCTTATACAATTCCAATTCTAAATGGTCTGTCTGTTCTATAGTGTTTGCTACTTTGCTAGTAGCTGTTTATTTTTTTTTTTTTTCACGAGGAATCTTAGTGTTTCCATATACATGTAAATTTGATCAAATAGTTTAGTTGTTCTATTTAAGATCGCGAGGTCTCTAACTATTATTCATTAATTATTTATTTTTTGTGTTATCTGTTGACAAAATAATGAGATATATTTGAAATTAATATGTATAGTTTTTTTGTAATAGAAAGAGAGAGAGAAGAAGCAAATGAAGGTGATAGTGATAATCCTTATGAGAAGAAGAAATGGAAAAAGACTTCTAAATGTCAGGATCTTTTAAAGAAGTCATGCTCAAAGATGAGTCAAAGATATTAAAATGCATCAATTGTAAGCGTTGACTCAAAATTAAGAAAGGTGGTGCGATATCAACATATTAAGCACATGAGTAACTACCAACACACGAAACCTGCTGAAAAAGGACAGCAAAACATCATTATAGCGTCGAAGAATGCTAAAACTATTGCAATAGTCCAAAATTTCAAGTCCAATCAGTCGCAGATTAGGGAGATCACTGCTCCTATGATTATGGTGCATGAGTTGCCTTTTAACTTTGTGGAATATGAATTATTTAATTTGCTGATAAAAAAATACCAATCATCTTTTCCAAAGGATCACCCAAACAACGACGAATTATGATTATGTCACAATTTATGATGTTGAGAAGAAGAGAGTGACAACTTTATTGAAAGAGGTTAGTAAAATCACTCTCACAACTGTTATATATATATATAGTCAAAAGATTTATTATATGGTTTTGACTTCTCATTTTGTTGATCAAAATTGGAATTTACAAAAAAAATTCTCAATTTTTATGATTGTCATCCTCTTCATATTGAACTAGTTTCCATGATGTAATTTATGATCGATAAGTTGAGAGAAGAGTTGAGAAAAAAAATTTTAGTATTAAGGTAGATAATATTACCTATAATGATGTTGCAACAAGATTGTTGAAGGATAACATTTCTTTCTAAAATAAGTTGTCTCTTGGGGGACAGTTGTTCCATATGAGATATTGCATACATATCCTCAATTTATTAGTGGAAGATGAATTTTCTGAAATTAAATGTATTATTTTTTATATTTAGGATTGTGTAAAATATCTTGACAAATCTGAGTAACACCATAAAAAATTTAGTAAAATTATAAAATAGTTGAAATTAAAATCAAATAAGCTCATCTTAGATGTATGTACTCGGTGGAATACAAATTATTCCACGTTGGCTGCTGCGTTGAAATTCAAAAATATATTTTCATGGTATCAATAACGAGATCCATGCTACAATACCTTGCAAAGTGGAGATGATTGGAAGAAAGTTGAAGAGGTATGTTATTTTCTATCTCCTTTCAAAGAGATTACTGAGATTGTATTTAGTTCTGAATATCCTGCCTTCAAATTTATTTTTTTCGAAACTTTGGGGGGTGAAAGAATTGTTAGATGAGAGGGTTACCGATAGAAGTGAATTTATGAAGTATATGGTTACAACAATGAAAAAAATTGATAAATATTACTGTGATAGCAGTTTGCTTATGTCTGTTGCTATAATGTTGGATCCAAGAAACAAGATGAAATTTATTGAGTTTTATTTTTCAATCATGTACTTTGAATCTAAAGTTTCCAAATAGATTAGAATTGTTCATGATGCTTTATATGAGCTTTACAATGATTATCTGCTAGCTCATGCAAACAACAATAGAGAGTAGTATGTTAGTGGAATTGCTAGTTCTATTGTTAATCAATATAATGATGGTACTAAGGGTAAAAGCATCAAGAAAGATGATTCAAATTCAATACTTTTATAAAGAATGTTGATATTAAGAACACATCTAAATCAGATTTTGATGTGTACTTGAGTAAAGGTATACGTGAAGATATATAAGTAACGTTTTCATTTAATGTGTTGAATTGGTGGAAGGCAAATGGACTCAAGTTTAGAATTTTGTCATTGATGGCTTATAACATATTGGCAATTCTCATCATTATTATCGCATATGAATCCGCATTTAGTATTGATAATAGAGTGATTGATCTATATTGTGCAACTTTATCAATGGAGATAATTCAAGTATTGCTTTATATGGAAGATTGACTTCATAACTTTTATGAAATTAAAAGGAAAGTTAAGATATTTTTGTTCTTACAATATTGTTAACTTTTCCTTTCTTATTTGAATGGTTGTTGTTTTGTACTTATTAAGCTTACTATACAGTATATGATGTATACTAACATATTTTCATTACAAACTTTGCACGAAGTTGAGAATGCCAAAGAGATTTTGCTGCCATAATGACTTTAACTAGGTAAAAAATTTGCGAGCTCATCTTGGGATAACTCTTTATTTCATATTTGATATGCTTTCTGTCTTTATTTGGTCAACATTTCTATAAGCACTCACTCCTTCTCATTGTAGCAACATGTCGATCCTTTTTTTTTTTTCCCCCTTTTTCACTCCTCACACTGGCAACATAATAACCTTCTCATCTCCCTTTTCTCCTTATTGTTGGCTGCTCCTTTTATAGTGAAGCATTTGGCTTTTGATGACCTTTGGAATGGCTTCTTATCTATCAAAGAGGTCTTGCTTTTTGACTTTAGCCATTGGCTACTTGTTAGTTTAAATAAAACAAAAGTGTAAAACTTTATTCCAATTAAGAAACCTATAACCTTTTGAAGATTTAGCATGTTTGGATTTGTATTTAATTTGCTTATTTTGAACTATTTATTTATTTTGCATATTGGATTTGTATTTGTTTAAGTACTTATATGGATAAGACTTATATGTAATAAGTAAGTATTAAGTATTTTATTAAGTGAAAAAATTGTTCTAATATAACGAGCCGAGCTTGATATCGAGCTTAGACAAAAAAAAAAAAAAGTTACCAATAAAACAAATTGATCCAACCCCAAGCCTCAATAAAAATGTTACAAGCCAAGCTGAAGCCTCCATCCTCAAAGCTTGAACCAAGCTCAAGCCTAATTAAATCTTTAAGAAGCCAAGTTCGAGACTAGTCAACTTCAGCTCTATTCAACTCATTTCTAACCCTAAGTAAAATTAACTTTTTTTTTCATTCAATGTTGTTTCTTTATTTTAGGTCAAACATTTTGCCTAACAATCAACCATACATGCCTCATACAACAAATCCAAGTATAGAATGAAATTTAGCCTCCTAGTTAATGCCAAAAGCCTCACCACTATCTTGATCTTGTATGTGCGGATTACTTGCTACAATCGCATCGTGCAATATGTAGAGAAACTTCACCCAAAACTCAGTCGACGAAACTACTGAATTCCAAAATATTCTTTGCAAACCCCAAATTGAAAAATATATCAAAGTATATTATTTAGAATCAAATAATAAATCAAAACAAGGCACATGTATAAATTAATATAAGTTAACTATTCAGATAACTTATGATTTACCCAATTAAATAAATTACATACTTCTCAAAATTTTGCACGTATAGTCCATGAATTTCTCTTTCCAATGGTATATTTTTCTTATTTAACAATGTAAAAGCTCATAATAACAAATTATTTAAATTGAGTAAGGATTGAAGTTTACATGATAAATTAAAAATAATTTTTTTTTTACATTAACCAACATAAAAAAAATCAATTACTAAAAGAGATGAAGTCCCAATAAGAGACATTTTAAAAGTTAAAGAACTGTCTAAATGCCTTTCGTTTTAAATTAGAGTCTCTCATATCTTGATCAACCTAGAAAACCAGTGCATATTTGATGCATTTTTGCATTGTCATCGAGTTTCAAGATATTCTTATCGACTCTCATAATTAAAAACTAAAAGGAATTGTCATGCACCTTAGATGAAGACAGTAAATAGGGAAAAAATGAGTTTCTAAAGGAATGAAAAATTATATATAGTTTGAACCTTTCCCTCATTTTTGTAATTATGAATCTTTTTTAACTTAATGAGTTAATACCTCCACCACCATTAACAATAAATATATTCCATTATTTGGTCCCATACATAAGCACTGATATAAAAATCATAAGAGATAGTTATAAGAAGATTACCTTCAGTTGACATTGTGCATGTTGGAGTAGAGAAAATAAATTACAACTAACTAGTATTTTTAAACTAATCAAATTTAATTAGAGAAGAAGATGCATAAGACGAAATATTAGAGAATGCAAGAAAAAAAAAACAGAAGATTGTTATTTTTTTTTTATTTAACTCAATTAATTTATGTGACCCAAAGACTTGTGCGAAAGACCCTAAAAAAAGGAAATGAAGATTCAATTAATTTATTTGATTTCCTTCAGTGGAAATGTTTATCCTCTATAATCCTAATACCCTACTAATAAACATGTCAAAAGTTGAAGTTCTTGTGTGTTGTGTGCTTATAGATATTTGGTTAAAGTTATGAAAAACATAATAGAGAAGTTTAGAAACAAAACTTTTGAACTTTTTTTATAGTCTTTTTTTGTTATTGAGTATATTAAACTATATAATCATTTTAAACTTTTAAACTTTTTTTTTGTCTCTTCCACTACCATAAACATTTTAGAGAAAACAACTTAAAAGATAAAGAAAGCCACTAAATGGTCCTACAAATATAGAGAAAACCTCCCAACATGAGCTGAAAAGAAAAAAGGTATGTTACATAGGACAAAAATTAGTGTATATATGTGTCTGTGTTTTTATTAAGACCACATCATTTTAACGTAAAAGTTGTCCACTTTGAAGATCATACCCATATGCATAACGAGAAATGTGCTTCAGATTGAACAAGCTAAATTTCAAGAATTGGAATATATAGCTAGAGAAAGATATGAGTAGAGGTTGGTCTAGGGACAACGAAGTGTAGAGAAGAAAAGAAAAGTGGGAGATTGACTAGGGAAAGTTAGGCATAAAATGTATTGTAGCTTTTAAGACATATGAGACTGTATATAAAGGCAATTATGATGACTAAGATGTTGTTGGTAATTCATTCCATCATGCTTATCTTTCTTTTCATTTATTTTAATGTTTTACTTTTTTGTTGTTTATGATATCCATCAAGTAGGTATCATCTAATTATTGTTTAGTATCTCTGAAAATAAGATCAATAATTCGTCATGGAATAGAGACAGAGACGAGGAACCCCAATCCCTCTTAGGAACAAAAACAGGGACAAAAATAAAAGTCTCATCCCCCACTGGGTATGGAGTTGGGGATGAGATGAAGAGTGGGAACAAAGATTTAGATAGTCGTCCATGCCCTACCCTACCTTATTGTCATCCCTATTTTCTAGGAAAAATAAAGAACATTTATACCAACTAACGATGAGTATTAATAGAAGTAACCAAAAATCAATAGAAGGCTGTATAAGTAATCATACATAGGCTACTCATAAACAACAGTGTTAATAAATTACATGAAAATGAAACATTTAAATCCACACAGCCTGCTCAATCATGGAGGACATTATTGTCTATTACTTGATTAAAAGGCACTCTTACTGCTTATACTTTCTGAGCTAATAATAAGATTTACATTTTGAAGATTTTACCCTTACCCAAAACCAGAAACGTGCTTCAGAGTGAACAATATAAATTTTAAGAATTAGGATATACAATTATAAAAAGATCTGAGCAGAGCTTGGTCCAAGATAGCGAAGTGCAGGGAAGAAATGAAGAGTGGAAAATTGATTTGGGAAAGTTTGACATAAAATGTGTTGTAACTCTTAAGACTTATGGGACTTTGTATAGAGACAATTATGATGGCCAAAATATTAGTAATTCATTCTATCATACTTATGAACCTTTTCATTTCTTTTGATGTTTTGTTTTTTTTTTTTTTTATAATATCCAGCAAGTAGGATTGATTTGATTATTGTTTAGCATCTTTAAAAATGAGATCAATACATCATCTCGGACGAGACGTGGACAAAGACAGGGATCCCCAATCCCTTGTGGGGATAGGATGGGGACGAGATGAAAATCCCATCTCCACCAGGTATGCAAACACTCACAGTATTAATGGACGAACATTTATACACTCACAGTAATAGTAAACAAAAATCAATTGCAGAAAGCTTCATAAGTAATCATACATAGGCTACTTATAAATAATAGTGCTGATAGATTACATGAAAATAAAACATTCAAATCCATACAGTCTGCTCAATTATGAAATAAGAAAAGGACATCATTGTCTATTTCTTGATCGAAGGGCACTCTTAGTGCTAATGCTTTCCAAACCAATAATAAGATATACTTGGGAAAAACAAACTGAATATTATGCTGCTAATCCACTTCGTTGTAAAGGTCAATTTTATGAAAAATATTTTAAAAAAGAGATTAAATTTAGATAGCATCTCAAAATCTTTTGAAAACATATGAATCTAAAAGATAATTTACTTACTTTATTTGGTCCAACACCTATAACTGTTACACAGGTGAAAAAACGTGCATCCATATCTATTAATGGTTCAAAACAATTAACCATTTTTTCATTCAATGTTGTTCTATTATTTCAAATGAAACCTTTTGCCTAACAATCAACCACATATGCCTCATACAACAAATCCAAGTATAAAATTTGACGAAATTTAGCCTCCCAATTAATGCCAAAAGCTTCACCAAAATCTTGATCATGTACGTGTAGATTACTAGCTACAATTGCATCATACAATATGCAGAGAAACTTCTCCCAAAACTCAGCCGACTAAAACACTGGATTTCAAAATATTCTTTGCAAACTGCGGATTGAAAAATATTTCATAGTATATTATTTAGAATCAAATGATAAATCAAAACAAAATACAAGTATAAATTAATATAAATCAACTATTTAGATAACTTATGCTTCACTAAGTTCGAGAAATTATATACTTTTCATAATTTCACATGGTAGCCCATGAATTTTTCTTTTTATGTGATTTTTCTCTATATTTAAGTGACCACAACACAATCGATAATATTAAAGACCACAATAACAAAATAGTTAAATTGCGTGAGGATTGAATTTTATATGGTGAATTATCAATGAAAAGTTTTTCACATTAATCAACATAAAAAGAAATCAATTAATAAAAGAGCTGAACTCCCAATATGAGACATTTTAAAGGATCGTCATGCCAATTGCCTGAATCTGCACAACTAACTTAGTCTTACATCGTATTTAACAACCAAGATCTCTTAATGTCATAATTTTAGTAGTAGGATCCACTGATCAACTAGTAAGAAGAAAGAAAAGTAAAAAAATCAATATAATCGAAAAAAAAAATCAGAAACAAATTACATATTGCAAGGATAAAACATATAGAAGTTACTTTGTGGAAATATTTAAGTAGAATCTAAGAAATATATATTATTGAATGGTTAAATTAAAGAAAAAAAACATATAAGTTATTAAAAACCATCAAATGGACTGTGTGATAATTTTAGTATTACCTAAAATACAGTTATCTAATGAATCTCCTTTCTTTTTTTCCCCTTGAAACTTGCATTGTTTCAATTCACTCTTATACTGACAATGTTCAACTTTCCTCTCTCTTCTTGGTAATGCAGACTATTCATATTTTTTTCAATGAAAATTTCATTAATTATCATGCAAGAAAGGAAGAGGGTGAAACTAAAGTCGAATGCAAGAGTGAATTGAAAATAAGGCAAGTTTTAGAAAAAAAAAAAAAAAAGAGATTCAATAAATAATTGTATTTTAGGTAACACAAAAATCATCAAGCAGTCTATCTGATAGTATTTACTAACTCATTTTTTTTTTAATTCAACCATCTGAGGATATATTTTATTCTGATCTTACTTAAATATTTCTACCAGGTAACTTTTATATGCTTTATTCATAGACTACATAGTTTGTTTATGATTTTTCAACCAACTTCTAGGTAGGGTGGTTCTTATATTAGCTTATAATGCAATTGGGGTTAGATGGCCTTGGCTGGCTGTTGGTGTGCTTATTTTTTATTACAATTGTTATTAATTTTGTTGTAAAAATTATTAATTTTATTGTATTCAACTCACAAATCAACACCCAAAAAATGAATACACAAATTTTTCCTCTTTGAAAAAGACAACAACAGAGCTAATTACATTAGATCATTGATTTCTTTTTTAATGTTTTTTTATCTGATTAGATCCTTTTTTTTTTGTCATGTTAATTAGATCATTAATTTTTTTTTTTGGTCTAGATTAGATTATTAATTTTTTTTTGATGCAGATTAGATTATTATTATTATTATTTTTTTGTCTATAAAGAACCTATTGAGCATTTGGAATGGGGAAGTCAGATTTGGTGGGATTTGAAACCTTCACTTACTAGTTGAAAGACAACCCCTCAACCAGTTAAACAAATACTAATTTTAATGGCTCGTGACCTGTTGGGTGGAGAAACAAGCAGCCCAAGTAATTGAAGTGGGCATGGGCTCAAGCTTAGCGAAGACCCAAAACTGGCTATAGTCGTGTTCTAACCCGAAAACCCTAGGGTACAAAGCGAGGAGTTCAGGGCCGAAAACATGTATAGAGCATACAGGAAAAGAAACAGACAGCTTCCATCCTCTGACTCTCACTAACGGAAGGAAGGAAAGGGAGAAGAGAGCTCAAATTCAAGCGTCATGGCTTCCACTTCCAGGTACTCTCTCTCTCTCCCTCTCTACAGATATATATATATATATATAAGGCCAAATGACGATAAGCTTTTGCTTTGCTTTTCTCTTTCCCTTTCCCTTTCCCGTTTCTGTTTGCCTGAAACCGAAACTGGAAAGCAGGCGATTGAGAGCATTCCGGCGGTGGATGAAGTCTCAGGGCGTTGAATACGTAACCGACGCCATCGAGTTCATCGACAGCCCGGCAGAAGAAGGAGGTATCGCGGTTAAAGCGCTGCGGGGTTTGAAGGAAGGAGAGGTGGTCGCAACCATACCGAAGGCCGCCTGCCTCACAATCAAGACCAGTGGCGCCCGGCACGTCGTCGAAGCCGCTGGCCTCTGCGGCTACTTGGGCCTTTCGGTGGCTCTTATGTACGAAAGATCCTTGGGCCACCGCTCTCCTTGGGCTGGGTATCTTCAGTTACTGCCCGACGCCGAATATGGCTTGCCTTTGCTTTGGACTCTTGATGAGGTCGATCACCTCCTTCAAGGCACTGAGCTTCACAAGGTAAACAACTAAAAAATACACACGTAGGAACCGTAGTTTGCGTTTTTCATATTCTACTGGAATGAAAACAAGGATACGAGGATGGTCTTTATGTCCCTGAAAATTTATTCTTTCCTAATTCAATCTTTGATTGATTGCTATCGTCCTGTGAACTTTGTAGGCAGTTAGTGAAGAAGACAAAGCTCTCGTCTATGAAGATTGGAAAGAGAATATACTCCCTCTCGTGGATTCGGCATCTCTTGATCCCAAATATTTTGGTGTTGAGGACTACTTTGCTGCAAAGAGTCTCATTGCTTCTCGATCCTTTGAGATTGATGATTATTATGGATTTGGTATGGTCCCTTTGGCAGACCTGTAAGTATTCCTTCTCTGCATTGCTTAGCAGTTGTCTGAAGCTTTGCTTTTTTTTTTTGCCTCCAATACCTGAACCTTACCTTCCTCATTTTGTTGCATTGGATTGTAAAATTATTTTCTCCTTGGGCTGACCATCACTTTCATATTTACAATAGAGACGCCACTCTTCTTCTTTCTAGTTGTTTATTGTCACTTATTCTATTGATCTGGTCTACGTTAGTCATATATATGTGTGTGTGTATTTTTCTCTAGTAGACGAAGATGTTTCAATCATGTCACTGCAGGATGACATAATAGCTAAAGACTTGTATGATATCTAGATAAACTATTTACTACACAAACTGCCAGGCTTTGAACTTTGGTTCTGCTTGAGATATGGAAAAAATGTTAAACTTGGTTTGCTTTGCTTCCTAGTGTTGATTATCCTTAGCCCTCACACCCAATGGACGGTGCTAATTACCCAGCCATTGATTAGTTTTTATAGTATTGGTGTGTTCGATATGCATAGATATAATTTCGTTTTTGGTATGTGGTAATATGGTACTATTTTCTAATCTTAGATACATATGCATTTAGACAGAGAGATAAACATTAATTGGTGAGTTCCTTAGGGTTTGCCTTTGTACTTTTGAGTGTAGGATTTGTGTGTCCTTCAAGGAAAAGCAGTGAGGGGCTGTTGGTGGTCATTATAAAGTGGCCAAGTGAAAAGCAAAGAAATCTGGTATTGGAAAAAACCATAGTTGTGCTTGTGTCTATAGCATAATGTTGTGGTTCGTTGTAGAATGTTGAGTTTATTTGATGAAGTTTGAAAGTGTGGGGAAATGCGATTTTTTTTTTTTCTGAATTTTATTATCAATGAAATTGAGTAATAAAAAATTTGTTTTAATTATCGTGATCGCTCTTTAGCCCCATCCATTGAGCATGGGTGTGTGATAAATGGCATTGAACCATCTTCAAACATTGGAGAGTTTCGGTACCTGTAGTCCACTGGCAGGGTATTTTAGTGGAGCTTGTGGGTTGAATATTTTTTTTCCCCAAAATCTGTTAGATATTACTTGTTGATGTTTTGCAGTGTCCTTCAAACTTCTGTATTGCCTATTTTGGATCTTTTTTTTCTCTCGATCTTGTTAGCATTCTCAAGGAAGTGCTATCAGTTTCAAGGCAGAATTATGTTTAACAGGTTCAGTTTTGTAATTTAATTAATGGCCTCATCTAAATTAGCAATTTTGTTTGGATATGACCAATTTAAGCTTCTGCATAACTTAATGTGAAGATTGTGTATCTCTTTGAAAACATAGCTATCACCCAAAGATGATAATTGCTGATTTCCTAGTTGGAAGGTCACTTTTTGTTATTGATCATTTTGCTTATCCCCAGTGACATGACAAGTAGTTCTGTATCTCTAATGGATCTTCAACATGCTACAGCTTTAATCACAAGACTGGAGCTGAGGATGTGCACTTCACCTCTTTGTTGTCTCATTCTGGATCTGGTGATGCAGATGAGAGCAACAAAAATGATTTGCATGCTAATTATGCTGACGATGAGGACCTGTCAAGTGAGACAGAATGCTCTTTGAACACTGAGGATGATGCCTTGATTTTAGAAATGATTATGGTGAAAGATGTCAGGGTTGGAGTAGAGGTTGGCATCACTTGTAATAGTGTTTTTATGCCTTCGTGTGACCTTGTCTGTTCCTTAAATTTGGTACCCAAATAACCTGGTTGATTTGCTTTATTGTTATTAGTTAAACTGCATTTCATGCTTTGTACTGGGATAAAACCTGTGGGGTCCTGGTTCTTTGAAGGCATATAGAATCATATATTTTCTGGGAACTTGAACCTTTGTTCGACTGAGATTTGAGATAGCTAGAAGTTGATCTTCAGTAGAATCAATAGGTGCTTCTGGTTTGAAGTACCTCCCCATAGGCATGAAGTAGCTTAGATTTATGTCTCAATCTACAGCTTGGAAGGATGGTAAATTGGCTTTACAGTGGGTGTAAATTGTTTAGAATGTAATTTTGTTCTGGCTTCATTGCAGATTTTGTAGAGTCTGGTGTTACTTTCTTTCAAATGAGTAATCCCATTTTCTAACCATGTTTTTCTCTATATTTAGTCGAAGGAATTAAGAAAACAGTCATAGGGCCGAGCCAATGATGAGATGGACTAAGTTGTTCTTCTTTGAACAATAAATTGTTGATATAGGTGAAGCTCTGTTTTCCATTAATATGGACTGATCTTGACTTAGTTTTACTCCTATTTTCTGCCATTGTTAACGTCAAATGATACTGGTGTTGTATGATTTTCGTGATTGCAGGAAAGGAACCTTTTTGAGGTGTAAAATTGATCTTTTCTATCAGTCACCGCTTTTCATATTTGTTTCTTTTTGTCTCTTTTCAGGTCTTTAATACATATGGGTTGATGGGAAATGCTGCATTGCTTCACAGATATGGTTTTACGGAGGTGGATAATGAATATGATATTGTGAACATTGATTTGGAGCTGATACTCCGGTGGATTTCAACCTTGTTCTCTGACCGTTATGGCAGAGCAAGGTTGGCCTTGTGGAGAAGATTGGGTTACTCTGGATGTGTTAGCCAGAATGCTGAATATTTTGAGATCTCGCCCGGTGGGGAACCGCAAGTAGAATTGCTAATATTATTGTATATAATTTTATTAAAAGAGGATGCTTTTGATGACCTGGATCTCATGGTTTCAACTGCAAATTGTTTCAACGGATTGATCAGCATGATTTTGTCTGAAAAATGCAGTTTGACGAGGGATGAAAGCTCGGAAATAAGTAGAGAGCTCTTGCTAACAGAAGGTGTTTGTTCTGCTCTTTTATGGCTTGCTGATGAGAGGGAAAGTGCTTATGGTTTAAGCACAACTGAAGATGACATTGAGGCAATGAAAAGTTGTGTGAAAGACAGAAAGCTATACAATTCCTTGGTGCTCTGTGTGAGTGAGAGGAGGATTCTCCAAAAATTGAGAGCTTATGTTGCTTCTAGTGCTCAGTCAGTAAAGATTACCAAGAGGACATCCACAAAGAAGAGATTGAGAAATAGTTAGTTAAAAACCTGCCTGCATCTTCTAGCATTCTGTTCTGCCGTTTCTTGTCCACTTGTACTTGGCATCAAGATTTGCCTTGAAAGTTCTTACTGTAGGTTATGTGCCATTGAGTGTTTGTTCCCTTTTTGCTTTTTCAGCAAGTTGTGCCATTTTTAGGTAGCCTGTCATTTGGATCTGCCAATTTTCATTTGTTTTACTGCACGAATTTCTTTGATTAGTGATGCAAGTTTTGATTCCTTTTGCGTTTTATAGATTGAAATCTTGAGACTTTCACTCTATTTTAGGTCCAGTTTTCAGCAATGTGATGTTCTTTGCGTGCTTCTCTTGATGATAATATCGAAGATTCATTGTAGTGCTTCAAAAAATTGGCCTTTGGTTGCGTCAAAGTCGATGTGTAATTTAAGTGAAGCGGCAAGCACGTGTTTGTCGGCATTATGAATCTTTGTTTTTTCTTGGTTCTTTTTGATAAATATTATGAATCAAATTTAGATGTCAGCTGGATTTTGCAAGTTTGTACCCACTCTATTTTAGTTGAGAGGTATTTTTGTAATTCTGACTTAAAAAATTCAAACCTTAAATTCTTATTCTTCTGTCTCCCATCCACCAAGAGGCCATGGGTCTGCCTCTTCATCATTCTTGGTTTGGCTTCCTATTTGTGCTGCTTCTCCAATGTCATCTTTCGGATTTCATCAATTACAAATAATGGGAATTGGGCGTTGGAGTGAATTGGAAGGTGTGTCTAGTTTGAGCGTGGGGATAGGGGAGGATTCTGATTGCAGGGCAAATTTGTGTCTATGGATTGATGGGACATGCCAGCTGCTGCCAAAGCATAGAGCTGAGATGGAAGCGGCAAGGCTGGTTGAATGAATGTGAAGTGCAGAAGTAGGATGTGTTGGGTTTAGGCTGCGGCTCTTGAATGCTGGAGATCGATTTGTATTTAGTGCTCACTTTCAGCGTCAATTAATTTATTTGCTTTTACTGGTCGAAAAGGAAATTCCTTCACTTCAGTCTGCCAAATATGATCTGGACCTTGTATTTTGGTTTAAAATTTTAGGACTTCTGTTTTCCATTTTTAGTGTAGAATGTCAAATCTTGGGTCCACTTGAATCCGTTTGAAAAAGTTCAACCCGAAAATATCTTTGATCTGAAAATTTAATCCAATCCGACTCATAACGACTAGCAATTAGACTTTTTTGTCTTAGGGGACAAAAAATAAAAATAAAATAAAAGATTATAACATTCAAAATATATATTTAATGTTATACAAAATATAAAATTTTCTATTTTAATTATAAATTTTAACTGTAAATTCTTTTCAAAATATTTTGAGATTTTTGTGAACTTTTACACTTAATTTTGAGTTTTTTTTTTCAAAAAAAACTTCATGAATTTAGTTTATTGTATAATTTTTTATTTTAATATTTTTTTACAAAATTTTTCGAATTTTTTAAATTTTCACAATTTTTTGGAATTTTTTTTATACAAATGTTACGTTATAAAAAATGATGATGTGCACGACCTGTGGCTCAACATGAACTCCATGTGACCCAATCTAAAATGACTCAAAAATAATTTGACTTAAAAATAACTTGACTTGAAATAGTGAGAACTCAAAAATGACCTGACTTAATGATTCATTTTGACACTCTTAATTTTTAGTTTGTTGGATTACATATTCTCATAAACGAAGGAAATGGGAGATCTTTATTTTGTGATTTTTTTTTTTTGGCTTAATTTTTGATATTTTGTTTGGTTTATTCTCATTGGCTTCCTTTATCTTTAATATATTTTTTTTTTTTAACTCTCATTGGTTTGTTAGTGGGAATGTAGGAGATTTTTTTTTTAATATTTGGAAGTCATTAATTTTTTTTAACGCCGAACTTATTAGTGGTTAGCTTATTAGTGATTAGCGAAAAACAAGATCATGAATCTAAAGACATTACAAATATTGCATAACAACTCTTATCTCTCCTAATCTCAAAGAACTAGTAACCACTTTAAACTGAACCAAACCTTAATAAGTTTTTTTTTTTTTCTTATTGGTGAGTTTCCTTCGTTTGATGTTTTTTTTTTTTGACCAAATAGATGAACTTCATTTCAAGGCATGAAGCCCAAACTATTACAAAGAGAGCGGCTCAAAAAAGAGCCCACAATAGCATTACAGCATAAAGCAAGCCACCATAAGATATCGCACAAGGCCCACCAAAGCACAAACCCAACTTTACTCCAAACAATAGACGTGTGACCCAAAATAAAGCCCAAAACAGGGCCCATAGCTCCGAGAAGAGAGAGGCCCGCACAAAGGCACCAGCAGACCCAAGGCCCACAAACCATAGCACCAAAGACCAATTGGTCTCCGACCCCCACCGTTTTTGCTCTACAACGGTGATAGGGGAAATCGGCAATCCACAAAGGGTTGTCAATGACAATAACTTTAGCAATAAATTGCGTAAACGTCGACTACACCGAAGCACTAAAGAGAGAGCACTGAAACAACTATTTGCTGTAGAAGAAATAAGGGCTTAACTGAGGAAAAGCAGACAAAAGGCGGTGACTAGACACAGCACAACAGACCCGCACTAAGCTTCTGCGATTTGTACAAAGCCACCCTTCGAAACAAAAACACACCGCTCCCCCACCGCCATGCCCATCAGAGGTGGGAAGGGGGCGGGAGAGTCTTCTGGGAGACCAGCAAATGCCTCAGGCATCAAACGTAGAGAGCTTCTAAACAGATATTCTCAATCTGTACAATCAACAACAAACGCAACCACTAGCCAAAACCCAAGCAGACAAAGAAAGAAAGAAAAAAAAAAAACAAATCCTACAAAGGGAAACAAATCCCACAAGAGGAACAAAGCCCACCAAGGGGCAGGGACCTCAAGCAAAACGCTAAGCGATTGAAGAAGTCCTTTGTTTGATGTACCTTTGTTTGATTTATTTTATGTATATAATTAATTATGCTCGTGTTCTAATTTTTTTTAAATCAGTGCTGTAGTTTTTGTATTGTCATATCTGTGTCATTTTTGTATCTACACTTCATAATAAGTAACCATTTTCATCTTCGCAAATGTAGCTTTAAGAAACATTTGACCGCTTAAGCAATATATCTTCCTAATTGAGCTGCAAATGAAATGAGCTGAGTTGAGTTTTGTTGGGCTCATGTTTTGTCTATTCAACGAGTCTAAATATAAAATTTGGTTTCAGTGTCGTTTAATAACAAATCAACCTCAAGTCGAACATGCTATTAAAGTCGAACTTTTAAACTTTTAACAAATATGTCATTTAATTTTATAATATTAAATAAATAATTAAAATTAAAAATTTGTATTATTATAGATAAAATCAAAGAACAACAAACGTTTATTTAAATAAAACTAACTAATTAAAATATACATCGAATTTAACGTATACGTGTAAATATATGTAATACAATTTTGAAAATGAACCTAATAAAATTGTCTTTATAATATAATAAATGAGTTTTTTTTATTATTATATAGATAAAGTTTTTAATGAGCTGTTCACGAGTGTAATCGAATTGACTACCTTTACTCAAATTAGACTCGTTTGTTAAACAAGTTTTAAATTTAGGCTCGTGTATCGCTTGTTTGACCAAATGTGCGAGCTTGAGTGAAACTATTATCTAGCAGAGTTCTTATTGAGCCAAGCCACTTAACTTTTAACGAATATATCGGCTCGCTTGTAGTCCTACTTATAGAAAGATGGCATGATCTCGCCAACCTGATCCATACTTAAACATTAAATTAACAAAACAACTTGATAAGAGTGAAACGTATAGTTGACACATTATAATCGATTTTTTTTTAGTAAAACTAGATTTTTTTACAACAAAAAATATAAATATTTTTTCATTTTTTTTTGTTGCAAAAAGATAGCATCTAGGTGATGAAAAAAATGGTTGATTGCAAATTGTTGGTTCTGCATCACATTTATCACATTTTTCTCGTGTCTATGTCAGTGTTAACAAAATCGGACAGGACCGGATTGGCCGGTTCAACCAGTTGGACTAGTGATTGGTCCTAGGTCCGGTTCGGTTTGAGCTTAAAAATGGGGGAGTGATCGGATTAGTCAAAACCAGTGAAAATCGGTAAAAAAATCAAACCGATTGGACCAGTTCAAGTCAAACAAAAAAATTTTAAATTATAATTTAACCTCAAATGTTATTTAAAATTATAATTTAAACTCTAATTTTAACTAAAAATTTTAATTAAGTCCTAAATTTGATTAAAACTTTCAATTTAATCCTTAAAACTAAAAAAATTAATATATAATCATTATATATAAATATTATTTTTTCAATTACTTTTCATAAAAATATATATTATTAAATACCGGTTCAACCTGTTGAATCTTGACCTACTAATATTTCTATTTCAATGATCGGTACAGTTTTGATAACCTTGGCCTACGTAAACGAAAACTTAGCTTCTCACAAAATTTGAACACATGTACAATATTATTAGGAACAACATCATTTTTGCACGCTTTTGAATCTTATTAATTATTATATCATCATCTAGAAAAAAATAAAGTACAATGTGAAAGAATTAGGGAGGTAACTGAATTACAAAATACCAAGCAAGAAGGTGCTTGTTTGAAAAAAAAAGGAAATTCAAGGGCGAAGTAAGAAAAGTTAAAAAAGAAAAATGTTAAATGCATTTATATTGTGTTTGCAAGGAAAAAAAGAGGGGAGAGAGAGAAAAAAAAAGTGAGAGAATTATGTATTTGAAAAATATTTGAAAAGTAAGGAATAAGAAAGTTTTTAATTTCCTTATTCTTTTTGGTCAATCAAAACTAATTTTCTTATAAATAAAAGAAAAGTTATTCATTCTCTTATTAAATTTATTAAGTAACTCAATTACCACTCACATAATTTAAAAAATACAATTTTGTCAAAACAAAACATTTAAATAGAGTTTATTATAAAGAGTAAAATAACTATTATAATACATTTTATTTTCTATGCCTTCACTTTCCATCATTTTTCAAATAGAAGAATTTATAATTTTTTTTTCTCATCATCACTTCTCAAACATAAGAGAGGATAAAAAACATTCTTCTCCTTTAATGATCATTTCCTCCACTTTCTTCTCTCTCACTTTATTTTCTCCTGAAGATTTAATCTAAATATAGTATTAGTGTCCATACAATTTACCTCTTTTATATTTTGCTTCTTTGTAGTTTTAATTAACACTATAAACACTTCGTGATTTCTAATTTTGGTAATTGAAACCTTAATTAATTAATTCATACAATTTTAAAAATTATAAATATTTTGAGACTTAATTTTTTTGATTATTCATGTTTATTTTTTGTGGAATATCTTAGAATTTATTTTTAAAAATTTCGTTAGAGTTAAATAAATTGAACCCATAAATTTTTTAAAATAAATTATAAGTTCTAATTTTTTTAAAAATAAAAAACAATCTTGATGAATTAAATCCTTGTGATATCTGAATTTTATAAAATTTTTCATGTTTAAAAAAAATTTAAAGTTAATGAATTTTGACGAAAAATTTTAATTGCCAAAATTAATATCACAAGAATTTTATAATTTAAATTGAAATTATAAAAAAGTAAAACAAAAGGAACTAAATCAGATGCAGTAAAAAAAATAAATAAATGTAGGTGAGCTAGGTTTTTTCTCCCAGTACTTACCTGAACTTAGCAAAATTATTTTTTTGAATTTTTTAATATATTTAGAATTACAGTTATGGATTACTGATTGTTAATTACTGTTTTAGATTATTGTTGCTAATGAACAAAATAAAAATCAAACTATTTTTTTAAATCAATATTAGTTATTCTGATTAGATAATAAAATTATCATTTTAGACATCTGATTTTTGTTTTATTAAATAGATTATCTTTTTACTTCTAATTTACCTTAAGTAGTATTAAGAAAATGTATCTTATATATTTATAAATTAAAATTTATTAAATGTATGACTTAAAGATCAACTGCAATTCATAATAAATATTATTATTTTTTAAAATTTTTTTACTATATAGAATATTTTATTTGAAAAAATATTATTATTTTCAGTTCATAGAGTTTTGTTCAACAATAAAAATAAAAGAAAAGAGAAAAAAAAAAAGAAAGAAGTCACTGTATTTCAAATAATATTATTTTTATTAAAAATACACACTAATTCTTACATAAAATTTTGATAAATAATATTATTTTCTTATACTATTTACAAAAGGGGGATGAGGGAAAAAGCTTTACAGTCCCTCCACTTACACCGGATTCTAACAAAATAACACACAGAAAAAACTGAAAAATAATTATAATAATAACAATCTTCAGCGTTCCTCTTTCGCCTTGCACATGGGACAAAGTAAAGTCAATTTTATAATTAAATGAAAATAAAAAATAAAAAATATTCATTTTTTCAGCAGTAATCCAAGTTATTTATTAGTAATCCAAAAACTTGACCAAACATTTTAATTAATACTTTTTAAAACAGTGATAGTATTAATACATTTAAAGCTCAAAACTAAACACTTCTAAGTATTACTTAAAATTTGTCATAAGCTCAGATCTTAAATATCATTGATAATATATCAAGAAAATAAAAACCAAGAATTT
The DNA here is from genome assembly GCA_037832335.1 of Carallia pectinifolia. Classification (NCBI taxonomy): domain Eukaryota; kingdom Viridiplantae; phylum Streptophyta; class Magnoliopsida; order Malpighiales; family Rhizophoraceae; genus Carallia; species Carallia pectinifolia. The sequence continues at coordinate 13,569,264 of CM075449.1, forward strand.
GAGTCATTGCTCTTTCTAACTTTTTTTTTTTCAACTAATTTATATAAGTCTAAAAAAGTTTTAAAAAAATATTACTTAAAATTTAGTTTTTTTTTAAAAAAATTTAAATGTTTTGAGCATTGCACGGGGTGCCGGCGGAATCCTCGGCGCCCGGAAAACGCCGCTCAAAAAAAAAAAACAATTTAAAATCAAATGGAGCCTGAAATTAGGTAAGCAAAGCCGTCAGCTATGCGCATAATATACTAGTAAAAGGAAGGAAAACAAAATGAAAAAAAATTGTTACTTCAGTAATTTGTATTTAAATTTTATTTTAGTTAAAATTGAGATTATTATTTTTAAATAAAAATTAATATTTTTAAAATATTTATTTTTTTTATATTTTAAAAATATTAATTTTTTATTTTAAAATATTAATTTTAATTTATTTTAAAATAAAATTATCTGTATATGTAATTGTGCTCAAAACAAAATTAACTCTCGCTCCCCGTCTCTTTCTCTGTTTGTCGATCGCTCTCTCTCTCTATAGATGTAAATACACGCAGACAGACGGGAATCGGTAGTTGAAAGATTTGGTGGTCGGAACGAAGAAAAGGAAAAAAAAGTGGGGAAGAAGAGAGTTTTTGGTTATATAATATTATTGTCTTATATTATTTACAATAAAAGGTGAAGGAAAAAAAGCATTACAGTCCCTCCACTTGCACAGGATTCTAACAAAATAACACGCAACAAAAAACTGCAACTAATCATTAGCGTTCCTCTCCCGCCTTGCACATGCGACAAAGTGCCTTATTAAAGTCAATTTTATAATTATACTATTAATAAAATGAAAATAAAAAATAAAAAATCTTTATTTTTTCAATCAGAAATAATCCAAGTTATTTATTAGTAACCCAAAAACTTGACTAAGATACTTTAGTTAGTACTTTTTAAAACAGTGATAGTATAAATACATTCAAAATTTAAAGTTAAATATTCTTAAGTATTATTTAAATTTTGTCGTGAGCTTAGATTTGAAATATCATTGATGGTATATCAAGAAAATAAAAGTTAAGAGTTCGAGTATTTAATTTTTTTAAATTTTTTAATTAATTTATTTAAATTTAAAAAATTGAAAAAATTATTGCTTAAAATTTAATTTTTTTTAAAAAAATTTAAATATTTTGAGCATTGGACGGGATGCCGGCGGAATCCTCGGCTCCCGGGAAACGCCGCTCAAAAAAAAAAAAAAAAACAATTTAAAACCAAATGGAGTCTGAAATTAGGTAAGCAAAGCCGTCAACTATACGCATAAAATAGTAGTCAAAGGAAGGAAAACAAAATTACCTCTCTCTCCCTGTCTCTTTTTCTGTTCTCTCTCTCTCTCTCTCTCTCTCTCTCTCTCTCTCTCTCTATATATATATATATATATATATATACGCAGAGTCGCAGACGGACGGGAACTGGGTAGTTGAAAGATTTGGTCGCCGGAACGAAGAAAAGGAAAAAGAGGGGGGAGGAGAAGAGGTTTTGAGTGTTGAGAATTTGGGAAATGGACACGTATTACCTATCGCACGGATCGCCGATGCTGTCGATAGACGAGTCAATAGAGGCAAGAAGTTTCTTTCAATCTTGGCAGCAGAAAGTTGTGAGGGACAGGCCCAAATCGATTCTTGTTATTTCCGGACACTGGGACACCAAACATCCCACCGTCAATGTTGTTGACCGCAACGACACCATCTACGATTTCTACAACTTCCCCAAACCCATGTACCAGGTAGATGCATTTTTGATTAATTAATTGCCTTTCATATTCATTTGAACCAGCCGACGTAATTTGTTGGTGGGGTTATCTTAAATGCCCCCTTTTTGATGATTTCTTCCTAGTCAGTCAATCTGATCTTTTCTTTTCTTTTCTTTTCTTTGTCAACCTACAACTTCCCCAAACCCCATTTATGTACATAAGATAGGTAGAAGAATTTGTAAAGGCACTGAAATATTAAAGGAAAGACCATTGTTACGTGAAAAAGAAGGACGCATATCAGACAGAAATTTTTTTTTAAAATCAATTTGTTTATTTATATAATAAGATATTTAATTTTTATAATAAAAAAATATATAAAAAATTATTTTTAAATTTTATTATAATAATTTAATATTTTATTGTAGGAATAAATCAATTTATTGTGTAAATAAATTTTTATATTTATTTTTCATCTATAATATTCTGTCCACTTATCTTTTTAGTCTTTTTTAGAAAGGAAGGGAAATTGTTAGATTAGCAATTTTAGCAATTGGCAGAGAACCTGCCTGGTTGTTGTGTTGGATTTTGCATTATTATTATTATTATTTTTTTTTTGTGAAAAGTCAACATCTAGGATTATTCTAGAAGCTGCACCTGATAAGAATAAGAATAATGAAGAATGTTGTGATTTAAATAGGCAACATAGCAATCTTTTGCTGCCTTCCAGTTATGGCTCGCCTTCATAATGGATTAAAAACATGCTTGTGGTCTTTATAATTGGTAGCTCAAGTATACAGCCCCTGGAGCTCCAGAATTGGCGAAGAGAGTGAAGGAGCTGCTCATGGCATCTGGATTCAAGCGCGTGGATGAAGATAGCAAACGGGGGCTTGATCATGGCGCTTGGGTTCCTTTGATGCTCATGTATCCCGAAGCTGATATTCCAGTTTGCCAGCTCTCTGTTCAGTGCCATAAAGATGGTACTCACCATTACAACATGGGGAAGGCTTTGGCACCTCTTAAGGAGGAAGGTGTCCTCATAGTTGGTTCTGGTTCTGCTACTCACAACCTCAGGACCATGCAGCCCACCGGCAGTCCTGTTGCTTCCTGGGCTTTGCAGTTTGACACCTGGCTTAAAGACGCTCTTCTTGAAGGAAGGTAGTTATCACATTTGCTTCGTGGAATTGAAGTTGTAGTTGGCTTCCTTCGTTGAAATTTTTACTGTTTTTTCAGATATGCAAGTGTAGTTATTTTATGTGGGCATTGGTCAAAAGATTTTGCTTAGACTTAGCCTATGGGTTGGGTCTTATAAACGTAAAAATCTATTTTATTTGAAAGAGAGATCCACCATGAACTAGGTCCATCTAGGAATTGCTTTAAATGAGTTGGCCTAATGGTTGATAACTTAGGATTGGTGTGGCTTAGTTGTGCGAAGTTTTAATTCAAAGGACGAATAATATAAACATCTCAGATAGGTCAGTTCATGAGAGGTCGGTCTCTATTCACTCAAAATATTTAGATTGGGCAGTCTGTATGTATCTGAGGTTGATCCATTTAATGTGGGGTTCTTCATCATATACTTATAAGAGGGAAAAAAAAAAAAAAGAATAGCTTCTTATGTTTTAATGTTTTTTTCTTTTGTGCAGATATGAAGATGTTAATCAATATGAAGCTAAGGCTCCCCATGCAAAAATGGCCCATCCTTGGCCAGATCACTTTTACCCATTGCATGTTGCCATGGGAGCTGCAGGTGAAAATTCAAGGGGCAAACTCCTGCATCACAGCTGGGACAATGGTACCCTCTCTTATGCTTCTTACCAATTTACAGAAGCCAAATGAATTCTCCAATCAAATACTACAATCTGCTCAGGTTCCACAAGCAAATAATTTCCTATGTGTTATAGTTGTACAAATGTTTGTGTGATTCAGTGTTGATTGGGCATGTTTTTCTTGAAGCTGATTGAAAATACCATACATATTTTAGCCATAATGCATACATACTGAAATGCTGAAACCGCTTCTCTCAGTTCCTTCTTGTTTATGTTGCTGCTACATGCCAGATGGCAACTTGATTGTTATAAAATGCCATTTTCGTGCTATCTTCAACGTTCATTGTGTTTAGTTTGTTTTTGATCATCTGCATTTTAAAGAAAGCAAGTGAAAAGAAGAGGAATTCGTTGGACTACTTGATGTTTGCCATCCTATATATCAAGTGATTAAATTACTATTACAACTTTAAGTGATTAAGTGCTGCATAATGTAAAAAACACAAAAAAAAGAATAAAAAAATCCTAACGCATGAGGCTCCCACACTTGTGGGTTTGAGTAAGGGTCGGATGAACACCGCCTTATTTTTGTTGAACCATATAATCAATTGTGTAATCCTTTTGTTTTTTTTTTTTTCATTACATGAAAAAGTGTCGGCGTCCTATTTTGCAGCAAATATCTCTGGTTTTTTTTGTGTACCTTATCACCTATGTCATTGCCTATGTTACCCGTCTTAGGGGACTTGGGACATAGTAATTCAATCGGATGATTGAATAGTATTTGGACTATAAATATTATGGTTTAAATGGGCTGTTCTGGGACTGTCTTGGTCATAAACAACAAAGTGTTGAGCCTTCCTAGTGCAAAATTGACGTCCAAACTGGGTTTGTTATACATAAAAAGAGATGGGAAAATGATAGAATACGTGTTATTGGACATTCAGTAGTGATAGGAAGTCGAGAAAATTGGTGAGAGTGAGCCAAAGTGCAGGCCGGTAGATTGTAATGCAGCTAGGCGAGGTAGTGCCATTGGGGATCCCTCCTGGGAAGTAGGAAGTTAAACACAGTGCTAATCGTTGGGAGCCAGGAGCATGATGTGTTGCCTCTGGCGCCAAGTGGGGGTCAGCTGCCGACCCGCTGGATCTCGCATCCTGGGTCCATCCGTTCCATTCCTTGCTCCGTCAACCATTTCGTCTATTATATCGGTCCCAATCTGTAACTATATAGGACCATTAGCCTAAATGTTGGATCGCATCCTGGTCCAAGCGACGGATCTCTAGCAAGCTTTGTGGGATGCTATCTTGTAGATTTTGCTTTTTTTTTTTTTTTTTGCGACAAATGATTAAAAAAAATAAAATAGAAACAAAGGAAGAGATACAGCTAGAACTATCAAGTCGTCATTGCCCCGCCTTTGGAGTAGCTACTCCAATCTTGTCAGCGAAAAGAAGCGAATTAATTCCTTTGGGTGGCGAGTCCCAGCAATGAATGGGCACCTCATAATGAACACCAAGATTGGTCATATGGTTTGCACGAGTATTTCCCTCTCTATCCGTAATCGAAGGCGACAATCCCATGAACGTTGCATAAGATGTAAACAATCAAAAATCACTGAACGATGGGAATCAATGCCCCTGCCCTCTCTAGTTATTTTCTGGATAGCAAACTGGAAGTTTGATTCTATGATTACTCTATGGAATCCCCTTTCTCAAACTGTTTTTAATGCAAAATAGATAGCTCGTAGTTCTACCCTAAATTTGCAGCTGGTGGCAAGACATGTTTGAACATTTTGTATCTTCCGTACATTGTAGGGCCACTAGGTAGCATATAAAAACGGGTGGTAAGTAGAGCTGGTAAAAGCTGACCTGATCTAAATTACTCGGCTTAACCTACTTGAAATTCGATTTGACTTGATCTGTATTAATTGAAAAAGTCAACGATTGGAAGTTCAAAAAACCTAAAGCTGAAACAATCAGAAACTTCAATAATCTGAATTTGAAGGAACTCGAAACCCAAATAATCTGAATATATAAAACTTGAAACCAAAAAAAAGAAGAACAAATTTATCCAAATTTAACCCCGAAATTTTAATTAATTTTCTTACTTGATTTAATTTTATTTTGAATAATAATTATATTTGTAATTATTCTTTAAATATTTGAATTATTATGTCCGTCATATGAATTATTTGTTCAAATATATTAAATAGTTATTCAGGTTAAATTTTTTAAGTGATGAAATTTAATATAGTTTATAGTTCGTCATATGCTCAACTTCTAAGGAAACTTTACACCAAATAAAATGAAAGAAAATAAAGAGAAAGAAAAATATAAGGAAGTTGTAATTTGAATGTATATTGTTGGATTGGCCAAAGAAAGAAAAAATGAGAGAAGATTTTTTCATTGTTGGGAAAGCTTGAAAAAGTGGGAGGAAAAGTTTCATACCAAAGTGACATGAGATAGAAGCGTCAGAAAAAAGATAATCAAAAGCTAACACTCTACCAGATAAGATAACGATTCTAAAAGAGAATTTTCATGTGATAAAACTGACAAGTAATAATTTTCTGGGGATTAATAAATCTATTACAAAAAAAAAAAACCTAGAGTTCCATTTATAATAATTTCTAAGGCCTACCTACCAACCAAAACTAATGACTAAATATAGATTAGAAAGAAAACTAAATCAAATTATTACATATATTCTTAGTGGAAAATACTTAATGACTAAGTATCATAGAATAATCTTAGCTGAAACTCCTAAATAACTAAAATACTTAAAAATAAGTAAATAAATTGTAAAGTAAAAAAAGTTAAAAATTACATCAATCTTTTATCTTTACAGGACTGTGAAGAATGTTTCTATGACAAGCCCTCTACTTAAAAGAAACTCACTCTCAAGTTGATAATGAAGAGCTGACGTCTAACATGACACGGAAACAAATACTTTGAATAAATCATTGTCTTCAATTTGAGCAATAACTTCTCTTGTGAAAAATCTTGTAATCAATGATGCCGACCAACAAAAAAGTCAAATTTAAATTTTTCTTTGCTTGATTGCCTACTCCAAGAAAATCAACAAAGGTCGAGAATTGATAGGATTCTAGGACCTGAGGAGGGCTACCAGATTACCTTCCGAATTGATAGAATCTACTGATGATGTTATAATTGCTTGGTTCTCATTAAAATCTTCACTAATATATAAGAAATCGAATGACTCAACCATAACGTAGTTATCAATTAGTGTTTACTCTTCTTTTTGACCTATTTCACCTTGATCCGCAACTAGTGCTTGACTAATAATTTTGGTGTAGGTACAAAGTAACACATCTTTATATTTTAAATTCGTCTCCACAAGTTCAACTGGTAGAATATAAGAACTAAATCATTCTTCAATCCGTTCCTAAAATCTCATCAAACATATCGTTACCATAGAATTCTAAATTTCTCATCTTTACTCATGAATGAATTTCAGGCTTATCACAAACTAATCAATTATATCGAGTATCATTTCACTAATCAACAGTACAATCTTGGAGTTTGGAATACATAAGAGTCATTTTCTCCTCGCAAACATCATCATATTCGAAATAGGGATCAAGTTCAGCTAAACATCTTACAGTATCTTTAATGAAGAAATCTCCATCTAATACAAAAATATCTTCGAAATCAATGACACGTCTAATAACAAATTGGCTGTGAGTTGTTGGTCCAAGACTACTCAAGAAGTGGATAAATTGGGTATTATAAAAAATTCGTATAGCGTGAACAAAAACACTACTTGCAATATATATGATGAAAGTGACGTGTATGTAAAGAGGCAATAATCAAAGCACAAAACTTCAATTAATTTAACCAAGTTTACTCTGAGGAGATCTTGGACGCTAATGAATACAATCTAAGTTTTTAAACAACCTAAATCGACACATGGAGACAGGTTTACGGCACACCCCATTGACAACCCTGAAGACTATAACTGATACATGGATATGTGTCACCTGAATTTTACTGGGGGTTAAATTTGGATAATAATTTAGATTGAACCTAATTTTACTGGGGGTTTATAATAATTTACATTTTTGGGGGTTAAATTTGGATAATAATTTTAAGGCGAGGCAAAAAGCATAAATAGTATAATAATTTATCCAAATATTTTTGGGTTGATTCTGTCATTTTTGCTTTGTTGCCTACAAAAACAAGTTCCAATGACTAGTTTTTGGTCATTTACATGTAAAGACACTTGATTTATAATGACATTTTTGTAATTAATAGTAACTTTTATTAATAGTGAGTTAATAAAAGAGTGTTTTTTGTTATTGCTTGCAATGGTTGGTATTTTATAATTTTTGAAAACTTAAAATCTGAATGAAATTATGTCCTAAAATGTAAGGCATAAAATGTAACTTTAGGAAAGACGGCACTTTGGGACGCTTTTAGAACAGGAAATTGATGCATCGTCTATAATATGGGCTCGATTAAGCTCATCTTAGAGCAATAGCTGTATAGGGGCATAGTGTTTCTTGCCGGATCATTAAAAGAACTAAAGAAGAAAATCCTCAAGCTTTAAACGCAAATCCAACTTATAGCAAGCCTATTTACTATACAAAATGCCATGGTATATATATATATATATATATATTTTGGATAAATATGATATTTTAAGACTCAGACTGTTCTTGGGTTGTTGATGATAAAAAAAAAAAGTATCTAAACTCTGATAACTTTTACAAAAAGCGAAGGCGGAAATTCCTCAACAAAGCAGCCTAAAGAATGAAATAAATTAAAAAGAAGGTGGCGGCAGCAAGGAACATGCTTGGAGTGCTGTTGCCAACGCAAACAAAACAGTTGCTCTAACTTTATGTTTTTCCTGCCCAGAGAAACATCATCATCACGTTTTCTCCATTCACATGCCCATACCGAGGATCAACTCTTCTGCACGTATATAATATGTGGAATCAGCAAATCCACTTTGCTGAATTTCTAGTGGGAAAAAACAAGGGAGACTAAACAAAGAGATGGTAAAACCATGCATGATGGTTGTTTTTTTGCCATTGCTTTCGACGTTCATCGTTTTCTACTCCTCAAATGGTGTCATGGGATCACCAACCCCACAATTTCCAGCAATGTTTGTGTTTGGTGACTCCTTGGTTGATGATGGAAACAACAACTTCCTAAACTCAATTGCTAAATCAAACTATTTTCCATATGGTATCGATTACTACGGCGGGCCTACTGGGAGGTTTTGCAATGGAAAAACCATCGTTGATTTTTTAGGTATAATTGCTTCTCTTCCTTACATATATATACTTGTTTTCTTTTTTTGGTTACGGTCGTTGGCGTATGTATTTTATGCATGCTATTAGTTTCTTCATAAATTATTATACTATTTATGCTTTTTGCTTCGCCTTAAAAAAATAAATAGGAATTCCGCATTTCCGCAACAGCAAGTAGTAAACCATGATTAATTCAAATGATTGATTAGTTAATTTCTTTCAAATCAATTTTTTTTTTAAATTTGGCTTTCTAAATCTTCTCTTTCTTAAGAAACAAGAGTCCGTGGATATATAATGCGTGCTGACAAGTAGGTACGTTAATCTTCTGCTATCACACCAACAACTAATTAAGGGGATGATTGCCTTTGCAATTTTCCTTTTAATATAGTTGATATCTTGTTTTTTCAAGTAGGAAAAATTGGCCAAAACTAAAATCAAGAGAACTTTGTTATAGAAAGTAAGTCATAGGACTGTTTTATGATTTGATCATTATCCATTTTAAGTCATTTATCGTTATATTAGTTCTGTTAATTTCACTAGCTATTACTTATTTTTACAACCACACTCTCACACGATTGGGATTTGTTGATCTTATCATTTGACCAAAAATCAATGGTTTTTTAAAATAATTGAAACGAATTCACTAAAATGCATCAATCCATTTTTTTTTTTAAATTGAATATTGCTCACTTCCACTAACACAATATTGAGCAGAAGCAAAGTGTGGCCACACCCCCACATATTTGATGCTTTATAATTGCATTATATTTTTTAGGAGATATGGTAGGTTTGCCTCCTCTGCCACCCTTCACAACTACTACAGCTGGAGGAGACATTCTCCGCGGAGTAAATTATGCTTCAGCCGCCGCAGGGATCCTTGAGGAGTCCGGGAAAAATCTAGTAACCATCTACATATATCTAAATAAACTTCGACAAGAGGCCAGCCATGCTGTTTCTTAATTTTAGAAAACTTTCTTTGATCTGTTTTCAAAAAAATAAAAAACAATAATTAAACAATGTTCCGTGGGGCGACATTGCAGGGAGATCGGTTCAGCTTAAGGCAGCAGGCGCAGAATTTTGAGAGTAGCTTGAGCCAATTAAAAAACCAGATGATCAATGAGAAAGAACTGAGCCAGTATCTGTCAAGTTCTCTGGTTGTGATGAACTTTGGCAGCAATGACTACCTCAACAATTATCTTATGCCCTTTATATACTCTACAAGTTACACTTACAACCCCAAAGACTTTGCTGATCTTCTAATTCGCGATTACGCACAACAAATATCGGTATAGTACTGACCATTGCTAGAATGGTTTACAACTGATTTTCTTTCTCCATGCAATTTGGACAATCTTTTTTTTCCTTTTTACAGTTAAACAATATAATTTTCTTTTTCAATATTTGCCTTCTTGTCATTTTTTCTCTTTTGTCGTCTTTTTGTTTTTATTTTTTTATGATGCGGCAGCAAAGCAAGAGATGTTAATGTCCGGATTGCAGAAATTCCTATATCTAAGATAGTAGGAGACCGTATTTCTACGGGATTGATTTATCCATGTTTAGGTTTTGATGCTTGTTAACTTTATTTACTTTTCTTCGTAAGTGTGATAGACGCTAATTTTATATTTTACAGAATTGGATTTTTTCTTATTTCAATTAACTTGACTCCTTAAAAAATGAGTCAATATTAGAAAAAGCTTTTGATTCAACAAATAAATTTATAAAGGTTTTGTAATTTCTATGTGATTTTGCAGGCACTACACAGATTAGGACTCAGAAAGTTCTTATTGGCAGGAATTGGTCCCCTGGGTTGCATACCGTACCAGTTAGCCACAGGCCTTGCTCCTCCAGGAAATTGTGTATCGTCCGTTAACGAACAGGTCCAGCTTTTCAATATGCGACTAAGAACTCTTGTTGACCAGTTAAACACCAACCACAGTGGCTCAATTTTTGTGTATGGCAATACTTATGGAGCTTTCAACGACATTCTCAACAACTCGGCTACTTATGGTAAGAGCTTATAATAGACTTTGAGCACCATCACATAGTCATACTTAAAAGGTGTCTAAATTGTATCTAAATACAACAATGATTTTTTTAAGAAAATCATACAAAATCCAAATATTGTAAGATTAAATGACCATGATTTTTTTTTCTCTTTGTTTTAGATTTTTTTAATTTTTTTAAATCTTTTTAGAGTTAGAAAAATTGAACACATAAAAATTTAAAACTTATAAATTTTAAAAGGTTTCAAAAAAAAAAATCGTGATGAGTCAAAAAAAAATCCACATGATATTTGAATTTTATAAAAGTTTTTACAGTTAAACAAGGTTATAAAATTAATAAACATTGATAGAGGATCAATTGTCAAAATTAGAAACGATATGAATTTTTATAGTATAAATTGAAACTTAAAATGCAAAACAACTAAACCAAAAGAAATTTATTATTATTATTATTATTATTTTTTGGAGAAACTAAACCATAAGAAAATTAATTGTATTTAACCTTATACTATACAATGTGGTTTCGGTTTCTATTAAATTCCCACATTTTTTTTTTCCGTTTTGGATTGAAATTGTTGCTTAAAAAAGCTTTATAACAGTATCCATAATGACGGGCGAATCAAAATAACATTGCATGTTCCTTTGGGATGTTTAGTGAGCGAGCATTAGGTGCATTTCTACTTGTCTTGTTAAAAAAAAAGAAAAAGAAAAAGAAAATTTGACAACACAATGTAATCCATTACAGAGAATTGCAATTTCCATTGAACTTGAATTGAGATAAGGGAAACAAATTATTATGAATGCAGGATTTACTGTCATAGATAGCGGATGCTGCGGAATTGGAAGGAATCAAGGTCAGATAACATGTCTTCCGTTGGCATTGCCGTGCTTCAATAGGGATGAGTACATTTTCTGGGACGCCTACCATCCAACCCAAGCTTTCAACCAGATTATTGCTCGAAGAGCTTACAATGGCCCACCATCTGACTGCTATCCCGTCAATGTTAAACAAATGGCACAATTTTGATCCTTTGAATTATTGACCATCATTTGCCATAAATAATTCCTCTTTTTATGGATTCGGTATCCAAAAACATGCAATAATAGTGTAAACATTTGCCAAAGAATTAATAAAAAAGAACTCCATAGCAATAAGCCATATTTTACTAGATTGGGATTTTTTTTGGCTCTCGTAAACCCAACTGTCAACAATGGTTAAGAAATCTTCATGTCCCATGTGGAGTTGTCACATGAAATGGAGGAACATAAGCTGGGTGGTTAATGACTCTATTAAATCTTTCGCAAAAGTTTTGGAGCCCGAGCCAATGTCCCCATGACAATGTCCTCGGTCCGCGTGGCCCAATGGGAAAGGAGCAAAAATAAGAGTTGGTGGGAAAAAGGAAGGACGCGCATGGCCCACCAAAAGGGAAAAAGGAAATAAGCGAAGTTTAAAGGAAAAGAAGAATGAAATAAAAAAATGTAAGAGGAAAATTGAAAGAAAAAAGAAATTACAAAAGAATAGGGGAAAAATGAAAAAGAAATGGAAGAAAAAAAAAGAAAGAAAGGAAAAGAAAAAGGTGGAAAGAAAGAAATAAAGTAGATTAATAAAGCAGGAGTAGGCAAAGAAAGAAGGAAAGGTAAAGTAGGTAGTGAGGACGTTGCCGCCGCGATTTGAAATCCATGGAGGGAATCAACAGTGAAGCAAAAATCAGAGCAATTGGTGTGGATAGAAGAAACAAGGAAGAGAAATGCAGGGTGCTGTGATGTGAACCAGCAAAGGCAACGCCAAAAACGAGGAAGGAGTGAAGATCTGTGCTTAGGTAAGAATAACCTTGTTTATTTAGTAGGAGGTGGAGATAGGTGAATAGGGAGAGGTGTAGAAAGTTGTGGAGTGAAACTGTGGCTTTTTGCCATGATATGTCTGGAGAATGAAAAAGGGAGAAAAGTAGGAATAGAGTAAGGGAGCTGAGGAAAATGAAGTTGTAGTAGCATCAAGTAGCATAATGTTGTTGCATTGTTGTATTTGACTGACACGAAAAGCTGAAAAACTTGCAAGTGTTGATGACTTCATTGATGTAATGGTAAGAATGATTATAAAAGGAATAATTAGAATGGAGGAATGAAAGGTTTGGAAAGTGCAAGTGATGGAGAAATGGAAGATGGTGGACTAAGTGAGAGGAATAGAGGAGAAGCAACAACAACAAGTACTGATAGGGAAGAGACGAGCAATGGATTGGAGAATGGAAGAGGAAGCTTGGAAGAAATAGATGTTGAAGGGCCAAAGGTAAGAATGAGATTCAAAAGTGTTGAGGAAGTGTTTACATTCTATCAAGCTTTTGCCAAAGCTCAGGGATTTGGAGTCGCTAAACGTGGATTCAGAAAAGATGAAACTAGTGGCATAAATCGATGGATGACAACAACCTACAATAGAGGTCGCTCACACCGGTCAAAGGGGAATAACATGCTCTCGCAACGTGCAATTACAAAGATTAATTATAGGGCTCGAATATGTTGTTCAAAGTGCAATGGGATATGGGTGATCACAAAAGTAGTGTTGGACCACAATCATGAGATTAGCCCTGAAAATGCAAGGTTTATAAGGCAACATAGGAAAGTTGATGCACATTCAAGGAGATTGTTGTAATCAAATGATTTGGCGAGAATATGGCCAAGTCAGAATGAAAAGTATTGTCTTCCAATCAGAGGGCCAAAACAAGATGCCTTGTCTAACATATGACTTAATAAATCACATTAAAAAGGTAAGAAGATTAAAATTTTCAAACGAGGATGCAGATGTAGTGCTCCAAATGTTTGGGAAAATTGCAAACAGAAAATAGGGATTTTATTTATGTCATTAAGGCAGACAAGGAAGGAAGGTTGAAACATGTCTTTCAGGCCGATGGAGGCATAGGGCAGCATACCAAGAATTTTGTGATGCAATAACCTTCGACACCACGTATCTTGTAAACAAATATGATACGTCGTTTGGTTCATTTGCTGGTGTGAATCAGCATGGCTAATCCATTTTTTAGGTTGTGCTCTTATTAATAATAAGAAGGCAAAGACCTACAAATGGCTATTTAAGACTTGGTTGAAGTGTGTGGATGACAAACAACCAGAAGCCATCATTACAGATCAATACCAAAGCATTGGAGAGGCTATTAAAAGTGTATTTCCAAATAGTCGACATTGATGGTGTTTGTGGCATATTATATGTAAGTGTCCTACAAAATTTGGATCGAATCCTAACAAAGAAGCAATAAAGGAAGCATTTATGGAGGTAGTCTATGATTCTCTATCGAGTGATGAGTTTGAGTTGAAATGGGCAAGGATGATAGCAACATATGATGGACTTGACAAGAATGTATGGTTTTGCACTTTGTCTGAGAATAGGGAGCGATGGGTTCCTATATATGTGAAATCATATTTTTGGGTTGGGATGTACTCAACCCAAAGGACGAGAGCATGCATTCTTTCTTTGATTGTTATGTGAAGATCCTCTCATTATGCTCAAAAAGTTCTTCAATAGGTTAAGAAGATGTCAATTGAAACTCAATCTGTCCAAATGCACATTTGGGGCAACTTCAAAGAAGCTATTGGGCTTCATTGTCAACTGAAAAGGTATTGAAATTGATCCTAACAAAATCAAAGCAATTCAAAAAATGCCTCCACTATTTACTCTAAAAGAAGTAAGGGGCTTTTTAAGAAGCCTCAACTACATCGTTATATTCATATCTCAACTTACAGCAACTTGCGAACCAATATTCAGTCTACTCCAGAAGAATAATCCGAGCAAATGGGAAGAAAGAGGAAGCCCTCAAATTTTGGTGCCTCCTACACTAGGGTGCCCACTCATACTTTACCTCGCAGTCCACGAAGAATGCATAGGCTATATTCTCTGCCAGTACGATGAGTTCAGTAAGAAAGAGAGAGCAATCTATTACCTAAGCAAGAAGTTCGCGGGGCATAAAACCCTATACTCAAAACTTGAAAGAATTTGTTGTGCACTTGCATGAACTACTTGTTGACTTCAACAGTATTGCTCTATCACACAACTTGGCACATTGCCAAAGATGATCCCCTCAAATATGCCTTTGAAAAGCCTACGCTGTCCGGAAGAATCGCTCGTTGGCAAGTCTTACTCTTAGAATATGACATCCAGTATGTTAATTGTAAAGCCATTAAAGGAAGCGCAATTGCTGACTTCTTGGCAGACTGAGCCACGCTAGATTATCAGCTAGTCCAATTCGAGTTTCCCGATGAAGAAATCCTAGCAGTAGCCCAAATTGAAGATGAAATGAAGGATGAGTGGCAGCTGTGGTTCCACGGAGCTTCGAACGCCCTCATACATGGTATAGGGGTAGTCCCAATTTCCCCTGAAGGTAAGCAGTATCAAGTTGTAGCCAAATTATAGTTCAAATGTGCAAACAACATCACAGAGTATGAAGCTTGCGCCATGGGTCTACACTACACCATTGAGAGGAAAACGAAAGCTCTCAGGGTGTATGGAGACTCTACCATGGTCATCTACCAGCTAACCTAAGAATGAGAAACACATGATCACAAGCTAGTCCCATACCAACGATTAGAGATGTCAAAATCTGACCCAACCGATAGGTTGACTCAAACCCGTCCGAAAAAATACGACCCGAACTCGACCCGAAGAATGGTCTAACTCGAAATGACCCGAACCCCTATATGACCTCAAAATTTCGGGTCAAACTCGAACCCAACCCTAACCCAACCCATCTGACCCAAACTTTTTTTTTTTAAGGGAACAAAAAAATGAAATAAAATAATTTAGCATATTTTATATTATAAAAAGTATAAATTCTATTAATTTCAATATAAATCTTAATTATAAATTTTTTTAGAATATTTTGTGATTTTTTTATACATTTTTAAATTTTATTTTAATTTTTAGAATATTTTAAAAGAATTTTCTTAATTTTTTTTTGATTATATAATTTTCTTTGATTTTTAAGAATTTTTAGCAAAATTTTTAATAAAAAATGTCACGTCATCATTTTTTATAACGTGTCTAACCCTTGGGTTGACCCGAAATCGAACTGAACCCGAAGTGACCCAACTTAAAATGATCCGAAGATAATTTGATCCATAAGTAACACAACTCGAAGCGACCCGAACCCAAAGTGACCTAACCCAAACTCGACCCAAAGATCCATTTTGACACCTATACCAACAATGCATCAAGCAGTTGGTGACCTAGTTTGATCAAATCACATTCAATCACAGGACCCGTGAACACAATCAAATCTCTGATGTC
The DNA here is from genome assembly GCA_037832335.1 of Carallia pectinifolia. Taxonomy (NCBI): domain Eukaryota; kingdom Viridiplantae; phylum Streptophyta; class Magnoliopsida; order Malpighiales; family Rhizophoraceae; genus Carallia; species Carallia pectinifolia. The sequence goes on from CM075449.1 coordinate 13,585,303, forward strand.
TTGGCTACCCTTGCAGCCATGTACCAAAATGATTTCAATACCAAAGCTCCAATCATCCAATTCGATGGTCGACAGATTCGAAGAAACAAAAATTATAGATAAAGTAAATGTTTAAATTAAAATACAAAAAAAAATACTCTATATATATATATATATATATATATAAGAGCTCTAAATTATTAAATTAATTAGTGTCAAATATGAATTTTTTAAAAGTGAAATAAAATAATTATGTTTTTATGATTATTTTACATTTTAATATTTTTCTAATAATAATTTTACTAAACAAACAAATTTAAATTTAATTTTTTTCATAATATTTTCACCATTTTTATTAAATCTTAAATAATTTTAAGTAACAATATTTTTATTTTAATATTTTTGTTGGCAGCACTTCATTTCGGAACATTTTATCTGACACTGTTGTCAAACCGCGTTATAGTCTTGTGTCCACTTCACGTGCACCAAGAAACTAGAACATACACATTCCGATGTTCGATTAGCCGAAGAGTTTTTACGAACTAATAATTTTGCGATCGTCGTTGCATTTCTGATCTCTTTCACCTGCGTGAGCAACTCTCTCTCTCTCTCTTGTCCTTCCTCCATCTTTACTTTCCAGTTTTTTTGGCTCAAAGTCCAAAACCGTGACTTATGCAAAGCTGTTATTGATATAAGAAAAAGAAAAAAAAAGTGCCCATATGCTGTTTAATTTATGCCGTCATCACACTAGCAATAATTTTCAATTTCATGGTTAACCCACAAACTGTTTGTAAAAATGCTCGACACAGATTCTGTAATCAGTGAGAGTATATGCAGTGGAGGTTTTGGGCAACCCCAACCACGCCAGCATGATTACCAAGCTGTTGCTTCCCTCCTCAAATCTTGCGCTGCCTTCTTGGCCATCAATTCTGGCAAGTCTCTTCACAGCAGGCTCCTAAAGATAGGACATTTCTCTTGCCACTATGTCTCCAAAGCTCTGCTTAACATGTATGCTAAATGTGGGGCACTCCATGATTGCAAGAAACTATTTGGGGAAGTGGGTCGCTCTGATCACGATCCTGTCTTTTGGAATATTCTCTTATCTGGTTTTGCTGGGTCCCAGTCCCGGATGCACGATGCTGAGACCTTGAGGCTGTTCAGTGCAATGCATATTGCCAATGAACCTAAGCCTAGTTCTGTGACGGCAGCTATCATTCTTCCAGTGTGTTCTCGTGCAGGAGATATAAATGCGGGGAGGAGCATCCACTGTTATGCCATTAAGTCTGGATTGGAGACACATACTCTTGTTGGAAATGCTCTGCTGTCCATGTATGCAAAATGTGGGCTAGTACGAAAAGATGCATATGCTGTTTTTAGTAGCATGAATGAGAGAGACGTGGTTTCGTGGAATGCAGTCATTGCAGGGTTTTCTGAGAATGGGTTGATGGACGATGCATTCAGGTTGTTCTGTTTGATGTTGAAAGATCATATACAACCGAATTATGCTACCATTGTCAATATTCTGCCTATCTGCATGTCTCTGGATGAGAATTCCGCCTTTTGTGTTGGAAAAATGATCCACTGCTATGCACTGCGGCATAGTGCATTTTTACCTGATGCGTCTGTCTGGAATGCTCTAGTTAGCTTCTACATGAGAGTTGGACTGGTAGAAAAGGCAGAAATATTATTTAGGAGAATGGAATCAAAAGATTTGGTTTCATGGAATTCTATCATTGCGGGATATGCAACAAATAGTGAGTGGTCAAAATCTTTGGAATCATTTCATGAATTACTCTTGCTAGAGAGGGTTGGGCTAGATTCTGTCACCCTTGTTAGCATTCTTCCTGCCTGTGCCGAGTTAAAGAATCTGCGAGTTGGCAAAGAGATTCATTGCTATGTTCTCAAGCATCCTTGCTTAAGAATGGATACATCTGTTGGGAATGCGCTAATTAAATTTTATTCAAAATGTAATGTCATAGATGCAGCATATAATACATTCTTAATGATTTCTGGGAAAGACTTGATATCATGGAACTCTATGCTTGATGCCTTTGTAGAACTGAGATGTGATGTTCATTTTCTAGAACTGTTCCACTGGATGCTCAGAGAAGGAGTTAAACCTGACTCCATTACCATTTTAGCCATAGTACATTTTTATTCTAACAATTTGAAATTAAATAAGGTCAAAGAGGTTCATGCCTATGCAATGAGGTATGGTTTTTTAACTTCAGATGCTGAACCTGCCATTGGAAATGGAATACTTGATGGGTATGCCAAATGTGGTATGATCGAGTATGCATTTAAGTTTTTCCATAGTATATCAGAGACAAGAAATTTGGTTACTTTTAACTCAATGATCTCTGGCTATGTTGATTTTGGATTAGTCAATGATGCATGCATAGTTTTCAACAAGATGGCTGTTTTTGATCTCACTACATGGAATCTAATGGTTCGAGCTTATGCTGAAAATGATTGCCACGATCAAGCCCTTGGTCTTTTCCGTGAAGTACAAACCCGAGGAATGAAGCCTGATGCTGTCACTATAATGAGTCTCCTTCCCGTATGTACTCAAGCAGTGTCATTACACTTGATAAAGCAGTGCCATGGATATGCAATTAGAGCTTGTTTCGATGATGTCCACTTGGAGGCGGCTCTTATAGATGTATATGCAAAGTGTGGTAGCATAGATTGTGCTTACAAGCTTTTTGAACTAAACCCAGATAAGGATCTAGTTATGTTCACTGCAATGGTTGGTGGGTTTGCCATGCATGGCCTGGGAGAGGAAGCACTTAAAATTTTCTCTCACATGCTTGATTTGCATATCAATCCAGATCAGGTTATCATCACTGCTATTTTATCTGCGTGTAGTCATTCTGGCCTAGTTGACGAAGGGTTGAACATCTTTTATTCTATAGAGAAGGATCATGGAATGAAACCAACCATGGAACAATACTCGTGCATAGTGGATCTCCTTGCTCGGGGAGGTCAAATTAGCCAGGCATATTATATCGTGACACGAATGCCCATGGAACCTAACTCTAATATCTGGAGTACATTATTAGGTGCTTGCAGGACATATCATGAGGTGGAATTAGGTCGTGCAGTGGCAGACCATCTGTTTAAAATCGAAGGAAATGACATTGGAAACTATGTAATCTTGTCAAATCTATATGCAGCAGACGCTCAATGGGACGAGGTCCTGGAAGTGAGAAAATTAATGAGGACAAGAGACTTGAAAAAGCCAGCAGGATGTAGTTGGATTGAGGTGGACAGGAGAAAGAATTTATTTGTGGCTGGAGACTCTTGTCATCCTCAAAGGAGTGGTATTTACAATGTATTAGGTATCTTGGGCCAGCAAATCAAAGAGTCATTTCAATTAAATCAGCAGTTTGACTTGCAGCTTCTAGAGTGTCACAAATGAATGCAAGTCGACCTACTTTGTGAATCCTAGTTATACTTTACTCTTTATTGATTCTGAAAATCACAATCCTACAACGATGTTTTTATCAATGGACACAGTTGGATACTTATACTGATTGAATGATTAAATTCATTTGGTCCACTCATCATGTTATGTGTCTAGTGCAAGTTTGCCCAGCCTTTGAGAAGTGCATCGAATGGTAAGTTGCTATCATTTGATACTTGTCCAATTTTTCCAAATATTTTCTCTTCTTAAAGATTGGTTCTCATTCCTGGCCTCCTTTTCACCTACAGAAATTCCAATGAGGAGCAAAGGTTTTGACATTGACATGCAAAGTCATGAAAGCATGTTCCTTTTGACTGCTTGCTTGGACTTGAAATTAGTAAGATCATCAGATGGTTGCCTTCCACAATGCCTGTGAGACCAGCAATATCAAGTAATTCTTTGAAATGGTTCTTACTTCAACCCTGTCTGGCAGACATTAGCAAGTACACATGCATTGAGACTGCATATTTTAGAGTTATCTCTAACCGAGAGAGAATATTTCTAGGACTATCTTGTAAGTAGCTGTTATTTGAGCTCATCCAATTTTACTGAATATTTTTTATTCTCAGATGGTTTCTTATTCACGGCCTCTTTTTGTGCATAAAGAATATTCAAATGCGGGGAGAAGGTTTTCTCATTGACAGTCAAAGTTATGAAAATGTCAATTTCTTTTGCATGCTTGCTTGGCCTTGAAATTTGATGGCTCGTCACTTGTTTCTGCTCCAGATTACTCACGGGCCCAGTAACATCAAGTAATTATTTGGAAAGAGTCTTCTTTCAACCATGCATGTGGCAGACATCATTAAGTCGAACTATCTGTGTATGAGTGCTATTTTCTCTGCTTGTTTAGTATCCAAAATTGTATTTTTGCATTCTTAGCAACTAGTTTGTTAAATACCATTTACTGATATCATATTTAATCATAATGGCACACATCACGTTTGAAGGCGAAGGCCCTGTTTATATATATATATATATATATTTTTTGATAGATGGAAAAATGCAAAACGCTTATAGTTGTAAGGAAAATGAAATCTTTCATTTAGTCATACCATTTCAATCCGAGTGATAATTTGACGCAAACTCTTGCAGGTCAGGTCTTTATCAAATTGCTGCTGCTGTTGTGGGCATCTAGCTGCTATACCGAGCTTTAATCAGAATCTGGTGAGAATCAATGCTTGCATACTTCCTCATATGTTGTACACGTCAAGGGTAGAATTAGGTTCAGACCAGGAGGGGGGATGGCATATTTCTTTTTGGGTTCTAAAAAAATTATTTGTTGAATCAGGAGACTATAAAAAAAATAAATAAATAAAGAATTCCACTTACATCTGAAATACTGATAGGTTCTCCACAACTAATAGCTTTTGACTTGATAAATTCACTGTTACTTTTAGACACATCTCAATATTGTTGTTGTTATTTTCTTTTCTTTTGTTTTTTTTTTTTTTGCTTTTGCTTTTAAATTCTTGCCATCCTCCCCATTTGTGTTGGTTTAGAATTTTATAAAAATTTTTTGATAAAATTAGCAAATAACAAGTCGGTAAAATTGTAATTAGTTAAAAAGAAGAAGAGTTCTATTACATTGTTTGCTGCTTTTAAAGTGAACAAGTTTATATCTCTAATGATAACGATATGCATTGCCAGGATCATGGTTTCTCACTGGTAATGGAAGATCTTAGTGGGAACAAGAATAATAACTCTGGTTCAGCATATCCTGGTTTAGATCTGGGTGATAAATGCAAGTAAAATCTCCTCTTTGATGGCTATTTCTTCTTCTCCCCTATGTAGTTCGAAAGCTGCTGATTGTCCTCTGGTTTACTGTTCCCCGTACGACAGTATTGGAAATTGTAGTAGGCCTGCCCACAGGACTTGCAGGAAGGCAAGGATTGCCTGATGTGGTTGGGGATTTACCAGGTTTGAAGTTTGTTTTGGGTTTAAGTATCTCAAGCTTGGCATTGCGTTCTGCTTCCTTTCGTGCAGTTTGGTTGTTGGTCTCTTTACGCCCGCAACAACCTTTGGAGCTGGTTCTTGTGCTGTATCGCTCTCTGACGGACCTGTTAACCTCTGCAGTACATCTCGAAAAGCATGTGTGTCTGTTTGCACAAATGTCATTAGAGGATTTGCAACCTGATGTGCCCTCACTTGCCATCTTCGCCATTGGATGCTTACTTAAATATGTATAAAACAAGCCTATTTGCCAAGAGTTGCAGGCTGTAGTGAGTTCCAATATACAAGCTGGTTAGTGGTCTTAATTATATAGCACATTTATGATTTGGCAGTTTCCGGATTCTGAAGATAATTATGCATGTTATCCCTACACGCGGCTCCACTGTCGATAGATAACTTCATTCAATCCAGACAGATATTTAGTTCTCCCTTCCCTCAACCCCCCTTCCCGAACCCAAAAGGGAAAACTAAATGAAAAAAACAAAAAAGAAAGAACAAAAGAAAAACTGGAAAGAGAGAGTGAAATTGTTTCTATTGATTGAAATAGCATCTGTCATGTCCAGCAGGTGAACTTAAATTTAAATAACGCTGCAATTGTTAGCCAGTCAAATTACAAAGCCGACATTTTCAAGATCAAAGAAACGAAAAATTGCTGGGTGTATTTAAGCTACCGGTGCAAATCTCCATCAAAACTAAAGATATTGGCACCAACTTGGACAAATGTTCCATTGTAAAAATGTCTTTTTTGTTTTTTCCTTGTTATCAATATGTGAATTATGGTTACTAGAACTAAGAATGCATTTGACATGTAGACTGAATAACATAAGATTAGATAATATATGATATCACAATATAGAATAGTCTATACTTCTATCTCATACTATATTTTGATAAGACTTAACAACATAGAATAACTAAATAGCATAATATGTTAAAATGAATTATTGTCCTCATAGAATAATTAACTTAATTTATTATTTATTTTAACTTTTTTTAAAACAAATAACTAAAATTGATCTCAAAATTATTTTATTTAATATGTTCGTACTTTTATAATCTTTACAAATTTTTTAAATTCTTTTTAATTATACAAAATACTTATTAACTAACTTACTAATTTGCCTATATTATAGAAACTAAGTATGAAAATGGGAGGGAGAAAGAGAGAGATGGAGGAGAGAGAGACAGCCACAGAGATGAGAGAGAAAGTGGGGATGAACGACGATGGTGGTTGTGGTCTGAGAGTAACAAAAATAAAACAGAGAGAAAAGTTTTTGACTAATATTATAATTTTTTATACATAAGATATATTGGAAAATAGGCTTATCCTATGTGATGGCATAGTTTAGCCCATACAATAAGAACATATGAAATGGGATTAGCCCATGAACATGTGATAGTAGCCTCATTCGATACTATCCAAAATTTCAATTAATTTAGTCATAAAAAAAAATCTCAGTTAATTTATTAAACAAAAGATATGATAGGATGAGACTAAGTTATCTTATATTATTATACACTATATTCTTTACTAAGCGTATCCTATTAGGTATTCTATGAATAGACCATGTCGTTATTGACACAGTACAAATGTTTTCGATTGTTGCTTTCTATCGGATGACTTTTTGATTCTGTAAAACTCATCTTCAATTTGTTGTGGGGGAAGTGGCTTAGGGTTATTCTTCTTCCCTGTTTGCTTTTTTTTTTTTTTTCTAATTTTTTTCCATTTTTTTGTTTTACTTTGTAACTAACTATAATTACTCGCACAGTGTAATGGAAGATTCTTGTCTTAGATAATATTAACGCCTCAGCCTCACATATATAGTGTGAAAGGTCATTTTTGCAATTAAAAAAATAAAAATAATAGCAATAATCTAATAATAATAATAATACACCCTCATCCGCAACATAGATTACTATATTATTATTATTATTATTATATGCACGCCCTCCCCCAACGTAAATATTTTCTATTTATTTTTTTTATTTATTAGTTTTATGGGACTCAAACATTTACACATACATATGTGCCCTTCCCCATATATTGTTGTCTGAGATATTTTGAGAGCCAGTAAGTTATAATTTAATTAATACTAGAAGTTATCTCAAGACTAAAAATTTTGAGTTTAAATACGAATTAATATCAAAAAAATCATTAAATGTAAGAAATTTTAATAAAACTTCGAGGTATAAATCTGTTAATTTTGTAAAATCTCCAACTTTATAATATTGTTGATTGGGTTAAAATTCATTTCTTTTTTTTTTTTCTTTTATCTAAGAAATGAGAAAGTGAAGGTGACATACTAAACTTCCGTGAACAAGAATTGTATTGGTCACACACCACACAATGAGTTGCAATGTGTACCTTTGATGAATCAAGAATTTTAAATATTGTTATAATCCGCCATTGATGCACTCGTTGGTCAATATATTACCAAAAAATATATATATAATCTTGGCTAAGAAGATAAGACCACTCCATGACCTTATCTTCTGGCCTTGAAATGGTGAAAGAAGAAGATCATTCAATGAACTTTAAGCGGCAAAATGAGTACTTATGGCTATATATGGCCCTTATACTGTAGGCTATTGAAGTCAGTATATGCAGGTGAAAAATATATACTTAGTGCTAAGTAATCACGAGTGTATGAGGAATTTTGAGCAGAGAGATATATCGAGTGCATCTTGTACATCTCTTGTTATTCTATAATGAAATATTCTCATATCGTCTTTGTTGTGGACATAGGTTAATAGTCGAATCATGTAAATTCTTGTATCTTTGTGTTTTAAGTGTGTTATTATTTTTAACAAAAATTACTATTTTACCTAAATAATCAATATAGATCCCAAGATCTAGTGGATTTATTCTCAATAAACTAGTATAGCTAGCATCAGAGTCCAACTAATTGCTAAAAATATTATGTGATGCTGGATACGAGGTGGAAAATTTTGACAATAAAAATGGCTTCAACATGTGGTGTGTCAAAATACGGGACTTATTAGTCCAACAAAGACTAGTTAAGGTGTTCAAAGGCAAAAAAAAGTTACTAGAGACCATGCCAATGATGGAGAAAAAGGAGAAGCTTATGGAGAAGGCACATAGTACACTACTATTGTGCTTGTCAAATGAGGTCCTATGAGAATTTGTAGATTAAACCACATATGATGATTTGTAGTCCAAATTGGAGTCTTGCTACATGAAAAAGTCCTTGACCATTTAGGTGTATTTAAAATGCTTTCTTTATACACTCTAAATGAAGTAACGAACACATATCCAAGATTTTCTTGGTCAAGTTCAATAAGGTAATTTGGAGTTGAAAAATATTAATGTTAAAGTTGGTGAGAAGGACCAGGCTATTATGTCACTGTGCAAACTGCCTCCCTATTTGTCGACATGATATAGTATGAGAGGGAAAATCTCTCTTTAGATGATGCAAAATCATCATAAAACTCAAGAGAGCTAAAAAAGCGAATGACGAAAGATTTTATAGAGAATTAAGCAGATGGCTCGATTATCAGAGGAAAATTAACTTAAAAGGGATCCATTATCAGGGGCAAGTCCAAATCTAAGTCTAGATAAAGTTTAACTACATGTTACTGCTATCACAAAAAGGAACATATTTGGAAGAATTGTTCTAAGTGCAAAATCAAGAGGAAGCATATTTGGGATGATTATACTAATGAAGCAAACATAGCCAGTGAAGGAAAATACTCAAATGGTAATGATGTTCCAATAGTGTCCATTGGTAGCTCAAATGACAAGTGAATTCTTTTAGTCAAGTTGTACACTTCACATGTGTCCCAATAAGCATTGGTTCTCGATATGCAAATCAATTAATGGAGGAATAGTCTTATTAGAAAACAATAAGGCATTGTCTATTGTTCATATAGGTACTATTCGAATAAAGATGCATGATCAGATTATCAGGTCATTGCAGGTTCGACACATTGTAGAGATTAGAAAGAATTTCATATCATCGAATATTATTGACTATCACTGTTACCAATAATCAGTAGATGGTAGAGTTCTTAAAGCCTGCAAGGGTACGTTGATCATAATGAAAAGAAAGCTGGTCAATGGTCCCTATTATCTTCAATGAAGCACAGTTATTGGCAGTATTAATATTTCAGCAGCATATTTAAGTTCTAGGACTACTAAGTTGTGGCATATGAGACTAGGCTACATGAATAAGTGACACATGGCTGAGTTCAACAAACAAGGATCGCTTAGAGGTTAGAAAATAAGCAAGATGGAGTTCTGCGAGCACTTTATTTTCAGAAAACAAAGCATAGTCAAATTTAGTAGAATAGCCCACAAAACCAAAGAAACGGTGCACCATATACATTATGACTTGAGGGGACTTTCTTCTTTTCTATCGAAAGGTTCACTGATGATTTTTTAAGGAAAGTGTGGATGTACTTTCTCAAAAAAAAAAAGTGAAGTTTTTAGCAGACTCAAACATTGAAAGATCTTAATCAAGAAATAGATTGGCAAAAAGATCAAGCGCTTGAGCACTAATAATAGCCTGGAGTGCTGTTTTATCAAATGCCACAGTAGGATAGAGTCGAAGAACTAATGAATAGAACACTTTTGAAGAGGGCTCATTGTATACTCTCTCAAGTATAACTACCAAAAGTTTTTTGGGCTAAAGTTATCGATGTGGCTTGCTATTTAGTCAACTAGTCATCATCAATAGCAATAGAGTTGAAAAAAGGATTTACAAGGGATTTATTTTATTGGACTGAAAATCCCAAAACAGTCATCTTCATTTTCCTACGCCATGTCTAGAAAATCCAAAAGGTTTCTTTCTCCAAAATCTGAGGAAGATGAAGTAAAAAAAAGTTCTTACATTAATTCATTCATGACTGCAAGATATTCTTCCTTGGTTTTTGCAGTAACAAGGTGACTTTGTGTATAAGATTTTCCCGTAAGAAAAGCAGTGTGTGCTTTGTCCATGACCTATTGCACTCATTGTTTAGATGATCCTGGTCTTGGTTCTTGTTAGGATTTAAGCCAACCTTGAATTACAGATTTAGAAATTTCATTTGGAATTCTATAAGAATTCCACTGACGAACTTTAAATCTTCTTGTCACAATGAGTCCTGTTTCTTGTTGGAAGTATTCATATTCCCAAGCTAAAACTCAACGGACGAAGAAATGAGCACAGAAGGAAAAAATTGCTGAGTATTTTTTTCCTGGAGGAAGGTTTATATTGCGATTTAAAAAAGTCAAAACTAGGTCTGATTTGTTCATCAAGGATTTCATGAACTGACCTGAAATATCTCCACCATTTGAAAAACCAATTAGGAATGTTTATGGGTTTATATTCTTTATCAAAGTATATCAACCAAGTATGGGTTCTAAAAGAATCTTGGAAGAAAAAGGTATTGAACCACGTTTGGTGATAATGTCAATAAGAGAAATATTGATTTTGGTTTATGTTGGTTTTGTTTGGGAATTTGAGTGGTTTGGAAAGGGACTGACCCCAATCCTTGGGATGAATAATGTTTATTATATGGCAAGTTGAAAAAGCAATTTCTTTGCCAGATTGTGGGGTTTTAAAGTGTTTGAATCTAACAAATTTAGTTTGTTCAAGGATTGTCATATAATAATCAATTGTATTATCCCATAGTTTATATTCTTATTCTGTACCAAAAAGATTTTTAATTGTGTATGAGCGGTTTTCATGAAAGAATCCATCATCAATAGCCACAATGTTTTGACAATGAAGTTTTAAAAAATATTCAGTCCTTTTGGAAACAGACTGATCATGATTTTTGAAACATTTTGAGATAGTTTTTTAGAGTATGAAGATCCTATCTCAATATGTTTATAAATGAGTTTAGAAACCATACCTGAGGTTTATCCTTGATTTGTAAAGGTTGTGGCTATTTATGTGAAAGATTTTGGAGGGACAAAACTAATTCTGGATATTGAGAAAGAGTTTCAACCCATTGTTAGATTTGTTAGGTTTTTAAGGTTTCAAACTAACCCTAAGATTGTAATATATATATATAGGGGGAGAAGAATATGAGAAAAATAAAAGTGAGAGAAATGAATGTTGAAAGTGAGAAACATATTCTATCCTTTTTGTATTTGGGATGGTCTAATGTGAGGAAAGAAAGTTAAAAATATTTTTTTTTCAAAAAAGAGTAGAAAGTGAGAGGAAAAAAATAGATGTTGTAACATTAATTTTATCCTTGAAAAGTAATATTAAAAAATTAAATTAGAGCTGAAAAAGTAATTTAACAAAAAAATACCTGTGAAATTTGTTGAGTTCGTCCCAAAATTGGGAAGAACAGGATATGGTGGGGTCCCATAGAAAACACCTTGGGTCACACCGAATTTTTTCCCCTCCATGTTTTAACAATTACAATTTGTGTCCCCAAGATTGTACGAACACGACATAAACACGGTTATATATATATATATATATCTCATAATATATTTTTAATGAGTATATTTGAGAACTCATAATCCATACTAAAAACATACACAGAGAACATACAACTTTAAAAAAAAATCTTCTCTCTCTCTTCCATAGTCCTATTTCAAAATTGGAAAATAAAAAGATGACCTGGCAACCATGTGATGGCCGACAAGCCATCATTATATTCTTTATTTATTTTCAAAACATGTTTAAAGGATCTAAAATATATTCTTAGCATGTTTGAGCTATATTTGATATATATATATTTTTTACTTTTTTTTATGAATACGTATTTAACGTGTCAGACATGTGTTCATATCAGACGCGTGTCCAACATAGACACTCCATTAAAAACGGCATGTCTGTGGTCCCCAATTCCCCTTCTTATGCGGGAATTTCCTACATTCAAACCAATATTGTAAGAACCGGACCGGACATTAAACCGGAAAGTTTAGTAGTTCAAGGTCTAACTGGCTCAACCGGTTTAACCGGAAATTGAACCGGTAAAACCAGTATTTAATATTAAATATATAAAAACATATTTATATATATTATACATCAAAATTTATATGTAAAATGTAATATTATAATCCATATGTATGTATTAGAATACTTACATTTGTAAATTTAAAATATATAATTTAGAATTTATTATAAAGTAAAATTAACAATTTAAAAAAATTAATAATTGTCTTAACAAAAAAAGAAAATAGTAAGTGTTAATTTATTAGATACATAAGATAGTGTGTGTATTATATGAGACATTTGAGAAAATAATAAGTAAAAAAAAAAAAAAAAAAAAATTACAACAAGTTATAAATTGGTCTAATGGTATGAGACTTACCTTTCATGTTGGGGGTTCGAAAACTAAATTTTACAAAATTTGAAAATTTTTCTTAATTACTAAAAGTTGTCATGGCATGATTGCTCATTATGTTATGCCTATATAGACGAAGTCATATAAAATTTGTAATATCTATGATAAAGTAGAGTCGGGAACATGATATTTTAGAAGAGTTATACGAATAATTCATAGTTTAATTTTGGGATTTCATATAGATTGGGAGAAATAAATGGAGTTACTAAATCTTACCGAGGCAATTTTGATGTTGTAAGGTTTCTGCAGGAATGTAGAGACTTTGTGCCAGATGCTAATTTATTTTTGCAAGAACAACGATGCTCATAATCCTCAATTTAAGCAGCAACAAAATTTTAATTGCAATGAATAAATTACGGAACACATCCTTAATACCAAAACCAATTAGTTAGGATTAACGCAGAACTTTTGCACAGAAAAGAAAGGATTAATGTAGAATTCCTTATATAGGGTAGGGTGGAGATGTTTTTAATCAAGGAGGATTAGTTCGAATCTTCAGCCAAGCCCTAATTCAATCCCAATCTTATTTGATCCAATTGAATCTTTTTTTTTTTTCATTTTCATTTTTTGCGAAAATGAAGAGGTGACACTCCCAGATCTAATAAAAAAAATTGTGTCACTTCACAATAAACAATGAACAAAAGTTTTTCCCACAATTTTTCAAACCTCTATCATACAGTTAGAGATACCCAAAACATTGAACCTCACTTTTATTTGGTTTTTGGTTAACACCTTGAACCTCACTTTATTCAAGTGCTTCAGAGTTCAGACAAGTTCCTAAAACATTGGTAGTGAGGCTCATTGATTGCCTTAAAAATGTTTTCAAGCAGTCTTGACAGCTCTCAAGACACCGTACAATTTTTGGACTTGCAATTCTTTGGTTGCAGAGTTTCCCTTGATGGCATCTGGGTTATTTTTGCAGTTTACAAACGAAAAAACATTCATATAAGTTTTCTCTATCAAACCACGGCATTTGTTGCTTGGAAGACATGCAATTGCGTTATTAACAGTTACAAAGCAAAGGACCTGAAGTTAGTGGTGCTTGTATGTTATGCAAGGTTCTGCATCTTTTTTACACTATTCCACGTATTACTCTAGCTATGTTAAGTGTTACATTTCAAAATTGATGAGTAATAGTGTAAGGTCTATCTTGCCTTAGAAAGCTGTATAGGTTGTTGGTCAACGGTCGAGTCTTCAGTCCAAACATATTGCCGGGACATGAGTGAGAATTCTTGGTGTCGGACATCCTCAAGCCGCTCCCACTCTGCCCATCTCTCGGCTAGGCCTATCCCTTGGTGCATCTTAACCACCTCTGCCATTGTGGGCCGGTCTTCCGGCGAGCTTTGGGTGCATAGTAATGCAACCTGGACAATAGTTTCAACTTCTCCGCGTTCGTAAGTCTTCAAATTGCTGTCGACAATGTCATCCAGCCTATTTTCTCTTAGTAGCTTCTTGATCTGTACAGGCCACATTAAAATAAATCTACATATCGCATCAAGAAATATGTTTGCGCGAAGAGAAAAATGTGCCATCAGAAACTAGATCAAGAGATTGATGGACGCAAGAAATAAGATATGCTCTCACATTCCAAGTCTCAAGGAAATTTCTGTGTGCATAGCTAATCAGATGGCCTTGAAGTCAAAGTGCAACTCCTCGATACATTTCTTGGCAGAATGTAATTGATTTCTGTAGTAAGTCAAGGAAAATGGAAAACTTACATGATCCAACAGAAGAACATCCTCTTCCTCTTCAAGCCGACTGAGGTCTATCGCACGCTGACCAGTTACAAGTTCAAGCAGGGTTATACCATAACCAAAAACATCTGTTTTCTCTGAAGACTTCCCTGTTGACAAATATTCTGGAGCAATATGGCCCATTGTGCCACGCACCTGAGTGGTAACATGTGTAAACTTTGTGTCAACTAGCTTTGCCAGCCCAAAATCTCCCAGGACAGCTTCAAAATTGTCGTCTAATAGTATGTTTGCAGCTTTTAGATCACGATGAATAATCTTAGGACTACATTGTTCATGTAAATACTCCAAGCCATGGGCTGTCCCAAGGGCCACGCGTTTCCTTGTTGGCCAGTCCAAGCCTTTCTCTCCGGGTTTTAAATCTGCAATAAAAAATAAAAGGTGGGAATTGAAACATCATTAACACTATAACTTCAAATGAAAATGTGCAAACATGGACCAAAGCACGGAACTACCTCTCAACTGATATGCAACACTAAGATTTTTCATATATGGATAGACAAGGATTCTCTCAGATGAGGTTGTGCAAAAACCGATCAACCGTAGAAGATTCCTATGAACTGCAACACTAATAAGCTGAACTTCTCTCTGGAATGCAGCCTCTCCCCCAGGACTGTAACAATCAGTAAGGCGTTTAACAGCAACATCTGTTTTGTCGGAGAGGACACCTCTGTAAACTTTTCCAAATCCTCCTTGTCCAATTATGTTGCCTTCACTGAAATTGTCTGTTGCTAGTTGGAGTTGATGCAAAGAAAACCTTTTAAGCTGCCCAAAGGAAACTTTGCAGTCATCTTCACCTGGACAGAAGAAAGAAGGAAGTGGTTTCCGTAAGAGTAGAGCAGCGAAAAGAACAAAGACAATCTCCTTGATGATCATGCATTCATGCTGCAAGTCAGCAACTATGATCCTGCATCTATATTGTAACTATTAGCCATCAAAATGTGAAGTGGAGAATACCATTCATGTAGAACTTCAGCATACATATGAGTTGAGCTGCCTATATAAATTCTATACAGTGACGTATTTTGCTTTCCATTCATGGTAACTGACTATGTCAACGTTTAACCATGTAAACAGTTCATCTAATTGTTTTCATAAATCAAATAATAGGGAAGGAGAAAATCATGACGGATATTACACTGAATATGATTAGGATTTTGGGTTTCAAATATTTTTCGGAGAGCTTCACAAGATATAAATCTAAAGATCAATGCCTACTTGTTTATGCATGACGGAACTTGATCTGGAAAATTTTACTTATTTGTCTATAAATTGGTACAAAATACAGAATACAAGACCCACACCTTGCAAACAATTTTGACCTTAGTTTGCTACAAACACGCAAGGATGGAAGTCTATTGTTGGTCCAAGTGTAGCTATTCTGCCAAATTATTTGGCTTGATCACATGTTATTATCTGCAAACCAATGGATGTCCCATAGGGGTGTAGCATAGTGGCATGACAATCAGCCTAGATCTTCGGTTCATTGCCAGTATTTGGCTTAGTGCATGAGCACTAGTTAAAAGTCTCAGGCAATAATGTTTGAAACTTGCTATATATGTAAATGCCTAGTTACAAAACTGTGTTCCACAATTACGACTACAATGGATCCAACTATAAAATATGGAAAGCAAGATTACCAGCAACGTCAACAAAGACATCCTTTTTTAGTCTGTAAACACGATGATACCGATAAGCAAAGCCAGCCAGAAGTAACAAGAGTGTAAAAGCAACACCAATTGCGGAGGTTATGACCACTTTAAATCTTGATTTGCAGGTTGAAACTGAAAAAAAAAAAGTCTTCAAGTTTAGTAGCCATCTTAAAGTTATTTATAAATCAAGTAAAACATATACAATTTTCTGAAGAAAACCTGGAACAGTAGAGCTTGACACACAAGGTTCCTCCAAGCTGGAGCCACAAGCTAGACGAGTTGCTGTAAAGCTGACAGAATATAGAGTAAAAAAGCAGCAAATCAGCATGCTTGAGACATAAGGAATACATGTAATTGCAAGTTATTTAACACATATTTAGCCTTAAATAAATGCAAATTACAGAGACAAGTTCTAAAACAAAAACATAGGATAATACTTCACTAACTTGTATCTATTGTTCAATCAAGAGAAGTGAGTCAGAGTGAAGATATGGCTACTTTAAGAATGACAGATGTAATCACACATTTAATCTCCATAAATTTTCCTAGGATCCTCACAAGGCACACTTGTCATTGTCTGTCACAAGAAATCCTAGTTACAAATTTTATGTATGGCTTTAGGCTTGATACTTTTATTGTATTACCCATTTACTACAAAAGCTGGATTTAGATTGACCAAAAGGTAAATTACATCGAGTAAATTAGGTCCCTTAACTAATGCGAAGAAGCAAATACAGGCATGCAGCAGAAAGCTAAAATTTCAAAAGCCGTGCAAGTAACCGAGCTTACTTGAATAATGGAACTGAAAATAGTTGAATTGGTACTTTCCCAGTCAAATTGTTGGATGCAAGATCCCTGATAGGAAAAACGATTGATAATAGGCAACAAATTAGAGGTGTCGAAAGAAACATGAATCAAGAAATTCACAAAAAGAAAGCTTTCTTACAGATAGGTAGTTCGCATTCAAGAACCTGAGCCATACATAACACAAGGTATTTTATCCATTCAATAAATTGAGATGATATATGAACTAGCCCAATTTATAAAATTCATGCTTCACAAACATCATGAGAGAGATATGATTGCTTAAGCATCTATGCAAATGCCCATTAAATGTATTTATCTACCAAATGTTGCAACACAAGATTGTGGGATCCACAAGAACAGACTAACACCTGAAAAATGCAGTTCCTTAATAAAAGAAGCAATACTAAAGGATGAAGTAAAGAAGACAAGAAATTTGTGCTTGCAGAGCTCTTCAAGCAAAAATGAGTATGCAACTTGATCCACTCTAAAAGAAAATGCAATTGGACTATTACGGAATTATAAATGGCAGCCTTACAAATGCTTTAAGTTTTGTAGTTGACCCCAACTGATAGGTATAGAGCCATTGAATCTATTATTAGCAAGATTCAGATTCTGTAGGAGTGTCAGGTTGCTAAGGTAATCAGGCAAGGGCCCTAATAGATTGTTGTTCTGTAATTCCCTGTATGAACCATGCAGCAGAGTAAGCAGCGAATATATGACAAATAAATATGAGCTTTTGATCTAAGTAAGTAGCCAAAATACATGCAGTCATCATTTCACAGATCATGTTGTATAATCACTCTTATTTAGACACGGTTTCCCTTAAATTGCCTTGTTTAATAGTCACTCAAGATCTGGGGCTTAGACTCAAGTGCACATTGCAGAGGTTATTGGAAGCAATTTTCCAGAGATAGCATAGACGGTTCTGAAGGAAGAATCCTGATTTTTCTTCTGCTCTTCGAACAATCTTGGCTTCTATTTGAGCTGGAGTATCAAATTCAGTCGTTTTGGTATTATGTTGATGTAAACCACAACATTACGGAGCTTTTGATAAGTATGCTTTGCCTCCTAACAATGCTTAAATCATTCCTAAGCTTGTTGATGAATAGCTCTACAACTTCGGTCAATAATGCATAAACTGCAATAGGATGTCCACTTACAAGCTAACCAAGAACTTCAATTTGGTAATTGCTGGTGAAAGAGTTCCTGAAAAGCCAATTGAAGCCAAGCTCCTGCAACTTAGTATGTTCAGAGAGCAAAATATACAGGAAAATGACCAAAAAAAATTGCTGAAGAAAGAATCGACAAGATAAAAATAATTTAAAAGGAAGCTTAACCCAAATCGAATATGGGTTTGCATTTCTGCACTCACAGGGATGTGACACTTCCATTTCTGCAAGTGATATGAGACCAACTAAAGCAAGGACTCACGAAAAATTCATTCCAATCTTTTATTTGGCCATTGGAATCATTAAGTGCCCCCAGAAGGTCAATCAAAGCTTCACCTGAACGTTGAACAAGTAAAACAACGGCATTGAACATACAATTCACAACCAGCAGTAGCAGCTTGAAGCAGCACGATGACAACGTTTTCAGTATGAAAAGTAGACGAAGAATTTAACTGTGAAAGACATCTCATTCGGTGCTGCAAAGGCTTTTTTTTTTTTTTTTTTAATTTTTTTTTTATATCATATCAAAGTAAAACACACGACACAGCTTCACCTAGAAAATGAACCAGGTATGCAGTAAACCTAGAAAGCACACCAGCAAATCAAACAAAAGCAAGATCAAAAACAATTGCATACGTGTCCGAAAGTGTTGCCATTCAGACTGAAACACTGCAACAGAGTGTTGGACTAAGTATATTTATTTGTCTGTTTAACTGTGTGTAAGAAAACACAAAAATAACATTCAAATTCTGACAGGAAGCATAAAATCTTCCCTTTAATTTCGTTGGACATAGTATTATTATTATTATTATTATTTTTTTTTACGTATTCATAATTCCATTACTGGTGTAATAGGCATTATTAATATATTTGTAATCAACATGTGACAACTTGGTGCTGGCTAGTGGCTACTAGTTTACACAGCCAACTACTTGATCACAAGTAACTTAAATTAGATTTTGGGTTTTTGGTTCTCCAAGCAACTAAGCAAGTAGTAAGGAGGGAAAAAAAAAAAAAAATCAGAAGTTAGAAGTAGTTGTGTAACAAGAACCTTCGACATCAGGCTGCTTGGAAGAAGAGGACCCAATGATCAGAAGATTGAAAAGTACAAGGCAATCGAAGAGTTTCTTTAATAGAAGCCCAACGGACAGAGCCCCAAGCTTGCCGCTGTACCCTGGACAGAAACAATGGGAAGAGGTGTTTGTTCAAAAGAGACAAGAGACAGCGCCTTATAATTTAAAGATGATATAAATATAAATCACTTGATATCATCATAAGCATGCATAATACAAGTTAACAAATAAATGAGAATATAGTTGTTATACCTGTAATGTGTTTAGCCATGGAAACAGGAAGCACACAACAAGAAGATAGAAGAAGAAGAAGAAGCAGAAGGAGAAAGAAGTTGGATCAGAATAATGTGATCAATCAATGATGATGCTGATGAATAAAAAAAAAAGAGGATGAATTAGTGCAAGGGAAGGGACCCACAAAGCATTTTATGTTTCTGTGTAAAGAAAAAGAGAAGAGAAGAGAATGACAGAATTTATGAAATGGAAGAAAAAGAAAAAGATAGACAAAGAAAGAAAAGGGGCAGGGGGGGAACGGGGCATATGTTATATCATTGAATTGAACGACAAATGCTTATAATTATTATTGTCATATTATAATATGCTGATAGATAGATATATGCCAACAATATATGCTTACTGCTGGTGGTGGCTTGGTGGCAGAGGAATGAGAATAACGAATTGCCGCCAATTACTTAATACAAATAGTCCCTATCTACCTCCTTTTCCTTTTTTTTTCTTTTTTCTTTCCCTTCTTTTCGTGCCACAATATTTATTAGAAAGGAAACATAACAGACTTAAATTTCAAATTTTAATTTTCTTCATAAGTAAAAGAGAAATTTAGAATTAGCCTTTTTTATTTTTATTTTCCCTCTAAGAGGCATTTAGGAGTAGTTTTTTTTTATAATTTATTTCTCATTTTTTTTTCTTAATTATGCATATTTGAATAATCATTAATATAAATTGAATAAATATACGGTAGATCATAATTGAGTAAATGGAATAATCATTTAAGCCCTTTATATGTTCCCAAATTACTCCTCAGCAAGGAGCGTGTCAGAACGAAAGTTTATGGCACCAGAGTAAGTGGACCAGAAAACCGAAGGATTGCATCAAGAGTGGCATCTCTTGTGTAGCAGTCGTGAATCAATCTGGCATAACCCTAATATATAGTTCTAAAATGATAGTGTTCTGCTCTCTACTGGTTCCCTTTAGTTTCATCAACTATCTATTTGGAACAAATATGATAATCTGCACTCTACATACTAACTTTATAATTATAATTTTATAAGCTGACGGTGAGTTTGATGCATTATCTTTTTTTCTCTCCTTCTAACTCACCTCTCTCTCTCTCTCTCTCTTTCTAAATCCTCTCTCTCTGCTTCCACACCTACTGCCACCAAATCTTTAGCCAACACCGCCGCCGGCTAGTCATCCCCTTTTCTCCTTCTCTCTTTCTTACCACCTTTATTCTTGCTCATTTTGGCCCTTCGCCCTTCCCCAATGATTGGCATCTTCCTCCTTTGCTTTTTTTTTTCATTATCATGAGTTTTTAACTTGGGTTTTCCCTAGATCTAACTCTAATAAGGACACTAGTGGCTTTCCTGTCACCAGATTTGTGGCCCTCACGCAATTGCCGTCCATTTCACCTCCCCAGCCATCGTTTCCGGCAACGACAAGGCCTTGCCGCCGGCCACTGCAATTCCACTTTCTCGAGCACTAAAGATGGAGCCTTCGGTGCCGCCAATGCAGCTCCCACTATTGGGGCCGCTACTGCTCACGCTATCGATGATGAGGTCGTCGGCACTCCCTCTGTCACAGTCAGTGCTACCGCCGCCTCCCTTGTAGCCACCACTGACATAGCCTCCATTTACTGGAGCTACTGCCTCTCTTTCAGTCATTGTCACCCATCACTGCGACTCCTGGATTTTGAAGGAATGGACTACTGTTGTGGAATTTTTGGTATGGGTGCTCTAAAGTATTTAGTTGTTGGTTTTTGGGTTGGGAGCTTGTGTTTTATTTATATTGTGTTTCTGTTTTTAGGTAGGTTTAATTTGGGAGAAATTCTTGTCGAGTATATTGGTTCACTTTTGTCGCAGGTTTTTCGGAATACGATTTGTGTTGTAGTTGACAGTTTTACCCAGACGAATTATATCTGTTTTAAACATCGATGTTAAGTAAGTCTAATTTAATTTTAATTTTTTTTATTAGGAAATTTGCCAAAATAAACATTATGCCTAATTAATTAATAATCAGTTTAATCATATAAATTATAAGATATTTTAGTCATTTTATACTCTTATTGTATGCAAGTTTCTCTAATATCTTTATGTTGCATCGGTGTACAGATTTGACTTATATTAATACATTATTTTCCTTCAAGATGCACTATATATACAATCGGAAAAAGTTATTGGCCAAGCGTACAAATTGTTCATATTATAATAGAAAGAATTTTTTTTCAATTGTGAAAATAAACTATACAATAAAAAAATATAATTATTTTTTTTTTATATGTTATGATAACAGTTATAAAAAATTTATTTGTAGTTACAATATGATCATAGTACAATAATTTTTTCTATATATACATGTAATGATATACATATACGATAATCATACTTCCAATTATTATGGATCAGTTTCTAAGGCGTGCAGAGAATCCTGGACATGGTTTTTGGAGAAGCAGAACGAGAATATATTGTCGAATGGTTAAGAGCAAAATATGAAATGCTTTTCGCATTATTTTGTGAGCCCCACCTTCAATCTTGTCATGAATTTTTCACCTTCTGTAGTGTAAGTAGATAGTAAGCAAAAGAATGGATTGTAGCAAATATGTTATATATATATATATATATATATATATATATACACACACATTAATAATAGACCCGTGTATTTATTAACGAATTTATTTTTATTTTATTTTATTTAAAAGAAAAATAAAAAGACATTCTAATATTAAGTATTAATTTTTATACAAATTTTTAAATTGTTTTAAAGACATTCTAAAATTAATTATTAATTTTCTTTTTAATGAAAAAATTTTGAGAGTAATTTTTTTCTTTTTTTTTCTTTTGAGAAAATTTTAAAGTAGTCCTTTATTTTTCCATAAAAAAATTTGAGAAATTTTCTTAATTTTTTTTCTTTCTTAAAAATGAAAATTTGAGAATAATTTTTCATTCTGTTTTTATTATTTCCTTTTATTATAAAATTTTATAATGATAAAGATTTAATTAGAGCTAAAGTTATACTATATAAATCAATAAGATCTTTATTTGATTATAATTAAATTCATATTAATTAATTTAGAGAATTATAATCTTGATTGTAATAAAATTTTGATAATTTTAAGATATTTTAATATTTTTAATTTGTGACTTATGATAAGTCTCTACATGATAGAGAAATTTTCTCTCAATTTTAGGTTTCTATACTTACTAGGATCAGACCCACGAGATGTGCAGCCTTCCAATATTTTATTAGAAAAATTCTAGTATAAATTCAAATAGGTGTTAATATGAAATTTAATTATTCAGCTATTGCAAATTATATAATAATAATCATATCATTATTAGATCTATGAATTATTTTTTTCTCCATAAAATTCTATGTAAGAAAACAATAAATAAAATTATGACGATGTTTAACTGATTATGTTATTGCAGATATTTTTGAATATATTTCTTTCTAATTGAGAAAAATAAAAATCAAATTTTAAGACTTTACATACTATTTTTCTTAAAAAGGAAAAAACAAACTTCTTCTGAATTTTTTTTTTCTTAAAAGAGAAAAGGCTAGTTCCAAATTCACCTTTTAATAAGTAGGATTTATTTGAGAGGATAACAAATGAGATTTTTGTTTTATTTTATGAATGAATTGAAAATGAAGAATTGCAGAACCATATTTTTCTGTGTGTCAAAAACATTAAATTTAGTTTAGTAGATATTATCTAATACAAATAATTTTTAGGTTGTGAATTATATCTCATTGTCAGCCCAAATCATATTAATACTCATGAAATTATTTTTATGTCTTGGGTTGACAGAATTCCAAAGTCGAATAATTAATTTGAGCTTTCATGTCGATAGTTTTTTAGTCTATTTTAAAGTTCATGAATAGTATGGGATCTATATTCTGCATGGATATTAACGAGAGAGAGTCAAAATTAGTGCATGAAGGAAATTACATCAAATATTATTATTTCTTTGACATTAGTTGTTTTATTTATAAGATACAAAAAATTCTTGAGCATCATAAAATCTTTATTTTTTTATGGATTAGAGGTCAACGACAGGAAAGAAAAAAAAAAGCACCAACTTGGCAAAGTAATTTACACATTTTTTTAAACTTTTTTTATTGAACTATGAGTTATAAAATAGAAGTAATTCTCTTTTTTTTAAAAAAAATCTCGTTCCTTTCTTCTCATAATTAGAAATCAAAACTTCTAAAAAAAAATTCTAAAGTCTAACTCTTAAGAATATTAGGGTGTCTATTGAAACACCATTTTTTTTTTAGACTTTCTTATACACGAATGTGACAATTAATTGGCACCGTAATTTAGAAATATTTGTCTTTCTTTTAACCACGTGCTCAACAATGGAAGATACCAAAGAAGCCATAACAACTGACGAATGAATGTGAGAGATGATTACTGCAAGGTGCTCCACAAAGCAAAAAAAAAAAAAAAAAAAAAACGGAGGATGTAATAATCATCTTAAATAAAATTAGTGTGTCTCTTAAATGGATTAAATGGGACTTGTATCAGTGTCTATTTAAAATCTTAAAAAGGAGAATTTATGGGTTTCTATTTAATTAATTTCTTAAAGAGTTGAAAAGTTTCAGTTGCTGAAGAGGTGTCTTTCTTAATTTCTTCAAAAAGATATTAGAGATTATTTTCTAAATTTAAATAAGTTTCATTTGTTAAACATATGAACTTTAAAAAGGGAAAATATAAATAGAATTAAATTCTGATTATTTTTTCTTTCCTTTCTTTTGCAAGTAAAGAGAAAGGGAAATTTAGGAGAAGTTTTTTTTTTTCTTTTAATTTCCTTTAATTAGAGAAAACATCAAGTAGAAGACAGAGAAAAGTTGTGAACTTTATCTCAGCTTCCATTTTATATATGTAATGTAATAATATAGATTACCAGTATTAAAAGTTAAAAAAAAAAAAACTCAAATTTTTTTAAAAAAATAAATTTGTAATATATTTGTTGAGAAATTCATTTTGAATTTTATTTTATTTAAAAATAAAAAACAAAAAAAAAGAAAAGAAAACTCGAATTTTCAGTTTTTTCTAAATTAACAATAATTTTTTTTTCTCTAAATCTAATTTAGGCTAAGTTTGTTTTATATTATGATCTTACCATTTGGAATTGGACCCCACGCAACATCCATAAGATGGATAGATTCAAAAGGTCCAGGAGTCACACAGAAGTGCAGCGAAAGCAAAGGGGGTCAGCGGGAACCCCCATGCCCTCCACCGCACATGGCAATGCATTCCCAAGGTGTGTCATTGGATAAAAGAGAGCAACGGGCTGTTATAAAAGAATTGTGGTCATATGCACCTGCAACAAAAATCCATCATAAAATGTTTGAAGTATATATATATATATATGTATGTATGTTTGAATTAAGCATGAAACCCACTGAGTAACTAAAAATGAGCAATAAATTAAAGGATACTTTGATAAAATGGCTCGCTTTCATATGGGTACCATAGGCAAAAGAACATCCTTATGGGAAGTTTAGTTAGATGAAGATGCCGAAATGAGTGTCTCCCAGTCTTGATCTATAAGTGCAATAAAAAACATCTTTTTGATTCACCTTCTTTTGACTAAAAATAAATTGAGAAGTTATAGTTATTTTTTATTAGTTGTATTTTTACACGGTTTAATGGCATATGTGAGAATCGATTGTCTTGTAGATATTAAAATTTAAAAATAAAGATTGGACGTGTGCAATGAGTCATGACCTGCTTGGTGCGTGTAATACATGGACAACTATTCTTTCACTTTTCGAAGCAATTGTTGGTGAATGGGTAATTTTATAGTTTAATATTACACAATGAGTCATAATGAAAAATTTTTCTTAAATATTATATAAAAACTTCATGCCACTGCCTGCTTCAAGAGATGCTTATTGATATGCAAAATAACATGCCTGCCCTCCTCAAAAGGGAATTTGAAATAAAAAAAGAGGTTGAAAATTGAATAGCATTGCTGAATGAATAAACATGCAATTTCATAAACCCTCCAAGATCTTTATTGTCGGCATGCATCAGCATTGTCCGCTGTAATTCTGGTAGTGGCTATGTCTAAGCAGCGACCTTGGCCTTTTCTTTAGCAAAGTAGCTCAAAAGAATTGCAGGTAACAGAGGAGACTGCCAGCTTTACATTTGAAGAGGAATAAAATAGACTACATTATAGAAAGTGTTTTTGATTAGGCTGATGAATAAAGATCTGAGGCGGTCCTTGGTCTGCTTATCTATTACAATTATTGCAGTGTTAGTTTAATGAATAAATCAAGCATAAGAAATGGAATAACAAGCTATGAAATTGTGCACTATAAATATATAACTAATTATTTGTGTTGCTGAATATTTCTCTGTAAACAATATTTTTCGCTTTTGAAATCAGTTCTCCATTGTTGTCTGTACTTAGCATTTGTAGTTCTTCTCTAGTCGTGACTCAGCTTTTGTAAGATTGAAGCCAAATGAGATGACAAATGCCTTTTTTTTTTTTTTACTTTTTTTTTTGTCTTTCAAAGGCTATTAAATAGATTAAGAGGAAGTTATATATGAAATTTTTAAGAGGAGAATTTATAGTAATAAATAATAAACAATATATGAGAAAAAAAAAATAGAGAAGTACTTACTGATTTGTATTTGTTTTCACAACTTCCATGAATTTGTATTATAGAATTAGTGGGACGGCTTCACATGTCCTTTAAATAAGTAGAACGAATCTACTAAACAATAAAGGAGAAGTTCCATGAATAGAGAAAAAAGGTCCGAGACAAAAAACCAATTGAGAAAAAACAAGGAAAAAAAAAACCAATTGCGAAGTTTCATATATAATAATTCATGAATAGTGATTATTGTTAAAGAGGAGAATAAAGAGGAAATTTTTCTTAAGATCCAACTGGAGAAAAAAAAAACTGATTATTTTGAGTTTTTTAAAATAATGAGCATGAAATCCAAATTTCAATTCCAATTAAATTTTTAAAAAATTCTATTCATTGATTTCTTTTCTTTTCTACTAATATAGCTGATTCAAGATTTAAATTTTGAGTATTTTTAGTTTTTTCTATTTTTTTAATTTATTAATGCAAAAAATGGAAAATATAAATAGAACTAAAACAAAAATAGAAATTTGGGATTTTTTCCCCTTTTAATTCCATAAATTTGAGAATTTGCCACATGGTAGAAAGAAAAGTTGAAGACTTTCTCGATCGCCATTTTGGCCATGTAATATAGATTACATATAGACTAGTATTCTCACTCGATGCGCAAATTTATCATATTTATTAAAAAGAGTCTTTTTGTAAAAAAAAAAAATTTAAATTTTGAGTATAATTATTTTAAGAAGAAAAAAAGGAAATTTATGGATAGTTTTTTTTTTCATTTTTTCCTCTCTAAGAGAACAAAATGAGAAATTTATGAGTAATTTTTTCCTTTTTCAAGTAATTTTTTCTTTTATGCATATTTACTTTTCAAGGGTTTTGAGTGTATTTGAATAATCTTTAACATCAATTGAGTGAATTGCAATACTCGTTAGATCATAATTGAGTTTCTAACTATAATTGTTATTGTAAATAATATAAAAATCTTTTAAAGATTTGAATTTATTGCTATCTATAGAATTTAAATCATAATTTTATACAAATTTGAAATTACTGTGAAATACTATTGAACTCAATTGAATAATTAGAAAGAACAATAATATATAATGTCAATTTTTTTAACGTTTATTTCATTACACAAAGTTTTTGATAATGATTAATTAGTTAGATAGAATTCTACTTAATTAAAGTTTTCTTTGTATACTGTATTATTATTGTTTCAAAGTTAGCATGATTGAGTTAATATAAAAGTCTTCAATATTCTTGTAAGTAAGAAATTTATGATATAGTTAATATGATAGCCTCTTTACTATCGCCACATAAGCAAATAAATAAGTTTTTCTTAATTTCGACAATATATACTTAATATAGAAAACAAAGATTACTTTCCCTTTATTTTAATTTGAACTAGAAACTAACCCTACACAATACGCTAGTTTTTTTCATTTATATTATAACATGAAAACTTAATATGAAGACTAATCCTCTCCTCACTTTTGCGAGTGAGGGACTACTCTAGACTATTGAGACTGGCAGTAAACAACATCAACACACCAGAACTCAAAGTTTAAAGTTCGGTACAGAATTTTTCACAACTCGACAATAACTCATGTTTCAAAGGAAAGAATAAAAGAAAACCAAAATTACTTGATAGTTTAACAAGTTATCTTCTGTGTCTAGTTTGTGAATATATTTTGCCCAGATTATGAATGTTTTTTGGTCCTTGCTACTCAAAGCAAGACACGGTTCTGTGGGCTGTTTCAACTTTTTTTTTTAAATTGGTCTTTTCTGAAAGTCAATATTTGGCATTGCCTACGAAGAAGCAGTAACAACATTATGCTAAACCAAAAAGTATGCCACAATGTATGCATCTATTTATCTATTTATATATCTCCACCGTCCAAGAAAGATAAAATGATCGAGATGGTAAAATAGCAATATCATACACCATAAATAAAGTGAAACGTCTCATTACCACGTAAAGCAAAAAAATAAGAAAAAAAAATGTAAAGAGAAATCAAAAGAAGAAAAATTAAAGGAAAATTAGGCAAGAAGCGGGAAAAATCATCAAGAAAACACTAATCAATTATATATGTCAATTCAAAGCCAAAAAAAAAAAAAAAAAGAAAGGAAACCGTAAGATCAATGTAGTCGGTATATTAACTTTAAAATTTCTTAAGCTGATAAGAGGGATTGGTGCGGTATCTCAATTTATGCTAGTTCAATTGCCTCTAGACATGGGGCTTCTATGGATGATTTCAATGATATTATGAGTCAATTGCCTCTAGACATGGGGCTTCTGTTGGGACTAGAATATTGATGATTGTATGTTGTAGGATTTGGGCTTTAAGACTCTCTTTTCACATGAGAAAAAAAAGAGCATGGAAGGGTCATTATTTATGAGCACATAGACCGGGAATTTTGCAACTGAAGCTTGACGTGATTTATTCCCAGAAGCCATATTAATTAAGTTAAGCAAAACTTTATATGATCATCATCCTATTCTACTTATTTTTGGCTAGCAGACCCGTAATGTTACAAGGCCTTTCATATTTGAAGGGCACCATAGCATGTCAAGGGCTTCGTTTAGACACCTCCCACATCGTTATCAACAAGCTAGCAGCCCGCGTGTCGACGTTGGCATCCATGCTGTGCAGCAAGCTAACGAGTTGGTAGCCCATAAAATCTTCGTCAGTAAGGTGATGCGGCCTCACACTCCATTATGTTGTGTGCAGCATTCTATTTTCAACATACCCAAGCCATTTGCAACATGAGATACTGTGGTTAACCCCTAAATCGTGGGCAAATTTGTATGCTTGCATCACTAATCGCTATATTGTGGTATTGGAGGAGGTACCTCAGCACATCGGGGGTAGTGTACGCATGCTCAGAGCATTGCCACTAGCGTGCTAGCAGCCCATGCTTCGTGGCCAGCACATTGGCGCTGACGTGCTCTATAGTAAGCTGTAAGCAAGCTAGCACCCCATCAAATCGTCTGCTAAAAAATGATGCTGCCTGCCACCTAATTATGTGTGGGGCAATATATTGAAATCTTGTGCATCGTCACTAGTGGGCTGGTACCTCAATATGTACGCAGCAACTACCTACTTTAGGCTGGACCTCCAACATGTTCAAGCCAACATGCTGAAGACCCTGAGTATTTGGGATTTCGTACCAACACATGCGTATTATCTCTAGTGGGCTGACGCCCTAATACATCGTAGACAGTTGGTTGAGATGGAATGGTAACCGAGCACGTTGTGGGCATCTTGTAGACACCTCGCGCATCATCGCTAGTGGCTGGCACCTTATCATGTCAGGGTCTTCGTCCAGACGCCACGCACATCGTCGCCAGCATGTTGGCAACCTGCATGTTGTCACAAAATGGTTGGCACCCACGCCACAATGCAGCATGAAGCTAGTGTGCTCAAAGTTCATCAAATCTTCGTTATCAAAGCGACGCAGCGTCACACCATAGTATCGTGTGCATTGTAACATTTAAAGTGTATTTAGGCCATTTGCAGCATGATGTGTTAGGATCAGTCCTCAAATTGTTGGTGATGTTCTTTTCTTGAATCATCGAGCACTACACCATGCTAATTGAGTGAGACACCTTAGAACACTGGGCGCTATATGCGCATGCTCCGAGTGTCGTTGCCAACTTATTAGCAGCTCATGCATCGTTGCTAGTGTATTGGCTCAGACGTGCTTTATAGTGAGATGCAAGTAGGCTGACACCTCTTCAAGTCGTTTGCAAAAAAAATAAATGCAGCTTGCCACACAATTGTGTCGCGGCTAGTCTGTTGAAATGTAACGCATCATCACAACCCAACTGGTACCTCACCACATCCTCAGCATCTGCCTGTGGCAAGGTAATTAAAACCGATCAGACCAGTCGGTTTAACCCAAAAAAACAGGAACCGGTCCAATATCCGGCCCGGTTAATGCCATATAATCAGATGTTTAAGAACTGGACAAAAAATCAATGAAACAGCCGATTCAACCATGAACCGGAGAACCAGTTATGGTTTGATCAATTTGGTTGGTTTGTTGGCCATATGGCGCACTCTAAATGTGTCACGTTGCCGTTTTGATCTCAAAATTCATTTTTCTTGTATGCATGCAAAGCAAAACCGGGGTTCCTTAATGGCCATTCATATTTTTCAATAGCCATATTTTAGAAAGTTTTAATGACTGTATGATCCTCAAGAGGTAAATGCATCTTTTCTTTCCTAAAATTAAATAATTATTAATGTTTTAGGAAATGCATCTTCCCATGTTAATACCTCTTTCTTTTTTATAAAATGTGATTTCTTTTTTTTTTTCATAGAATAATTATTCATTATCATTACAAATTTAAAAAATATACAGTAATAAATGCTAATATTTTTTTTGTTGACATAAATTATTTGTTTCTATTAATACATTACATTAACTACTTTTTTCATGTTAGCTTACATGGAATTATAATTATTAATTCCATATAAGTTAATTATTAAATATAAGATTTTTGATGTATGTAATACTTATATCTTAAATTCTTACATGTTACATACATATACATATATATATATATATATATATATATATATATAATTTTGA
Organism: Carallia pectinifolia; assembly: GCA_037832335.1. NCBI lineage: Eukaryota > Viridiplantae > Streptophyta > Magnoliopsida > Malpighiales > Rhizophoraceae > Carallia > Carallia pectinifolia. The sequence goes on from CM075449.1 coordinate 13,615,900, forward strand.
ACACTTAATATTAAATAGTGTTTCAATAACTTGTTTAACTGATTGAATCAATTAAACTTTGAACCTCTAACCTAAGAACTTAAATTTTGTATGATTTTGAGATAAATCGAAATAATCTAGAATTAGTATAAAAGAAGATAATTGGGAACATAGACAACTTTCAATTCTTTAACTAATTTTTGGGATTATTATTAATTTATTTCAATATTGGTGCAAAATCGATAGCATCCAATTTGACCCATATTTTTCCTTATTTTCAGTGCCAATTATATCCTATTAATATTGCTTACGCTCGGTTTTATAAGAATTTTACATAATTTTTCAATTCTTTTGTACGAGTCGAGCGAATTGGGTCAAAAGATAAAGAATTCATTGATTATGGGTATTAAAGAACATAAGAAGAATTTTAGAGAGACATTTGGTCAACAAGAGCTTTTGAAGATAAATCCCACTCCAATTATGATTTATATTCTAATTAAAAGAATTCTCATCTAGAATAACCATTGTTTAGTATTTTAGGCATAACTCTTCATATACAACTCAAATTCAAGTGATTTTTGAGCCCACTAATTCACGCCAAATATGACCTTATGCCAAATAACATTTAATATTCAATAAATCAAACTCTAAAAATTTTATATATATAGGGAGTTTGTAAGTGATGGATTTAAAGGTAAATTTCTAAGCCGTTGAGGGCAGGGATTGGTTTTACTTTTAGTTTTTGTTTGGTTCCTAAGAAATTTTGTAAAGAAGAGACAAAGAAATGTGTATATACCAACAAATTCGATATTATTAGAATCAAACTAACACATTGCAGGGATTTTAGTTTTTTTTCTGAAAAAATGTTTTGTTAGTAGAAAAAAATTACGGGAGATAACAACATCAAAGACACATAGACACATATTAAATGCTTCCCTATACCCAAAGAAGAAGGTCCCTCTTAGTACCATGATCTACCCTTATTTTTTCTCTGTTTTGCCCAAAACATAGCAGCATAATAGCAATATTAGAGATACCTATTCCATAAAAGGTTACCCATATCCGAAGATCTGAAGCCAATTATAGCTAAGTGTCGTGACTAATGCATATGGGATATACTTGGGACTTACGATATCTATTTGGCCCTTTTTTTTTCTACAATATGTTACAGTATGCATCTGTCAATTTTTGTAAAGCATAAAGTAGAGCAAATTGGTTGGAAGCACATGGTCATAGTTAACTGCAACAAGCTTTCAAAACAAAAGAAAAGGTTCTACTATTGAAATTCAGTACCAAAAATATCCAATTTTTGGAGAAGTAGGAGGCCAAAAAATGAAATTTTTAATTAGTTTGTGTATTGAAAATTAAAGAAAATTTGTCAAGTACCATATGCATGGAAAATTAAAGTGCATTTGCCAATTTAATTAATTGAAAATAACCTAAACTTGCATTACCAGCATGAGCACTAGATATCCAAATGCTAATTAACTTGCATTGATATCCCCAAATTACAACAGAGTAATGACACCTATGGAAACCAATTTTGAGAAAAGAAATAAATGAAGGAATCGAAGAAAGCAGGACCCATTGTTCTATTCAAAGTCATGAGAAACTTCTTTATGATATAATCTAACCAAGGTCAAATCCAAAAATGATTTTATTTTTCTTACTTGCAATAGAAAGCAAAAAAAGAACAATATAACCGTGAAATGTTAGTCATCTTTTAATAATGATCACAAGACTTGATTGAATATTTGATACATATATAAAATCGTTTAGTCCATAATTTGCAAAATTAGCTTATTGCAAAACAAACTCATTGTCTTCTAAAATTGTCTCACAAATTCACAAACTTCACAATCGAATTTGCTACCATAGTTATTGACAATTTCATAAAGAAATCAATTATTATTTACAGAAAAATTCACCCTTAGGATCCTTAACTTTGTCTTTATTACAAAAAATATACCATATTATCAAAAATTACATAAAACATACCAAGCTATAAACGCAGTTACAAAAAACATATTCTGTTAAACAACCGTTTATAGACGTTTGATTTAATAGCAAAAATTTCATTATAATTACCATAAAGGGTCCAAAATGCCCTTAATGTATAATTCACAGAATATAGCAATTGGTTCAACAAAAATGCAAAATGTCCAAGCTTGCCACACTTGAAGCATTCTCCACCACCAGATCTAGAACCACCTTCAAAGTCAAGATTCTGATTACGATAGGCCATGGGTCTGGTTGCAGTCACCATCATGATCTTTGCTTGAACCTTGTTGAGGTTGTGCTTTATCAACAACAATCTTTCAGCCATCTAAATCCATGCCATTCATTACTTCAGTAGCATCTTCCATAACTTTCCTCTCTTCGAAGGTGACACCCAAATCCGCCAAAGCACTCAAAGAATCTTGTACCTAAATAACAAAGTACCTCTTAAATCCTTGTTAGGACGAGTGAAGCTAAACCATTCAAACATTGTTTTTTACTATGTCTATCACAATGGGGAAGCTCCTGCTTCATGATAGATACCAACAACCTCTCAAGCGAGAAATAGAGATCAAAGGGACATTGACTCCATATTCCAACAAACATCATTAAAGAGAAGAAAAGCATAAACCAAAAAGTTGGGAACATCTTTATAAAAATCCTTGCTGAAAATGAGATGTAGAGCGAGTTTTGAAGTTTAGCCACCAAAATAAAATAGAGAAAAATATAATAAGACACATTCTACGCTCCTAGGTTCACTTTCTTACATTGAACTATAGATAGATTTACCAATACCCAAAAGAAGGATCTTTGCTTCAAGTTTGTCATAAGCTATGTCACCAAAATCTAATTCCATTTCTACCAAAAAGCTTCATTGATAATTACACTGAAGATCATTAAAAAAAAAAAAAAACCTCAAAGGGAAATAAGAAATCACCTTTGGTACCCAATCAGCAAATTCTTTTGCATTAGGAACAGTGCAGAAAGGAACACAAATCGAGAATTCGTTGGTGCCATGACAATTCTTTCTTCCCATACCACACCCCTTTCTGGATCCCGTATATAATGCAGTTCATCAAAAATAATCCAAGCTACCTCACAAGTGATCTCTGATCTTTTGTACTGCATACTGCGCCAAATTTTTGTAGTCATTACCTATCACAAATTATGAAAAAAAAAAAAGTTCCCTTCAAAACCAAGAAGTTATACCGATTTTTTTTTTTAAAAAATGTGACTGGGATTAAAAAGAAAAAGAAAAAAGAAAACTAAATTAAGATAAAGATCACCCACCAAATAACAAGCGTTGGGATCAATGTCTACATCAAATCTATTCGGTGCAAGATACAGGAAAAAAACCAAAAAAAAAAACTAAAAGAAAAAAACTGATCTGAGCTACCTTGTTTCAAATCCAACTAAAGATTATAGATATATATATATATATATCTAAGAGCAAGAGATCTTGTGGGCTCACCAAAAATATTAACCAACAAGGCATTAAGCTCCGACGATGAGGAAAACACACAATAGAAGGGCGCATGGTGGCAAACCCCAAGTTAAAATGCAGTGAGGACGACGGAACCACCCGAAGAGTGTACTCCAAGGCCAAGAAAAACAACAAACTAAGCGCAAAAAAGCACGACAACCAATGGTACATTACCACATTCACCATATCATTAATCGTCCATTTCCTGCAAGAAGATTCACACACACATAAAGAAAAAGAGATGAAATCAGGGAGCCTTGGTAGCATAAAGACAGAGCCAGCCAAGTAGGCTTGGAGAAAATATCATTAAGATTATGGCAAGTGGCCTTCCTTGTTTTGTTTATGTATCAGGGTATTTTTGCATTTTCACATATTCCGTTCAGTTTTACTATTTGTTGTTAGTCTTGATATATTTTCAATAATTTATGATGACATAGTATGTTTTTTTGTAATTAAGACAAATTTGAGAGTGCTGGGGTAAATTTCCCTATTTACAAGTTGCAATGGCAAATCATTTGGTTTTCACATTTCAACCTTTCATTGCAAGAGAGTATTATTGTAAAATATTCTAAAAATCGTATTATTAAATATCTCAAAATTTGTAATTATGGAAAGAATCATTAACTTTTTTAAAACTTTATACTAAAAAAAGAAAAAAGTTAATAATTATTTTCATAATTATAAATTTCAAGATATTTCATAATATAGTTTTCAAAATGTTTATCATTATGTGTGTGTGTGTGTGTTAAGATTAAACCGAAATTGAGTCGTGAAATAAATGTTATGTGGAGTAGGGACAAAGTCAAAGTTAAGGTTCTATTTGAGAGTTTAGGAAAATTATTTGAATTTGTAATAGCAGATCAAGAAAAGAAAAAATCAGATGGCTTTGGAATTTTGAAAAATTAACTTTTCACTTGGAGTCTCAAGTCCCATCCTGTTTTGAAGAAGACAATTTCGAAATAATTTTGTATTTTGTTGTTACCTCACTTGACTCTCACTACAATGATATGAAGATTTCCTCATTTAAGTTTGAGGAAAAAAATTATTGAAGTTAAACCCAAATTGGTTAGTGAAATAAATGTTGTGTGAAGTGGGGACAAAGTATATAAAGAGTGGAGATAAAGCAAGTTTGGAGTAGAGAGAAAGAAAATACTAACAAAGAAAAAATTATTTATTGCCATCTGCCCACATAGTCATTTATCTTCATTCTTGTCTAACTTCCCTATATATAAATATAGCTTCTGTTGGTAGAGAGAGTTGTACCACTTCGTGGTATCGAGAAATACCAGTTTGAGGGTGTTATTTATGTGTTACAATTGTATGTCTGTTATGATATCCTATATTGGTGGTATTAGATTTTCAGATGAATTTGTGAGAGATATACTAAAAGAAAGAAAGGCTTTTGTCACCTAGTGTCAAGTCTTGTACTACTGTGAGATTTGTACAAATAGAGTGTCCATTTGAGAGTATTACGCTTTTGAGTAAAGTAAGTATTTCGTGAGATACTGTAATTTCATTATTTTCTTTATCAATAAAATTCTTATATGTCTTTATCCATAAACATAAGTTTTAACCCAAACCATATTCTATTTGTATGTCTATTTTTATTTTCTCTTCACTTCTTATATTTTGTTGGTGTTCACTTCTGCGCTTTTGCAGCCTGATAGTGGTATTAGAGCTTCAATTGATAAAGAATTTCCCAACAATACACACACACACACACACACTCGTGTTTGTGTTTGGAGGGAGGATAAATGAAGGCCTATTGGTATCATTTTGGCCCTTGTTATTTATTACATCATATAATTTTAGAGCCCATTATATTTTATATACTTAATCAAAAAAATACTAAGTAGCAACAATAAATAACAATAAAGTGACTTGCGTTATTAAAATTACTTGGTTTTTTATGTCTAAACCTTTCATCTTAAGCAAGTATCATTGTCAAATCTACGCAATGGACAGTTAAGATCTTAGACAAACACACACACACGTGTGTCTATATTTAGTGGGAGAGATAAATGAAGGCCAATTGGTATCATTTTTGGCCCTCATTATTTATTACATCATATAATTTAGAGCCCATTATATTTCATATATTTAATTAAGAAAATATTAGGTAGCAATATTAAGTAACAATAAAATAATATGTGTTATTGAATGATTGAAATTTTACAAAAAAAAAACGAAATAATCTATTAGAAATCGCTTAACGAACTATGTGAGATACTTTGTTTCTACCTAAAAACAAATTACATGGCAAAACTTGTTCAATTGTTTGTAAACGCCTTTGTTTTTTGATAAGATTTGATTTTAATCTCATGTGTTGTGGTTCAACGGTAACACACCGAATGTGTTAACCGTAAGGTACTAGGTTTAAGAAAAGTTGTTGTGGGACTACACATACGCGATACACCATTAAGTCCTAAACGATCCAATATCCAGTTTGGGTTTACAGGATTTGCTCTCTCTTAGGCTCAGCATGTACTGGTCTGATATATCTGAACGTGTTTAAATCGCACAATCCTCCTTAACAAGTTTGTAAAGTATTATCCATACTTACTTATTTTCTTAAAAAAAAAGAAAGATTTGAATTTTAAGGAGTAATTTTGGTGATAATAGCATAGTATGTGTAATGTGTAATAATTTTTTTTTCAAATACAAGCCTGTAATAATTTATCCAATTAATGTCTTAAAAAATCACCGCCTACTCGAATTAGTAAATATATCACAACTTTATAAAAATAACAATTTAAGTTTCGTAGAGATTTTTTTAACAAATATACCACGATATTAACTTTAGTGGATACAAACCGTTAAAGTTAGTGATATGTCTTGCAAACTGGATAAAGATCATGATGTAGATATAAGACAAAATGCACAACGGACTCCATGTCAAATGGGTAATTTGTTGGACCAAATGAAACCTTTAAGCCCAATCCACTCAAATTTTTTAAAGTAAAATTACAACAATAATTACCAAAATTTAACTAAATTTAGGTAAAACTTTGTCTAAAATTAAAATCAAAAGAAAAGATGAACAAAAATCGAGAGCCATGAAAATCCAAATGCCTTAGGTTGGACAACTTTGTTATAAAAGCATTCTTTGGAGAGACAATTGTCGGTGAGGTTCAAAATGGTGAGCTTGTGTAAATTTCCTATGCCGGCATGGATTGTACCCAAAAGTTTATTTCCGACGAGATCAAGGATGCAAAGCGAAGTGAGGGAGACAACAACGCATGGTGTTTTCTCTGGTGATGCCTTTCCAGTCTGTGATGATGAGAGCAATTTTGTTTGTCAGGTTGTCAGACAAAATGGGTTGATGGTGCCGGCCATGTAGCCGCTGGACCTGTCAACTTTTGCAAAGATGGGGTCTTCAAACTAGCCGTGGAGGTTTGTTCTGGCGACGTGACCGGTGGACGGGTCGCAGCTGATGCCGTCCCAGTTGGAGCAGTTGGTCCCCGTCCATGGGCTGAACATGCCCAAGTAGGGCTCGCTAAGCGACGACTTGATGGCTGACAGAGCTTCCAAGTTCGACAGTGTGCAGAAGCTGACGGACGACACAACAGAGAAAAGCATAATGAGTGGAATAATTGGGTTTTAATTCCAAAATTAAAACCTAATTTTGGAATTAGGTTTTTGTTTATCTTTGTTTTGATTTTAATTTTAAGTTTTCCTTAATTTTAGTTTTAGATTTCTGTAGTTTTTTGTTTATTTGAAAAAAAATTAAGTGATTGGGCTTAAAAAATCCATTTAACCCATCAAATTATCCATTTTGTCTTGTATCCAAATCATCGTCTTTATCTAAGACACATTACTAACTCTAATAATTTTTATTTACTAAAATTAATGTCATGATATATTTATTAAAAAAAATTTACATAACTTAAATTGTTATTTTTTATAAAATCGTGATATATTTATTAATTATAGTAAAAGTGATAATTTTTTTAAATTTTAATCCTAATTTATTCGAGGTTCCGCAGAGAATATTCAACCCTCACTTTCTCGCCTATCTGGCATAGATTCCCTTTAGAAAAAGGTTAGGGATCTCACTAGATCCCTCTCGTGAATCGTAGCATTTATCAGCCGTCCCCTCAGCTAAGTTAGCTTGCTGACATGCCAAGCTGACCAATGAATAAAAGAGCTCCCGTATGCAGAATACTTTAGTCGAGAATCTTGTGACAAAATCTCCACCATTGATCTCGTCTTCCTAATGAAGCTACAATACGTCATAGATTTCTTTTTTTTTTTTTTTGTCTGAAAGCACTGGTATCCAGAAGTCAATTGGATTTTAACTAATTCAGTTCGAACTGGGTAGACCCATTAAAGGGGGCAAAACTCTCCCAATGCCTATTTTTCTATACACAAGACTCGAACTTAAAATCTTATTTAAGGAAAATCAAACTCTTCACCATTTGAACTAACTGGCGTTGGTTATACGCCATAGATTTCTACTTGCATCAATAAACCTCATATTTATCTGTCAAAAAAAAAACTCATATTTAGGTCAGTAATTATTTTATTGTGGCACTTTTTGATTGTGACAAAATCTCCACTTCCATTTTGGATTGTCTATTCATAAGTTAGTATTTTTAAAAATATCTAATTAAGGTTGGCAAAGTTAATAATTTTTCTTAATTGATTAATATACCCCTTAATTTTCATGATTTGTCGTTAAGTAATGATATAGCTATGATGGGGCGTTTATGTGGTATCTTATGTGTCAAAAATCATTAATTCTGATCTGTTTTGTGTTTTTCTAAATCTAACGGTTATATTTCTATTTGACATGAGAACGGATTCAAATTCCATATACAATAGCCACATGTCAATAATATTTTGGAAAACTTCATATGCTTATGTATTAATTGAACAAATAGAAATCAAATATGATTTGTAACATTTTTTAGAGAAAAATGTGACACATAATAACATTAAATGAAGAAAAAAAAATAAACTGAAAAACTTAATTTGTACGCATCTAAATTGGGGTCTTATTTTCTGGCAACAACTTCAGGATTTGACATCTAATATTATTTAATGAAAATAGCTAATATGCAGATGTTAAATAATAATCTTTTCACGTAATAAACAACCAATTAGGCGACAATTGAATTCTAATTTGGGGTGTGGGGTCTCCTAATTGATAGTTTATATGTATTATTACTCGTTCTCTTATATGTTGAGCATTCATAGATAACTGTGAAGAGTTCCCAACAAATAAAAACAAAGAAAAAAAGAAATCACAGTACCAGAAAAAAAAAATTATAACACGAGCGGACTCATGAACCCACTGCCCAGTTTATGTCTGTGCACAAAAGGAAAAACGAAAAAAGAAGAAAGATTCCAAAAATTTTGTAGAAATATATCCCTCTAAAAATTCCAGGGACATTTTCTCCTTAAGAGTGCAACTTCGGCAAAACTTCTATGCAGTATTATCTTATTAATGAGGAGAGATTGACTTTAAAAATAAAAACAGTAACATTATATAGCTGGGAATATATTTTCACTTCGGAATGACATATCATAGGCTTAGATTCCAATCATATTAAAAATACGATAAAATTTGACAATAAATGAAGACTCAATGACTTGCTTTTGAACGCAAGACAATGACTTTTGAAGAACAACAATGCCGTTACAATATAATTCAAAGAAAACCATTAATCATATAATAGGACGATTATGGAGCTTTCCTTAACCGTTCCAACATTGATAGCCAATAATCTATTTAATAATGTGTAATTAATGGGGAATCAATGGCCTTTCGGTTGTTATTTGGAGAAGGTAATTTAGAAAAAAAAAAAGAAGAAAAAATTAAAAGAGAAAATTGAAGTTTATTTGTCACATGATAGCTGGGAATATGAGGGAGGTTCCTCAAAACTTCTCCCATATAACAATGACGAAATAGATGAAAATGTTGGTGAATTAAACTCATAAAATCTACGTCAACTAACTAGCAATGGGCTTATCACAAAATATAAAGCTTACAATTAGCATCATTAGACAACACGTCTCAAAAAGATAAAAGCATCAATAAAACCAGTTCATCCAGAAACAATATCAACAAAGCTCTAGTACAGGGCATCTAAAACAACCGTACAAAGGCATAAGTATAGAACATAAATACTTTGTTTCGTCATTAATTAAAGAAAATTAAGATAGGGAGGTTTTTTTGTCGGTATGAATTAGCCAGCAACAACTGTACGAAGTTGAAAGAAACCTCAAGTTATACAGCAAAGCGAGGAAAATGACAGGGAACTAGGGTTTAAAAGCCTACTAATTCTTTAGACAACAGTAGGATAATAAGTATAGACAAGAGACGAATAGGGAGTCGAACAAATAAAAAATTAGCAATCCCAAACCTATTGACGTTTCGGCTGTATAATTACAAAGAAAAAGTTTAAATCGAATAATCTGACTTGCGCAAGGAGGGATGTGTGGTTAAAGTCCAAATGGGATAATTAATAATTACAAAAGGAAAATTCACATTTCGCAAGATCGCCAAGCCATGTTTTTTTTTTTTTTTGATGATGATAATGATCAGTATCAATCCCAAATATTCCAATTAGCTTCTCAATTTTTTTTTTCAGGAAAAAAGAATGTTAAGTCGACCCAGTAGGTTTTTCAAGGATGAAATTTGGCTTTGGTAGATATTCTCTACTCCATCTTTTATCAGTTTGAACAAAACAGAAAATGTGGTGGCAACTCAAGCGAATGACATGATGGATACCGACTGACGTGATGTAATTTAGTGAAGAATTTATAAACTCAAAAAAAAAAAATACAGATTATTAAATAAATCGTGCACTTCTTATGCACTTTTATTATATTGCAATGTAATTGAGTCTTAAAAAAAAATTTTCTTTGCTTCTTTTTTTTTTAAGTCATTGGACTATGGACCAACGGTGATGCTTTACTATATAGTGTTTATGAGGGAGAAAGAGAGAGAAAAATCTAGCTTTGTTCCTCTTGATTACGAAGGCATTTTTTCTTAGGTGATATTATTTTTAGAAAATCAATTATTAATATTTTTTAAAATCCTTTATAATAATATTCTAAAAACTATTATTCAAATGTCTTGCTTTTTTGTCTTTATCAAATTACTTACCTATTATACGATTGGAAAATGGTTGTCATAGAAGAGTCTTGAAAAAAATAGGTTGTCTTGATAAAGTTTTTAAATTCAATTGGCAATGTCTCATAAACTCTCACCAATTGCACCAATTTTGAGAAAAAAAGGAACCCAACATATTATATATAAACGTAATAAAATCAGTTTCTTAGGTTTATAAAGGTGTTTCTAACTATATACTCGAGGTAGAAACATCCAAGAATGCAAACCATCCCCCAAATTCAGGCAGACATAAATATTGAATGGAGAGAGAAAACATAAGTTAGAAGACCACAAGATCGATGACAAATCAGAGAATTTTAACAAACAAAGAAGACGATGATAAGAGAGAAATTCTCCTGTCACAGTATTTCTGAGCTGGATTTTTTTAATCTTGTTGAGTACTTATGAAGATGTTCTTGACGTCCTCTTCCTCTTTTTTCAACGAAACCTCCAATTTTGTTTTGTTTTGTTTGTAATGTAATATTGATGATAGTGTCGTTTGGGATTTGCAGGATCTAAATGCTCAAACGGACGAGGAATGAGACAACGAGGAGGAGACGGAAGAGGGCAATGGAAAGTACCTAAGTGATTTCGAGGCATAATTTTGATCGTTACACAATTGATAGCTATTTTCCTCCCCTCCCATTTCTTTGTTTATTGCACAATTTGTGTGCGACAGATCCTCTTCTTGGAAGTTTATCTTTTATCTATCAAACTCCGCATATCACACAAATGATTACATACATTACAAAGGGCCTCCTACCAGGTATGAAATTTTCAAGCAGCTTTGTATAGCTTAGAACTCTTATTCGACCAAGAATAGACGGTAGTATCATTCAGATTCTTGGGAAAATTGGCAAACTCGGCATGAGGATTGTATCGCATGAATTTATATTAAAGGCCCCTAGGGTGTAACTCTTTTAAATTGTCACGGAAAAACACCCTTTTTTTTCAGATGACAATTATCAATTGTCATCTTGGCCTATAGCATCTGTAAATAATTAAATGCTTGAGGTTTTTTCAATTTATACTTTAGTTGTTCGTAATCTCACTAATCAAGCTTACAATTCTAGATTGTGTTTCTTTGAATTATCTATTTAATGTTGGTTATCTTTGTAATTTTTTAGTTAAATTTTTATTTTTTATGCAAAAATTTGAATATTCTGGAATAAATTAAAACATTTGCCCATCTCGTGAGCTCAAAAAATAGAGTAGATGTGGGTGTGTGTTGGAGGGGGAGAGATAAATGAAGGCTAGTTGCCATCTTTTTTGCACAGCTTATTTATTATATTGTATAATTTTATTTCACGTTATATTTTTTTTGGTCAATTAAAATATTTATTAAAAAGAAATTACACAATAATAATAACTCTCTTTTCTCACAAATATCAATCTAACTAATGAGTGATTTTATTTAATTATTTTGTAGGCGACTTTGTCTTTTGAAAAGGTTCGAATTTGAGTGAGGAGGTAATTTTGTTGATCATAAGATGGCTTGTCGTGTGTAATAATATATCCGAGACTCCGGAGAAGAATATTCAACGCTTACCCTTCTCACCCAATTTGTAGAGATTCCCTTTCGTTTGGAAACTAGCTCACGAGATCCCTCCCTCTCATGACTCATTAACAGCTGTCCTCTTAACCTGCTGACATGCCAAGATGACCAATTAGAGCAAGATACTCTTTTCAAGAATCCTGTGATCAAATCTCCACCGTTGATCTCTTCATCCCAATCAAGCTACAATACGTCATATATTTCCACTTGCTGCAATAAATATGTAGCTCAGATTTTTTTTTTACCAAAACAAAATGTATCTCAATTTATTTAAAAATATGTTTGGTGATGATGCAATGTATCAGAAACCTCGTTTCCATTCTCCATGTGTGCAAACAATAAAACATGGGTTGACACCTGACATAAAAAATATCACTACCCAATTCATTTTGCTTTTGGGTTTTTCTAAATCTAACGCCCATATTATTTCTAGTTGACATGGGAACGGATTCAAATTCTTTATACAATAGCCACAAGTTGATAATATATTTTGCCAAGAATTCACATGGTCATGTATTAATTAAATAAATAGAAATCAAATCTGACTTATAAATTTTTATAAACTTTTTTTAGATAAAAATGTGACACATTGTAACACTAAATGAAGAAAAAAATAAACTTAAGAGCTTAATCTGTATGCAATTTTGGTCTTATTTTTTAGTTAAACTTCATGATTTTTGTTTTTGATTACATGAGAGAAAACGAAGAAAAATGTAGAAAAATAAAGTAATTCCAATTATATCTACGCGAAAAGGTGCCTATGTACCCAATGACGACTTATCCCAAAGCTTAAGAGCTCCATCACAAAGATTTTTAATTTACAATAAAATCTTCACAAAAATTTTCTCTGCGTTGGGTGCGACATTCTCGGGTTTGATTTAGCAACCTTAAACATTTTGCTGCCACATGGTAATAGGTGTCATTCTCCAAATCTTTCAACTTGATTATTTTTTGTAGCGAAGAGAGAATCTATCTGTACAATTATTTTTGCCGAACCTCTTTCGCCAATCCATTTGTAGGGCTCCATAAATAGCTCATAATTTGGCAGAGATTGTCATACCAAACCCCCTCAATTTAGAAGAGTGGTGATACATATTACATGGACTTTTTTCTGACTGATGTTATAAGATATTTTTATAATTTCATTTTTTTTTGAATTAAATTTTATGTAAATTTTGTATTACCATAAAATTTAAATTTTAAGATTTTAACTTCATGAAATTTTGTAAAGAAATTTTGTGACATTTATCATAAATTTTACTAACAACAGTTGATTTTACTTTTTATTTTACAATTATTTATACATGACATATATTAATTGACTGTCAAAAAATTAAAAATTAAATATATTATAAATTTGTCATTAAAACAATATTAATATATTAATTTTTAATTAATAATTATAAAAAATAAAAAAATAACTTTTCCTAGCAAACTTCTATTTATCATCATTCAATCCAGAAACCCTATAAATCAGCAAGTCAAATCCCTTCTTTGGCCGTTCCCCCATATCCAGCTAAACTAATATTTGATGTTTAATGTTACATCTCACGGTTGATTTAGTGTGATTGACAACTAAATATTAAGGTGGTAGAGCAATGATGATCTAACGTAGCATTTTTAATATTTTTTTAAATTTAAATTTTTACACTGACATTTTTTTTAAAATAATAAAAAAAATTTAAGTGTAAGTATAATATTAAATTTTAAATTTATTAATATTATTATCGAACTTGAGAAAAACTTACTTAGGGCTCAATAGTATTACGATAGTAACGAATAAATTCTGATCACACCTTACAAATGTAATGACTAATATACCTACAATACATCTTTTGTATAAAAAAAATTGATAAATAATGATCACTCAAAATTTATTAAAGTTAATAATTCATAAATTAAATAATTATTTTTAAAATTGACTAATATGCAGCTGTTAAATAATAATATTTTTAATGTAATAAACAACCAATTAGCCCATGGTTTAAAAAAGAAAAAGTTGAAATCCATTTCATAAAATACCATAGACACCTTAAAAAAAAAATTTTAAAAACAAGACCTAATTAACTATTCAGTCTCAAATCTACTAGCTAGCTGTACGCGTGCACATAATCAGTACCACACCATTAAAGTTCCCATTGTTTCCAAAAAGAAATTAGTAAATGTTGACTAAAAAAAAAAAGAAATTATTAAATGCAGTGCATTTAATTAGTTTCCCCCAAAAATTATAGACCATCCATCTTCCCCATCCGCGGCTTTTGTGTCCATGAACACAACGTTGTACTGCGATCCAACTTTTCCAAATTCACAATTATCAATCAGAACCCATCAATTCCTCCCTGCAGCCGGGCTCAGTTAGGATAGGATTGTATCCAGTAATAAGCAGCCCTCGCCACTCACCTTGCGCTTGGAGAGTCAATTTTCAGATAATCATAATAATTATTAAAAAAAAAATGGCTACTGCTCCAACAAACGTAGTGCCGGTGGCGTACCAAGGAGGAATATCGGCGGCCGTTCCGGACTGGCTAAACAAAGGCGACAACGCATGGCAAATGATATCGGCCACTCTGGTCGGCCTGCAGAGCGTGCCGGGACTCGTCATCCTCTACGGCAGCATAGTAAAGAAAAAATGGGCAGTGAACTCGGCTTTCATGGCCTTGTACGCGTTCGCTGCGGTCGTCCTTTGCTGGGTGGTCTGGGCCTACAAGATGTCCTTCGGCGAGAAGCTTCTGCCCTTCTGGGGCAAGGCAGGCCCTGCCTTGGGCCAGAAGTTTTTAATCAGACAGGCGGCGCTGCCGGAGACCACTCAGTCTTTCCACAACGGCACTCAGGAAACTGCCATGGCCACTCCATTTTATCCCATGGCCTCCATGGTCTGGTTCCAGTGCGTGTTCGCCGCCATAACACTGATTATATTGGCGGGATCGGTGCTGGGGAGGATGAACATTAAGGCGTGGATGGCTTTTGTGCCTCTTTGGCTGACTTTCTCTTACACAGTTGGGGCTTTTAGCTTGTGGGGCGGCGGCTTCTTGTTTCACTGGGGTGTCATGGACTACTCTGGTGGTTATGTCATTCATCTTTCTTCCGGGATTGCCGGCCTTACTACTGCTTTCTGGGTCAGTAGATTTTCTTTTTTTCACTATTTTTTCATTTTTTTTGTTAATTTTGAAATCTATTTCTTTGTTCTTCTACCTTTGACTGGATTTTATCTCTTCAATTTATTACGTGGTAAATACAAAAAAAAAAAAAAAGGGATCTTCTGTTTTGAAAAGAAAAAAAAAAAAAAAAGTGAATTTGCATCCTTCTTTCTGAAACTGGACTTTGTGGCCCATTGACTGCAAAACCATTTGTCATCCAAACCTGCATCATTATGCTGACAATAGAGTATTAATAATATATTATTTAGGACGGGCAAAATTTGATCCTTGCTAGTTAGTATTTATGCTGTGATTGGCTTGGTCATTAAAAAAGTATAGAAAAGAAAATTGAGGAAATCAAGATATTTTAGTTTACTTAGGAAATATATGAAAATATTTAGAAATTAAAATTAATGCTGTCAAATCAAATTGAAAATATTAAAAAATAAAAAATTTTAAGAACATAATAATTAAAATAATCTCAACATATTTTATTAGTTGTAGGGTCATTTTTATAATTTTAAATTATCATTCAGTTATTTGTAAAAATATTTTATAATTTTATCTATACACTTTTTTTAACTATTTTTTACACAATCTAAATATAAAATTTATTTTTTTACAAATCTTTTTGCTTAACTTTTTTTGTTTTAACCTTCTTTCTCGTAAAAAATCTTGCTTCGGTAATGTAAAACGTGGTGGAGCAAGTCCAGATGGTGACTTGAGCTTTTAGTTAGTATCATAGTCAAGAGGTTCTCTAGAAGGGTGGAATATCCATCATCCTTGTGGAAACATGTAATCATAAACATGTGTTAGTGCTATATTGCAATAGTTTCTTATACTCCTTTTTTTCTTTTTTCTTTTTTCTGTACTTGACCCTCCCACTACTTTTTCTGTAGATAGCCAAGAAAACAGTAAAGCACCTCTTCCAATGAAATATAAAATAAATGGGAAGATACCTTCATTTTATCAGCTTGAGTACAAAACTTGATTTTTAAGCGTCTGGTCGAAATAAAAGAATAATTTTTTGAAATTATAATTATATTTTTATAATAAAAATAAAATTATATAATATAAATTTCTTTTTTATTTCAAAAAGTATGACAACCATTTTAAAAAAATTTTCTCTTGTTTTATTCCGGCAACATTTAAGACACCAAAAAAATGAGATCAAACCTTTCTCCTTATTTTATTTGAGGGCTACTCATGATCACACTTAGGGGGCATAAAGAGTTCATGCAATTAATCTAACGGTGTTTAATAATTTATTTTTTTATTTAAATTTAATTCTTTTTTTATGATCTAACGGTTTTTATCTCTGTATATTCATTACATTTCTATTTATGTGCACCCACTTATCTTTTCTCATTTTATTAACTTGTGGAACTGATTAAGTTTTCTGGTTCATCGTTGGTTGACGGTTGACCTTTCAATGTGAAATGATCCATGGAGGGCAACGCAGCAAAATTTCTTTCACTAACTTAGCTTCAGGGGATCAGTTTTTGTCGTGCAGAGTGTAAACCTATGACTTAGAATACGTCGATCTTAGACTTTTCTGCTGATACGATTTGGTTGTTGTTTTTTTTATTATTTTGTCGTTTTGTATTTGTAATTGACCAGAATGATGACGGTGATGCAGGTGGGCCCGAGACCTACAAAAGACAGGGAGAGATTTCCACCAAACAACGTACTGCTGATGCTGGCAGGGGCTGGGTTGCTGTGGATGGGTTGGGCCGGGTTCAACGGCGGAGATCCATACACCGCCAACGTTGATTCTTCCATGGCCGTTCTGAACACCAACATTTGTGCAGCCACCAGCCTGCTGGTATGGACCTGGCTTGATGTCATTTTCTTCAAGAAACCATCTGTCATTGGCGCTGTTCAGGGCATGATCACCGGCCTTGTCTGCATCACTCCTGGTGCAGGTACTTTCGCTTCGTTTCTCTTGTCTCCTATTGCCTATTATTAATTATTGTTCTATTAAACATTCTACACAACTTATAAATTGTGCTTAGTTTAGTTGTAAAAATTGACAAGATGTGATGTATGTTCCATAGGACATAAAACAAAAGGTATCTCGTCGATTTCATTTGTAAGCAATTTACAGCTATCCCATATATAGAGGATATTTTTGGGGGTGTTTGTTTAGTATATAGGAATGAGAATTAAGTAATTGATTTTTATTGTAATATTTGTTTTCATATAATTTCATTTTCATTCTTTTAAATTTAAGAATGTGATTCCTATATCTAAAGGAATCGTGATTCCCACCTCCAACATATCTATCATTTTTATTCCCCTAAAAAAAAACCTTCAACAAAAATTTGAACAAAATAACATATTGGAGATAAATAAAAAAAATAACAAAATGATAAACTTAATATAGAATTTGAAATGAAAATGTTAAAATAATAATTTGATAGTAATAATAATAATTTATATGTTTTATGATGGAATATTTTATAATCTCTACAATATTAATTATGTTATAATAATATTAATAATACTTCTTTTTTATTGTTATTATTAATAAAAATAAAATTTTGTATTAATATTTTTATTTTGGATTTTATATTTATGGATATTATTGTGAAATAAATTATTATTATAAGTTTTAATTTTTATTATAATTTTTAATTTTATTGTTATGGTTATTGAATATTGTTAATATGGCAATATATTACCATATTTTTCGTATTTTATATTTTTTAATTTGATATTCATAATTTTTTAATCTCTGGAATGTCATATTAATTATAATAATATTAATAATACTTCTTATTTATTTATTTATTTATTTATTATTCTTATTTAATATTATTTAATTTGAATTATTTAAAAATTATTATTTTACCATTTTCAATTTCATATTCAATATTTTTTTAATTTTTGATAAAATTTCTCTTATTTTTATCATGAAATAAATATTATCGTATATTTAATATTGATTCCAATTCTGAAGTAAAACAAACAATTACAAAAAATTTCGATTTCAATTCTTAAATAAACCAAACATATTATGAAATAAATCATTTCATTTTTTATTTCTCTTGTTTCTAATTTTGATTTTGATTCTAATTTCGATTTCAGACCATCATTCAAACGGCTTCTTAAGTGATATCAGATTTTATGGGATTCTGTTGGACTAGATGCTCCAATTCAGTTGAGCCTCAATTTCAACTTGTCACCTTAGTAGACTGTTCTACAAGTAAACAACCCATATCAAACCTTTAGCAAATGTTACATATTTCATTTTTATTTCTATAGACTTATATTAGAATAATAGGGGTCTGCCACTAGTTAAAGAACCTAAGAAAAAGAACATATAATCTTTTTATTTATAAATTGAAGAAAATTCTAAAGAATTTTATTTTTCACTCAAATCAAAGGTCCAAAATTTCATTTAGATAGTCTTGTTTATAATCAAACCCGACATTTTTTTTACTTGTCTTCCTTTATTATGGAGATATGTGATAGGCTGAGTACTAAATTTGTACTGGTGGGCATGATTGAACTGGTGGGCATGATTGAGATTGCGTAATGCAATAGAATGCCCGTTTCTGAATTCAAGGAATTTCACTGTCATAGTATCATATAGAATGCCTTTTTCAATAGAATGTTTTAGACAGTGAAACCTTCTTCCACGCAAATATTTCCACTAACATTTATTGGGATATATCTCAATTCCCACCATCTAAAGTTCAAGTCTTCAATGTCATGTCGGCGGTGGGCTCATATTGGACAATTTTATTTTTCATGATGGTATAACTGTATATGATGGATTCCAGGAAAGTCTTCAATCTTTTCAGCTATGTACCTGCCGCAAATTGCAGATAAGGTCAAGGAAGCACTTCATATATATATATACATATATATATATATATATATATATATATATATATATATATATGTTAACTTTGAAAGAAAAAGGCTTTTTTCTGAGAAATTGATTTAAAATAATACTAATACTCAAGTTATAACATCACTGTTATATTTTTGACAAATAGATGTACATGAAAGCCAAATTATAAATTCCCATATATATAGAATTATGCCCGTAGGCCAAATTAATAATTAATATATTAATGTATAGTCTTTTTTGATAAGAAAAAAGATTTATTGTAAGTATGGTGTTTAACAAATTTATTAATTTTTATACTGTTTTATATCTCATTCAACCTAACCTAAAAGAAAGAACCTTCTATTCGAATATTATTGAATTTGAGCAGATCTTCCCTAAATTAACCAAATGTTAACAAGTCTGAAATTAATGGTACACGAATTGCAGTTAAAACTTCACAAGCATTGCCTGTGAAACTCGAATCAAGGTCGAAAATGAAAGAGATATATCAAATTACCTCTAAACTCGCACATTATGTAGTATATTAATAGATAGTTTGGACTCCTTTATTAGGGTATCACTTCAATATTCAAATATAAGCCAGAATCTAATGATCAACTGATTTAATTTTTAGACTTTAGAATTTATATAACCTTAGTTTCCTTGATTGACAATTAATTGTTTTGTGAACTGTTTAACATTTTTTTGTTTGTATTCTTCGCAAAAAAAACAAAAAATAAAAAAAGGTCTGGTTCAAGGATGGGCTGCCATAGTCATGGGCATTCTGTCGGGCAGTGTTCCATGGTTCACCATGATGGTCGTGCACAAAAGATGGACTTTCCTCCAACAGATCGACGACACGCTCGGCGTCTTCCACACCCACGCCGTTGCCGGCCTTCTGGGCGGCCTCTTAACCGGCTTATTCGCGGAGCCCCAGCTGTGTGCTCTCTTCTTGCCCGTCACAAACTCCAGGGGAGGCGTCTACGGCGGCTCCGGAGGGATCCAAATCCTCAAACAACTGGCTGGGGCAGCATTCATCATCGGATGGAACGCTGTTGTTACGTCAATCATTTGCATAGTCATAAACTTGGTGATACCCTTGCGGATGTCAGAGGAGCAGCTGCTGATTGGCGACGACGCCGTGCACGGCGAGGAGGCGTACGCATTGTGGGGCGACGGTGAAAAGTATGACTCCACTAAGCATGGGATGTACTCGGATGATAATATTATGCATCCGAAGACGTCAACTGGGGCCACTCAAGTGGTTTAGGGAATTTAATTACGGGTTGACTTGGCACATATTGTTTTAAGCAGAACACTTTGTAATTCTTGTCCATGTCCAGTCAGTGTGCAAAATGATCAACTTGTTTTTACGAACGTCAGTCTTATTCTCGGACTTGTGCTTGCTATTGGAATATATGGTTTTTTTTTTTTTTCTTAACGAGAATTACATGAGTTATATATATATATATATATATAGTTGGTACATATGTTAATATTGTTGAAACTGAGGAAAATTAGGTGATTATCATAATTTCTTCGAGTTAAAAATGCTTATGTAGTGAGTGTGTTTAATTTTAGAAATATTTAATTATTTGATTCATATTTGAATTTTTAGAGTGGGCTTTTACTGTTTATAGTAGTTAACATTAACATAATATTTTGTTTGTAATTTTTCTTGATATTTTAATAAAATTAAAACATTTTTTATTATAATAAACTTATATATCACTTGTAATTTTTTTGAGTTTCATTACATTTTCAGATAAAAATCTGTTAAAAATATTGTCTGAATATAACTACTTGTATTTGGTTTGCAACTATCTGGATTCCAAGTGCAACTAAAACGAAGAAAAAAAAATCACCGTTATTTTTTTACACATAAAATCTAACTGGTTATACATCAAATACAAGTAGTTATATTCAAACAGAATTTCAGACAAATTTTTTTTTAGGTAATGTAATTTTTTTTCATTTTTTTTTTCTTTCTGTCGCGTGGGTTCTGGCACCGCACCCTCTTTATCAAGGCATGACGACAACTGGAGCCCCTACAAAAATTGATGTGACAGATGGTCCTTCACACCAGAGGGTTCTCTCACTCTTATGTGGACGTTTTTAGCACTTCACTATCCAAGAAAATCCAAGAATCCCCTGTCTGGAAAAGGTTTAAAAAACAGAGTAAATGATTATAGTGTGACCGTTTTTTTTATTATTATTGTTTGTAATAAAATAATAATTATTTTTTATGTAATAATAATAATAAAATGTGTAATAAAAATATTGATGATTTTTTTTTATTTTTGTTGTACGTTTTATAAATATAGTTATAAAAAAAATTTTATTTGTTATATTACGGATAATTTTTTGAATGAATTTGCTAGGTCATATAATAGGGCTCAAAAAAAAAAAAAAAAAAATTTTGGATCCTTACGGCGGAACTACTGACCCAATTGATCATTGGAACCAGTTTTTCACCCTCCTATCCCTGTACGGGGCCTTTGACACCACAATATGCAAAACATCGTCCACCACTTTAAAGAAGCCGTCTAGAGTTGATATGTAGAACTCCCCTCAGTATTGTTATGAGCTCGGAGCATTTGGGCCGATAGTTTTATGTGGCCTGCTTCATAAGAAGCAGGAAGCGCAAAAAGGCCTCGACAACGTTAATGGCTACTCAACAAAAGGCCAATGAGTGTAGACCCACGAAAAAAAAACAAACAAACAAATGGCCTATGAGTAGCTAGGGAGCATGCTAAATTGGCGAATCGAGTAGACCTAATATCGATGATAAATAAGACAACAACCTCGCTAGGCTCGCTAAGCTCGTAAAGCGAACGCACTATGGGTCAAACCATAATATTTCTGACCCACATGGACTGTGCTCAAGCCCAGCCCGCCTTTTGCTGGTATGTGTGAGCTGTGACTAAGGGTGCGCATGAGTCGTTTAGAATTGGTTTGATACATACATTCAAATCAACTTATGAATGACAGTTTTGAAAATATTTTAAATTGTAACCACACTAATATAAGGGTAAAATTAGTCAAATCATCACTACAGTTGCAGGTTGAGTTAGTGATTTGACAGTTTCAACCATATTTATGGGAAAAAGTAAATTTCAAAAATTTATGTAACTGCAAAAGAAAAAAAAAAACCATAAATGGGATTCTATTTTAAGTAAGAGAAAACCAATTATATTGAAACACAAATGAAAATGTTAATAGACTGGAGTTCAAGATTTGGGTAGAGATGGTTTAATTTTTTTTTGAGTGATTTGTATCTCTATGAAATAAAATTTTGGGTTTTAATATTATTAGCTATTGGTTTGGTTTTGATGATTGTTGGAGGGGGTATTTGACTTAATTTTGAAGTGGTACGTTTGTTTTTTAGATTTAAAAAATAAAGAAGAGGATGTTTGATAAAATTTTTTTAAAAAATGCTCATTGTTGAAAATATTTTTAATCTACAGCTGACAGAAAAAGTTAGTAAAAGTTATTTTTTGAATCTATCAACTACTAATGGATTTTTGTTTGACCAAAATACTCCCATTCATATTACCCGATGTATCGAACTTTCCGTATAGAGGCGTCACACCTCTCAACCGATTGTTGTCTCACCGGTAATTTCTTTGCTCGTTAGGGTCCAAGGTATGATCCCAAAAACGTTGCCTCCACTGCGATGAACAGCTTGTGAGACTAAATCCTTCAGTCCAATATTGCCCCCACCATAAACAAGGTCCAACCTTCTCGTTACCAGTTCCTGGGCAAGTTTAATGGCGGCATCTCTTTAGCAATCTCTCTTGCGGGTACTGCTGCCACAAAACACACAAACCTTTTTGAATCTTGATTTCCTTTCTTCTCCAATTTTGGTTCTCTTTCTCAAATTTGGTTCCGAAATTTCTATCCATCACCTTTGTTGTCCTTTACACGATCTAGCACCCACAAAGTTGAAAAGTCTTCTAAAAAAAATTTGACTTTTGTTGTTGGTTTGGCCTGCTAGTCTTTGTTGTCAGCTGCAAAAGAGTGATAATCCAGTCCACATGCTGTTTTATTATAATATAAAATAAACTTATAATGTACGAAATAATTATTTTATTACTTAAATAGTAATTAGTAAATTTTGATTTAATTAAATATTATATTTTAATTTTAATAATTAGTAATAATAATCAGTATTAATAATTAATAATTAATAATAAAAATTAGTAATTAATAATAGTAATATTACTAAATAACAGGTAAACAAAATAAACTTTAAATTTTTATAATTATAACTAAACTATTAAATGATATTTGGCTTAATTACAAATTATAACTAATTTGTTTTTAGCCGTTTTAAAAAATTTTGGTTGAATGGATTGAGTTAAGTGGATTGAGAAGTTTTATATGTACTATTCTTGGACTACTTGCCCTCTAAATAATTAAATTATATAAGAGGACCAAAAAAAAAAAAAAGCTTTTTAAAAAGAAGGGGAAACAGAAAGCAAGCAATAAGCAAACTGTCTAGTTGTCTCGTCTCTCATGACCTCCTTTCTTGCACTTGTTTGCCACCGGGGTACTTCAACGCCAGGTTGCCCGGTGAAACTGCGGCACCGCCACTATCACCGTTAAACCGACCGGCAAGTTCAGGATTTGCTGGTAGTTGTGTCAGAATTGACATTGGGTAGAGTTCGTTTTGAGTTACTATCTATATGGATCATTTTAAATCAAATTAATTAAAATACCTTCAAATTATTTAGAATTCCAGTCATTCGAGTTTAGGTTTAACCTACTAGACTTAATATTTATAAATTAATTTTTTATTTTTTACTAATTTTTTATCATATATTAGAATAATTGTAAATATCATTATTATTATTAGTATATATTAATTTGTATCAAACACATATAAATGTTTTTATTATTTTCATACTAAAAGTTTTATTCTAGATTGAGTCGCAAATTGATTCAATAATTTTGAAAGAAATTAATTTTTTTCTCTTTTATTATTTTTTATTTTATTGTATATTAAAATAGATGAAATTATATTATGAGTTGTATTTTATTTTTTATATATAAATATTTTTTGGCAGAGTTCACTTCAATTTTTATTTATTTTTTCTTTAATGTTCTATATAGACATTTTGTGTGTGTGCGGGCGCGCGCGTGTTTGTGCCTCAAAGTGTAACGCGAACACGCGTGTGTTGTGGCAAGGTCCGTTGCAAGGAGATTTTCTGGTGGTAATAAAAGAGTACTTGGAACATGAGATCATAAAATGCATTGCCTTTAATGGTCGTGACAATCTTCTTGCATGCAAGTACATTTATTATAACTTCTCTCCTATTCACTCTCTGTTCTTTTTTTTTATTTTTTTTTATTTTAGAGGAAAAAAAATTAAAACATAGTATAAGGCATAGAATCTAGCCACCACGAGGACGATTCACACTAAATGCATCGGCTTACAATAAAGGCCTCAGTTCTGTAGGTGGCAACTCCCAAAGAGTGAAAGGAGTACGTTCAGTACATCCCAAATTTGTCATAAAGTCTGCACAATAGTTACCTTTGCGAGAAGTGTGTTTAAGTTTACAATGCCAAGGACGGCTTAAAATTTGACGACAATCACTGATTATTGATCATTAGTAATCAAGCTCTCAATCTGGTTTCGTGAGTTTCTGAAGGACTAGTAATGAGTCTGTCTCCACTGTGATGTCTTGGAGTCCCTTATCCAAAGCAGTGCGTAGAGCAGTAGAGATAGCATATAGTTATGCTTGTATGGCCAAAGCCTCTCCATAAAAGCCTGAAAAACCATACAGCCATCCGCCTTCATTTGACAAGCCACCCCTCCAAATCCTGCTAACCCCGGAGCACCCTTTGCAGCTCCATCTACATTTGTTTTGATGATACCCTGCGGGGGCAATGTCCAGCAAATCAGATTGTTAGCATTGCTATTTGTTGCAGCTTGGGAAATAGCCTTGTCATTCCCAATGTAGCCATAAATCTCCATCGCCTTTCTTCTTATCATTCCAAGTAGGCTAGTTGGGAAAAAAATTTCATTTTCAAAAATATATTTGTTCCGTGCAAACCAAAGGTGCCAGAGAGTTACCAAGAAGATGATGCATATAGGACAGCCCCACGCACTCATGGCCTTCTCCAAGCTATACAACTTAATTAATTGGTAAAAACCCATGGTGATGTCGACTTTGATGCCGAGCTACTGATGTGTATCCAAAAATCCTGTGCAAATGGGTAAAGGAGAAGGACATGAGCTACATCTTCCCAAGAGTGGCCACACCTTTCACAATTTCCACAATCCGCTAGCTGACAGTGGAACCGATAGGCATTCGTTAAAAGGCGCTGCCTCCACACAAGCCACAAAAAGCTTTTGATATAGGGAGGAACTTTAGCCCCCAAAATCCACAGCCAATTGCTACCATCATTTAAATCAATGTCACATAGCAGCTCATAGGTAGAAGAGACAGTAAAACAGCCTGAGTTATGTTTCCACAGCTGCTTGTCCGGCACACCTCCAGTTCAGCTGATGAAGAAGCCCTGCAGTTTCAACTTTACATGCTCCGGTATTTTGCCCTCAAGCATATTCTAGTTCCATGACTTGTCTGCATTGAGGTATTTTGAGACAACATGGCTGAGTTCCTGTGTTGTTGGAGCAGGATCCCCCAGCTCAACAATAGGTGAATCTAGAAGCCAGGCATTTGTCCAAAATCGGATTGTAGCGCCCTCCTAGTGACCACCTCAAACCTTCACAAAATAAATCGCACCCTTTTAGTACAGTAAAACGTACAGGGGAACAATTTCCCTGCCTCTGTGATTGGAGGAATGGCTTAGTTGGAAAGTATTTAGCCTTAAGAACAATAATCCACGGCGTATTTGCATTGGATAAAATGTCCCAACTGAGTTTGGACAAGAGAGCAACATTCATGTCTGTTGCCTTCCTCAATCCGAGACCACCTAATTTCTTTGGCTAGTGTACATCATCCCACGAGACTAGACTAAGCTTGAGTTGGGAGGCATCATTACCCCAAAGGAATGACCTGTTCAATCGGTCAATTTCATCACAGATGGCTCGTGGCACGTAGGTGGTGTGCATGAGGTAGTAAGGTAATGTTTGAGACACTGATTGAACTAAGACTGCCCGGCCAGCAAGAGATAGGGAACTAGCCTTCCAGCCACTTAGCTTAGCCTGAATTCTCCCCAAAAGATCCTGATAACACGACCTTGATCGATGGTCTAGTGAAATTGGCACACCTAGATAATTTCCAAGATCCTTAACTAGCGAGAATCCCAAAGTGCTAGAGATTGAAGAGCTAGCAGCTCGTGAAGTATTAGGAGTAAAAAGGATCTTAGATTTGTCCTTGTTTATCCTTTGTCCAGACAATAAACAGAAAGCAGATAGTGTACGTTCAATTGCTCTTGTCGTGGAGGTAGTAGTAGACCCAAATAATAGGAGGTCGTCAGCAAAAAAAAGGTGGGTAATCGGGGGGCCTTGCCGAGACACTCGAATAGGCTTCCATTTATTTTGTGCTTCCATCTGTATAGCATGTGACAAACGCTCAATACAAAGCATGAACAGATATGGTGACATGGGATCGCCTTGCCGTATTCCACATTGCGGCTTAAAAGGATCCATCTTTTCCCCATTCCATAAGATGGTTATTGTTGCAGTGGACACACAAGACATTATCAGGGAGACTAGTGAATCCGATAGCTTACGAGAAATGAGAGTTTCCTTGAGAAAACCCCAATTTACTCAATCAAATGCTTTTTCAAGATCAATCTTGATCGCCATGCAACCCCTTTTTCCCTTCTTCTTCTGTCGTAAGTAAGCCATTACCTTCTGTGCAAGCAGAATATTATCACGTGTGGACCTTCCCGGCATGAAGGAGGCCTGCCATGGACTTATCCATCTACTTATCAAAGGTCTGAGCCGGTGCACTATCACCTTGGTAATCAATTTATGTAAGACATTGCAAAGTGCAATTGGGCGAAACTGAGTGATTTTTTCCGGCTGCTCCATCTTTGGAATAAGAGCTAAGAGAGTCTCATTTAGCCCCTCTGGCAGTTGCCTAGTAGTGAAACACCTTTGCACTAGTGCAATGACATCCCCACCGACAATATGCCAGTATTTTTGAAAAGAGTGTAATTACGTGTCTTGAGACTTTTGTTCCGGGATTTTGTGCCGAACGAAACCGTAGTTGTTATTTTTGAAACTGCAACTGATATTTTTGAAATGTAAAAATAACAACTGTTTCGAAAATATCAGTTCTAATTTTAAAAATAACAGTTCTAATTTCATTCGGCACATAATTCAGCATAAAAATTACCGACCTACCAACATTTATTCTTTTGAAAAAAGAGTGCATGAAACCCATCTGGCCACTATCACTCTCTGTTCTCACGTTCCGTGTTTACAACTTTATATTTTCACAATGTAGCCAGCAATATTCTAAGGTCACAGAACTGATGGGTTAAGCTATGAGACAAGATAATTGAAATATTAATGCATGCCAAGTAGTGTCCCAATTTCAAATGAATCAATTCAGATTTATGTTAGGCAGATCAACGTCATAAGCTGGTTGCTCTTGTTCCTGTTAAGCACTTGTGATAACTGGTAATGTCATATCTATATTTGCATTTTTTCCTTGTCTGAGAATTTTTTTTTAAATTACCGTATTTGTCTTCAGATTTGTAATAATTTCTAGTCCTATTATAAAACTATTGAACTTGGTGTGTTGTACGCCTAATGTTACTGTTGGGTATATATACAGTAATTGTTTCGCAATTATTGTTGCAAATCAAGATATCTTATGATTTGGTAAATCCAGAGTATTTTTTTTCTATATTTTTCTTTTTTAATTATGGTATTATCAATGATTTAGCAAGCTTTTGCTTCCTTGAAGCTTAGACAGGCCCCATTAGAAGTGTTAAAATGTGATCCAATCTTATGGGTTGACCCAAACCCTCTCGAAAAAAGACAATTCGAATCCGGCCCAAAAACAGTTTAACCTGATATGACCTAAAAATTTTAAGTTAAACTCGAACCCAACTTGAATGACTCGTATGACTCCAAAATTTTTTTTCACAAGGAATTAACAAGTTTGTATATCTTTTTCTCTTGACCAGGCACAACAAACCATTCAGGTTGTTACATATATACCTTTTTTTCTAGTTCACCATTCAAAAATGTTGTTTTAACGTCCATCTGATGAATTACTAAATTATGGATAGAAACTAATGAAATGAGTACTCTAATTGTAGCAATTCTAGCCATTGGTGCATACGTATCAAAATAATCAACGTCATGTTTTTGTATAAACCCTCTTGCAACCAGTCTGGCTTTGAACTTGTTGATTGTTCCATCAACTTTCATTTTCCTTTTGAAAATCCATTTACAATCAATTGACCTTGAGCTTGGTGGGAGGTTAACCAATTTTCATGTCTTATCACCCATAATTGAGTCTATTTTATCGTTTATTGCTTCTTTCTTAAACATGGCATCATGACATTTCATCGCTTCTCCATGTGTTTTAGGATCATCTTTAGTGTTGAAGAAATATGAAATTTTATCATTTATTGATTCTCTTGTTCCTTCAACTAAAAACATAAAGACATCAAAACTAAAAGTTTTTGCTTTCCTTACTTTCTTACTTCTTCGAAGTTCAATGACTTCATCAATTTTCTTTTCATTTTCCATATTATCATTTTCAAGAACTTGTATTTGTTTTAGAATTGCAGAATTTGAGATGAATCTATTTTCATCAAAGATAACATTTTTTTATTCAATTATTGTATTTATTGATATATAGTCATTAGGCTTTATGACCATGAATTGATATGCTTTGTTGTGATAAGCATAACGCAAAAAAAGGCACTCAATTCCTCTTTCTCCCAACTTTTTCTGTTTTGGGTTCAGGAATTTCAACAATTGCTCTACAACCCCAAACCGGTAGGTAATTAAGATTAGGCTTCTTTTTATTCCAAAACTCATATGAAGTCATTTTGTTCCTTTTGGTTTGAACTCTATTTAACATATGGTATGCAGTAATCAATGCCTCACCCCAAAAATCTTGGCTCAAGCTAAAATTAGATAGCATGACATTCACTATTTCAATGAGAACCTGATTTTTGCGTTCTACAACACCATTCTGTTGTAGTGTGTAAGAAGCAGTGGTTTTATGAATAATTCCTGTAGACTCAAAAAATGCAGTATCATAATACTATCATCCTCTGTCTGATCATAAACATTTAATGATAACATTATATTTAAGTTCAACTTCAATTTTATAGACTTTGAATCTTCCAAATACTTCATCTTTAGAGTGCAGCAAATAAACATGACAAAATCTAGAGTAGTCATAAATAAAAGTAGCAAAATATTTATTTATTCCAAATGCCGGTATACTATGCAAGTCACAAACATCATTATGTATCAAATCCAATATACTTGAAGATCTATTAACTGTGGGAAATGGATTTCTTGTTATTTTTGTTAGCATGCATGTCTTATATTTATTTTCAGTTTTATCAAAATATGGTAACAAGTCTAATTTAACCATATCATGCAACTTTCTGAAATTTAGATGTCCAAGCCTACTATGCCAAAGGAAAGAATGCTCAACAACATAAACAGAACTAGTAGTATTATTATTACTATCAATATTTAGTTTGAACATAACATCACATAGTTAACCCATTCCCACAAACATTTTCCTTTTGAAGAGGACAAAATTATTTGCCTCAAATACAAGTTTAAACCCAAATTTATTTAAGAGACTACCCGAAATCAGATTTTTCCTAACTTCTGATACATAAAATACATTATTAAGAGTTTCAATTCTTCCAAAAGTAAGCTTTAATTCTACCTCACTAATTCCCTTAACTGGAACTATGGTAGAATTTTTCATAAACATAACTTTGCCATCATCTATTAGTTTCACAAATTTGAAGAAGTTTTTGTTCTTGCAAACATGTTGGGTAATTCATCAAGTACTATCATCTTCAATTGAATTGATTTATGTGATTATGGCATCCAAATTTCAATCTACTTCTAAAAATCCTTGCTTCTCCTTCTGTTTCTTGAAGAGGCGGCACTCCCTTTTAAAGTGTCATTTCTTATGACAGAAATAACATTCGTCATTTTTCTTCTAACTCTTAGTCTTTTTCAACCCATCATCAGATTGATTTTTCCTCCTTTTTGGTTTGCTTGCTGGATTGCCCTTCTTCAACCATATGCACCTTTGAAACATATGAGTTATGCTCTTTGTTTTCTTCTTGCATGTGAAATTCCTCTTCTACGTAAAGATGGTTGGCAAGACTCTCAAGAGAAATGTCTTCTGTCTTATGTTTCAGACTTATTTTAAAGTCTCTCCATGAATGTGGTAGTTTGTCAATAATGGAACTCACAATGATTGTTTCATCCATGGTCATTTTATGTTGTGAAAAGTGATTCAAAGTTCTTCCAATTTCAGCAAATTGTTCCATTACTGATCTGCTATCAGTCATCTTATAATTGTTAAATTTAGAGACAAGAAATTTCTTGTTGGTTGCATCCTCTTGCATGTATTTTGTCTCTAGTTTCTCCCACAGTTCCTTTGCAGTTTGATAGTTGTAGTAGACATCAAATAATGAATCGCTCATAACATTCAGAATATGACCCCTAGTGTCGCATCATCAATCTCCCATTTCTATCTCTTCTCGGTGTCTGCAATAGTTTCATTTTCTGTCTCCTCTGGTCTTTCAGTTGTAAGAACATAAGCTACTTGTAGTGAAACTAATAGAAAGTGAACCATTTTCTGCCAACGAATAAAATTTCCTCCATTAAACCTTTCCAATCTCACAAAATTGGGAGCCAATTCCTAAAACACTCCAGTTACCACAAGTGATCAACATTGCCTTAAGATTGTCAGTGCAAAAATTTTGTAATCTAGAATTTGAAATTGAAAAACAATGAATTGCAGACCACTTCAAGTCCTGTGTCAGATGTCACTATCCTCAAAACAATATTTGCGTTCCAATTCTGCACTAGAGCCTATACAATCACTTTCTCAAGATAAAGTGAAGCCCTTGATTGCACTCGTATAGTAGTAAAATCAAGATAAGAGAAGAGAATGTGCATGCAATATTGTTGGTATTGTTTGTAATTTTTTTGTAGCAAAATACAAATGATACGAATCCTTATAAAGTATTCTGTAGGGGAGTTATATATGGGACGCAACTGTTTAGACCATCAAATAGTTAGGTTATAACTATTCAAACATAACTACTAAGGCAGTTAATTTAATAAGAAAAATTATAGGGAATATTTAATTATTACATAAAATTAGTGCCCAAGTACCAAGTGCACCTATAAAAGTTCCTGAAGTGCACCTATGTGCCGCGCACATGCATAAGTGTGGCATTTGTCTATAGACTTCCTCTAGGCCAATTAAACTAATGTCTGATGTCATGTGTTCTCATATATAAGACCTTCAAAACCTCTTTCTCTTTTTTATGTGGTACCCTTTACATTCCTTTTACTTATTTGTTTTGAAAATATATTTACATACTATATCAACTACATCATCCCCTATAATATGCCAAAAGGATTAGAAGAATAGAGCTGGCACACGCGCAGGTCTAAGGCCTTAGTGGGATGCATTTGCTCTAGAGCATTGAATTTTCCTCCTAAGTGAATTCTCTGGTCCGATGGGTGTTCATCTCTGCATCTACCCAAGCATATACAACATCGAGGACCAGTGCCATATATGGACCTTCACGGGTTTCAAACAAAGAATTATAGAAGAATGTAAAAGTCTTTACAACATCAGAATCACCTGTATAACTCGGCCTGCCTCATCCTTGGTCTGGATACAGCTTTTCTTCTTTCGTTGTTTGGCTTTTGCATGGAAGAAACCAGTTTTTTTAATCACTTTCTCAGAGCCAAGTTGGCTCATGATAGTTGAGCCCATATGATTTCTACCTTGCATAAGTCAGCACATCCTACTGACGTATTGTGTAAATTTTTTTTACTTGGTTGTAAAAAGAAAAATAAAAATTCAATAATTTGTTTTAAAAGTCAGATTGACTAGTGTATAGGAAAATCATTAGAAAACAAAAAATTAGCAATATTAATTTATTAAAAAAAGATGAAGAAGGTCTGCTGGTTTGAAATGTATATTGTGGTGGTGATAGTGGTAAGTCTGGTTTCAACTAGAGTACATATCTCGCAAGCAGTGACATGTAATCCATTGGAGTTGAGCTCGCGGCTAGGGGCGGTCGAATTCCCGTCTTCGTAGCCATCTCCCCTTTACTGCTCCAAGGTGATAAAGTAGAAGCCTTGCCTCTGCGGGTACCTCAAAGACTCCAGCCTCCGCTCGGCCGCCTGCTTGCCAAACATGTGGGCAAAGAGTAGCTTTGGCGTTCATTGCTTCCAATGGTCCTCCGACGATATCTCACCGCGTCAACTATAGGGAAGCATAGATCAGCGCTCGAGGAGTCTGTTCTTAAATGGTTTGGCCTCTTCCGGCGGTGGGGCGACGACTAATGAAGTAATGACAAACTCGATGGAGCAAAAGGTTTCTTTGGCATCTTTAGCATCATTTAGTTCTTCCCTCGGCACGTGGATATCAGGGGGTGGGGAGTAGATCAATGTGTAATGACTTCAGGGATGGGTGCTCCAGTCATCGTCGTCATCTAGAAGTCAGTGTGTGTAGAACTCCACATCGCCGAATCAGCTAGCTTAGCTGGTATCAATTTGAAATGTCGAAGGTTTTCAGTTTATGTTTAATAATTTTGTTTTTGTCTTTATTTGATCTAACTTTTAAAACAAATTATTGAATTTTTAATTTTTTTATAACCAAATTACAAAAAACTTGTACAAATCACTATGTAAATAGGATGACTTGTCCAAAAATAATAATGCATCATGCCACTTGGCACCATGTAGGCATATTTAATAGAGAACTTAATAGGAGGGTCGAATTTAATTAATAAAAATAAATTTTAAAGCCAAATAAAAAAAAAAAGATTCTCAATTGGATTTAAAAAAAAAAACCAAAAATTTGTGGATAAAATTGACCCTTAAACTTTAGTTTTACAATCATTAATCTTTTAATTTGTGCTATGCTTGTAAATATAGGAACTCAATTTAAAACCATAACATTTTTTTTCTTTTGTTAAGATTATATATCTGCAGTTCTTTTTTTGTTTTTTATGAATTTGTGTCTCAAATTCTGTATTTTTTTTAAAATTTATACCTATGACATATAGTTTATCTCATTAGGAATTAATTTCTTAATTTTTTTAAACTTAAAAACTTTTTAGTTTGTGTGTCAAAGTTTTGAATATGGTATAAATAGAAAAAACTCACATATTGCACAGGCTTAAAAATTAGTATTTATATAATGCACAAAAATAACATTATTTAAGTATGATCCTCAAGCATTATTTAAATGAATAAAAGTTAGTGTTTTGGTAATTTTTGTTCTGAAATTTGTTTCAATTGAAACGATAACTGATATTTTTAAAACAAATACTGATATTTTTGAAACGCTTGTTATTTTTACATTTCAAAAATATCAATTACTGTTCTAAAAATAATAGTTACGATTTCACTTGAGATATTTCTTGAGACAAAATATCTAAAACATAGACGCTTTTTTATTTAAATACTCAATTAATAAGTTTTGCAAGGCCAACTACCCACCACGACCTATTGAAGAAAAATCATTATAATAACCTAGTTGACTGCAAACAAAGTTGCAGGCTCTATAGAACCCGAACAACTCACTTTCTGGTGGGGGCAATTGCCCACTCTATGACAAAGACAAATTACATTTTAGGATTAAGAAGTAAATAAAAATAAATTAGCTAAAGAAAAAAAATATTTTAATTTAAGTCACATTTTTTAATAAATATAATTTATTCATAATTTTACACTATAAAATAATTAAAGTTCACTTGAAATTAAAAATAAAAAAATTATATAATATAAAATGATAAATAAATTTTATTAAAAAATAAATTTAGTAAATATCAAAATTTAAATATTTAAAAATTCTGCTAATACTGACAAAATAATGAAGCAATTTGGCAAGGACATTCACGTGTCTAACAGTTACAAGTGTTGTCAACTGGACAACTGGACAAGTCGGTAGCCACGGAGATTGCGATGCCGAGGAGTGGAGTTGGTCAAAGGCGAGACGGCGACTCAGCGAGCGAGGTCGAAAGTGATGCGCCAACAGCAAGAAAGTGAGGAACCATTGCACCGAAAATCCTTTGACTTCCTCTCCTCCCTTGCCTGCCCAACTCTCTTCAAGTCCTATTACATGTATACATCAAGTCTTATTAGCATATAGTATCATTGTGTAATCCCACCTGCTGAAGTGTGAATTTGAACGGCGATTAGGCCAGTCTTCTATTCAGCCGACTTAAATTCTAACTTCTGTTCCTTCATTGATGGGTGTCCTCTTCTAAAAATGAGCTTCAAGAATTGATTTAGTATGGTTGAATTTCAGACACAATAATCATTGTAGCATACAGTAATAGATCAAATAATGAGTTTTCTCTTTACAGATGGTGAATAAAAATATTAACAAGTGATCACGACTTTAGTCTAAAAGTATGATGATTAATATATTTGTAATTATTTTTTAAAAATTATTTAATGGCTACGAGAAAAAAGTTAGTTTAAGATGTACAAAAAAATTTAATCTGAGACGCAATATGTTTTTTGATGCCGTGGATATAATTCTTAAATTTAAAGGTCAGAGTCACTACCTACTGTAGTAATTTCGTAGTAAGTCAACGTATTTTTATACTTACCAACCAGGTTTGAGTATCTGCACCCGCGTTCTCCTCTGACAAATGCTAGCACCTGCTATTGCACACTGTAGTGCAACGATTCGTTCCAAATTTGATAATCGTTATGGTTTACAGCGACGACGGAACCTTAGCCTCACTTGTGCTTGGGCAGTGAATTTACCTTAATGAAATGGTTAGAGAAGTGTTTAATCAGAGTTATTCCGACTTCAACTCACAAATATAATAACCAATATATTTACGATACACTTTTTTTGGTTGTTCAAAAAAAATTTATAAACCAGTGTATGAGGTAACTCTTATTAGATGTTGCTAATATGAATTTTTATTTTATTATATTAAGGCATAAATTGGTTTGAGAATATCTCTTTTCACAATAAAAAAAAATCAATAAAAGGTAAAGCAAAAGAAAAAAAAAAACAATAGGTAAAGCAAAAATTCTGAGGGAGATAATTTTTCTGAGTCTTTGTAGTTTTATCAAAAATAGTACTGTTATATATATATATATATCCTTCCATATTCTGTATATGCATAACCGAATTTAATTACAATTCAATCAAAAACAAAAAAAAGGTGTTTAATAGAATATAAAACATCCATTGTTGAGAATTTACATTTTATCCCATTCCATACTTCACAATCAGTAGCTAATATCACTTAAAAAATATTAAAAAAAATATAGATCAATTATATTTTATTTAATGTTACAAACGAATAGAACTAAGTATCTAAATGTTAATTTTTTTAAAAAAAAATATTCGTTGTACGTATGTTAATTATCAAATCTGTGAGTTAAAATCAGAGTAACCACATTTAACGTACTTTGTTCAACCCAACTTAATAGAATGGATCCACCATCCGAATATTGTTATATCTAACAAATTTCCCTCGAACTAACCACGAGAATTGTTGAGTTTAGAACTAATACTGCGGATTATTAGAAGAACATTGCCTTTACACGCAGTCGCTTAAACTCGAAGTCGAGTTAGATGTGGGGGAAGTACGCTAAATTACTATTAGACCACTATTTCATATGGATATCAAATCATATAAAGAAAAAGGCAATAAAAAAAAACTAAAAAACCAAAAAAAAAAAGTCCAGATGTTATTGGATCCCTATGCCTTTTTTTAGAATTACTTCTACTAAATTCTTCATTTTGTTTTCTTTTTGGTTTTTTAAGTAAAAAATAAAAAAGTAGAGATAGTTCTCCTTAAGATCCGTTAGAGAGAATAAAAATTACGCTGCTTCATACATATATTAGGTAAGGGCTACTACACTGAATTATGGGAGGAACAAATTTTAAAATATCAAACAATAGTTATCAAGACGCCCCCACAACTAGTACGAGCAAATGTGTGAATAATCTTACGTCACTTTTCAAGACATTTGAATGAAACATTTGGAATAATTGGTAATAAAAAATTAGAAATTCTTATCCTATCATATCTATAATTAATTCTAAAATTCAATTATTAAAATCCAAATTATAGTAATTCTATATTTTAATTATAAATTATAATAAAATAACAGCAATTGTACATTATATTTAATTATTAAATTATAAATTATATAAATTAGAAAAGTATTTTATTATATAGTGTAAGTGGTTTCATTTGACCATAAAATATGATAATTTAGTGGTGATTCAGTATACTTTTTTTTGCATGGACTCGAATTCAAAATCCCTTGCCATCGTCCGCTTTGAATAAAAGGAGATTTAAGACAAAGTTTGATGTTGAGTTTCAAACTCATTACCACCTTAAGTATGTATAAAAAGTTCACTTGAATCCAATAATATTTTGATAATAAATTTTTTCTATAAAAAAATTGAACGAGGACATTAATAGGTATTCTCTGACGTCAAATTATATATGTGATAACCAGCACTTTTTTTTTTACATAAAAAAAGGTTTGGTTTTGCTGGTTGAACGTATGTACATTTTTTTAAAAAATTTTTCAGCGAAAGGACAAAAATAAGAAAGAAATTTTTTTATAATCCAAAAAACAAAATGACAGCTAAGGCTTCCAATCGAAAAGTCTAAAGATTCATTTTAATTCCCCCTACCAGCTCCACTTTAGATGGATCATCTAAAATAAAACTAAAAAAAAATGTTAAAAAAATGGCATAAACAAAAGAAAAATATCATTTTGATTTGGGCTTCAACATAGTTTTTTATTTTAATTTAGTCATCCAATTTTATATATAATATGTAGCTAAGAATGCAACCTACTATTTATCTTCGGATTTTTATTTTTCTTTTAAGTACAACGTTTTTGACTTGACCGCTTCTCGCTTCACATCTCCTCTCTTTAACTGTTCTGGGTCTACATCAAGACATAATGAAGTCATCGACCGCCGACGCTGCGGCCGCCGCCTGTACCACCGCAAAGCAAGAAAGCCGGTGAGCGATGAGCACGGGTTGGTTGTGATCATGAAGAAGCAAGGTCGTTAACAGTTACTTAGGTATTATATCAATCATCGATTTCAAACAAACCAGCCAAAAAAAAAAAAAACAAAAAGGAAGAAAGAAAAAAGGGAAGTAGAGGAAAAAGAGAGAGAAATTGATGGCGGCGTCGCGCGTAAGGGAAGCTGCAGAGGCTGCGATAGATGCGATAGGGAAGGGGTACGATCTGACCGTTGATTTGCGGCTCAAGTACAGCAAGTCTCGAGTGATCATGATGGACGATGATAAGGTGCGTGACATTAGGATTCCTGGCGGCTTTACTATTCCTGATGTACCCAAGTCCATCAAGTGCGATAAGGGCGAGCGCATGAGGTTCGCCTCTGATGTTCTCTCTTTTCAGCAGGTAAAGAGCTAAGAAGGCATTTCTCTTATTGTATATAATTTCTTTTTTCTTATTTAATGCTCATTTATTTTAGTTTTTGAGCTTTGCTTGTTTGCTGCTTTTTCGGTACCCTTAATTTTGTTCTTGCTTTTTTATTGATTTTATTTAACTTTGATTTTAATAATAAATTCACAAGCAACAACTTTGGGCGAAAATTAAACCTATGATCATAAATTTTTTTGCAAGACTTGCTTTTTGCTGCCTGTGCCAATATAATATTTATTCCCTTCTATTAATAATTGTAATTCGAAGTGTAATTATAAGTTATAATTTTGTGCGTTAAGTGACTTTCGTTGCGATTGATATCATCAAGGAGAATTGAATATAAGAATCTCATTAGAAAGCTCCCCACAAAAAAAAAAAAAAAAAAAAAAACCCCATCATCCCTAGGTAAAACTTCCGGGGTTGGTATAGCTATATATTGTTTGCAATGCGTAGACACCGTGGTTTGTAGCCAGGTGCTCTAATCCTCTGAGCTACAAGCCCCACCCCGTCTACCCTTTAGATATATGAATGTTGAAATAATGCTGTACTTGCATTTTGCTTGCAGATGTCAGAGCAGTTTAACCAGGAGTTATCTCTTTCTGGGAAAATTCCAACTGGCCATTTCAATACTGCGTTTGAATTTACAGGAGTTTGGCAGAAGGATGCCGCCAACGCCAAATCTCTGGCTTTTGATGGTGTCTTCATCACGCTTTACAATGTTGCTATGGAAAAATCTCAGGTTGTGCTATGTGATCATATCAAGGAAGATGTTCCATCAACATGGGACCCTGCTGCATTGGCAAGGTCAGATTTCATCCCATAGTTTCTACTTCCAACAATGCTTACAATGCCTTGTTTACAGAATTAGATCTACATTAGACATGGACCATTATATCTGTTACCTAATTATCAATGGCTTTATCAACAATTAATGCCAGTATTTCGTTATTCTGTGATGATTTTTTTAGCTTTTTCTTATGCCAAGCTTATTGAGAAATGTTGGTGAAGTATATTCTTTGAAATCTTATAATTACTACTTTTGTGGTTGGCTTCTAGGTTTATTGAGAAATATGGAACTCACATCATAGTTGGTGTGAAGATGGGTGGGAAGGACGTACTATATGTGAAGCAGCAGCGCTCCTCGCCTTTGCAACCTGTTGATATACAGAAGAAATTAAAAGATGTGGCAGATAAAATATTTATAGATGTAGCTGAACAAGATATCATGAAATTTGATCAAACTCGCGAAAGGGAAAAGGTTTGATGAAATACCTCTCTCCTTTTCATCTTAAACGGAAATGACCATCATATTAGTAAAATAATATAAACTTGTTCAATGAAAATTATTTACTTTAGAAAAAAATTGAAGCAAGTTGCCTAATTGCCTTTACAACTACTGTAATTTATGTTGTATTATTCTAGCAGTTTGCCAAGGATCAGGGCCTGGGTTTCTTGGATCAATTTCCATCTACTTCTTATTTCCATACCGAGGTAACTTAAGGCTTATAAATTATGTTTCAGTATAGATGCTTGGCAATATTCATAAATACTGAATGTTTCCATTTTTCTATATATATATATTCCCTCTGCTCCCTGTTTAGTTTTGTGTAAGGCTCTCTTTTCAGCAGATCAAGAATGTCATTAACTTTTGTTGCAGGATATCAAGTTCATACGCAAGAGACAAGGTGGATCAAATAGAAGCCCACCCCACAGTGAGTGGTGCCACACTGTTCAGCTTGAACCTGATGTCATCTCGATGACATTTGTCCCAGTGACATCCCTATTGAGTGGAATTCATGGGAGTGGATTTTTGACACATGCCATTAATCTATATCTCCGCTGTAAGCAGGAACATTCTTCTTATTTGTGTTTTCAGTATGTTCTATAAGGTCCTAAAGCACCCTCATATTTTGTCCTAATTCTGACAGTGAATATTTTTGTATTCCTATTTGATGCTTTCTTGGAGAAAGTCTAAGTTGATGGGCAGCTTTTGTCTATTTAGTCCATGAGAATTAATGGGTCAGATGGTCGTCCTTTTAGGAGTTCTTAATAAAATTTATAATTGAACCGGATTTCTTACTTTGCCGATGATACAATCCTTTTAGCTTGGCGTCTTTTTGTTCTACCATCATTGTTAATCCATTCCTAATATTTAAGATTTAAGAGGAACAACAATTTAAACTTGACATTAAAGGTCTGTTGATTGGTGCTTTTCAATTTAGAGAGTGGTACATAAGTTTTCCTTTGTATCCCTGAAGGAGCCTGGTGCCCTAGCTTACCCAAGTAAAAATATTCTCAATATCATTGGTTATCACTGGGAAGCCAGGAAAATAGAGCATCAATTGTTTGGCGTTTTGTACATTAGCCATATTTCTTCAGATATGGTGATCTACCACATGCTTGAGAAATTTTTCTTGCCTGTGTACCCTTTGAACATTTAGAATGTGCCATTGATTCTAATCAATTGGCTTTTGCTCTCATCTCTTTCCTGTGTCTCATCTCTCCCCCCTCCCCCCCCCCCCCTCTCCCCATGTCACAACATTTTGTCTTCAGAAAAATTGCACCTGTAACTGTAGTACACTTCAGAAGGATGATTTCCATTCTTTTGTTGAATACAGTAATTTTCTGAAACTATTACTTTCGACAACCTGTGGTTTTCGAAGGCATACTCGCTTTCCAACTTGAAGTGCCTTGTTTCTTGAGCCATCAACTGAGTCAAAACTCTTGTGATTATGTGTTCTTTGTCCGATTTCTCGCACTTTTCTTTTTGGTTGATTTCACATAATGAGATAATTACCCCAAACATAAGTTTATTAACAATTGGTATCTCAATGAAAATCTGATTTTAAATTAACCAATACCAAAGTTGTTGATTTTAGTGAATGGCTGCAAAGTGGGTCCCCTTGAACCTTAGGAATTTTTTTTTTTTAAAAGCTTCTTGACGTCTAAAAGAGCTGCCATCTATGGTGGGCATGGCACACACAGAGGAAAGATGTTATGTTAGGCATGTGAACCTGAAATATATGCTCATTCTAGTCTTTGCCATTACAATGCTGGCAGAATTTGGTTCCTAGAGTCTTCAACCTG
Organism: Carallia pectinifolia; assembly: GCA_037832335.1. Lineage (NCBI taxonomy): Eukaryota > Viridiplantae > Streptophyta > Magnoliopsida > Malpighiales > Rhizophoraceae > Carallia > Carallia pectinifolia. The sequence continues at coordinate 13,656,722 of CM075449.1, forward strand.
AGTCTTTGCTGTTTCTTTTTGTGGATTCTTTGACATTGTTTTATGTTTCTCATTCTCGATGACTTCACAAGTGAATGCAAGTCTAGTATACTTTCAGTTATCCATTAACATCATTGTAGTAGCTTATCAGAAGCGTATTCTGTTCATTTTGTTTGCTCTTCCCCCATTCCAGCCCCCTATTTTCATATTGGAATATTTCTCTGATTGTAGATAAGCCCCCAATTGAAGAGTTACATCAGTTTCTTGAGTTCCAGATTCCGAGGCAATGGGCGCCAGTATTTGGAGAGCTACCCCTTGGTCCTGATCGGAGAAAACAAAACAATGCATCTCTACAATTCAGCTTCATGGGTCCCAAACTGTATGTTAATACATCACTGGTAATGCTGTTACTCTTTTGTGGGATTTCCATGTTTCAGTGGTTTCATTTTATGAATTCTTTAATTGAGTGGCTCACCACCCCACCACACCCCTCCCTCCCCTCCAACCCCTTCTCCTTTTCTTTTCTTCCATGTGCCCTTCTTCATTCTTGTTGATTTCTGGTTTTACACTTAATGCTTTGAAGGCATAAAAATTTAGTCATCGATATATGTTGTTGAATCAAGATCAAAACGTTGAACATAGTGTTTTACGGCAAAGTTCAAAAGGTAATTGGGAAATGGCTTGCTTGACCTATTAAAAGATCTGAATTGGTCTAGGTTTTATGAAAGTCAAAATCTTGCATCTGAACTGAGCCATTACCATGTTGGTGTGCTCTTGACCATTTAGAAAGCAATGTATATAATGGTTGTGATATTATTCTGTTGTAGAAGTGGCCACCTTTAATCATGGTTGAAAGAAATGGTTACGATGAGATTTTTTTTTTATCTGTATTGTTTACCACCAGAATTGGGGTCATGTTCCTCAGCAGTTGTACAAATATTGTTGTTTCTTCCATAACAAAAATAGAAAGGGTTTCAAATGATTGTTGGAAGTTGGTTCTCGGCCATGTGATTTATGTTTGAGCAGCTCAGTTGTCTCCCTCTAAGCTAGCATCTGGCTTCATCACTTCTGTATTTGAGAAAATTGACTGAGCCGCTGATGCACAGGCGCCTTTTGAGGCGAGCTTGTAAGCACTAAAATATATGCACGTCTGGCAACAAAAAGAATGATACACTAGCATTAAGAACAAGGTGTCCTTAGGGATAGATGCAATAGATGACCAATGGAATGTAGGCCTGTCAATCAAGAAATAGTTTTTGGGTATCCTTGCGCAGAAGATTTCATGGTTGGAGAAACTGGATGGTGCCAAAAATATTATTGTTAATGAGCCAATGGCCTTAATATACTGAGACGGCCTGTTTCATTTTTCACTTGTTCCTAGGGAAATTATCAATTGGAGTTCACTTCACGGTATGAAAAGGTTTATGCTACATTTCCTGCTGGATACTGCAGGCAAATCCAATCCCCAACACCACTTCCCCCCCACACACCCCACCCCCACCACCCCCCCCCCCCCCCCCCGGCGCCGCGCCCACGCGGGGGCGCACGCATGCCCCAAACAGAAAAGAAGCTCTGGCAGTAATTGTTTGTGAAAGTATTTTCTTTGCCGCTGTTCCCTTGCATGAAATGATCTGTTTATTAAGAAAATTATCAGCCTCATGTTTGAATATGAGAGAAATTCAATGGAATTTTTAATTGAGCTGAATGGGTGAACTTCATTGTCATGACAAGTTTCAATTTAACTACGCAAATTTCCTTGGCCTGGATGATTCCTTCAATCTGATGTATTCAATTATTTCCTTTATTTACTGCCAGTATAATTGTTCTTGTTTCTCATGTTGAGAACGTCTGGATTCTGTTTGCTCTTCCTTTGAAGGTAGTTGTCATACTTATCCCAACCGCTTTAGCCCAAGGTTACGTTTCTTTTGATCTGCCAGTTATCTATCATCAGCCTAATTTCTGAGAAATCTGTTTTCGTAGCCCTCTCAAACAATAATCAGATTAGTCTCTGCCTTGAAACCCCATATCCAACCTGAAAAGTGAAATCATATTGAATAGACACTGGAAGCCAGGCTGCATCCTTGTACTTAGACGACATAAGATTTTATGCTGTCAATGCAACTCCTTGATAAAGTGCTAGGCCTGACTAACGCATGGCATAACGAAACTTGAACCAACTAGCAGCTGAGCCTGCGTACTAGCCCTTGCTTAACTGGCTTGAATATTTGAACTGGATAGACATGAGGGGCCAAACCATCATGGTAGACAACAATAGCATTAGGGCCATGGTTCAGTGAAGGGAGGGTGAACCTACGTTCTGATAACACATTATGAAACCTCATATCTAACCTAGAAGTTTAAAAAACTCAGCCATTATAGAGTAGTTTAGATCATTGTATTTAGTCGATGTGAGATTTTATACTCTTAACAAGCTTCATACTCCTAAATTAGCTTACTTAGCCAAAAGATCACTCCACATCCTGTGATAAAAGAGTTGAGGAATTTAGCTGTGTCTAAAAGTGCATTGAGGGAATTATAATATTATGTTCAAGGAGAGATAATACTTTGTTCTTGTATTGTGAAACTGCAGGCTAGTGTATGCAGCTGAGTTTTTAAAGCTTTGTCTTCTGTATTTGTATATAATTTATCCTTAATGCTCTAGGCCAATTTTTCAACTTTCGAATTTTCAAGTGGTGAGGAAAAGAGGGACAGAATTAGGAGAGAGAGTGAGAAAGGGTCCTCATGTCATTTTGGTAGATTGTGGTTTTGCTTTCATTGGCATAATAGATGAATGGAGGTTCCGACTGTTTGTTTGCCAGTTGTCAATCCTTACCAGGCTGTTGTAACAGGAGCTGCAATTCAAAGTTTTACTTTTGGGTGCAATAACGAGGTGAAATTTTAAGATTCAATTATCATGTAATTATGGTTTGAAAAAAAACGTCAACAAGATATGATAATAGGATAATCGATTTGTTTTGCAGGTGAAATATTGCCATTTCTGACAGATAGATTTCTGTTATGTATTTCAATTTTAAGCACAAAGTCGCTGTTTTATTTATGCTTGTTGAGTCTTCATTGTGATAATATTTCCTAATATAATACTTTTTCCAACTTATGTGAATAAGTCTCATGTTGCCCATGACCTTTGCTAAATTAAATTTGTAGGTCGACGTTGGGAAGAAGCCAGTTACTGGCCTTAGGTTATATTTGGAAGGGAAAAGAAGTAACTGTATAGCAATCCATTTGCAGCACCTTTCTTCACTGCCAAAGACGTTCCAGCTTGAGGATGAACAGAACAGTAGCATCTCCAATGCCTCTGACCGCAGGTATTATGAGAAGGTTCAGTGGAAGAACTTCTCACACATCTGTACAGCACCTGTTGAGTGTGATGATGATTTGTCAATTGTCACGGGGGCTCAATTTGAAGTTGGAGACTCCGGCTTTAAGAAGGTTTTGTTTTTGCGGCTCCATTTTTCTAAAGTTAAAGGTGTCGCAGCTTTGAGGAGGATCGACTGGGATGGTTCCCCTGCTTTGACCCAGAAATCAGGAATAATTTCCACACTGATCAGTACCCATTTTTCAGCTGTTCAAAAACCACCTCCTAAGCAACCTGAGGTAAATATAAACTCAGCTGTATACCCCGGGGGGCCTCCAGTGCCCACCCAAACCCCAAAACTTTTGAAGTTTGTTGACACAACAGAGCTGACAAGGGGACCACAGGACACACCCGGATACTGGGTTGTATCTGGGGCAAAGCTTAATGTTGATAAGGGAAAAATCTCTCTCCGGGTTAAGTATTCTCTCTTGACTTTGATTTTGCCTGATGAAGAGGTGTCAGCGGATGCTTGACTGCTGCTTGACTGCTTGTTACTTAGAATGGGAGAAGACATAGAAGAAGAAAATGAAAGACTTTACAGGTGCGAAAGGTTTGATTGAATTACATGCTCTTTTCAAACCCCTTTCTTGCTCGAAGGGGGTTACTCGTGGTGGGTTAAAAAGTTCTGCCTTGATGGTGGTCGTCGTGGTTGTGTATAAATTTATTACACTGGTGTGTGATTCTTGTACCTGTCAACTGTAAAGCTTTTTCTGTTGTTTGCTCATACTTAAAGATTCGCTAGGCTATTCATTGAGATAGTTTACGAAAAACCATGCGATTACTAGCAGTTGTACCGAGTGATTGTATTTGTAGCTTTTGCATCTGATCATAGTACATTATTCATCCATGGAGCTTGTGAATTTAGATGGCATGTTTCTAAATGGAGTGATGGCACGTTGCCCACACTGCATTACATCCTTGAATTGCGATAATTCCAGTACAGCGTAGTACAAACATTTGGCCACTTTTATTTTGGCGAAGTCGTCCTATATCGTTGATAAGTTGATCTCTGAATGGTTTAGACAAGGAATGATAGTTAAGCTGTGAGCTAGTACCTTTTTATCTCCCCATAAACGTCAGACATCTCATTGGTGGAAACTGTGCTATTTATGGAAATTGCTTTGAGAAATGCTGATTAGCATAACTAGAGCCGTGCTATTAGACAAAATACTGCTTGGGGAATGCTGGAAGAACTTCTCTACTTCAACTGTTAATTAAATTTGATACGAAGTCAAGATTAATGATTAAGCATTATAATTCACTTGGTGATTAAATATTAAATATCGCTTAAAGAAAGGGAAAAAAGGGAAAGCAGAAAATGGAGAACAAGAAGCGGTTGAAGGATTGAAAGATCAAAACTACATAATTTCCTCTCTTTCCCACTACAAATATCCAGATTATTGTTAAAAAAATGGCAATAATTTTACAAGCTACAATAAAGTATATATATGTGCATTCACAGTACCTCCTTTTCCAGTTTCAATACGGCCATGAAAGCTTCTTGAGGCACATCAACCTTACCTATGGCCTTCATTCTTTTCTTTCCTTCAGCCTGGCGAGAAAAAAAAAACCGACATAAATATTGCACAAAATGATAATCAAAGGGAAGAGCAAGTCATGCAAAGAAAGGATTTAATATTATTAACCAGAGGCAAGTCATAATACCAAAAAGGTGGGAAATTTGAGAACAAGGAGACGATGAGAACATAAATGAGAAAAGTAGGATAACAGCAGATCCTTTTCATTCGAGCAGAAAATTGCAAGGCTAATAATGCAATGTGTAGATCATCACATAGAACATAATTTCCTTTCGTTTCTTATTGAAAGAAAAGACTTGCACTTCTTACGCAATGTTAATGTTAATTAGTGTTTGCAAGAAGCCTACTGTTGCATGGTCAATAATCTCTTTATCGCTCACACAAATGACTTTTCTAGGACCTTAGATGATCTGATATTAATTGTACAGTCAAGGAAACTGAATTACCTGTTTCTTAAGCAGTTTCTTCTTTCTAGAAATGTCCCCACCTACATGAAAGAAGAAAAAAAACTATCATGCTAGAGACCAAAACAAACAACAGTGATTGATTATAATAAACCATCTCATCCTTAGCTGACATCGAGCGACATCATAATCAGACAAGGAGGGGAAATACAAAACTAATTATCCTCAAGACCAGCAGAAGATTGTGTGACTCAAATGTGTCTTCCTGAGGGATCTTAGCCAGCTCCTTAAATGTTAAGATACAAGCAAAAATATCATCAGAAGGCAGATTACAATATTACCGTAGCATTTGGCTAGAACATCCTTTCTAATTGCCGATATAGATTCGCTGGCAATAACTTTTGCTCCAATGCATGCCTGAAAAGAATAAGAATAGAGTTCAGTATGGCCCAAATTATGCTGTTATATCCATAAACCTTCCATGGCGTATGTTTTGTTAACCCAGCCAAAAAAGAAGGCATTGTGATTTAATTACAATGAACGTGTCACTGTAACTTTTTAAGTGGAGGTTTTTCCTTTCTCCACAGTTATTGCGAAAACAGCTTGCTAGTATATATGCATGTGGGAATGCAATTGGTGGTGCAGGATTAGTAGAGGAAGGGTGGTGGACCTAGAGGAGTATTTCATCAACGGAAAGTGGGAAGCTTTGCTCCCTACAGCCACATCTCCTCCCTCGGCTTATCCACTGCAGCCCGCGCTGGGATTATTGGCAATCCAGAGAGAACAACATAAAGGGGTCTTAGGGAAAATGGACTTGCATCTCACTTATAATGCATTGCAGGCTTAAGTCTATTAGTTCTTGGTAAAGGGAGTTATTTCATTCAGATTTTTTTTCTGCCTTTGGTCTTGTTTCCTTGCCTTCTAAACAAACTTATACTTCGAGGTGGTAATTTGGGACAATCATTCCAAATGAACCACAGAAGAACCATAAACCATAGATGAGAGATTTTAGAATCACAAGCATTTCTGTAGCATCACAGGCAAAGAAAGAATCGACACTTACTTGGATGGGCACTTTAAACATTTGTCGTGGTATAAGTTCCTTCAGCTTCTGAGTCAAAGCCCTGCCTACAGCATATGCCTGAGAAGAGAAGTTAATCAACGACGACCATTTAAATACAACCTTCATCCGCAAGATCTATATGACTATCTGCTATGACTTTAATATTAAATAAATAAATAATTGAATATACAAAAAAAGGACATGACTGAAACTTGGTAATAAACATGTAGAAATAAAATTTCTACAGAAACAGTAGGCTAGCATTGAGTATTTTTCTACTTCAAAAGTTTTCTCTGCCTGCATCTACATGATGAATCTGAAAATGGATGAGCATATTTTGGCTGGATAAAATAGATCAACAAGGAGAGCACACAGCAGCCCAAAAAACAAAAAATAATAAATAAAGGCATGACATGCAAGTTTGCGTGGATCAAAGTTTGATTGACTTACAGTGCTGAAGCAGCCCTTCTTTTCTGTTGCTTTTTCACTTTGTTTTTTTTTTTTTGTTTGTTTTCAGAATCATTCCAAGAAAACAACAAAACTAAAATTGGAAGCCACAGACATGATCTAGATACAGTTTTCTAACTAGTTCATTTTATACACATTTTCTTCTTGCTAGATTTTTCTTTTTTTCTTTTCCTTCGTTATATCCTTCCTTTGCACACATGCCTCAAAGGCAGTAGCTTGCAAACCCTATGAAAGAAGATATGAAATGGATGAAAATTCTTAGTTGAAAGTTCTCTGATGGTTACACCTCTATTCAATTTCCAATGAACATTCATTGAACTACCAATGTGTGCTTCTGCCCACTTAAAGTAAGAACCATATAGAAAGAATCGATACACGAGTAACTGGAGACTCTCATTTTTACCTTATCCTTGTGCACGATAGTTGCTAATGGCTCCACAGGATCACCATTTATTTGGATGTCAAGCTTTATCAAATCACTTTCCTTGTAGCTAGCAAATAAAATAGAAAGAAGAGCCATAAATTGCTAATGCTAAGCATCTTCCTTAACACATAATGAATATGAAAGGCAAGCTATTATGTCCATGTCATGTTAATAGAAAGAGATTGCATGTAGAAAGCCACATCAAGTACAATAATGGAAAAATTACCATGTATAATCACAGATACTTATGTCACATGAAATGTGATAAGAATTCAATTCTAATTTAAATTTCCCGTTTCTTGTATCGGTCAAAGCTTCAATGTGGGCCTTGATCACAATGACTATTAACAAATAATTGAAAATTTATAGCATGTGAAGAATGAATCTCTTTGTTCTTGGGTGGCAGTATGGTAATCAGCCAAACATCAAATTACAACAGCAACAATGACAGTGAGGTCCATAGCATGAGCAGTATACATTCAAATGCAGACACAACAGCTTCATTGGCGATCATTTCATAGGATTATCAGACTAATGTGCATACTCCACATTATATAACAAGATAAATAAACATAATCTCAATCATTAATATGCAGCATATTTGCAGGAGGGGTTTGCAGTTTGACTCGGTGTAGAGGTCTGATTTTGCACATGCATGGACTCTTTATATTAAGATGCTGACTTGGTTGACCTATCTGTTTTAGTTCCCTGCTCACCCATAGTACGTGCGACAGAAAGGCATTACAAAGATACTGCACTATCTGTGCATGAGGGTTCATTAGAGATTGCACAGCCTAAGAGCAACCTTTCGCCTCTAACTCAAGGTTTCAAGTGAATATTCTTTTATAGAAATCATAGAGTTCAATCACAGGTGATTGATACTAAAGACTTAATTTCAGATGGAAATACAGAGAATAACCTCTTCTCTGATGTCTTTTGAAGGTAGAAGATTTATTCTCCAAGAGCTTGTGAGTGGTGGCATGAAAATTTGGGTGCTGAGAAAATTTTATTGCCCAGGTGAACAAGTTGTTCATGGCCATGGATAAAATGGGTGAAGAATCAACAGATGAGATTATTATTTCTCACAATATAGTGAGAGCGTGTGCATTTTCCTTGTTTTTTTTTTTTTTTTGGTGAGTGTGTTGGTTGGGGGCAGGGGGTGGGGGGCGCTGCTCAGAGAGGCAGACCAAACCTGTTTACACGATAGGGGCAACCCCACTCATTCCCTTCCCACCCCAAAGAATTTGAACTTCAGAGAACTTGAGACCTCAATTGTTAAATCTGAAGTATACTAAAATCCTCAGTTGGGTATAAAAGCACCCAACAATCATAGTCGTTTCCAAGAAAAAAATTCTCAGATATTGGCATCACTTCCCAATTCTCTAAAGTGCTATTAAAAAACCAGTTCCGAGGAAGGCCCTATCTTTGATTCTTTGGAACCCAATTAAAGGATTTGCTAATTCTACATTCTTAGGATTTTGGAGTCTGTCTTCACATCACATTGCCCATGTAAGAGAAGTCACAGAACATCATGACTCAATACTCTCCGACATAATAGTTGATAGTATAAGGACAACCAAGAAACAGTTGCATTTAATACATAAACTACTAATGGTTTTTTCCTTTTGTCTGGCATTATTATTTTGCTAAGCAAACAATAATTGAAGAGGGGATGAAAGTGAAGATTAGACAATAAACATGCAACTGCAAACACTTGATGGAACACAAATAGGGCACTCCCATAGAGTGAAGATTAAATTTTCTTTTAGACAAGCAGTATACGCATTTACCCAACAAAAGCATATTCCATGCTAGCATATCCTTTACTTCTCGACTTCAGCTGGTCAAAGAAATCGCCTACCATCTGTCAAGATAATATGCAGAACTAAGAAAAAAGAAACACGTGACAATATACTAAGGGGACACAGTGAAGAATGACCAAGAGGACGATCGTGGAATCCAGTGGACTACATTTAAGGACATACCTCAGCTAGGGGTAATTCGTATGTGATTGATGCTCTATTCTCAGTGATAAATTTCATTTCTTTGAACGCTCCTCTTCTCTCTTGAGCCAGTTCCATAAGTGAACCAATATAATCCTTAGGTGTAAGGATTTCAATCTGTATATTGGAACTAAGAATAAGATGGCAGGATATTATAAAAGCCTAGTGGATGAGATCAATACACACACAAACACATATGCACAAAGTGACATACATATATACATAAATACATGTGTGAATGCATGCATATGTTTGTGTGCATGCGCATGTGTTGATGAGATAGTGCAAGTTTTTGCAAGTAAAAGTACCTTCACAAATGGCTCCTCAATTGACCTCCTTTGTCCAGGTTCAGGAAGTAGAGATGGATTTGAGCACTCGACCTTCAGGAAGAATAACATTTAATTTAAATGTGGATAGAGTCAAAATGTCAATAAAATAATCAGCAAACCAAACAGAAAAAAGTTTTACAGCAATCTCCAACAATGCCAAGAGGGCATTGGTTAGATATTTTAGTATCAGCTTATGAGTAGCGCTTATTTCACATTGAGTAAAGTCTGTTGGATAAAAACTAATTACTGGAAATAAATGTGACCTTGCATCTGATTTGACTAATAAGAGATGATATCAGAGCTTTACAATTAAAAGGTCTTGTGTTCAAATTACGCTACCCTCACATTTAATTGTGAATTTCTACAAATATGTTGGACTTGACTTTCATTCACGCTTGCAGCCCAACGAGCTTTCACGTAAGGGGACATTTAGAGTTTATTGTAGGATCCATTCCTAGGGCTTCTCCCAACTGCTCAAGCCTTTTGGGTTGAATATTTTCTTGACAAAGCTAATATTGATAGAAATGGTCATTACTTATGGCAATGTGGGCAAGCTTGCTTTAAATTAACAAGATGGTGAAATGCACTTGTCTTTCAACATTCAGGTAATTCATCATTGGCAAGGTAAAGAGATAAGTGACAGTAACTTGTCAACATTATGATGTATCCATTAGTTGACCCCAAAATTTTAACTGCACTTGGCTATCGTTGACTGTATCATGGAAAATATTTCCACAGACAGAAATATTCATATATTGAGCATCAACATCCAAGCATAGTTCTTGAAATATATCAATCTAATGATTCGTGGAGTTTAGGATCAAGCAAATATTACAGTATCACCGTTTACACAGTTCACTCTGTATACAACACTTGGAGCAGTAGTTATTAGGCTCAGATTGTATTCCCTCTCAAGCCTTTCCTGCAATGAAATTTTCATTTCAGGCAATCCCTTTATTTCCATGAAGTCACAAGCATAGCTGACACAATTCTAACAAAGCAAACCTGAACTATTTCCATGTGGAGAAGTCCTAAGAATCCACATCTAAATCCAAAACCCATTGCACTTGACATTTCAGGCTCAAACTGCAGAAATAGCACAACACAAAGTAGAAGCAATTACTTTATGCAGTGAATTATCAAAAATTAGATGGGCCTCTTTCTTTATAACTAGAAAAATATAAAACCATAACCAAAAGATGCTAAAAGGCTCAAATTTAGACAAAAGAAAGAGAGATTGCAAAACATAAAATGTCAAGGAAAGAGTAGGTCCTGGCGTCCAACATGTCTTGTGCAACAAAACCAGGAAAATGAGTCCCAGATGCTACACTTATTCATAAGCTGTGTTATCTCTTTTTAATTCAACTCCAATACTCATAAAGCCCATCGTCTTATTTGGAAAGAGCATTATTCTATGTAAATCTTTTTGATCTCATCAACAAACTCAGAGACGTCCCAATAAATACCAGTCACCGAAACGCGCAGGGAGCTTAGAAAGAACATGCACCAAGGTCCTGCTTGAATACTCAGCAGCCACCAATGACAACAATATTGCTGTCCGACGAAAATAAAACATTTCAAATTGGAAGATAAAAGCATTAGTTCCATATTTTATGCCAATTATGATTCTCAAGCTTTATGTTAAGAGGAATACCCCCTAGTAGGATCATCAAGCACATTAAAAAATATTTTCCATCAAAAGCTTGTTGCCAATCAGCTTCCACATTTTGAATCCCACATACTATCAAGTCTAAAAGGACCCAGGTATATAACTTATCATTAAAATCTAATGTACCTTTAGTGCAGCATCATTAAGTTGCAGTTTCTCCAATGCATCACGTAACTCAGGAAACCTGTTGACAAGATAAATCAATACGAGTAGTTCCAGACAGGGTGGGTATGCAAAACCTAGGAAAAAAAAATAAAAATTAGAGAGGCCAAGAAAGAACTGCGTACTGGTCTGCATCAACTGGAAACAAGCCACAGAAGACCATTGGAGTGGCTTCTTTATATCCAGGTAGTGACTTATCAGCCCTTCTGCTGTAGCTTGTGATAGTGTCCCCCACCCTTGCATCCGCTACAAATCGTATAGAGGCAGAAAGGTAGCCCACCTAGAAACATGCAGGCAACGAGAACGGTAGTCATTACATTGGCGGAATAATTAGATTTACATGTTAAGAGAACAAGGCCGCAACATCAATTTCTGTGAATTAATCAAATTAAACATTCATCAACATTTCAGTTAAACCAGCGAAGCAACTGGCGAAGTTAAAAGGAGTTCCACACAAATCATGAGATTTGGGACAACTACAGATCTTTCCCCTGTGCATTTGATGTTCAGATCCAACCTCCAATACTTGCTGATTAAGTGCATTTACTATGATACCTTATTTAGGGGCATGTTTCAGCATTTTCCTCCTTCCTTGTTTAAAAACTAAGGGCTTGACTTGTATTATTCCGGTACACTAATTGCAGAAATTAAAAAAAGAAAAAAACATTATAAGGATGGCAAGATGAGCTCAGTACACTGTAAAACGAGATGTGCATGTGCAAATGAAGCTTGGGGCCAGGCATTTAAAATTTATCTAAAATAGTGGGGCCTATGACAGGACAGCTGCTGATTGTATGAGGACTTTGGAAGGTTGACACAGAGAAGTGCCAAGCTTGTAAGATGAATCAATGATAGGGAAATGGCTGGGCCACTAGGTGTTTTGGTTTTACCACGTCTAGAAGAGTGCACCAAAAAAATAATAGCTAACAAAAATCTCAACAAGGGAAGAGTAAAAAGCATTGGGAAGCTAAATTAAACATGACAAAGAGCTTCCCCAACTACAATGAGAAATAAGTGCTCCAGAAATCATTATGATTGCATTGTTGAAATGCAGCACACAAACTTTGTTTCTTTGCAGAAGGAAACAAGATCAACCACGGAAACAATTTACTTGATAAGCATTTTAGCCTATATCAATAGGTTAATACAACAGGAATGATCACTTGGAAAACCAAGAGGATTGCAAAGGTTCAAAGTTCTTTCAAAGAACAAAAACTCAAAACTTAAATTAGTTTCTTTCACTAAAGTCATAAGCTAAGTGAAATGTCACATGCTAGATTCAACCCGCGATACTTATTGTAGATTGCACTCAAGGAGGACACATCAATAGAGACAAGGTAAATATTGTTGGCCAAAATACCATCACATCAGGAATTATTTACTTCGCTTGGTTGCTAAATTCAGGCCGCCTAACAAATCTCCAATTTCAGATTGGTCTGCTTGGAACAAAATTGTATGAACTTCTTGTTTATCTCAAAGTAAAATGGCAATAAGCTGAATAAAAAATTCCTCTTCTTTTGAAAGAAATTTTCAGGATGGAAAATGGGCACAATGATAGAGCTGAGGTCAGACTCAATACTACAATTACAGGAAGTCTTTTGCTTTGCTGTATAACTGGACTTTATTTACAATTTTACAAGGAAAAGAACTTATATCAGTTCTGAAAACAGTTCCTCACTAAAAAATGCAAACGGGCTTGTTCTTTTGCATGTGTGCCAGGGTGTGTGGTTAGGGCTGTTTGGTGAGAATGAAAGAGAGGGAGAGAGAGAGAGAAAGAGGGTCCAACAAAAACTTTCTGAAAAAAGTAAAAAAGAGAAAAAAAAAATGAAAGGAGGTACATAGATACATCATACAGCAAACCAAATAAGTAACAAAACTATTTTACCTCACCCGCATATAATTCTTCCACTTGCAACTGATTGGGAGATAAAACCCCAATTTCATCAGCAAAATAATCCTGTCATTTGAGAGAAAAATTAATGGAAGCATACATGAAAACTGTACAACACGTATTAAATCAATCATCAGAATAAATCATTGACAACTCTTTGAATGAACCTTCAGTAATATATTATTGAATAGGCACTGAAGGAATTAACATGAAGTGATGACTGCTTACTAAGAGTTCATCACCTTCTCACTGGCCATGAAATAAATTCTGTCGCCTTTCTTTATACTCCCATCCATGACTCGAAGATACACAATCACACCGCGGTATGGATCATAGTAACTGAAAAAAAATTTCAATGGGCTATATAAAATGGCAAAAATAACAATCAGGGAGATTTGCACAAAACATGTAGAGTAAGAGGGAAATTGCACTTGAAGTGGCTAGAACATAAAGGCAATTGCTAAATATGCAATGGAATAAGGGAATTTCTATGAAGTGCATCAATATACTCCCTTCACATGCTATATGAATATTTCTGAATATATATGTACGTAGGTATGTAAATTAACGAATTGGACCGGTGGATAATTATAACAATGATGTTACCAATTTCGCTTATCAATGAACAAGTATTTCTGTCAATCACACTGCAAACCTCCTTTCTCATTCATATTATATACGCATGTCAGAAAATCTAAATCCAACTTTCTTTTATCGCCAATCATCAATTTCATCTGAACTTCAAAGAAAATCATAAGAAAAGGAGCTACAAATTTTAACATAGCAGTATTATAATCAAGCTTTCAATTTGTAAAAGTCAACTTTACCACCGACGTTATCATTGTACGAGGTAAGTTGGGATGGATCTTCCGAAGAATATTACTTTGTTAACAAATGAATGGCATGTCATACTGCCAAACGTGAACATTGACAAAATCTTTTATGTAAATTGTGTCTGGATTATAGCGTTTAAACAAGACATACACATACCAAGAAGTGGGAACCAACAAGACAAAAATAAGCATACCAACATCGATATTACCCATGTAAAAATGTAGTTGGAAGCAAAAAGGGACATATGCATAGAGCCACACATTATGTCTATTGTCGCATAACAACTGGTAACTCCAATGAAAAGCCCGAGTCAGACATTCACCTATCAAATATTAAAGCCCTCAAAGGCATATCAGCAGTATCACGGGGTGGGGGAATCCGTTTGATGATTGCATTGAGAATTTCATTTATACCTATTCCTTCCTGTAAGAAAAAAACATAGCCAGGGAATATCATGGTCAAGGTAGAAACATATACTTGCTCTGTGCAACAAGGTAGTACGTAAGTTGACATCAAATAGCAAGTTCGTTACCAACCTTTGCAGAGCAGAATATAGCATTGCTGCAATCTAGGCCGATAACCTATGTAAAAGGAAAGTGGAAATTTTTATGAGCATTTTAAATACAGAATCTGCACAAATTTTATCTTCTTATATTAAACTTAAAGGAGTTAATTACTCGGTCAAATAAAGATCACAGACATTCCTGATAAACTTCAAATAAAATATGAGGAGGCACAATCTGAACATATACAGCTATATGAAAGTTGGCTGATTGGATTTATAGCAGTTACAAATATTTTTATCAAAATTTTCAGCAGATGTTCCACGTTTAAAGTAAGAAAGACAAAAACTGATCTATTTTCCTCTCAACTTAACAAGCAGGATTAAGCAAAGCATGTTAAGCTCCATCGAATATAAACTAGCTACATATTATTGTACCAATACAGCATACACACTCATTAAACCAAATCAAATTTCTCCCATAATGAGCACCAACCTCTTCAATCTCCTGGGCAATGCGATCAGGCTCAGCACCAGGAAGGTCTATTTTGTTTAGTACCTATAATAGATAAGAATGCTCTAACTCAACAGACTCAAATCCATATAACCAATATTGTGGGCATACCTACCAAATAAACTATGCAGAAGTATGTGGATATGACATGAGAATCAAATTTAAAGGATGATACCTAAACCCTTTTTGGTTGAACGAGTTTGCTATGGCCAGATTGAATAGCATCTCTCTTCCAATCTAGTTTGCTGATTATTTAGAATATTTATTCACATAAAAGGAAAACAGAAAAGTCCAATACAGACGGTGACATGCAACATGCATTTGATCTATAAGTCGTTTTCCCCAAGTGGTTTTTTCTAAATCTGACATCCATAAGCTGTTCCCTTGGTCATATTTAGTTAATATGCACTGTTCCAAACAACAGTCTCACAGAACTGGCCGTCGCCATCAGTCTTCCAATATAAATAACTTCCTTGTTCCCAGCTGAATAATACAGTAGCAAATCAATCTTGTATCAGGTTTTCTTTTTCATTTTTGGGAGAAGGGGAATGTATGAACTCCAGATTATATCTCTTTTTAGTATTTTAACTTCAAAAAGACTGAACATCCAGTTTCCATCTCTATTCCTCTATGCCAAGTTATCATGTCAAAAATTTTCTGCATTCTGCACTGTTCAAATAAGTTGTTAACAAAGCAAATACTGAATTACAAACTTTAATTTTTTATTCTATAAGAAATTTGTTTTTATGTTGTTCCTGTAGAAGAATGTTAATATTTGGGCACATAAACAAGGAGAACCTAGAATATTATGCAGAGTTATTGCAAACCTAATTATTTGCCATCAACATCTATCACTTCAATCTTCTTGACGACCAAATATTAACATTCAACTTGGAAAAGATTTAAGACATTGCTTATACAAATTAGGAGTCTCCACAAACTGAAGGAAAATTAAAGAACTCATTCAGAACACATGAATACAATAACACGAGTCTCTAAAACATGACCAATACAGTGTGGCTTGCTTACAGGTATGATTTCTAGGTTGTTTTCCAAGGCCAAGAAAACATTAGCCAGCGTCTGTGCTTCCACACCCTATAACAAAACAAATACTCACCAATGATACTAAAAATGGTAACAATTACTAAAACAATGCATAAATATGGAACTTGCAAGATTTAAGATACAAACTTCAGTACGAAAGTTGGTTATTCCAAAATTACAATGTTACTATGTTCATGGCATGTGATCTTTATGGCGATAAAGAACAAGCTCAAGCAACAAAAAGGGGCCAAAAAAAAAAAAGATTCAGTAAAATTAACCTGGGAAGCATCAACAACAAGGAGAGCGCCCTCACAAGCAGCAAGAGAACGAGAAACCTATTGACAAATGCCATGCAAAGGAGTCAGCTAAAGATGTGTGTTTACATTGCCGATGACCAACATAACAGAGACCTGAAATGAACTGTTTCGCTGATATTAAAACTACCCCGTTGTGCTTGGCATCTAGGCTTATACAACACTTACAAACCTCATAGGAGAAGTCGACGTGGCCGGGAGTATCTATCAAATTGAGGCAGTAAGGTTGGTTCTCATACACATAGCGCATTCTAGCAGCCTGCCACGACAACATTAACAGGGTAACAAAACAGAAGAGAACATTGCAACAACCAGTCACAAAAAACAGAGTTAATATCTTGGGAAAACAAATTAAAAAGGAAAAAAAAAAAAAAACCACTTTGACTAATTGTTATTCCCATAAGCATGAGCTCTATTTGTACTGCAGCATCAACAATCAATTCGAATTTTTATCGTTTTAACAACAAAAAGAAAAAAAAGAACAAAAAAAAAAAAAGAAAGAAGAGAAGGGAAGAGAAGAGAAACCTGCAATTTGATAGTGATGCCACGTTCTCTCTCCAAGTCCATGTTATCAAGAAACTGATCCTTCATTTCTCTTTTCTGGACAGTACCAGTGAGTTGGAGCAGCTTATCTGCTAAGGTCGATTTCCCATGATCTATATGTGCTATTATACAGAAGTTCCTGATATTCGCTATAGGTACCTGCACAACAATTTTGTTTTCTTTTCTTTTTTTTAATTTTTATTTTTGTTTTGTTTCATTTAAAAAAAAAAAAAAAAGGAAAAGCAAGAAAGAAACAGAAGAAGAAGAAGAAGGAAAAAAAAAAGATGGAATTACTACCTTGGAAAGACGGTCCTGGCCGAGGTCTTGGGCCGCGGTGGCGGCGTATTGGAGGGAGTCAGCCCGACAAAGGAGTGGAGGAGGAGAGGGAGCGGAGATGGATGGTCTTTTATTACAAGAGAAAGTGGAAGAATGAGTGGCGGAGAGATGAGCAAGAGCAGACAGATGAGTGGTGTTGTTGTCTGTCTCGTTATTTATGTTGTTGTGAGTCTTCTTCTTTTTGTTTAAGGATAATAATGGTGGTTGTGAGACAAATGCATAAGTTGTCTTCGTCTGTGTAAGAAGAAGATGAAGGGAGAGGCCTGTTGTCGTTGTTGTCGTTGTTGCTGCCATTCTTCTCGGCCTCCTCTTCTAAACAGCTCCTCTCCTTCCTCTCATCATAAGTCATACATATCCCATTTATGTTTGAAATTTGATATGCATATGATACCCGACGTCCCAAATCCTTGTTTTCTTTTTTTTTTTTTTTTTTTTTCCTTCTTTCTAATGGGATTTAATAAATTTCCTCTTTTTTTTTTTTTTTTTTTTTTTTTTTTTTTGTGTACAATATATTTCCATTTTCCTGCTGCATTTGTTAATATTCATTCAATTGGGCTTTATGCGGTTCTTGTTTGTGGATGATTCTTAGCCACATGAATAGGCTTTTATTGCCCACATCTTTGCAGGTCAGTTGTCCATCTCCTAATCGGCCCGGTCCATTGGTGAGACAGCTGGATCCCTTCCACTGTTTTTGCTTCAAAATCCATTAAATCCATATATAACTCCATTTTTTTTAATTTTTTATAAGTTTTAATAAAGTTATAAATATTTACTGGTGGGTGGAGGTTTTAGTTGGGAGCATGTTGGAGGTTTTGTTTGTATCAATGTGCCTTGGAATGAAGTGAAGATGAATGAGGTTTTAGAGGGAAAGTGAAAAAAAAAAAAAAAAAACAAAAGGAATTGAAACAGGCCTGGTCAAGAAATATACCAATGTGGTTCAGTTTGTTGTCGAACTATCTTGGCTTATGTTCACTAAAATGCCTATAACTCACTGTATAGGACTTGAATTGATTTATCATTTGTTGCATATAAAACTAGACATTCATAAAATTTTTGCACATATATAATTCATCTATTTCTCATATCTAGAGAGTGAGTTACCCCTCTTCAAATTCAAGACAATAAATTTCTTTTTCAACAAAGCCAGCTTATGAATTGGATTGAGGACACCACTTCAAAACTCAATTCTATTCGACTTTACGCAAATAAGCCCGCTCTAGAAAATTCAAGATGTTTACTTTAATTCTCATGAAAGCTACAAATCCATCCAACAACGTTTATAGTGTGAAATTTCTAAAATACCTTTCAATAGTTAAATTTGCTCAAAACTGCATCTTTAAGCTTCCAATTTGTTCCAATCCATTTAATCTTCTCCAAAAGTGTAAAATCAACTTTAATAAGCACTTCCATTCACTCGATCCTCTCTCCTTCACTCATATGTCTTCTTATTCTTCTTCTTCATCTTTTTTCACCGTAACAAACCCTCAATCCATACTCCAATCCCTACCCTCAATCAACCAAATTTCAATTTTCTCTCCCAAATTCAATTCCAAATTCCAATTGGGTGGGTTCTTTTTTCATCTTTAGAAGAATTTAAGCTTGGTTTCAAGATTTTTGATCAAAACCAATAGATTTTGGTGGAGGTAGGACTGCAAATGAGTCGATACGTTCGTTAAAAATTCAGTGACTTGGCTCGATAAAAGCTCAGCTCAAGCTCATTTATTTACTGAATGAGCAATACACAAGCCTTATTTAAAAACTTGCTTTATAAACGAGCCAAGCCCGAACATAATCAGGCTTGGTTTATTAAAATTCGCTAACAACCTCAAATAAAAATGTTGAACTATTGTTTTAAGTATACAAAACCCAATGAAGGAGATGTTGATATAACTTGTCTTCTTAGTGGTTTGAGGAGGAAAAGGCAAATCAAATAAGTAGGGGGGTTGGCATATTTATACTAAAAAGAGCTTATCCCTCTTGTGTTTATCTATGATGTGGGATTTGTGCTGTCATCCCTATTAAACTTTGTCTTGGCTATGAAATTCCAAGATTGCCCACCATATAGACGGGATTATGGAAGGATGGGAAGGTCATTTCCCTTATTCTGTCTATTCACATGTGTAAGTTTATGTGGGATAATCCCACATTGTTTGTGAAAATAAGAGCGTGAGGAACTTTTTATTATAAATAGAGCAACTCTCTTCCACACATTTTCACATTTCTGCTCTTGAGTAAAGTGGGCTTAACCCTTATGCTTGAGGATTTTCAATTTCAGATAGTTGGATGTCCTTAAGAGTCAAGGAATCCCAAATGTCAAGGAAATCAAACTGAGCTCAAGTTTAAGTATAATTTTTTCGAGCCGAGCTCGAGCCTTAAGATCTTCAGCTTGTTTCGCACTCAAGCATATAAAATTTTGTTTCGAGCTGAGTCCGAACACCCCCAAGCTTGGCTTGGCTCAACTGTACTCAGCTCATTTACAGCCCTAAGTAGAGAAAATTGGAACTAAGGTATTGATTGGTACTTATTTTTTCGATTATTGGTTCAATTGTTCTTCAAATTGATTGGATAGTTGAAATTGATGCTTGGGCATTATTGATTTGAATGGTGACAATTGTTGAATTGTTAGTAGGAAATTGTTGGTTCACTGTAGAAGAATTGATGTTTTATTGACATAGGGAGAAGAGAATTTCTAGATTGATCCCTTTTGTTGGATATTGAATTGTAGGATTGTTCAATTGTTTGCGTGTGAGGAGGTTCAACATCATGACCTCCCAACATCTCATGACTCAAGATTATTATTGTTGTGTGTGATGTTCTATTGTGTTTTCTTTCCTGTTAATGACCTTCTTTAGGTTTATTCTACTATGTTTCTAGGATTAGCTTTGATTGCTTTCGAGGCTATTAGCTTTTTTGCTTTTGAATGCTAGATATTGATCTTTTGGTGTCTTTGTGATTTTTTTTTTTCTTCCCTTAGAATTTCCACTATTGTGTTTAGTAGGTTGTTTGCACGAACGTCACGGATTTGAATATTATGTTTTTCTTTATATTTTTCTGAGCAATATTGTTGTCTTTCCTATATTTTTCTTTTTTTTTTGCAACATTAGGGCCAATGTTGGAAAAGTGTGGAAGAGATGCTACTTTTGAATCTTTGTGCTTATTTGTGCAATTTTGACCTGTGCTTGCATGAAATCACAGGATAGTGAGACAAAGCATTGATCAATCCATTCTCTGATAACTTGATTTCCTTTGCTACTGTCTCACCATCTGTATTTTGAGCTTGTATAGCCCACATCAATAAACTGACAATTGTTGATGTACATAGTGAAGAGCCTGCATTTGGGTACCGTTTTGACATTGCCCCCTGATTTCTCTGACAAGGACATCACGTCATTGAAATCTCCAATAAGTTAACAAGAGAGTGGGATGATATTAGATATGCTTTACAAATTCTTCCACATGTCATCTCTAATATGATCATTCAGGTGCGCGTAGATACATGAACGCACCCAAGAAGGTTGTTGATTTTCAATAATGATAGCCTGAATTGCTTGTGGTGTGGGATGAAGAACTTCCAAGGTGATTTTTTTTTTATCCCAGAGTAGCCACACGGGCACACACCACCCAAAAAACCATTGGGATCAACTCGCTGAATACCATCATATCTGAACTGATTGATAACATCACAGGCTTGTTTCATGTTAATACGAGGTTCCATGATAGTCAAAATTTCAAGTTTATGATAAGAGAGCAGATCAAGTATGTGCAAGAAAGTTTTTTTTTCCTCGTTCCTCGAGCATTCCATGCTAGCACACTCATTGAGAGTTAGGTACAAAAGAAAGAGTGGCTTCTTCGGGGACCGAAGATTCCATGTCATGTGATGATGGGGTCGAGCCTTCTTCCTCATTAGAATCATATACAATATTGGAATTCTCAAGTAAAACAATGGAAGCACTTCGAGTAAGTCCACGATTTTACTCACTTTTTTTTTAGATTGAAAGTGCACGACCATGGGGTTCAGGAGGTTTTGGTCGCATCAATAGCTGGCTGATTGTGGGTCTTTGAAAAGTATCAGCAAACATAGAGGCTAATTTGGAGATTTTAGCTGCCAGTTGATTTGGACTTTGGCTAATGTACAGGCCCCTAGCTTTGGGCTTGGCTTGGTGAGCAAGGTACTTCGATGGGTAAGTTTTTGGGCTGGCATTGGCATTGGGTAGATGTAAAGTATCTTCCCTATTTTTAGGAGGTTCTAAAATGCCAAATTTATGTAAAGTTCTCCTTTAATGTAGGAGAGGTCTTTGGCATGGATTTTTGGAGATTTGTTCTTGAAAGGGTAGGATTTCAGGTAGATTTTGGGAGATTAGTTGTTAGAAGGGTGGGGTCATAGGTTGATTTTTGAAGATTAGTGTGATTGTGCAGCTCAGAGATTTCTGCAATAGATTATTCGGGGTTAACAGATTTTGGCCTAAAGGATGAGCAACTGCATCCATATTCCTCTCCTCTATCAAAGCCTCATTATCATCTTGAATATTCTACTAATGACGGATTGTGAAGATTTTCGTCCTTTATGGTTGATTTTGTTAGCTGATTTCTCAGATTGGGTTTCCAAAACCTTTTTCTGCCCATGCATCCAGGGACCGTACGAGTTGGATTCTTGCACATGGGTGGGGCTGTGTTCTAACTGCAAGCCAACAGCAATAGCGATTGCTTTAGAGGCTTTAGCAGCTTGTTGCGGACTGCTTAAGGGGCTTTAGCAGCTTGTTGCGAACAATCTTCTTTCAAATAGGTTGCTTTGCCACACAAAAACAATATGTGAGGCAAGCCTTCATACTCAACGTGCACTGTCAAACCATCTATAATAATTTTGCTAAGAAGTGGTTCGCTGAGATTGATTTGAACACAAAAACACGAAAATTTTCTATGCAAACCACAGTAGTTGATGGATCAACTTTAACTAGTCTTCTAATTTCCTTACCAATGGTGGCAAGAACCTTTTTATCATAATATTCTACATGCATACATGGAAAACGCGTTCATACAATAGCAGAGTTGATCTTGGCTACTCCAACATTGAACTGAGGCTTTCATTCAGTGACCACAAAATAGTGCCGCAGGATGACCCAAGGACCACTGCATAGAGCTGTATAATAATCATTTGCACAAGAAAACTTTATATTGAAATATTAATTCTCAAGATCCATGATTTGGAGCTCACCTTTAGGCTTCCATAATACATTAAGCTGATTTTGTAGATCCGCATGGCTGATAGAGCGACCCCATAGCTTAACTATAAGGCTACCTTGCCATGATTCCCTGGTAGCCGTTTGCTTAGATTTGGACAAATGGAAGTGTGGGACTCCATTTTCATAACTCAAACGAAAAGCTTTAGCATCTCTCGGGGCTGTATTAATGAGGTTAGGTGGGGATTGATCATCCATTGGTGTACCAGCCAATATATTTCTTTGGACCTTTTCTTGTCTTTGTATGAGATCTTTGATTGCACATGCAAATCAGTGGGAGGATCTTGCATTGCCACTTCCAAAGGCGGTGGAACCCCATCAAATTTTTTCTTTTTCGTGGAAAGATCAAGAAAATCAACTTCTTCACAAGTTAGCTGGCCAGGTTGATTCACCTCCATCGAAGGGGATAAGCGGTTTTAGTCGAATGAGAGAGAATTCCAGAGAGAAAACATTATTTATTTATTAGAGATGTGCATTAACATACTTTCTTTACATTGAATATCTATGCAAAATGTGAGTCACGTGCTAATCAAGAAACTTCAAGCAAGCCAAAGCAATACCAACATTAAAGCACATATTGTTCGAATTTGGAAATGTCATTCCAAAAAACAAGAATGATTTTATCACTATAAACATGATTCTTGCTAATGAAGATGTCTTATTCACAACCTAAAACATATGCTTGTAGAATAATATCTATTGTACTAAATTTATTTACTGTATGTGATACACAGGAAAATATAATTAATGCAACTCTCATAAAAATAAAAATAAAAAAACTCAAAGAGCTTTGAAAATGCCTCTATAGAGAAAAATGTTCGTATCTTCAAGGCTTCAAGGTTTCAAGGTTGAGACATGTACGACAGGTTGTAGACTAGTACCTAATAGTACAAGGATAATCCTCTCCAAAAATACAATAGTAAGATAAATTTTTGAAGAATGCTGAGAAATTCTCTTGCACAAGTTTTATTTTTGTGATTATTCAACAATAGAAAGTCACTATAATGATAACATCTAAATCGTAGGTCTGTAGCCAGAATTTTTGAGGCAAAAAAAATAATAGTGTATATGTACCTCTACAAAATGTACAATTAACTAACTAAAAAATACTTATTGATCTCGTGAATCACGCGGGTTATTTACTAGTGTAAGTATATAAAACCGAAATTATAAGAAAATTTCAGTTTTTCTCTCGACTTCACATGTATTCATATATTAAAAATATTAAAATATCTTATAAATATGAAAATTCTATTACAATCACAATTAGAACAATATAAATTCATAATATAAATTTAATTGTAATCAAATAAGGATTCTATTGATTTGCTTATTCTTATTTTGATTTTAATTAAATATCTATAATTATTAAATTTTCTAATAAACGATAATAAAGAGAAGAAACATCTATTTTAGAATCCAAAGAAAAAAGATTAGAAAAATTTAGTTTTTCTCTCTTTACAATGTGACGACTTCTCGTAAATACATAAATTAAAAATATTAAAATATCTTATAAATATGAAAATTCTATTATAACCATAATTAGGATTATATAAATAAATAATATACATTTAATTGTAATCAAATCAGAATTATATTGATTTATTTGTTCCTACTTTGACTCTAATTAAATATCTATAATTATTAAATTTTCTAGTAAAAGAAAATAATAAAAAAAAGAAAAACTATTTTAGAATCCAAAGAAAAAAGATTTAAAAAATCTCTCAAATTTATCTAATTTTTCTTAAAAAGAAAAAAAAAGAATTATGTTAAAATTTCCTCAAGAGAGAATAAAGTTTAAAAAAAAAAACTACTACTAATTCTTTCTTTTTTTTCCTTAAAAGGGAAAAAAATTATTTTCAAAAAAATTAAAAATTCTTAAAAAATAATACTGAAAATTAGAATATATGTACATTTTTTAAATAAAATAATATAAATTTGTCATAAATATAATTAAATCCGCTTATCGCAAGAGTCTATTACTAGCATAAGTATATAAAGTCGAAGTAAAAAAAAAAAAAATCTTATTTTTTCAGTCTCAACCATATGACAGCTTCTCATAAATTTATAAATCAAGAATATTAAATTATTTTATAATTACCAAATTTCTATTACAATCAAGATTAAAATTCTATAAATCAATTAATATAAATTTAATTATAACCAAATAAGTATTCTATTGATTGATTTATATAGTACTACTTTGACACTGATTAATCTTTATAATTATAAAATTTTGTTTATAATAAAAGAAAATTAAGAAAAAAAAATAATTTTGGGATTCTCCTTTTTAAGAAAGAAAAAATAATAAGAAAATCTTTCAAATTTACCTATTTTCTCTTAAAAAAACAAAAGAACTATAGTAAAATTTCCTTAAGAGGGAAGAAAATAAATCTCCCAATTTTTTTCCTTAAAAAAAAGTTTGTTTTATTTTCTTAATGACAGTTAAAAAATTCTTAAAAAACTAATATTCAATAATGTCTTTTGGGTTTTTTTTAAATAAAATAAAAATAAATTTGTTAATAAATATCATCAAACCCACGCTTCGCGCGGGTTTATTATTAGTATATGTATATATATAAAAGCAAAATTGAGAGAAAGTCTTTAACTTTTTTCTCTCTATCACTCATCAAATTCTCAAATTAAGAGAAACTAAAGGAAAAAAATATCTTAAATATGTTTTTGTTTTAATCCTATTTATATTTTCCCATTTTAAACATGAAAAATAAATAATTTTATTTTCTTTTTATTTTTTTTTGTTTTCTTAAAAAGGAAAAATGTCAAACCATTTAAGTTTTTGCAGAAAAATTTACTACCAATTTAAATACATATTACTTTTTACCTGTTTAAGAATAAAAATTTATTTAATTCCTATTTTAATAATTTAGGTTCACAAATTCTCCTTTTTGAAAAAAATAAGAGTTCTATTTTAATCTCTCTCAATCTATCTCTCTTTCTTCGTAAGATCGATACAGCGTAATAGGAGAAAGAGGACTACAACTTAAGTCTATTGCTCCTCTAAAATTATTTCAACTTTTTTTCATAGATTTTTCCTTTTTATCTCTCTATTTATGATAATAGATTCTTTTACTATATTTCAATCTATCTAAAATTTAAATCATGTATATCTATTATGGAAAATACTATTTGGTTGGTTTTTAGGTGGCTTTCGTAGCTACCCAGCCAATAGGAAAATTTCTTCGGTAATTGATTATTATTATTTTAATTTTCATATTGCGTCGTATAACTTCATCTAGTACATTGTATAATTTTCATATTGTGTCATATAATTTTCTTAAATACATTGTATAATGACAACTACTTAGTAACTCTTTATAATGACAACTACTTAGTAACTCTTTATAATGACAACCGTGTAGTGGTATCCATATATTATATACACCAGTCTGATGCTATTTTTCTTTTTCTTGAAACCACTTATCACAAAACAAAATTAAAGAAGCTATTTTTTTTGCTTCTCTACATACAAAGAGCCCAACCCTCCACCAAGTACTTCTTTGTAATTTAACATATAATCCCACAATCCCTTATACGAGATAAGTCCTAAATTAAGTCACTAACTTTTCGGTTAGACAAATCTCAGTCACTAACTTTAAAAAGGTTCAATGTAGATTACTTTCGTTAATAAAAGTTTGCGATTAGGTTAGTTTGTTTCTGTTAAAAGTTCTATTATTTGATGATGTGTCGCGCGACGTGGCACTGTGAGTCAACTTATTTTACTGACATGATTAAAAATTTTTGTCTCTCTTGTGGCTAATGTGGACATAAAATATCTCTCTCATCTTCTTCATCTTCTCTCTCCCATCTAATGAAGAACATCGTTAAAATCAAAGTCTTCGTCTCAACCTGCCTCTCGTAGTCTCAATTTAAGAGTCTATACAAAAAGAAAAAAAAAATGATTGATCATCGAAACCAAAACTTAGAGACAAAAATATTGACCAACTTAAATTCAAACTCAATTCTTATTATCATCATCGTCAGTAGTATCGACGAAGGCAACCAAAGAACAAAAACAAAAACAACAAGAAGCAGAGCATCTACAAGACCTAGAGTCCCCCTCCAAGAAGATCAAATGCATAAGGGACTCCAACAAATAGTTAAGTGTACAGGGGAGTCTGAATGTTGATTTAGTGCCACACCACGATGCCTTTTCCCTCAGATGAACCCTCCACTTCTCAGGTCAAATTCCTCTTCCCTATCCGCCTCAACGGATTCAACGCCAATTTAGGGACTTTCCACTGAATCTCCACCATTAATTTCTCAAATTTTTTCCCATCAATTGTTGATGAGACGTAGCATCCTGCACCACCAAATCCCACTCCTCCATCCTCCGGGCAACCAGCCTCACCTCGTACTTCCTCAAAACCTGCAGTGGCCATGGCCTCCACCTAATCATCTTCACAACTATTTTTTAATACCTCCAAAATCGTCGGACCCCCTACCCCCAAAATGAAAACCTCAAAAACACCCAAAAAAAAAAAAAACCCTTGAAAAGCATGTAAAAAATATGGGAATTTTTTGTTCAAAAAAAAAAAATTTACCATTGATGAGAATATAAAATTATTGTTGTTTATCTAGTCCCAAAGCAGAGGAGTAGAAATTTGTATCGCTTTTTCCTTTTTGGATAAGAAAGAGGAAAGGATGTTCTTCATTAGATGCGAGAGAGAAGATGAGAAAGATAAGAGAGATATTTTATATCCACATCAGCAACAAAAGAGAGAAAAGTTTTTACCAATGTCAGCAAAATAAGTTGACTCACAGTGCCACATCATGTGACACATCATCAGATAACAGAACTTTTAACGAAAACAAACAAACTAACTTAATCGCGAACTTTTATTAACGGAAGTGACTTACATTGAACCTTTTTAAAGTTAGTGACTGAGATTTGTTCAATCGAAAAGTTAGTGACCTAATTTAGGACTTATCCCTCCCTTATACTATCCCCTTATTCTTTTACTAGCTGGGATTTTGTTCAAAAAGACACCATAACCATTAATTATCTTGAAATTTACAAACATAAATCCTTAAATTTTGCCATTGTCCCATTGAATTCAAATGAAATAGTTCCATATTTGGACTTTGTAAAATTTGCGAGCATTCAAGCATTGTCGGACGAACAAATGTTCATGGAAAATATATCAATATGAAGTGAAATACTTCCTTCGTTCAGAAAAATTATGCCCTCATCCTTTCAATCTGCTTGGATAAATACCAAGCTTAAAGGAAAATCAAAGTTATTTTAGTAGGATAAACTAGAGATTTATGGTTAATTAATGGAAAATATTTGAAACTTATTTAATTTTGTTTTAATAATCTAAGGTAATAAAAGAGTTATTCATAAATTCTCCAATTTAAAAACTTAAATAGAATCCAATTTAAGTCTTTTGCTATGATGGCAAGAGAGCTACAATGGAAGCTTTTTGCTACCTCTCAATTCCTCTGTTTTTTATGTGAGATTGTTCCTCGGCTTTTAACGTGACTTTATCCGCTTCCCCTCATGGCCATTTACTTAAAAACTGTACAACGTGCCGTAGAAACTGAACAAATAAAGAATAAGTTATTTAGACAAGTCTGCAAATTGTTTGCAATTCCAAGTTTATAGAAACCATCTACAGTGATTTGGATCCAACAAATGCTTTAAACTTCCCAATCTTTTCTGGGAACAATCTAAGACAGACAATTAACCAATTGGTAAAGATTTTGTATTGTACTTTTTGTGCAAAATAGTTACTGACGTATATAAATATAAAATTCAAATATTAATACTAATGATACATTTCGTAATTAAACAAATAAAGAATGGAAAAAACTCTTTGGTTGTACCTTAGATGGTTGTGTTGGTGGCTGTGGATATACAATACAACAGGTAAAATATACAATACAGAAGAAAAATTAAAAAAAAATTATATGACATATAAAAAAATATATGATGTGTAACTAGCCATTAAAAAAATTTTTTTTGTTAAGGACTGATTATGCGTATCATATAATTTCCTTTTACATGTCGTATGATTTACTTCTATTGTGTTGTATATTTTACCTGTTGTGTCGTATATAATAGTAACAAAACAACCACTTTAATGACACCCATGTAGTGATAGTGATGCTCATAAAGAATATGTTCTTTGCGTGTCCTAAAAAACGCAAGATTGCAAAATGGGAAAAAAAATTATGTGGTGCTGTTGCCCAAAATGATATATATTTTTTTTTCGTTTTCTTATAAATGGGAAAAATTACTCTGTTTATGTTTTTTTGAAAAAGAAAAAACTACTAAGCACATATATTAGTTTTTACCTATTTAAGAATAAAAATTTGGGAAATTATACGCAGATATAGAAAATGAGAGAAAAGAGAGCGACGCATTGCAATAGATAGCTTTGTTTTTAAATAAGTGACTTAAAATTTATAACAAAATATGAAAATATTTTTGATTTGTTATTTTTATTGCAAAAGTTAAGTAGTTTGTAGCAAAAATAAAGCCGTCAATGCTCTCGCATCTTTCATTTTCCCGTCCACTTAACGGGACTATAAAAATTTATTTAGTCCCCTTTTAACGGTTTGTTCATGTTAAAACTATCTAATAAAATACACCAACTTGCGCATAGCGTGAGTCCAACACTAATATATATATCTATTGGAAAGAAGGTTAAGGTGGCGAAACTAGTCTATTGCAGGAGCTTGTTAAGTTTGCAATAGGCGTAATCTTTAAATTTCTTTGCTTTGTATTTTGGAGGGTTGTCTTGATTTACAAGCTGGGGAAGAGGGCCAACCACGAAATCTGCCGGCGGTTCCAAGAAAACCGGCCATGACATCCTTGCCTTATCTTTGGCCACTGTGGTTCGGTGCAGCACACTCTTGTATTCGCCGTTGGTAAGGGCCTGTAACCGGGGATGGATCGAGAAAAAATTTTTAGGGGGACAAATTTTTTATAAATAGTTATGGTAATAAAATTAATTTATAGAATAAAAATAAAAAATATATTAATTATTTTTAAGTATAAATATTATAATTATATTTTGTGAGTTCTAATGTTTTAAAACTATCTTTTTATATTTTATATAATAAAATATATATTTTTTATATAAATACTAGTTCAATCATTTAGTAATTTATTTTTCAAGTGACTTTGCAATAGATTTTTTTATATTGTTTATTGTAGTAAAATTACTTTTTCGCGTAACTGTTGTAATTGATAAAATTATAATTATTTTTATAAATAAATACATGTTTAGATATACAATACATTTCTAAATATATATATATTTTTTCGTGTCTATTAGTAATAATTTGTTTCATTATAAAGCAAAATATTCCTAAGAAGATTATAAAAAAGAGAAAATTTATTCAAATAATTTTAAATAATTTTGAGAATAAATGAAATGAAATTAAAAAGACAACTCATTGTACGAGACTACTACGTTTAATAAAATTTAATTGTATAAAGTAAAATTGCAAATTTTAAAATTGAAAAGAATGCATTTGAAATAAAATAGAAAAAAGTAATTCCAAAAAAAAAAGAAGTGAAAAAAAGAAGTTTTACTTTTAAAAATGATAAAGAAACGAAAACGAAAGAAAGGAGGCCGAAAACTAAAAAGAAACAAAAACATTAACATGCTTGTTATCAGCTTCGGTCGCAAGACCAACGCAAGTGATGGTCGGAGGGCAACTTGCCCCTGCCACTGGGCCAAATGATGTCTCTTGGTACACTGTAGCACAAACATATTAATAAAGAATAAAAATTCAGGGGGGGAGGGGCAATTGCCCCCCTGATCCTTAAATCCATCCGTCCCTGCTTGTAACGCCATGTGGTGAACAAATTGAATTTGCCGTATTATACCTATATTGTATAAAAAAAAACAAGTGCTTATTAATGTTACTTCTTTTTTAATGAGCAAAATTCATTTATAATTTTATACTACACAAATAAATTTTTTTATTTTTTTTATTTTAAGTAGATCTCACTTATTACGTAATGTAAAATTATGAATAAGTTATATTTATAAAAAAAAAAATAAGAGTCAAATTAGAAATCTTCAAAAAAAGCATGAGCTATCCCAAGCCAAAAAGACAGAACAAGTAAAATGCCTTTTTTTAAAGTAAGGAATTTTCTAATATT
Source organism: Carallia pectinifolia (assembly GCA_037832335.1). Taxonomy (NCBI): domain Eukaryota; kingdom Viridiplantae; phylum Streptophyta; class Magnoliopsida; order Malpighiales; family Rhizophoraceae; genus Carallia; species Carallia pectinifolia. The sequence goes on from CM075449.1 coordinate 13,687,492, forward strand.
ACAAGTATCCTTCAAAAATAATATAATTAACAAAAATTTACAATTCGATTCAGTTGGATTTTAAAATAGATTAAGGTTGGAGTTTTAATTGACCTATCGTTAGACGGTTTAGTTTTGATTTTGATTTCGGTTTTTAGTTTTGAATGAGATTTAAAAAAGAAGGGAATATTTTGAATTTTCATGCAAAAAATTGCTGATATTAAGATTATAAAAATTTATAAACAAATATATGAAGGTAAAGAAAAATTATAAATTACTAGTCAACTACACTCTTAATTAGTGTCTAGCTACCTCGTCCTCATGCCCTGTTCTCACTCATATGAAATGCTCACTCATGCAATCTAACTAGACAAAACAATAATAATAATAATAATAATAGTAATAATAATAACAATAATTCAGGTAGATGTCCTAACAACTTTATAAAACTTTGCCATCCCTTAACAGCAGATGTTTTACCATTGCAAGTTTTGGGGATTAAAATTCATACACCTATAACACAAACTATCAGGGGCAAAGTGTAAACTCTGTGTTTTTCACCATTGAACATTTCTGACTTTTATTTAAAAGAAAACATTTGGTTTATTTAGTAAAAGAAAACAATTATAAGTTCAAAGTAAAATTTTAAGCCAAAGGGTTTTAAATTCTGATTTTAATAGATCAAAGTGTTTTATAAGGTAAAATCCAAGAGTAAATTTTGCTAATTATTTATTTCCTTTTTTTATACAATTTTGAAAACGAGATTCAGGATCTTTATGTTATCCCAGGAATGAAACTTGATGTTCACATCACAAAATTTTTGTGGCCAACCCACCCAACGTGTAAATTCTCTGTCTCTCTCTCTAAATCTTACATACCTACTATGTCTAACATTGATTAGTAAATAATTAAAGAGCTCTGTTACATCATTGTGTATTACGTAGTATTAAAATGATCATACAATCTATCTAATGACGATAACTATTTTTTTTTTAATTTAGTCATTTAATAAATTATATCATTTTAATCTCCTTCTAATATCACCTAAGAAATCGTACAAGTATTTCTCATAATTTAAAAGAAAAGAAGAACAAGTAAATTGATAACAGAAAGAAATGGCAGAGAGAGAAGAAGGGATAAAAGAAAGGGACCAGACCTCAATTTGATCACCAATGTGAACGATAAGGGCATGGGGGATGTACTTAGCATCGATCCAACAGTCATCCTTGAACACTTGCAATCCGGGGACCTTATTAGGCACCAAGATGGTCAAAGAGGAGAGGTCAGTGTGAGCAAGCACACCAAGCGTCAAATCCGGTCGTGGACACGGTGGGTAATAGTTGATTTTGAGCATGTACTCCAAATCTTCACCACCCAGAGCTTCCTTGAACATATGAGCTTCCAGGCCCAATCCCAGAGACAGGTACGTCATTAGCTTATCAGCCACTTGTTTGATGTGCTTCGCATACTCCTCACTCGCCTCTCTGGACAAGACACAACATATTATGAGTTGTAGGACATGTGCTCACAAAAAGATAACCAATTAATATGCATGTCTTATCCTGCCTGGTATACATGATGTTATCGATGTGTAAGTTTAATTAGGACAGCCTAAATATTGATCGACCATTGATTATTTTATTTCAAATTCTCAATTAATGAGAATTACACTCGATCAATCTGTACTGGGAAACTACCGCTTATATTGTTGTGCCCAACCAAATAACCAATAGAAATATAGGAAAGGTCACCAAAATAAAGCCCATATGAATTTTTAACTGCTACGTTCGTGGTGAGTAAATTAAACAGATAAATATTATAAGTCATATCAAATAATATCTACCAAAAAATTTCAAACAGTTAATAAGTAGTAAAATTCATAAATATTGTGAGTTATGTTGCTTTAACAATTGGGGAGTTTACCTGAATATGTGAAAAGTAACGTTCAAGAAGAAAAAGTTTGCCCACGTTACATATGCAACAATTACATGGCAGTAATATACGGTGGCAAACGATTTTGGGTGCAAATTAAAAGATCAAAAAAAAAAGAAAAAGAAAAGAAAGAGAAGAAGGCGTCATGAGTGATGAAAAGGTAAAACAATGAAATGGTTTAAAATGAAAGAAACCTGTAGGAAGGAGGTTTTTGAGGCCAGAAACGGTGATTGACACGGGAAAGAGGCAGAATCCTATGGAAAAGGTGATCAACCCAGGCTTTCTTTCCGTCAGGATCTTTGTGCGATTTGGTTCCATAACCTTCCATGTCCTTTGCATCAGGAGGCTTGGCATAGACCTCCTTCTCTTCCTGTGGCAGCTCAAAAAACTCTTTACCAGCGGCCTGCAACCTGGCAATGACCTCATCTGGTATTCCGTGGTTGACCACCTGGAATAACCCCCAATCTCTGCAAGCATCCGCAATGGCACGAACTACGGTATCCTTTTGTTCAGGTCGTTCAGCATCACCGCCGCCCAGGTCAATGGTGGGTATCGCAGGAGCCTGCCCTTGAAACGTTGTTATGGCAGGCTGCTCCTTGTCTGACCTAATGAACTCCGCAGGTATGGTGTCGGATGATAAAGCGCTAGAAGCAATGGCTTGAACTCTCTCAACCTTCATTGTAATATCGCTTTGCGATCAAACTTAATATAAATATAATATAGACAAAGTGCTCTCAAATTTGTGAAGAGGGAAGGGAAAAAAAAAAAAAAGCAGAAGAAAGATCTGTTCTGGGTAAGTTACCATTGTGCTGCATACATTTATAAATTCCGCGACTCAAACAATTAATGGAACAGAACAGAGAGAAGTGTGGGTTACAAGGGATGGAACATTCATTTCACCTCTAGTTCAAAGCAGAGAAGGAAGAGCTAAATTTACGTGGAGTGTCCATTTCCGTTGGTCTACCAACCCCATAAGATCGCGAAAAAGGGGACTCTATATGGCCATGCAAGAAGGGTCGCGTAGCATTTGTTGATTCTGTTTTTCCTTTTCTTACTTTTCATATTATTACCCATTATCTTTTTTGTGTTGCAAAGAAGATTTATTCTTTTCATTTTAGAGTCCATCTCTTCGTTCAATTTCTGACACTCTTCTATGTAGTAGAATAGTAATAAAAAACTAGTGTAAAGATAACACAATTTAATAATTACTACCACTTTTTTTCCTACGTGAAATTTATTTGGCAACTATAAACAGCTCAAAATGCAGTATAATCAGTTTAAAAAATTACATATATTAACAAGTTTTAATATAAAACTTTTTCTTTTATTTTGTAAGAAGTAAGATAATCTATTTTCTTTTTTTATTTTTTGAAAACTTTTTGACAGACTATAATTTGTGACCTTTTAATCAATAAAAAGGTACTTTATTATTACCTTAGGCTTTTTCTCATAAAATCTATATATTTACTATAAATATATATGTTTCATTTACACGTTTTATAAAACCATAATACATTAAAAAATATTTTTCTTATCAACAAACTACCATTTGAAGAACTAACTTTTGCTCTTGGTTTATATATAGAGATTAGAGATCAAATTCTAAACAAGAAACTAATAGTTTAGGTAACTCTATCACTTCATTTATTTTAAACTAAAAGATAGGAATAAGTTTATCAAGATTGTCTTTAAGCATAACTCAAATCAGATTACGTTATGCAAATATTTGTTTCAAATCTAATTGATATAGTAAATTAGTTCATTATAGAAATAATAAATAACCGATTACAACTCCAACAGCATAATCTAATTGAAGTCCTTTTTTCAGCCATTCCACAATTTCATATTTGAGTGGGACAAGAAAAACTTATAAGGGAAGGGCAAAATTTTTAACCTCAAATAAATTATGTATATTTTCTATTTGGAGTGGGGAATTTTCCCCCTTTGGCCCGAAAGTGCTTCCGTTTTTGAATCCCGGTCTGCTATATGCTTTCTTTTAATGCATTCTTATATTTATTATTGAGAAAATCTATTTTTATTCATTTTTTTTTACTCAAAATAACTCAATACAAAAATTACTTACTATTTTTTATTTTTTGCGGTGAGTTATTTTGACTCACATAAAAAGTGAGTTAAATTAAAAATTCAATTATTTTTTCGTTCTCCTAGATCGGAATGTTTGATTAAAAGAAAAGTCTTTTCCTTGAATAATCAAAAAAAGAAGGAAAGTGTTAAAATAGTTTAAACATAAAGAATGAACTAGTTATGATCCGGTATTTTCGTTTTCTCTTAAGCTATGTAGGGGAAAAAAATACGTTATGGCTAAAAGAGAGGCTACTATGGAAAGAAAAAACTTACTATTTGTGGAAATTCGAGACAGTGGGCTGTTTTGAAGCTCCAACTTCTTTTAAAAACTTTCTCTATACGAAGCATGATTGGTAATTTACTCATGTAATATGATTCCACCGAAATCAAGTTAAATGAATTAGACATATGATTTCAAGTGAGCAGCAGTATGATATCATACTAATAACTCCAGAATTTGCTGCAAAGAAATTTCTCGTCATCAAAAAATCAAGATGAATATTACGTAGGTTTTATTTTTTGAATTTGTCTATAATAATAACTGAAAATGAAACTATGAAGTGAAAAGTTACATGTCAATTACAATAATGAACTTCAAAATTTCAGTATCCATTACCCGTCTTAGACCGAGACATTAGAACTACTATATTACATGGTTAGGAAACCTGAAAATACAACTCTTAATTTCTTTCAAAAATAGGCTCGGGGAAGATTACAGTTTCTCCAAAATTTTCATCAAATGACATTAGAACTCATAGTACGTACGAATTAAATCAACATTGAACAAAAATGGAACCCATTAAGGCCTATATGCCGGCAACTCAACCTTAGAATATAGTCTATAGATAGCTTATTGCTAGACAATGGAAAGCGTTAGTTGACTATCCGAAGTAGTAGTTTAATGGTAATTTAATAATTCTTTTTCATATTGAATGGATCCTAGTTTTCTCTCCGCTGTCCTCCCCTTGAAAATGAGGTGTTGAAAGGCGCAGTATCTAAACTTCAAAGGAGACAAGTGAGTTTCCGACTCATTAACACTGTTGTCAGCCAAGTGGAGACGAGTGAGAGTCTAACAGTATTTGGGCAATGAGTTCTCTCTCGATGAGAGACTAAATAAGAAAGCCAACGGGTAACTCCTAACCTCGACGTACAAATACGATGACTTATATACTTTTTCAGTAAAAAAAAAAAACAAAAAAGAGTTGGTTGACAAGAATCACAATATAAGCGTTCTTCCTCCTGTTTTATAGCCGCTCATAGTTATATGCCAAAGATCATGCAAGATTAATTATAGGAGTAGGTCACGCGGCTCAATTGAGGAACATAGAGTGGCTATGTAAGGCGATGTCCAGAGTAAAACCTACACGCGTTTACAGCACATCCACTTTGTCAAACCTTCGTATGGTAAAACCCATTATCTTATCATAAGTATGATAAAATTTTTCAACATCTTCAATTGTTTCAAAAGCCACACCCACAACATCTTAGCCACTCCAATCTACAATATTTTCATTATTAACTACACTAAGGCTAGAAATATCAAATTTATTAAGCATTCCACTTTCTAATTGAACTTGATTATCATATGAGCTATCCTTAAGGATGAAGTGGTTATCATTATTCTAATTGACAAATTCATGTTCATCTTCAATATCAATACCCCTCATTAAACTCCACTACCTTAAAAGTATCTTTAACATTTGTTTCTAAGGGTGTATCTGCAAAAAATAATACTTGATAAGTGAAGAACACGCCTTTATGCAACGAAACAGCTAAGCATAAAAATAAACAAACAATTATTGACAAGCTAACCTAATTCTTATTTTTGTCTCTATGACTCTTCGTAAGAAATAGAAATACGTAAAACTCAAGAGAGAAATCAAATCATATATGAAAAGAATAGGAGATTGAGAGATAAAAAAAACCTATATCTATTGCAAATAGCAAGAGAGAGAGTAAGCTGGAAAGGGAAGAGAAAAATTTGCATTGAGCTTGAAGAGAATGAGAGAGAAAAAGTATTGGAGGGAAGAAGAGAGAACTAGAAGACACAGTGTGGGAAGAAGCGTTACAGAGAGAAAAAAGAAAAAAAATTTCTAAATAAGAATTAATATATTTTTTTGTAATATAAAAATAAGAATTAATATATTTTTTTATAATTTAAGTTGTAATTTGTGGTATCTTACAATTCTAAGTTACCATATCATATGTCATTCTATTATGAATTTTGTATCTATATAGAATTCTAACTTTTTGCACTACAGAAAAAGCCCTAAATCAGACAAATAGTGGTAACAAGACGTTTTTCTAAAATTTAAAGAAGCAATCTTAATCACAATAGAGTACAGTTTTAGACACAGATAAAATATATAGATAAAATGTTCATATGAATATAAAAATGCAACTAATTGTTAATTTAGTGCAACCATATTGACAAAATGTGCAACAATAAAAATAAATACATCGTAACTCTTTATTTTATTGAACCAAATTTTAATTTAGTGCAACCAGATTAACAAAATGTAAAACAACAAAAATAAATATATTTTTCCTCTTTATTTTATTTTTGTATAAAATTTCGAAACAGTTACACTAAATTAACAATTTGTTATACTTTAACTTATAGTATGAACATTTTTGTATGAATATTTTGTATGGATTTAAAACTTTTTTGAACACAATAAAAGAAGAGCAAATGGGAGGGAGTCTCTAGGAGTAATGCCAATATACTTCAGACAGGAAGTTAATGTTCTGGCGTACAAACGCATTTAGTGCTACAATTTAATGTGAAGATAAAAAAACGCATAAACTGTTGGCCGAGTGATTGTTTGAAAATATTTGATACGAACTTTTAAGTAGGATTAAAGTAGAATTAAAATAATATATATGATTAGATAATAAAAATTTAAAAAATAAATAAAATAAATAAATTATTAAATATTATTAAATTAATAAATAAAATAAAATCATACTTTATTTGAACTAAGAGCATGATTATGCTCCAATAAAGCACATGAAATTGTAAAGTTCCCATCACCACTAATAACAACATTGATCTTGGCTTTACAATTTTTTTTTATTGATGGTCTTAGATTGAAATCACTCTTTTGTGTGTACACTTTTTGCTACTTTTAGTACATGTAAGGGTAAAATAATTTAGCTGTCCATCTTCACTATTTTTTTGGCACTTCTCTTTATAACACCAATCCTATTTGTTGAGCATACTTGACAAAAAAATTGAAACTATCTTCTTGAAAGCAAAAAGTCATTCCAAGGAGTAGAGGGCTTACTTTATCATTATTTTGCATTTCTCCTAATTCAAGAATGTTTAGATTATGCTCCCTCGTATTATGTACATTGTGCCGTAATTCTTCACCTTCAGACGAATCAAGTTTCATAATCTGAAAATGACATAAAAAAAATAATAAGTTGATAATGATTAAGTAAAAGCCAAGCTGGCTAAGTATCTAAAATGTGTGCAAGTAGGAAGCAGAAATACAAAGGAACAAGTATAATCATTTATGGAGGAGCTTGGATTCTCTTGTTTCAAGAACAAGTATCGGCAAAATAAAAACGAGAATAATAAAAGAAAAGGCATAAGATTCCTTTGATCTTAATTAAAGAGTAAAAATATATTTATATAATTATCATATGTTTTAGAGATTTTTTATTCAAAAAACATATCGTAAGTTTTTCTATTATTTGTTGTGAAATACCGAAATAAAGATATATGATTTGTAATCAATTTAATTTTTTTTGTTAAAATTAAAAATAAATTGAAGTCTTGACTCAAAAAAAAAATAAATTGAAGTCTAAAAGTTCTACGAGTCACTAACAAGTTACAATATTAAATTATAATTTTTTAATTTTTTTTATTTGTTAAAAATAATTATAAAAATTCTCAAGTATGTCCATGACATATTGGACACTCGTATTTCTCGTGTCCGATATGTGTGTCCAAATTTTTTTTTTTAAAATTTTTTTGTAAATACTTCTAATCATGTCGAACATGTGTCTGCCGCGTATCTGTATCAGACACATACCTTTATATTTATATTTTAGCGTGTCCGTGCTTCACTGATCGGGATGCTTGCTCGGGCTATACAGCATTACTCCGAAAAAAATTGTAGCAAGTTCTTTTGCGCTCATTTCATTCCTCTGAGTTTCAAACATTTTATCGTTTCCAATAGAGGGATTTTGTAAATTAAGTCATTTTAAGATTTTACTTTTCTAAATTTGCAGCAAAGCAATTCAATCCAGCAACCTCAACAGCATAAAGATTACGAATTCCACTGTTACATCCCACAAATTTTTTGAAGTCCACAATAAAATAAAGTGTATATCACATCATCAGATTGTTATATTGTTCCCCATTTAGAGCTCTACTAATTTTCAGGCTTAAGCAGCAGTCATCACATATTATTATTATACACACAAACAGCAAAGATTTGACTTTCAGAAATCAATTATCTAGTACCTAACCTAACCAGAGATAAAACTGCTTTCACTGATTTGGTACTCTCCACTTGCATGCACTTCCTTGACCGTCTTGTCATATTCATCTTCCTCATCTTCTTCCTCCACCTCTGCATCAATGTCTTCCTCCACTTCATCTTCTTCTGTCCCCCATCCAAAGCCTCTGATGGGACTAGATGCTGGAGGTTTGCTTCTTGCCTCTGAGACAATCTTCATGATCTCGTCCACACTTTGAACAGAAAAGCTTGGATTATCTCTCTGATAGTATATGGCTTGGGATGACTCCGAGAGTTCCTTTGGCAAGTTCTTTATAAACCATGGATGGCTTTTTATTTCTTTAATTGTAATCCTCTACAAGAAAAGCAACATGAGTGGCTGGGAAATGCGTTTCTGGCTACACAGCAGTGGAATTAATTTGAATACTAGTCACTTTAAAAGAGAGTTTCAGTCATTCGGCTCTATTAACTGATTAAAGCAAAGCTTGCACTAATCTATGTGAATATAGCTACTATTGTGAGCTCTATTTAGCAGAAAACTGCTTTCATACTATCTTGTATCATTATGTGTATGTAATGATGTAGCCTGAGCACCAAGTTTGAAATAGAAATTAAGTGACACAAAGACACATACCCTGGATGCATTAGCAACAAATATGCGAGAGAGTAGATGTCTGCAATCTTGAGACACGTGAACATAGTCAGGAATTTTGTACTGCACAGCCATTATTCGCTGCCAAGACCACAAAGAGTAAGAATACTATTGGAATAACTACTTAATTTCTTTCAATCAAACACTGGGGGAAGAAGTTTACCTGAATTGTTTTCCTGAAATTTTTAGGATCGTCCTGATCCTCAAAAGGATATGCTCCTACCAGCATCACATAAAGAGTAACTCCGCAAGACCATACATCTGCCAACTAAAAAGAAGGAAGAGACAGAACTTGAGAACCGTTCGACACATCCAAGTATTTAAATGCCACATGAAGACCATGAGGCATGCCTTGTAAGAGAAAATAATATATACTTAAATATGAAACAAAAAATTTGGGTGATGCAGCCTGTTAGTAAATATTTTCACCAAAGTCAAGCAATCCAAAGAAATAAAGCCATTTGGTCAACGTCTTAGATTGCTTCTTAACTATGGCCGAAATACTGTTGTTCATGTCAAAACCGTCAAAACATTTCCTAATTGCTCTTTGAAGTAATGTTTTCAACCATTGTTTGTGATATAGATGATGAACCCTGTTCTGGGTTTAATGGATCTCCAAACATCCCACCGATAATACTTGCGAACCCCTCTGCAGTGCCATAGAGGTGCACAGCGTTGATCTAAAGCATGCAACTGAAATAAAAGGCTATGTACCTCCATTCGATCTCAAGTATCTAACACAAGTAAATCTGAATGAGACTATGCACAGTAAATCTGAATTAAGACTGTGTAAAAGTATTTCAGCTAGCGAATTCTACCAATTCTATATCAGTTCCACCGATCAAGATTTTGCAGGTGCAGCTGACTGTAAGCTATTGACATCCTTATCTATAAGGATGATATTTTATCTAAGGATGATACTTTATCTACTATTTTTTTAGGCCTATTTCCAAGGTTGTTTTTTTTTTTTTTTTTTTGACATGTATTTCCAAGGTTGTTAAGCATAGATAATTATGCTTTTATATCATTTAATAACAGAAACCAAGAATGCAAGCTGAAGTGAGGAATAATGTTATCCAACAGCTAACCCTTGAGACCCAATTCCCCTGTTGGTCAATGCTTGATGAGTCCATTATGCAAGCGTCAGAGTGACAAGAGCTCCAAAAAAGAAATGGACAAACCACTTGACTTTGGAAACCAAGTGCGAACAAAGCTAGTTGCAGAATTAATTAGGATAACTAAAATACAAATGAAATCAAATCGAATAATCAACAAGGATAAGATAAAAGCATGCTAATGCATTTCTGGACTTGCATATGTAATCTGCATTCAAGTTGATCCTTTCAACTTGCAATCATGGCGAAAAAATAAATGTCCACTAGAAACTATGAAAATTCCATCACCTTTTCTAACCCAAATTTAAAAAATGTGCCTAATCCTTGAAAGTGACAGACCCCTGATAATGACAAAGGAGGCACTCTCCCACACACAAAAAAAGAAATGGACTCTCTTATCCAGCTGGGGACCTCCCTTCACTTTACGGTTACATATTGGATGCAACGAAGATAGTGCCTTCTGGCTCCATTAGAGACTCCTTATCTAGAAAATAAAATAATGAATCAACTAAAAGTCAAGAAACTACCTTGCCATCATACTCTCGGCGAGACAGAACTTCTGGCGCTATGTATGCAGGAGTTCCTACTGTTGACTTTGGCCTTGAATGGAGCAAAGAGGACTGAACACCAACATGGAAATTTTCTGTTAAAAGGTTTTTAATACTAAACATGGGAACTTGGACCAAGTGCAGTTCACTCCAAAAATCCATACCTTGGAGTAGCCAAAATCACAAATTTTCAAACGAGGCGCAGGGCTTCCATCTAACAGTGTATTTTCCAGTTTCAAGTCTCTATGGCAGATTTGCTGTTAAGGAACCAGACCAGTAATTTTCTATTACACGGAGAGAGAGAGAGAGAGAGAGAGAGATGGTATTATTATAACTAAAATTTTTTGAGCTTAATTGTACCATGAAGTGACAATAATCTACACCAGAGATCAGCTGCTGAAAGAAATATCTGGCCTGAACAATCAAGAAACAAAAATAGCAAATTAGAACTCGATAAATCTCATGTCAAAGAAAAAGAAAAGGGAAGATGAAGAGATAAACCTCATCTTCACTGAATCTGCCAGCATTGCAGATTCTCTCAAAGAGCTCACCACCAGCTGCATACTCCATCACAATTGCCAAATGTGTGGGAGTCAAAACAACCTGCAAATGAATCTCAAAGTTACCGTCTTTAAAACACAATAGCTAACTACCATTTCATCATCAAATTCAATAGAAGACTGGCAAGCCATACTAACTAACAGAAAGAGAAGTTAAGATACTGGCCTCTTTGAAACGAATTATATTGGGGTGCCGGAGTGATCTGTGATTTATGATCTCTCTTGCCACGTTCTCATCTATCTGCAAAGATAACAATAGCCAAAAGCAACCAAATTGTTTTGAACAAGCAAGAAGGTGCACCCAAAAAAAAAATAAAAAAAATCAATCTTCCAATTAAAGAAGAGTGAATTAGTAAACTTATTAAGGAATACCCATAAAGCATAAGCCGTATAATTACAAGATTTTTCCTTCGTTTTTTTTTTTCGCCGGGAAACAAACAGGAAATTTAGAGAAAATTAAAATGGTAGAAAGAAGAAGAAACGCAGTAACTAACAGGGAAGATGGAGGAACTTAGTAGGAAGACACTTTGGAAATGGTAGTTGACTTGACAAGCGAAGTCGGGGGATCTTAATTACCTTTTGGCCTCGCTCGATGTATTTCATAGCAACAAGCTCTTTGGTCCCCTTATGCCTCAAAAGCCTTGCCACCCCGAAATTGCCGGCTCCCAAATCCTTTACTAGCTCGTATTTCTCCATCTCACTATTATCTTCTTAATTTGCTTTGCTTCACTGCTTCACACAGTCACAATCCTATTCAATACCATCCCCCAAATGTTCCCCCTTTGCTTTTTTGGGCAGACAATGCGATCCTCCTAACTAAATTTCCTTCCTATATAATGCACTTGTACAAAACTACAATGTGACGTGCGCTTCTTTCTTTTCCCTTTATTTTATTTTTATTTTATAGCCTCATTTCTTGGTGATTGTCTCTCTCTCTCGCTCTCTCTCTGGCGATATCCAAATCTCTCTCTCTCTCCACACATACACAGACACAAAGTACAGTATTGTATATTACAGGTATGCAAGTACTCCTTGTTACATTTGAAGTACTAGTGACCGAGAAACGCACTGTAAGAAAACTGAAAGAGCACGTGCACAGAAAGAGGAACTTACAAGTTCCCAAAATAAAAAATAAAAAATAAAAATGAAAATTTTTCTTTTTAAAAAAACTTATTTAGCTGTGATTTTAAGGAGTTATATATAGTTATCATCATACGATATGAAAGAAAAAATTATATGATATGATAGAAGAGTTATAAGAAAAATTATATAATTTATTAAAGAAAACTATATGACCCATATAACCAGTTATTAAAAAAAATTTTAATTTTTATTGACTAATTATATATATCGTATAATTTTCTTTGACATATGATATAATTTTTTTATAATTTCTCTGTCATGTCATATAATTTTTTTTATCACGTCGTCTATAATAGTTACTTAATAACTCCTTAAACAAGAACCACCTAATTGTGTTCATTTTTCATTTATTTTTTTTTAACATTGAGAGTCTAATTACAAAAAAAAAATCAATTGAAATATTTGATTTTGTGTCTTACTTTTTCAGCGTTTATGTCGTTTTTTTGTTACTTGATAATATTAGAGATTTATTATGCACGTTAATTTTAAATAATAATAAATTAATTATACAGTTTATTTCACGGTATTTAATTATTTACTTTTTTTTATTCTAAATTTTAATCGTATATATAATTAACTTTAATTAATAATAAAATAATTATTTTATTGTTATATTATTACTAAATATTGATGTCTAGTGGAAAAGTTTAAGAGCCCGATACTTTTAAACTCAATAAAATATCTGAAGAATGACATATATTTAATTCTAAATAATAACAGTCATATTATAATAATAAAATTTTGTTAATTTATCTTTGGTCATTTTTTTTATCGTACATCTTTTATTACTTAAAATATATATTTTATTACTAAAAATTATATAATCATTACTTTGGAGACAGTTTCTTAAACGAAAAAATCAGCCTTTAAAATCGTCCTCTTATTATTATTATTATTATTATTATTATTATCATCATCATCATCATCATCATCGTCATTGGTTATGGGGATCCATGAATGACCAGCTTGAATCCAATCCAGAGTCCCTGCCTGGCGCCTGCTCTTCATTTCCTCGCCCGAAATTCATTCATTCATTCATCATCATCTCTCACTTTTATTGTTTTTTAATTTTAATTTGCTTTCTGGTTATTTGTTTTTATTTTTCTTTTGTCCTCTTCCTTCTTGATGCCTGGATCTCCAAAAGCGCCGTTGTGATAGGAGATGCAACGCGGTCATTTTGACCTTTTTGTTTTGTTTTGTTTTGTTTTTTTTTTTTTTTTTTCTTTCTGGGGCCCTTTTGCGTGGAATGGATGCAGCAGCATGCCCTTTCTTGATGCAAGGAGAAGGAATCATTTGGCCGACCTCCATTTCAATGAAATATAATTATATAATTACATTTTTTTTTTTAGACTCTTTGAAAATCACAAAGTTAATTCTTTTGTATTTTTTTTTTCTTGTCATCAAGATACTTTTACTTACTTTCTTCATAAATTAGAAATTCCCTAAATGAATATATTGACTCTTATGGTGTGTTTAAAATGTGAGAAAGTTGTTAAAAAAAAAAGAAAATTGTAAGAAAAAAAGAATTTGTATAGATAAAGAAATAAGTGAAAAAGAAAAAATATGAAAGAAAATGAGAAAGAATATTGTGAGAAAAAATTGTGAAAAAAGAAAGTTGTTTGAAACCAAAATCTTTCCCACATATTCTAACAAAAACAAACAGGCCCTTAGAATTTGTTTGGATTTAAAGTGAGATGAGAAAGAAAGTTATAAAAAGAAAATTATCAAAAAGAAAATGAAAACAAAATAATAATAATAATTTTGTCCTTAGTTATTTGGATAGTTTAGACTTGGGTGAAAATGAAAACGATTAAAAAGTAAAATTTTTTATTGTATATAATGAGAAAGTAAATATAAAAAATTAATGTATATAAAATACAATTATGTCTCTAATGTAAAACTAATGTATAATCTTAGAAACATAATTATTATATTTTTGTTTAAACTCTTTAATTCTGTTTATTATTTTTGGGCTTGGTTTTTGCACCATACGGTGCTACCATACAAAACTATCATACTCAAATTAATCAATACAACTATTTATAACAAAATGTAATCACATTGATAAAATATGAAATAACAAAATTGAAATAACAACACTAAAACTTAAAATTATATGAGTGTCACCCTATAATTTAAAGTATAAATCTTATATAATATGAATTAAAAAAAAATTCTTAAACAAAATTATCAATGTGATTGTATTTTATTAATAAATGATTACATTCGTCACTTTCAAATATGACGAACTGGTATTGGACATGTGTATGGGTCCTAAACTTTTCTACTTATTTTTATGCATGTTGCAGTCAAATAATATCAAATGTCAGACTATCAACCGAGTTCATTTTCTCATTTTCAAAAATAAATTGTTCATACTATAATAATAGATTTATATACAAAAAAAATGTTTTCTTGTTACTCGATCTCGGAAATATTATACTCTTAAACAATAAGACAAAGAGAAGATTACTAAATAAAAAAACATGTATCAATTTTTTTTTTTTTGAATTGGAGGACATAAGAAATAGTTATAAAATAACTATATAAATGAGTTTAGTCTAAAAATTAATGAAAATTTTATTTTTTTAAATTAAACCCTAAACATACTTAATATTACCTTAAATTTACTTAGTATTATCTTAAGTCTTGATTTAAAAAGAAAAATTTCCACTGCTTATGGCTACTCTATAGTTATTTTCTATATCCTCTTAGTTTTTTTTTTTTTAAGTCAAGGTTTAAAATAATATTAAGTATATTTAAGTAACATTAAGTACATTTAGGGTTTAATTTTGAAAAAAAAAAAGAATTTTTGACTATTTATTAAAAACTAAACTCATTCTTATGTGTATGAGTATTTCTTATATCTTTTTAGTCAAGCTCATTTTAAATGGAAATTGTTATCGGTAACACAACGGCATACTTTTGCGCCGAAAAAAAAAGAAAAGACACAATGGCATATTTTATCATATATGGGCACGTATAGCTTCTGCATCTAGACCGTATAGACATTTATGTATGTATTACAACTGTATCTTTATTAACTTGTAAGTCTCGTTACACTTAAAGGTAGGTTATGGGGGTGACTAATGAGTTTTAGTTTATTAGTAATATAATAGTTTTCAAAATTAAAGATCTCGATTTTGACCTTCTTAGTCAATTGAACAAAAAGTAAGGTAGGGGTGGCAGTGAGTGCACCGCATGTGAATTTCATGTGCAAGTGTCTAAATAAAATGGTCAATGTTGCAACAAATCCTTTTCTTAATTACTCCATGCTCAGGAGTCAGGGGTGGGGTGGCAGAATGAGTGTGCCATGCTTGCTGCTCTACTTCTCCGGCCAGTCAAGAGCATGGCTTTGGCTGCATGGCCAATCAGTCACCACTTGCGCATTAAAGGGCGCCTGCAGAAGCTAGATATATTATTTAATTTTTTTGTTTTTCCCTTTTTTCTGTTCTAAAAAGAAAAAAAAAACTCTCAAATTTGTATTTTTGTTTTTTAAAATGAAAACTACTCACAATTTAAGTCCATTTTTATTTTTCTCATTTAAATAAACAGAAGAAAAATGTACTTCTCAATAAATATAAAAAAAATTGTGTATCATGGAGGCCTAATACTAGTGTATATTATATATTAATATTATAGAAACTGATGATTATAAGCAATTATTGAGAATGAAATAACTTGTGTGGTTTACTTAATTTTAGAGATATTATAAGACATAATTATCAACTATAAGACCTCTTCCTTGATTCTAGGGCTAAGTATGTTATTAAGCTTTCATATTATTTATGTTTCAAAAAGAAGACCTTAGTCAAGTAGAATGTTATCCAACTAATTAATTATTATTAAAAATCTATATACTATCTATCTATATATAGGTATATAAAGACAAAATTAAGAGAAAATCTCAGTTTTCTCTCTCTATCGTGTGGCGACTTCATAAATTCGTAAATTAAAAACATTAAAATATCTTATAAAAATGAAAATTTTATTATAATCAGAATTAGAATTTTATAAATCAATGATATAAATTTAGTTGTAATCAAATAAGAACTCTATTGATTTATATATTTATACTTTGACTATAATTAAATATCTATAATTATAAAATTTTTTAATAAAAGAAAATAATAAAAAAGAAGAAAAAATTATTTTCAAATCCAAAAGAAAAGATTAAAAATTTCTCTGAAATTTACGTCTCTTTTCTTAAAAAGAAAAAAAAATAGAATTACGTTAAAATTTCCTCAAAAGAGAAGAAAATAAAAAAAGTACTCTCAAATCTTTATTTTTTTAAAAAAATAAAAAATAAGTTCTATTTTCTCAAAAAATTAAAAATTCCTAAAAAATAATACTCAAAATTAGTAATAGATATGAAATAAATAAAATTGGTAATAGATATGATTAAATTTGCGTATTGCGTGAGTCTATTACTAGTCATATCATATATCTATATATAAGTATATAAAGTCGAAACTGAGAGAAAATTTCAACTTTTTTCTCTCTGCTATGTGGCATATTCCCATAAATTAACAAATTAAAAATATTCAAATATTTTATAATTATGAATATTTCATTGCGATTAGAATTAAGATTCTATTATAAAATTTGTCAGAATTTAAATAGAATTAAGATTTTAATATACATACAATAATTTTTTTCACAATATAATTCACAATCATGCTAGACTAAAATCCATATTTCTCAATATTCTTTTGTTTCTCAATATTTTTTGTTCTCTCACCTATAATTCTCAATCATGGATACTAATTTTTCATCCGAACTATTTTGTTTGAGGTTAGTGGTTGTGGTGTAAATCTTTCAACCGCCATTGAACGGCCTTTTGAACACTGTTTTTTTATTTTTTATCATTGTATATGCTGTTAGTGTTACATATACGAACAAAATAGCATCCGTTTATAAACACATAAATGGTAATTTGTAATTTTTTTTCTCTTTTTTTTTTCAATATTAAATTTGTATCCTTTCAACATATCATATTTAAAATTGTATATTCAAAACTGTACGTGATTTTATCCTTACATATAGATATAATATTTTTTTTTTTGTGATATAGATAGTATATCAATTTTAGTCATACTTCAAGAAAAAAATTCCACACGAGTTACTAAACATAGCTTTCTACGTACCAAACGACAATGTTTAAGGATAAAAATCTTCTAATCTAATATAACCATATGTGATCTCCAATCTGGGTTTGTGATAAATCTGTATGTAACTTTTTTTTGTTATTGTTCTATTTATTTTACTCTTGTGATCCTTTAAGCATAGATCATATCTAATATTGCATATTTAAATTGTTTGAACCGGATTTGGCAACCTGTACATGACTTCATCCTTACATAAAGATATAATTTTTTTAATTTTTTTCAAGTAAATATCTTTGGTCATTCAATTAGATTGAGAAAAATATGAAAGCGAGTGCACACCCCGTAGCGGATGTAGAAATAATGTTCGTGGGGGCAAACTTTATACGTACAAATAAAATAAAAAATTAATATATAATATAAAAAATGAAAAATTAATTTAATTATTCTAAGTAATAAACATTATAATTTTGTTATATGTGAATTCCAATATTTTAAATTTTAAAACAAGTAAAATGATTTTAGTAAATACATTGTAAATGGATTACCAAAGAAATAAAAAAAAAATAAAGAAAGAAACTGATAGCTTTGAAAAAAAAAAAAGAGGCAAAAAAGAAAAAGGCAAAAGAAAGTAAGGAGCGAAAAAAGAGAAAGAAAGAAAGCAAGGAGGGAAAAAAAAAAAAAAAGAAACAGCTAAAGAACAGAGAAAAATGGCAAAGAAAAAGAAAAAGGCAAGAAAGTAAAGAAATGTGGAGTCAAGCTTGGGTTGGGGGGATGGTCGAAATTGAAGTGGAACAAAAGTTTTTACCCTTAAGCTGAAGTCTTATAATTGTAAAAATTTACCCATTAAAAATATATAACTTAAAATTTTATGGTGGGCAATTACCCACCCTGACCATCACGTGGATCCGTCAATGTGCACACCCCCCAATTGAACGAAGACAAAGGTAGACAGTCGTGCTTATATTTTGCTAAAATTTAATCGAGTTTTATATTTTATTTCAATCATTTTTTTCAATATTAATCAATCTCGTTAATTTATCCAATTTAATGATCATATTGCCCTTGCCATATCCTTCAAATGGATCCATATCGACCATGAATTTAATTGGATTGGACAATCTACTTATTTTTATTTTTTTTCTTTGTTTAATTAATTCAAGCTATAGATAGTATAATACTTAAATGACTTAAAAAATTTTGAGGCACAAAAAAAAAATAATAGTGTCTATGTACTTATCAAAACATATAATTAACTAACTAAAAAAACTTATTGATCCTGTATATTACACAGGTTATTTATTAGTAAAATATAATAATAAAAGTATAGAGAATATTTGTATACTTACGTGGTCGGCTATAGTATTGGAATTCTCAAAAACTTAATTTCTGAATTTTTAAATTTTTTAATTTAATAAATTCTCAATAAGTGTAATGTTTCTTAATATTCTAATAAAATAGGGATCTATACATATAATATAGTTACGGGAGCAAAAAGAATATTAAGGCAATCTTATATTCAAAAGCTTAATTTTGAGATTTTTAAATTTTTTAATTTAATAAATTCTCAATAATTGTAGTGGTTCCCAATATTTTAATAGAATCATAGCCTTTATTAACATTCTATTAAAATTTTAATTTTAATTTCAATAAATTTTATGATTCTTATACACGTACAATTCTCTTTTTCTTATTATAAAAACATAATTATCCGGTCCTTTACTTGCATTATTATTCTTTTATTCTCTCTTTTCAGGTAAAGTTTTAACTTTTTCATCCATAGTTATTTATATTTGTTGCTATATAGCATCGCGAGAGCTGTACTGTTGGCTATATATTACTATTATTTTAGATCATGCTGAGTGTTATCAAATGATGAGATTTTTTTTTTTTTTTTTCAAGCTCGTTCTTCTCATATTGTAATATTATTAGTGTTTCGCTTCGTTCAAGTTACAAATCCAGCCTGAGATCGAATCTATTGACAAGAATAGAAGAAAAGATGCTGCTGCGGAAAAGAAAATCAGTTTCAGTTGTCTCCATGATGGGTAAAACAAACCTCCGCTCTCCAATTTGCTGTATTATAAGCCATGTTGCCTGCTGGTAAATTAACTCTTTCCAATTTATGTGACATTGCAATGTTGGTGGTTGACATCATGCACGGTTTGGAGACACAAACAATCGAGTCACCTAATCTTTTGAAGATGAGGATTACTCAATTCGTTGTTGTATTGAATAAGGTGAGTATTTGCTATGCTTTCAGGTTGAAATAACACTAACCATTGGCATGGAGATAATGCTTTGCTTTTCTGTATGTGAATTTTGCAGTGGACCAACTTTTCAATTTCATATTTTAATTTTTCATTCAAATATTTTTTTTATCAAAGTTAGTATTTATAATTAATTATAGTTATTTTGCTTTTTTAATTATAGTCTCTATATTATGTCAATTTTGAAAATTGAAGGTTATGATGAGTTCTCTTGATGGAACAAACATGATAGAGATCAATTAATATTGGCTTTTTTTTTTTTTTTTGCATGAAATAATTATTGTCCTCCTTAACACATAACTATGTAACAATATATGTTGACATGGCATTAAGAAATTCCTCATTCTCATCTGGTGATTTTCTTTTGCTTCTTCATAACTGAATTTCTCAATTTTAGATTTTAACATTTTTACTCAAAGAATTCTTATTAAGATTAGTGCCTATAATTGATTATAATTATTTTTATTTTTTATTAAATTTTCCATTATATTTTCACATATAATTACGAAAATCTTATTATAATCAAAATACAATCCTATAAATCAATAAATATAGATTTGATTGCAGTTAAATAAGGATTTTATTAATTACTAAAATCTTACTTCAATTGTAATTAAATTTTTATAATTATAAAATTTTCTAACATAGAAAAATAAAAGACCAAAAAAAGCTACTATCAAATCATTCTTTTCAAGAAAGAAAAAATAATCTCTTAAATTCTCCTATTTTGAATTAAAAAGAAAATGCCCCTCATTTTTTCTCTTAAAATCAAATTAATTTTATTATATGTTTTCCTAAATTTAAATTAACAATAAAAACAAGTTTAGTTTAAATCTGATTTGTAAAACAAAAATAATACTCAACATTTGATTTTTTTTATTTTTCTATTTTCAATAAAACACAAACAAAAATAAAATTCTTAATAAATTTAATAAATCTGCGCATTGCGCGGGTCTAATACTAGTCATATATAGAATATAATGACAGAAGTTTAGAGAATATTCAAATGTTTATATGGTAGTATCTGGTGCTAAAATTCTCAAAAGTTCAATATCAAAAATTTTTTAATTTTTTAATTTAATAAATTCTCAACAATTATAGTCTTTTTTAGTATTCTAACAGAATTAAGATTTTAATAATTGTAGTCTTTGTTAGTATTGCATTAAAATTAGAACTTCAATTTTAATAGATTTTAGAATTTTCATATATACATGTAGTCCTCTCTTTCACGTTATAAAAACACAATCATAATTTGGTAGATTATTATTCTTTTGCTTTCTTTTAACTAGAATTATAGATTTCAATTTTTTTTTTGTTCAAACAATTTCACATCAAGATTCGTAGTTATAATTTTACATAAAAATTAGTCCTCTAATTATATCTTTCAGGTATTTACTTTTTTACCCAATTTATTTTTCTTCAAATTCATATAATTACTGTATAGCATCTAGATTGATTACAATTGAAAAATAAGGCTCAAAGCTTGTTCTACCGCCCTGCTTGGTGTTATTGGGCTTGAATTTCGGTGGTGATATTTAATAATCTATCAATTGTTGAGATTTTTTTCTTCAAATTCTTTATTATATATTGACATTAGTTGTTTAAAATTAATCATAGTTATTTTAATTTTTTTTATTATAGTTTTTTTATTTTTTTATTTTTTTTACATATAATCATGCAGCATTGGATTAGAATATATTTTTTTTCCTAAAAGCTAAAGGCGTTATCTTGAACAAGATTTTTGTGATTCTTGGATAACAAAGTATCAACGATGTCAATCTCATAGTTTCGCTGTTGGTGGCTCTGTTGTACTCTTCTAAAACAAGACAAGTGCTATCGTTTGTCAATGGAGGTTGGATCGACGAGAAGGTTAATCTAAATCAGGATTTAAAGAAATCGTCAATGGTGTTTACAAGACCCAAGTCAAAAGAATTAGCTTTGATCCCAACTTCGAGGTATTCCATGTACAATTTTCTCTGCTAATGGTTATTAGTATTACAAAATCAAAGGTTCCCCCAACCCTATTCAAAAATAATCTTTTTTAAAGACAAAAGCATACAAAGTTTCTTCGTATTTTAATTTTAATAGGTTTTAAAATTTTGTATCATTTACTAATATATGATTAATACTGTTTGAGTTACAAACTTACGGTGAGTTGTATGATTTGTTACTATAAGTAAATTATTTGATTTTAAATTTTTTGTTTGATTGTTTTTTTTATTATTCTCTCTAATAATAGAAATCTTCTGAGATAAACTGATTTTTTTTTTTTTACAATCAATTATATACAACAACTTACAAAAGTCTTTGTAAATCCGAACTGTCTTTTGTAACTAATCAACCAAAAAAAATTAGTTAATCCAGCACATCATGGATATTATTTACTAGTGAAATTATAATTCAGCAGTGTGTTTTAATTAAATTTATTATAAAAATAATTAAAATAACAAGATACTGAAAAAGTAAGAAACATATCACATAAGCTAAAAAAGTTTTCAAATTTAAGGAGAAACTCTCTTATAAATATAAACATATGTATATATATATATATATATATATATATATATATATATATATAAGATTTTTCAACTAACATCCTACATTTTTATTTCTGATTAATCAGAAAGAGCCAAAAAAAAAAAAACCTCCCATATATTAATTCAATTCATATGTTCTAAATTTTGAGCTGTAGTCTATTATTTCAAGCTTGAAATGGAGAACTTCTTTTGGAAAGAATTATTATTATTTTTCTTCTTCTTCTCTCCTTTTATTATAGCTCTTTGTTTTTTTTTAGGCAAAAAATTTAAGAGCAAAACATGTTTCCTTATTATAAAGTCAGACAGCGTATTTAGACCACTAAAATATTAATGGTTAGACTTACATGTCACTTCTTAACAAGTGACACTGACAATAATTAACAAAATTTGAATTCGAGATAATACACATAAAAAAAACTGAATTGTTAACTTCTAAGCCTATCCTGGTGGACTTAATTTCACAAATATTTTTATTACATGAATATAGTTAATTTTCCATGGCTTTGACCGAGTCCGTAGGGATAGAGCCAGCTTGGCCAAGATTGCCCCCGTTATCTTTAAGTTTTCTTCGCGTGGCATATCAAAAGCTGTCCCTAGCCTAGTGGTGGACAATCTATGTCCCCATTATTTTTTTGGAAAAAGTTTGAGAGCTTAAAGGAAGTGCCTCCATTTTTGTTTAGAAATATTTGAAAAGAGTAATTAATTATTAATTTTTTATAATTGTTATAATAAAAAAGAGTAATAAGAAATACAATAATAGTTGAATTTTTTGTTTAAAAAAAATAATTAAATGTTAATTTTTTACAACTGTCATGATAAAAAAAAATAATAAGAAATATAGTGCGTTTATATTTTAATCTTTTGTTGCTCTTTCTATCAATAAAATTATAATAATTTAACAATTGTTTACTTTTTTCAAAAATCAGGACAAAAATCCGAGACTATAAAACCAAACCTTTTTGTTTCCCCAAAAAAAGGCAATACTTGGGTTTCTTTCCTTTTTTCTTTTTCCAAAAAAGGCAATACTTCGGCTTCTTTCCTTTTTTTTACCAAAAAAAGGTTCCTTTTTTAAAAAATTTCCTTGCAACTCATTAGCAATTTATTTATTACAATTATTTTCATTTATTTCTAAAATTGTCTCAATGAATTTTTATTACATTCAAATTAGCACTTTTTAAAAAATATTTTATCTTTTAATAAAACAAATTTTTAGTAATGATTATTATTAAAAAGGAAAAACATATTTAAAAAAATTATTATATATGCGTGACTGCGTAGTATTATCCCAAAAAGATATGCATACACCATGAAAAAAAAAAAAAGAGGGAAAAAGAAAAAAAGACATGGATGCATTTATAGGCCGAAATTCTAGTGCGTACCTAGGATGCGAGAAGTTGAAGAACCTAGCTGGAACAAAGTAGTAGCAAAAACCATGACTGCAATAAGTAGGATCTTCGCATCATAATAGAGATTGAGACTTCTAGAGGCCATTTCTTCTATTCTATCTTCACAATTACGAATTATTATCCTCCTTATTCTGGTGGCAGATGGTAGTGGGTGTATGTATATGTGTGTGTGTGTGGCATTAGAAAATATTTTATCTTTTTGTAACATGCAACGCCTTGCAAAAATAATGAAAAAAAAAAAACGAAGGATATTTATGATGAAAAACGTATAATACTTGTTGGTAAACTTATGAAATCTATATAGTCAGCTCCATTAAATTTAATTCTCTAATCAATCGGAGCTAGATATTGCTTCCACGTTTTTCTTTTTGTAATCATTGAGTGCATTTTCTTGTTAAGAGACTGTTTCATAACGGTTTTCTTGTAAATTTCAACTCAATTATGTTTTTTTTTTAATAATTAAAGTTGCTTGCTAATTTTACTTTATTTTTTGGTGAATAAAACTCACTTATAATCTTATACTAAATAAATTTATTTTTTTATTTTTTATTTTATGTAGATTCCACTCATTGTATGTAACGTAAGACAATGAGTTAGTTATATTTATTAAAGAATATGAGCTAAATTAGAAATTTTTCTATATTTAATTTCAATTTTTCAGAAAATAAAAAGAAAATAAAAATAAAATTTAACCCAACCAGACCAAACCAAACCCATCGATATCCAAATCGGCAAATCATCTAAACTAATTTAACCAAATAAATTTGAACCCAAACTTGTAAAACCGTGTCATAAAATTGGACTCAGTTTTTAAAAATTGTGAAACGACATAAACGGTTGAGTGTGTTGATAGAAACCAAGCCATACGTTGTCGGGTTTGTTATTGACTCTGGAAACAATTAAGTCTTGATGTGGATGGAAAACTTAGATAAATTGTGTATAATAGTAATAATCAAACCTCCACTCCACCATCAACAACATCAAAGGGACCTGAATCTCCCCTCCCTTGACGCCATTTATCTCTCCCATGATCCCCTCCTTAATTAATTATTTCAACCTTCAAATTCTATGGATTTAACTCGTATATGTTCAATCTGTCGCAAAGCTCTGTCACCCATGTCTGTATTTATGACCAATTAAGCTTGGAAGAAATGAAAACTAGATTTTTACTTAATTTCTTCCCACTTATTTTTTTGGGCTCCTTTTATTGTCTTTTTAATTCTCTTTTCATCAATAATTATGTAAAGGGCAATCGGAGAAAATCAATGGGAGCAATTAATTAAGAAACGAAACATCAATTTTATTAATTACTGTACGAAGAGAGAGCTTCTCATGTTAACTAACAAAAATGTATTGATTTCACACCCTACTCTTCGCAACAACAACGCGTTTCAAGGAAAGGTGGTGAACATTTCCCTCCTTTAAAACCAGCTTTGACACATAAGTCACTACACTGTTCTGTGCCTACACATGACCCCAGGAAAACATACCCATCTTCGCAATTCCCCTGCTGCTCCGAAAAATAGCGGCCCTCTCCTGCACAAAGAAATTCAGCTGAAGAATATCAGTGCAATTGAATTATTAGTGTACCGGTGGCTCAACCCCTGCCTTTAGAGCAAATGAATATTTGGCCATTTGTCTAAAGAGGAGGCAGGGGTTTCGGTGGCCAAACCCCACCTCTGCTAAAATCCCCCTCCCCCTTTTACGGTGGTTACACTATCCTTATAAACCAAAAAAAATATATATATATATATGTATCCATAAGTTATTTAGTTTGTTGGAGTACCTAATGATGAGAAGAGAGCGAGAACCATGACTGCAACAAGTATTATTTTGACGTTAGAAGAGAGCCTAAAATGTCCTGATGAGGCCATTTTATCCAATCTTCACAATTCTAAATTATTATCTTGCTTCTAGGTTGCAATGGAGGTGGCTCTATATATACACCCCTTCACGTTTGAAAAAGGAATCTGACCTCTGATGGGAAAGTAATCTATTCACATCATTTTTTTGGAATAAATTTGAAACATTGCCAAATATTTCCATACTTTCCTCCCTTGAATATTTGCTTCCTTTAAAAATATTATTGCTACAAGTTTCAATTTAATTTGGATAGACATTGAGCGACTTATGTGATAAAAAAAGATTATTCTCACCACTAACCATAAGTTCTAGTATTAAATTACCGAAGTCTTAGTTTAGGATTTAAAACCTAATCTTACTTAAAAAAAAAAAAAACTATTCTCTTTTTTTCCTCTTGCAAAAGAGAAAAACAAATTACAAATATAAAATAATCAATCAAAATTTCTTTTATTTTTTAAATAATAAATTAAAATTACTGAAAATTTTTTATTTTTACTTGTATATATAAAATATAATAACAAAAGTATAGAGAATATTTACATGCTTACGTGACAATCTCTTTGATGCTGAAATCCTCAAAAACTCAATTTTTAAATTTTTGAATTTTTTAATTTAATTGAATCTCAATGATTGTAGTCTTCTTAGTATTCTAATAGAATTAGAATTTTAATAATTATAATCATTTTTAATATTCTCAATAATTATTCTATTGTAATAGAATTATAATTTTAATTATTGTAGGATTGCAATAATTATAGTATTTCTTAGTATTCTATTAAAATTAGAATTTTAATTTCAACAAATTTTAGAATTCTCACACGCATGCAATCCTGTTTTTCAAAGAACAACTATCCTTTACTTGCGTTATTTTTCTTTTTATTTTCTCTTATCTATGTTTCTCAATTTCAGATATTAATTTTCTCATTGAAGTTCTTTTTTGAAAGTTAGTGCCTATACTTAATTATTTTGATAAGTTTTTTTTTGTACAAATTATTTTGAGAAGTTGAATTCTCTCTTTCTTTGATCCAATTTTTTTTTTTCTAGTTCTTTTTATGAACTGGATTTTTTTTACTTTTCTCTATTCATACTTTATTGTTTTTTTTGTTGCCGTTTTACTTTTATAGGTTCAATTCAAAATTTATGGGCAAAATTTGGGACATACATTTGATTGGATTGATATTAGCAGATAGAAATTTTTTTGACCAGATTAAGAGCATCTGAAACAAATCCAACATAATCAAGGTGATTTACTACCATCCTTTCTTTTTTGGAAAAAATTGTAGTACTATCTAAAATGACTTCTCCAACTAATTAAATTTTTTTCTAGTTCAATTTTCTTCTAATTTTTGATTGGCACTTATTAATAATTATTAATTATTTTTTATAGTTGAACAGTTGAACAGTAGTTTTTTCAACAATTACACACACACATATATGTATATACTGAGAATGTGTCCGCGCTTCGCGCGGGTTATGAATATTTCTTTGAAACCTATGTAGTATTATTCTGCTTTAGTGTTGAAACTGATGATTTCACCATCTATCTGAAATAATTTTACCTGTATTTATATACCAATTAGAATAGCATTATATAATCTTTGACAATGATCTAAAAATAAGTATCCTGATAAGGACAACAACATGTTCATCAGATCACCATTGCAAATTCTTGATAGCATTAATCATTGTGTTTTGTAGTACGGACTGTTGTGGCTTAGTGATGAGTTTGACACTGGAACCATCCAACCAAAATCTGAAATATATTACGATTGTTACCATTAAATTTTTTCACAGTACAGCTAGTGACAAAGATAGTGTAAAAATTGCATCGTAAATTGCATAGATCTTCTGAAATGGAATCGGCTAAGTCATCCCAAAGTGTGATATGAATGTCTTTGGACTTGCAAATAAAAGACTATCACATATCACAATATTTTTTTACTCGAAGTATTAATCCACTCCTTTTGAGGTATTTTTTATTTTCCCAATAATAGAATTAGGTTACTCTAGTAACAGTCTTTCTTCCACTGCAATGAATTGTTTTTTTTTTCTCCAAGTAGCGTAATCTTCCTTACGATATCTTTATCATTAAAAAACACCACCAAAAAGGGTGATTACAATATTTGGAAAATTAATTATTATAATGATATAGTAAAATTTTTTTAGTTAGGTACCTGTGAGGTAAGTGTTCTCATTGACACGACTTGCTATGATAGTAAAATCAACACAATGGAATTTGTGGAAAGGAATTTTTGGACAATCCTCAAAGACTTGATCAATTGTCTTAGTTTCTAATAACACAATTTTTTTATTATTTGGGAGTGATATGTACCCTAACACGTTGAACTCAACATCAAACCCCTAAAAAATGTAAACATTCTGTTCGGTAAAAGTATTTCAAATCTCTCAGACTGTCTTTCTTTTTTGTAGTACGAATCGTGTTTTCCTAAAAAAAATACAAATCATATAAAGTTTAGTATGAAGTAAGTTTCAATATTATTTAAGAGCAAAAATTGTACCTCTTCGTCTGCGAGGATCATATCAACACTGATTAAATTGTTCTTATAGTTTTTGTTCACGGCTTTCCATAAGCGTATGATGCGTACTTTAATGCTAACATTGGCCTCATTGATTTTGAGATTTTTGAGTAATTAGAATTCCATAGTCAACATGTGAAAGGAGTAAACAGTTACAAATAAATTTTTTTCCATTGTTGCAATTCAAATGGAGAGTGAAATAATTACACATAAAATTGGAATGAGAAACAATTACATATGAAATTTTACTTGAAATTTTGGATTGAAATTTTGGAAGATTACAACTTGTGTACAGTTTAGTCGTGCAATCCAATTGTTCCTGTGATGCCCAAACGATAATCCACTCACTTATATAGTAGGTATGTCTCCCAATTCGGTTATTATTAATAATTAATGTCAATTTCAGTTATGAGCATTAGTGTGTGATTTTTCATTATTGCAGCTAATTGTTAGGCTTATGTAAGAGTAAATCAATGGGAAAAATGTACGGAAATTATGATAATATATAAATAAGTTGGTACAAAGAAATTATAATATAAATAAGGTATTAATGATAATATATTATGACAATAATTTGGAAATATATATAGCCATTAATTTGCAAATATAAATGGTATGTGATTCATTGATTGCTAAAACGGACCTTTTCAAATTTAATTATTAATGTTAATAATTTTTTTTTGGTAACGGTTACAAAATCAATAAAACAACTTGATGGCAGGAAGACATTCGGAATGTTAGCCTTCAAAATTAATGTTAATAATTTTCAATGTAATAATTGTGAATTGTCAAAGAATGGTTACAAAATCAATAAGACAACTTTATGGCAGGAAGAAATTCGGGATGAAAAATTGTAAGAATGTCAAGTAAAAGTTAAAAGCATTCCATTTTTAAAGTATTCATTTTTTTTTTTTTTTGATTAAGCTAAAGGCTCTTTTTTTTTTCACTCATCTTTACGTTATTCTTAAAAGCATTTAATTTAAAAACAGTAAAATAACATCCCCAAAATCATCTTTATTGGGCCAGTTTACGTTATAAATAATATTCCCTAAAATCATCTTAGAAATGAAATCATCTTTTTGGCCGTTATATTAGGTTTATTATCATCTTTATTGACTTTTGCACCTTAATTCTAGTAAATAGTAATAGCAATGACAGATAACAAATTAAAGAAGATGTAAATAGCCATAGCGGGTAGCAAATTAAGGGAATAATTAAATCGTCATTAATTTGATAAAATTAAACATTTATTAGAATTATTTCCCTAATTTAATTTTTTAAGGTAATACTGTTTAATGTTAATAATTTTTTATAGTAATAATTGTCAAAGAATGGTTACAAAATCAATAAGACAACTTTATGGCAAGTTGAACAATTTTATTAGACTTTTTTTTTGTTTTTATAAGAATTGAAGAAGAAAATTGTAAGAATGCCAAGTAGGAGTTAAAAATAAGAGGAAGTTTTCTCTAAACTTCCTCTTTATACTAATTAAATAGATAGATTTGGTTTAATAGAGGATCCATCCTAAATTTTGGAGTAAGAAGATCAACATTCTTATACTCTACCAGAACCTAGCCTGATGCAATAAGATCCTCACCATGGGAACGGGTTAGAGGGCCATTCTTCAATAGGTTTTTTTTTGTTGAAACTTGGATAAATTTATTACGACCCGAGGAGTAGCTGAAGACACTAATACCTTGAATCGTCATAGTCACTATTTCTCCAACAGAACTCATGACCATATATGGGTCAACTAAATTAACTCAAAAATTTCTTCTAATAATGTCCACGTTTTTTATAGCAGTAAAAGTATATGTTCAGACAAATCCATCCCTTCACTAATTATACTCAGTATAATTTTTTTGAAAACATCCATACTGCTTTATAAAAAAATTTTGAAAAAAAAAGTCCCTAGAAAATTAAGATTTAGGGTGACACTACATACATTTAGAATAACATTAACTATATTTAAGATTTATTTTTTCCCAAAAACAATCTTAGTCCAAATAAAATTTTGTACAATAAAGTAAAACATAAAAAATTTGAAAATTATTTGTTGTTTTTATTTCTATTTGTTCAATTTAATTTAATAGAATTTCACATCATCTTAAACTTTTATGAAATTAAGATTTCAAACTAATTTTCTTGGAAGATTCTTATATTAGATATAGTAACAATTATGGTTAGAACTTAGAAATTCAATTTATTGAATTATTATCTAACACATATTATAATTTACTCAATTCACGTTAACAATATTCACATACGTTTAGCAACACAAATATACTTAATGAATGAAAATAAAAGAAAAAATTCAACAAAAAAGGGGAAAAAAAACTACTCCTAAATCTGTCCTTTTTTTTAAGAGAAAAAAATATTTTTTAATTTGCCTTTTTTCTTAAAAATAAAGTTGATACTTAAAACTTAAGTTTTTTTTTCCTTTTAAATAAAACAAAAATATACTTATTATAACTCGTGCATGGCGTGAGTCTATTATTAATAAAATATAATTATAAAAGTAAAGAGAATATTCACATGCATACGTAGCAGTTTCTAATGCTTGGATTCTCAAGAACTCAACTATGGGATTTTGAATTGTTTAAATTGATAAATTCTTGAAAATTGTAGTCTTTCTTATTATTTTAATAGAATTTGGATTTCAATAATTATAATCTTTTTTAGTATTCTATTATAATTAAAATTTTAATTTCAATAGATTTTAAAACTTTATATGCATGTAATTCTCTTTTTCACATTATAAAAATAGTATTCTTTACCTGTATTATTATTCTTTTACTTTCTTTTAATTAGATTTCTCAATTTTAGATTTTAGTTTTTTAATCTAAATAAATTCTCATAATGTAGATCTAATACTAACATGTAAATTTAGTGATTTATAACGCAAAAATAATCCTCCAACCATGGTAGTTTTTAAAGTACTTATTCTTTTGTCAAACGGTTTTTGGCATGACTTATTCATGGACTTATTTATAATAAGGGTTTATTTTCCTTGTTTGCTTGTGCTAACATGCAGGTTGATTTTCTATCTTTTCACATACCATGAGGTTGCGAACTATGTTGAAGAAGAGGCATCCTTTCGAGATGATGGGCAAAAACTATTTAAAGCACTAAGAGCGTCTTGCTGGCTGAATGGTGCTACAAGTAGCCTTAAACCGAATGATTTACTGGGAACAATAAAATTATGCTCAAACGTGCGTACAATAAACAACACTATTACTTGCCATGTGCCTCATTATAATGTGAGCAGAATTCTAATAACTTTGCTTGAACCCATTACAAGAAAAGAGGAAATTAGAAAAATAAAAAAAGAGAACGAGTAAGCATGTTTTAAAGACTGTTTCATCATCTCAATCTTTGTCCAGTAATTAGCAAAGTATTTCTGGGTTAATTTCTAAATTTATATTATTTTTCCTGTGACTTTTCTTTTTAATATATTGTTATCATCTGTGATCTATATAATTGTTTGGTTTTATTTGCTGTTTTTTTTTATTTTGTTATATAGCATGACCTCAAATCCTACTATTAGATATATCCAAAAGGTAAACGACAGTTTTATTCCAATTTATATGTATATATTATAAAAGTAAGCTTAATTTACATCAAATTTAAAAAATAAAATAATACTTAATATTTATTTTTTATTTCTAATAAAACATAAGCGAAAATAAAATTTTCAACAAACTCGCGTATTACGCGAGTCTAATACTAGTTTTATATAATTAAATAAACGTAAAACTTGTATATTTTTGTTATTTCTAATTATTAAGTTTAGTTTATTATTATTTCATATTGATTTCAAATTTTATGAATTTAAAATTAAAATTCTCTAAATATTAATAAATTGAGTTATCTTAGAAGATTCTCCTATTGTCTATAAAAATTATAATTTGAAGCTCAATTTTCTCATTTATGATCTAATACATATTATAATTTACACCTTTCATTGTATTGATTATTTAAATACATTTAAAATAATGCTCAAAATTTAAGTATTTTTTTTGTATAAAATGTAAGTAAAATTACACATAATTGTTCGACAAATCTGCATACCAAACAGATATAATACTAATTTTACTATGAATGCGAAACAAATAAACAATTTAGGAGTCTGGACAAACAACATTGACATGGCCATGGAAGTCCAGAAGCAGCCTTGTATGCATTGCTAATTTTTTATTGCTTACTGGAAAAATAATACAACAATCCAGGTACTCCATGTCAGCTTCCTGGCATTCAAGACCAATGATTACAGGTAATTTTTTCCCTTTTAGTCTGATCAAATAGTTCTCTGGACTTAGAGTCTGTTTATTTTACGAAAAACACTTTGCATGAAAATAATTTTTTAGGGTTGAGAATACATCATTTCAAATGGGCTCGTTGACTGTTAAGCAATGTTACAACGACCCTGGTTTCTTTACCAATTAGTTTACCATAATTAGCTGGCCAACAGAAGCCTAATCTGTCTTTTACAGTACTTATACTGACGGATATTTTCTTTGAGACCTTTCAAAGTTAGTCCTAAGAGAAGATTACAGAACTAAGCTCTAACAGAATCAAATCTTTTGATCTTTCATTGGTTTTCTTTACATTCTAGTAGGAATATTTAAATGAAGAAATCTAGTAAAGACATGCAAGAACATTCATAATTATTT
This sequence comes from Carallia pectinifolia, assembly GCA_037832335.1. NCBI lineage: Eukaryota > Viridiplantae > Streptophyta > Magnoliopsida > Malpighiales > Rhizophoraceae > Carallia > Carallia pectinifolia. Next base: position 13,720,363 of record CM075449.1, read on the forward strand.
TCAATTGTCTATTTAGTCTATTAAATTTTTTTTATCCGTTTAACCTTTTAGTCGTAAAAACAAAAAAAATGCCTTTTCTATTACTCAACTTATGGAACCAAATTTTTTTTTAATGTTTTTTCAGCAAAAGTTTTTTTTCAATAACTGTTTTTTATAAGTTTCAACCAAGGTTTTAAGAACTGAACCGGTCAGTGAACCGGAAAGATTAGTGGTTCAAGGTTCAACTGATTCGATCGATATAACTATGGTTGAACCGGTAAAATCAGTATTTAATATTAAATATATAAAAATTAAATTTTTATATAACTTATATAATTATATAAAATGTTATATTATATAAGAATGATAATAAATATTTAAAATAAAGTGTATTTTAAGAATTATATTAATATTTACATACATTAAGGATATTACATTTAGTATATTTAATAAAATATAATTTATAAAAATTAATTAAAAAAATAATATTTATAAATAATGGTTAAATATTAATTTTTTTTAGTTTTAAAGATTAAATTGAAAATTTTAATCAATTGAGGACTAAATTGAAATTTTTAGTTAAAATTAGAGTTTTTGTTATAATTTAGACAAAGTTTTGGGTCAAATTATAATTTAAAATTTTTTTGTTTAAATTGAACCGGTTCAACCAATGTTGTTAAAACCGGCTCGGACCGACCGGTCCGACCGGTTCAACCGGTGACCGGCCAAAGTTCCGGGCCGGTTTATGGCTACAGTTACCCCTTAACTCGGACCGGTCAAAACCGATTTGAACCGGTCAAAAACCGGTCAAAATCGGTGAAAACCGATCAAAAACCGGACCCGGTTCAACCGGTTCAAAACGGGTATAAAAATTTTATAAATTATAATTTGATCCCAATGTTTATTTAAATTATAATTTGAGTTTTAAATTTAATTAAAATTTTCAATTTAGTCCTAAATTTATCAAAATTTTCAATTTAATCCTTAAAAATTAAAAAAGTCATATTTAATAATCATGTATAAGTATTATTTTTTTAAATTATTTTTATAAATATATATATTAATAAATACCGGTTCAAATACCGGTTCGACCGGTTGAACCTTGACCCACTAATATTTCCGGTTCGATGACCAGTCCGGTTCTGGCAACCTTGGGTTCAACCGGTCCGATTTTTTGTCAATTTTTTAGGTTTTTGACCGATTTTTTCGGTTTTTAACCGATTTTTTTTGATCTGGTCCGCATCTCATATTTAGGCCAAAATCGAATCGAACCTAAGACCGGTTACCGGTTTAATCGGTTGAACCGATCGGTCTAGTCCGGTTCTAACTTCATTGGTTTTAACAAACAAACTGACTTTAGATTGTGTTTGGATAAGAAAGTAGGGAAGGGAAAATGAGAGAGAGGAAAATGAGGAAGAGAGAATTGGAAGTGAGAAAAATATTTTATACTCTCTTTTACTTAGAAAAAAGGTAATAGGAGAGAAGAAAACTAAAAATTTTATATTTAAAAAATAATAAGAAATGAAAAAAAAAATATATATATATCAAAATATTAATTTTACACTCACAATAAAATTATTATATGTATATAATAAGAGTGCAATTATGTGGATTGTGACTTTTGTTCCAGCAACCACTCGACTTACGGACATGAAAATATTATTTTATTTTTTTATTAAAATTTAGATAATATTTAGTATTATACTAAACATAATTAGTTATATCTTAAATTCTTTTTAAAAAAAGTCAAAAAATTTCCCCTCTAATTCCGGGTGCGAGCCGACACACTTTTACCAATAGAATCATTTAATAAAAGGTGGTGGGATAATTAATGATTCTTTTAATTTGGAGAAGAATAGAATTATTAGTCACAAAAGATTAGAAGAATAAAAAATTTTCTTCATCCTCGTTCATCAAACATTTTTCAGACATAAAAATATGCCTTTGAATCTCTCCCTTGCCTTTTCCTTTCCTTTTCTTCTATTTTTTCTCTTTCTCAAATACAATGTTAATCTTCAAAAAACTGCTGAGGTCAGTGGATGGTTAATGAAATTTAGATTTCACCTCGGTAACAAGGTGTCTCAGGCTACTTAGTACGTTTGATGATTAATTGGCGCAAGAACTCAACTCGGTGATGTGGTGTTTCAGGACACACAGGATGATTGCCCCACTTATGTATGTATCATTAGTAATTCATTATTGTAGTGTATCGATTATTATAAAATAATTTTAAAGTGATATAAATAATTAAATTTATTAAATAATAAATAATAAATTATTAAATATATTTTTATTTATTATTATTTTTTTACCCAGTTAATTTTTTTTTTCTTTTGTTAATTAATTGGCTTGGAGTCGTACTAAATTGTGATGTAAGAACACTGTCACAGGAAGATTATTGGGCCCGAACGAGCCCAGTGCGTTGAATTCTTATATTATTATTCATTGTATTTCTGGGCTCTTGAGTTCATGTTTGGTGCTTAAGGAGAGGAAAGAAAGGGTCGCTGGTTGAGTCTACTCTAGGGTTTAAGGCTTGCCTTAAAGGTCTTCTCTGCTTTTGTTTCCCTTTCCATTTTCGTCCGAAAACAAAAAAACAAGGATTTTTGTGAAAAACAGCATCCATCAATCACTTCAGGCAGCCATGGCGAGCACCAAAGTCCAGCGTATTATGACCCAACCCATTGTACGTTTCTGCTTTTTCTGTTTCTCCAAATTGCCTTATTGCTTCTTCTTCTTCTTCTTCTTCTTCTCCTTTATCATCTGATCTCTCTCCATTGCTTAGGTTTTTGGGTTTTCCTTGTTGCTTTTTCTGTTTGCTAATTTTTTTTCTTTCTTTTTTTTGGGGTCTGTTTGGGATGCACTGCTCTAGAACTTGATCTTCAGGTTCCTTCAAAGCGTAAGTCCCCTGCTCCTCTCTCTTGTTCCGTTTATGTTTCCTTTTTTTTTTTGGGACCTGGCTTCGAATATATATATTCTTTCTTTTTTCCCCGTCAATTGTTTTTTTTTGTTTGGTTGCTTGTGCAGAAAGCTCGCATTCAGATTTGGCTCTTTGAGCAGAAGGATTTGAGAATTGAAGGCCGTATAATTGTACGTTTTTCCCTCAATTGAAAAAAATTATTATTTGGTTTTTATTTTTTTTCTCCATTTATTTATTTATGATTTTTGTGGCAATCAATGGAACATTTATGCAATGATTATTAGGGGCCTGTTTTTCTTTTTCTTTTAGCTTTTGTGTGCTTTGTTCCTCTATTTTGGTGGATGTGATTGACTACCTGTATATATATATATATATATATATATATATATATATATATAGTTTGAGCAAATTTGTTTGAGAGCTTCATTTGGTAGTCTATTTTCTAGCGTTGGTAGACTCAAATGTGTACCTGACGTTCTTGACTTTAGTGGTGATAGAGTGACTTTGTTGCTTAGTTGTTTGGTGAATCATCTATATCCTGGTCTGAAAAGGTTCTTTGAATTCTATTGTTAGACATCCAAAAAAAAAAAAAAGTTATCATTTTATAGCTCAGATGGCCTTGAATGAATCAATTCATATTCCTTAAATGGGAAATTGACTAAAGTTTGAAGAAATTCTTTGTATTCTGACCAGTTGAACTTATCTCATTCTCTGTATGCGTCTGATTTTGCTATTGCCCTTTACTCTTTTTTTGTATCATGACTGCATAACCATCATTTTAGATCTGCTTGCCGTTGTGATGGTTTGAGGCTTGCAGAGTTTTACTGTTATCAAGAAGTTTTGTAAGCTGGAGCTACTAGTCCTAATTTTGAGGTCGTTAGGCAAATTTTCAGTTATGACCTCGATTGACTTATTATTGGTGTTCACAGCTTTTATGCATTTGCTCTGAAGATTTGTACTCTCCAAGAATCTTAAATAAGTTTCATATTTGGACCTAATTTTTTGCAATTTCACTTGTATGGAGCTCAATTTCTATTCAGAGGGCGAGCTTTGGTGAAACAGTTAGGTTACTCCATCGTGACTTGAAGGTCATAGGTTTGATTCATGGAAATAGCCTCGTTGTAAAGATAGGGATAATGGCATATTGCTACGTCTGATCTTTCCTCAGGCCAGGCCCCACTTTATGGGGGCTTTTACTTGATTTCAGTATCCTGAATTTGACGCAATTAAATAAAGCTGTGGTTTCAAAACTTAGACGGCGTGAGTAGAGGGAGAGGAAAACTTTGGTAGACTTTGGGATTTAAGACTTTGTTGTTGTTTTGTGGTTTCAGATCTTATGGCATAGCAAGTGCTACAAAGTTCTAGAATGTAGAGCGGTAATTTGTATGTGTTTCTTGTGCAGCTATTGCTGATTTTAGTTATGGAGGTTCTTCTCATTATACAGAATGGCTTTATAATGTGCTTACACACACATTATGGTTTCTCCTTAGATTGGATATATTGATGGCATTCTTTAGTTTTTGTGTGTCTCTAAGGTGTGTGCAGAGTTAAAGGCTTTCCCCATCTGTAGAGTCAAGGCTTTCCCCTTATTCAGATATTGTGAAATAAAGAAAACATCCTGAGTAGATTTATAATGGCACTGAATTATGTTTGTGTCCGGCCATTCAGACTGAGGATATCTTAAAGGAATGGGAATATTCATTATATTGGGATGGCTTTTGGCCTGTGACTGATTTACCAGTTGTGTGTGTCTCTGCGTGTCACTGTGTTCTATTACTTCTAGCATCTAGATTATTCTTTAGCATTTTTTGTCTCCCTATTTTATGTCAGTGGCTCTGCTTTTAGGCATTTTATACTTGCTTGGATTTTCACTTTATGACATGTTGTCATGTGATATTAACCTATTGGAATAGAAAGTGGAGGACTTGGTGTGTTCTTCATCTTGCTGTTTGCCTTTCAAATTTGTGTTAAGCTTGTAGATGCTAATTAAGTGGTTGACATGGAAGAATCTACTTCGATTGAAGCATTCAAAATTCAGCAATTTGTAGTTGTAGCTATAAACGTGCTAAACTATGGTACCTAATGAGGGCATCCTAAGGCATTGTTTGTATTACAATTCACAAGTTTTATGCTGACCAGCCAGGGTTTCCTTATTCTGATTCCCATTCCATCATGTGTTTATAGTTTATTGTGGTCTGGCAGTGTCATTGTCAGAACTGCTAACCCGTTTAAAGCATGTTCGCTTCCTTTGACAATTAAATTGTTTTCTTTTTAAAGCTCTCACAAATTGATAGTATTATTTAAATTTGAGTGCATGCCTTGTTTTTCTCAAAATTGACTGCACAATCCCCCTGCCTCCAATATAAACTGATAATCACCAGCCCCTTGCCGGGCTGATAGGTATAGTATGTCATATGTCTGCTTTAGGAAGATATGCCTCTTTAGAGAAGAATTGAGGAACCATGTCTTATTACTTGGTTTATTAATGAACTTTTTGCATTTTTGTATTGTGCTGATGCTCATGATGATCAACAGGGTTTTGACGAGTACATGAATTTGGTTCTGGATGATGCTGAGGAAGTCAATGTCAAGAAAAAGAGCAGAAAGTCATTAGGTAATAAACTTTATTTCTTTTGGTAACTACTTTTCTTTATTTTGCTCTCATCTTTCTTACCTATAATTTGTTTTCAGGAAGGATTCTTCTAAAAGGAGACAACATTACTCTGATGATGAACACGTAAGTCAATCCCAGACTTTGGCGCGTGCATAATCTCTCTCTCTCTCTCTCACACACACACACATTTTCACATGCACGCATACACATGTGGGATATTAATGATTTCATGTTTTATGTGCTGCAGGGGAAAGTAATGGTCAATCCTGGTGACATATCCTTGTAATACTTTTTAGATTGCATTTTCTGTGCTTCAGAGATTGAGCTAGCAGGTAGAATTGTTTATCGCCATTTAGGACAGTAAGCCATTTAGGACCGTAAGCGCTATTTCAATTTGGAAGGATTTTATGTAACAAATATGTATAAAGATATATTGTAGTTTTAAAATAATTTCGACAGAGCTGTGCTTAATTGTTACTTGGCAGTGTGATGTTTTCATCATGAATTAGGAAGTGTTCTCTTTTCAGAAGCTTGGTGAATTATTCTGGTTCGAACCTTATGATGTGGTAACTTTGATGTGGGCTTGCGTCTAAGACTTTCCATTTTTGGGTTGGTGGGGTTCAAGTTGGGTCGTTTTTCCATTAATATACGCGTTGCATTGGCCGTCCAATTCTCACTTGAATTGTTGGTAGTCTTGTGTACACACTGCAATAATGTTTTCTTGCAGGAAGTTTGCGTGCATCTCTCATGTTGTGCCGAGGATGCTGTACTTTTAGCCATTAACTGTTTTGTTCGGAGCCTTTCTTCGACTCGTTTCTGGGATCTATTGTTGCTACGACCTATACCTTGGCCACCTACTCGCTCTACAGGCTTTCCTTGGCCGTTTCTGGAAGTTTTTCCCCGTACATGGTATCTAGTGTAGCCATTTAGGAGAAAATGGAAGCTTAGTGGAAAAAAAAAAAAAAAGGAAAAAAAATGCGGGTTTCACTTTTAGGAGCACCTATGGGAGTGTGGGACATTGTTCCTCTCCCTTTCAACTACAGTGCCGAGGTAGATGCTTTCCCTGCAATGTATTTTGCAGGATTTCCCTCAAACTAGTCAAAATTTGGTGTTCCCACCTTTAGAAGTATAATTACAAAGCACTCGTTGCCTTTTTTTTTATCTTTGCTTCGAATTTTCTATAAGGTTTTTAAAAATTGAATAGGTCATTGAATTGAAAATTCAGAAATTTCAGACTTAATTAGTTTAGTTGGTTTAATTAGAATTACAACTAATAAAACCAACATTTAATAATAAATATATATTTCTATTATATTGATGATAAAAAATAAAAAAATAATAATTAAATATGGTATATTTAGCCTAAAAAGTATTTTAAATAATTAAATTTTAATATTTTTGACAAAAAAAAAGTCCAACCACAGACCAGACTTTTTTTATTTTATATTGATTAGCTAATTTTAACCAATTTAACCAATTTATCTTTAGTCCAATTTTTAAGTTGAAGCAAACGAGTGAGATGACTGATTCATGAGTGAATCAATTTGACTAACTAGTTCGGTTTAATTTTAAGAACATTAAATTGCTACCTAACAACTTACTACTGCTTTCACTTTGTTGCCTTCATACTGACATTCACTCTCACTGCAACGACACATCTTTTGTTCCCCACGTGCTACTCTCTCTTGAGAGGATAAATAATTTTTTAGGTCAGTAACTATTAATTTTGACAAATTTCGGTCAGCAAATTGAAAAAAGTTCAATTTGGGGCAGTATCGTTTAAAATTGATCCACGATTAGGTCGTTTGTCTATTTCATCGTTATCTAATGATGTGGATGCGAAAGTGGCAATGTGAGTCAGTAGACTTGTCCAACATGGAAAAAAATTTCTCTATCCTCGTTCAAACGAAATTAATCAGCTTACATGGACCATTTCTTCTCTCTTATCTTTTTTATCTTCTTTCTTTCTCTCTCGTTCCAAGGTCTGTCACTCCTCTCTTGCTCTAAGCCAGCAATTGGCGGTAAAACAGAAAAAACTCCCGCCCAAACAAATTGACTGATTTATTACCTCGCTTAAAGAGATATAGGGAGCTAGACTAGGGATCAACAATAGAGAAAGGAAATGAGGAGAGCAGGAGAGAGTAGAGATTCAAGAGGCATGGGTTGTTATTGTAACAAACCTGCAATTATGAAGACTTCATGGACAGATGCCAATTCTGGTGTCGATTCAAGGCATGTGCTGTGTTCCTGGTAAGCCCCGTGTTGTAGTAGTGTTCAGAAGTTGAAAAAATGCAGCATAGATGAAAATCTCCAAAAAATGATGTTGTCAACATTTCTGAATGTGCAGGGAGTAGAGGCGTGTGATTTTTTTCAGTGGATGGACCCCCCAATCTATCCAAGGGCATGCCAAATAATACTTGGATTGTTAAGAAGAGCTACAAGAGTTGAGAATGCAAGCAAAGTTCAAACGAAGTGTGCATGTTGCCTATTGATTTTTCTTGTTCTAACATGGATGTTGCTGCTTCTAATTGTGATTGGGAAAAGTAGTGGAGATATGGGAGCTAAGAGTGGTCCAGGATATTGCGTTTTCAGTGGCAGTAAGGATATATGTGAGGTAGATGTTGGAAAATAAAAGGGATATTATAGGAGGTTTTATAGGGTACATGGGTTTAGGGTGTATATGAGGGTGTGGGGATGTGTGGTCCTCTTTTGGATTGTCATTATGGGTAGTGGATTGTGGACCCTTTGCTATGTAGTGTGCTTTTGTAATCTTTGTACATTGGTAATTATAAAATGAGTTGAATCTGAATGATGTTGTGTCATTTTTTAAATAAGCAAGATAATATGGACCTACAAAGAGAGTATGTGTTACTTTCAAAGTAATTGGTGACCTATAAACCTGTTATATGACAAAACCTTTGGTAATTGACAATGATGTGAATCATCTAATTTTCCATTTCAACAAATCAAGTCATCAAATGTTTTTGTACCTGGTATACTAAGTATACCAAATGCCCCAAAAATCCCATATACATGTATAGTTTGTACTAAAGAAGCAAAATGTTCTAATTGCCTTTTACAAATGCAAAAGAGGACTTTTGGGATGAAATCTTAAATGACTACATCAAAAATAAAAAGGGACATATGGCTTAAACATTTCTGCACAAAAAAAAAAAAAAAAAAGATTTCTTGGATTAATCCTAAGTACAGACACCTATGGCTCTGCTACGGTTGCTGATCCACCGCGAGATGAAGCACCTCTTGTCACTCTCTGATTTCTTTCATCCTGTAATTGTTATGGACTGATAACATGTGAACCCTATCTTTGAGTTTGAACTTTATGAGTGACTCTTTTAGTCCTTTTGGGCTACAATATTGAACAAATAAAATCATGTACAGAATCAGTCTATAAAAATATTAAAATTGAGTATGTAATTTAACACAAGGCACAAAATACTCAATTACTGAAGACCATTTACAGGTTTTACAATTTTAGGAGAAGGTAGTGCTGGTGCATTCTTGCAAGTCTTGATATTATGTCATTCTTGATGGTAATTACTGCAAGTAATTACAGAACCCCTCTTTGATAACTTGCCAATGTGCCTAATCTCTTCAACATCTATCCTAATTATAGGTGTCAAAATGAGTCATCGAGTCGGGTTTGGGTTGGATTGTTTCGAGTTCGGGTCACTTCGGATCAGGTTACTTATATGTTAAGTTATCTTCGGGTCATTTTGGGTTGGGTCACTTCAAATTCAGTTCGGGTTTAGGTCAACCCACAGGTTGACAACGTTATAAAAAATGATGACGTGACTTTTTTATTAAAAATTTTGAAAATTTAAAAAATTTCTTAAAAATTAAAGAAAATTATATGATTAAAAAATAATTGAAGAAGTTTCTTTTAAAACTGTATAAAAAAATCTCAAAATATTCTAAAAAAAATTATAATTAAGATTTCTATTGAAAATAGTAGAATCTATAGTTTTTATAATATAAAATATGTTAACTTTTTTTATTTTATATTTCTGTTCCTTTAAGGGGAAAAAAAAAGTTCGGGTTAGACGGGTTGTGTTCGGGTCGTATTTTTTCGGACGGGTATGGGTCAACCCATTAGGTCGGGTCAGATTTTGACACCTCTAATCTTAATCCTCTGTTTCTTGGGCCTTCCCTTCTCTCTTTTTAAAGGTGGAGGATCAATTGGATCCTCACCAAATGTTTCCCAAAAATGTTGACCTTGGATAGGATTCATCATCACAAAATATGCATCCAAATACTTCTCCTTTGTATACTAGTTATGAAGATATTTAGCATGTTTATTACCCCTGTTTAGAATGACACAAATGGCCTGGCAACAAGGAATGCCTAAAACATCATATGATCTACAAGAACATGTTCATTTTTGGAGGTCTACGACATGTATAATGCCTCTGTGGACAATTTCATATCCACTCACTCCATTAAACATCAATTCACAATCAAAACTATCATTTCTTCTTAACTGCAACTTTTTTCTAATTCTATAACCCACCTCATTTGTCCATTTGCTACAAGTATCCCTATTGCTCGTCAGCCTTTGTATCTCCATCAATCTAATCTTCTCAAGCATATTAAGCATGGACTTTGTCCTATACTCCATAATAGTCCCATTAAATGCCTCACATAAATTATTATTAACAACATCACATTTTAGATCAACATTGAAAAATGCCCTGCACCATTTTTTAGGAGGGTTTTTCAACATGTCATTATGAGCCTCAAGGGATATCAATTTCATTCGAAGCATGTTTTGCTTAAAATCAGCTGTATTTGTTGATTTTGCCCAATCCCAAAACAGTTTATGAAGTTCATTACTTCTATGCTACTTTCTTCAATTAACAAAAAGTGTCTTGCACAGAACCTATGCTCTAAAGCTGAGATGTAGTTTTTTATAGCCTTTAAAATGCCCTGCACTCACAGTACATGAAAGAGTCAACAACTACACACTTAGCACAAAATAAGGTTACAAGCTTCCAAATTAATACACAATTAGGACAATATCTTAAATATTAAGACACAATTTGAGACAGAATCTTTAACATTAGAACACCATTAGGTCAGCAAAATTACAAATACCTTATATTTAGGAAAAAAATAGAAACAAAACATAAAAGTATATAGCTTACCACATGCTTGTCAGCTATAATACCCAGCCCTGATCTGTCTCCTAATTGAATGCCAGATTGAAGACATTTCAGAAACCATGTCCAACTAGCAATTGTCTCACTCTCCACAACAGCCCAAGCAATAGGGATCATTTGGCTATTCCCATCTCTCCCAACAGCAGACAACAACACCCCCTTAACAGCTCTTTTAAAAAATGTCCCGTCAATACCAATTAGTTTCCTACAACTTGCCAGAAATCTTTTTTTGCAGCAATCAAAAGATTTTTACATAGACTCAAAAATAGCTAATCCCCTCCCAAAAGATGATGCATCTGCATTTAGGATGACAATGCTCCTTGGATTAGACCTCAACAGCTCCTTTCTATAGTTAGCTAACGCATAATACTCCTCAGTAATATTACCAGCAAAACCGTCAACCACCATTTTTCCGACCCTCTTCATCTTGGGAATGCTCACATCTAGCATGTACTCTTTCTTATATCACTGCTGCATGTTTTGAATTTCATTGTTGCAATCTCAGTATAAGTGTTGAATACATTCTTAGTCAACCAAACTGCAGTGGCCCTCTTTTTGGTGAGTACTTTGGAACAATTATGATCTTCCTCTGAAATCTTAGTTACCCTAAACACCCTCATCCTTGACATGGCAGCTGAAATCTTCCAAGGGTAATTGGAAGCTTTGCAATATGCCCTCATTATGTCCCAAGAGTTTCTTGCATAAGCAATTGCTACTCTATTTACAATTGAGTACTTTGTAATCGCTTCTTTAAATTGGTCTGTATCAACGAACCTCATCCCAATCACAAATTCTGGATTCTTGAACTTTTCATCATACACAGGAGTTTTGCTTTTCTTCCTCATAGCCTCATCTACATCACTCTCTCCCTCACTCCCGGATAGATAACTTCCCTCCTCATCAGATTCAAAATATTCTGTCTCACACCTCACATCTTTATCCCCTTGACTTGTGATGCCCTCCTTGGGTGTGCTACTACATCTCTGATTGCTTGCTTGATTTGCATTCTTTCTGCCATTTCCTTTATTATAGAAAGCTTGTACATTTTCCTTGCCTCCATCAATCCTTCATCATCATCTAATAGCCCAAGGATTTTGATGCATATTCATGCTAAGAATTTGCACTATCTTCATCATAATCATCTGATTCATCTCTGTCATCTTGATCAGCTACAATTTGTCCCCTTTTCAATTTACCTGTTGCAACAGGAACTTCAACAAAACTAGATGTTACATCAATTCTATCATTTGCAACATCTGCTAATTGTTTTGTGTTTTTTTGCATAGGTACCTCACCCACTTGCACCTCAACAAAGCAGCTTGCATCATCGACAACAGGTGCATTTCCATCCACATGTGTTTCATCAGCTACATTATATGCATCACCAACCTCATCAAGTTGTGCACTAGAGCTGCCCTGTCCAACATTGCACAACTGCTTAGCATCCTCTTCTTTCAAGTTTGATTCTACTGCATTATCTGTTTGTGGCTACCTTACAACTACATTAAATTCCATTTCATCAATGCCTTCAATGTCAAAATCACTTTCCAAAATTATTCTTCCTCTAACTTTTTCCATATCTACTTCACGATTGTAACCTACATAGCACTTTATTTTTTTTTATCCGTACTGCCAAGCATATACTTCACCATCTCACACCATTGAGCATAAGTATTCAACTGTCTAAGTCTTTCACTAAGTGTTAGACCTAGCACCCAATAATATATTACTATAACTAAATCATTTTTACTGTCCCTTGTTAGAACCCAATTAGCGGTATACCTCACATTAAAAATGCAAAACTCATCTGTATCATATACGTTCATTTCCAACCTCTCACCTTCTTCATATGAGACCGGTGGGTCTCCCACAAAGGTCCCACCAACATATATCACACACACACCATCATAGTCATCCATCATATATTATATAATTATTAAACAAAATTTAGTTAAAAAAAGGCATTGACATACCAACTTTTAAATGCACTTAATAACTACATTAGTCACAAACGACAAAGAAAGAGATAATCACATGTATCCAAAAAATAATAAAGATAATACAAATAAACAAATAGCAAAAAGAAATTATTGGGGTCCCATGTTGCTACAAGTTATCAACAAAATGACAAATGCCTTTTTTATGCTATAAAACTCAAAAGGAGTTCCAACATAAAAGAAGTTATAAAAAGAATCCCATTTTTTAATCATCTCTCTTCCATCTATATTATTTTACACAAAATCCAAATCCACCTTTGTGTATAATATAATATCCCTACCTCAATAAACATCAAAATACAAAGAGTCCAAAGTGTCTCGCCTGTCTCCCTTGGCCTTTCATTGTAAACCAGATATGTGGCTTTTAAATTTCTTCTTTTTCGGTGATAACAGGGATTACAAGTTAGATTTTTCGATTTCGATTTGGGGTTCATTCTGTCTTTCAATTTTGGTAGCCTTAGTGTTTTTAGGATTAAGGTTTTTGTCAAAATTCGAAGGAAGGATTAGAGAGTAGAGAGGGAAACAATTAGGACCGTTGTTTTTAAACAACCAAATCCCTATCGTTCATTATAAAGAGAATAAATGGTCCATGTCATCCAACTATTGTTATGACGAAATGATGACCCGCAAATAAATTTTTTCCATATTGGACCAGTTTGCTGACTTACATTGCCACTTTCACATACACGTCATCAGATAACGAGGAAAAAGACGGAAGACCCGATCGTGGATCAATTTTAAACGATACTGACTCTAATTGAACTTTTTTCAACTTAATGACCTAATTTGTCAAAATTAATAGTTACTGTCCCCTCTTTTGAGTGTATTTTTGCATTTGGAAAAAGTACAGAGATGCGAAAAAAGGTAAGAAATGGAATCGATGTACTGCATTTTTTTTTTTTTTGCAATCAAATACATAAAGTTTACAAAAAAAAAAAGACAATTAAAAAATTATTTTCATTTGATGTTATAAATATTAAGTATTTTATTGTAAAAAAATAATAATTAATTGTAATACATCGATTCTATATCTCACTTTTGCTGCATTTATGTAATTCGACTCTTTGGCATTGCCCTTGCACGTTCACCTTGTCCTGCCCTTTTCCATGTTTGGGGCCCGTCTTTTTATAGGTGTTTTAACTGTTTGTGATTAGCGGGTTTGATATTAGAAAGAATCTTATGTTTTCCTTTCTAAGGAGTCATTTGATTCATGGTTTGGAATTGAAATTGGAATTAAAATGAGAATTAAGTAAAATTGGAAACAGAATCACTAATTTTAAAACATATTTGACTTACTTCGAAATCAGAATCAGATTCTCTTTGTAACCATTTCTTTCAAAACAAAATCAAAATCAAAATCAAAATCAAGAAAACGTTATTAAAATTTAAAATAATTTAATTTAATTTAAAATTTATGAAATATAAAATAATATATAATATCAAAATTAAAAATATTAAAATTAGTGTCAATATAAAATTATAAATAACATTACCATCATGAATTAATCTAGTAGAAGTAGTAGTAATAATGATGATGATAATAATAATAATAATAATAATAATAATAATATTATTATTATTATTATTAACAAGTATTTTCTATTGACATTATCTAAAAAATATATCTTTTTTCATTTTATAATTATTATGAGAGGTAATTTAATTATTATCATAAGTTTTCAATGTTTAATGCCATGATAATACATAATTTAATTATTTATTATTATAATTATTATTATGTTATTGTCGTTATTATTACATATATTTTTATTAATATTTTACATATAAGATTTATTTATGACAATGTGAGTACTTAGTGTAGGAGGGGAATGAGTGATTCCCATGTATGGAAAAATTCCATTCCCAAAATTAAAGGAATAAGAATGAGATTGCTTATTACCAAACACTAAGAAAGGAAATGACTCATTCACATTCTCATTCCTTAGTAAAGAAGCCTTGAACCAAACACCTCTTAAATTTTCTATAACATCTATCGACTTTGGACTTGCAGGTATTGGGCTGGGTTTGTCATTGGGCCTTAAAGAGTCTCCTGAAATTAGTTGTATTTATGGTTCGATTTATCAAATTAAAAAATTATAACCATTCTTAAACCAAAAGTTTTAGTTATGTAAAATTGAAAACCATTTCCATGCCAAAATTTTTTTTTTGATTTTGATTAACTGTTCAGATAACCGAATTCAATAACAAAAAAGATTTAAATTTTTAATTTAAATGTAAAAATTTTATTTGATACAATTTTAACCTTAAAAAATTATGATTATCATTATATATAAAATAAATAAATGATTATTTAAGATATAATAATATTTTATTTACATGTATTTGTTACTAATTATTGTATTAGTAATATTTTTTCTTATTTTTAGCATTAAAAAAACTAAAAATATATATACATCATATTTCACTTCCATTCAATTAACCATGATTTTTTAATATTTAAAACTGAAACTAAACTAAATATTTCAATTTCTATCTAATTGGTTAATCAATTATAAAAATCGATTTGATTAACTAAAAATTCAATTTAATTTAATTTAATTTTGTCAATTAATCAAAACTTTCAATTTTTTTAACATCCCTATCTAAAACCCTTTTGGGCACTTTGTGGCTACCCCCTTGGAGTCATGAAGCCTTTCCTGCAGTTCTTTGAAGGTGTTAGGGCCATAGCTTTAAATGGACTCTGTAATTTAGATTTTAACTTGTAGTTTGACTTTTAATAATAAATGGATAATGCTACTCGGCATGAAACTCGCCTTCACTAAATCTCACAAGCATGTGGTTTTCTTTTTTTCTTTTAAACTATGTTTTACATTTTTTCTTATTTGTTATATTCTCTTTTTTGAAAAAAAAAAATCTTAAGTAGTATTAGTATTATCTTAAATATACGTAATTGGATTTTTTTTTTTTTTGTTTCTAATGCAGTACACTTCGGCTCCATTGATTTTTCTAAATTAATAAGAGGCAACAAATTTAAGAAAAAAAAAAAAAAGATGAAGAACTAACTTTCCTACATTTTCGTGCCTTCTTATTCGTGCGATTTAGGTTTATTCATAATAAATTTACCTATTTTTCTAATTTTCTTTTTCTCTTTTTTTCTCTGTTTCCTTTTTCCTAGTTTTTTTTTTTCTTTTTTCCTTTTTTTTTTTTTTTTTTTGTGTCTAAATAGGACATTTCACTAACAAACCAACCACAACCCAATTGTAAATTGACTGCGATGGAGACATGCCAAGTTGGGTAAAATAAAGGAGGAGCAAATGTAACCTTCTAACTAAACCGCACAACATAAGAATCTGCAAATCAAAATACTGCTCAAGAGTTCGCAGTTTGAAGGGCGACCTTCGCATGGTGCAGAACAAAGGTATGTGATTTTCAAAGGCACAACATCAAGATTAAGGCAATATGATTCTGTAAGTTTGACGCTGTTCACAAACCCGTTAACGCTTTCTTCATTCTCGTAATTTCTAGTAGCCGATAGAATGTTCATTATAAAAGTGTTTTGAATTAAGATTTACGGTTTGCATGCTAAAATTCAGATACAATACATCATCGCTAGTGATGTAGATGTGATTCCGTAAGTTTCGAGCCGTTCACAAACCCGTTAAGACATCCTTCATTCAAACAAGGGAGCTGATAGAAGCCGGTAGAATGCTACTTATAGAAAGTGCTTTAAATTGATATTTTATGCGCGGACTGAAAAACTAGCTGTATCATATGATTTTAACGTTATACCGATTTTTTTTTTTTTTAAGGAGATGTTAAGTATTAAAATTTTTATTTTGAAAGTTTTAAATTTTAATTTTAAGAAGAATGTGTGAAGTTTATGAAAATAAAAAAAATGTTTTTATTATATAATTTATGATATAATGTCATACAATCATATGATCGAACGGTTAGGGACGCACGCAGCACATTGTTCGGGTACACGTGACCACGTGGAATCGTGAATCTTGATTTGGTGCCAACGAGAAGTCTAGTGCTTTAAACTTGAAGTGCACGTGGACTGTTGTCCATCCCCGCAAAAATGTCTCTGTAAGCTGAGTCCGTATGAACAACTCGGGAGTGGAGTGCACAGTGTGTGGGTCCTACCTAGCAGTTCTTTCTTTATTTCTTTCTGTTTTTTTCTCTCTCTGAATTCATGATGACAATAATTGCCACCGACTTGGCTTAGACTAGTCTTTATTCCTCCCTTGGAAGTTGGCGTAATTGCATAAGTTCGGTTTCTAAAGAAGGGTTTGATTATACAGGCATGATTTTTTTTTATTCCATTTATATGCATGTTTATATTTAATTATAGATATTTTTTATACAATTATAAGAAAAAAATATATAATAAAAAAATAGTAATATTTTTTATATTATTTTTTATCGTTACGATTATATAAAAAATATTCATAATTATATAAAATAATATGTGTGATGTAGTAGAAAAAAATTATATACCCACCAACAAAGAGGGTGTTTAGTTTTGGGTTTCATTTCTATCATTGTTCTTTTTAAAAAAATAAGATGTAGGAGAGTTTAGTTAAAATTTTCAGTTTAGTGTTGAGAGTACTTTTTATCTAAAAAAACGACTGATTAAAAAAATTAATTTAAATTATTTTTTAAAATAATCAGCAACTGTTAAAAAAATTAATTACCAAATTAACATTATTGCAACGATGAAATTCCCCTCCTCCAAAAAGACATAATTTGGGCCCACCAGAAAATAAAAACCAACAAAGCGTTTTTTCGGTGCATAAAAGCTACAAAGCTAACAAAACATACGGTGTAAGTCCAGAAAATAACGTAAAATAAAAAAAAATTGATATCCAAAACTTTTTGTTTTGGGTGGTGTTCCAGTTAAAACTGTAATTGATATTTTTAAAATAAAAATTGATATTTTTAAAATACTTGTTATTTTTACATTTTAAAAATATCAATTTTAATTTTAAAAATCAGTCATAGTTTCAATCGAGATAATACTCAAGACAAAAAGGCCCGAAACATATAATTGTGCTCTATGTAAAATTATACAATAATCTGTACAATAAAAATAATATTTTTATTGTGTAAATTACAATTGATTTTCAAGTCACATATTTAATATATTTTTGTTTATAAGAATATAAGATATATTTTTATAAAATTAGTTTAGATTATATAGAGGTAAAAAGATTATTTATAATAATAAAATATAAATAAAATTTTTAAAATAGTTATTTTACTATTTTAATAACATTCAATCAATATTAATTTAACTAAATACTCAATTTTATTTTATTCATCAGTAATAGTAATTAATAACAGCACTTAGCAATCAATAAGAACAATCAGTAATTAATAACAGTAATAACAATTATTAATAGTAAAACCAAACATGCCCAAATTATTTAGAGAAAATATCTATAATAAAATAAAATTTTAATTTTAAATAATAATATTTATACTTTAAATAACAAAAAAAAATAATATTTTATTAATTAAAATGTATATGTTATTATTTAAAATTAAACGTTATATTCTAGCTACTTTCTCTAGACAAAAATTATCGAACTACTAACATCATTTCATTTCTTAGTGAGAGGACTAAGGATCCTGCATGCAAGGTAATGAACAGATCCTTTCCTCTATTTGTGCTCCCAAAAGATATATTTTTTTATTTAACTTAAAATAGCCAGATTGTGATATAATATAATGAAAAATTTTCTATTTACTAAAATTATACCAACCAAATTGTGAAATTACCTTTTTTGAAAAAGAATAAAAAATGGATATTCGTCACATATTTTTTTATCTTGCTACACAAATTCTTCATTCCAATTAATTGTCTTTTAATTTTCTAATAAAAGAAAAATTAATTTGTGTGTTATTTAACTTTTTCATAAAATTTAAATTTCAAAAAACAATTTTTAATAATTTAATATTTTTTTCAGAAATGAATGCCATGATGGAGAAAAACGGCTAAAAACATACAAATGAAGTATCGCTTATTAAAAACACACACAACACGTTCAACTAGTTTATATATGGAATGAGGCTCAGAAAGAAAATATATATTGATGTTTCTTAAATAATCTTGTAAAATTTTTTGTTCTCGTTAGGCTTTAGTTAACTTTGTTTTTTTTTTTAATAGTAAAAAAAATTTATTATGGATATATCAATCATTAAATCTGTAAATTAAAATCAGAATAACTTTTATTTACTGTGTCTCATTCAATTACTTTCAATGAATAAACTCATCATCCTAATACTGTTAAATTCAATAGACCTTTCTTACTCTTAACTATAATATTAATAAATTATAAACTTCTAATAACACATTTGTACAATCTTATTTACTTAAAACGAACGACAATGTAAGAACTTGAATTTAATTATCATGAAAAAGGAACGTACTAAATAACTATCAAATTGAAGTGGTGAAGTGGGGCGGTGGCTTTAGTTAACTTGGGTCTTAAAAGTTCGTGAACAGATAACAATATATTAATCAGATAAAAGTAATAATAACAATATATTAAAGGCAGCAGCAAATTGTCAAGACTCAAGGGATACCAGGGGTGCAAATATTAAAGAGATAACAACGGTGAAGTAAAAAGGTGCAATAAATTTTTTATAAGATATTTTAATAGTTAAAATTTAAATTTTTATTTTAAAAATTTTGAATTTAAATTTAGAAAAAAAGGATGGAATTTGTTGAAAGGAAAAATTACTTATATTATATAATTCATCGTTTAATAAATTTTTTAATAGATTAAAAAAATAAAAGTAAGGGAAATAAGAAAAAAAATGTTAATAGAGTATAAATATAACTTATAAAAATCATTCTCACAAGGGTGAGCGGTGGGGAAGGCCCGATCGGGCCCGGTGATCTTCGGGTGAAGGTTTTTTTTTATGAGTTAAGTTAAATTGAACAATTAAAGTAAGCGCTTAACTTGACCAAGGTTCTCAAAATCGAACCGGTCATTGAACTGGAAAACTGAGAGGTTCAAGGTTTAACCGGTTCGACCGGTAAAACCGCGGTTAAATCGGTAAAACCGGTATTTAATATTAAATATATAAAAATTAAATTTTTATATAGTTTATATAATTATATAAAATGTTATATTATATAAGAATGATAATAAATATTTAAAATAAAGTGTATTTTAAGAATTATACTAATATTTACATACATTAAAGATATTACAATTAGTATATTTAATAAAATATAATTTATAAAAATTAATTTAAAAAATAATATTTATAAATAATGATTAAATATTAATTTTTAAAATTTAAAGATTAAATTGAAAATTTTAATCAATTGAGGACTAAATTAAAATTTTTAGTTAAAATTAGAGTTTTAATTATAATTTAGATAAAGTTTTGGGTTAAATTATAATTTAAAATTTTTTAATTTAAATTGAACTGGTTCACCCGGTTCAACCGGTCCCGGTTTTCCCGGTTTGACTCGAGTTTACAATTTCAACGATCGATATTTCTGTAATAAATTTTTTTTGTAAAAAAAATCATTCTCCAATAACTTCACTGAAATTTTAAATCACCAAAATATAACTAATTATCAAGCGCAAGACTTTCTACGTGTTTTTACATATGTGACTCAAATTTGAATCCTTACGTGGCCTAAAAATGCAATTATTAACATTCTTACATGTACTTTTTTTTCTTGTTTAAAAAGAAAAAAAAAATCAAAGGGAAGACTTTGAAATAGTTTAATGCTTGGACTCCTCTTTCTTTCATTTTTCTTTACTCTTCTCTTTTATTTAACCTCTAGGCTAAATAAAATCAAATGTCAAGGGAATACAAAATTAATGTCATTTCAATTATAATTAGGGAAATATATAGATAGCATATTTTAGGCAGCAGTAAAATGAAACTAAAATGATATAAATTGTTATATAATTGTCAATTAAAAAGTAAAAAAAAAAAAAAAAAAACTATTAGATACTGTTTAATGAACTATGTTCTGCATGACTTTTAATGCGATCTAAAGTTAAACTATACATACAATGAAACATATTTAAAATTATAGCTTAATTTTATATAGTAATAAAATAATAACATAATTTATTTAATAGTATTTAATAATTTATTTATTTTTTAAGTTTTAATTATCAAATAACTTATTATTTTATTATTATCTAAAAATTATGCCATAATATTTCCCTTAAAATTGTATATTACGTAAAAAAAACACAAAATAAATATTGTATTAAAACTCACACAAAATAAATATTTCATCGAGCCGTCTGCCTAAAAGGAAGAAGAGGAAAAGTTTCGTGCTGCAATGCGCAGCCGCAGCATGGGTTCATATGTGGGGGGGAAAAGAAGCAATTTACACGCAACAAAATACAACCATTATGATAATTTGTGTGTTAGTTTAGGAAATTTTTTTTTAAAGTTAAAAAATTTTATTTTTTTAACACATATTATATGAGATATATATTTTTAAATTTTAAAATAATTCTTATTTAATTTTAAATTTTAATTTTAATGTTTTATATTTTATATATACAATTACAATAACTTTGAAACTAATTATATTTTGTTAATAATGTAGGACGCAAACGTACAGCTCTACAGTATAAATATAAAACTAAGCCCAAAGAAGAAAATCTCTTAAGAAAGATTTAAAAATGTGGACATGTGGGAACCCGCCGTGCTGACAGCAAGTGCGTGCAAATTTCAGAGATAAGGGTTGTAGCTCTTGCGCCGAGACGCAGAAGGGCAAATGCAATGCATGCATGCAGAGGCCCAGCAGTTTTTCCGTTTAATTAAAGGTTAAATGCTGAAGTGCCACGTGATCCATCAGACACTGAGTGGGGTGGGAGGGCCTGTCCGCTCTTTGTCCATTCTGCCGACATTTGTCTTCGTCTTTAATTGCTGCCCATGCAAAGTCACAGAGAGTTTTTACTACGCCACTCCGCCTTTATATATATATATATATATATATATATATATCCAGCAGCGCTACTTATGATCCATCTATATAAATAACCCGTCGCAGATCACCAATTCTGTCATTACTACTTTGTATCTTGGTGTGTGAGAGAGAGCTTAGATATCAGAGAGAGAGAGAGAGAGAGAGAGAGAGAAGCAAAAAGGTTGCATGCAGTGATCAGAGAAGAGATGGAGAAGAACAGATCCCTTGGCCTTCTCATATTTCTGCTCTTTCTGTTGGCTTCTCGTAATTAGTTTATTACTCTCTTCTCCCCCATCCCCACCCCTCCAACCTCCCAAACAAATATAATTATATATGATTATTCTTAATTATATATTGAGATATATTTTCTTTAATGAAGTAGAATGTAATTTAATTAATTAATATATGATAACTTTTTTTTGTTAAAAAATTGTCGTGTTGATAAGTGGCTCTGTGTGTGTGTGTGTGTGTGTGTGTGTGTGTGTGTGTGTGTGTGTGTATTAATTGCAGGGGAAGTGATGGTGGGGACGGAGGCAAGAAAATGCCAGTCACAAAGCCATAAGTTCAAGGGCCCCTGCATGGTGGACCGCAACTGTGCTAACGTCTGTGCGACGGAAGGTTTCACCGGTGGGGACTGTCATGGACTCCGTCGCCGCTGCTTTTGCACTAGGGATTGTTGACCTATCTCTAGTCTATGCCTGGATGGTAGTAATCAATATCAATGGCCGTACGTTGTTCCAGAACATATGCATGCATATTTGCATAAAATAACAGATGGTTTTTCCAACTTTTGGAAGATACATCGATCCCCCTGGCCCCCAACTTTGCGTCTCTTCTAATAATAATAATATTTGCTTTGCTTTCCTAATTCTGTGTCCTTCTGTCTGCAGTCTGCTACTTTTGGATTTTCTTATTGAATTGTCATC
The DNA here is from genome assembly GCA_037832335.1 of Carallia pectinifolia. Lineage (NCBI taxonomy): Eukaryota > Viridiplantae > Streptophyta > Magnoliopsida > Malpighiales > Rhizophoraceae > Carallia > Carallia pectinifolia. The sequence continues at coordinate 13,742,896 of CM075449.1, forward strand.
TTCTAATTAACTACAGTGAACAGGAGTGACCGTCCGTCGGAATCAGCTCAATAAAAAAAACGGAAAAACTTTTTGAATGTCTGTTTCATGACTGTTGTATATAATATACTAAATAAAATATATAATATAAAAAATTATATGATATATTAAAAGAATTATGTGATTTACATAATAGTTATTAATTTTTTTTTAATTTTTATTAATTAATTATACATCGTATAATTTTTTTAATATATTATATATTTTATTTTATATATAATATATGATAATTAAAAAAAAACTACCTAACAGATATTCATACAGTGGCACTCTAAAAAAATTTAGAACCGGCTCGAATTGTTTCGTCAGTTTTAGCTTCGAATTGAAGCGAGCTAAGGGTACGGTTTAACTATTTCAAAACTAACGGCTGAAATACTTAAAACAAATTTAATTAAAATTTTTCTTCACTCTATGAAAATTGTGTTTTGTTTTTTTAAAGGCGGAGCTGAATTGAACCGGATTTTGAAACTCAATCAGAACCAGATTTTAATTAAAGAGAGCTGAAATTGAACTGGATTCTGAAACTAACAATGGCTCAAAGATGTGTAACGGTTGAACTGGAACTAAAATCAATTCGAAACTAAAAACAAAATTCCCTAACTGAATTGTCTTTTGGACGGGATTCGATTTTCTTCTTCTTTTTCTTTTTTTTGTTTTTTAAATGGGAACCGTTACGGCTCGCCTTTTCTTCAAAATTTAAGTTAGTTTCAAATTGTATCCAGGGTGAAACCGGTCCATATTTACAGCAGACTTTCGGCTAAAAGGAATTGCCGAGGGCAATTGAGAAAGCACTAACATCACCGTAGAAGCTTTCTAGAAGTCGTAAATTTTTTTAAAAACTTTTCAATTAATCCTAAATTGTTTAAATTTTTTAAAAATAGTTCTAAATTTTAAATCTTCATTCCAAAGCAGTACATAATTTGACGAAAATTGGTTAAAAAAACATATTATTGAAGTAAAAAAAAAAAAAACACACGTGGTGTATTTTTCTAAACAATTCCCCTCTCTTCCAAACCGTTCTTTCTAAGAATAAATAAATAAAGACGGAAACCCATCTCCATTTCTCACTTTAACTCCCATCACAACCGCGGCAACCGCCCCCCTCTCTTCTCTCTGGCGATAGGTTTTTTCAATTTTCCTTTGCAACCATGCTTCCCGAACATCATTATACCAAGTTTCCGTTGGACATTTCATATTTATCATTTGGAAATTTTGATTTCAAAAGTGATTTCAAAGGAAGAAGGGTGGCTGCCTTGTTTTCGGGCCTGAAGCCCTCATTTACATTTTTGGACGGAATAAAAAAAAAAAAAAATGAAATTACGCATGTGACATTTTTGCCTTAAACAAACCATTAAATACGGTTTGTCCATTTGCAGTGCAAAAATGTTCTTCTTTGATATGAAACTTTTACAGTGGATTTAAATAGTAAGACTTTAGTAAGAAAAAAAATTGTGAGAAAAAAGTTATGAAAAAAAAATTGTGAAAAAATAATGAGAAAATAAAATTTTGTATTTAAATAATATGAGAAAATAATTAAAAAAGTATATAAATAAAATTATAAAAATATTCTTATAAATAATTTAAAAATAAATTAAAATTACAAAAATACCCTTATACATTAGGGTTTTATAGCCGTAATGTTTCTAAATTTTTTTTTCTTTTTTACTTTTTCTACAGCACAATCATTATTTTCCAACCAATTTCCAATGCTCGCCAAACAACTTAAAATACCTAATTTTCTTTCCAATTTTTTTCTAACACCAAAACCAATCACAGTATTAAAGTTTATAATTAATTTAAAAAATTTAAAAGATTTAGGACTAAATAGAAAAAATATTAAAAAAATTTAAGATTTTCAAATAACTTATCCCCTAATATTTCACTATAAACTAAAGCCAAAATTAATTTCATGATAATTGAGATAAAACTATAAAAACTTTCATTATTAGCGGGAAACAATATTGAGTCATCTTGAAAGACTCTGTATTTATGTTGAGTACACTAAATTTTCATGGAAATCAATAACATAAAATTTTAAATAGTTAAATAAACTTTCTCTAGTAGTATTCACCCTAAGTATGTCTAATAGAACGTAATGACATATTTAACCATCCTAAATTATAAAGCTAAAAAATTGGTGTTGATGAAAAAAGGTCAAAAGTACCAACATTTCTTTTATGTTTTGATTTACAAATGGGCTTGAAGTATTTTCTAATAAAATTGCTTAAACGATTCATGTCATGAAATTTTAGCTAGTTTTATGCTGGCCACCAATCTATTGCAATCCTCCTCCTTTATTTGGGCTTGGGACCGACAATGTTGAGCACGAGGTCCGACATCGACGGAGTGTGGTTGACATACCTATTAAAGCTTGGAAAGCTTTAGGTAAAAGAGGAGTAATTTGGTTGATTAGACTTTTTGATAAGATTTTGAAGAAGGGTAAGATACTTGATGAGTGAAGGATGAGCACACTAGTGCCAATCTTTAAGAATAAGGGAGAAATCTAAACTTACTTTAATTATCAGGATATAAAATTAATGAGTCAAACTATGACGCTTTGGGAGAGAATTATAGAGTAACAATTACGAAAGATTGTCTCTATTTCTGACAATCAGTTTGTGTTTATACTAGGTAGATCGACTATAAAAGCTATCTTTCTTCTTAGAAAATTGATGGAAAACTATCGATAAAGGAAGTGAGATCTACACATGGTTTTATTGACTTAGAGAAAGATTATGATCGAGTCCTTAGGCAAATGATGTGGTGGGTCACGAGCAAGAAGAAGGTCCCCACAGTATTTATTAAATTAGTGAAAGATATGTATGATGGAGTTATGACTCGAGTAAGGATAATTGGAGATGAATTTGCAGATTTTTCCATCACGGTTGGCCTACACCAAGAATCTGTTTTAAATCTGTTTTTATTTGTATTGGTCATGGATGTCTTAACGAGTCATGTTCAGGATGATATCTCACGTTGTGTGTTGTTTGCAAATGATGTCATTCTTATAGATAAGATGCGGGAGGGGTTAGACCACAAGTTAGAAGTTTGGAGAGATACTCTAGAATTTAAGGGCTTTAGGTTGAGTCGTATAAAACTCGAATATATGCATTGTAACTTAAGTAATAATAGGAGTGTAGCAGACCAAACCATTAAGTTGGGTAGGGTAGATGTTCCTCGTTGTAACCAATTTCGTTATCTAGGTTCTGTTATCCAAAAGGATGGCAATATAGAGAAAGGTGTGGCCCATAAGAAGAAAGCGGGATAGATGAAATGAAGATGTGTGACTAAAGTTCTGTGTGATCGCCGAATTCTCCTTAAACTAAATAGTGATTCTATCGTACAACGATTTGTTTAGTGATACTCTAAAGTAGCGAGTGCTAGGTGATGAAACAACAACATGTATAGAAAATGAGTGTCACAGATATGATGATGCTTGGATGAATGAGTGGACACTTGAGGAAGGACCAGATTAGGAATGAAGACATTCGTAACCAAGTTGGTGTAACGCCTATTGATGAGAAATTAAGAGAGTAACAATTGTGTTGGTTCGGACATGTTAAACATGAATTTGAGAGTGCTCTTCCAAAGAAGGGTGACGCGATTCAAGTACATAGAGTGAGGAGAAGGAAAGGTAGATCTAAATTGACTTGAGAATTGGTAATTAAAAAAGATATAAAATAATTAAGTTTTACAGAGGGCTTACCATACGATAGAATGATAGCGAAAATAAATTCATGTAACCAATCTCAATTAAATTTGAGATTAAACTTTTTTTTTTTTGTTGTTGTTGTATATCATATCAAAAAATTATTCATTAAATTTAACGGATACAAGTTAGAAAAAAGGAAGATATTTTTTAAGTCATATTTCATGAAAATAATGATAATTAATATGTTTAACATTAACCTTTTTTTTTTATCCACACATTATCCATTTATCCTTTGTTTTTCAATGGACAAAAATTTTCTGGCAGGAGCTTGTACGATCTTGAAAAATTACTGTTTGATTACCGCCACTGCTTATATCTAATATGCATGTAAATAAGTAAAGAATTTCATCACAAAATTATATTTTAATTTTTAATTAATATTAAAATAATTACGTAATTTATTTTATGATATTTAATAATTTATTATTTTAAATTCATTCATTCAATTTAATAATTTAAATTACTTTAATCTCATTTAAAAAATCTTACCAAGTATTTTTTATAAAAAATTAAATACATTTTCAAAAAAATTTTTTAAGCAAGCAATTATAGGAACGTGGTGGCCTGTTAGACAATGAGTAATTTGAATAATTAAATTATAAAATATATATTAAATATAAATAATAAAAAATAAATTATTAAATATTATTAGATTAATTGTTTATCTCATACGTTTTTTTTAATAAACATTTTCATGTAATCTTGCTAATTATGTGTTCAATGGTGAATTAATATTTTCTTGAGAGGCGTAGACAAAAAAAAAATATATATATATATATATATATATATATATATATATATTTTTTTTTTTTTTTGGAGGCTTTTACTCTATGATGTGATGCCTAAAATAGTCCAAAGAATATTTTATTATTTAAAAAAGTTTCAAATACAAATAATTATATACAGTAAATATACAGATTTAATAAATAATAATATTTTTATATTATTTAAAAAAAATTTAAGAAAAAAATTTGAATAAAAAATTTTACATAATATTTAAATTTTATATTTTAAAATAATAAATATTTAAATTTTAATTTAATTTTTTAAAAAATAAAAATTATTAAAAAATAATATTTTATTTTTTCGACACACTATTCGATGATGTACATCTGTACATCTAGTAGGATCCTTTGTTATTTTATACAAAGAACCCAACAACTACACTGATCGAGGTTCCTGCTCCCTCGATGAAGCCTGTCCAGCTGGTCCCTCTGCCTCTGCCTGCTCCAGACCAGAAAAATTATATATTAAAAAAAAAAAAACCGATACAAAACAACTCATAATGACTAGGTAGTCTCGTGCGTAAGCGTGGTCTGTTGTCAGTGCACGTGAATATAGATGCTTCTTTTTTTTTTTTTTTTGACATAATATAGATGCTTTCAATCTCGTTCTCTGACGCTGGACATATAAGAATGAAATTCAAACCCAGTATTTTTTTTTTTGACAAAAATTTTTTTTTTTCACATCCACTAAATCAAGGTAATTTTTTCCCCTAGTGGTACTGCATACCCCATTGTAAAAGAAAAAAAAATTTTAAGTTACATATTATTTACCACAAAAGTAAAAATTTTAAGAAAGTTTGAAATTTAAACCTCAATTTACTTAAATTTAGAAATAATATAAATTTTAATTTTAATTTAAATATATTAAAAAATTATTTAAATTTTTCAACACGATACATTTTATTGGATTTGTGATAAGTTTTTGTTAGAAGAAAATTATAAGATAATTAAAATACTATGGTTTTTATAATTAAGTGGCATCTAGGCTTTATTTTCTTTTTAGTTGACTCCCTATAAATTATTTTTTGATAATAAAAAAAACCTTAAAAATTAGAAGTTATACGTTTTGACTAAGTCTGTTGGCTACAAGGGATTATACCAGAACAATTGTTAAATGAATTCAAGCTTTTAAATTTTACAATTGAAAATTCAATCAATCTCGGTGGAAAAACGTGCAACGAGCATTTTTGTTACCAATAATAAAAAAAAAACAAAAAAAAAAAACTGCTTACATTGGATGAATCCGGACCATTAATTGATGTCTACAATTTTATTATTCCCATAAAAGCCTATTTAAGATTGGACAGAATCCATGTCATGCATTTATAGGTAGAATTACAACAGGCCAAGAAATCCTGGTAGTGTCTACTAATGTTTTTTTTTTTTTTTTCCGCAACGTGTCTACATTTCAAAATACTATCCATAAATAAAATTTAGAAGATATTTTGTTTAATATATATATATATATATATATATATATATATATAGATGCTAGTATAAGAGAGAGGAGGGGTAGTAATAATCAAATCACTGCTACATTTTCAACTAGTAAGGCTGCTAATCACTTGATTTAACTATTATAGTAGTAATATATTATATACTAGAAATAAATCTACACATATAATCTAATATTTATTTGATTTTTTTAAGAATTTTTGTATTATATTACATATAAAACTTTCATATATTAGAAATTTTTTCTTAAAAAATATAAAGATACTTCAAATATGGAGGAAAAAAGATTTACGTTGCATTGGACCAATAAACTATATACACAGACAAATTTATTTAATGTTCAAGTATAAAAAATATATATTAATAGATTAAGAATTTAAAATATATCAAATTTTAATTTTTTTTATTTTCAGCTCATATATATATATATATATATATATATATATATATGGGAAAAAGTGTATGGTTAGTGGCCCAACTTCTAGCCATATATTAATAAGATAAAAAATATTTTAAAATTTTTTTAAAAAAATTAAAATTTAAAAATAATATTAAATATATTTAAAATTAATTTTTTAAAAAAAAAAATATGGTCACGAAATAGAACTGTATACACATGACAGGGGAGCCCATCAAGTGCGTAGTCTATTTATACTGTAGAAAAATTAGAGTGGCAGCTCACCTTTTCATGTGCAAATAGCCTGGCCACCAGAGGTTTGAAAAGACCTGAAGATCCCCGGGAAGAATAATGGAGAAGAGAAACTTTGGGATCGTCTTGTTGCTGCTCCTTGTCCTGGCTTCTCGTAACTTTTGCACCTTCATTTTCCATCTTTTGGAGTTTCTTTCTTAATCTCTTTCTACAAAAATTAATTAATTAATTAATTAATGAGTTCACCGGCAAGCTTAATTAATCAAAACGATTCTGTGCATGTTTGATAAGTGTTATTATAATAACTTAATTACTTTGACATTTGCAGTAGAGATGGAGATGGTGGTGCCCGTTGAGGCAAAGGTTTGCCAGTCACGGAGTAAATATTTCAAAGGGCCCTGCAATGCAGACCACATCTGTGCTGTTGTGTGTAGAGACGAAGCATTCTCTGGTGGCAGATGCAAATTTGGCTACCAGCCACATCGCCACTGTTTTTGCACTAAGCTCTGCTGATATGTTTGTGCTTATGCACCAAATTGATTAGCTAGTAGTCATTGTGATTATTATCTTTCTAGCTATCAGGCAGGCATCTCATGTTAGAGGCTGCCTGTTCGGAATTACCTTTGATTTCTGTCTTTTGCGCGGCGATTCGTAGATGGTTGTGTGGGTTTTCTTTTTTGGGGTTTTTTCTCTGGTTAATTTAGCATCTTATCATGAAACCGTTACTTGCTAGTGTTCTTTTCTTTACCAGCATTTTCCAGTTTTTATGAATAAGGAGTTTTATCTTCTCTTCTTGGCCCAAACAAGTGTTCACGCAATATTCACTCTTTTGCATAACTCGATTCTCAGGCTCAATCAGTACCCATTAAATTTTCAGATCTACCAAAAAAAGAGTATCCAAAAAACAAAAAAACCCGTCTTTTGTATCTCGTATAATAAAATGCCCTTCTTGATGACTGAAATATGGCTTTTGTTTTTTCTTTTCACTGAAATGTAAGCTGGAACAAGTGTAGAAGAATAGATTGATATGTAATTAGGGATGGTAAGAAGCGAGAAATCCGCCTCACTCCTCTCGATGAACATTGGTCAAACGATTTTGACTGCGAAGAAAATTCTTAATCCGCAATTTTTTTCTAACAGACTTAGGGACGGAGATAGTATTTGAAGTTCCGGCCTCTGCCTCTCGCTCCAATTGTTACGAAATAACTTTATCCTTTATCCTTCAATAAAATAATAAATTTTAAAAGGCAATTTCGTCAATTTATTTCAACCTTATTTGTCCATATTCCTTGCCCCGCACACACGCACACTATGACGATACGCCTTCCTATGTTCTTTTTTTTCTTTTGTTTGATTAATAAAAAAAGATTCAATTACGAACGTATCGATTATAGGATATCTAGTCCAAGTTTAGAGGAAACACCCGTTTAAATAGTATATTTAACAATCTCTAAAAGGGTCAGACTCACCACGCACACACTAATAAGGTCAACGAGGCTCCGCCGATGTCTCGGTGGGCAAGTCTGATTCCAAACGCAGTTCACAGATTTTCGTTACCTTTGTGGCCACCTCGCATATTGACAAAGAGAGGGTATATCGTGTTGAGACTCAAACTCAAGATACTAATTATAAAAATACGTCGATTTACTACTGAATTACTGACTCACATAGTTATGCCTTCCTCTGCCCTTCACTCTTCGTCTTTAAAGCCCAGCTCCCGGTCTCTTCAATGTTTGTAATAGTGGTAGTGAGTGTTCACCTTTGTTCTCATATAAATATTTCCTCTCTTCTTCGTCAAAATAACGTTGCCTCGGGAAAAAAAAAAAAATCGTGATCATGGAAAGAAAAGACCAAGGTTGTAAGAATCGAACTAATTATTGAATAGAAAAATTCAAAAATTTAAGATTTAATCGAATTAGTCGTGGTCGAACCGGTAAATTAGTATTTAATATTTAATATATAAAATTTAAATAATTATATACATTTATCTAATATATTAATATTTAAAATGTAATATTATATAAGAGATAAGTATATAATACTTATATTTATAATTTTAATATATATGATTTATAATTTATTCTAAAATACAAACTTATTAATCTTCTCTTAAAATTTATAAAAACATATGTTTCAAAAAAAGATCATTAAATATCTATAATCTATTTAATTTATTTTTAAAAATATACTATTTATATATTTGTGAAATAGTGAATATTTTTTATAAAATAAAAATATGTTAATTACTTTTGAAAATGGTAATGTATTAATTATTTATAAAAAATTAAAATATATTAATGACTTTTGAAAGAAATTATACATGTAAATATTTAGTAAAGTAAAATATTAATTAATTTTAATTAAAGTATGTTGGAATTTATTGATATTTATTTGTTTCATTTTTTTTTGGTTTTTTTTTTCTTTTTTGAACAAAACCGTTTTCGGTTAGAAAAACTAGGACCGGTTCTCCGGTTCTTTGTTCAACGGCTGATTCACCCGGTTCTTAGTTGGTTCTTCAATCTAACAGTTTTTTAAAACTAACCGAACCATTTTAAAGGCAAGTTCTTAGTTTTTACAGTTGAACCGATTGGTCCAGTCTGATTCTTTCACCACTGGAAAAGACATGAAATTCAATTTGAATCTCTCATCCTCCAAATCGCAGAATCCATCTTTTAGGAAAAAATTGTGTATTCATATAATAATAATATATTAATAGATATAAAGTTATTATATAAAATTTAAAACGTTAAATTATAAAAAAATATACTAAATAAAAGAAAATAACTTTTAACAAAACAAAGTACCAACACTTTGAAGTAACAAATTATATATAAACAAACCACATTGTACTTGATCTCGCGATTAAATAAATTTGAATATAAAAAAATTATTTTAGTACTTTTGTATGTCTAACATATTGCTGAATAAACGTGGCGAGGTACTGGTACCCAGCAACTTTTTTTGTTTCCTCATGGCTTCCTTGGTCCCCGATTCAAGCCATTCTGATTGGTGGTAAGCAATCTTCCATTTCAATATCTGAATTGAATCACAAGCTAAGGTTCTTCAGTAGAAAGTATTGAATGAGAAGTTTGTGAATAGTGGGTCTTGATTGAAATGAGTTGCTTTCCAATTCCTAATAGAAAATGCCAAGATTTGTTCGAAAAAAAAAAGTCAGAAAATGCACTTGGTGACGATCCGGATATTTTTCAGACAAATTGTACGTGTTTTGCCAACGTTTACACTATGTTGCCGAACAGAAACGCATCATCCAAATTGGGAAGGGTAAAGTCGAAGAAATCCCAATTAAATTGCTTTTTGTTGCTTATTGTTAAAAGAGTTCCAACACTTTTTGGACATGTTAAAACCATAGAAAGGGTCTGGAGAGCTTTCGCTCGATACCTATAACGAAGGTAATATAATAATAATATTATTTTTAAAATAAAATTAAAATTTAGATTTATATGAATATTATTTTAAAATATAAAGTATAAACATTATATGAGATTTGTTAAAAAAAATTTAAAATTTTTTTTAAAATAGTAAAAAATAATATTTTAATAAATTTGTATAATTTCTGTATGAAAATTTTTTTAAAAAAAATAAAAATTTTATTATTTTTTTTATTAAATTCAGTATATTCAATGTATCTAACTTTTGTGTCATAGAAATGAGACTCACAAATAGTTTTAAATTTTTATTTTTGCATTTAAAAACACTTGATTAGCAGCAATAATGGTGGCATTTGCCACCAAAATTCACTTTCTTACAAGTCCATTGCAAAATGTTATTATGTTTATTGCAATTTAAAACTTAATCGTTACAAAAATATACAATCGTTGGCAGAAAAATTCAAAATTTCAAATAAAAACAAAATCCAGCAAAGGGGTTCCACACGACATGTCAGCTTACGGCCGATTTGTGCATTCAACTTTTCTGCGTCCATAAATGATTTCGGTAGTTCAAATCTTGAATCAAAAGGCCGTTGTTCGTTCAAGTCCAAGCACTTGTAACGCTATGAGCAGTATTCCCCCTATCTAAAGCTATCCTCTTCCCGGCATTCCAGAAAGCGATCTTGTTCTTAATCGACAATTGGGCACCATGTCGGTACGAAATCAAGCAATTAATTTAATTACACCATATCGATCAAACTTCCTATGCATAATCCCCTTGTTGGCTTGCTTACTTGACCCGAACGCCTTCTAGCCGAAGTTTTGCTTGGAAATCCTTGCTTGGAGACACAGACAAGAAGTGATTTAGGTTCGAAAACGAGGATCGAGATGAGAGTTTCCGCCCCCACCCTGTCCAGTTGCTATTCTTAATTTCTTATATGTAACGTCACTTTATTTCAATTTTTGTTTTTAAAAAAAAAAACTGTTAATATTTTCTAAGTTTATTATTTGATGTACATGAATCCACCTAAAAATTTATCGAGCGAAACCTCGATTTTGCTTTGGTTTAGGATATCAAGAAAAATGGTCAGAGAAACGTGAAATGGTTTACAATTTTTCGATTGTGCTTGGGTTTAGGATACCCAGCAAAATCTCCAAGTGTACTTGTGCACAATTAATGACTCGTTACTCACTAACCATAGAATGTTCTTTTCTCTTGTCTTTAAGATGGCAAAAACCCTAAATTGATGCGGAAGGTATTAGTATAATTTTAATTATAAATACAACATTTTTTTAAATCAAAATCGGTCCTTAATGTTTTTTCTGTCAAATAATTTAAAACTTTTCCATCACATTGATGTTAATTTTGTTGATTTAAGCATCACTCATAGATGATATCAGTAAATTATATCCTGATTATATATCATGTCAGTAAAAATATAATGACGTAACACTTCTAAATTTCTTTTTAGTTTACTAAAATTTTATTTTTGTTATTTAAAAGTTATAAATAGAAATTAAAAAAAAGAATAAAAAAAAAAAATTTATTCTGCTGATATGGCCAATAAGTGATGCATGCATCTACAAGATTAATGGCAATGTGATGGAAAAGGTCAAATTATTCTAGGGAGAAAACGTTGGGTACTAATTTTGACAAAGAAAAATATTGTACTTATAATTAAATATGAAGTTAAATGTTAGGACCAAATTAAACCTTTTGCCTTTCTAAGATTGACATAAGCATGTCAAAATGCAACTTGCCATCCAAATACGGAGACAAGTCAGCAATCTTTTTTTTTTGTTAGTAGACAAAAGTTTAATTGAGAGAAGACTGCTTCAATCTAAGGTCAGAGGAAGTTATACGTTTCAAAAAAGATTTATATTAAATTTACATATCACTTACTAAAAAAAGTCATTAGTAAAACTTGAACCTCTAACTTTTCACGTAGAAGATAGAAGATTTTATCAATTGAACTAACTTTCATTCGTGCAAATTGGCTATCTTTCACAAGAAGTGAGAGACAAACTGGACGCGGCCCAACATATGTTGGGTCCTAGGTGAATGGCAATTTTGTTCTCATTACATGTTCAACAAACAGGCCCAAATAAATTTAAAAAGTAGGATTCAGGCCTACAGATAGCATGAGGAACAAAATTTAAGCAATGGGGTATTTTTTCCTGGAAAAAAGAAAGAAAGAAAGAAAGAAAACCAACGAGGTAATAACGCTCTTAATAACAGCCTCAATTTTAGGCAATTGTCCAACTCAAGAACCCAAAAGCCTTTTCGAATAGATATCCATAAGAGTGATTGTTTACGTTGCTTAAACTCAACAGATCTTTACTGAGTAGCGTCAACACTCAATCGTGCTAACAAGTAATAGGCTAATAGCTAAACCAATCCACTTAAGCATGTAAGACGACTAAATTAAAATTGGACTTCTAAAAGGATTTCATTTAAGTGATTATGTGAACCTTTAAGATTTCCTCAAGATAAAAGTGAAAATTGTAAGATATAGGAGGTATTTAGTTTTGCATTTCAAGGGTATTGTTGTTGTTTCTATTTTGAAAAGTAAGATTTAAGGTGTTTGATTAATTTTTTAATCAGTTGTTGATTGCTATAGGCCTTAAAAGTAGCTAATACAAAAAAAATCCTAAGATGCTTTTGGAGATCTTATGTTGCTTATTCATCTATATTTATAATATTATCCTCAATATTTCTAAAAAAATTTGTCTTTTTCTCTCTACTTATGCGGATTGCAGGTATTAGAAGGTATTTTTCCAAATAATTTGTACTTTTAACCTATTGCTCATTTGCTCTCTCTCTCTCTCTCTCTCCGTCTCTCTCTCTCTCTCCCTCTCCCCTCTAGTTTTTAAGCATCACTTTTAGACAAAATTTGACAAAAAAAAGTTGCACATAAATGCATGAACACAATAAAATAGCTTTCATGCATAAAAATAAATAAATAATAATAATAATAATAATAGTCAATCCTTAACTCAAAAACTTACTAAATTTTTATTTAGAAACACATAATATACATTTTTACTAGACTTATTTAGATTAACTAGAGATAAATATATTATCTAATTATAATAAAATACAAACATAATGTCTGGAATAATTATTTTAATATTAAAAAAGTAACAACTAATAATAATATAACCAAACACTTTTATTTGTCACTAACAATAATAGTAATCAACAACAATAACAATGATCAATAACAGTTAAACCAAACATCACCATATTCTGTAGTGTAAAGCTTTTCATTGTTAAAACACAGAGTACTTAATTGATACAATCCTATCTTATCTACTTAACATTTTAAAATGTTTTTCACGACCATGAAGTAGCATTTTAATATTTTTATTTCGCTTACAGGCAACCACTTGACTGAGATTTGTGTGGTCTCAAAGAATTCTGAACAACAACAACTATTCAGACTCAAAACACAAATATAAAATGGTGGACCATAAAGAAGACCACGAAAGGCATACAAATGGCATTGGCATGAGAGGAGCATACAGAAGAAAGGCCAACCTGCCTACAATTGGATGAGGTGGGATAGCAAAAATATCGAAGCAATTGAGGTGGGTCAACAACCTACCAAGATATTATTTAGTTTTCATTCCGTGGCGCCCATTATTTTAAAAGTGTCGACCATTCTTTCTAGAGGCTAAGAATAGTTTAATGCCAGGAAGATGAATAAGCCAACCTAAACACAATAAAGATTTTAAGATCGTCGGCTAAATGACATGCTTATGTTTCTAGATAAGGGTGTTTGCGGATCAAGTTGGTCAGTTTTGAAGGTATATTCACATCAAATCCGTCGACGATGGATTGGATGATTCTCTATTTGCACTTAATCCGTCATCCTATCCGATCCGCTCAATCCAATTTGATTGGATCGATTTTGGCCAAGGGTCAATCCAAGAACTTTTGTTAGTAGGGCAAACTTCACATTCATATATATGTAAAGACAAAATAACCATTGTACATGGGAAAAAAGAAATTGAGAGGGAAGAAAATATAAATGTTAGTAGAGGTAATAATAGAAAATTTTAGTATAATTATATAAATTTTTCATTTTTCAATGCGGGCATTTGCTCTCACAAGTCTTTGATTACATCTACCCCTAATTGTCGTGGATTGCATCCAATAAAAAAAATTTTATAAGACAGGAAAAGACGGGTGAAGTAAATATTAGCAGGAAAACGAGGCAATAATATTGTCCTAATAAATTGCTTTTTCATTTTCAGAGTTGGTGTTCATCAATTCATAAACTTGTATTAATTTATGTAAAAGTTCACTCCTGTTCAAGAGAGCTCAAAATGCTCTTACGCTATGATGGACACATCTAGTAGTGTTGTTTTTACTACTAAACCCAAAACGGAATCGTGAGACCGAGTCTAGCAATTCATGTGCAGAATATATATATACAGGGATAGTCAATTTGTCAAACCTCCCTGTTTTCTTTTGGTGCGACGCAGTAAATATGGCGCATTCACAATAATAATTCGCTCAGTGGTCAAAGACTGCGAGAGGCGTGTCGCTTCGCTGAGGAATGACCAAATTGATATACTTAATTACACTTTCTTTGCTTAAACAAAGCCAGCATTTATTGGCTCCAAGGCCATTGGACAGTCTGATAAAATAAAATAAAAAAAGTCATTGGACAGTGCCATGTTGAGTTTTCATTTCCTCTATTTTCAATATCTGTTTTCAATATTATTAAGTTGATATAAAAGAGGTGAATCAGATCAGATGAAGTCAAATTTTAGAATCCTTAATCTGTACTCAATTTGCTTATAGCGAATTTTAAAATTTTAAAATCAAAACTAATTTAGACTTTTACAATTTTGACAGATATAGGTTCGTACTGATCAAGTTGATTAGTTTGAGGTGAATTAGTCAGTTTTTGAATAATCCTAATTTTGATAAACTAGATGACATATAAGGTTTTTTCTTTATTATTTTTTTTAAACTTAGAAAGAGTCATCTTAAAATGTAATTCATGGATCCAATTCAAAGTTAACCGTTATGATTATCTTTTACATGAATGATCTACCACTTAAATACTAATGCTTTCACGTCATTGTCTCTAAACTTGAGGCAAACGATATCAAACTTTTTTGTTATTAGATAACAAAATGTTTTTCAGATGACTAAAGGGTTAAACAAAACACAAAAAAGGAAAAAAAAAAACTCTTCACAGACTAAAAAAGTAAAGGTAATGGTAAAAAAGACTATAAATGGCCTTAGATACTTTTATTAGATTTCTTCATTTAAATTTTCTTGTTATGATACAATATCGACGAAATTAAATGAAAGATCAAAAAGTTTGATCACGAGGTTTGATTTTCTTGGAATTGAATCCTGTAAATTTCTCACTTTGAAAAGACTTAGGCAAAAATATCCATCAATTTCAAGTGCCGTAGAGGACGGACCAAATTCAAGTTGACGGGCAATTGAGGCAAACCAGTTTGGCAAAAAAGCTAGGCCTTTCTGGCTTTCTTAAGATTCAATGGATCTCTCTGGGGTGATGTAACCTCACCTTTAAAAGAGCTCCAGGTAAAATTTAAACTTATATTTTAGGAATTTTAGGTTTCAACATGGGAATTGAAGGTGTGAAATTTGTAGGAAGAGAATAGCTACTTTATTATATAAAAATGATGTAATAGACTTTTTAATAAAAATCAAAAATCAAAAATCAAAAATAAAAAGAGCCCCCATCTAAAGCCACCCAAATTTGAAGCCTGTTGAATCTGAGAGCGGAGGATTAAACGATATCGGACTTTAATCTTAAACATTACCATTTAGGTAGGCTGGTTTTAGTTAGACAGTGGAAACGTCATCATTTTATGTATGGTTATATGATTTAATGATAATTGCAGCCACATCTTTGGTAATTCGATCCTGGCTTTTGACACGGTATCATGTATTACTTTCTTTTGTTTTTCGTTGCAATGAAAATTAGGCAGCGATTTTTTTCTTTTTGGAGAGAAGGCACCGATTTTATAACCAACGCACTATATAAGAAGAATTGCTGACCCATTCAACAGTGTTTTTTTTGTTTTGGTTATATGTATACAGCCAATAATCAAAATTTCGTCAATTGAAAAATAAGATTCCGGCATTTTAAGCGTTGATTTGGAGGAAATTTTAAAATAATATACATGTCAGAAATAAAAATGCAAGGTAAATAGGACAATACCGCCCCATGTATAGAATTATAAGTATGTTAAGGAGAAATAATTTTATTTTTTGTTTTATCTATTACGAGATTCATTAAATTATAATTTATATAGTGAGAGTAATTCATCCATTCGCATAAATTTTACATTTTTTCTTTTGCTTTGCATAAATCCTACGTCATCACTTTTCATATTAAAATCTGAGATCTTTTAAATAAAAATTTAAATTTTAACTATTAAAATATCTTCTAAAGAGATAAAAGAAAGCACATTAATCCTATGCCAAGCAACCACATGGGATAAAAAGGAACAACACAGAATAGGCTCCAGTGAAATAAATGGAGGGATATAATACCAATTTGAGAAATTAGAAAAGACAAAAAATCGCTAACTAAAAAGATGAAAACAAGTTTTTTTTTTTTCTTTTTCTCATTTGTTAAATGGATATAAAGAGGGTTGACTCCATGATCACTACATTACTCATATTTAGAGACATTCGCACTACAGTTACGGCAGAGCGGAAATTTAAGAAAGAAACACAGTTGACGACAAAGCAACACCGAGAGGCATATGGCTATTAGGACAGGAAATGGCTTTTAACTAGAAGTCCAGAAGGACGTTTTAGACAAATATATTCTTTTTTTTTTTATTAATTCTCAAAAAGTATATTAACTATTTATTTTATTTTAATTTTATTATAAAATTTTTATTTATTTAAATATATTATCAACTATTTTTTCAACTTTAAATTTATTATACTGTCATAATATAATAATAGACTCTATTAATGTATTAATGTGATAATATAACATGACACGTATTGTTACGTAGACATGTTATGTGTAAAAAAAATAGAGAGGAGAAATTTCCAGGAAAAACAATCCACGCCTCCTTCGTCTCTGAATCTTTGACGAAATTATCGAGGATAGAGAGACCTTATCGAAAACATATCCAATCGGTGACACTTCCTTGAGGAAGCCGCCGATCGATTTGAGCAAAAAAGTTGGCCTGAAATTCAAGCTCAGTTTGGGTGGTGGAAACGAACCCATCCTCCCTGTAAGAATCTGTCCTATAATCTACCGGAAGATTACAAGAACATGGATGATGTTGGAGGCATTGAAAATCTGCGGTCACGGTTACCAAATCCAAGCTCAGGTCCCTTTAATCGTGAACTTTTATTGACGTAGCGCTTTACTTTACGGTTGTGCGGTTCTTCTCGATTATTCTTGAAATTTTGGATTAATTAATGCTTTGAGTCCCTCTCCGAACGAATTTTGGATTCTTTGGAGTGGAAAATTGCTTTTTGACATGGAATTTATGGGCTAATTTCCAACTATGTTTACGTAGACGAAGATTCTGGCCTCATGGGTGCCGCTTAAAAGCCAACAAACATGGTTCATTCATTTGGCATGAGAGCTCGGTGAATAATGGCTGGGAGAAGGAGACGATGGAGATGAAGAAGTTGGGGGCCTTGTTTTTTGTCTAGAAATTTCTTTCCTGTTTCTTTTCTTTTTTTTTTTATTTTATTTAAAAAATAAAAATTTACACATGATGTATCTATGAAACAACATGTGTCACTTATGTGTCACGTTAGATTGTTGCGTCAATACATTATATAATTTATTAATTAATTATAATGATGTGATAGATTTAATATTAAACAAATATTTAGTGATATATTTAGAATAAAAAAATTTATAATAAAATAAAAAAAAATTATGTATTTTTAAGGAGTTAATTTTTTATTTTTGAGCAAACAAATTACCACTTGAAATTTTTGACAAAAATGGGCCAACGGCAAGCCAGCTTGAATATGTTATTAAATGGGGCCCATGGGGGCGCGTGGTATTCCGATAACTGCTTATCAAAAACCTTCGATCATGTGGTTGTGGTTTAGCTGGTTAAATATCAAGGAGTTTTAGGTGACTGATACCAGGGTTCAAATTTTGTTGAAGGCAATCGATGAGTTTAAATTTATTCTAAATTTTTTGAGGTTACGAACAGTTTAATGATTTTTATTAAGTATCACGAGATTTCCTTAATCACGTATTTAGTATAAATTATTTTGTCTACTTCAAATAAGGTGTGTGAGTAAATATTCTTGATAGGTTTGTAGAATACAACTTTTCTTTACTCATTTCTTACTAAAAAAAAAAAAAAAAACAAACTGGTTGTCAAAAGAACAAACAGAGTCAGCTAACTGGCAGTGTTGTGCGGGAGCAACACAGAAGCTCAAATCCTGCAATCCAACCTTAGTGGGGCCAAAACATTTTGTTCTTAATTATGCAAAAGCAAATATTCATAAAACAAGGGGTTCATCTGTGCACATATTTGCTACTACTGTTATTTTAGAAAGGAACCGAGACACATTAAAGGGCAGTCCAAATTATAAAAGGACATTACTTGACCACACAAAAAAGGGCGAAGGACTTATTTTAAAAAGAAAAATATGCATACATTTTTTTTAACACAAAAATAAGCATATTAGAGTGTAAAATGTTTCTAAATTCTCATTCCGGAAGGTAGGGGAAGTTGGTTGCTCTCATGAAATTGACAAGAGTAGGTAGGATAAGTTGGGTGGTTGGGGGAGCATCTTCTAGAATCCCACTCGTCTTGCCCAAGACAACGAAACATACAATAATTATTAACAATAATTATGGGTGCAAAAGAAAGAGCGAAAAGCAAGAAGACCAATTCTATGGAAAAGAGAATAGAAAATTGAGCTTAACTCAGAAGATTAGTTAGCGTTTAGAAGTGTCAATCGCCAAAACAAAAAGTTTAGTCTTACCGCCTTTGCTCTTGAACGCTTTGAATTCACAGTTTTGCCCTTGAAGGTCCTTGAAGACCCAAAAATTGCACTCATTTCCTCACAAAGTTTGCAATCATGCCGGGACCTAACTGGCCCGATTAACTTAACTAAATTTATTTGAAACTTGACTTAACTCGTTTTAATTAAAAGAAAAAGTTAGAGAACTAGGGGCAGGAGTCGACAGAGTGCGAGATGGAACACTGTAGACATGGGCGTGAAAACGGGACCCGTACGTTTTGAACCTGCAACAGTTAAGCTGCGAAAAATAAAAATATAAATTACAAGTGAAAATTTAAAATTTATATGGATTCGATCTCTAGATAAATCGTCCGATTAATGCTCCTGTGTGATTTAATCAAGGGTCGCGAAGACTTGATCTTGACTGAAAGAGACTGGATTTCCACAGCGTACTCTTAAACTGTAAGAAATGGATTCCACTGAGAGCCGAGACTTGATCTCAGGGGATGCTGAAACTCCGATGAGGGTCGTAAAGGCTTGATCTCGTTCGGAATGATCTGGTTCCGGTGAGAGCCGTATGGGTTTGATCCCACTCGGACTGGATGGACTCCAGTGCGGGCCGTAGGAGACTTGATCCAACTCGGACTGGATGGAATTCGGTACTGGCCGTAGGAGACTTGATCCCACTCAAACTGGATGGACTCCGATGAGGGCTGTAGGAGGATTAACTCGGACTAGATGGGCTCCGATGAGGGCCGTAGGAGGCTTGATCCCACTTGGACTAGATGAACTTCGGTGAGGGCTGTAAGGACTTAATCCCACTCGGATTGGATGGAGTATGGTGAGGGCCATAAAGACTTGATCTCAAATGGATTGGTTTAACTTCACTGAGGGCCAAGGTTTAATCCCACTCGGATATTTTGGATAGAGTAAGTTTAATATCTTGGGTTTTTGATCCGGTAGATTCATCTCGGTGACGCCCGGAGAGCATATACCCAAAATACTAAATTTACATGTTTAGAGAAAGAAGAGAGCAAAGCTTTAAAAATAGATGATTTGCTTTTCTTGGGATCGGATTGAAAGGCTTGAGGGGTGCCTATTTATAGGGTTTCCTTTCCCGTGTAAAAGCATGCATGCGAAAGGAATAAAGCCTCGTCCTATGTGAAAGCATGCATGCGAAAGGAACAAAATCCCTTTCCGTGTGAACACATGTGTGCGAAAGGAATAATGTCCATTTCCTGTGTGAAAGCACGCGTGCGAAAGGAATAGTCGACTATCGACTTTTTTTTTTGACTTTTGACTTTTTTTTTATATATTTACAAATAGCCTCACTTCAAGGCTTGGTGAGGAAGAAAAACTCTAAGGACGTGATCCGAACCGAGTCTTAAAGTTCAGGTTAAAGCTTGGAATGTTTGGATGAATATTGAATGTTGAAGTTTTCAAACTTCGACTAGACCTGCTATTGTTGGATCAGATGTTGAGTTTGGTTTTTGAGCCGTTCACAATTTATACTCGTACGGGCCAGGAGTCTTGGATTGTGTCCTATGATGTTGTTGTTGCCGTTTTTCCTTTTATACTCGTGCGAGTTAGGAGTTTGATTTGCTAAATTGTTAGCCTTTTATACTCGTACGGGCAGGAGTGCTGAACTGTGGTGTCACCTTTTATACTCGTGCGAGGTAGGAGTGTTGGACTGTAGTATCGCCTTTTATACTTGTGCAAGGCAAGAGTGTGGATTGTGCTGTCGACTTTTATACTCGTGCGAGGCAGGAGTGTGGATTTACTGGTGAGCTGTTCGCCTTTTATATTCGTGTGGGCAGGAGTATTGATTTGTTGGTCGCTGATCGCCTTTTATACTCGTGTGAGGCAAGAGTGTTGAACTGTGCTGTCGCTTTTTATACTCATGTGAGGTAAGAGTGTTGGACTGTGGTGTCGCCTTTTATACTCGTGCGAAGCAGGAGTGTGCTTTAGTTGATCACCTTTTACAGCCATGCGAGGTAGGAGTATTGAACTGTTTTGTCGCCTTTTATACTCGTGCGAGACAAGAGTGTTGGACTGCTGAGCTATTGAGCTGCTAAGCTGCTGAGTTGTTGAACTGCTAAGCTGTTGAGCTGCTGAGTTGTCGAACTACTGAACTGCTAACTTGGGTTTTGGTTCAGGGTTTGGGGTTTGCCCCCGACTTTGGATTTGGATTTGAATTTAGGCTTTGAGTTGGAGTTTATGTTTGAACTTTTGGATTTTGAGCTGGAATTTGGGTTTGGGCTTGGGTTCTGCCCCCGAATTTGAATTTGGGATTTTGAGCTAGAATTGGGACTTTGAGAGTTTGACCCCAGGTTTGAGTCCGATTTTAGATTTTTTGAGTTTTGATTCGGAGTTTGAGATCTGCCCCGAATCTAGATTTGGATTTTGAGGAAGGGTTCTAAACTTGCACATGAGCTTCAGACATTTTTTTTCTTTTTTTTTTCTTTTTTTGATTGATTTTTTTTAATTTTTTAATTTTATTTTTTTTTCTTTTTACATAACAATACTTTAAAAATTGACCACTTGATCGAGGTAGGTCGGCATGTATTTTTGGGTTTGACAGTGCGCAAGTGTAGTTGATGCAGACTTCTTGAGTCAAGTATATCTCATCCCACAAGTGAACATATCGCTGGGCTGGTACTTTGGTCCAGTTGGATAGGAATCGTGCCTCCAACTGGAGTAGACTAGAGTGGAGGAGCTCAGTGTGGATTTAACCGTTGCCCTCAACTTCGGTTGGTGTAGATGATCGACTTCTCCATTTAATCAGAGAGTCGAGTGAGAGATTTTGCTGTTGTTCCAGATGCAAATTCTCTATTTTAATTTCCTCGGATGGCAAAGAACTGTATTTGTGCACGCATTTATGGACCTACGTACCCGGGTTAGATATTTGACGCAGGCTATAGAGTAATAACTTTTTTGCTTACGAAGGCGATATTGCTCTTCCTTATTGCCATTGATGTGCCAGATTCAGGCCCTCCGGAGTTGTGCTAATGTTGGCCATTTTATGGCTTATAGGCCATGAAATGGCTGCTGGGCCACCAATCCCCCCCCCCCCTGTTTTAAGGAGTAAAAGATGGGAAGTAGAGATGTTCCACTGAGCGTGCCAAATTTGTGAAATGAGACCTGTATGTTTCGAGTGTACAACAGTTAGACTGTAAAAAATACATATATAAATTGCAAGTGAAAATTAAAATTTATATGGGTTCGATCTTTGGGTAGATCATCCGATTAATGCTCCTGTGTGATTTAGTTCAAGGTCACGAAGACTTGATCTTGACTGAAAGAGACTGGATTTCCACAGCGTACTCTTAAACTATAGGAAATGGATTCCAAAACTTGATCTCAGGGGACGCTGGAACTTTGATGAGGGCCGTAGAGGCTTGATCTTGTTCGGAATGATCTGGTTCTAGTGAGGGCCGTATGGGATTGATCCCACTTGGATTGGATGGACTCCGGTGCGGGCCGTAGGAGGATTGTTCCCACTCAAACTGGATGGAATCCGGTGAAAGCCGTAGGAGGCTTGATCCCACTCGGACTAGATGGGTGAGGGCCGTAGGAGGTTTAATCCCACTTGGACTAGATGGGTTCCGGTGAAGGCCATAGGAGACTTGATCCCACTCGGAGTGGATGAATTCCGATGAGGACCGTAAGGACTTGATCCCACTCGGATTGAATGGACTCCGGTGAGGGCCATAAAGACTTGATCTCAAATGAATTGGTTTGATTCCAACGAGGGCCGAGGCTTAATCCCACTCAGATATTTTGGATATAGTAAATTTAATATCTTGAGTTTTTGATCCGGTAGATCCATTTCGGTGGAGCTTGGAGAGCATATACTCAAAATACTAAACTTACATGTTTAAAGAGGAGAAGAGAGCAAATCTTTGGAAATGGATGATTTGCTTTTCTTGGGATCAGATTAAAAGGCTTGAGGGGTGTCTATTTATAGGGTTTTCCTTCCCGTGTGAAAACATGCATGCGAAAGGAATAAAGTCTTTTCCTTTGTAAAAGCATGCATGCGAAAGGAACAAAATCCCTTTCCGTGTGAACATATGCATGCGAAAGGAATAAGTCGACTACCGACTTTTTTTTTTTACTTTTGACTTTTTTTTATATATGTTTACAATGAATCTCACACAGGTCCTATACTTTTTTCTTTTTCTTTTTTTTTTAAAGAAAAAGCTATGATCAACATATTGTTAAGATAAATGTGCAACATGATGACAAAAATATATATATAATTATTAAAAAAAATTATTACTTGTTTGTACAATCATTAAAAGAGTTTGTATACACATTTTATTTACTTGTGTGCACATGCTAAGGTTTTTTCCAAAAAAAAAAAAAAAGAAGACTCGAGTCCGGTATGGGACCCATGCCAAGTATGTCAGTCCATCATTGACTCTATCACCTGCCAATGGTATGGTAGCTTTCAACTAAACAATGGGATTTGTAGTTTTTTGGTATTAAGTTTTTATAAATTTTTACCATTGAGTTTAAATCGTTTTATGTTTTTATTTGAGTTCTAGGCATTCAAAATTTTTTACAAATCCATCCTTTGGTAGATGGAAACTGGCCAAGCCATTAAAAATGGTACATTGACCACACAGAAACTACTAAAAAAAATACAAATACATATGGGGGTGTATTTTTTTAAGATAAAACAATATTTTTTCTAAACAAAAAAATCCAAGAAATTTTTTCCATAAAAAAAACTATATCTCATGAAGAAGGAGAAGAGGAGGAGGAGGAGGAAGAGGAGGGGATGACGGTAAATTTGACTTTTTTTGTTAATAAATTATTTTTTTGTATTTGATTTGTTTAAATAATTTTGTTAGTATTTGACCTTTTCTTTTTGTTTGGTAAGAAATTATTTTTGCTTGTATTTGATTTTTTAAAATAATTTTTGCTAGTGATTTTCATTTCTATTTGTTTTTTTTTTAATGATTTCTATTTGGTCAAAATATGACTTGACTAACTTCCATCAACTGAATGATACATTTGTAAAGTATCTTAAGCGTTTACGATTTTAATACAAATGCAAAAACATTTAGGAACCAATTATAAAAATTTATAAAGATTTAAGACAAAGAAATGCTTATTCTCAAAAAAAAAAAAAAAAAAGGAAAATCAAGGGCTTGTTATTAGAACCACTCAAAATTGAAATAACTTACTGTTCCAAAAATTGAAATAACTCAGAAGACACAAATGTATCTCAAATTCAATGTACTTAAAATTTAATATATTTAAAACTTAATGAACTAGAGACTCTATATACTTAATAAACTCAAAATTTAACGTACTTAAAACTTAATGTACTCGTACATTAGTTAACCTATCACCTAATGCACATTGAAACTATGCATCCAATTGGAATGATTCAAAATCTAAAATAACCTTATTCGAACCCAACTCAACTTGTCCACTTTACACTCTTTATGATTTTGCTTTTTATTTTTTTGGTCAGCAAGTTTATCACTACTTATGAATTTCCGAAAAAAGGAGTAAAGTTTCTCTATAAGAAAAGGAATAAACGTTCACGTCACTATTGTGTGTACACTAATTTTTTTTGTCTTAAGTTATTGTTTTGATCTGTTGTATTACAGTATTTTTCAACCCGACGAGCATTTATCTGAATGCATGTTCTCCTATTAAACGCTGACTTACTCAAATGGGAAAATTTTCCTTTGTTCTTGGGGATTCAAATTACAATTCTCAAATCATGAAGGTACTGCTTGGAGATCAATTTCAGCATTAATGATAAATAATAAGATCAACGTCACATGAAATATCAAATAGCTAAATAGCATTAAAGTTTCAATCTTTGTAGGCTTTTTCTGTGGTGCAGAAAGTAAAAATTCTGTATGGGTACAGAATTTATAATATAGTGACATGTGGCAAGGTAACCTAGAGTTGTAGGTTACCACAACTTATTATTTTAATTATAAAATAAATATATTAACTTTTAATTTTAAATTATAGCATGAAAATATTAATTCTTATTTAGGAGAAATAAATTTTTTCTCTCTTTCTGTGCTCTAACTATTCTTCTCGTGCGTTCTTTTCACGTTCTCTCCTCTTCTTTCCAACGATTTTTCTCTCCCATTTTCTTCAAGCTCAATGCAATTTTTTTTCTTCTCTTTCTAGATTACTCTCTCTCCCCCTCTCTCTCTTTCTCTCTCTCTCTCTATTTGCAATGGATACAGGTATTTTTATCTCTCCATCTCCTATTCTTTTCATATACGATTTGATTTCTCTCTTGATTTGCTTATTTGTAGAGGCAAAAATAAAAATTATGTTCGTTTGTCAATAATCTCTCTCTCTCTCTCTCCCTCTTTCTCTTTCTCTTTCTCTCTTCCTATCTGTCTCTCTATTTGTAATGGATACACGTATTTTTTATCTCTCCATCTCCTATTCTTTTCATATATGATTTGATTTCTCTCTTGGGTTTTGCTTATTTGTAGAGACAAAAATAAAAATGATGTTTGTTTGTTGTTGTCCGTTTCATTGCATAAAGGCGTGTTCCCCACTTAGTTTTCTATTGGGTATTGGTTATTTGCAGAGACAAAAATAGGAATAATGTTCGTTTGTCGATAATTGTTTATTTGTTTTCATGCTTTTCCGTTATATTGCATAAAGGTCGTTCCCCACTCACTTCTCTATTGGGTTTTGCTTATTTGTAGAGACAAAAATAAGAATTATGTTCGTTTGTCTGTAATAGTGTCTGTTTTCAAGCATGTCCGTTTCATTGCATAAAAGGCATGTTCCCCATTTATCTAGTATTTTTACTTTATATTATTTTTTGCAGATACACCCTCAGAAACAAATGTTAAAGACACTTTTAAGGTAGTGGATTTGAATGAAGATATTGATATTGAAGATGAACATGAATTTTTCAATTGCAATAATGACAACCACTTCATCCCCACGCATAGTTCATCTCATGAACAAGTTCAATCAGAAGGTGGAATTCTTAATAAATTTGATATTTCTTGCCTCAGTGTAGTTAATAATGAAAATGTTGCAGATTGGAGTGACCAAGATGTTGTGGGTGTGAGTTTTGAAACAATTGAAGATGCTGAAAATTTCTATCATACTTATGGCAAGATAATGGGTTTTAGCGTACGAAGGTCTGACAAAAAAGCTAATAACAAAGGAATTGTTACATTCAGAAAATGGGTTTGTTCCAGGCATGGGTTTCGCTCCAAGGAACACTTGGAAAGATTAGAGCGAAAAAGAGAACCAAAAGCCTTAACTAGAGTTGGTTGTCTTGCTTCATTTCGAGTAAAATATGATCGAAATTTTGGAACGTATGTTGCAGCAGGATTTAATCCACATCATAATCATTCATTAGTTTCATTGCCAGAAACTCAATTTTTACGTTCTCATCAGTGTGTTAAAGATGCAGATAAGAGTCAAGTAAAATCAATGCGTGAAGTGGGAGTTAAAACAAGTCAGATTATGGATTTTATCGTAAACCAAGCAGGCGGTTTTGAATTTGTTGGTTTCTCGACGAAAGATCTATATAATTTTATCAATGTAGATCATAGAGATCAAATTATGGACACTGATTCTGAGTCTATGCTAAGTTATTTATCTGCCAAAGTTGAAATAGATCATGAGTTTTTTTGTAAATATGCTGTTGATGATGATGATAGGCTAAGTCATTTATTTTGGGCTGATTCTAAATGTCGTACAGATTATGGTTGTTTTGGAGGTGTCTTGGTATTTGACACCACGTACAAGACTAATGCATACAAAATGCCATTTGTGATGTTTGTTGGTGCGAATCATCATCATTCAACAACAGTTTTTGGTAGTGCATTACTAGCTAATGAGAACACTGCATCTTATGTATGGGTTTTGCAAATGTTTTTAGATGCCATGAATAATAGAAAGCCTCAAGCTGTTCTTACAGATGGAGATAAGGCAATGCGGAAAGCAATAAAGAAGGTAATGCCCGGAGTCATTCATCGAAATTGTTGTTGGCATCTTGAAAGAAATGCAAGATCTAACGTTTCAGATGGCAGATTTTATGGGATATTTGAGAGTTGTTTGAAAAAGATTGACAACATTGAGGAATTTGAAATAGTATGGTGGAACATGGTAAATGAACTGCACTTGCACGACAATGAATGGGTACTACGAATGTACAAAAAACGTGCACGTTGGGCAGAAGCTTTTTTTCAAGGAATTTTTTTAGCGGGCATGAGAAGCACCCAGCGTTGTGAAGGAATGCATGCATATTTGAATCGTTTTCTTCAAAGTCGACTTAAACTTCATGAATTTGTTCGGCAATTTGATAGAGGCCTTCGTCGACTAAGGTACAATGAGATGAAACATGACTTTGAAAGCATGAATACTGACCCTGTTATTCTTAGTCATTTACATGGAATCGAGAGACATTGTGCACAAATATATACAAGGCAAATGTTTTTTAAGGTTCGAAGCGAAATTATGAACGAGTCCTTATTTTTTATTTCAGAATGTGTTAAGCAATCTGAGAAACGTGTCTACACTTTGTCAAGATTTATGAGGCCAGGAAAATATTGGACTGTGTTTTATTATCCGGGTGATAAATCTATTAGGTGCTCATGTCAATTTTTTGAGTCAGTTGGAATTCCATGCTGTCATATTTTTTGCATTATGAAAGCTGAAAATGTTATGGTTCTTTCACCTATCTTGATACTTAAGCGATGGACTAAGCAAGCGAAGGCATATCCTCAAATTATGCCACATTGTACCAAAGATTCCTCAGATGTTAATAAACAAATTCGACATAGCTCTTTGAATATCTTATGTGACAAGCTTATGTATTTTGGTTCTACATCAAGTGAAGTATTCAAAGTAGCCAAAGCAGAATTGGAGAAGTTGGCTTGTCAGGTGGAAGAGATATGTAAAAGAGATGAAGATAAACTCACACATCAAGACACAAGAGGAGACAACCCAATTAACCTAGTCAAAGATCCAAAAATTGCAAAAACAAAAGGCAGTCATAGTCCTACATCAATTCATGAGATAAAAGTAAGACGTTGTGGGCATTGTAAAAATATTGGGCATACAATTCGTACATGTCCACAGAAGAAAGATAATGAGGCTCATGAATCAAATGAAGGTACGTATACTTTAGCTATTAAAACAAAGTTTACATGTTTATATTCTCACTTCTTATTATGTGATTGTTTTAAATCATGTTATAGTCTTTTTAATATTATGTTACTTTTACAGATGGCAATGGTTTCAAAGAAACTATGCAGCAGTATTGTTACCATGAACACGATTATACTGCTTCTATTCCTTCAATGGATGCTCGTGTTCAATCAAAAGTATCATCTGCCAACAAGAAAGAATACAACAGATAAGGATATAATTGACCTTGATGTAGATTGAAAATAAACATCAAATAATATCAATAGTATTTTTTATTTGAATTTTACATTAGACTAAACATAATTTTCTGTGTGTTGTTGCTCTTAATTCAATTTGTTCTTTGATTACAGCTGATTCTTTTCTTGCTGGAAAGCACGGACAAATATGCATAAATGGGTCAGATTAGGAATTGCAATAAGAAAGAAGCAAGAAGTGTTTTTTTTTTTTTGGTATGTCAGAAATGAATTGGAAGTACAACCCAACGCATAATTGTGGCAGAAGCGTTTTGTTCATTTCATTGGCATTTTTTACATCGCCCGATTGGAATGGACAATAGTATCAATCATGTTTACGGGTTTTCCACGCTTAATGCATCTTCAGGATCGAAGAAGTTTAGAGATTGCGGTTAGTCTGAAAGCCATAGGCCTGGAAATGTCGATGACATGCAGTAAAACCGCGCCGCGGATTTTCTAGCCATAAGGTGTGTCATACATTTGTAAATGTATAAAATGGACTTCACGATTGGATTAGACCCCTTTCCATCAGTCCCAGAAGACAAAATTGATGTCTATCAATCTTAGTTCATTAATGTTTAATTTATGCAAAATTGTTTCCGAGGACACACACACAAGGAATCAATAATTTAATGTAATTTCAAATGTTAATTGAGGCTATGGTCTCAAATCGATTACATGATATCAAGATTTCACTTGTTTTAATTGGGGTCTCACATATTTAGAACAGGTGTCTCGTTTTTTTTTTGGATTTTTTGCTTGGGCAGCAATTCGAGTGTAAGGGATCAACGCCTCACTTTATTCAACGGGGTCACACTTTTTTTAACAATCTCGGTTTTCTTAACACTAGACAATTTTTTCGAGTTCAACCGTCTTGAAACACTTTTACAACCTTCATTCCATGCAATTTTTCGCTCATATAACAATTCAACTGCACGGAATCGAGGTCTAATATTTTACTACTGCAGTCTCACTTTTTTCTTTAATCTCAGTTTTCTTAACACGAAACTAATTTTTTTCGAGCTGAAGCCTTTTTATTCACTTTTTAACCTTGAGTCCACGCAATTTTAAACGCGAGTAACAATTAGAGTGTAAGGGATCAGGGTCTCACTTTTTAGAACAAGGGTCTCACTATTTTCAATAGGGGTCTCACTTTTTTACAATCTCAGTTTTTGTAACATCGTAAAAATTTTTTGCGGGCTCAAGTGTTTTTAAGTTTGAGTATATGCAATGGTTTTTGTAACACCGTATAAACTTTTTTTGAGCTCAATAATTTTAAATCACTTTTTTAAGTTTGAGTCCATGCAATTTTTAACCCGGGTATCAAGTCAAGTTCATGAGATCGGGGTCTCACTTTTTTTTAACCCGGGTATCAAGTCAAGTTCAATAGGGATCTCATTTTTTTCAACAGGGCTGTCATTTTTTTTTAATCTCATTTTTATTAACACCAAACCAATTTTTTCAAGATCAAGTATCTTGAATCGCTTTTTTTAACCTTCAGTACACGCAATTTTAGTTTCGGGTTGAATTCGGTTACATGAAATCGGAGTCTCACTTTTTTTAACAAGGGTCTCACATTTTTCAACATGGGTCTCGCATTTATACAACTCAATTTTCGCAACATCGGTCCTATTTTTTTTCGTGTTAAAGTGTTTTGAATCACTTTTTAAAGTTTGAATCCTTGCAATTCTCAACTTCAGTGTCAAGTCCATTGCAAGGGATCAGGGTCTCACTTTTTATAACATGGGTCTCACTATTTTCAATAGGGGTCTCACTTTTTTACAATCTCAGTTTTTGTAACATCTTAAAAATTTTTGCGGGCTCAAGTGTTTTTAAGTTTGAGTATATGCAATTTTGTACTCATGTAGCAATTCAATTTAAAGGGATTGGCATCTCATTTTTTTCAACGGGGCTGTCATTTTTTTTTAATCTCATTTTTATTAACACCAAACCAATTTTTTCAAGATCAAGTATCTTGAATCGCTTTTTTTAACCTTCAGTCCACGCAATTTTAGTTTCGGGTTGAATTCGGTTACATGAAATCGGAGTCTCACTTTTTTTAACAGGGGTCTCACATTTTTCAACATGGGTCTCGCATTTATACAACTCAATTTTCGCAACATCGGACCTATTTTTTTTCGTGTTAAAGTGTTTTGAATCACTTTTTAAAGTTTGAATCCTTGCAATTCTCAACTTCAGTGTCAAGTCCATTGCAAGGGATCAGGGTCTCACTTTTTATAACATGGGTCTCACTGTTTTCAATAGGGGTCTCACTTTTTTACAATCTCAATTTTTGTAACATCGTAAAAATTTTTTGCGGGCTCAAGTGTTTTTAAGTTTGAGTATATGCAATTTTGTACTCATGTAGCAATTCGATTGAAAGGGATTGGGATCTCATTTTATTCAACGGGGCTGTCGTTTTTTTTTAATCTCATTTTTATTAACACCAAACCAATTTTTTCAAGATTAAGCATCTTGAATCGCTTTTTTTAACCTTCAGTCCACGCAATTTTAGTTTCGGGTTGAATTCGGTTACATGAAATCGGAGTCTCACTTTTTTTAACAGGGGTCTCACATTTTTCAACATGGGTCTCGCATTTATACAACTCAATTTTCGCAACATCGGACCTAATTTTTTTCGTGTTAAAGTGTTTTGAATCACTTTTTAAAGTTTGAATCCTTGCAATTCTCAACTTCAGTGTCAAGTCCATTGCAAGGGATCAGGGTCTCACTTTTTATAACATGGGTCTCACTATTTTCAATAGGGGTCTCACTTTTTTACAATCTCAGTTTTTGTAACATCTTAAAAATTTTTGCGGGCTCAAGTGTTTTTAAGTTTGAGTATATGCAATGGTTTTTGTAACACCGTATAAACTTTTTTTGAGCTCAATAATTTTAAATCACTTTTTTAATTTTGAGTCCATGCAATTTTTAACCCGGGTATCAAGTCAAGTTTATGAGATCGGGGTCTTACTTTTTAAAATTGGGGTCTTATTTTTTTTCAATTATCAGTTATCTTAACACTATGGATTTTTTTTTTTTTTAAATTAAAAGAAATCATGAAATTTATGAAATTAAAAAAACCATAATATTTATGAGAAGATGTCAATGAAAAGTATAAAAAATTTATAAACGAATTCATGCACTTAAAGTTGAAATGCAGTATCACCATATTTAAAAAAAAATTTACAATGGTTTTGCCGGGCCCCGGATCCTACCTGCGCCGGTGAGGGCGCCGGTAACTCGCTGGACCCCTTGGGCGTCCGGGACAACACTAACCGGCGCCGGTAAGGGCGCCGGTTATAGGGCCGGTAACTCGCTGGACGACTTAGGCGTCTGGGACAACACTAACCGGCGCCGGTTAGAGGGCCGGTAACTCCCTGGACGCCTTGGGCGTCCGGGCCAACACTAACTGGCACCGGTAAGGGCGCCGGTTAGAGGGCCGGTAACTTCCTGGAAGCCTTGGGCATCCGGGCCAACACTACACGGTGCCCGTAAGGGCGCCGGTTCGTGAACGGCCCTTTTTTAGGAGATTATGCCGTCTGGACCAGCAAAGACCGACGCCGGTTCGGGAACGACCCTTTTCTGACGAGATTATGCCGTCTGGACTATAAAAGACTGATGCCGGTGGCGCCAGTCAATTTTATGTAACTGGCCGGTTTGTCACCCTCGAACAGCCGGTCAACGGCGGCGCACGACGGTCAAGGGCGGCGCACGGCGGTCAACTGTCGTTGACCGGAGGTAACATACCGAAAATTGCTGAAAAAAAAAAATTCTTTTGCAATTCCCAATCAAACACGTAACCCTTACAATCGAACAATCCTCACATATAAAATCCAAAGCTTAAAACCCTCTTCTCCAATCACCTTGTATTCTCTACAACTCAAATCCAAAAAATTCCTATAACCTCTCAAACCCCAACACTCATCAATTTTTAACCCAAAAATCCTATACCTCCGAAACTTGGTCAATTCCCAATGATCTTTCTCAATCCGCAAGCTTGAAAAATTTATTTTCCAGGCATGCCAATATTGTGGGCATTATACATGATATATTTAACGCCATTCCAAGCTTGCAAAACTTGAGGCTTTATTATAACAATTGACAGGTTCTTTGCATGCTTCTCTTGCAAAATCTGGGATTTACATATTGTAGTTTCAAAGGGGCTGGTACTATCTACAATTGTCTGATGCTTAGTTCCATGATCTATTTTCTTCTTTACATGCTTTGATCGGGTTCATGTGGTAGCAGTTGGACTAGTATGATTAATTCTATTTTCTTCACATGGTAGCAGTTTCTGCATTGGACAGCGACTCCGGGCACATATTTCAGCTTTCCAAAAAAAAAAACAAATAAATTAGAGAATTGGGTAACTTGATTGATTGAGTTATTGTGATTTTTTTTTCTGTAATTTGTTGAAATTTGGTTGTCGTTGGCTTGGTTGTTGAAATTGTTTGAGTTTATGCATAATGGGAAAGGATGTGAAGCGAATAGAGTCGGGTAAGAAGAGTAGCGTGCCAGTTAGGAAGGGTGGACAAAATTCCAAAAAGAGTGTCCAATCAAAGCGAAGGGTTGATAAAGCTAATAATGGTGCACGTTTCAAAAGAATGAAGAATAATGGAATTGTGGTTGAGAAAACGGTTTCTGAGGTTATTGAAGACGAATTCCACTTGAAGGAGGCTTTTGAGGCACTTGGTTGGTATAAGATTTTAGAATTGAAAGGTAAATACTACCCAAATTTGGTGAAACTGTTCTATGCTAATCTAAAGGCCCAAGATAGTAAGGATTTAGTGCTTGAATCTGTGGTAAAGGGGCGTCGAATAGTCTTGACTCAGAGTTATCTTGCTGACTTGTTGGAGTTGAAAAATATAGGACCAGTTTTTCACCAATGTGGTAAGCACATCCGTAGTGATGACACATTTAGTTCGGATAAGGCTATGAAGGAGTTGGGCCTCAAGCAAGGTCCTCAACATGCTAGGGATCTTATTCTAGCTAAGCACTTACCCATCATTCCGCGCTTATTGCTATATTTGTTAATTTTCAATGTGATGCCAAAGGGTGGGGGCAAGAATGAAGTGAGAAGATGTGACATCTATTTTCTTTACAAGTTAGTCCATGGCTTGGGGAAGATTGAAGGGATTCCATTAGCTTCGATCATCCTATAGCATATGCAGGCAGTGGCAAGTAGTGGGCATGAAACTAGGAACTTTTGTTTTCCTTTGGTGTTGACCAAAGTGTTTGAAGCTAATGGCATCAGTTTTCAGGGTGAGGACATGCTTGAGACTGATGAGGGTGATGTATTGCACTATGAGAACCTTCGCAATATGCACATTCGTAAGGTTAATGGTCAATGGCGGAATATAAATGCTAATCCACTTCGAGAAGGCGATAAAGTGGATAATTCTCGTGAGGATAGTTTGGTTACCCCTCTGGTCCCCTTGATACAATCAGTACATGCGGATGCATTAGGAGTTGGTGAGCCTCATGTCTCAACTGGGCAGTTAGAAATAGATAAGGGTTCTTCTTCTCCTTTGCACAATGTTTCAGCTAGCCAGGTGATGGAGTATGTCAAGCACAGATTGGATGAGCAGGATAAAGAAATTGTAGAGCTGAAGGAGATGCTTAAGTAAGTATTAGCAGCATTACATCATGGTACTAGCACCCCATGACCTTCTTTTCTTTTGAGTCCCTTTAGACATATTTTTCTTTTTCTTCTGTTGTGTTGTTGGGTTGGTCGTAGTTTTATTGTTTCCTTAGGTACTTCGCAAAACCGCCTAAAATATTAGCAATATAAGTTCTTTTCATAATTAGTAAAATTGTATAAAATATTAAAATCTTATTACACATTATTCTTTTTTCTACCATACACTTTTGAACTAAATACTTCGCAATTTAAATTTGTTTTCATTGGATATCTTTTGCGTGGGCTTTTAATAATTGTTGTCTTCTCAACAATCGATTGCATTTCATTTTGTTGATGGGCAGTTACACTGATTGCCTAAAGTCTCTCTTTGCACTTATTGTTGTCATCCTTGATTATATGTAATGAGATGGCTAGTCTTTCATCTTCACTCTTCCACTGCACAATAAAAGACATTATGTTATATTGATAAAATTTTAACACCCAATACATAAGATTAAAATATTACCTTAAAATCTGGATCTTTGATTTCTTTTGGCATTTGCATAAATTTGATAACATATAGCCCGCAATCATACCTAAACGATTATTTAGCAATATTAAAGCAACAATTTATGTGGTGTAAATTGGTTTGTTAATTTTATATTCAAGAAATAAAACTGACCCATTCGATTGTTGAGGAATATAACTTGGTATATGAATGGTAAAATTAGCAAATAACCATTCGCTTGGAAAGTTGTTCATGATGTCCTCTTTGAATATGCTATCTAAGCCTATTAGTCATGTTTAGTTAATTAAAATTAAAAAAAAAAATCAAATCGCAACAATTAGTCATGTTTAGTTAATTAAAATTAAAAAAAAAAAGATATGACGGCACAATGCTTACTATTTTTTTAATTGTGGTCTCTCGGTCAATTTGAAGAGATAACATGGAGTCCCATATTTCAACAATCTTTTTCTTAACGAAAATGACACACATATAAAAATGGCCACAAGAAGATTGTCCCGTGTGAATAGGCAAAAAAATCTGCACCAAATTTATGATATGTTAAAATAATATGCAAAAGTATGAGACATTATTTTCCAACAGGGGGTTTACCTGCTCGCACTTGGTCAATGTTGACATATATATCTCTTTTGTTTTTTGACAACGAACAAATGAAGTTAATATCTGCACACTTTCTATTGCGTTTGTCTGTTACAACACTGAATAAATTAGCACTCAAATATTGTCGATCAGGCAAAAAACTTAATTCATATTAAAAAGATAATTACCGAAAATGTAATTGGCAAATACCAAGTAAAATGATTATTTTGCTTCTTCTGCTTCAGACTTAGCATTTCGACTATCATGTCTATAATCTGAATTAAAACAACGTTATTCATATAAAAGATTGTTGGAACTTTAAAAAAATAAAAAACTTACCCAACTGTCTATCCACGTTTCTGGCCTCAATGTTGTGAACTCAAATCGCGTTAAATGTGAAAATTCTGATAGAACTATAACCTCACTGTAAAAAAAACAAAAACATATTCATCTTCAACTGAAATAAAAATCTATATGGTACGACTAATATTATGATACCTCATATCCATCTTTTTGTTGAAAATATATCGGATCAATTCCAAATCACCGGTGCTAACAGCATGTGAGACTGTGAATGGTCCAACAACAAAATTCTTTCGCTTCTTTTTAACAAAGTCGACATCATAGGGTGATACTTGAAATTTACTGCGCTTGCGCTCATATGTTCTCCTTATGTTAATTGGACTCCGAGAAACTTGGATATATAATTGACATTCTAAATTTATGTCTAATGTAACTTGATCAAAAATCTAAATAACAACAAAATATGGTAAATCAAAAGAACATAAGTAAACTCCCAAATTATAATTATAATTATTTAACATACCTGTTCATTCATCTCTCTTAAATCAATAAAATTCTGCTCTGCTCTAACATGTTGAGTCTCCTGTGAATTCTGAATGTCAACTTTCATTTTTGGAAGATCATAACAGTGACATTTGTGCGACTAAAGGGTCTTCCTTATGTGTTGTTCAACCACGTCTTCGAGTTTGAGCAACAAATTTTTTTTCTCAATCTCAAAGTTAAGTTTATAAAATACTTCCATCTCTTCAGCAGCCTTATTGAATAAAGAATGCACTTCTAAAGATAAAGTGGTTTTCAAGTCCTCAAACTTTAATTTTTGTGATGTCTGAATTTCATCAATATGTGCCCTCATCGTCTTCAATTCCTCATCATATGTATCTATTTTATCTTGAAGACGTTTAACTGTATCTTTCAACATCACTAGATTAGAGTATGTTGTCTCATGTGATGTAATGTGAAGTTCCTCTGCTACTACTTCAATCTAAAATAATAAAACCAATTTGTTAAAAGATCAACTTCATTAAATATATAATTAAAATTCAGAATAAAAAAATAATTAATTAAACTAAATAAATTACCTTTGGATTGTTAAATCCTCCATTTTTGTGTAACAGTTTCATGAACTTCTCAGACGCATTGTCATCCCACTTGGCTATAGGAATTAGGGACTTGCATCTAATAGTTGCACCAAATGTCACATGTTCAAAATAGAATAGCTGGACGTAAAATATATGTGTTATAACTTTATTATGCAGTTAAAATTTTAAATTAATTAAGTAATTAGATATGATAACTTACCTGTAAAAATAAGGTGCAACCAGAGATGTGACATTGTCCTTTCTCTTTATATCTCTTAATTCCATCCATCAAATAGTTAAATCCAAATGTCGCCCAATTTTTTTTCTTTATTTCTTCAATATCTTTCACCAAGCTGAGATATAATATACACAATGCCTTTTTTTTGAATAGGACAGATTATTGTTCCAAGTATGAATATTAGAAAATGTCTCTTGAAGTCAACTTCAGTGCCATCACTATCCCTGACATACTTAGCAGATTTCGCAAGAGAAATACCAACTCTATTATGACCTGTTTTAACACAAAATCGACTTGTAAACGTTGCAGGTGTCTCGTTCTTATGAGGCAATTCAATATCATCACCTCCATCATTCAACCCCATAATATTGTTGAAAATAATCGATGACAAGCCAAAAACTTTTCCATGCACGTTAAGTGAACAGTCATAAGGATTAAGATTACTTATCAACCACCATAGCAGCTCACGCCTTATTCGACCACAATTCATATACAATAAGGTATTGAATCCGATTTCTCTTACTGCTTTTTTCTTCGCATCATTAAATCTGGATATGACTTTGCTGACTATATTTGGTACACATCGTGTTGAAATTCTGAGTATATCAGCTTCTGCATCCATCTCATATGATTCTCTCTTAACAAATAATTGGAGAGAGCAAATAATAGTATGAATAAGCTAAATAGAAAGTGACGCTGAGAACGTGGCACAAGAGGAAAATAACATTAAAGAGAACAGAAGACACAAAAAGAATAACAGAGAGTAAACGTGGAGAGAAAGAGGATGAATATTCTAGCTGTCTTTGCCAATACTCCAAAATTGTAAAGTGTCTGCAGCTCAATTGGCTCCATGTGTTTTTTGCTATAACTTCAACGCACAACCAAGAAAGCGATATGGTCACTAGATTGTTCTTGGCCTTCACATGGACTTCAACGCAAGGAGCCGAGAAAGCCAAGCTCGAACAAATTTTTTTTTTTTTTGGCTTCTCAAGGACTTCAATGCACGTAACCAAGAGAGTGAAGCAGTCGACCAGATTTTTTTTTCTCACTGCAATTTCAATACAATTAAACATATTGTTAAAGAGGTATTGGCTCTAAAATAGGAGATTTTAAAAATAAAAAACGTAAAAAGCAAAGAGAAAAGGAGATGCCCAAAAAAAAAAAAAAAGAGAAGACGTATAGAGAACGAGAGGAAAGAAAAGCACATGTATGAATAGAGGAAAAAAAATTAAAAGAAGCCAACAAATTTTCCAGAATAAGAAATAGTTTAGTACATAAATTGAATATATGTATTCCTTTTTGAATTTGTGGTCTAATGACCTGCTTAGCAGGTTACAGGTTCACCAAAGATTTTATATCCAACGGTTCTAATTTAAAATTTGAAATCTTATGACTATAATTTAGTAGGTATCAGTACAGAAATTTTTATTTTCTGCACTATAGTTTTGCCCATCTTTGTATAATTTAATTAATTGAAAAGGCACCCGTAAACTTTGCAAACATATTTAAAAATATAAATACTTAATGATTGAGTTAAGATTTTGAGTTCGTTTAACTCCCTATTTATTTTTGTAAAACAGAAAAATTATTAGGTGAACCTAGTCTATATCCCATATTTTAGGTCAAAACTATTAGAATTTGACACGTGATTTTCAATACTCAAATAATTGATAAAACAATAAAAATTAAAAATTTTAATCATAAATTTAAATGAAATTGGCTAGATAAAATTCTTTTATTCTTTTTAATTATAAATTGAGTTTGATGTGAGATATAATTATTACAAACTCTTCCTAACTAAAATTTTGGAAATTTTATATTTAACACAATGTATTTTGTGCTTGGTAACAATTCGCATCCTGTATTTTGAAATATAACAAAAAATACTATCATTGGCAACTATGTAGTCAAATTTAATAAAACTGGTGAAAAAGATATATTTATCCGCTTCTTTCAATAAAATAAAAAAAAATAGCTTTGACAATAAAAAAATGCAAAAAAAAAAAACATATAAAA
The DNA here is from genome assembly GCA_037832335.1 of Carallia pectinifolia. Taxonomy (NCBI): domain Eukaryota; kingdom Viridiplantae; phylum Streptophyta; class Magnoliopsida; order Malpighiales; family Rhizophoraceae; genus Carallia; species Carallia pectinifolia. The sequence goes on from CM075449.1 coordinate 13,781,652, forward strand.
CATTTGTTCGATTAAAATTTCTAGTAGCAACATTGTAATTACAAAGAATCAACGCAATAAATATTCCAACCCAAAATCTAGCCCAAGAGTAATTTTATTCTCATGTTAATAAGTTAAGATTAATTTACTATCTTTAAAAAATTTATAATTACTCTTTTTTTTTTTTTTGTACTTACCTTAAACTTGTTACGAACTTATGGTGGATACATAATAAATTATGTTAAGTACTACAGAGCTCAAATGCCATTATGTTTTCTGATACATTTGAAAATGCAGAGTGTGGATTGTTATTTGATATAAAATAGATTACGTTAAATCTAAAATTTCACGAAAAATAAATTTCCAAAATTTTCATGAAATTTGCTGTATTATGGTACAATTCTCTAAGGAGAATTGTATTAGTCATGCTACATTCTCTCTCTCTTTTCTTTTTGCACACAGATATAAAAAATTTTTAATCAATTCGGCACATGTAAGAGCTAGGTACACGTACCTAAACTTTCAGTAAAAATTAAAAATCTGGAGCGTTAATGGTAAATAGGAAAGAGAGAGTGAGAATTTGTAAATTGTAAGAGGGGAAATTTTTTTTTTTTTTTTTATCAGAAGAAGTCAAAAAATTCACAGATACAGAAATAATTGAGTGCAAAAAATGATGAATGTTAGTGCTTTTACCATATAAAGCAGCTTCGTATATCATTAGGTTAAATGTGTGTTTCTTGTGCTTTAAAAATAAGGAGAAAGAGAAAGAAAGTAGAGAAAAAATAAAATTATTTAAATAAATAAAAGAAGTTGAGAGAAAAAAATTATAATAAAAAAATAAATAATAATATATATAAATAAGTTTGTTTTTAAGACACTAATTTTTGTTTAGCTTAATTTTGAGTTTCTATCTATAAATCGATGAAATTGGGATACTGGACGTGACGGTATAACTGAATGCTAACGTGGCCAGGCGACTCCCATCTATCAAAATAAGAGGCTGATTAAGATGAGGAAGCTGACATGTCAGTCCACGTTTGGGTCATTAACTTTACATTTCTAGCCAACACAAAAATTTAAAAAAATTATAAAATTTAAAATATTTATAATAAAATTTTAAATTTTAATAAAAAAATTTAAAAATTTTTAAGATAAATTCATAAAATATTTAAAACATATAAAAATTATATAGAAACTACAAAGCATTTTAAAATTTTTTTAAACTAAAAAATTTGAAAATTTGTAAAAAAATTCCACAAATTCAATTTATAGATAAATAAATAAAACCGAAAATCTTGAAAAATGCAGAAAAAATTTTTAAAATCTTGAAATTTTAATTTTTTAGAAATTTTTTAAAGTTCTTAACAAAAATTTGTTTTTAAATAAAAACAAAGTTTTCTAAAAATGCAAAAAAATTTAAAAATTCCATAAAATTCAAAAATAAATCCAAAAAAATTCTAAAATTCTAAAAAATCCAAATAAAATTTCTTTTTTTTTGGGGGGGGGGAATCTTTGAGATTTTAATTTCTTAAAGTTTTTTAAAAAAATTTGTTTTTAATTTTGAAATTTTATTTTAAAAAGAAATCCAAAATATTGTAAAATTCTAACAAATTTTCTCTATCATTTTTTCCGTCCTAGCAAACTCTCTCGTGGCCGCAGCCAACCATTCGTTCACCGTCTTTGATAATATCTCAACAACTAACCCATGAACTGAATGCCCTTCTTTTAACCTAGCTAACTTTCGATAAGTGCTAAACAAACTTCTGATCATTTCCTCTTCATTCACTCTCAACCATCCTCCTAACCTGCATCGATACATGGTTGGATTATTATCCCTCAAACACCCACTAGTCATTGTGTTCGAAGAAACTGCATTTCTTTCAAGCATTGCATCAAACAATTCGTATGCAAGACCCATCTCACTCTTAGTTTTCTGTTGATGTGGACGGTGTGAGTCGATGACATGAAGCAGTAGAGGAAATGACGGCGACTTCATCGGGGACAGGCGCTTTGTCCGGTGAAAGGTTTCGCAGATAAGTGGTGGCTGGCGAGTGTTTTTGGGCCGGTTTGGGCCAACGACAGCAGATGTTGGAGCGGCATAAAGGCATCAGCACAAGGTGGAGGCAGTGCCTTTGGGTAGCTTTTCTAGCCATCTTCAGTAATATTCTGGCTCCTGGTGCTTGGAATCATATGGATTGGAGCACGACAGTTCTGGGCTGATGTCATTAGGTTGGCGTCAGCCGACCGTCTCCGGCAACGCTGGGTAGGCGTTCGTTGGCCGGATGCGCCGCGTGTGGCGGTGGCGTCAACGGATCAAGATGGCAGCAGCAGAAATAGATCTGTTTTTTCGTTTTTTAATTTGCAAGTATTTTTAGAACCAGGATTTTGGAGAAGGGAATAAAAATATGTTTTGGAGGCTTTTGTGCGTGATTTTGGATCAAGATTTGCTCTAATCAGTTTTAGATCGAGATTTTTTAATTTATTTTTGAATTTTCGGAATTTTTAATTTTTTTGCATTTTTTAAAACTTTATTTTTAGTTAAAAATAAATTTTTTTAGGAACTTAAAAAAAAATTTAAAAATAAAATCTTAATATTTTATTTTTTTTTGAATTTTTTGAGAATTTTCACTTTCATTTATTTATTTATTTATTGAATTTGTAGAATTGTTTACAAATTCTCAGATTTTTTTTAGTTTTAAAAAATTTTAAAATTCTATTCAATTTCTATATAATTTTTATGTAGTTTTTAAATATTTCATGGATTTATCTTTAAAATTTTTGAATTTTTTTATTGAAATTTAAAATTTTATTTTGAATATTTTGAATATTATAATTTTTATAATTTTTTTTATTTTTTAAAATTAAGTCCACAATTTTTTCTTTGCATTTTTTAAAAAAAATATTTTTTTGATTAGAAATGCAAAGTTAGTGACCAAAATGTAGATCGACACGTCAACTTCTTTCATCTTAGTTAGCCTCTTGTTTTGATAGACGGGAGTCACCTGGCCGTGTCAGCGTCTAAATGTATCGTCACGTCGATATTTGACAAATCAATTCACAGAAAGACCTAATTTCGCACTTTTCTTAACGATTGCACCTCAATTTCTTCGATTTTATAGATGGAAATCCAAAATTAAACTAAATGAAAGTTAGTATCCTAAAATTAAACTTATCTTGTAATTTGTGAGAGAAAAAATAATGAAAAAAATAAGTTGTTTGAATAAGTGAAGAATGTTGAAGAAAAGAAAAAATAGTAAAAGAAATGATAAAAAAAGTTATTTTATTATTTTTTTGCATAAGGAAAGCACTCTAAACATTCCATAAAGTCTAGTGTTTGACCCTTTGTTTAAAAAAAAAAAAGGGAGAAAAATGTGAGAAGAATAAATTTGTGAAAAATAAATATTGAAAGGAAAGAATATATTTTATCATTCTTATATTTGGGATAGTGTAATGTAAAAAAAGAAAGATAAAAAAAAATTTTATTTAAAAATAAGTAAAAAGTAAGAGAAAAAATAATATATATTATAATACTCAGTACACCTCTCAAAAATAAAGAGTAATAAAAAAGAAATAAGGATATATCTATAATTTTAAACTTAAAAAAAAAACGCTGTTCCTTGTGGGCAGCACCCATTCCCCCTAAAATTGAGGCGAATGATTTTTGATGGGGCCACAAACATGCAAAATTACACTATTGCACCTCAATTCCTTCCTTCCTTCCTCAATTTCACTCTCCCAAACAAGGGGTGAAGCTTGGAGTCTCTATTAAGATATATAGTATGTTCTCACGATTTATTTTTTTAGTATGACACAATCTATTGTAATAAATTACGAGTTACTGTGCTTGATTTTTTTTTATTTTTAAAGAAAAAATAATAAAAAAGGACAAGAAATATAAGAGCAAATGATGTAATGCCATCTGATTTTATTTTTTTTAAAATGATAAAAAAAGAGAAAAAAATAAGAGCAAATTAATGTAATGCAATCTGGTAGTACTCCAACTACATGAAAAGTAGAGCTACCCGCCAAATCCAAATCCATCACTCAAGTAGCGTAATTGCAGCCAGCCACTCGTCTTTCTCACCAACTTGGTCAAATAGCATTTGCCCAATGCTCCAAAGAAAACCAAAAAAGCGAAAAAAAAAGAAAATTTAATAATTAATGAATGAAACAAAACGAGGAGTGGAAAGGGGGGGCCCGAGTCAAGTGCCTCTCTCTCTCTCTCTCTCTCTCTCTCTCTCTCTCTCTCTCTCGTGCTTACCACCTCCCGTTTATATTCCCTTCTCTCTTCCATATTCTCCACTCTCTCTTCTCTCTTTAAAATTTCCCTTTTTTCTTCCATATGCCCATGAATTGATCTTCTTCTATCTTTTCTCCAGTTTCTACCTTTGTCTTTTGAAACACCAAAGGAAGCTTGCCAAACTATAGGTAGAATATAATTAATATATAGGTAGATATATCTAGAAAGAAAGAGAGGGAGCAAGCATGGGCAGATCTCCTTGTTGTGAGAAGGAGCACACCAACAAAGGTGCATGGGCCAAAGAGGAAGATGAGCGTCTCATCAACTACATCAAACTCCATGGTGAAGGTTGTTGGAGGTCTCTCCCTAAGGCTGCTGGTATACTACTTACATATATATATATATATACACACACACACATTTAAATATAGATTTAGATTTTGCCACTCATATTTAGAGAAAATTTTTCGTTGTATGTTGATGTTTTATCAATCAATTACAATAAAGTTAATTATGGTTGTTGGGGGTTTAATTACTGTTATTATTGGTACGTAGGTTTGCTTCGATGTGGCAAGAGCTGCAGGCTTAGATGGATAAACTATCTGAGACCGGATCTCAAGAGAGGCAACTTCACTGAAGAAGAAGATGAGATCATCATTAACCTTCACAGCTTGCTCGGAAACAAGTTTGTGAATTTTGTGAATTAAAATTTCGTGTCACCCTTCTTCTTCTTCTTCTTCTTCTTCTTATTATTATTATTAGTTTTTTACTGCTGCAGCAGTGAGGCGGCATACACACAAAAAAAAAAAAAAGGCATAAGCTAAGCGTGTTTAATTAAGAAGGAAATTATATTAAGGGACAATTTTCTCGTTTTGGCCTTCTGAAGTTATACTAAGGGACAATTAGTTAAAGTCTGAACTTGGAACAGGAAAATTCAAGTGGGGTCTTCATTAATTTTGGTACCTAACTAAAATACTTATGCTTTTTGGATGTTTCAGATGGTCCCTCATTGCTGCTCGCCTGCCTGGAAGAACAGACAATGAAATAAAGAATTACTGGAATACCCACATCAAAAGAAAGCTCTACAGCCGTGGAATTGATCCTCAAACTCATCGCCCGCTCAACTCCACTGCGGTCACGGCCACCGCAACCACTACTGCAACCAAGACTAACACTCTTAGCAACAGCAGAAATGGTAATAACAGCCGCAGAAACAACCGCAGCTGCTTTTCAATATCAGAAACCAAAAACTCAGAGACCCCATTTGTGCGAGTTTTAGAGTTTGTGAATAATATGGAGGTTACAAATAGCAGCAGCTCCAATAATGTCAAGGTCCTTACAAACTCGTCAGCCGAAGATTCCAACAGCAGCAGCGGAGTGACCGTTGAAGAATCATACCCACAACTCAATCTTGAGCTCTCCATAGGCCTCCCAGTAACATAACACCGGCAGCCTCCGCAGGTTTCATCAATTAACCTTAATGACTCAAAACAAACAATAATAAAGTCATTACCAACCCCCAAACATCATAATCCTCAACAGCAGCTGTTCACGCATCTACTACTTGGGACGTCTCCGACTCCAGTTGCCGCTACTGAAAATGTGTGCTTGTGTTGCAAAATAGGTTTCCAGAATAGTCAAACTTGCAGCTGCAATGCCATAGAAAAAGGGATCCTAGAAGCTGGCAGTGTCTGCAGATATCACGGTACCCATATGTAATTTTATAAGATTTTAAAGACTTTAGAAAATTTTCGACATTGAATTTTGTGGCTTTCAATCATGCAATCTTTTCCTTTTCTTCTTTGGGATGATTAAGAGAGCGAGCAAACTATCTACAGTAAACAGACAGATGTGAGATGATGACTAGATGAGTTGCACTGTCAAATGAACAGGGTTAATCAAGGGTCAATCTGTAAACACATAATTGTACGCGAGAGCTAAAATGCTGGAAACTGATTCAAAACAATGATCAACGACTTTTACTCTTTTTATGACAAAGAAAGAATTGTTTGAAAAGGGGTTACGAAGAAAGAGGAGGGAGGCTTGGTTGACGTCGGCGATGGAGTAGTGGGTCTCCGATGATGGGGTTTGTCATGCGTTTGCAAGGTTGGAATTTGGAAAGAACATGAGAGAGCAGTTTTGGTAGGTAGATGGGTGATGTCAGCTTAGACAACTACTCCCTGTCTCTTACCATAAATTCATAGATTCTTCTGCTTCCTGCCCCTTTTACATCTTGTCCACTTCTTGCTTATCACTTTACTTGGGTACTTGTTCTTCTCTAAAAAGTTTTATTTGTTTATTTATTTTTTGAAAAATTTATATAGTCAATTAGTACAATCTGTTGTGGTATAGGTTCCATGTGGGATAACAACGCATTCGCAACATAAGCGCATATAATATTGCGAATTCTTAACGTTTTGGTCTATCTTCTAGAAGGGTTTTGGAAAAAGATCTCACCTTACATTTACCTAACTCAATCGTTGTCTTATCTTTGTCACATGGCCATCAGCTAATGTTTCAACTTTTTCTTGAGAGGAGAGGCTGTGCTCTGTGGAGGACTGTGCGACGTATTGAAAATGACAATTGAGGTGGGAAATGAATTTTGTTGTATTTATGTATTCACCAATATCTATATTGCTTGGCAACTGAGGCGCCTAATATATATATATATATATATATATATATATATATATACATGTGTGTGTGTGTGTGGTTAACTCCAATCTAGGGGTCTTTTGTCGTGAAAATCTCGGAAGAAATATCAATAATTCTCTGGATTTGGTAATTCTCTTGTCTGGCATTTATGATCAAAGAAAATAGTGACATTATTTTGTTTTTTAAGCAACACATTTTTTAATTTCTTCGTGTCAATGAAATTTCTCTTGAATGAGAAATTTAAAATAATAAGAGAGCAAAGTAGGAGAAAAGGAGAGCAAAAAAAATAAAAAAAATTGAGCAAAATCAATATCTATTAGGGTGTTTATGGTTCGGTTACTCAAACTAAATCTTTATAACTGAAAATCGAATTGAAATTTCGGTTATATAAAATTGAAAATCATGTCTAAACAAAAAATTCAGTTAATCAAAATATTCAGTTCGGTTTTGGTTGCCCAACTGAAAAACCAACATCATAAAATTCTCAATTTTCATCCAGATCTGAGAAATCAATTCTCTATTTTATTAGTCATTGAAGGAAATTTCGAACTCATAACTTACAATATTACATAATAATCCACTAATTTAATTTACATCCATGCAAAATCATAAGATCTAATATGTTTTTCCTGATACTTTGTAAGTAAGATCACAAACAAAAGCATCTAAGTATACAAAAGGCAAGCAGCCTATAGCCACTATCTCAAACAAATGCAAAATCAATATGTATGTTATCTTAATTAACTAACTGTCAATCCATGATAGGCACATCTCAAACAAAAACAAGATCTACAATCTTAAATGTTAGAAAACCATATATCACCAAAACCATTTTATAAATATTCGGTTCCATTCAATAAACCATGGTTTTTAGTATTGAAAACCATCCCAAAATAAAATTTTCAGTTTTAAATTGGTTCGGTTAACCAATTATCAAATTGGTTTGGTTAACTAAAAATTTAGTTTGATTCAATTTAATTTTGTCAGTTAATCAAAATTTTTGATTTTTTTAAATTTCCATAATATCCATGAATTCTTGTGGTACTTGGTGGCTCTTCACAGAGGAGGCTGACTAGTTCATCTAAAATACTAAGAAAGTCAAGGTGGCTAAGACTCACTTGCCACTGGTGTCATCTAGTTAGGATAATATCTTTTCAAAGGCAGGAGAGCTGGTGATTTAGAAAGGGGTGAAGAAGGCAGGAAGCAAGTATCTTATAGGGATATGGTCTTGAATAAAATTGCTTTTGGAAAGGGACTGAAGACTAAATCGTCAATTCCAATATGTGTCAATGACGATTTGGAGTCGGATGATGAGCTTGACATTGGTACTGAGGACTGCCCCACCACCTCACTGTCTGGGAAAGAAAAATGACAGATTCGAGGACCTTGATGAGATATGACAAAGGGAAACCTATTATTGATATATCTTGGTAACAATTTCATTCTGGCTTGTTTTGAAGCGCACGAAGTACTTCTAGTTTTCGATTCATGGGGTTCCCTGAACACTCGCTAGACACTATCTAATATGGAGGTGGACTCTGAACTTCAATCCAGATACACTTGCCGTTGACAAGGTTGTAGTCTAGGCCTATGTTCGAAACCTCCCTATAGAGTATTATTAGTCGTCAGTGTTGTGGCATATTGGGGATAGATTAGGGAGGATTGTGAAGATGGATACTGCAACTGAGGAGGCTTTTTGTGCCAACTTTTTAAGGTTATGTGTGGAGGTGGACCTTAGTTTACCTTTGTTAGTATAATATGTCAAGTTGTAGTGGGTAATATAACATTAGCTATGAGGGCGTTCGCTTAATTTGCTTTAATTGCGGTTGTTTGGACGATAATATAAAGAGTTGTTTGCAAATTCACGAGGCAGATGGGGTTTTAGATGTACAGACATGTTGGGGCTTATATGATCGACAATAAGCTCCGGTGGTGGAAATAACCTATGGGCCGTTGATGATGGCTAAAATACTTTCCAAGAAGAGGATAAAGATTAGGGCTGCAAATGAGTTGAATCGAACTGAGTTTAGAGGTGTTCAGCTTCAGCTAAACAAAATTTTTAGAGAGCTAAGTTTAGTTTGAGCTCGGATCGAGCTTTCAAATTGAAGCTCGAGCTCAACTCAAAACAAAATTACTAGAGCTCGAGCATAACTCGAAATCTTTAATTACAAAAAAAAAAAAAATCAAGCCTAAAATACGCAAGCCCAACACATAAGTGAGACTTGTACAGAACTTTGGACTTTATAGTCCAACCAATCATCACATAATGGTGGACAAACCTTGAATGAAGAAATTGGGGGGAGAGAGGGGAGGAGGTGGGCTTGGTCAATTTGTAAGGAAGCCCCTTCCCCTCTCATTTCCTTTTTAAACGATGTACCAAACTCCCATATATAAAACTCAAGGAGGAAAGAAGGCTTTCCTATAAATTGACTTAGCCCCCCCTCCCAAAGTACATTACACCAAGTATATTAATTTGGTAGCTTGGTTGCATAAGGCTCATGAAGTGAGATATATCAAGCTCGTGAACAAGCTGCTGACGAGCTTTACTGAACCGAGCTTGACATTGTTCAAGCTTGGCTCATTTACTAGTTGACCTTTCTAATTAGACTCTTGTATTGCTCGTTAAGCTTAATAAATGAGTTCTAACTGATCTCCTACTAAGTCGAGCCATCAAACTTTTAACGAATATATTGCCTCATTTATAGCCCTAATAGTTTGTGGTATTGCTAAACAACAAGACAAAAATCTAATACCATAGCTTGGTGGTATGTGTTCACGTTTTGAGATTTTGTCTTAGCTAAATGCACTAGTAAAGAGTGGCGCAGAGGGAATTTTTGTGTAAAAGGGCTACAAATCGAGTGTATAAGAACAATCATCCTTTTTGTCAAGACTTGGGACACATGTATAAAATCTATCTTTGGGTACTACCAAGTAGAATGATTTTGGGTTTGGTGAATGGAAGTAGGGCACTGAAGGGTGGGTAGGACTTTTGGGCTCACCGGGTCTACTGAGCTTGCGAACCAAAATAAGAGAAATAAATCAGATAAGACCCAAGGTTCGAGGAAAAAACAACTAAGGCCACATATTAAAAAAGAGATCGAGCTAAAGGCTCTGTGAGATGAGAATTGCCAATATCCACTAGACAAGTCTATCCTTTACTTAAACCCAATTGGTACGTACTTTCAATTTGGGCTAACCAACGATAAGGAGTTTATAAAATTCATTAAGTAGTACCATGACAAAGTCCACAAATACATGTCTTGATACCCTATTGGTGGTTGAGCTCCCACTAGACTCAGTAATACTTTGAGGCGGAGCAAGCCAATAGGTGTGTGAGGTTGGATGAAACTAATTCATAATTTGTGGTTATAGAAACTCCAATGGTACTTGATGAAGATGAAGTGAATGTTGATGTAAGTACTTTAATGATGCAACTAGTTCTGAGTCTAAGTAAGCTCTTAAGTTATTTTTCCAAATTTATGATGTATCATTCTTGGTTCAGTTAAAACTGAGGATTAGTGGGTCCTTAGTTGATGATATATGTGATGTTGTGGGTTACTATGGTGTTAGAAAAGTTAAAGCTAATGCGTTTAGTTTGGGCATCTAGGTCCTCTGGAAGCAAGAAGTTGTTGAGACTAAATTTCTAAAAGAAGAAACACAGTTCTTTCATATAGAAATCCAAGAATTAAGAGAGAAACCTTATGCATTTATGACAATTAATGCTAGCCCGTTGTGCACAAGAAAGTGCCTCCTTTTCAAAATGTTAAAGAGTTTTAGCTCTTCTGTCTCTCTTCTATAGATGATAGTTGGAGACTTTAATTTCATTGTTAGTTCTAAAAAAAGGGGGAGAATAACAGTGAACATTGTCTATTGACTTCCATTTGCAAATTAGATTAATAAGATGGCTTTAATTGATTTGAAATTTACTAAGCTAAGATTTACTTGGGTTGGGGGTTTTGATCCGAGAACTTATGTCAATTATCAATTGGACTGAGCCTTCAATGGACTTATCAATGGCCAAAAGTAGTGGTTCCTCATTTGCTGACGATCCAATTGAATTACAACCCTTTTTAAATCCAAATAAATGGTAATGTGCAAGGGAATTCGACTCCACGTCCCTTTTGGTTCCAAAGTGCTTGGTTGACACACTCAGACTTTAATAAGATTATTAACGAGGCATAACAGGCTGATTCTAGTTTATTGGGAGCTTTAAGGCAATTAGCTTTGAAAGTTCAAAGTTGGAACAAGAGATGCTTTGGGAACATTTTCACTAAAAAGAGAAGACTGCTTCTTGGTATTGTTGCTTGTCAAAGTAGCTACAAAACTCATTCAATCTATGATTGTTCATGCTAAAATGAAGGCTTAAACATGAGCTTGAAGTAGTATTGTGGCAAGAGGAAATATTTTGGTTTTGAAAGTCTAGCGAATGATGGATTGTGGATAGTGATCAAAATACTAATTTCTTTCACACAGCTACTTTGGTAAGACAACAAAGAAATAAAATTATAACTTTAAAAGGTCAACAAGTCATTGACTTTCGACGACCTATCTTTGTAGTGACATGTTCTCTCTTGTTTCCAACAGCTTTAAAGAAAAATATAACATAGAAGATATTTTAGTCATCGCATCTGTGGGTCGAGATTCGAATAACACTCATTTTTGTCTACCTCATTCAATCACCTTTAAAAAGACAAATTCACTATTTAAACACTATTAGGGTTGAACAGGGTGCCGTTACTAGAGATTATAATGATTGCCAAATTTAGAATCGACGTATCACACTCATTACTCATAAATAGAACCTAACATTTGGAGTTAGAAAGAATACAGGGACTGAGACTCGAACCTAAGTCTTACAGCATCAAAACACATCGATTTACCACTGAAAAACTGATTCTAAGTGTATTTATTTTTATTTTATTTAGATAGACCATTTTTATGCATTAACATGAATGAGTGGTTTTCAAATAGACTTTTTCGATACAAACAATTTGAAATATTCACGAATACCGACAAAAAGTATCTGTCCAATTCTTGAAAATGAAAACTAAAATTCATTGTGACAACCTTTTCTAGCTACGTTGAATCATAAAATTTTTTTTATAAAAAAAAAATATATTAGCAATATGCGGATCATTGCATTTATTAGCTAAGATTAGGGGTACTCATTGATACCTTCATTTAATCTCTCTCATAAGAAGAATCCACTACTTAAGTACTGTTTGGTTCTAATGGATCTCTCATACACCTGACCTGGATATTAACGAGTCTGAAATCAACAACGCTCGAAGTAAAAGTTTCTTAGCTTGAAATGGTGCAGCTTTTGTGACTCAAATTTGAGTTAATACAATAAAAAATATGTCACATCACTAATCAGACTACTAATTTAAGTGGTACGTTGAATCATAAATGTTACTACATGTAATCTGAGACAATATACTTGATTATTTTATTACAATAAATGTTTTCTTTAAATAAATCAATTTTACGTAAAGCAGGTTAAAAAAATAGTAGTATATATATTTGCTCATTTTATTTTATTATCTTCATTAGTAGAGGTAGTAATTTAGTGGTGATTTGACGTACTTCCCTCAATATTAATTTAAGTTCAAATCTCTGCGATAACACTTCCCTTAAAATAAAAAAGAAATTTAAGTGTGAATACAGTGTTAGGTTTTAAAATAAAAAAGAAATTTAAGTGTGAATACAGTATTAGTTTTAAACTTATTGACACTGCAGTTGAATTAAAGAAAGACTCAGGTAAGGGAGAGACTCACTCAAAACCCAACAATGTAACTTAAGAAAGACTCATTCATGTTCAATAGTGTTTCGATAATGAGTCTTTATAAAGAAATTGAATGAAAACGTATAATGACAAGATGTAATTGGTTCTTTTGATTATTATCCGAAAGATTACTTGCATGATTTACCAGCCAAAATTTATGGATTAACCAGAATAGGGCAAAAGACTTGTTCTCAAGAAAGAGAAAGAAAAAAAAAACAAAACAATTGTCAATAACAGTTTCTGCCTCTAAACTAGAACAAACTGTAGAAGATGAACTCACCACGACAAATAGAAAAAGCACTATCCCTGAAACGAGGTCGTATTTTTTGGCGATTGGATTAGCCTGCACGGATTTAGCCTAAGAGAAGAACTGCAGCACATCATGCATGCGTGGTCGAGGCGCAACTTCTGGTTGCAGACCATAGGCCAGTCAAATTCGGCCTCGGTCATGCTCGCCTCTTTATAAAAACAAGAGCAACATCCACATACATCTAATCCTTCCCATGCAGAATCCTTATTTGCAGGCTTCTGCAAATGGAAGGGGTAAACTGAAAAGACATTTTGCACATGAAGATGAAGCTGAAAAAAAAAAAAAAAATTCTACAATCACTGATTCAATGTTAACTATCCCAGGAGTGTATTCATGTGTGATTATTGAACAAAATTTTCTCGGGAAGTTTAATCTCAACGAATGCCTGAACTCAATGATCACTAACTTGGGAAATATATCAATCAGTGATATTATATTCCTAAAAGCCCGAACAAGAAAATTAAGCTCAATTGAACTACGTATGATACCAATACCATAAAAGGCAGCCCTCATCTGAAAAATATTTGCTCCATTAAATATTAGACACCAGATGAAGAGGTTCCTGAAGATTTAGCAACATATTCTAGTCTTAGTTTTGTTGCTGCTTCTTCAATCATTTTACCTTTGTCTGCTGAACCATCCACGGCAGTATTCAGTCTTTTTAACCAAATGTCGTAGTCTAATGGATAAGGTGTTCCACAGAGGCTATCAATATAATCAGCAAATGCCTTTAGAAGTGGGGAAACCTCGCCTAGCTGCTGTTGGATCTGACGTTTTGCCCAGCTTTTCTCCCTCCATTGCAAGGCAGATTCAATAGACTCTTGTTGTTGCACGGTGCCCCCACAAATGAAAAACAAGAGATAAATAAGGCTCTCGGCATCCGATGAAGGACAAAGCTTCGCATGCTGAAGTGCATGAGATGAGGAGAACCTTAGATTTATTGATGAGCTGTCCCTGTCTTCGAGAACGGCACGTCCCCAACATATTGGTACATATCTGCTTGTTCCCACTTGGGGGTCAACGACATGTATTATGTTCTCTGGACAAATATCACCATGCTGGACATTTGCCATTGCTGCACTTCTTAGAGCAGCTAGGCAGTCTCGGCAGCAGCGAGTGGCCTCTTCAGAAGAAAATGAGCCATCCCGGGCAACTATGAAAGATAGTGGCTCCCCAACAGGACATGTCACCAGTATTGGGGTTCCACACAATGGGTGGTCACAAAGGGCCCCAGGGCTCTGCTTCGAACAAGGACCAGGATGCAAAATCTGTCCAGAGGCAACTATTTCCGGCAAATATTTACTTGTAATTCCCTGCTGCTTCAAGATGTTTAACACTTTTGTTTGCCTCTGTACTTGATACCACAAACTCATATCTTCCCAGGATGGCTCTAGTCTGGATGGGTGAGCACCCATGTACAATGTCAACAACTCCGTTGGATAATCTAGAGAAACAGCAGTGTAGTGAAAGTAATTCCCTCCTATGAAAGAATCCTGTATTTGAAAGCCTTTATGCCCCTGCTGCGGGTCATCCAACAGCAATATTTGGCCCTGTTGGAGCTTCAAACGCAATGTTTGCTTTTCAAAGGAGGGATTATCGCCTTGGCCAAGTTCTATCACCTCTCCTTTATGGGCCATCTGTTGAAAAGGGACAAGTGCTTTCTCACTTTGAGCAAGACGGGACTCCATCCTACGATTTTGAAGAAGGAGCATATGATTGGAGGCTAACGATGATATTGACCTTTTTGGTAGTCCACTCCACTGGACCATGGAATAGAAAGTTGCCAATAGTACTTGCAGAGTCCCAACATCTCCCCAGTTGCCATTACCTAGTTTATTCCATACCCGGTCAACAGAAGAAACTTCAACATCGGCATGACATTTAATCCATTCAGTCACAGAATGGTATGGATTAGTCGAGTTTAGCTCAAGTTTGAAAATATCACCACTAATCTTCACCACCCCACCAAACTTAGAATCAAAAACCAAAACAAAGACCGAACTACCACCATATGCATTGGACTTGCTCAAAGTCCTAGCAATAAGAATACGAACACCATAGAAAAGGGCTTCACATATACTGCTGGAAGATAATTTCAACTCATTACCTGATAATATATCTGGTCTGAATAAGGCAAACTCTACCACTTGATCCCAACGAGCATGTGTATCAGTCCCAGTTCTTGACATCAAAGCAAGACCACAAAGCTCATTGACCCTGCCCTTGGAAATAGCTTTCTGTAGAGTATAAAACTTTGATCCAGAAAGGCATGAAGACAAAAAGAATGGTAATGGTCCACTTTTGTGCCAAAATGTACGCCAAAGGCCAACCACAATAACATGAAGAAAATCTTCTATTGCAAAATACTCCTCTTCTTTGTAATCATCAGAAGAAGAAGGTAAGCACGGCATACGGAATAGCTGCTGAAATAAGACCCCCTCCAATGCTAGGTCAAGTTCACGCATTTCATCAAGCGAAAAAGGAGGTCTAAAGGAATATTCCTTATTGATTGAATCTGCATGTGACTTTTGCAGAGCCCAGTCCCCAAGATTCTGCATAAACAGTTCAAGATTGACTAGTTTCCTTGCACAGTCTTTTAGTGCTTTTGACACTCTTCTGGAAGAAGTGAACTTGCTTGAAGTAGACAGTCCAGATAAACTTCTGGAAAAAACAGCTGCATTGCATGAAATAAGAAATTAAAACAATTTTGACTGTGATAACTTGCACTGCATGAGCAAAAAGGTGGAGAAATGATATGACATGCATGATATAAGTACATTTATATTTTGACCAACATCATGCAGAATATAAATGCCATAAACTGTGCTGTTGATATAATGTTTTTCAATAGGTTTTTCTAGAAAGGCAAATTAAGAGCTTGCATTACCTTGTATTCAGCTTCGACTCATTGAGCAAGTTGAATCCCCTACATAACTATAGGTACACTTTTTCAACTTTTGCCAGACTATTGGATGTAAATTGGGATTTCTCATTGCTCTAAAATGAAGTATCAGGAGTTCTCTAAAGTGGATTGACAATTCAACTATATCAAATGATTTGATGGCCAGACTACAGTAAATTTGGACCCCGCACTAACAACTGCCTGATGTAAATTTTTAGAAAAGTTTATATTTATATTACAAGACTCGTAGTTTGTCAAGATGCAAAGATAAACAAGCAGAATACAAGGATATTATTATAATTCCTGTGAGGCATATGCGGAATAGCTGAATACTAGTATTATAAGAGAAAATAATTTTTTTTTTAAAAAAAAGGAGGTTGAGATGAGCTGTTTTTATGAAATACGGACCAGAGCTAGACTTCCTGAGACCAACGTCCAAACTTTGCCCCGAAAACGAGTCTAAATCACTTTGCAGAAAACCTGGCAAATAATAACACCATTAGTGAAGTACATTTAGCATTTTATATGTATATAAGTGGCAAATCACCTCAAACAAATGTCAACTGCATCGTGAAATATAAAACTAAAATAATGGTAACCAACCGATATAACCTATTATACAACCCCATACCAGCAGTTACAAATCTTACACTATTAGACCAAAGCCACATCATCAGAATTTGTAGCCATAGCCTATCCTCTTGACAAGCTAGCAAAAATGCGTGGAAAAGGACAGTTTTTTTTTTTTTCTTTGGGTACAGGAAAAGCACAGATTTGCATACTTAAAATGTCATAGCAAAATAAAGGATGTCTGCATTATTCCATCACCATGACACCAATCCATACAACATTTTACTGCAAAATACACGCGGAGTGATTTCTATTTGCATAAAAATTACGGTATAAGCAAAATTTAAGCATTCAAAAGGTATCTGTTAGCCATTTTAATAACAGAAAAGAAAAATATAAAATATAGAAAATGTCAATTCTCTACTGACTGTATTTGCGTACATTTGCTTAAACTAGGGGAGTATTGTATGCACCATTCAGTAAAACTTAAAGATTCATGGCCAAGCTAGGAATCATTTACACAATTCCTTCAAGAAACTCACCATATAAGTCAAGAGATTCACTGCATAAGTTTCAAATTCTGAGAATATAACAGGGCTGTATTCCTTTTTTTTTTTTTGTTTTTTGAGGCAAAGGCTGTATTAATACATCTAAAACTTCACATTACATTACTTTGAATTATTGTTTTTATCGTCACAGAACTTGAATAATTTTGAAACAGATAAAACTTGTCTAGAAGCGAAAATTCTAAGTATTAATATTCCTAAATTTCATGCATCTAATTTTACGTGTCACAAACTTACCTAAGACTTTATCCATTTTTTTTCAACAGATACAATCATTATTTAGATTTAAATCCAAAACATTACGACAAAAGCATGGACCATGAGAAGAAATCATAAGTTGACTTGCTATATAGTGTAAACATGCTGTTGCTGCAAAGAAAAAAAATTTAAATCATCTTGTCATTGTAAATGGAAAGGCCTTATGATTAGGTGTTGAAACAAGAATATATACCTGATTTTATATTCCTCAAACTCGTGTTGAAGTGTTTCCCATGAGAAAAATCTACATCAAATTGTTGAATGCCTGAAGCTCAGGAATATCGAATTAGGGAGTACTGAAGAGGCAAATATGCTTTCAATTCATATGCTTTCACAGAAAGAGAAATAAGAACCTGCTGGACTAGCCCCACAAATATTTCAATTCCAAGACCATCAGATCAAAAAAAATTAACAATGTCGCAGGAAAGACGGAGGAGAAACAGGGCAACTTGTCTAAGATAATACAATTCGGTTGTTTCCAAGAATAAAATAATAAGGGAAAAAAAATGGAAAAAAAAAAAATGGTGCCCAGATGCAAAGTTCTTGTCACATCCCAATCCAGGACTACACCAATACGTACTTGCAATGATATATGAGCTTTTAAAATGATATCAGTTAGTGTCACGAAATCATACAAGATGTCACACAATTGTCAACTTTAGATGAAAACTAAATTGATATAATCTTCCAACGAATTATTGGATGATGACTTTTCCGTCTTGGTCACTGCAAAGAAGGCCTGCTGAGAAAGATTTTTTCTCGTAACCCTTCATGGTGGACTTGTTATTACCTATGCTACTTTCAATAATTAGCCGTATTTATAGATAGCTATCTAGTTTCATCATTGTAACCCATTACTCACTATATAGGTATGACACACATCTCAGCAGCATGTCCATGCCTTTTTTCATAAATGGCTTTTGCAAACATATAACTGGAGATTAATCCGTGGAAAGAAGCATGGCTGGGAAAAACTTACTTGAATGATCTAACGTCCATCCCATGGCAGCATTTTCTGGAAAATCTGAAAAATAGTTTGATGCAGTTTTCAATTGTCACAATATACTTATTTCAAGAGGTCCAAACCACCGGCCAATAGTCAAGTTTCAAAACCAAAAATGAAGGGTCAAGTTAGTTACAGCAGATCTCTACCAGAAGCAAGCGGAGCAGTACATAAGTCTAGAATGTTAAATCTGTGATTAGACATAAAGCCTTAGAGTGAGATGGAGCTGGTTCTTGGAGGGTTGTATTTCTTCAGTACTAGAAATGATAAAACATTGAAGCACATAAATTTAGAGTTTTCGGTAGCAATACTCAGTTCTATAGATATTTACAGATCAATTTGGAGGTTCTTCAACATATCCATTACCATCATCAAACATAACCTGTTTTAGGATCAATTCTTAGAATTTGAAACCAGAACCCAACTTCCTTAATTGAAAGAACAGACTGATCTTATTCTTACAAAAAAAAATTAAGTTAAGTGGACGTCATACAGCTAGCCTAAATTTCAGCCCTCCTAGTCTCCTACAAGCCAGAAAACAATAGCTGTACCATCATGCATTCACAACAGGGGCACACACAGATAATGGCTGTATACCTGGATTTAGTTGATTCCAGAATGAAAAACAGAGGAAGAGGGAAAAAAAAAAAAAAAAAGGAATCGAATCTACATGGTGCCATTAGGAGTCATGTCCCTTTTCCAAGTCCAGGAAACTCGTAGGGTAGTTATTGGTAACTTGATTCATATATAAGTCCCTAAAAAAAGGACAAAGTATCAATTTTCACTGGATTAGTTACTAACCTAAGAGAAGCGTGCCAAGTGATGGACACTGATAGAATCGTAAGCCAAAGCCTAAGCAGGTGGCACAAACACAGAAATTCAAACATCCCAATTACTCAACCCCCACAAATGCACTTCGAAAACGCACCTCATACATTCATCAAAAATTATACATTCTATCTTTTCCTATCTGATGGTTTTTCAAGTGTTTGTGTCTAGAAATTCGATGAAGTACAAACACAAATATCCTTTCTTTCTTTCTTTTTTTTATTTTTCAATATGGGTAGCACAATTGAGTATTGACTGATCCTGGACCTTCAACATACATTAACAATATAATTGCGTAGCATAGGTTCTCCCAAGATTCCCCATTTCCAGCACATAATGTATGGCGCTAACAGCTAACAAACAAAAATGCCAAAATGTCAGCACACACAAGACAAAGACAAAAGACAAAGAGACTGGGGTTGGGAAGGAGAGAAGTTATCTGAAGCTGCCCACCAGATTTCATGGCGAAAGCTGGACCAAATAGGTGTCCTCTAAATGTTGCAAGAAACGAGTTGTTAGTGCAAAATTTTAAACTCCAGATCTTTGGATAGTTTTACGCCAAAGGCACCATTCAGCACAAAGGAGAACACATTGAACTAGCAGAAGGCGCCTCCACAGAAACTGGCATTGGCAATACAACAAGTACTTGCAATGTGCGACCAATAATAAGGCGTGGTAAAAAGGAAATATGAAAGGTCTTTCGCCATTTCTTTGAAGAAGTAGGGAAGACCCACCCACATGAACTGAGAAACACAGTCAAGCTGGCCAAGGAATAAAAAATAAAAGTAAAAAAATGGAAGCAGCAGTAGCAGTTAGTTCTTGGCTGATTGCTAGTAATGGGTATCTCTTTCTTGGTCTATTCTATTCTGCTCTATTCTAAGCCTGTAAAAAGACAAAAGGTTTTTGCTCTTTTTTTTTTTTTTTAAGGATAATAAAAGTTCAAATTAGGGAAGAGGACCACTTCTTAAAAAGAATAATGCTAATAATAATAATAATAATAATAATAGTAATAAAGCTGAAACGCTGGCCTTTTCCTTGGATACAAAATGCAGTACTCATGAACTGATATCATAATACCAGCCAACGAAGCAGGCCACGCAGAGAAAAAGTTAAAAAGGGAAGCACAAGACAAGCAAGAGCATCACCCATGCCCAGTTGGCCATGAATGCATCTACGTGTCTCGTCCCCACCACCTCCATTCCCCAACTTCCCAAATTTTGGCACTAATGTTTCCCATTCTTTTAACTTCTTTTTTCGAAATTTTGTCAGTTAAATGAGACTTGTACACTATTTTAGTTTAGATGAACATATAAGGGATATACTGTTTAATTAATTATATTTAATAATTTATTTATTTTTTAAAAATTTAATAAAATTTTTTGAATCTAATAATTCAACTATCTGTATATCTACTATATATCTAGACATGTCCATTGGGCCGAACTTGAGTCGTGTTTGGCACAGCCTACATTATATAGTATCGAGTTTAAATTAGGCATGACCAATATTGGAATTTGGGCTGAACTTATATTTTCCAGCTTGTGAACCAAGCCAGGCACAGCTCATAATGGGTTCGAGTTTAGGCACGACTTGAGTGCGAGAACGGCTCGAGCACAACCCATAAATTGGCCCAAGCATAAACGCTTTTAAAAATAAATTTAAAATTAAAAAGAGAAAAATAGGTTACAAGCTTTGAATAATGATTGAAAAGAATAAAAGTATCAATCTCTTCCACTAAATTAAGTGTCATAGTTCATATATTTTATTTTTTAAAATTTTTTATTTACTATAACAGAATACACTACTATTTTATAAGGATTATTTATTTAATTTTTTCTTAAATCATGAATTGTAAAAGTTAAAGACAATATTTATATAATATACTTATTTAAATTTCAACAAAAAAAATTATATGTGATATAATATTTTGTTTGTATCTTTTTTGTTAAAATTTAATAGTTCATTTTTGTAATTGGTTATTTTAAATCTTAAGTTTAAATATTTAACAATAAAAATATTATATTTTTTTGATCTTTTACTTAAATTTTATATTTATTTATTTATAAAAATGCGTGACACTATTTATGAACTATGAATAATATAGACGCAACTCGATTTAAGTATGATCAATTATCTAGGCACACTACAATTTAGGCACGATTAATGACTTAGAAACGATAAGGTGAGCGACCCAATTATGGTATAGTGAGTGGCTCAAGTACAGTGGGATAAGCGGGTCAACTATGATGTAAGACGAGCCCATAGTACTCAAACTTATAGATCGTATCAGACTTATTATCTAAATTTTTAACACAACACGGTATGACATGAAAGACAAATAATTCGTCTCAAGGCACGACAGGAAATAATTCATTTTTATTTTTTAACGTATCTGTGTCTATGAACCTCAATCAGGTACCCTCCTCACTGCGCCTTGCTATGGACATAGCTCTGATGGGTGTCGAATTTGTTAGATAATTCATTTTTATTTTTTGACATATCAAAAAAATTTGGCTTAAATTGGTAATTTGGTATGGACAACCCTATAATCGCAGTTTGATTTTAGGATTAATTACATAAAAAAAAATCCTTAAATTTACAATCCATTTAAAAATTTCTATCATCTTTCAAGTCGAAGGATTCCATGCATTATTTTTCTTTTATTTTTTTAAACAATTACAAAAGAAAAGTTGCATAAAAATTTGAAATTCTCTTTTTATGACAATTTATTACACGGTATAATCTACAATATCTTGTTGATTTTCTGTGTCACTCTCTTCAATTTATTCCCCAAAAAATATAGTTAAAAAGAACGATACTTGTTCTCCTTTTCAATGTTCGATTCTAATATCTATAATGAATCAATTTAAGTGTATTTTAAGCCCAGAAAAATAAATAAATGACCTACGTATTCATTAATTGCCCGTCATGCCAAATTTAATAATTACACAAAGAACAAAGCAGCTTGGGAACATGACCATGTTGTTGCCCAATAGAGCTTGGTGAGCCATCTTTCAAAAAATAAAGCGAATAATAAAATCACAAATACTTAAAATATTGCATTCTTGCTTGCTTGGGTTACGGGCGAGCTCCATGTTTTTTAGTGGAAGGCGCTCCTGATATGACAAATTTTAAATTTGAGCATCTCAAGGCAATAAAACGTATTGAGGTGTACAGTTAGCACAGAAATATATATATATATATATATATATATATATATATATATAAAGAAATAAAAAACGTAATTTATTATTTTAAATTTTATGTATTTGTTACGGTAGAAAAATATGATGTATTTATATATTTTGTCTCTTTTTTTTTTTTTTGACATATATATTTTGTCTCTTATTTTAAAAAGTGTTGTCCATTAACATGCTTTTTAAAAATGTATCTGAGGCGTGAATGGGTGTTATCTTTGTAATAATGCCAGACAGAAGCACGACTTGAAATGAGTGTTTATTATATGCTTCAATTCATCCTTGTGAATTCCGCAATGTGTTAATACTTGTCAGCTTTTTCTTCAAAAGAAATAATAAATAAATGAAAAGTTAATCCTTGTCAGCTTCGTAATGAAAGGTGTGTTCGATGGGTCAAACCTCTAAACCATAATAATAAAATAATAAACGAACAAGTTTTCCCGATCCTCTTTAGTTTTAATCAAATTATTATACTGTTGTCAAAAAATTATGTTTTAATAAATTTTGAGTTTAATTTGTGAATTCTCAATTTAACTTTATAAGATATAAGTTTTTTTAACTATATTATTCTTTTATTTTGCGTAGATATTTTTGACGTTATTACATTAATTTTATATATAATTTTAAAAAATATTAATATATCTAATTTCTTTGTGTGAAAAAAATTTCTCTCGCATTCTAAGCATGTGGCATTTAACTTCCTTATCCTTTCCTATCAAATCCTTTCGCATATTTTTCCAGCAATTAAAGGTGGCTTTTACACTTTGACAACTATAATATTCTATTTTTTAACGATAAAAATAAAATTTATTATGAATATATCGATTATTATGTCCTTAAGTTAGGGTCACTCTTACTTAACTGTTGCGTCTCTATTGAACTAACTTTTATAAGAAAAAGACTCACTATCCGAGTATCAATGAGGCAGAGTATGATTCCATCCGTTAGAGACTATAGTGATTGCTGAATATAAAACTCACGACGCATTCAATCCTCAAAATAAGCATCTAACATATTGGTTAGAAGAGTCGCATCTATCAAGATTCGAATCTGGGTAGTTAAAGTAGAATATACGCCGACGTAGCATCAAACTACTACCTCAAGCGATGACAATTATAATATTCTGGTGCGAAACAAAACTAAATATGCATTTTTCAGAGAATTAATATACAAAAATATTACCAATTTTAAAAAGTAATAAATTTAACGTCAATTTTATATAAAATAACAAACTAATATATAATAATTTTATATAAATAGAATCTGTTAATTTTGATAATAGATTTATAAAAATATGTTTGTTTTGATAATATAATAATCATATAAATTAGTGTCACATTATCGAAACTAATAAATTCTATTTAAGAAATCTCATAATATGCTAAATTTGTTACTATAGAGAAAGTTAATGTTAAATTTATTATTTTTTAAAATTAGCGTTAAATTTATTATTTTAAATAAAATTAGTGATATTTTTTTTGTATATTAACCACTTTTTAAATATTCTAGTGTTTTCCCTGCGAACACTCTACAAGAAAAAAAGTGAAATACAATTTTTTTAAAATATTCATTATTACATAAAATTAATTATAATCTTTCACATCTAATTCATGATCCCGATGATTTGTCATCTTCTTTTTAAAGAAAAAAAGGTTCAAATCTTTGTTTATTTTTAAATAAGAAAAGTAAATAAATTACAAAATTAAAAACTACAAGGATCAGACTATCAAAATTAAAAATTACATTGAAGTTTACTGTCTAAATAGTAACTACATAAAGATAAACTGCAAAACAAATAAACTACAAAATGAGAATTTAATGCATTTAACTTCACTTGATCTTTAATTGTTTTGAATCAGTCCTTTTTTGTAATACTTCTCTTTAGATTTGAACCATAAAATTAAGTAATACGCTTTTTTTTCTTTGGCAAAAATTTTAATTCTTTTCCTTATAAAATGTTAAGATATTTGATTTTTCTTTTGTAAAAAGGTCAGCATTGAGATTTTTTGTTTTTTTGATAGCAAAGATAACAACTAAGGAGGTATAATTTTTTTAGATTTTTCCTATAATAAAATCAGCAAAAACTAAAAAGTGAAGCCACTAAATTTTTTTTCGTATTTCAAAATACTATAATGTTGAATGTTTCTTACTAAAAATTAAACTAATTGCTAACAAAATGTATAATTTAAAGAGCACAAAAAAAAAAAAGAAATTATAGCAATTCCTAGTGCCAAATTAAGATTACATAAGATATTCATTAAAAGATGTTAGACAACAAAATATGTTCATGTATTTAATCGTAACACAAAGTATTAGTGAAGAACTAAATCGGTCGTTATGCAACCAAGAAGTTGGTCATTATGCAATCAAGTTCTTCAAGTTTAGAACACGGAATCGGATTCTTAACTAGCTTTGATACTCGAGCTATGCATGCATACTACATGATTTTATTAAAGAAAATAATTTGTTCGTGTATATACTATTTTTGCAATTTTCTATCTTTATTCACTTAAAAAAACTAAGTTAAGTTAACTTAATATCAGACTTGAGTAAAGATGAAAAATTAAAATGAAACCCTCTATCATTAATTTTAAACTTTTTAACATTTTCAACCTCGATGAGAATTATTATATATGCTTCTAGAAAAATTAGTTGTTAGGAATGATTTTTTAAATGAATTTAGGTCAAAGAAGTTTCCAAATCGCGAGTCTCATGTTTGTGTCAAATTACATACATTCACAACCATCTCAAAGTCATTGAGATTAATATTTACAACAAAACATCAACTCAATGCATATATGAATTGCTTTCTCTTGCTGAAAGAAAAAAAGTGCAATATAAGTTATAAAAATTGGAAACATCGTTGATTTCTCAATCATACAACACTAGAGCTTGTATGAAATAGTACATTTATCATCAGAAGTAGGACATAGAAGTACCTCACCCTTCATACGAACTTTAGGCCTTTCATGAACTCTAAGACATCAATCCAATGCTTAAAGAGAACTTCCCACACACACCACAAAGTCTTTGCTAAAAGAATCCGAAACAAATCCTAAAATGACCAAAATTTCGTCAATCACAGTGAACTAAAACAAACTACAACAGCATGTCCCCAAAGAATCCAAGCATGTCTCCTAATACTGCTAGGGGTTAAGAAACTTACCCAGTTACCATTTGGATTTGCACCAGGAACCATAACATAGATTTGACTTGATTTAGTCGTAGTCAAGGATGCACGGACACGTGCATTTTAAGGAATTGTCTGTGTCAGACACTTCTCGAACACGGACACGTTTCAGACATGACACAGACACGTATCCGACATGTAAAAAAGTGTCTGCCAAAAAAAAAATTGAAACAAAAAATCGAACACGACTTGGACACACTAATGACACGCTGAGGACACGTTTTGGACACGTGAATACAGTTAAAAAAATAAAAAAAAATGAAAAGGTGATGGACTGATGGCCTGTCGTCTGACATGACAGGCGACAGGCCACCCCATCAGCTGGCCTCTTCTTGCTGTCTTTTTTTTTTTTTAATTTTAAATGGAGGAGAGAGGGAAAGATTTGAATTTTTTTATAAAGTTTATGATTTTTGATTAATATTTATTATTTAATATGTATTGTGAAATTTTAAATATATTTAAAAAATATATTTTATAAGATTTATTTTGATAATAAAAATTAAATTTATGTATGTTGTATTTTAAGTTATAATTTATATTTTATTTTAAATAATACTAGGTACTTTTATATATATATATACACGTGTTTATGCCGTGTCCGTATCCTAATTTTTTTAAAATTGACGTAGCACTGTATCCGTATCTGCCGTATCCGTGTCGCTGTATCCGTGTCTGTGCGACCTAAGTCGTAGTTATAGACGTCCTCAAAGGATCTTTGCTTAAATATAACTAATAGCTAGCAATGTTGTCCGTAGAAATTGTTGGAGTCGAACCCTATACCAACAGAAAAACATTAGCAAATATTACTCAGTTTGCAACAAACATTGATATCTATCTGATTGGACCCAAGCTATTATAACTGATTTCACACCGTAGCAACATTTGTGGATTCTGTGCGTGCAAATAAACAAATAAAAGATACTTGACATTGCACCTCGACACCATTGCAATTTACTGTCTCACAAGCAACACCAACATCCTCGTCCTACACTAGTTTCCTTTTCTGCCATCTTTCTTTCTTTGTTTTTTTGCTTTTTTATTTTTCTAAATAAACACGGCTGAGCAATTGAAGAGGAAGAAGAAGTTTTCTCAAAAACAAAAAAGAAGAAGATGAGGAAGACGAAGAAGCATAGTACAATTAGATAATTAGAAAAGAAGCCTCGAAACGATTCGGTGGGTCCGCCGCCGCTGTGATTTATTTTTCCCACCTCTCTATCTAAGCCCGCTCCTTTTCCCGCCATATATTTTTCCCACCTCTATATCTAAGCTGCCGTCCTGTGCCGGATCCGTCGCTGACGTCACCAACATATGATTCCGTGTTAAACGACGCCGTTTCCACGTCCACTGCAGCCCGTGCGATCCAAATTACTCAATCTGATACGAGAAACCACAAAGCACGAATGGCTGCTGCTTTAACACCAGCGGCTCCTCTCCGGTTCAACCCCTACTCTGCTCTCCGGTTCCTCTCCTTTTTCCCCAACTCTAAACCCCTTCTCTTCAAAACCCTAGTCACACAAGTCCCCAAAATCCAGTCTATCCCGCCAAAATCGCTATTCCATCGGCAGTTCCCCTTCCATGGAGGCCGGAGATTGTTGTTTTCCGCGGCTTCCGGCGCTCTTCCCTCATCCACGAAACCGCCGGTACTTGCGGATAACCGGATGGGCGATATGGGGAAGAGAGTTGGAGGCTTCAGGAGGAGGTTGAAGATTGCTGATGTAAAGGGCGGGCCCCTCGAAGGACTGGACCGGGTCGGGCAGACCGTTGTTGTCATGGGTTGGGTCCGCACACTCCGGGTCCAGAGCAGCATTACTTTCATTGAGGTCAATTCCATTTCTTCTCCTTCTTCGTCTTGTTTTCCTTATTCTTTTCCCTGCAAAATTGTGCTTTTGGCCTTTGATAGCGTATAGATAAATATTCATTAATTTTAGACTTTATTGTTGTTGTTGTTGTCCTTTGACTGAACAACAAGTGACTGTAGATGGCTGTCACTTATCGGCATTGAAATTAAATAAGTTAAGTTGATGAATGCAGGTTAATGATGGGTCGTGCCTCTCAAATATGCAATGTGTTATGGACGCGGAAGCCCAAGGTTATGATCAGGTATATTTTCATGCTTATCTTCTTTCTATTCACTTACAAAAAAAGAAAAAATTTATTTTCAATTGCGATTGACTCGAGGATGGAACATCCACGCTTTCTGTGGAGAATCAGACCCTGATGTAACTATTTGGTGGCAGTATTTTCTTTCGCTTCCCTTCCTCTTTTATAGAATTCAAGTTGCATTGTTTTTCGTACATCCGCTTATTTTTTCAATGTCATTTTCATTTTCTGTTTTCTTCAAGATTTTATGCTTGTCATCAGGTAGAAGGTGGCATGGTAATGACTGGTGCATCAATATCGGTGCAAGGCATTGTGGCGGAGAGCCAAGGATCAAAACAAAAAGTGGAACTGAAGGTCAACAAAATTGTTGTGGTGCGTAGTTCTGGAAAATCTTGTTAGCTGGGGCGTTTTTGTGATGCAGTTTGATGTGGGAAAAGTCTCCTTATCTTTATGGTATCTACCTTTTTTTAAAAAAAAAAGAAGTACTTTTTCATCTAGGAATGTTGCAAGTCTTAGTCGGGTGGTGGATTCTGTAGGCATTTTTCGCACGTCTCATGGATTATTGATGTAATAAGTTTGGAATTGATTCTTCTTGGGTCGATGCCCAAGTTGCTAATGGGGTCAGACTGTAAATTCGTTAGCAATCTGTCTATGCTGGTTTAAATCCAGCTTGGCTTAATAATTAACTGATGCACAACAAATGATAAAACCCTTTTGTTCTCTCAAATGCCTAATACAGTAAAAAAAAAAAAAAGTCAAAATTTCTGACATATCTACATTGCTGATTTAATTACTCTATGTTTTACAAACAAATTCTGATCCTGCCAATAGGTTGGGGATCCGTGCATATGTATGCTGTGTAATATGGTTGAGAATTAGGATTCCTGATTTCTTAGCTTGCATTATTGTCTGTCCAAATACACTGCCTCATCTTTGAACTTTCACCTGTGTGTGAGCCTTGAGGGATAAGAATGATCCTTATTTCTCACTTAAGGGTCCAACTGTTCCTTATAACATGTGAGTTGTGTTTGGCCCACAGATGGGGATGTTAAAGATTTGAACTTAGTGGATTTGATAGTATAGAAATAATTTTGTCTCTTAAAATGCATGGCAACATGATTCTTTATTTTTTTAAAATCCCAAGTCCTGCATGATTGAGGCACCGAACCAAAGAAACTCAAAAGTACGCAACTTTTTGCCATCTCTAGAGAGGAGGAGACTAGAGAGGAAAATGATTGAGCATCATATCCCTTGAATTTTTTTTTGTCAGCCATCTAGCATTAAATAACAGTGTGGGAGCCTTATCCACTAAGCATTACATAAAGGCAAATTCTTCCATTAATGATTTTTCTATTAGTTCCCAATCATGTCTATGGAAAATCCATCTTCAACGAAATAGGATGGAATTCTGTGTCTAAGCGCAGACAGGATCATCATTGTCATTTTTGCCTGCAGTGTATTAATCTAGGTAGCAGGACATTGGAATCCGTATAGGAATAATGGAATATATTATGGTTATTTCTTACTTTATATGATCTCCATTAGTTTTAGTGCCAGCCTGTTTTAAAAGCATGTGCTCCTAGTGGTTATTGCTTTTCTTAAACATCCTCTTTCTTATAGGTTGGAGACAGTGATCCTTCCTATCCCATTCAAAAGAAAAGGGTCAGCAGAGAATTTTTGAGGACTAAAGCTCATCTTCGTCCTAGAACAAACACATTCGGTGCGGTATGATTCTGCCTTTTTCTTTCTAATCTCTATCTTGCTTGGACTTTATGCCTTCTTGACGATTTCTAACATCAGCAGTTTAGCACTTAATTCAGCACATGCTTTCATAATCCATATTTTATCTGAAGGGAATATAACACTAGCAATTTCTGCTCTTCTAAATTATGCTAATTTTTGTAGGTTGCAAGAGTAAGGAATGCTTTGGCCTATTCTACCCATAAATTTTTTCAAGAGAATGGTTTTGTTTGGGTATCAAGTCCGATTATTACAGTTTCAGATTGTGAAGGTGCAGGTGAACAGTTCTGTGTCACTACTTTGGTATGCACCTTAGATCCATTTTTTATGACTTGTTTATCTCATTTTTCTTTTCATGTTTTTGCAAATTGCACTTTCTGGTAAAATCTCTATGTCATAATGTGAGAGGCTTAAATGATTCTAATTTTCATAATTATGATGTCATTGCGGCTTAAATAATTCCAGGATTCTTTGCCTGATTTCATTTGCAATGAATTCTGCATGTTTTTTCTGTTTATGCCGATAACAGATCCCAAGCTCTGAAGAAGCTGCTGATTCTCCTGTGGGTGGCATCCCCAAAACACAGGATGGGCTAATTGATTGGTCTCAAGTGAGTCTGACTTCCTCTTTGCATCTGAATTCGTTGGGATATTTAATTTTTCATTAAATAAATTTCAGTTTCTTCTTTCTTCTCTCAGGATTTTTTTGGAAAGCCAGCGTTTCTGACAGTCTCTGGTCAGCTTAATGCTGAAGCTTATGCTACTGCTCTTTCAGATGTACATATGCTACTATCCTTTCCTCAACTTCCTTTTGGATGGCAATGTAGCCTGTTTGAACATTTTCTGTGGTACACTTTTTTCAGGTTTATACATTTGGTCCCACATTTCGGGCAGAAAATTCTAACACTTCTAGGCACTTAGCCGAATTTTGGGTAAGCATTCTCTGTTTAGAATCTTTAGATATTGTCTATTGCTTCCTTCCAGAGTTTAGTACTTATTGCTTATATGTCTATGCACTTTCTATTTTTGGTGAAGATGATTGAACCAGAACTGGCATTTGCTGATCTGAATGATGACATGGCCTGTGCAACTGCCTATCTCCAGTATGTAGTATGTTACTTGTTTCTCTATTGCTTATCCAAATGGAGTGGAGGCAGGAAGACACACGCACACTTGTTCTCATTAAATGTTTCACTGATCTGTGTTTTTGTTTTTGGGAAAGGTGAGATATATTCTTGAAAATTGCAAGGAAGACATGGATTTCTTCAATACGTGGATAGAGAAAGGAATCGTTGATCGATTGATTGTAAGTGTCAATTGCTTACAAGTTACCTTGTGTCATGACTTGGTCCCCCGCGTGATGTTCTTTTGATAAACATTAATTTCCCGGGGAAAAAAAAAACTGTTTGCTGATACCGTGATGTTTCTTTGTTTGATCTACAGAATGTGGCAGAAAAGGAGTTTGTGCAATTGACTTACACCGATGCCATTGAACTTCTTCTTCGAGCAAATAGGAAGTTTGAATTCCCGGTATTGCATAATTGTTTTTAGTTTATTATAGCACTTTTGGGCAATTGATTTTTAAGTTCAGTCCGCATCAACTTTCTTTTGGGCTTTGCAATAGTAAATTAATAGAGGAAAACTTGGTATATTGCATTTGAAGCTAGTATCCTGAAAACTTAAACTCTGCTATTCGTGATTCTGTATACGCTGCAATATTAATTTATCTTCTAAGTCATGAGCTTCTTTGCCAAGGGGCTTTTATGGGTAAGAAGTTTGTGATCCTTTTCGAGTAATCCTTAAAACCAAAAAAAAAAAAAAAAAAAAAAACTCAGTATATATAGAGAATTAGCTTTTTACCTTAATGCAATTAATTTTCACATTGTGCCATTTTTTTTCCTAATTTTGAGAGAATCTGTTTGAAATATGTTCAGCAATTTTGTGACTTGTTCTTAGATCTGAAATGTTTTTGCTCGAGTCACTTTTTCGTTTCCTTCTCCTTACCTTTGCTTAACTGCTTGGGTATGGCTGAGTTAATTTGTGCAAATGTTTTTGGAAATCACTTAAGCCCATCATGTTGTATAGATGTATTTTTTAAATTGCTTGCCTTTTGAAGCTTACCACGGACTTGCTCTGACTGTTCTAACTATTATACTTCTGTGTTATGTAAGCAAACGTGCAATTTCTTTAAATGATAAGTAAAACTAGATTGGACCAGTAGAAATAATTATTCACCAATTATCTTTCAATTATAGGTAAAATGGGGATGTGACTTGCAAAGTGAACACGAGCGCTACATTACTGAGGAAGCATTTGGGGGATGTCCAGTCATAATTAGAGATTATCCAAAGGCATGCACACGCCTGATTTCTTCCTCTTTTTATTTTTATTTTTATTTTTATTTTTTTTTAACTTTGCTCTTCCTGCTGGAAAAAGTATAAACATGTTTCAGTATTCATATGTCAGTGTTCTGAAGCCTTACAATGTAAATTCTCAGGAAATCAAGGCATTTTATATGAGGCAAAATGATGATGGGAAGACTGTTGCTGCCATGGATATGCTGGTTCCTCGGGTAACAATGCATCCTCTTATCCATTTGTTATTTGAGTAGTTGTTAATGATTGGTGCTATCAAATTCTGATGGCTTGTAGAATATTTTGCCACCTGAGAATTTAAAAAAAAAAAAAAGGCGTTAATTGGATGTTTGGATGTTTATAGATTGTTACTGGTGAAGTTTAATATACACTACCATAGGAACATCCAACAGCTTAACCTTTGGGTGAAGTGGTTTTTGGCATGGTGTTAGAGCCTTCGCAAGCAAGTGGTTATGAGTTAAAGCCCTAATTGATTGAGTGTAATCACTTGATGTGGTAGATTGTGCTTTGTATATGCTTTGAGACCAGTAAGCCATAAGGTCAGCCAACAGTTTAGGCTTTTGAGTTTATTAGTTCATTAATTGTCAACATTGTCAGTGAAAGCATCATGTAAACAACTTACTCTTTGAAGTTGAGTGGTTCCTTGACGGTCATCATAGAATTATTGTGAGTGGTTTGAAATATCCCAGAATCATAATATACAAATTTTTGAGACTGAAGTTGGACTAGTTCTCTCTTTCTGTGTAATTACACATATTTTCGCGTGTCATGGCCAGAAGAAGTAAATGATTTGGGCATGTATTTGATAATGCGAAGAGTAATGTAGAGAATAGAGATAATAAATGAATTATTCAGAGAATAGTTTTGTATAAAAATGCTTTATCTTCTTTTTGCTTGCCACAGGTTGGCGAGCTTATTGGTGGAAGTCAAAGAGAAGAACGGCTTGGATATTTGGAAGATCGTTTGGATGAGTTAAAGCTAAGCAAGGACAGCTACTGGTGGTATCTTGATTTGCGCCGCTATGGTTCAGGTGAGAAATTGCTTTTTACAGCAATGAATTGTGGGTAGAGTGGGACTTATATCCCCTACTCCCAACAATGTTTGTCAGGTCCTTGACCATACCTCCTTTGCCATTTGACTTTGGGAACTCAAAATCTTCACTCATAGACTTCTCTGGACAAAATACCGGAGCATGCACTTGCTGATCCCCTGCCCCCTTCCAATCAATGAAGGACCAATAGCCCAAACATAGAGAAGAAATTACCTACAAACAATCTCTCTTCACTTGTTTAGCCTTGACAGATGAATAAAAGAGGAGAGGATTAGAGGGAACCAACCACAATAATTTGTGCAGGTGTGGCAGTTTCCTTGCCCGCATTCTCCCTCCTTTGCTTAAGTTTATCCCACTTTCTTTCTGTTTTTCGAAACGAGTGAAACCCAAAACATTTGCTTAGGTTTTCCTACACCTATGAACGCTTCCACAAATTACGACAATTCACACTCTTGAGGACGTGAAAAGTCTTATACGTTTGGCTTCTGATTGATTACATCGAGAGCAAATGCTCTAGTTTGAGTCAATGAAGAACGATGTACCATCGGTGCTTGCCTTACGAAAGATGCTGTTCTTGATATGGCTTGATGAGTGACATCTACATTCGGAAACGGGAAACTTATGCTCCGAACGACTAAAACAAAGAAAATTGTTTACCTAAGAATTATTTGATTGAATTTGTGTTGATATAGCTTTATTTTTTAGTTCAAGATGGCAGGCCTTTCTGACATCCCATTCTGTCTTCCATTTTCAGTTCCGCATGCCGGTTTCGGGCTGGGTTTTGAAAGGCTTGTGCAGTTTGCCACTGGGATAGAAAATATAAGAGATGTCATCCCTTTTCCTCGCGCACCTGGTGCGGCTGAGTTTTAATGACAAATAAGCTGTCTTTTCTCCCTTTTTCCTTTTGTAATGTTATCCATCGATTGTGTCTCGTGGGACGATAATGGTCTAAAGAAGAAAAATGTAACTTAGTGTCTTTTTTTTTTTTTTTTTTTTTTTCCAGATTAAGATGATTTATTTAGACTTTATCAATAAAAATATTTTATTAAATTTTCTTTATTCTTGCCTTGCATCTCAATCATGTTTTCCTAGTGGATAGGATATGCAGTTTTCCTCAAAACAAGAATAATAAATTAAATTTTTTTAGGCTATATGCGTGTTTTAAGTTGGCTGTCTTATTTACTGCTCTGCGTGGAAATGTAACTTATAGTTTGTGGTATATTATTTTGGCCCTTGCAAACTGAGAAAAATGGCATGTTTGTCAAAACCAAAAACAAAAAAAAAAAAAAAACTAACTAGCGAAAAAGAAAAAAAAAAGAAAGAAAGAAAGAAAGAAAGAAAGAAAATTGAGAATGTTTCCTCCAGTAAATAATCATTCTTCAAATTACAAAGCCATTGTACAGTTGTATACTGCAAACTAGCGGATGACGGCTTCTACCCGAGATGCGTGACGCGACCGCCCCGCGGGGGCGTAGAGGGGGCGGGGGTGCGCGGTGACCATGTCCAAGATTCAAGAACGTGCTACGAGTTTGCAGGTTCAGATTTAAGAATGTGTCAATATTGTCCTTGGTGGTCTGTGATAAAATAGAAAATTGATGTTCTCTTTGTGCTTTTTTTGTCCCCTACAAGGTTTAATCTTTACTTATTATGCATTTTTCGAAAACAAATTCTATGCTATTTTACCACCACACATAACAAAATATATTTTTTTAATGACAGTAAGAAATAGAAAGCAGAAAAAAAAAGGACCACTGAGATAAAGGAAAGTATTTTTTTTTTAAGTATAATAATGATTGTGGTAAGACAAAAAGGAAAAAAAAAAAAAAAAACCAAAGGCTACAGGGATAGCAGGACATGCGATTACATTGGTTTGCAACTCTTGGATCTCTATTGGCCGCGTATTACGATACGGTCCTCAGTTTCAACGGTTCTTCTCACTCTTATTCCCACCATACATATATTCATTCGTATGTAAATAATTTTTTTATATGATTTTTTAGAATTAATAACTCAACAAATAGGAGGGTTGTGGAGAAAATAGTGGATAACGTGTTTATGCAAGTTGATAAATTGAATATCCGTGGTTCCAGCTCTCCTAATGTGGTTAATTTGGCTTGTATGGTAGCTAAATTTCAGCCCTCAATTGTCAGGCAAAAAACTGGGGAGAAGATAACGGAAGATTCCCTGGGTGCTCAGAACCTTTTACAGGCTATTTTTTCTCTGAAACCTATGGAGATAGCTGATCCTCATCAGAATTTGGTCACATGGGCAGATACTCCTACAAGTCATATTGGACTCGTTCATGATTTTGTGAGCCCCAGTCAAAATCCGTCAGTGGCAGCAATCATGGATCCAATACAAGCTAAGCTGGATAGGGTCCTAAATGATGGAGCTGGGTCAAAATCTATCCGGAAGACTGTCGTCAAATGAGCAGAGCTCCCTACCCATTACGAAGGCAAGGCACAAGTTGCTAAATCTGCAACCTTGTTGGGAAAGTGTGGCTCCGCTTCTGGTGATAACAGAAGTAACGAATCTTTAGCTGGTTATGCCAAGAGAAACAAAACCGTGGTTTTTTCCTTCCTGACCTCTCTAATATATCTCCAACGGCATAGGCCACCTCGCAGCCCTGTTGAGGGCTGTGAGTCTACTTTGTTGAAACTAGGGGCTTGGGAACCTTCGTGCATTTTGAAGAATAAAGGAGCTTTTGTTGCTTCAAGATCCCACTTGTGTTTTCCTTATAGAAACAAAGTTATTTTCTTATGAGATGAATTTAATAAAGCAAAAGTTGAATTTTCAGCATGGATTTTTTGTTGATTGAGTTGGCACAGGCCGCAAAAGAGGAGGTGGTTTGGCGTTACTTTGGAAAGATTCTCTCTTTGTCTCCCTACAGACATTCTCGACACATTATATTGATGTCTTTAACAAAGAAAATATACAACCAATGGAGTGGAGGTTTACGAGTATTCATGGGTGGTTGGAAGATTGTAATAAAAAACATACCTGGGCACTACTTTGTTCTCTGAAGCCTAAGTCTTCCTAATCCCGGCTATGCAGTGATGATTTTAATGAAGTTATGTTGTTCTATGAAAAACATGGTGGTAGAATAAGGCCAACAGAGTTCATGGAGGCGTTGAGGCAAACAATAGCAGATTGTAGCTTAGACGATCTGGGTTATCAGGGGTTGCCGGTTCACTTGGACCAACAGAAGAGGGGCGACAGATAATGTTCAGGAGCGTTTGGATAGAGCTCTTGCATCTACTGATTGTTTGGAGCTCTATTCGAACGTCTAGGTGTCTCATCTTTCCAGGTTCAGATCCGATCACAACCTAATTTTGATTTCTTTGTCTCACAATCCTACCATTGTTCAAAGAAATACAAAATTTTTTTAGGTTCGAAGGAATGTGGTTACGTGATTCTTCCTGTATTGATACCATATCCAATGCATAGAGTCAACGTGGGCAGCTTGGTTGTCAACAAACCTTGGCGGCAAAGCTCTATGTGTCGAGCAATTGATTGAATGGGAGAGACGGAACTTTGCTAATATGAATTTTACCATTCGGATGCTAAAGGAAAGACAATTGGCTTTGGAGAGGCTTCTGGCGAATCCTGATAATTTGGCTTTACTAAAGGATGTACAAGGTGAAATTGATGAGATGTTGACTTGCAAAGAAGCTATGTGGGCTCAACGGTCCCAGGAGTTATGGCTTAGAGAGGGGGACAGGAACATAGATTTCTTCCATGGTAAGGCATCTGCTGGACAGCGGTCCAACACAATCCGTATGATTAAAATCGATGATAGAAGATGCTTGACCGATCCAGACTAGATTGCAAATGAATTTCTATCTTACTTTTAGAATATTTTCGACACCCAAGGTGAGAGTGTGCTTGAGCTGGTGTTGGAAGCACTCCCTACAATGGTAACGAGTCAATGAATGTGTATTTAACCTAGCAGTTCACTAGTGAAGAGATTATTAAGGCACTCAATCAAATGCATCCTTTGAAGGCACTGGACCAAATGAGATGCTAGTGCTTTTCTACAAATCTTGTTGGCAAACTGTGGGGTTTGACGTTGTGGCTATAGCTCTTGATATCCTGAATAATGGTGTAGATCCTTTGCCTTTTAATCATATGCACATTTGTTTGATTCCCAAGGTTTATTCACTGACATCTTGGAAGTACTTCAGACCCATCAGTCTATGTAATGTGATCTTTAAAATTATCACAAAGGTGCTAGCAAATAGACTGAAGCCTCTACTTTCATGGTGATATTTGATAATCAAAGTGTTTTTGTTCCTAATCGCCTTTTAACTGACAATGCCTTAGTGGCTTTTGAGATCTTTCACAGCATGAAGCATAGGTATAACGGAAAAAAGGCGAAGATGGCTCTAAAATTGGACATGAGTAAAGCGTACGATCGTGTAGAGTGGCTCCTTTTGGAAAGGGTGATGCTATGAATGGGTTTTGTAGAGAATTGGGTGCAACTAGTTATGAGGTGTGTTCGTACAGTATCCCATCCCATGCTAATTAATCTGATGCTAGCTAGTCCCTTTCAACCCTCTAAAGGATTTAGGCAGGGTGACCCTCTGTCACATTATTTATATTTGCTTTGTATTGAAGGGTTCTCAGCTTTATTGAGCAAGGCGGTTAGCTTTGGTTGTATTAGGAGTGTGCAAGTGTGTAGGAGGGCTCCAATGATCTCTCACTTATTTTTTTTCCGATGAAAGTCTGATATTTGCCAAAGCTTCTTTACAAGAATGTCAGTAGCTTCAAATCATTTTGTCTCAGTATGAGCAAGCTTCGGCTTAAAAAAATTAATTTGGAAAAAACAGAGCTTTCTTTTAGCCAAAATATTTGCTCCTCAGATAAAACTGCAATAGAAAATTTTTTGGGAGTCAAGGTTGTGGAGCGACCTCACAAGTATCTTGGCCTTTTGATGGCTATTGGCTATTCCAAAAAGAAGACTTTTGAATTACTTCTTGATCTTATCAGGAAAAGATTAGATGGTTGGAATGAGAAGACACTTTCTAGAGTAGGGAAAGAAATTTTAATCAAGGCTATCATCCAGACAATTCCTATATACTTTATGAGTTGTTTTCTTTTACCAAAAATTTTTTATGAGGAAGTAACTCGAATGGCTAACAGATGTTGGTGGGGGAGTAAAGAATGAAGAAACAAAATTCATTGGGCTTCAAGGGACAGGCTCACAATAAATAAGAAGGAAGGTGGGCTAGGCTTCAGGGATTTTCAGGCCTTTAATAGAGCCACATTGGGGAAACAAGCGTGACGCCTATTAACTAATCCATACTATTTATTGGGGAGCAATAATTTGGACAATATTCAAGGTAAAGACTTTGTACCTTGGTTAGAGAGTGCTAGTTGAATCAATTTTGGGTAGGATGCCTCATTGCAAGTACCTTGCTTAGCTCTGCAACCTTGGTTGAAACCTTTTGATAGTCTCTTTGAAGATGTTTATAGTAGAGAGCCGTAGATGGTTAAGGAAGAAATGGTAAATATAAAAAGGTAAAGTATTTGATTACTGAAAAACTTGAGAGTCGAGCTAGATGCCATGTTTTACCCAATGTTTTACGAATCAGACTAGCCAATAAATCGAAATATTTAAATGTTTAAGATTCAATCGGTTTAACTGTAGTTGAACAGGAAAAATTGATATTTAATATTAATTATATTAAAAATAAATTAATATATTATATAGATAGATAATTAAGGACAAGTTATTTTGTAATGTATATACTTTTAATTTAAAGTAATTTATGTATTCTTATTTCTTAAAGATGAAAACATCAGTAACTAAATGGTCCAAATTGAAAATAAGTTAAGATATTATATGTTTTTCTTCAAAAAAATATAAAATTAAAATTAAGAAATTTAATATATACTTTGTAAATTAATTCATGACAAAGCAAAAAAATCAATTAATACAATGTATTAATAGACGCAAGTTATTTAAGTCAAATAAATTTATACAAAACATATCATAATCTTTATATTTTTTTCAATATAATACATAAAATTTTTTGTTCAAAACTATGTATTTTAATACAAATTGGATAATATAGTTTAAAAGGACAAGTAGAAATATATAATATACAATTTCATACTTTTAATTGAAATAAATAATATACTATATAAAAGATTTCTAATTTTATATTATTAATGATTTAAGTAGAAATAAGAAAAAAATCTAAGAAAGTGTGAAATAGCTGGCAAGTCAACGTAATGATAATAAATAAATAAATAAATAAATAAATAAATATAAAATTAAGATAAGGATGTCAACCAATTGAACTTGGCTTAGTGGTGCTGGCATCCTTATACCTCCCTTCCACCAAGGTTTGAGGTTGCTAGACCCCTTAATTTTCATCAATTTTAAAAAACATGTGGCTTCTTGTAGACGCGTCATGTCGCTTGTAGAGGTGACAAATAGACGGGTTAGATCAGTTTTAGGTCAGGCTGTTCGGATTTTAAGTCATTCAGATTTTGGGTTATTTAGATCCTAAGTTATTCGGGTTTTGGATCATTCGAGTTTCAAGTTATTTCAAGTTTCATGTTTGATTCGGACGAGTTTTGGGTTAATCCATTGCATCATTTTTAACCTTTTACCGAACTCGAAAATTAGGTTAGCACGTTTTGTTATAGTGCTTAAAACAATCAATCAAAATGTTAATAATTTAAATTTTAATTATTTAAAAATATCAAATGATATAATTCACCACATAATATTTGTAGTTAAAATAGTATACATTTAATTAGTACAAAACACATTATAATTTAGTAAATATTGTAGTATTTTATTTGCATTGAATGTTATAAGAATCAAGTTATAGTAACTATAGACAATATGCCTATTTAAGTATATTGGCCAACTATTAATTAAAATTGAGATAAAATAATTCAATTTCAAATATATATATATAATGAACAAAGATGTGTTTGCTATTTTCTCTTTTTTTCATTTTTAGAGTTATGCTACTTTTTATAATCACAATTTATAAGATCAATAAATTTAAGATTTTTTGTTAATTATTACAATGACTAGATTATCATAGTCATAAAAAACATACACAATCATTTTCAAAAATTGTATTATCTAAAAATTTCATGAGAATTAAATAAATTTTGGTTTATTTATAGTTCATTCACTTTGTTACTTAAAAATATTTATATAAAAAAAGAATTCATTTCATGTTATTTCACCTTTTTTTAAGGTTTCTTTGCAATGAAAAATTATTTTTATTTTAATTAATTTTCTGACAATTTAACAACATTCATTAAACTTGGAACTTTTTTGTATTTTTGTTTATCTTTATTTTCTTTTATTCTATTTGGTATAGGGTTATCTTGAAAGTTGACTATATGAAGAATATATAAGCTATATTAAATTTAATCAAATTAAAAAATTAAAATTGAATAATTGATAATTGATATTTTTAAATAAACAAGGTCGTATAATTATATAATAATCCAAATAATTATAGAATAATTAAAAAAATTTATTATTTGAAATAAAAGTAAATCAAATAAAAAATTAATTAAAATTTTGGGTCGGGTTAAGTCAAGATTTGTTTGGGTTATTGCGAGTTTGGGGTTTTACAGGTCCAAGTTACTCAAGGTTTCGGCTAATTCGTGTTTGGGTCACTTAGATTTTGGGTTTCTTGGGTTATGGGTCATTGACTTTTTCAATCAAAGCAAGTCTAATAGAGTAGGGTTTCAAGTGACTTGAGTCGGATGATTCAACTTGGGTTAGCTTTTGCCACCTAGTTACTTGGCTAGCAACTAACCGAACTGGTTAAACCGGCCCGATTCATCGGTTCACGATCCAACTGGGTTGGTTTACTAGTTGTTCTCGGTTCATAGAACAAGTGGTTTCTAAGGGCAAACCAAATAGGGCAAAGGTCCGGTTCCCAATTAAATCGGTCCAACCGACAAGTTCAATTCAGTTTTAATAACTTTA
Organism: Carallia pectinifolia; assembly: GCA_037832335.1. Classification (NCBI taxonomy): domain Eukaryota; kingdom Viridiplantae; phylum Streptophyta; class Magnoliopsida; order Malpighiales; family Rhizophoraceae; genus Carallia; species Carallia pectinifolia. The sequence continues at coordinate 13,822,372 of CM075449.1, forward strand.
GTGTCACCTAAATGTATGCCTGGTAGGTGAATTATGATAGGTCTAAGTTGTGCCTTTTTTTGTTGCTTAAACAAGGTATTCAAGAGTTGGTGCCTTACAAGACATGAGAAAATCAAGCTAATATAACCCTGATTCCTATGTTATAATGGATTGAAATTAGGATTTTGGCTGCTCATTTATTCTGTTTCAAGTAATATCTACTAGCATTCTCAAATTAGTTGGTGCTCGCAATAAAAGAATTTTATCTTTCCATTCTTGTGCACATTGGCTCGACGAAATCCTATTTAGACTAATTTTTCTTTGTTAGGAAACATTCAAAAACTTGGTGAAATAGAAAACTAAGATGAAACAATAGATGTTGCAAAATTTAGACACTGGTAATACCTTGCAGGCATCAAAACAACATGTTACATGAAGCTTTTCAGTGGAAGATAGAGAAGATAGGATAGGATATTAGAATTTTGTTCTTCGATTATGTGGAAGTGACTTATTACCTTCAAGAGAAATTGGATTGGATCTTGTAAAACACAAAGTTGAAACATGAGCTACTGTCTACTCAAAACATTAAATCAGTAGGATCAACATCTAACCTTATTGGTCATCTAATTAGACAATTTGCGTATGGGCTGCTAATAGTTGGACATTGTTTTTCACCAATCTTATACTACTGGTGAAGTAGATTGAACTTGGGTCAGTGAATCTCTTCAATAACATAATTTTTACTGAAAAGATTAAGCTCCATCATGTTTATTTTTAACTTTACTTTTAAATGTGATTTAGGATATTAAACCAATTATGTTTGTTAGTATATGAAATTAGAAATTTCTACAGTAATGAATTTAACATGCATATCTTCTTTGTTTTTCTCATTTGGTCTCGCAACCTAGGGCCTAATGTTAGCCCCTTGAACACTTGTCATGCTAGCGTTGGTGGCACCTTGCACTAATTCTTAGCATGAGACTTTGGAGTGGTTGAGCACTCCTTGAGGTAAGGTGAAAGTTAAGAGGTTTTAGCGTTGACACAGGCCTACATGTGAGTCCTAGGGTAGACCAAGGCATAGGCTGGATAAAGGATGTTGGGCCGCATGTTTGTGGGCCTCCATCAGATAGTGAACTTGGGCTAAGAAGCCCAAACACAAGGTTGGGTCTTGGCCAAGTTTGCATGGCACTGGCACTGCATGACACCGAGTTTCTTACGATATATGAAATGTGGGGATGTGTGGATGTGACTCTATCTTGTTGGCCAAGCATCAAGATAATGCTCATCAAATTGTGACATGACTAAAGATCGTTGGTAGATAAGACTTATCGAGATCAAGTGATGGATGATCGTGGGAGATAAGGCTTATCATAATTGAGTCGTGGATGACATCGTGGGAAGATAAGGATTATCATGCCATGATAGAGGTCATAGGGAGATAATAGTTATTTTCAAACCCTAGATAATTAGGGGTGTCTACTATCATGCTTATAAATAGACCATTTAGGTTGTCATTTGTACTCAATGAAAGAGGAAACACTCAGAGAGAAAAAGTGAAACACTATCGAGAGAGTTCATTTGTCTGTGGTTCCTTTATATACTTTGTGATAAAGTAATAAAGGCTGGGAAAGGTTCCCATATGCTCTTGTCTCTCTTTTGAGTGTGTGAGTTGTGTGCTTGTTACAAAGTAAAATTGTGCATTTATTTGTGTGCAATTGGCTAAGACTTAGTGCAATTTAATACCATCACAAGGTGAAAATTTGGGTGAGAAATTTAGCCTTGTGACAGTTGGTATTAAAGTAAAAGGTTCGACCAATGGGAGGTGGCTCGAGTTTTGATGTAATTTGTAAGAACGTAGCCAGACTCTTTAAGGTACTCGGTGATCTTCCGGAGGATCTAAAGTTCACTGTGTTCCAAACATTGGTTCTCTATGATTAGTATATCATCGATTTGCAGCAACAACATGAGGTAGTGAACATTTCAAATACAACTTTTTAGCTTGATGAGATGGCAGCAGAAATAGCCATCCTTAAGATGGCTGTAAGCTCTCAAGTAGGAAGAAGACTTATTGATGGCTTGACCAAGATGAAGATGCCAAGGAAATCGAGAATTATTTGTGAGACATAGAGCAGTACTTCAAGACTACTCATATGTAAGATGATAAGAAGGTTAATCTGACCAGTATGTATCTAGCAAAGGACGCCAAACTGTGGTAGCAAACTCGATTAGATGACAATGTAAGTGTGGGAAGGCCTAAAATCGAGTAGTGAGAAAGCCTGAAGAAGGAGTTGAAGGAATAGTTCTTACCTTGCAATACGTAATGGGTTGCAAAGGAGTCCCTGAAGAAGTTAAAGTAGAATGGCACAATACGTTATTATGTGAAGAAATTCAATTAAATGATGCTTGACATTTGGAATATATTGGATGAGGACAAGCTTTTCAACTTTCTTTTTGGTCTGTAACCCTGAGCTTAACTTGAGCATAGAAGGCAAATTGTGAAGGACCTATCTTTTACGATGGCTGTACTCATGAGTTAGTTGATTTTTGGATCAACAAGTGATGAGAACCACACCGAGAATAGTGAAATCCAACACCATTATGTTGATAACAAACCTAAGAAAAGCTAAATTAGATTCAACAAATAGAACCAATACCCATTGTCTATAATGGAGACAAGAACTAAAGTTATAGGCGGAACCAAGACCCAATATCTATAAAGAGGTATGAACCAAGGTTACAACAAGATGATAAAGTAGAAATCACACTCAAGAACAATTTGAGATGTGAATGATAAGCCTAGTTTATTCACCAGAAGGCTAAGATCACAAAGTTCTCAAAAGAACAAAGTAGGATAGTTTATTCCTTTCAATAATTCTCTAAAAATGTCTGCTGATTCTAAGGCTTTAACAAGGTATTTATAGTTTTTTAAAAATCCTAGAATCGGAATATACTTCACTTAAAAACTTACTAAATAAGAATTGAACTTAACAAAGAAGGTATAGCTCTAATCCTCAATTATACAGATTAACTAAATCAAGTAAAACAAAATAAAGCCTCCTAAATTAAGTTTAACCAACCTTAAACAGAATGGTAGCACATAAAATAAATCCTAAACAATAAAGAATGGACATTCATATTAGTGATCTTTGTACAAACAGCTTATATCCTCAATTTTGGGCTTGACTTAAGTTAACCAGGCCTTGTTCTTCTTATATGAATGAAATCCCTTATGTTTTGGCCCAACTAGCTTCAATCAGCCGTTGCAAAGCTTGACGCATCCTCTTAGCTTTATCTCTTGTGATTGGGTCATCCTTAATGTGCAACAGATCATAAATATTGGTATGTTGCTGCCCTGATTCCCATCATCTCCACAAATAAAGAATATATAGTGTGGGTGTTGGTTAGGATCGCATCATCCCCCCTTTCTTCAAAAAGATTTGTCCTCAAATCTTGCTAATGTTCCACTTCAAAGTGAGGAAGAATGCCTTGAGCTACTAAGATTTGATATCTTTCATGCCAAAAAAATAAATACTTGAAGTATAAGGATGCATTCATTATAAACTAAAAACTCTTTTTCTGAATCACCACCAGGTAATCAAACAAAGAAAACAAGCCAAGGTGGTTCAGCTCTAGATCTGCAATGATAAAATCAATATTAGAAGACATGTTAAGCATAAAATCAACAAAATCCATTGGTTGTGATGTCGTTGAACTGATTGGTGGCTCCATAGTAGGGCATATTGCTAACTCTACACCATCCTTCAATTCAACTTCAGACATAGATTCCACATCTAATTCACAATTTTCAACAACTTGATTCTCACGACCTTTAAATTTAGATTCTACAACATTAACCAAAGTCTCCTCTTCACCATCATGAACAACTTCCTCATGTGATGCACAACCAAGCTCAATAACTTCATATTCAACCTCAAAATCAACTCCCATTTGCTTGATACCACACACCTATGGTCATATGTATGATCAACAACTTTATCTTCAATTTTTTTCTCTAGTGGGACATTGTGATCACATCAACACAAGAATCAGAATCCACATGCTTTGATTTAGACCTCTCCACTTACTTGATATATGGACTAAACATTTGGAGAAAATCTTCATAAAAATACGTTTGGATTTAGGAGCTTTCTTTGTTGTTCTTGTTGCGATTTAGCAATCTCACGATCTTGCCTTTCCATTTTGTCCAAGCTGTCACTAATGATATCAAGAACAAAATCCAAATGTTCAAAATGGTTGAACATTGCTTGCGAGGTGAGCTGCTCATCTATCTTTTGTCTATCGAAAACGATTTTATCCTTGTGTTGTGACATGGTGGAAAGACATGAAAAGAATGTTATAAATCATTACAAACACTCCTTCACATGTTTCACTCCACTTACTCATGCTATGTCATTCAATCTCGCCACCACTTGTGTAGAACAATTTTTTTTTTTTTTAAACTGACTCAAATAATCAAAAGGACACACAAATTAGGGTTTGGAAGGGGCGGGTTAGGGTTTTAGTTGGGCGATTAGGGTTTTCTCTCTTTTTTCTAATCAAGACAGATTTTGAGCACAAATTTCAAACGTGTTTTTGACTATGATACGGATTGAACTGGACTTTGGTCAGAACACAAAAGTTGTTGCCCTATGTGTTAGATTTCAAAGGCAACTTGAATCGCTCAATTTGGAGTTGTATAGAAGAAGTTATGATAAAAATACTGAGTAGATGTCAGATCTGGCGGACACAAAAAAACATGCATAGACTAGACTGTTTTTTTTTGTTTTTGAATTTATAAAACAATTAGATAAATAAATCTGATTTAGAGCCAAGCTCTGATACCAACTAATGAAAACCACACCGAGAGTAGTGAAAACCAACACCAACATGTTGATAACAAACCCAAGAAAAGCTAAATTAGATTCAACAAAGAGAACCAAGACCCGTTGTCTATCATAGAGACAAGAACCAAGGTTATAGGTGGAACCAAGATCCGATATCTATAAAGAGATATGAACCAAGGTTATAATAAGATGATAAGGTAGAAATCAACTCAAGAGCAATTTAAGATGTAAATGATAAATCTGGTTTATTCACCACAAGGCTAAGATCACAAAGTTCTCAAAAGAACAAAGTAGGATAGTTTATTCCTTTCAATAATTCTCTAACAATGTCTGTTGGTTTTAGGGCTTTAATAAGGTATTTATAATCTTTAGAAACCCTAAAATCATAATATAATTCACTTAAAAACTTACTGAATAAGGATTGAGCTTAACAAGGAGGGTATAACTCTAATCCTCAATTATGCAAATTAACTAAATCAAAGGAAACAAAACAAATCCTCCTAAATTAATTTCAACCAACCTTAAATGGAAAGGTGGCACATAAAATAAACCTTAAATAACAAAGAATGGATGTTCATATTAATGATCTTTGTGCAAACGGCCTTGTATCCTCAATTTTAGGCTTAAATTAAGTTAACCAGGCCTTATCCTTCTTGTATGAATGAAATCCCTTGTGTTTTGGCTCAACTAGCTTCAATTAGCCTCTTGCAAAGCTTGACGCATCCTCTTAGCTTTAGCTCTTGTGATTGGGTCATCCTTAATGTGCAACGGATCATAAATGTTGGTATTGTTGCTGTCCTGATTCCCATCATCTCCACAAATAAAGAATATATAGTGTGGGTGTTGGGTAGGATCACATCAACAAGTCCTTCGTTTATGATGCTGGAAAGCAACCCAAAGACAAAGGCAAGAAGAAGAAGGAGGCCAAGAAGGATAAGCACAACGGTGGCGGCAAGGATAAAGGCAAAGTCATCAATCAGGAATAAGGTAAATGCAAGTCTAATTCTAACTGTTTCATCAGTAATGGACCACACAGTGTTAAGAAGTGTCCCAAGAGGAAAAATTTGAGTGCTATAGTTGTTGAGGAGAGTGGCAAAAGTGGCATCATGGATGATGTTGGCCCCTTTTATGTCAATCCTTTGCAGTTGATGAGTGTTGTGCAAACTGGACGTGCTCTATAATCCGGCTTGATGTATGTAAAGATGGGGCTCAGTAATAAAGAGTTTATGGTGATGACTAATACATGTGCTACTCACAATTTTATTGTTGAGAGGATGGTGGAGTCATTGGGTCTTAAAGTCACCAAAATTGTGAGTTCAGTGAAGGCAGTAAATTCGGTAGCCTAGGATGTGCTTGTCACGACATTGAGTTTGGATATAACTATTGGTAGTTGGTCTAGTAAACTTAACTTTACTGTGGTGTCATTTGATGATTTTGATATTATTTTAGGAATTAATGTTTTTGTGAGTGTAAAGTTGCTTTGTTGCCTTACTTGGATGATCTTATGATCATGCATGAAGATCATCCTTACTTTGTATTTGAAAAGTTCACTCCTTTTTCTAGTATTGATAGTAAGTCAGGACATATGCTGTTTGCTATGCAGCTAGAACATGGTTTGAAGAAGTAGAAGTCACCAACCTTACGATTTTGATGGAGATCAAAGAAGGGTTGTTGCTGAGGTGTTTGACAGTATTGTTGAGCTGTTGAATGAGTTCACTAATATGATGCCCTCTGAACTCCCCGAGTGTCTTCCCTTGAGGTGTGCCACTAACCACAAGATTGATTTGTTGCCGAGCTCCAAACCCTAGCACAAGCCTCATATCGCATGAGTATGCTAGAATTGGCTGAACTAAGGAAGCAATTGATGGCTTGCCAAGCTAGTCCTGTTTCTCTAATGCCAAGCTATAAAAGATAGCTCGGGAATCGAAGGCATGTTATAAGGGGTTACACGAAATCACTAGTTTGTAAGTCAGTGACTGAAATTTTATAACTCGTTAATAAAATACTAGCAAGAGTTCTAGAATGTGTGTGTTGAACTATTGATGGCACTTCCTCGCTAGGCTAGCCCACTTTTCCAATGCCAAGCTATGAAGGTTTGCTTGGGGATCGGAGGCATGTTATAAGGGGTTGCAAGAAATCTCTGAAAAAACAAGATGGTAATTGATTTCTCGTAGCTTGTTACTAAAATACTTGCAAGAATATGGGTGTTGAACTAGTGATGGCACTCTCTCGCCAAGTAAGTCTTGCCTCAAACATCCTTGTGGATCAAAGGTATGTTGCAAAGGGTTACACAAAGTCTCGCTAGTATTTTCCAGAATATGGGTGTTGAACTAGTGATGAAACTCTCTCGCCAAGTAAGTCCTGCCTCAAACACCCTTGCAACGAAGGTATGTTGCAAAGGGTTACACAAACTCTATAGAAAGCAAGCTGATGACTGATTTTTTATAGCTCCTTACTAAATACTAGCAAGCGTTCTACAATTTCTAAGCTGAAATAGTGATGGCCACATGCATGATCTTGGCATTGGATTTTAAGAGCTCGAACAATTTTTGCCTGAATAATTGAATTCGACATGTGTTTAATAAAAGGTGTATTATTCATAATGAACTAAAAATTAAAAAACTATAAGGGTTCTAAAATATAATGCCATGTAAATTTAACATTAATTTTCTAGTTTAATTTTAGTTATTTTTTATAAAAAGAAATTAAAACACTTAGGAAGAATTTCATGAAATCTCTAAAAAGAACGTTGATGACTGATATTTAATAGTTCATTACTAAAATACTAGCAAGTGTTTCATAATATGGGTGTTGAACTAGTGATGACACTTTCTTGCCAAGCTAGCCCTGCTTCTCCACCACCAAGTTCTAAAGGAACGCTTGAGGATTGAAAGATGTTACGAGGGTTACAGAAATCTATAGAAAACATGCAGGAGACTGATTTTCTACAACTCGCAACTTTTTTTTTGAGTATAATTTATAGCTCGTTACTAAATGCTAGCAAACATTCAGAATATACGTGTTGAACTAGTGATGACACTTTTTTGCCAAGCAAGCCTTGCTTCTCTATTGCCCTTGAGGATTGAATGTGTGTTATGAGGAATTACACAAAATCTATAGAAAACAAGCTGGTGACTGATTTTATAGCTTGTTATTTAAATACTAGCAAGCATTCCAAAATGTGTGAGTTGAGATAATGATGGCACTCTCCCTTGCCAAGCTAGTCTCACTTCTCCAATGCCTAAGCCATAAATCGGGGATTAAACACATGTTATAAGGGATTGCACAAAATCTTTGAAAAATAAGCCTATGACTAATTTTTCGTAACTCGTTCCTAAAAAACTAGCAAGTGTTTAAGAATATGTGTGTTGAACTAGTGATGACACTTCCTCGCTAAGCTAGCCCCACTTCTCTAATACTAAGTTGTGAAGGTTCACCTGGGGATCAAAGGCACATTATAAGGGGTTGCACGAAATCTTTGAAAACAAGCTGGTGACTGATTTGTCATAGCTTGTTACTAAAATACGAGCAAGCGTTCCAGAATGTGCGTGTTAAACTAGTGGTGACACTCTCTTGCCAAACTAGCCCAATTTTTATAGAAAGTCATTGACATAAAAATGTAAAACACTTCTTAAAATGTACAACAAACTTGTTAAGGATTAATATCTTCATGTTCTTATTAGTTATATATCGAAGCACCTTGAAAGATGCCCAACATTTGTTACTTAAAATCTAGACTACGTTACATTTTCTTAATAAGAACTTGCTTGATAGTAGTTTTTTTTCAATCATTAGCAGATTTAAAGGATTGTGATTGGACAATTCATTTAATTAACTTAAACTGTGGGTAAGCTGATCTCTTTTAAAAAGGGTGACAACTTGCCTTTTCATAATTAACAGTCTATTAGTTCCATACTTTTTAATCACTATTACTTGAAATCATGAGTCCGTAGCATTTTTCTTGAATAATTAAGCTTCATATGGTTTAAAAAATTTGATAGACATAAGGGATAAAAATCTGGCAATTCATTTAAACTATCAAGTTTATGTAAGTTAATTGCTAAAATTTAAATCATAACAAAATAACATTTCACAACTAACAATTTATTGGTTCCATATTATCCAATATTTGTTACTTAAAATCTGACCTTCGTTGCATGTTTCTTAAAGGAGTACACTTCATGTAGTTGAAATCATTCGATAGATATAAGGAACCAACATTAAGTGATTCATTTAAACCATCAATTAAGATCCACACATTGCAAAGAAATATAAAAGAGAGAAAAAAAATCATTTCTTAAAAATTACGCTAACATATTTTTTTTTTGTTTTTTGTAAAAATACTCACAATTTATGTTTTTTTTTTTAATTTTTCTCATTTAAATAACATACAAACAAAAATGCCCTTATGAACTATTTTTTCTAGCATATGGTCGACTTTCGAAAGAAAGTTTCAACAAATATAATAAACCTGCAAGATGCGTAAGTCTAATATTAGTATAAATATATGTTATTGAAGAGAGAAAACTCAGTTTTATTTTTTTCATGTTGTAAATTTTACTTATATGGCGATATTTGTTTAATTTTGAGATTTTCTTAGTCAACTCCTATAATTTTTAGTATTTGATATTGATTTAGTAGCTAGCTTATAATTTTTCTTAGTATTTGAATGAATTAAGATATCAAAAAGAAAATTTTGGTCAAATATATTTTTTTTATCGAATTAATAATTTTTTCAAATTTTGTATGATGAAATAAATATAAAAAATTTTAGATATTGTATATTGTTACTATTTTGAATTATTCGATTTAAATTATGTAACTATTAATATATCTATCTTTCTCAAAAGATTCTCACATTATCTATAATAATAATTATAGTTATATATTTAATTTACTTAATTATGATCTTTCACGTATTCAATTCACATTAATGATGATTCTTATATATTTTAAAATCAATGCAATATAAATACACATAATTAAAAAAATAAAATAAAAAAGGTCTAAATAACAAGAAATAAGGCCTCATGTCAATTTTTAATAAATTATTTTTCATCCCTCATAGAAAACCTCAGTACTTAAAATTTAAATCTATATTCTAAAAGTTTCATGTTTAAATAAGGACGTGAGATTTGTGAGAAATTAAAAATATTCAAATTGCGTAACTTATGTTATAGATGAACCTACTATACAAACTATTTTCTTAAGTTAATTTCTTTCAAACATATTATGTAAAAATAAACTTTTTTTTTTTGTTTTTTCTATTTTCAACCATTAACATTCAATGCTTCATCTGAATTTTTTTTTTTTTTTAGTCGACACCCATCTCACCGAATGGCACCAACAACATTTCACTTTGGAGGGAAACTTGGCCGCGCCACAACTCCGAAAATTGAATGTTGCTTTGTCCCGCCACCGTCTTAATATTATTTTAATCTAAGTTGGATGCAATCGGGATAAGATAATCGGACGCTAAACCTTTTTTGAAAAAAAATTCATTATAAATGTGCTAATGATGGCCCATTAGTACAGTAACAGTACCCTATGTCTAGCCGTTTGCTCGGACAGTGGAAGCTGCCGTGTGAAATTCGGACACTGCACTCTACACTAAAATAGAAAGATTTTTTAAAATTTATTTGTATTGTATAATTTACGGTTCAATGAGTTTTTTAATAAAAAAAAAAGATTTTTTTGAAGATTTATGGTTATGTTAACATATTTTGGTACGATTTGTTGCAATGGAAGAGTTTTTGTGTACCTTAGCCAAATTGGTGAGATAACTAAAGCAAGACCAAACGGGCAGCTCCCCAGCAACGATTCAAACGGACCCTAAATTGCGGGTCAGTTCTTTGCCATGCTGATTCCTGGGCGATCTAGTTACTCGTTGCAACATACGCTGAGAAATCATGAAATCCTGGAATTTATATTCATCAATTAATTGTATTTGAATGCAAAGAATGGCCAAACTTGAATGTCCCAACTCAAAACATTAATATTGTGAGCCGATCCATGGATTCCTCAATATCAACGAAGCGACTCAACCTGAATTATACTAAGCTAAATTTTTTACCTTATCGAAGTCGAGCATTGGGAAATTTTTTTTCATTTTTGTTCGAGAAAACGAGCATTGGGAAGTTCAAAACATACAATATTGGCTTTTTTTTTCCCTCTAAATCCTAATAACGAAGGTTGCATGCAGCCCCTGCTAGACAACGCTGCAGGGATTTGTTTTGACGGGAGTCATATCTTATTAACTGGGTTCTCCGCCCTGCCTTTGACCTATATATATAAATATTGTTTTTCTTTCTAAACCTAAAATGGAAAAGAAAAGAAAAAAAAAAAAAAAACCAAGAAAGACGATCAGTGTTCCAGTTAATGCCGGATTAGTCGATCAGTGTACCAGTTAACACAGGTTTTTCTAACCAAACACTGAGAAAGATATACAGCACGACAAGATTGAATACCGAAATGCTACGTAACTTGCCACAAATTTAACTACGGAATAGAAGGGCGTTCAACCAGACGATCTGTTCCATCAATATCAAATTCATAAAACCAGTTAGCCCACCAACTTTCATCACATTCACTACTCAATACTCATCCTCCGTGTGTCCAAATCCTATTTGATCATAATAAAATAAAAAATAAGCTAATTTCCATAACATTTGTACTTTCATAACAAAAACAATGTACTCTGATTAATAGATGTAGTAAAATGTACAGTTCCACATCGTCGAGTAAATTTTAATCCGAAGGTAGGTAAGAATAATTCCTCAATGTCAAATGTATCTGTGAGTCTACGAGGCAAAAAGAATTTGTGACTCAAACATATCTATAGGTGTCAAAACGGGTCATCGGGTTGGGTTCGGTTCGGGTCACTTCGGGTTCCGGTCACTTCGGGTCGGGTTACTTACGGGTCAAGTTATCTTCGTGTCATTTTATGTTGGGTCACTTCGGGATCGGGTCGGGTTCGAGTCAACCCACGGGTTGGCCACGTAATAAAAAATGATGACGTGACATTTTTTATTAAAAATTTTAAAAATTTCAAAATTTCAAAATTTCAAAAATTTTACTAAAAATTCTTAAAAATCAAAGAAAATCATATGATTGAAAAATAATTGAAAATTTTTCTTTTAAAATATTTTAAAAAATTAAAATAAAATTTAAAACTGTATAAAAAATCTCAAAATATTCTAAAAAAATTTATAATTAAGATTTATATTGAAAATAATATAATCTATACTTTTTATAATATAAAATATGCTAAATTTTTTCATTTTATTTTTTTGTTTCCTTAAGAAAAAAAAAAGTTCGGGTCAAACGGGTCGGGTTTGACCCAAAGATTTTCGGGTCTTTCGGGTTCGGGTCATTTCGGGTTAGGTTATCCTTCGGGTCGGGTTCGTGTCGTATTTTTTCGGGTGGGTTCGGATCAATCCATCGGGTCGGATCAAATTTTGACACCTCTAAACATATCACACTCGTTTCTAGCTGTATCCCCAAGCAACATGAAAATCATTCCACCCTCCAGGACAATGATGATAAATTGTTCTCTAAGCGGACGACCAAATCAATATATGCATTTGACATGAAATAACCCTCGTATATGTGTAAACTAGCCAACTAATATAATCAAAAATAGTGATCCTACATCCAATTTCTAAAGGTCAATGTGCTTATGCATTTATATACAGAGTATCAATACATTTATCGATTTTTGTACCCTAATTGGTGTCCTAAATTAAATAACACAAATAATTTTTATAAAAAGAATTGATAATATTTACAATAAAAAATAATAATTTCTAATTTTTATTATAAAAACTATTAGTTATATTACAAAACTATTAATTTTATTTATTACATTTAGAACACTAATCAATATCTCAAAAAATGACATAAATACATGTCTCTTATATATATTGGATTCTATATGTACATGAACTTGTGCCATCAACTTGATGGTCTTGGAGAGAAACTGTTCGATTCTTTAGTCTCATTAACCATGAACTAAATTCTAGATTAAATCTTAGCACTGACTGAAAAAAAAAAAAATCATCAAGAACTTGCCATAAGATGATAAGTCCCGACTTGAAATGAGGAAAAAATAATGACAATAAAACAAGAAAACTGAGGCAATCTCCTCTAATCTAAGTGGCCACAATCTCCTCGAAGCAGTGAGTGCGTGTGGGAAAAATATTGATCTTCACACAACCGTTGTGCAAGGCAGACAATGAGGTCTAAAAGCCAGCTAGCCAAACAGACGTTGATTTCCCAACCTCACCGATTTTCCAACTACCACACGCAAGACTCGCCAAATTAATAGTTTGCCTTGACGCGATGATATCTCAACCTCCACCCCCACCCCCCCCACCTGGAACATAAAAACATATATTATTGTCTCTTTAATTAATTAATCAATTTCCAGTTTAAACTTTAAACCCACCCTCTTCAATATATCTTCCATCTATCTCTATATGCTGCAGCAGTCTCATACTTTCCACCATTTTCTCCCCCTTTTTTGCAGATTTTAAATCTGCCATATGCATGACCATTTCTTCTTCTTCCTTCCCCTCCTACCCTCTATTTAGCTATATTTATAGTACGCCCTCCCTCCCACAACCTTTAATATCTCTATCTACAACATACCACAACAAACCATCTTTGTTTGTTCTGTTCAAATATTAACATACGACTACTACTACAACTAATACTTGCATTTGCATGTACTGATCGATCATCATGACTTCAGCAGCGTTTTCTTTCTCCCTTTTCATGTTAGTGGCACTAGCTATACTGTGTTTATTTGCTTCTCCTGCATTATCAACATCTAGGCGAGCTTTAGAGCCCCCAGAGCTGCAAAACAATAATGGATTCCACGTTAAACTCAGGCATGTTGATTCTGTTGATAGAAACTTAACCAAATTTGAGCGCATCCAGCGCGGGATCAGGCGCGGCAGACATAGATTGCAAAAGCTCAACGCTGCAGTCCTGGCTGCAGCTTCAAATTCTGATGAATTTGTCGCCCCCGTTCTTGCAGGGAACGGCGAGTTCTTGATGGAGTTGGCCATCGGCACCCCGCCGGCCGCTTACTCTGCAATAATGGATACCGGTAGCGATTTGATATGGACACAATGTAAGCCTTGCAAGCAGTGTTATAGTCAACCTACGCCCATATTCGACCCCAAGAAGTCGTCTTCTTTTGCTAAGTTATCGTGTTCTAGCAAACTGTGTGAGGCGCTTCCTCAGTCTACATGCAGCGATGGCTGCGAGTACCAATATACCTACGGCGATTACTCGTCCACGCAAGGGGTCCTGGCAACAGAAACCTTCACGTTCGGCAAGGTTATGATCCCGAATGTTGGATTCGGGTGCGGAGAAGACAATGAGGGAGACGGGTTCAGTCAAGGAGGGGGCCTGGTGGGGCTCGGGCGTGGACCCTTGTCCCTTGTTTCCCAGCTCGATGAACCCAAATTCGCTTATTGCCTAACTTCGATTGATGACACTAAGGGCAGCAGTCTTTTGATGGGATCTGTAGCCAGCCGAAAAAATAGCACTTCTAGTTCAACAACCACCACCACCCCTTTACTCCAAAACCCGTTACAACCAACCTTTTATTATCTTTCTCTTCAAGGAATCTCGGTGGGTGGCAATCGCTTGCCAATCCAGAAATCCACTTTTGCACTCCAAGATGATGGCACTGGTGGGCTAATCATAGACTCGGGCACTACAATAACATATCTGGAACAGAGTGCCTTTGATTTGATCAAGAAAGAGTTCACCTCCCAGATCGATCTCCCAGTGGACAACTCTGGGTCCACAGGGCTAGACCTCTGCTTCTCGTTGCCGCCAGGGTCGAGCCAAGTGGAGGTGCCCAAATTGGTATTCCACTTTGAAGGAGCGGACCTGGAATTGCCAGGTGATAACTATATGATTGCAGATTCGAGCGTAGGGGTGCTTTGCTTGGCCATGGGGGCCTCAAGTGGTCTGTCTATATTTGGGAATGTCCAGCAGCAGAACTTGTTGGTGTTTCATGATCTTCAGAAGCAAACCTTGTCATTCCTTCCTGCCAACTGCGACCAGTTGTGACTTTGTTTCTGCCTCTTCTTCTTCTTCTTCTTCTTCTTCTTCTGTTTCGTACTTGTTATTCTACTACTTCAATTGCTACAATTAATAATTATATGAATATCGATCTGTTTGAACTTTGAATAGATAGGGAGCTTTTCCATTCACATTTCCAATTTTCATAGATGCATGTATATCTATTCTATTTTTCGATGTTCATGCAGGGTGATTTAAACAAAAAGAAAAAAAAAATTATATAAATATATTGCACATAAGCACATTTATCGCCAACAGCGATGTGATCTGATTTATACGTCTAATTGGCTTATAGCTTGCAAATCACTTTCTCTTTTCTTTTTGTTTCCCCCTTTCCTTTTCTTTATTTTTTTATTTTTTATTTTTTTTCTGTTTGTAAACAACACAATATACATTAGTCTATTATTAAGTTCCTTTAATCCATCAAAACTGAAAATATTAGCCAGGCCTCCGTCGATGCTCATCATAGCATTATTTGTTGATTAAGTCACTGAGATCGGATATTTATATAGTTTGAAAAGGAAAATGGAAAAATAATAATAATAATAATAAATAAACAAAAGCCACTGCTCAACTTCCTCACCACCTGTTCACCATGAAATGGAAAGCATTTGTAAAGTTTAATAAGCTAAACTTACGTCTGCTTTTCTATTTTACAGACCAAAAAAAAAAAGATAGATGGGTAGGAGGTCAGATATTTGGATGGCGACTAAGTGCATCTAATAGAATATGCAACGGTAGTAGCATAAGACTTTTAATCTAATAATACATTGAATTACTTGGTAAATATAGTCACAATAAAATCTTAATGTCAAAAATATTTCTAAGAATACTTGAGATTTTTGTTTTGCTGGACTGTCGCAAATCCTCCTTGTCTAATTGTCTAGCCATAAGAGTGATAAACGCAAATAATGGGGGAAAATAATAACTCTTATAAGAGCTAAATCCTTTTAGCAAAAATCATAAACGAGACAAAACCGTACCCATGATAAACAAGAAACGAGTGAGATCAAAACTTTAATCTGCTAGTTTTGGAGGTTACAACCTCTAATAGGTAATTTATGAAGGTTTTTGACCTTCAATTCTACCCAACAAAATAGTTTATAATTTTAAGAAATAGTACTATTGCATAGATGGAGAAAATTTACTTAAGAAATTTTTGGATTGCAATTTATTGCATTCAGTGTACAATCGTGTAGATTATAAGTGTAAAGAAAAAAAAATTACTACTTTTTCGTTGCACAATAAATCTATATATTTACAAAAGCTTCTTAAATGGTTGCATTCCGAAAATTCTTCCAACAATTTAGCTTTTGGACATGAAACATTTTCCTTTAAGAAATTACAGTTTAATTTTTTTAAATATTTTATGAATATAATATATTTTTGGGAGAGATGGAAACTATGAAGTACAGACACAGATACGAACACGACAATACGGACACAAATACGAACACGGCAATACGAACACAGTACGATACAGACACAGTGACACACTAACCTTAATAATATTAGAACACGAATACGGTTTGCACACGACTATAAATATATAAAAAAAAAATAAATTTATAAAATTTTTGTACATCATATATATATTTTTAACCAATTTTATAAATTTTATTCACCAAAAAATATATTTATATAACTATTATAAGTTTTAGAAATTTTTTATTCAAATAATATATCGTAAGATTCTTTATTTTTTGTTGTAAAGTACTAATATAGAGATGTAAGATTTTGTAATCAATTTAATTTTTCTGTTAAAATTAAAAACAAGTTGAAATTTAAGCGTCTAAAAAGCTGTGGACAATTGACAGTATTAAATTATAATTTTTAAGAATTTTTTTTTTCTTATTTGTTAAAAATAATTATAAAAATACTCAAGTGTATCTATGGTGTATTGGACACTTATGCTTCCTGTGTCTGACACGCGTGTCCGAATTTTTTTTAAAAAATTTTTTTAGCGGATACTTCTAGCCATATTGGACAAGTGTTCGCATGTCCGGTGTGTCCGACACACAGTACTTTCATTTTTTGGAGTGTCCATGCTTTAGTGGATGGAAACGAATAGTTCTCTCAGCTACATCATCCTTTCTCTTCTTTTTTGTAGAATCAAATATATAAATAGGAATATGAAATAATAAATCAACAACAAAAGCGACTAATTTACGGGGAAAATCCTTAGAGTGAGAATTAAAACTCTAAGATCGAAATTCGATAAAACTTGTACCATCAAAATAATGGGATTATGATTGACTTCCTCCAGTTCCTAAGTTTCCAGAGGATCCTAATAAAAGTGGTCGGAAAGGTACAATCCCATTGAGTCATAGTGTATTAAGACAGTCATCTTTAACCCAGTATAAGACTGAAGCTACAAGCCAGTGTTGAATGCCAATGGAACTAAACAAATCCTCCCTAACTTCTTGAACTTGAGAACAACAAAAAATTACATGCTCAATGTTTTTCCCTTGAGTTCCATGAAAAGCACAAAGTCTAACATCTGCAAGTCTTCTTATAAACTACATTTCGTTGGCAAGCAAATGCCTATGCCATGTTGGGGAATTATCAAAATATCAAGAGTCGTATCCTCTAATTAATTTGGTAGTTATGAAGATACGTCTATTGATAAATAGACACGTTGAAGAGTCGTGTTTATTAATGAAAAGACACGTTAAAAAGTTGTGTTTATTAGACCC
Organism: Carallia pectinifolia; assembly: GCA_037832335.1. Classification (NCBI taxonomy): domain Eukaryota; kingdom Viridiplantae; phylum Streptophyta; class Magnoliopsida; order Malpighiales; family Rhizophoraceae; genus Carallia; species Carallia pectinifolia. The sequence continues at coordinate 13,839,992 of CM075449.1, forward strand.
AAAAGACGCATCTCTTGACCGAATAACTACCAAATTATTCTCCCTATAAATATATGAATTGGCCATTCACATAGATATAGAGAAGATAGGAAAATCCATACATATTTTAAAGCAATTTTCGGATATTACAACAACTTCTCGAGGACTTGATTTCAGTAATGCAAACTGCAATCAAATGTACTTCATTTTATTTGGTGAGGGAATTCGATTAACCTACTTGCACCGATATGAGGGGAAATTTTGTTTTAAGAAGAGTGATATTGTTACACGACTTGAAACAATTTTTTCATATTCCAATCTAAGCCTCTCTTATGTTCCAACAATCTTAAGGCAAAAATTTCATAGTTCGTGATTGGAACATTGAAATCATTGACTTCGAATGTCATGAATGAGTCAAGTAAGTTTCTACTTAATTAAGGTATGTTCTTTTTCTCATTATATGAAACTATTAAATTTTTAAATCATGATATGAGAAAATGATGTTTGTTTGCTCTTGAATGGTTGAACCCTTATCACTGGTGCACAAAAGCTTTGTAGAAAGTAGCACGAAATTAATGGTTTGGTTTATATTATTATGTAACTAGATAGCACATAATTCTGGGCCATTAAATTGGGTTGATGGGCATCAAAATATTTCTCTTTTAGAAAAAGGATGCCAACTTTATGATGATCCTATGATTAATAGTTAAAGCATGAATCAATTAGTCTAGAATCAGAGTAAGAGAGTTTTATAATTTTTGTAATCAGTTGAAATTCTAAAGTCCATGTCTGTGTCAAAGGAATTAGGTAATTTAACTTTGCACAATAGTCATTTACTGTGTTTAAAGAAGTTATGAATTATTTACGTTTAAAGGATATAATACAATGACTTGACTTGTTCAAGAAGGGATGGTGGCTGTGGAATGGTTATTTCATCACCAGAAAAATAAAGAGAAACAAATAAAAGAGATCAAATGGGTTCTATTTGTGATGAGAGAGAAAACAATAAAGAGTGCCTTGGACCATTAGTTTTTTTTTTTATAATAATGGTGTTGTCTTTGTCTAGATATATGAGATTAAATAAAAATAATAATTTTTTATTGTCAAGCGGCCGACCATTAAATGGTGGGTAGAAATTGGATTTGTGTGTTTTCCAAAGGGTTGGCAGGATGGTAAAAGGTTCCTGCTTTTATATGTCCATGTGCATATACATGTACATGTTGCATGTATGATAGTTATACTATAACATACATCAATAGATTGCATGAATTTATGTGATGGTTTTGTTACTTGTGTTGGTTACTGTAAGAGAATTGTTTGATTTAATTATCCGATGAAGAAACTTGTTTGGTTTTACACGTAAATAGTTAAAAGGTTTACACAATAAACCGTTATGGCCAAAAGGATGTGTGCCTTGTTGAACCAAATAGTTTGTCCAAACATTTGTAGAACCATCGGACAAAGGCTTCTGAAACTGTTGGACAAAATTTTTGTTCGACAGCTAATGGTTCTAATGCACTAAATGCATCTGATTGAGGAAGAAGGTAGGGATGGCAAAGGTGAGAGGGGGGGGGGGGGGCGAGGATGGCATCCTCGATTCCCTCCCCCACTTTTGAACCCAGTCCCCGTCCCCGTCCCTGTCCCCGATGGGAAGGAGATTTGAATCCCTGTCTCTATCCCTGCTGGTGATCAGGGATCCTCCTCCCCGCCCTGTCCCCGCCTATAATTTAAACGAATGGACATATATCTTGAAGACCCTATTAATATCAAAGCAGATTATGCCAATGTGGAAGTTTTAACATCTTTCCCAGATCCCGGACAAAGGGAATATCAAAAACTTGGCTGAGCCACACTCCCTGCTCCTATATGGGCAATTTGTCGAGAAATAAGGTTTATTAAGATCCATAGTCCTAGCTTCACCTGGTAGGCAGATCTAAAACCAAGATTAGCCAAAGACATAGTAGAAAAGCAATTGATCCTATAAGAACAACAAAACAAAAGTAATTATTGAAGACCACTTTTGGATTACTGACTTGCATTAGTGCCATATTGTATGGAAAGCCCAAAGGCACTTGAGGAATGACACAACTACAACTTACTTTTCAAATGTAATTGAGAAGTAGATTAGTATAAACAATGAAATAAGAGCTTATTCATAGGGATAAGTCATATTACTTTCTCAAAAGTAAGATGAATGCAGATGCTCAATGTCATAATAACTTTGATTAATGGACAAAAATTCAATAAATAAATCCCAATTAACAATACATGAGTCCAATAAAATCTGCAAAATGCACTAAGCACAAAGGATCAGTCCAACAACTAATCTCCAGCATCTTCTCACTTTGTTAACTTGGTAACACAACTTTCCATTTCTTGAACTGCATTAGTGTAACAACAATGTAAAAATTGTAACCTTTAAGAAAACTAAAATCATTATAATTTATAGATCTAATTAAATGAAGAAGAATACCTCGTTTATCGGTACCAATATCTTCATTTAAAACACAATCTGCTATTTCTTCCATAAATTTAACCATACCACCTTAATAATTAGAAACAAATTCCATTAATTATCCAGTTTAATGACAAACCAGAAAATTGTGAAAATTCCATCTCATTTGAGCCAGGTTTGGCATTTATAGAATGATCTTATACTTGAATTTAGTCTTATAGACCCAAAAATGTCCAAACTAATTGTACATTTATTAAATCGTAAAATAATTTAACATGCGATTCCATAAATAATTGCATGATTGTCTCAATTACCATAACATTTTTTTCTCTAAGAGCACCCATGGATAGATTTATCATTTTAAGTTCTTACTCAAAAATTAGTCTAACATGCAATTCTTTTGCCATGAAATTTATCAAGAAATGAACCCATTGTGAAGTAATAATCTTTCCTTTCCTTTTCTTTTTTTTTCTTTGTATGATCAGTCATTTCTTGAGGATCTGTATTTGCCTTTTGTTTTGTTTAATTCAAAAGTAATTAAAACCAATAATTTGTAATTAGTCCTTTTTTTTGACAATAATGATAGAGATGGCTGGCAATTATTAAACTCCACTAAGGTGCTAACTGTCAGTGACAACAATAATTAGCCCAATGGTTCTGTGCTATTTCTCTCTTTTCTTATGTCATAATGGATTAGATTGGAATCTAAATTTGGAAGTAATTAGAAGCACCAGATGTTGAAATATTGGACCAACTAGTAACTACACGACTATTTTATTTAAGAATGAATATAAAAATAAATTAATGGCTGATTCAATTTTAGTTGGTTGGTTAAGTGAGGTTGAAATTGAACCCTTGTAAATTTTCTACTTCTCAAAAATTAGTTGGATTTCACATAAAAACATTTCAGGAATTAGTTGTAATTTTCTGTAGTATAAGGCTTATCTAGCAACAAGTTAGATTTAAGGAAAATTACAAAAATAAAAAATAAAAAAAGGCAAAAGGCTTCGGCGATCAAGATTCAAAAGGCTATAAAAAATAGAACACAGCCTAAAGGATTGGTAGATTTTTGTGTAGATAATGTTTGGCCAAAATTTTTCATTTAACTCAAATCATTAGCATTTTTAAATCCCAATTTCACACAATCTAACCCAAAATTAAAGTATCTTCTGAAAAGAGAAAAGAATTAAAAACCCCAGAATGGAAAAAAAAATAGAAAGATTACCTAGGAACCAATCAAAAAATCTCTTGCTCAAGTTGATTGAACAGAAATGTAATAAGTAAGATGTGAATGGAACAATAGAGCAACTTCACACAATTGAGGAATAGGAGTGAGATGTGCCGCTGTCTGCCATCGAGGAATAAAGCCGCTTGATTGTAGGAGCAACTTCAAGCAATCTCGAAGTGAATGAGAAATTTTGAGGAAGAATAAAGGTGCAGTTAAGCATGCTTGAGAGGAAGATAAGGAACTTAAAAGATTGATTTAGGTTTTGGTATCAAATTACTAAACTACCCCTCAAAATTTTTATATAAATATTATATAAAGGATAAAAAAGTAAATCAAATTACGGGTAGGGAACAAGGACGAGTACGGGATGGGGACAGTCTATCCCGTCCCCGTCCTCGTCCCCGCTAAAAAAAATTGAGGAATGGGAATCCCCTCTCTGTTCCTCGGTCAAATAAGGTTGACCTCGTACCTGTCGGGATGGGTATAGGTATTCCCCTGACGGCTACGGGTGAAATTGTCATCCCTAGAATAAGGACGTGTTTCAAGCCTGGGACACATGTAAAATTCATCATTGACACTTGACAGACCTTGGAATTTAGCATTCAAAGCGATGGCACTATTTGATTTAATTATATAAGCGACTGACATACATGATGCATTTAAATGATGTATTGCATGAATATCCATGAAGGATTGCATGGTGGTCATTTATACATACATAAAAGTATGTGCATGGTAGTCGTTTCTCCATATCTTTCTATGCATTTCTTTTTGATTTGATATTTTTGTGTCTTTCAATTTAATTAAAAAAACTAATGCCCTTTGATGTAACATCGGCTTCTGATTGATTCTCGGACCAGAACTAGTGGATAAAGAAATTTAATTCTTTGTCTGGTGGTGTCTTTTTAGGTTAAAACAAAAGAGGTTATTACTTTTACGGAAGCGACACTAGGGATACATCAGTTAAGGAAGGAATTGCTAATTCCAATCTGCCCCTATGTTCGTTGGGGATACGTCATAAGAACAACTTGTGTTCTTTGAATTTTATTGAGGTTTTTAATTGGGATAAAGTGACTGCACTCTACAAGTCAGTTAATGACAAATGGATAGAAGAGGCACAAATATAATAGAAAATGCCTTTGTTAATAACCAATTGACGCAACTCAATGGTGCCCACTATGTATTAACAGTTGCTATAACTGTTAAACTAGTGTTGGAATGTAGTTCTTACATAAAAGCTCAAGAACATCAAGAAACTAATTTTGTCCTGTGAATTCAGAATTTTGTCCTTCAAAGTTGAGGCTATTATGGTCAATTATTTTTTTTCGTTTAAGTGAAAGAAAGTTGTAGATGACCTAAGAATAAATGTGTCATAGCACAAACAAACTAAAATAAAATTTGTGACATAGGTGAACATTGATCACTAGAGCATGTGTCTCCAATGAGTTTGGAGTTAATGACCCTTCAAAGTACAAGGGAGAGATGTTAACTGTTAGTTTAACGATATCTCTTAGTATATTTTAGTAACCATATAGTGGTTCATGGTACTATGATAATTATATAAGTCTTTTAAAAAGTCATGTGCATATTAAAAGGAAAAAGTTAATCCTTAACTAAAAGGGTTAATAAGAACTTGATGAACGAGACATCAAATTAGGGATGGGTTTAAGTCCACAATTATTAATCACTAATAATGGAACCTTGACTCAACGCTTGATATAACATCAAGTCTTAAGTTCAATGAGTCAAAGTACATCATCAGTGTGATTTGAAGTACTATACTTAAATTTTCTCTATCCCAAGTGTTCATAGTGTTTGGTACTCGTAATTAATTGGAAGGTTGAGCTTTTGAGACTCTTAACAGGCTTGAAATGATATTTTAAGGTAGGGGGCCCTAGTCTACCTATGTGAATATAGAATGTTTAGACCGTTCCAATAAGTTTAAGGACTTAACTTTAAAACATTCATGAAAGAGATATGAACATAATGGCCTCAAAAGTGTCAATTATTAAAAAGAGAATGATAATGTTGTATAGTCTAATATGTAGAATATTTTTATAACATATCAATAAGAATAGTTGGTTCAAAACTTGTCTACCATACTATTCAGATTTATTGTAATGCATATTTCACTACGTAAGGCTCAATTTGTAAGATACCTTTACTTATGCATTTGACTTCTAGAATAGCTGAGAATCCGTTACATTTTTTATTTTAAAAATGGTGAGAGATTGTTAGAGAATTTTCAAAATATAAAGAATCATGTCCCCTAATTAATTTGGTGGTTATAAAGACGCGTTTATTGATGAACACATACGTTGAAGAGCCGTGTCTATTAATGAAAAGACACATTAAAGAGTTGTATTTATTAGACCCAAAAGACGCATCTCTTGGCCAATAATTACCTAATTATTCCTCATATAAATATGTGAATTGACCATTCGCATAGATATAAAGAAGATAGAAAAATTCATACACATTTTAAGAGCAATTTTTGGATAGTACAACAACTTCTAGAGAGTTTGATTTCAGTAGTACAAACTGCAGTCATGTGTGCTTCATTTTACCCTGTGTGGGAATTCACTTAACCCACTTGCACTGATATGAGGGTAAATTTTGTCTTAAATAGAGTGGCATTGTTACACGACTTGAAGTAATTCTTTCATATTCCAATCTAACCCTCTCTCTTATTCCAACATGCCACACAAGCTACAAGAAACTCTATATGTATTGCAACACCGGGCAGTCGCCAAAGCCACCTCTAGTCCTCATGGTGCAAATTATCACCAACAACCAACAGCTCATAAGCAACCTACACTGAAAACAATCTTGAATCAAGGACCCATAAATATTGATCTTTAAGACTAGAACGTGGCAAAAGAAATATGCCTTGAAGAATCTACCGTATGGGCAAATTGAAATGCCCTTCCAAAAAGGTCCCAATCCCACGCACCATTATCATCAATATGGTGTCGCACCTTTCGATGAAGCTCATAAGACTATAACTCCACATCAACAAGATCTTTCAGTGAGCGTGGAAAAAGCCCAAACATGACTGCAAAAACTCACTCGGTTAACATTACCAATACTTCACCTCAAGCCTTTACGAAGCAACTCCCTTCTTAGCCCCCCGAGTAGATGAGGAAGTAGAGCAGTAAGGAGTTGTAAGAAAATCATTGTCATAAAAATATTTAGCTTTACAAACTTTATCAAGGAAGTTTACTGATTTAGAAACTAAATATCCTTGTTGTACGGTAATGGGGATTTATAGAAAACTAGCAATTGAAGTCAGAGAACACAACAAAGAAAACGTGACCAGAAAAGAAAGAACAGAAAATTAGAGATAGAGAGATATTTTTTGGCAAATGTTAATTGCCTCTTGTCCATTCACTTTTCTTATACCAAAAAAAATTATAAGATTAGGACAATTTTAGTCCTTAACTATGCTCTATAACGAGCTTACAACTAAACCAAAACCAAAATAAAAACAAAAAAGCAACAAGACATTGGAGATTACAGTTGAACACCAACTATAGCACTGATGGTTTGTTTGGATTGTGAGATTTCGGTGAGAAAGCAAATTGTGAGAAAAGAAAAATGTAAGAAAATAATGAGAAAATTAAAGTGTATATTTAAATTGTATGAAAAAATAGTGAGAGAGAAAAATTTATAAATAAAATTACAACAACATCCCTACAATCATTAAATAATAGATTGAATAAAGTTAAAAAATATATGTTATTTTGGTCTATTTATTCCTTCCCAATTGGTTTTACATACTTTTTCTGACAGATAAAATTACGTGTCATTTTTCTTCCAAACCATTTTTCCATTATTCCCAAACGATGAATTCTGCCTTACTTTTTGAGATTTCTTTCTTAACCCTTTCTCACACCAAAACCAAACAGACAATGAATGTTAACTGCCATAACAAAGTTCCCAACAATCAAACCAGGTATGCAAGAGTTCCCAATGTTTAAAAGCAATCTCCTTCGCTCTTTCTTGGTTTGACACATTGCATTGCAATCTTTCTCTTCAAAAACTCAAACTTGGCCCTCGACAATACTTTGGTAAACACATCTGTAAGTTGATTTTCAGAGTCACACAGAACCAACTGCACTTCACTTTCTTGAGCTTCTCTAAGAACATGAAGCTTGATTTTAAAGTACTTGGTTCAACCACGGTGCATTGGATTTTTGGATATTGTCAATAATTGACTGGTTGTCATAGAAAATCATGGTAGGATGAGATAGAACTTGATGCAAATCAGTAACCATTTTCCTGAACTTGATGCAAATCAGTAACCATTTTGCTTAACTAGACAGCTTTATTAATAGCAACTATAGCAGCTAAATACTCAGCTTCTAAAGTTGATTGAGCTACCAATGATTGCTTTTTAGAATTCCAACAAAAACCACATGATCCAAGAGAAAAACAATATCCAAAAGTGCTTTTTATTTCACCAGCTGACCAGCCCAATCATTGTCACTGTAACCTACCAATTCCAACTTGTTTGATCTTCTAAACATGACTCCTTGATCAATTGAGCCTTTAATGTATCTCAAGAACCTTTTTCCTGCTTTATAATATAGCTCACTAGGTACATGCATAAATCTAGATAATAAGCTGGTTGCCTGCATAATATCAAGCCTTGATGCTATTAAGAACAGTAAGCATCCAATTACACTGCTGTAAAGACCTTTATTTACTTTTTTTATTGCATATTCCTTAACCAATTTCTAGTTCACCATCAGTGGAGTAGACATGGCCTTGCAAACATCCATCTTGAATTGTTTGAGTATGTCACGGGCATATTTGATTTCGTAAATAAGAATGCTAATATCAAATTATTTTATTTGAAGGCTAAAGAAGAATGATATTTTTCTTAAGTCGGTCATTTCAAAAACTTGTTGCGTCTCCTCTTTAAACCTTCAAATTGCATTTGAGCAACTTCTAGTAATAAAAAGATTATCCACATAAAGTGATACAATCAGAATTTATTCCTTTTCAGCTTTCACAAATAAGGTTGCCTCATTTTTGCCTGTAATGAACCCTAAACCAAGAAAATGGTCATTAATTCTACTTAACCAATCCCTAAGGGATTGCTTGAGGTCATACAATGCCTTGTTCAGTTTAAAGACCTTTGACTCTTCTCCTTTAATCTGGAATCCTTCTAGCTGTTCAATGAAGATTTTTTACTACAAAAAGCCATTAAGAAAAGCTAATTTGACATCATGCTGAAAAACATCTCAGCCCTTTTGTGCAGCTAGAGCTAAAATAAGCTTGATAGTGTCAAGCCTAGCCACAGGTACAAAAGTCTCTGAGTAGTCTACCCCATGCTAATGTGCATACCCTTTTGCCAGCAACCTAGTCTTCAATATGTTCACTGAACCATCAACATTGAACTTGATTCTAAATATCCACTTCAATCCAATAACATTTCTGCCTTGAGGCCTTTCCATTGGTTGTCAACTTTGATTCCTATTAATTGCTATAATCTCCTCCTCCATTGCTTGAATCCATGGTGGAGACTGAGATACCTTTTCACAGTTGGATGGCTCTAAAATAACCATATTGCTTCTCTCATAAATTTTAGTTAGTAACCTTGTACCTCTTACATAATGATCATCATCAGAATCTTCATCTGTGGATTCATGAGCATCTTGAACTGTTATATTAGATAGGTTTAGGACTTCTTCTAATTGTTTAATATCAGAATTGGTCCAATTCCAAGCATGATCCTTTCTGAATTTCACATGTTTGGCAACTGTTACCTTGTTAGACTCAATGTCAAAGACTCTATAAGCTTTGAAAGATAAGCTATAGCCAATGAATACACCAGGCTTTGCTCTTTGATCCACTTTGTCTCTTTTCTGTTTAGGAACTAAAGTGTAGCAAAAGTAACCAAAGGCTTTCAAATGATAAATTGATGGTTTGTAGCCAAACTATGCTTCAAAAGAAGTCGTTTTTTTTAACTAACTTAGTGAGAAGTCTATTTATCAAATACACAGAAGCGTGAAGAGCCTCTACCCAAAAACCCTTTGGCAAGTCCTTTTCAAGTAGTAGACATCTGGACATATTCATAACAGTTCTATTTCTCCTCTCACTTACACTATTCTGCTGTGATGTATATGGAGCATAAAATTGATGATGAATACCGACTTCTAAACAAATTTGAGAGGATGCACCCAAGGTAAACTCAGTCCCATTGTTAGATCTTAGTGCTTTGATCTTGTTCCCTGATTGATTTTCAACTAGAGCTTTGAAATTTTAAAACACAGCAACTACCTCAGATTTGGTCTTTAAGAAATAAACCCTTCAGAAATCATCTATAAATCAGATGAAATACATGCTTCTATTTAATGATTCTATCTTCATGAGGCCACATACATCAGTATGTATTAGTTGCAATTTTTGTTGAGCTCCCCAAGCTTTATTTGATTTGAATGGCAGTCTAGTTTTTTGGCATTCAAGTAAACATCACAAGCTACATCTTTATGATTGAGGTTAGGCATATCAGAGACTAGTTGATTACTTTTTATAGATTGCATTCCAGCATAATGTAGATGACCTAGTCTCCTAAGCCATATAACAGTATCATCATGTGAAACAACCAACACAGAATGATTTAACTGGTTCATTTCCAGAGAAAAACTCTTCTTTTTCATGTGAACAATAATCAATTCTGAGCCACAAGAATCATAAATAGTGTGGCATTTATCTTTAAATGTCAAATGATATCCATTCTCCAACAATTGCCCTACACTAAGTAGGCTTTGACTGATTTCAGGTACTAGAAGAACATCAGTAATAAATTTAGTACCTGATGGAGTTTGTACTGTGACCACTCCTTTTTCTTGAGCCTATATGAAAGTTCCATTTCCAATATTGACCTTTGAAACATATAACCTATCAAGTTGAGTAAAGACATTTGAATTTGGAGTCATATGGTGTGTGCACCCACTATCAATGAACCATACATCACCATTGTCATCTGTACCAACATCATCAGCAACAAACAACTCCTCCTCCACTTGCTGGTTTTTAGCATTTGTAGCTTTAGCAGGTTGTTTCCTTTGTTGCATTTGTTCTTTTCTTTTGAGCTACAAACCTTTTCAACATGGCCCTTCTTGTTGCAATAAGAGCATAGTGCATCTAGCTTCCTCCAACAGTCCTTGGCTAAATGAGTAGGCCTGTTACAAAACTCACAAGGATCATAGGTTCTTCTGCCAGTTGGTTCCACTCTTCCTTTCTTCCTTGTCAATTTGTTGCCTTTTAGCTTGAACTTTTCCTTTTGAAGATGCAAGTAAAGCACCCTCTATTGAAATACTAGCTTTGGAGGTTTTTGAAACACCTCCTTGCCTAAATATTCTTCTCTATTCCTGAGCTTGAAGGACACTTATCAATTCAATAATAGAGATTTGAGAGAGATTTTAGAATCCTCTAAAGATGATATCTTGGCCTCGAATCTTTCAAGCACACTAATTAGGACCTTTTCCACAATTCTTCTGTCAAAAAGATTCTCTCCAAGTAGTCTTATTTGATTGACCACCTTCATGAGTTGATCATTATACTCTTTAACAGTTTCTGAATCCTTCATCTTCAAAACTTCAAACTCCCCCCTCAAATTTAAAATTTGCATATTTTTTGTTTTAATGCTGCTACCGTACTCATCCCTTAGCCTTTCCCAAGCCTGTTTAGGTGTCTCATAAGCAATGATCATGTTAAAAATAACCTCTGACACGGCTGAATGGATACAAGACAAAACTTTGTAGTACTTAGCTACTTGTTCACTATGATTTTAGAGATTGGCAATAGTTGGATTTGCAAGTAAAGTAGGAGGATCTCCTCCAACCTCAGCGACTTCCCAGAGATCAAATGTTTTCTGGTATGTTTTCATCATAATAGACCACTTCATATAATTTTCACCTAAGAATTTCGATGGAGGTAGAGGTATGAAGTTGCTGGAAGCCGTTTGACATGATCAGTTTTGCAGAAAACTCTTGCAGCTTCAACCCAAGTATTTCCTCACAATTCCCTCGTGTATCACTTTTCTTTTCTCTCACCACAAATCCTTTAAGATCTTTAAAGAGTTTTGGCACCACTCTTAAAGAAGTTTACTGATTTAGAAGCTAAACACCCTTGCTGTATAGCAATGGGGATTTATAGAAAACCAACAATTGAAGTCAGAGAAGATAGCAAAGAAAATGTGACTAGAAAAGAAAAAAGAGAGATAAAGAGATATTGTCAGGCAAAAGTTAATTGCCTCTCGTCCATTCACTTTTTTATGCAAAGAAATTGTAATACAAGGACAAGCTACATAATGACCATAATAGCCTTACTTAGAGACACAAGTAAAACAAGTTATATCAAGTTGTCTAACTTAACCAGCAACCTTAAATTAGCTTGTTAATAGAAAAAGGACAATTTTAGTCCTTAACCATGCTCTATAATGAGCTTACAACAAAACCAAAACTAAAACTAAAACCAAAAGGCAACAAGACATTGAAGATTACAGTTGAACGCCAACTAATTGTAGCACTGAGTGTTAACTGCCATAAAAAAGTTCCCATCAATCAAACCAGGCATGCAAAAGTTCTTAATGTTCAAAAGTAATCTCCTTCACTTTAACCTAGAATTTATCCACATCACAAAATAATTCCCAACCAAGCTTAGACAGGAGAGCCAGATTCATGTCCCAAGCCCTCATAAGGCCTAGACCACTAGCCCTTTTTGGCTTACAAATATCATTCATGCTACTAGGCTAATTTTGTGCTGATCATCAAAATCTCCCATAAAAGCGATGGTTACATTTGTCGAGCAAGTCACAAACTGAGTTAGGCAAATAAGTTGTATGCATTACATGATAAGGAATAGTCTGAGAGACAGCTTGAATAAGAGTTGCTCTACCTGCAAGCCAGAGAGAATTCATCTTCCATCTACTAAGTTTAGTTTGAATAAGAGTGCTATAGATTAACATGTTTACATCTTTAATCTATGAGGATGACTACTTTTCTTCACAAAAAGAAACACGAATGTATTAGTCTAACTAGTCTATATATATTATGTATCGACCACAAATGATTTAGTAGTAATCCTTCAATGCAGTCATTATTTCATTGTTATGATTTCACTATAATCATTATCTCATTCAATGCAATTATCATAATCATTGTTATGATTTCATCATAATCATTGTTATTACTTTTGTTTTGGTCCAGTTGGATTGAGAAGTAAGGAATAAATCATGAGTTAGATTTAAGATTCAAATATTATATCTTAATTTGTCACTGAACTATATGTATTGATTATCTTATCATAATTTCCCTGAAAATTATATTTATTGAATTGGTGAACTTTACCTTTAAAATTAAACTAGTTTTACCTACGCGCAAATTGTGCATTTTTTTTTTTTGCCATAATTTCCAAGATCAGTTACAATATTATTCTTCTCATTTAATTTTATTAAGTTCCATAATTTTCATTATTATTTTTTAATAAAATATAAGGTTTTCTATTTTAAAGGAATATTGAGTGACTGTTAAAAAATTGACTTGTAAGAAACCATAATAATGCCTATAAATAAAATTCTCTTTTTATTTCAAATTATAGATTGATCCCTATTTTCATACGTCATTGAGGTCACAATCCACCCTTTTGTTGCCAATCGAAAGAATTGTTGGAGAAGTTGGCGATTGTCGAGTTGCGTAAAACTTCAAGCAATTATATATTGAAGACCATTCCAAAGTAGACAAAGCTAAAAGTTGAAGAAAGTAGAAAAAATGAAGAGTCTTTTTTTATGAACGACTAACAACAAAATCTACAATAGAGAAATGATCAATGGCATACTACTACTATCATGAAGTAAGTTTAAATTATACCCTATTGAAATATTATTGTTGCAAAAGATCCATAAGTTCACTGAAAAGTTTCCAAGATTGAAGTAATAAAAAGAATCCCAAAAAAAAAAAAAAAAAAAGGATAACATTCTATCAATGTCTACCTGATAAAGAATTCTTGGCAAGCCCCAATAATAGTTCTCCAAAATAATATGGACCCAAAAAGACTTGCTATTCACGTCCAAGCAAGAGTTGATTTTGTACAATTCTTTTCATGTTGTCAACTCATCAATTGTATAAATAAGGTAACAACTTGATGTAGATAAATTTTTTGTTGGGCATTGATAGACGAAGGAGGGTTAGATTGGAACCCATTTTCCTATGTTGTAGAACTTCTTAGAAATGGCAGGATCAATAATCAGCAAGATGAATGCATGGATAAAGAAATTCATTCATCTGGGGCTCTTTATTTGGGTAAATCAAATATTACAGAAGAATTCATTGTATTTCTAAAGTCTTCAATAATGTAAAAGGATGCGTCTTAACCTAATAATTATGAACATGTTTATATGAATGAGGGGATACGAAGCAATCATAACCAAAATTTAACTCTTTAAAGAAGCTTGAATGACAACTAGGCCTCCCATTATCCCTGGAGAGGAAAGCATAAGTCTAAGCAATGAAGTATTTCAGAAGTTACTCCAGAATTTTTTAAAGTGACTAAAGAACTTTAAGGGCCAACTTTTCAATTGTTGAGTTATAGCTACAAAATGAATTAAATACTAAGAGCAAAAGAATCTAAGGAGTCTCTCATAAGAGTATTTGAGCAAAAAAAAACTTTAAAAACTTTAAAAAATTATGTCACTTGACATGTTAAAATCATGAGATTAGTGGTATTATGTAGATAGATAGATGATAACCATATATAAGCAAATTAAAGATAAAAATGTCTTTTTGATTAGATAATATAGAAAAAAAAATTAAATACAAATAGTAATAATTTGTTGGTTATGACATTCAATAGCCATCTTGCACTTGCACCATAATTTTGTTGCCCATGTATTTATTATCATATCTCTCCAGCTTTTTTTACTACGAGCGATTCTTAGGCAGAGGATCTATAAGATTCATTTTGAGTCAACACTCAGTTTATATCTATGCTCTCGATAATTTTCGTACTGCCCGACGCAGCAGTCTCTTGTGCAGCTACGCAACTGCTCTTTCCAAAAAAATAAAACAAAGTTTAACAACTTTTTCATCCACTTAATATTTATTTTGGATGCCTTGAACCTTGATCAACAATATGCCCACGTTTCATCACAGGGTGGTTTAACCATTGCTGACTTAACCATTGAAGGACACTTTTTATAACAATATGCCCACATTTTCATAAGCTGATTTGATTATTTTTAACTTTGTCGCCATTAATATTTTAACTGTAAAATTTACACAGACAATTCCTTGCCATCTTTTTCAGCTGATTTAACCATTTCTAACTTGGTTGCCTTCGATATTTTAACTCTTAAAATTTCACAGCGCTCTATTTGAAAAAAGACAACCGACCATTTATTTACTAGACAGCATCTTAATACTTCCATAACCCTTCTTAACCTATGTCTTAAATAAAAAATAAAAAAAAAACTCTTCTTAACCACATTAGGGTATCAAAATTCGCCGAAAAGAAAAGGAGTCTTCCACTCATCTAATTAAATAAAAGTTATTACATATATGCCCAAAAGCATATTAAAACCTAATACTCAACAAATTCTAACAGAACAATTGGATGAATTGTGCATCCCCGCATACCTCCTATTGTATTCCTACGTAGTCAAACGTGCATGTCCCATGAAAAGTTGGGCCAATTTGTCGGCAACTACAAGTGAACTCCATTGTCCCCTCCATGTAAACCTAAACACTTTCCACTTTCTAATCCAATATTTCTTACATAAAAAAAAAAAAAAAAAAAGGTCATGGCCGCACATTTCTGTCACCAGAACTAGGAAGCGGCACGTATTGAATTACAAGGACATAAAAAGCCTATATTGAGCTCATTATTACAATTAAGATAAGTTTCTCCTGTCTCATATCATCAATACCCAAGTTGAGGGCTGGCAGCATACGATGCATATTTGATGGTGTAAAAGAATGAATAATGAATGGCAAGGAATAAGCTACATGATGTTTATGAAAGCCGGGTTCAAGCTTCGGTGTATTCAAGTATGGCACCTGTGTGATTGAATCCACAGGACACTTCCAACGCCTTCACGTTCTCTTCAAAGTCGACTAAAGTAGGTATTATGCGGTCCACGTCACTTCCGTGACCCTGTATCCAGGGGGCAAATCTTCCAAATCAGAATTAAAAAGCAGACTCTACAATGTCAGTGCAAATGAACTTACAAAAGGCGAGTACATACAAGAAACATAACACTTTATCAATAGAGCCAGGGAACAGACAATATTGGTGTTTCTTTCAAGAAGAAAAAACTGTCGAATTCTCTGCCTTGCAGTGAATTTTGGGTTCTCAAAGCATTTCTGAAATCAAAGAATGGTTTAGACTTAAAGGCAAAGTTTCAATAAATTAGCTTCTTTCAAAGCATCTGCGTTTGTTTATCAGCATGCATGTATCTACAAAATAATGGCCTAATGATATACTGTAGAAATAGAAAGATCCGAGCCAAGGGAAGAACGACATTTGCAGAAAAAGGGGCATCCCAGTTCAAGAGACTCCCCAAACTATGGAATCTGGAAAAGGAACAGAAATATGTAGCTTTACCCTCATTTTCACAAAAACAAGAGATTATTTCCACAACTCAAACCTGTGACTCCATGTTACAATGAAGTAATCTTACCACTACACAAAGGCTTGTCCTTCAATAATAGCCATGGATATCAAGAATAAATTATTTGGTTATCCATATATTATAAAAAAAAATAAAAAATAAAAGAAAAAAAGAAACCTTACCAGGCAACAAAGAAGTCGTCCAATCAATGACTCAACTAATTGTCTTAAGTCTGGATATTAGTGTAAAAAGATTTGTATGATTCATTTATATTTACAGGACAAATTATCGTCCAGAAAATGCATAAATAATAGGAAAAAAGCTATGCAAGTATTACATAATATTCCTCTCATGGAAGACTACAGCAACTGTGACACACCATAACTAAAAAAGAAGAAAAAAAATTGGACGTTGTAAGATAAATTTCAGGTAAGAATCAACAAGATACTGGAGTGGAAGCCAAAAACCCTATGAATTATTAGCAAAAGCTACAAAGGTTAGATAATCCTTGCCCAACTAGAGGGAAACTGTTGCTGGTGAATATGACTTTCTTTTGATCCTTATATTAATTGTGCATGGAGTCCTGAAAACTGCTTACCGCAAAGACTCAAAGATAAAGACACAACAAAGATTCTTCTTTTTCCATGTGAAAGCAAAACTCCTCTTAATGGAGGTCCCCACTGGTCAGAGATAGACCCCCAAAATTTCAAAAAAATAAACAAATACAACAGAAGATTGTGGCTGTATCTGAACATATATCAGTGTGCGGGCACACACACACGCACACACACACATAAAAACAAGGAGAAACTAAAAGGTAGAGTAACAACGCAAAAGGAACAAACTGAGAAAGAATGTTATAGGGTTCTGAAGTCTAACTAGTTTGTCAAAAATTAGAAAGAAATAGCTGATAAACCATTCTGAGGTACCTTCGACAGCAAAATAATGATGATGGAAGTTGCAATTCAAACTTCAATATGACAGAATTATTAGCACTCAAACTCTGATGATGGAAGCTGCAATTTAAACTTCAATATGACAGAACTATAACAACTAAAGTCAAACATTGTGAAAAGATTCATGGGCTCATATGTTATCTCTCTTCTTCTTAACAAAAATTTGCAAAGAATTTTGCCAATAATGGAAGTTGAGAATGGTCCAGCTATGTTATTCATTCGAGCACACAAGGAAAGCATGAACATACCAATTGTCCGCCAGAAGAATGCCCATCTTCAGAAAATGTTCCATGAGAACCTCCCCAACCCCAGGTGAAGATGTTTCCTTCTGGAACCCAGAAATGTACACATTGATATCACAGTTAACAGATATTTCAGTAATGCTAAGTGCATGCCTTATCACAAAGAATGAAATAATTAGAAAATTAGAGAGTGCAGCGAATGGTATTATAACTCTGAAATATTTTTTAATACCATGTTCTTGGCTTCCCATCCTCTAAATCGTACAATCAAAGCACCTTTAACAGCAATAGATGATTCAGAAATGTTCCTCAATCTATTCACCTCAAAAGAATGCCAACTTATTGATCACAAAGAAAGACAAAATATGTCCATAGCTAAATTTTATCAGCAGGTAATAAACTGCTCTTTAACACAATCAATAATGCTCCCCAAATAAAGCTCATAAAGAAAATACTTCTGAATTTAACATTTCACAGAGAATGGACAAATGAATTCCTTGTGACTCTTCCAGTGTTGTTTAGAGTTGCTTCAATACATTTAAACACAATATGCACATGATATTATGCTCTTATTTGCCTATTTTACCATATAGAACCAATTGCTTGGGATGCCTTTTGCTGATCTAATGCTCAGATGGAATATATTTAAATTTTAAATGAGATAATCTAATAACATAATGGCCAAATAACCTGTTTTTAGTGCTATTGATTTTAGTACAAAATTTTTACAATAGAACACAATGAAGATTGTATTCTCAAACACTGAAGACAATCTCAAAAGTTGAAATAAGTTAC
This sequence comes from Carallia pectinifolia, assembly GCA_037832335.1. Lineage (NCBI taxonomy): Eukaryota > Viridiplantae > Streptophyta > Magnoliopsida > Malpighiales > Rhizophoraceae > Carallia > Carallia pectinifolia. The sequence continues at coordinate 13,858,266 of CM075449.1, forward strand.
AGTATTCTGGCCATGCAAAGCACTTCTAGTATATTTTAAAACAGATGCTGACAGGGAGAGGGGTCGGGGGTGGGGGAGAAAAGAGAGGGAAACGTTAAGTGCTATGCTAAGACATTTCAGTTTCAAATTGCAAATAAGATTACCAGAAATAGCAGCTGTGTGCTTCCATCCACAAGATATCTGCACATACATGAATTCAAAAGTTAACAAGAAAAAGAAAATGAACTTGGAGCAATAATGTAAGTTAGAATTAGTAATGGCTACTATTAAATATCCACCAAAGTAAAACTTTGGCTTTTTTCTTCTTGCAACTGTCTCAGACACTTTGCTTTTACAATCATAATTTTGAAGGATGCAATTGTCGATATTTGGGCTTTGGAGCATTTGATTGAAGAGAGTCTAATGCATAACAAAGAACTACTCAGATTCAAAGCAAGCTATCACATGAGCGCCGATGAATGGACTTTCATTTCTTACACTTAAATGAGATATTTGTCCAACAAGTGGCAGTATATAGCACAAACCTTGTCAACAGGTGATTTTGAAAAGGGACCTTCAACTCTTTCCGGTGTATGAAGTGAAGTTATAGAACTGATAGCACACATAAACAAGCAAAAACTTTAGCAATTTACAAGCACAAAGTTCAAATGCAAAAAAAGAACAGTGTAAGTTCCAAATTGAAAAATCAAGATAAAGTCATTGTTTGAATACCCAACACCAAGGCAACCATTGTCGTTTGATCCCCAAGCATATAACTCCCCACCACCTACAGAAGAATCAAAATAGTTTAAGTATTACATCAATCTACTGACTCTTAGTTGAAGCTAAAGTTAATGCAGTGGCAAAAGTTGAGCACAACTTCACAAATACGAGGGAAACTACAACATCAGACCATATTATCCTATGAACATCAAATATTTACTGCGCCTATAATAAATATCATCTAGACACACAGGTACATAACAAGAAAAACAAAAGTCTCTTGACACCAAAATATGCACACAGGAATAAGGACAGAGTATTTGAGCCTAGATGAAATATACAAGTTTGAAGAAACCAAGAAATTACTCGTGACAACACATATGTGATAGCCGCCACAAGAAACTTCCATGGAAAATGGCAACTTGCTCATCATTGACGGTGTTCTTGCTTCCTTTGCCTCTCCAAATCCCTAGATATTTTTCATTTGAGAAATCTTAAGATTTGACCATGGGATTCAGCATCTTGAACAATGACTGCTAACACCAGTCACTTACCAATTTATCTACTATTCCTTCACCAAACACAAAAACAGAGCCATTTTCTGCGAAGGAAACAATTGGACAATACAGGGTTTTTAATATTAGATCTGATATAACATAAGTTGAAAGGAGAGAAAAACAACGAAGATGTGAGTCAGAAGAAACTTAATAGGTACCATCAATGCATGCTGAATGAAGCAACCCAGCAGCAACATTTCTAACCTGAGGGAACAATGGCATTGCAACCAAGAAAAAGCAACAATTCAATTAAACATCAATTGTAGACGACAACATCAATCAACAGATTAAAATTTTAAAAGCTACAAAGTACCTTTACACCCTCAAGTTGCTTTATAAGCCTTGGTGTATATTCACTGCACAAATATTCAACACTAAGAAGTTAAGTAACAAAAGAAAATCTGCTAACTACGAAACTAATATTTCAGCTCCGGAAAAAAAAAAAAAAACAACCCTATTTCGCATCAGGTGAAAATGGACTATCTCCTTGTGGTCCAAATGGCAGTAATGGTACATGCAGATTTTGAAAAGATGAACAAAATTGTGTTTACCCTTCTAAGAAAATTGCAATGTTAATCAGAATTCAGCAGTTGAAATTGCAAAAGGAAATTCATGCAGCATGGAAAGAACTGAGGGAATAGTGTTCGACAAAACACTTAAACATCATATGATTGTGAAATGCAACCTGGTGCTTCTTGACAACCCCCAAAAGCTCAATTCATGGCCATGGCCAAGTCGGCTAGAGCCTCCTCCACCCCAACTTAAGGCCTCGCCTCTACCTGGTGGTGAAATATATAAGTAACAAATAAAATAGAAGTTGAAGCTATCATAATTTCTATTTTCTTTTCTTTTTTTTTTATGAATCATACCATATCTTAATAACGACTGGAAACAGCTAGACATAGGAAAATAGACAACGAAATAAATTGACATAAAGTTTCCTCTTACAAACCAGTAACTGCAACTGAGTGCTCTGAAGCCAAGGCTACCATCTTAATGGCAATTCCATTCAAGCATTCTACTTTAGTTGGTGCAGGAACTACCTTTTCTGCTTCTGCTTATCAGCAGAATAAAAGAATGATTAAAAATAGTTCAAATCAATTTACAATTCCCTAGTTGCTAAAAAACTGCTACCTCAAAAGTCAATGTGCTAAATAGAAATAAAAAAATTAAAAGAAAAAACAGAAAACTATAACTTGAAAATTGAAACACCATAAAAACCATCATAATAAAGTAAGGACTGGTTAATACTCTTTCCCAGACCCAGTTGTCCACTTGAGTTCTTTCCCCACATGTATAGCTCCCCATCCACTGCAAGAATATATCAGCAAAATAAATGAAAAGACAGAAAATAATATGCAGCAATTCGGATGGAAATATTAATAGAAAACGAAAAGTAGAAGAGAGTGGAACATTATGAGTTTGGCACCTCCATGTAGTAACAAACAAGCCTAGGATAAATTGAAATATTTCCCCATCCTCAACTAAAAATAGCACCCCATGGAAAAGATTAAACAAACCAAAAGCATCGCAAGCTAGAAGTCGAGATGCAACTTCATTTCCAAACTAAAAGAATAGATTCACCAAAAAGCTATATGCATTAACCAAACTTCAAGTGTGATCATAACAAACTACCATAGAGACATGATTCAAAAACTCCACTCCACTAGTCTGCTTAACATAAAGGTTTAGCCAAGCACAGGCTGTACAATGTTGAGAGAACATCATACTTTGAAAGGTCAAGCTAACATTTGTTGTACAATAATTTAGGAAGCACGATTTCTAGCAAACATAAGATGTTATTGAATTAATAGTTGCAGCTTTCTTTCTCTGCTTCTAATGAAGGTTGTAGGTCTCTCACCTCATTTTTTACTATTAGCAACAACATATATCTGTTTTGTGTCCATCATGGCATACCCCAATGGGTAGAAATTTAACTTCTATCACAGAGGTCTCAAGTTATAATCCTAGGGAGGGAGGGCCTAAAATTTATGGTAATGAGAAGAGTTACCCCATTGTGTAGCTCATAGACCAATGAGTTTCCCAGTGAACCACTATTGGTTTCCTTGGATGTCTTAAGGATACTAACACGAAAATGACATTCATTAAGCAAAAGAAGAATTGTTTGCCCAATCCCAAACCTGTGACAGCACAAGAGTGGTGATAACCAGCTGAAATTTGCACAATTTCCTTCTGAAGTCCACAGACTTCCAGTGGCTCCTGCAACGAGAATGCAAGCGAATAAACTAAGTAAAGATCCTTTGGAAAATTAAGCAAAAACTTTAATGGGTAATGCAGAATGAAGGAGAAGCCTAAAATACAATTCAAAAAAGATTCAGCAGCAAGCAAAATCCATCAAGAAAGGAAGAATCAGGTATAGTAATAGAACAAGATGCCTGCCACCTTTCTTTTCTCTGTTCTTTCTTTTCAAAAAAAAAAAAAAACCTTCAGGTTTTATAGGGGTTTAGGATCAAGCTTTCAACTTTCTTACAAATCATCTGCTTAGTAGGGTAACATGGAGACAAACTTGCAAGCAGTTGTCAAAAAGAAAATAGCCATTAAAAGGCATAATTTTGCAAGCATTTGAAGAATTTTAACTATACAAATAAAGAAGAGGGATTTTTTTTTGCGTTCGTTAAAGTACCATGCTATAAGGAATATTGTCAGATACACCAAGCTGTCCAAAATCATTGAGGCCAGTAGCATAAACACGCCCAGTATCTGTCAAAGCAAAACCAAAACCAAAACGAAAAGAGAAATGGAAATGAAAATTAAAGAAAAGAAATATCTTGAATTAAAAATAAGAGGGAAGAAGAAGAAGGAAGAGGGGAAGTGGAGGAGAAGGAGGAGGACCAGTCAAGAAAAGGGTGTGAGCACCGCCGCAGGCAATAGAAAGGAGAGATTGACGGTGGAAGGCGGAAGAGAGGAGAGGCTTAGGCTTCCACTGGGAATCAAAAGTCCCCAGACCCAATCTCCCAAAATCCCCATTCCCCCACACCGCCGCGTATCTCCTTCCATTTCCCTCTCCCGACGACATCCATCTTTCACTCATCATCATCATCTTCTTCTTCTTGTACAATTTTATTCCCATTCCCAATCCCACTATCTGTTTCCTCCTCGTCAGCATTTCTTTTTCTTGTTCTTTTTCTTTTTTTTTTTTTTTTCTTTTCTTTTCTCGGTATCTTCTGGGTTTAGCGGGGGTTTGGTCTTCGTTTTTTCTTGCCTTTTTCCTTCCTTTTATTGTCGTCTGGTTATGGTCGGAAATTGTTGTACTGGGGCTGTCGTGCGCAACTTGTACGACACAAACAAGATCGTTTGCTGTTGCTGTACTTTGTTTACCTGAAAGTTTTTGGCCAGTAAGATAGTCGGGATAAGTATATTTGAAATCTTAAATTTTTAGATTTTTTTACATTTGAGTTCTAAACTTTTTTAACATTTTATTTGAGTTCTAAATCTTTTAATTTTTTACTATATCAGTCCTTTAAGTTACAAAAAGTAATCAATCCATTAATAATTGAGTTTAATTTAATAAAAATCATTTAAAAAAGTTTAAATATATGAATTAAATATTTTTTTCTTCAACAAAATATGTATATTAAATATTTTTTTAATCAACAAATATACGAATTAAATAGGTAACATGCATATTTTTTTATAGAGAAGACGTTCAATTCATCTATTTAATCTTTTTTAAATAATTTTTTGTAAAGTTAAAATTATTTTTTAATAGATTGATCACTTTTGTTAAACAGATGGACTGATTTGGTAGAAATCAAAAGATTTAGGACTCAAATGAAATGTTAAAAAGGTTTAGGACTCAAACGTAAAAAAATCTAAAGATTTAGGACTAAAAAATGGTTTATCCCTAAGATAGTCTACATCTATATCTATATCTATATTTATATTTTATATTTATTTTTTATTATTATTTATTTGTAGAGAATAAAATTTCAATTTTTCTTTTTTTATAATGCGATGAATTCTTATAATTTGGTGAATTAAAAATATTAAATTATCTTATAATTATCAAAATTTTATTACATTCAGATTAAGATTTTTATAAATCAATTAATATAAATTTAATTATAACCAAATAAAAATTTTATTGATTTACATAGTGTTTCTTTAACTCTAATTAAATCTTTATAATTATAAAATTTTATAATAAAAGGAAATATTTAAAACATAATGAAAAATTATTCCCAAATTTTTATTTTTAAGAAAGAAAAAAGATTAAGAAAATCTCTCAATTTTGCTTATCGAGAAAAAAAAAAAGAAAGTTATGTTAAAAATTTCTCAAAAGAAAAAGGAAAGGAAAAAAATGACTCCCAAATTTTTTCTTTAAAAAAATAATACTTAATTTTAGAATATCCTTAAAATAGTTTTAAAATTCTTTAAAAAAATTAGTACTTAATATTGGAATGTCTTTTTGTTAACAAATATTATCAAACCATCGCATCACACAGATTTATTACTAAAATTAAAATCAAAGTTGCATGGAAATAGCAGACACAGATACGACGACGTGTCAATTTTGAAAAAATTAGGATACATGGACACGTGTGTGTGTGTGTGTGTGTGTGTGTGTGTGTGTGTATAGTCCCAAGATCTAGGGAGGAATAGTAGATGATAAATAACTATTAAGGAAATAAAAATAAAGAAATTGGGAGATGATAAAGGTAGCTGGCATTGTTAGTTTAAAAGTTATCCCTTTGTTCTATGTGCTATAAACAAGTACAAATAGTTACTAGTATTCTAGCCTACATACCTTGTATATTAGAAATTTAAACAGATCAGGCAGTATAACCAGTCATAAAAGAAAGAAACAAAATAAAGAAGTTAAATAACAGACAGGTAGGGGGCAAAGTCTGTCTGCGTTGGTGCATAAACAGATATGTATATATATATATAACAAAATTTTATTGCTGTAAATAAAATTTACAAACTACAAACCATATGAGATGAATACTTACAAAGCAAGTTTATAATATGGGAGAAGAGGATTTTAACAGAAGACTATCCTTAGAGAGGGCCTTTCTGGAGAAGTAAGCTTTTGGTTTTAAAGAAGGATAGAGAGGGTTAAATGGTTTAAAGAGAGAGAGAAGGACGAGCCTAAAACTTCTGCCTCTTTCTAAAAGAAGGGATATGGTTTATAGGAATTTAGAATACCGTATAGATATTGTTACTAATCGGTGACATTTTTGTGATTTATTTGAACAATATTTTATTGTTTAAGACTGATGACATTTTTGAAATTACAATAAATAGTAAATCAAACAATATTTTTACAATTTTAAGAAAAATTTCTAATGGGAGAAAGTATCCGATAACAGTAATCTTCGTTCTCCTGAATCATGTCTGGAAAATCTTCTTCCTGTTGAGATATTACTAGATTGACTGGTCTAGAGCTTGATGAAGATAAAGCAGAGTACATACTTTACAACAGTTGTTTCATCATTGTATAGTATTCTTCTTCGGTTTTAGCAGCAGCAAGAAGGCTTTGAGCATGAGATTTACCAACTAAAAAAAGAGCGTGTACTTTGTCTATAAGCTGTTTAGAATGTTTAGACGGTCCTAGTTTGAAAATCCCAATTTGTATTTGAAGCCATTTTTCAACTTCAGGTTTAATAACTTCTTATGGAACTTTATAAGAGTTTCACCAATGAACCTTAAATCTTCTGGTCAAGATGAGACCTGTTTTTTGTTGAGAATATTCATATTCCCAAACTAAGACTCAGGGGACAAAGAAGTTGGTATAGAATGAAAAAATTGGTAGAAATCTTTTTTCATGTGTAGAGGATTTATATTCTATTTTGAATAAGAGATAGTTGGGTTTAACTCGTTCATTATCTATTAATTTTGGAATTGATCCAAAATACTTCCACCATTGGATGAACCAGTTTGGAATATTATTAGGTTTATGGTCTTTATCAAAATATATCAACCAGGTGTGGGTCCTTGATGAGTTTTGGAGAAAAAAAAAAACAAAGTATTAAACCATGCCTGGTGATAGTCCCAATAAGAATACTAGGTGTTACGATTTATTTTTGTTTTAAAGCTTAGTAGGAATTTTCTAAATGAGGAAAGGGACTAACCCCAATCTTTGGGTTGAATGGTGTTTGTTATATGGAAAATAGAAAAGGCTATTTCATCACTAGATTATTTGGTTTTGAAATGTTTAAATTTTACGGACTCAGTTTCTAAAAGAATTGTCATATAATAAGAAACTGGTTTAGAAGGATCTCATGGTTTATATTCTCATCTTTTTCCAAACAGGTTTTCAATAGCAATTGAGGGATTTTTATGATAAAATCCATCCTCAAAAGCTATGATATTTTAAAATTTTGGTTTAAGAAAATACTAAGTACTTTTGGAAACGGGCTGAGAAAATTTATATTCAAAAATATTTTGAGATAGGTTTTTAGAGGAAGATCCTACCTCAATTTTTTTTGAAATGGGTTTAGAAGTCATACTTGAGGATTTATCATTTATCTAGAGTGGCTGTGGTTTATTTTGTGAAAAGTTTTGGAGGGCCAAAAGCAATTATGGAGATTGAGTAAGGCTTTTAACCCACTTTTGAATTTGGTTTTCTTTTAGTTTCCCTTGTTCCTCCTCTTATTCCTCAACAATATCAATTCAGGATTTAATGGGTTTAGCGGAAGTAGGGTTTTGAAAATTTAAAGGGGAAACATGTTTAAATTTTTGCGGGTTTTAAATAGTTTCATCAGAAACTTGGGTTTTATTTTTGTTTTTGAATTTATTTTTCTTGGGCATGATTGCTATGACCTATTTTGGATAAATTCTCTTGTCAAAAAGTCTGATATAGAGTTGTTTTCTCCCTTAATATATTTAATATCAAAATCAAATATAATAAATATAGCTTGTCATCTAAAAAAGATTTGTTTAAAAGCAATGTTTTGAACATTTTTTTGCATAACTTCTTTTGCAGATTTATAATCAATACGAAGTAAAGATTTTTGATTGAGTAAATCGCTTTGAAATTTTATAATGTACAAAACAATACTTCAAATTTCTTTTTTAATTGTAGGATAATTTTGTTGAGTTTGATTCTAGTGTCCAAAAGTGTATTGTACTATACATTCCTAGTCATCTGAAATTTATTTTAAAATTCCATCATAACCAAGTTCATATGCATCAGTCTCAACAATTTTAAGAGCTAAAGGGTCAGCAATATGAAGACAAGGGATTTCTGAAACTTACTGTTTATCTGCTAAACAATAACAATATATTTATCTATCCAAGGAACAGGATTTTTCTTAAATCTATCATGGAGTGGTTTAGCTATACGATTGATATTAGGGCAGAAATCTAGAACATAGTTTAAGCTGCATAAGAATCGCTGGAGTTGAGTTTTATTAAGAATTTTATCAGGAAACTTTTTAGCAAAAGCAAGAGATCGCTCTATTGAAGCAATCATTCTTTTAGCAATGTAATATTCTAAGGAACGAATAAGAGTTTGAAAGAGTGACATCTTAGATTTAAAAACAATTAAACCACTTTTCTCAATAACAAAGAAAATATTTTTAAAATTTTAAAATATTGATCAATGCAATAGGAAAATACCAAACATTATCAATGTAAACAATGATGAATTGTGAATATTTAGAGAAAAAATCATTTATAATTCTCTAAAATTCACTTGGTACATTTTTCAATCCAAAAAGCATTACATTCTATTCAAACTGACTAAATGGGACTGTAAATGCAGTTTTATATCTGTCTTTTGGGTGAACTTGTGTCTACCAAAATCTAGATTTCATATCAAATTTAAAAAATATGAATGCAGAATGAAGTTTGTTCAACAAGTCATGTTTATTAGGTGTTACATACCTAATCTATTTAAGGGCTTTATTCAAAAATTTATAGTTAATCACTAGGCTAGGTGTTCCTCGTTCTATCTCTGAGTTTTTATTGACATAGAATGCTGCACACAACTAAGGTGATCTGGATTTCTAAATTAATCCCTTTGAGAGTAAATCAAAGATTTCTTGTTTACAATGCTGTTGCAACTCAACATTTATTTAGATTGGTCTAGCTTTTGTGGAGATTTGTCTTTCATCAAAATCTTTTTCATGTAGAAGATCAACCATATGTTGTTTTTTTTTTCTCAAAAAATATTTTGTAAATCCGCACAGATTTCTTTTTAAAAAAGCCTTTATAAATCAGATTTTTTTTTTTCACAAAATCAATTTGAATCTGGTTTCAATTTATGCACACACACACACACACACATATATAAGTAAATATTATTTTCCATAAAATAATATAAAATATAACTTAAATTCTAGATTAAATTTAATTTTTTTTGCTAAAATAAATTTTATAATTTTTTGAGTATATTTGAGATTTTATAATATATATTAAGTACTAACATAAGATAGTTATAGAACCTAAAAGAAAAAAAATTAAATCTTCTCTTCCTGGTGCCTTTTTGAAAACAAAAAAAAAATAAAAGATAAAAAATAAAAGAAGAAGAACCTTTTTTAAAACAAATAAATAAAAAAATAAAAAAAAAGAATGAGAAGAAGGATGGCGCCCCATTATTACTTTTTTATTTTTTTAAAACGTGTCACGACTGTGTTTTGCACCTCTCTTTCTGATCTCTGACATGTGTGTTCGATTTTTTTTTTTTTCAAAATTTTTTTGATACTTTTTGGCGTGTGGGACGCGTATCCGTATTTGACACGTGTCCAATACAAGATATCTCTCTAAAATAGAATTTTCGTGCATTCTAGATTAAACGTTTATATATACATTTATATCTATATCTATATTTACATTTTATATTTATTTTTTTATTATTATTTATTTGTGAATATATAAAGTCAAAATTGAGAAGAAAATCTAAACTTTTCTCTTTTCATCACCTGGTGAATTTTTATAACTTGGTAAATTAAAACTATTAAATTATCTTATAATTATCAAAAGTCTATTACATTTAGGATTGGGATCAATTAATATAAATTTAATTATAACCAAATAAAGATTTGATTGATTTATATAGTACTTCTTTAACCCTAATTAAATCTTTTTAATTATAAAATTTTATAATAAAATAAAATATTAAAAATATAATGAAAAATTATTATCAAATTTTCATTTTTAATAAAGAAAAAAGATTAAGAAAATCTCTCAAATTTACTTATCGGAAAAAAAGAGAGTTATGTTAAAAAAATTTTCTCAAAAGAAAGGAAAAGAAAAAATTACTCCCAAATTTTTTTTTTAATAAGAAAAATAATACTCAATTTTAAAATATCTTTAAAACAGTTTTAAAATTCTTTAAAAAATTAATACTTAATATTAGAATGTCTTTTTGTCAACAAATACTATCAAACTCTTGCATTGCATAGATTTATTACTAAAATTAAAATGAAGGTTGCACGAACAAGGACACTATGACACGGACACAGCAGACACGTGTATAGATGTGTGTGTCTACACACACACACACACACACACACACACGTACATTTACATACACATATAAGTCTAAGTAAATAATTTTTTTAAAATATAATATAAATTATAAATTAAATTCTAGATTAAATTTAATTTTTGTTGCTAAAATAAATTTTATAATTTTTTTGAGTATATTTGAGATTTTATAGTATATATTAAGTAGTAACATAAGATAGTTATAGAACTTTTAGAAAAAAAAATAAATCTTCTCTTCTTGGTGCCTTTTTGAAAACAAAAAAAAAAAGTAAAAGAAAAAGAGCCTTTTTTAAAACAAAAAAAATAAAAAATAAAAAAAGAGAAAGAGAAGAAGGATGGCGCCCCATCATTACTTTTTTTTGTATTATTGTTTTTTAAAACGTGTTCTAATCGTATCTGACATAGCTCCTTTTGGTCTCCGTCACGCGTATCCGATTTTTTTTTCAAAATCTTTTTGGACACTTTTTGACATGTCAGACATGTGTCTGTATCTAATACGTGTCCAACACAGAATACCTTTCTAAAATAGAATGTTCGTGCATCTTAAATTAAAAGTCTATATTTATATCTTACTAGTTTCTAATGCCTGCCCGTTATTTTATTTATGTGATAATATGAGAATTTTAATATTATAATAATAATAATAATAATAATAAGGAAAATATCTCACCCATTTGCAACTTTGCAAAGATATTCACATTGATCCTCTTTCAAAGGTATCTGATGAATACACAGTTGATTATATAATGCAGCAATTCTTTTTAGCACGTATTATGCTTGCAATTATTCAGCATACACTCTTGAAATTCCGTATAAAAATTATTCCCAAATCTTTCTATTCTCAACCATGAATCACTAAGATTAGCAGTAATGGGTTCAATGCATCTTCTATTAACTTAATGGTATCAGCGATTGTTCCCTAAATGAGAAAAATGGCACTTATCAATACCAAATAGCAATACATATTCAAGGTAGCTGATTTATATCTAAGTCAGTGAACTGCGACATGGGTCTAAAACCTTTATTTGTGCCAGCATTGTTTATTTGTTCCAGCGTGCGAAGGAAAAAATTAAAGCTGAGCAGAGGCATAATACGGATGGCAAAGAAGGTGATTATTGAAACAACAGTTGAATAGTAACTTAACAAAATGAGCAACCAAAGAAACGATATGCTGAATGATATGTAGATATAGTAACTATTTGATCTGATGTGTCAGGTCGAACTCTGAAGTTTGACTCGATATATCACGTGGAAAGAGTGCTAATTTTTATTATCAACTTGTAATCAAGCAGGTAGTCCGAGCCTTAGAAGGGGATGTGTCTTTGTCTGATCTTAATGAACGAATCAGACCTAGACACAACAACATATATTACAACAAAATGATCAGAAGTCAGAACCACCCTTAATTGCAGGCAAAGCTATTCAAAGTTGAGTGTCATAACTTAATGGAAAGACACCCAAACATGGAATACCATTTTAATTCTGACTATGCTTGATAGTCAAAAAGTTCAAACACACCGATCTCAAACAAAGAACATCTCAATATCATGGTCTTGGAAGCGAGCAAAGGAAAGGACATGCTCTGGTTTACTTCGGAAAAAGATCATCCAGAATTATGAAAGAAATTTCTCTTACGCAAAAGTTCCCCCATCGCCGAGTGGAGTCATAAGTATTAACATAGCCAGCCCAAAATCAGCAACCTGAGCAAAAGGAAAAAGATGAAAGTAAGACATAGATATCGAGCAATGGCGTCATGCCACCAAGTTTATATAAGGTAACCATTACATGAACACATATTAGTGGCTAAATTGTATCCAAATGACATTCAGTTTGTATAATAAGATATATATTTTGTGCAACTGTAGTTAAAAAATATGAAACAAAAAAAATAATAATATTTTTTTGGATCACTTTTTATTATTACAGTTACACAAAATATGCTGCTTGTTGCACAAAATGTGAATCTAGACAATATTTGGCCACCAAGTTGTATGGCCATGCAACTTTTCTATTTATACAAAGACTATCAAAATGTATTTGATGGCAGTTGTATTAAAAATTAACAATTTAAAGTAATTATTTGACAACAATCTCTTTTTCAACAGTATAAAAAATTAATAATTATCTATTTATGAAATATATGATAAAAAGTAAAAGAGTAAGAAATATTTGATAATTATAATTCAAAAATATTGATGAAATATCAATATGATAACATGATATATAATAATAATAACAAAAAGGATTATCACTTAAGGTAATAGTCTGATTAGTGATCTAGTGCACTTCTCATTATATTGATTCAGGTTCGAGTCTCAGCAGTTGTACTTTTGACACCAAAAAATTTGTCGCTCTACGTACTGTTGATTTAAAATTCATTAATACTAAGGTCGGGCATATATGGGAGGTTGACTTGGGTCCAATAATATTTAAGTAATAAATTTTTCTTATGAAAGAGATTAAATTAGGGACAACAGATAACTTCGGCCTCGACCTACATGAATAATGACAAACACCGGCTATGCACCTTTTTTTGTGGTAACAAAAAAATGATTATTTAAATTTGATGCAAATATGTTAATATGAGTAAATTAGATTATATTTGAATAATAGTTGTTAGATAGAATTTAAGTTAACTAGCAAGTTTATCATAATAATATATATTTTATTAAAATTTATTAAAATAATTAAATTATCAAAATCTCAAAAAAATAAAAAGTATATTATATAAATTAAAAAGATCTCTACACCCAACTAAAAACTCTCTCCTGTCCTTCATTCCCGGCGTGATTTGTACCCAAAACTGGCCCTTTCTCCTTGTCCTTCTGTGTCAAAGATTCTAGCTTTATTGAAATGGAAGGGAAAACAACCATGACCAGAAACGAATAGATTTTTTTTGCAAAAAAGTAGGAAGTATATTACGAAAATTAAAAAGACCTTTAAACTCAAGCGGTGAAGTATTAATATGAAAATATGATATATAATAATAATATAAAAAAGAATACCACTCGAAATAGTCGTTTGGTGATAATTCGACTTATTTTTTCTTACTTACGATCTTAGTTTGAGTTTTATGGATAGTACTTATAAGACTTTGACTTCTAATTTGTCTGACTTTGAACGTAACCCATGCGTCTCTAATTCCAAACTCGTCAACACTTGGTCAATTTGAGAGAGATCCACTCAGACTCAATAGTGTTCAAGTAGTATATCCTTTCCTTTGAATTGGGTTAAATGGAGTATAAAACGGTATAAAAGCCAGTTCCGGCACATAGATGTGATAACTGACATACTCATGATAAATTTTTTATTTTTTGAAAAATAATATAAAAAAGAATTATTTAAATTTGATGCAAATATGTTTATATGAGTAAATTGGATTAAATTTAGATAGTAGTAGTTAGATGAAATATAAACTAAATAATGAATTTATCATAATAATATATTTTATTAAAATGTACTAAAATAATTAAATTATTAAAATTTTGAATAAATAAAAAGTATGTCATGTAAGATAAAAAGACCTCTAACTCGAGCAGAAATTTACTCTCATCTCCATCATTCTCGGTGTGGCTTGTACCCAAAACTGGCCCTTTCTCCTTGTCCTTCTGTGCTAAAGATTCTAACTTTGTTGAAAATTGAAATGGAAGGGAAAACGACAAAGACCAGAAATGAAAAGATTTTTTTTTTTTAAGTAAGAAACATATCAAGTTAAAAATTCTTCTAGACTCAAATGAAAATTTTCTCTCTTCTTTACAATTTAATATATTATGTAGAATCTATATTTATTTATTATTAGTACTATTATTTATATAAAGTCTTCAATCTTTTTTGCCACATGGCACTTTCTTAAATTAAGAAAAATAAAAGAAAAAATTCTTCTAAATTTCCCTAAAAAACATACTCAAAAATTTCTATTTCTACTTTCTTAAAAGAGAAAAAATTACTCCTGAATTTTCATTTAAATATTAATTTTTAAAATAAGAAATCTCCTCAAATAAGACAATCCATGAAGTCAGTATTCTCCTTTTTTGAAAACTAATTATTGATATAAAAACCATATTTCTATTTGTATAAATATAAGATTGTACTCTCTACTCATGATTAATAGAAAATCGTTATTCCCAGTGAACTTGAACAAGTATAAACTTATTGAATTTAGTTAAACTTAAATTGTGGTATACATTTCAGCCTTTTTTTTTTTTTTTTTGTTATTCTGGCCATACCTCAAAACTTTATTAAATTTATTACTGATTTACAAGGAATATGTGGTGTAATCTTACTACTTACCGTTAACACTAATTATATAAGATTTTTTTTCCATAGGGACAGAGTGTGCAGGCAGTGTGAGTTTCCTTGCTCTCTTGCTTTGTTGACAAGTATCTTAACTACTGTGTTTCTGATTTGTCTAAATTGTTCATTCATTATATCTTTAATGAAATTGACGTGCATTTGAGTCTATTTGTTTGCAGGAGATTCTTGATGGATTGGACTTTTCCTCTGATGATGCTGGACGAAAGCAACTAACAATGTGGAATAGAATGTTTGTGCATTGTTCAATTCGTGCATTTCCTTGAGCACAAGTATGTTAACTTACCATGCACGATCCCGCTGTTAACTCTGCGAAGAATAGCAATAAATTAGTCGTAAAACTTTGCACTTACCACCGTACAGCACAGACAATGGCTGATAAGAAACATGTATACAGGTATAGTATAAAGGGACGTGGTTTTTCTATTTTTTTATAAATTTGCAAATTAAGGATATTAATATATCTTATAATAATAAATATTTGATTAAAATTTGAGTAAATTAATCAATATAGATTTAATTATAATTAAATAAAGATTATATGATTCATGGAATTTTACTTTAATTGTAATTGAATAGCTATAATAAAAAAATTTTCTAACTAATGAAATTAAAAGAGAAAAAGGAAAAAAAAAATTACTCTCACACTATGTTTGGGAAGAGAGAAAAAGGAGAGAGCGTTAGGAAAGTGAGAGGATTAGAATAAATTTGTGTTTGAAAAAATATTTAAATAGTGAGTGAAAAAAAAAGTTTTTGATTTCTCTAATCTTCTTGTTCACCAAAGTCATCCCTCCTAACCATAGTTATTAAAACCGGCTCGGATACTGACCCGGTCAGACGACTGGGTCAGTGGGTTATTAGTTCAACCAGTGGGTAATTGATTCAACCAATGAGTTATTAATTCTTAAGAAAATGAATATATCAAATAATATATATAAATTTTTTGTACAATTTAACATAATAACTACATTTTCACAAATTAAAAAGTAGTTTATACTAATCAAAATTTTGATAAAAATTCTTTAAAAACTATTTTTTAAGGTCAATTGTAACATATTATTTGATATATGAATAATGTTAAATTATTGCATACAGAAAAATAGATTATAAAAAGTAAAAAATTATTAAATTGTACAAAAAAAATATTGTGTAATACTGTTTAGTATTATGAAAATATTATTTTTATCATTCACACATTAAAAAGTTAAAAAAAATAAATTTTAGTGTGTAAATATTATACAAATATTATTGTTCAAGTAGTAAAAAATGAAAAAAATTTATAATTTTTACTGTTTGAACACTGTTTATCATTAAATAATATTATTTTTACTGTTTACACAGTAAAAAGTGAAAAAAATTATAATTTTTTTACTGTTTGACCACTGTTCATCATTAAAAAAATATTATTTTTATTGTTTGTACAGTAAAAAGTGAAAAAAAAATAATTTTTTATTATTCAAATGACCCAGTTACTGTTCACGCGAACCGGCCCGGTCCAGTGCCCGGGTCACTGGGTCACCAGTCCGACCGGCCGGGCTGGGCCGGGTTTAATAACTATGCATATTTTTTTGGTGTTAGGCCTCAGTATCTGAAAACTACGTTGAACCCGACTAATCTGATTCGAATCGGAAAGGACTTGTTGATGAGACAAAACTCTCTCAGCACTTATTCTCTTCACACAAAAAATTCAAATCTAAAACCTTGTTTAAGGGGAGCTAAGTTCTAATCATTTAGAATTAAAAAACTATATTACCCTTATCATACATTAATGATTACATATTTAGTCAAAATAAAAAAAAAATCTTTATATTCTTTAAAATTTTATTAAAGTTCTCATAAAAAGTTATACAATTAAATTAAACTTATACAAGAATTGGTATATAATTTATAAATTAAATATTTTCATATTATATATAACCTTTTTGTTGGAGGATAAAATTGAAATTCTTATATATATTATTTTCCTGTCTCTTACTTTTCACACTTTTCAAATAAGAAATTTTTCATTTTTCTCTCTATCATCACCTCTTTTTAAATATGAGAGATGATATAAAATATTATTTTCATCTAATAATCTTCTCTTCCACTTTCCTCTCTCCTTAAAATTGTATCCAAATACAATGTTAAATTCTCCTTTTCAAGAAAGAAAAAGGAAAAAAGACACTTCTCTCAAGTTTTTTTTTTAAAAAAAATTAGAAAAATTAATAAATTCGATTTAATTTCACTAACTGTTTTTCTAAATCTAATTAACTATAAAAACAAACTTAGCCTAAAGTTGATTTAGAGAGGAAAAAAATTATTTCTAAATTTTTAAAAAAATAATATTCAACATTAAGAATAAAAAAATTATTAACAAATATAATAAAACTTACGTAATGCATGAGTTTAATACTAATTACATATATAAAACCTAAATTGAGATATAGTCTCCAGTTTTTTTCTTTGCCAAGTGTCAAACTCTGCAGCTACTTACATCTACTTCACTAACAGCCAAGTAGTTGTTTCCTTATTTTATCATAAAACTTACGTAATGCATGAGTCTAATACTAATTACATATATAAAACGTAAATTGAGACTCCAGTTTTTTTCTTTGCCAAGTGTCAAACTCTGCAGCTACTTACATCTACTTCACTAACAGCCAAGTAGTTGTTTCCTTATTTTATCAAATGCTCCTTTCTCTTGCACTATTTTCTTATTTATTTTTGTTCTATATACTACCTCTTTAGGGTTCTACATTCCCTATCATGACTCCATGATATAGTCATCCATTCAGTATTCCTTTTCTAAAAAGAAATTTGTAAGATATGGACATGAAAAAAATCTCTTATATCTAATTATCTTAAAGACTTTCTTTAGTTTTATTGGTATATTGTTCCCATTATATGACTTCTCTATTTGTTCGAGAATTATTGCAATTTAAAATAATTTTAAAAACAAAAATGTCAAAAAAGGGCAAGTACTTGACTTATAATCAAATAAATGATATGAAAAAAGTGACCAGCACAATGGAGAGACCAGAGTTAGTATCTATTCGAATATATATATTTTTGATCCATAATGGATATAGCAGTTCATTATTGAGGAGGGGGTATTTGAGAAAAAAAAAAAAGAAGTTGAAACCCCAAGTTTCCCACTAGTAGCCCGTTATTGGTTTGATTATTAGGTTATTCGTTGTAATGCTTGTGTATAAAATTTTCTTTTGTACAGGAGCATGGAATGCCCAGTTTGATATCCAGTAAACCACTTGAATCAGGTGGTCACCAGGCCTTTAGTTTACGAGAGATCATGGAAAGAAATTTTAAGCCTTCCACATTAATTGGCTTTGGAGTGACCCTCAAAAGGTCCAAGGACCTTACAAATCCTCAATAAACATATAACCACTTTATGTCCTAGCTTTAAAAAAAAAAAAAAAAAAAGAAAATGATTTCTCATATCACAAAATCAG
Organism: Carallia pectinifolia; assembly: GCA_037832335.1. Taxonomy (NCBI): domain Eukaryota; kingdom Viridiplantae; phylum Streptophyta; class Magnoliopsida; order Malpighiales; family Rhizophoraceae; genus Carallia; species Carallia pectinifolia. Next base: position 13,876,738 of record CM075449.1, read on the forward strand.
AGTGTCTTCATGCTGATTATACGATATCCAATGATTATAGCATTGTGTTTATTTTTAGCAATTACAAAATAATGAGAAATAAAAGAGAAAAAGCAATCAAAGGATAACAAATAATATAGCTCAAAAGGTTTTCTGATAAAGCACTCAATGTTGAAAGCTTAAATAGGCATAGATTGGCCTTGATGCCTATTTTCAGTACCCTCAGACACAAGAATGCAGCGGAGCAGTGTTTGCTGCATCATAGAAACCTAAGGAATAAGGGAAAATGAAAAAATTACAGGAAAAAATGATTCCTCTGCTTTTCCTTTTCTAGTTAAGAATGGAAATTAATCTGTTCACTTCCAGGAATTGCTAATCTCAGTTGCACACTACTTCTACAGCTAGTTTCCTGGTTCTCCCGGGACACAAACTCTTGCTGAAGTTCTCTTCACTTAGTTCCACAGCACACTCATTTTGGTTGAGGCAAACCTGTAATAATTTCATTTGTTTGTTCAGTAATACAGCTCAGGTTACATTTGGAAGAAGTAATAAAAACTTTAAGAAACAAACCAATCATGGTACGGTCAAATAACAGCAGAAGAGAGAAAGAGGGTGAGGAGTATAGCACTAAATGCTAGGAACCTAAAGCCACGGCTTCACAGACCTGTTAATCTTTTATAACAAAGTATGTGTTTAGCGTTTACCATTACACAAAATCATAGTTAAAGTTCAACATTTGCATCAGTTCCATGTAAGATTGAAAAATTGAAAAATTGTTTTATGTCCAGCCTATGTAAAGATTACCTTTTGCTTGAAATTTTGAGCGGTGGAATGTCTATACAAAGTAAAAATTAATTTATCGTGTATATATCACAGTGTGCTGAGGTTTGGTCTGGTGTTAAGTGGTGTACAGCATATGACAGGTCAGACACTTATGAGAACACTGATATTGGCAAAGTCATATAAGTGCAAATGAGAGAAAAGAGAGTGAGTGCTTGCCTTTTCTACCACACCGATGGAATTAGGATCGTGGCATTCTCCTTCATTGTATGATCCACATTTTCCAGCAGGAGTTCCAAAACTGGCAAATTTTACAGTAGAGATACGCATATTAGTGGGGCACTTCAAATGAACAGAGGCTTTCTTATGATTATTGTCATTTCTGGCTTCCTGCAGCGACTCAATGTCACCCAAGGGGTAGTCCTCAGCAACAAAAGCACATGCACCAGAGATCTTTCGCCTCATGAATGTAATTTTTGTTGGATCTCCACCTTTCTCCTCGAAGATTACCAGAATGTTTCCAGATGGCTTGAACCAAGACCGAGGAACATGATACCTGGTAGATGTAATGTAAAAACTTGTGACATGCAAGATCAAGACTGATTCCTATTTTCCACTTTGCTTCTAATAATTGCTTGCACTCATCCAAAGAGGAAGATGAAAGCAAAATCAATTGATATGTTGTAAAAAGAACAACTAAAAGTTAAGCATGGTTGCATGAAAAAGCCAAGTCAAAGGACAGACTTAAAAAGTCAAGAAAAGAAAAGTAACCAAAAAAAAATAAAGGGACAAGAAAAAAGGAGAATAACTGGAACATTAAAGTTGAGAAAATATGGTCTCAAAACGCTCAATTTATCTTACTGCAAAAGTGTATTGCTCTAAAACTATTGGCGATTATTTTTCCAAAATTTCAAAGCTAAATTATGTTACAAGTTCTGGTTTTTGTATGCGGAGGGACCCTGAAGCTTAATATTCAGACCTAAAGTTGATGAATAAACGAATATTTTCTCTACTTTATAACGCTTGCTAAATTGAGGTGGATCAAACACTTTATGAACATCTGAAAACTCATCACAGTTAAAACCAATCTATACTAAAGAAAGGGTAAATGACTTGGTCAGATAACATGACTGTGATCAGGGAGTCTATAGCACTTGTGTTGATCGTTCTGATCACAGATCATCGGATTTCCACTGACATCCTTTCGGATGCAGACATGAAGCTCCATCAATAACTAATTTTTCATCAATTATAAAGGCAAGGCCAATATGTCAACCCTTAGTTTTATCTTTGCAAAAGAAATTTCAAGTAATTTTTGGTTTACCATTTCTGAGTTGGTTCTCCACATCCAGTTGTGCATTTGTCGGGCATAAATTTGCCTCTATAGTTGCATTCTTGGACACATTTATCATGTGGAGAACTCTTCCTCGGCCAGTACCTTCCAATTTCTTCACCATTCAACCAAGCTAGACCTTTACCCATATAAAGCATATCGAGCCCAGTTGGTTCATCCCCAGTTGGTGCATCCACAACAGCCTACAAGATTTCAGAAAGTCTTTCTCTAAGCACTAGAAAACAGCAGATCTACAACTTAACTTGGAGGAGATGATTAGCTTACAATTTTTAACATATGATAATGTGATGTTCACTAAAATGCTAACCTTGTACCATGTCAACGGCTGTTGCTTAGGCGGATCTGTGGTAGAAACCCAGTTTACTCTATGTAAACCCTCAGGATTGTATATACTAAGCTTTTCTCCTTGCAATCCTATCTGAGAAAATCAAAACGAAAGCTTGGAGGTAACAATGATGGTTACTGCAAGCTATAAATGAATATCTTCATCACTCGGCCACAACTCAACTCCATTAAGCCTTAACACCAATTTAATTGGGGCCAATTAAATAAATCTTTTTCCGTCATTCCATTCTTTCATGAGCCAAACTGGCTATCAGGTTTAGTTGTTCTAAGTCCTTCCTAATTAGGGTACATCTAACCCTTTCTTAGACCCCACAATGTCAGAGCCTCTTGCTAAAGGAACATAAGTAGACTTCTGCCCATTTTAGTCGTGCCAGTTAGCTCTTCCTTTGTTTTACCATGTAAAAAATGGAGAAGTTGAAATATTTGTGGGCAGAGCCTTCCGATCCATGCTGCTTTATTTTAAACCAATTACAAAGTTGAGGAGTTGCCCAAAAAATAATGAAGGAAGAATAAAAAGCAGCAAAATTTATATGCAAAAACCACAAAAGAGCATCCTTCCTACTTGTTCAGTCACATCTGTTTCCTCCTTCGTTACAATGAAGACCAATTTGATGCATTAGTAAATGTCTGCCATCAAAACTTCAAATTGATACCAGATGCTGATTAATTTAGTTCAAAATTGACAAAGTGACAGCTAACATCTAGCAAAAGATTAATAATTGCTTTAAACTGCTAGCATGGTAGTTGATATCAACGCAGAAAGCAACTTTATGAATAAACACATAACAGTGCTATATACCGCTTATATATTTCCTTTTAATGACAAGTTAGATACTGCCTATATCTCTTTGGATGGAAGAAATTGAGAACTAGCCAACAGCCACATTAGATGGAAGGATATCACTCCTGTTCTGCCACAAATACAAAGTTGATGATACTTGGACTTTTCTACAACAAAAGAGTAAAATGAATCTGTGCAAGCGAAAAAAAGATATACCTTGTAGGCCCAATCATGTTTGGACAAGTCTATTGTCCCACTGTTGAAGCCCTTAATCTTGACACTTGTTAGTCCTGCTCCTATCCATTCATAAAGTAGGCCTCCATTCTGAATGCAGAAGAAACAAATAATGAGGGATGTGCATGAAGTCAACAATTTAAAAGGCAGGTGGACTGCAAACTCTGTCTCTCAATTATTAATTGCAGCTGCCGAGCTCCTGAATTTGAATTGACCCTATTAAGTATGAAAGAAACATTGACGTTACCACATGGCATGGCAAGTATAATTGCTATCAATAAAGTTTCCCTTTCAATTTATCCATATTCACACAAAACTCTGGCTGCACTTTCCCAGGTCAACCAGACAGTTTTTATGCTTTATGCCACAGTTTACATGATCTGCTATTTCATCCTCTGAAAAATGGAACCTAGATATTATTAGGGAATCTTTGCAAAATTCGATCCAACAATCCGTCCACCCTCCCCTGGCAATCCTTGTATTCTGCCTTCTTCTTGGCATATGATGAAATTTTGTACATTTGATCCCCACCTCAGACCACACAGTGGGAGCCTCATGCATTTTGATGCCCTTCGTTTATGATGAAATCCTTACTCCAAGATAGTCTTTAATAATCTAGCATATGATCCAGCCTGGCCTTAGTTTCCTCTACAGAAGCATGGCATCTACAATGGCATGCATCATGAAATGTTGCCTTGAATGTGATTAGTAAATCAACGCAAAAAGGGGGGCATTCAAAAGATCCATGGTGCAAACCATAATAACTGCCCTTTCATAGCTATACTTTTCTGCTTTTATATACAAAAGTAAACACCACTGATATTTACACAGCATTTGCACAAATGGCTGAACCTAGAAGTCCTATAGGTAATGCCACTTTTCAAGCCCCTAAAGAACTGTTTTTTAAGTTGATCTATCACATAGTGAAATGCCCATAATCCATGTATAGCTATTCATGAAGCACATTCCAATAAACAGGATAATCTAGCTTGACCACAAAAATGATCCAGGAAATTGGAATGAAAAGATTGTATTGCAATGTCACAGCAACTCATCTGGGCTCCATAAATTCTTAGATCTGTTCTAAAATTAACAGTGCAAATGTAGACAGAGCGAAACCATGAGAGCTCTAATTAGACTACTGGAACTCTTGGATTTTGAACCATCTATGGTAGATCTTATTATAAGTGCACTAGGAAATGAAGGATGGCTATCGAGCAATCAGAGACTGGTGGATCGAAAATTTCCATCGATATATCACTAGAATAAATGCACTCAAACACTGAATGAAGAATCTGTGCAGAACAAGGATCTCGACAGATTCTAGAGGAACAATGAACAGATTGTTTCCAAAAGTCATTCCAACTCAAAGACATGCAAGGAAATCCACTACACAGAGGCTAAATAACAATGATGATAAACTTTCTAATGCAAAAGGGCCAAACAATTGACACCTCATTATCAAAGGAAGGATTGGTCAATGAAACCCAAAACGCAAAGTGCACAGTTTCTTAGCATTGATTGACAGAGTGCACAATATGAAGGTTGAATGAAAGTTGAAACTGATTGTTAATGAAATCCAACAATGACCTTACCAATAACATCTTGTGTTGTGCAAGATTAGTATCATGAAAGTTGAATGAACTGCACGAGCCTAAGCAAATTGAACTTACATGGAGGAAGAATAACTAACCTGAAGTCCAACAGTCATGCTTAGGAGAGCAATTTCATTTTCCCCTGCTTTTAGAGATATGGGTTTCTTAAATTTGAAGGGTGAATATGTCCCATTCCCTGATGCACTACCTGAATGAATATTGGCAACTCCACTCATAAGCATGGTTACGCTTAGTATCTTGCTCAACTCAACTAATGAAATATGGAAACCAAACATGCATGAAATAAACTGGAAGGAGGATCCGAAAACTCGGCAAAGTAACCATGAAGAGCATAATTGTTTTCACCCTAGGACCTCTTTTTCCTTCCGATCTACATGGAAGTTGGGCCTGTGACTACATCACATATTGAGTTAAGTCTACCAATGGCTTGCAAATAGGAATAGATTTTGTAATTAGAATGTCAATTTTGACAGTTACAGGGCCCTCCAGTTTTCACGCATTGCTATTTGCTAGTATGTTTCTTCATGAATTATAATAAAGTTGATTTCTCTTTTATTAAATCTGGCTTTCTATTCCATTCCTTCCTGCTGCCAAAAGTGGAAGCCTTTATCCTGGAAAGACTTTATTTTCTTTTCACAAAAGAAATCTCCTAAGCGAGGCGTCATGGACAAGGTCTGAGCTGAGGAGCTCAGGGCCATGGAGATTAGAACTAAAGACATGCGGGGCCTTAACCCAGGTCCCAACTTACCAACTTAGCTACCACATGCAGGGATGAAAAGGCTGTTATGATGATCTGATGAACCGAAAGTATGAATTTTTTCATCCAAGTTAACCTATTAAGATTCTCAGACTTATTCTTTGATCAAACATGGATGTGACTTTCCGATGCCACAAGCATGTGTTTCTCCAGAACTAGAAGAGTTCTTAGGGTAATATTTTCAAAGTCCCACCAGTAGCTTGTTGGATTAGATCTGTATCCCTCTTACAGATCAATAAGAGAACTATAAGGTTGCCCCTACATGGCTAAGGTAAATGGTTAGATAATAACTTGATGATGATAAAAAGTAATCCATCAGGCCATCATACATAATCTTTAGACATCAAAATAAGACAAAAACAAAATAACAAAGACAGTGGCAAACACACAATTGGCATTGGCAAACTTTAATAGTAACTCATTGCTTCTCCAATCACAAATAAAGATTGAGTTGCCACCAATGAAGCTTTGATGCTAGAAACAACCACTGGGAAAGGACCAGAAGATAACCTTGAAGTTCCTGATTCACGAACACATGGAGAGCATGACCTTTTGACTCAATAAGAAGAACTAATTGGCTTCCCTTTTTCAAGAAGTCTTCATTTTCATCAACAATAAAACTGTCATCAGAGGTATCAGTCTCGAAAACAAAGGAAAGCTTAGCTTATACTTTACGTTAATAGTATTTAAAGCAAGAAGTTTCTCAAAAAAAAAAAATATTTAAAGCAAGAAGTTTTGCATTGATATGGATAGGGTTCAGTAAGAAATCAAAACCAAAGGAATAGAAAACCCAAAAGGGCAAAGGCTCAAACTGAAGCTTAAATCAGATTCACAAGAAAGAAAATCCATAACATATGGGCGTTACACAGCACAGTTATTGTAAAATGTGGATTGACATGGTGAACACAGGAAATGGCCCCACTTACTCTGAAAAGTTGCTTACCCATCCTCCCAAAATTCTGGTTGTATCATCATTTCTTTTCCTAGAGATTTCAGCCAGACTGAACCTCTCTCTCTCTCTCTCTCTCTCTCTCTCTCACTCACACACACACACACACTCTTCATCATAAAGGTGAATCTTTGTATTCCATTCATGTATAATTTTTTCTTCATCAACATACCATATATGCGTAGAATTTTATAACTTTTAGAAGCTGACACAATGCATGAAGAAATGACAGGCTAATGTTTACATCAATCATACACAACTCATAAAACCTGTTTATGTTTGTCTGCATGCACATTCACATATTGTCTTCAAGGACAAAGGTTTTATGCTAAGTGTCCTGTCTTGCCGAAATCTAATAATAGGATGCAATTTGTGCGGCTTAAATTTAGGACGTCTAATACCTAGAATGCACGGATATGGCATTCTAGTGTCCCATATTGTGTTGGACACATGTCCAACCTGAACACGGGTCAGACATGGCACAGGCACGTGTCCGACACGGCAAAACATGTCCACCAAAGAAATTTGAGAAACAAAAAATCAGACACATCTCAAACATGCCTTCAACACGCAGCAGACATGTCTTGGACTCAGGTAGGACATGTCGGATATTTTTTGTAATTTTAAAAAGAAAAATTAAACTTAATCAAAAATTCCTATTATACTTGTAAGTGAAGAACCACATCCTATATTTATATTTGTGAACAAGTTGGAAACTTATTTTAATAATTTTCATTAAAACTATTGAATAGTATATATATTGAAAGTCTAGGAGATTCCCTGGAAAATCTGAAAGTTTTCATCAGCACCTTGCCCTAGCTTACCAGTAGAGGTAGGGTTTCTTTTTCTTTCCTGAGATGCAAATCTGGGCTCACCTGACAACTTTAGCTTTTGGATTTACTGTTTCTTTGACTTGGTATTAGACTATGAAGGATGGACTTAAACTGATAAGTTCAGCAGCCATCTCACTTCATTTTCAGAATTATTAGTTTTACTTATTTCAAAACTACAATCAGTCGAAGATATGTCATGTCAACATTTAAAAAAGAATTTCAGCAATGATGGAATTAGAAGAATCAATTCTACTCATGAAAGCTAATGGTGTTCAGTATTGGGAACAACTAACCTTGTTGTATACCAGAGGTAGTCAGTAGTGTCTCTTGTTGTGTTGATGTGATCCACAAGGGAATTGTTAACAAAGTCAGCTGTTCCCCAAATCCCAGCTTTCTCCTTAAATACTTCCCAGTCAAGGGCTTTCGTGCCATTACTTGATGGCACTGATCGCTGCAGCTTCTCAGGTATCATTTCAACAACAGAGGTCTGCGAACTTACCTGTTTGGAAGTTAATGTGCAAGTACAGAGTACAATTCAAATTAAGCATCAGCGGGCAATATAATTTATGTATCGAAAGGGATTCTTCACATTGCAATTGTAACCTTAGTAGAAATTAAAGCAAGAAATAAAGATGCTTCAAACATATAGTACCAAAGCACTGGTTTCATAAACCCTGAAGGTCCTACATGTCTTCAAAAAATTGTCATAGTTCACGATACAAAGTATCACCTTTGCAGTGTTAAATATCACATTCTTGCAGTCTGGTAGTATGCTAACTGACCAAGCAGGCAGGTGATAGGACATGTTCCGAAATTCCACAATCTTGTCATTTTTCTCATCCATGTTAGCAAGAAAAGCAGCACATGATTCCCCCAACGGTTCAGCATAGATGTCGGCCTAAATTAAGCAATAATTTAGTAAATCCAATGACAAGGTAGTTTAGTAATTCAGACGTTAGCCTATAGTGTTGCTTAATCTACTAAAATGGATATAACAATTCCAACTATCTCAGTTCCTGTCAAGATTCTAAAGCACAAGGCACGATAAGGCTGTGACCTGAAATCATGGAAACATACTGAACAACTATGGATTTGACAATTTTAACTACAACGAAAAGAAAACTGGTTAAAAGGCAAAGGGAGAAAGAAAACGCATTTAACATAATGCAGTTACTCAGGTTCAAAGTCAACAGCAAGAAGATTCACCTCTTGGGAAGGACCTAGTGACACATTAAATGGCTTGCTGTTCAACAATGCATGCTCACATAATTTTAGAGCTCTATGGAGTTCCTTTAGGTGTCCCCATTTTGGAAACCTGGCTAGTCCTACCGAACAAATGACAATATGTCAGGTTTACCTCATTATCCATGATCTGAATTAACATACTCAATTTCTCTTTGTGACAGATTCGAAGCTTGAGCAGCAATAATTAGAACGGAAACATTTCTGAATACTCACCATATTCATCAATTGGGGCATCATAGTCATAACTTGTGGTAATGAATGGTCCTCCTGAAGTGCGGCCAAAATTTGTTCCGCCATGATACTAAACCGTACAATGGAAACCAAAAAAAAAACTAAAAAATTATAATTGCAGCAATCACAACAATTACTTCACACAGAAGATGATTGGCACAATTCCACATTTTATAGTGTTTATGTAGTAGTGAGATTGCAGTTATCTACAACTCAGAAATCAAAGGATAGAACCCATGGGATAGAAGATGGACCAAATTACCACGTAATAATTCTGTAAGCTACCACCTTTCTGGAAAAAACGAGCCACGGAAAATGCAATATCTTCTGGGGGCCTGTGAGGATTAGGGTCTCCAAATCTTTGGAACCTGGCAAATTAAAGTACCATTCACGCTACAACCATAAGGAAATTACAAATTTCGGAAATGCATCAATGAGTGCATGAATCACATGGCTCAACCAAAAACAGGATTTGGGGACTTTGTATGAGTTGGATGCCTTATAAATAATGCAGCTAATTCACATAAGTGGATTCATAAGAGACTCCATTAAGTTGAAAATTTATCGTTTCATCTAATATTAAATACATATGCAGAAAGAATATTCCAACAGCATAAAATTAGGCCCCTACAGCTAGGACGCAGAAGATTAATTCAGCTGGGCAACCGTAATGCTAAAGATGCACAAAACACAACTCACCAGTGTTGTATTAGTTGCAATCACCTATTATGCAAGCTGATCATAAATTGGCAATAAAGTTGCTAAAAAATTGAAGGCCATGAAGGTGGCTTAGATTTCCATTCAGAGAACTCTCAAACAAAAATTTGCCTCATCAAATTCATCAGCATGAGGAAAGGTCTTTAAATGCACCACACTAATTAACAATCAGAAAGAAATACAAAATTACCATCCAGGCCAATTCTCAGTCCAAAGTTTTGGCTTGTCTGGATAAATAGGTTTAAATTGATCACAATAAAAGGAGTTACAAGTATTGATCTGCAGAGGAAAAAAAAAAAACAAAAAAGGGCAAAACATGATGAGTGCTACATGACCTTCCAATAAAGTGGATATCATTTCAAAATCATCAATAGCACAATTATCATTAATTATATAGCACACAGGATACACAGAATTCACAAAACAAATATCAAGCTTCAGTCCCAGCTTTCTTTGGTCATTTTCTGTTTTTATAACATGGTCCCATTCCAGCCTGAAAATCTTGTCAAATGTAATGGCCACTCATTCTGACCCAAATGTTCCATGAAACCACATAACCTTTGGATAACCATCACACCTAGGCATGATGCCCACCTGAAAGGCTTAAGGTCTTAGAGGAAAAGAGAAGTTAAAAGGGTTCAGACTTCAGACACCCATCCTCCTCTCAAAATCCCACAATTCTGTGAATCTGTAGTGGTTACCCCACAGAGCTGGAGATCCCCCTCTGCGGTGTCCAGAAATTCAGAAGCACCTCTCCTCCATGGAATATTCCAAGCAGCAGTAATATGGCCACATCCACCAAATCAAATTGCAGAACATGGCCACATCCACCAAATCATTAGGCACTTTTGTATTTACTTCCCGTCATGCATTTCTATTGCAATAAGATCTCACCACAGTGGGAGGAGCATCATACTGCTGGCACATGATCCAAGGAACACCTGTATTCTGAGAAACAGCCATTTGAGCGGCCCACATGGCGTATTCCTTTCCTCCTTTATATGCACTTTCAAAGAATCCATATTCGTTTTCAACCTGAAATTTGAAGATTTATGCATTGAATGGTCATATGCGTACAAAAACGGAGAAAAATAAATGCTTGCATGCGAAACAAATTGGCATCAGAAGAAAACCTACGATGGACATTCTAACTTTTTCCAGTCAAATATACCTCAGGTAACTTAAAATTATGTAGAGACCACTGTCATCCTAAAAGTTGGCAGCTATGATAGCCTTCTAAAGATGAAAACAACTGGGGACACAACTGTAGTTATAATTACCTGAGACAAGATTATAGGACCTCCCTGTGATGCAAAAAGCTTCTCTTGCTTCATCATGTTCACTATGTATGTCATGAACTTCTGCATGTAATACTAAAACCAACAAGGAAAAAAATAACAGAGAAAAATGACAAACTGGTTAGAAGGACCAACGTATGATTTTAAGTAAGTTTCTGAAAAGGAAATTGAAGATCTTGTGAAACATTTAAAGGTCCTCATTTCATACCTTGAAGTTATCATTATTAGTTCGAAAAACTGTTCCAGGAACATAATGCAACCAAACAGGTATACCTCTGCATTTATATATACAATCAAGTCGGTAACACATAAAACTTAAAACATGATATAGAAGTTATGAGCGGGTTTTATGATGTGAGAAAATGCCAACTTCAGGAACATAATGCAACCAAACAGAGGTATACTCCTGCAGTTATATAAACAATGAAGTCGGTAACACATAAAAGTTAAACATGAGATAGAAGTTATGAGCGGGTTTTATGATGTGAGAAAATGCCAACTTCAGGAACATAATGCAACCAAACAGAGGTATACCCCTGCAGTTTTATATACAATGAAGTCGGTAACACATAAAAGTTAAACATGAGATAGAAGTTATGAGCGGGTTTTATGATGTGAGAAAATGCCAACTTCAGGAACATAATGCAACCAAACAGAGGTATACCCCTGCAGTTATATATGCAATGAAGTCGGTAACACATAAAAGTTAAACATGAGATAGAAGTTGTGAACGGGTTTTATGATGCGAGAAAATGCCAACTTCAAGAATACCCAAAATTCCATTCAGCTGCAATGAATGGACCAATGCGAAGAATGAGATACATTCCAGCCTGTTGAACAATCTTTACAAACTTGACCAGATCAAACCGCCCCTCAAAATGGTACTGCACTTTCCCATTGAATCAAAAATAAAAAATGCAACGAGAATTAAAATAAAACCAAGAAGAAATAAAGAAGCAATAGGTAGTAACAAAAAATTGAATCAACCCATCCAAGCTGCTCACCTCAGAAGGGGCAGTCTCATGACCATTCCAAAAAACATACGTTTCAATAACATCAACCCCTCCTTCCTTTGCCTTCTGTACAAGTTCCGGCCACATCTACCATAGCCCACATTCACATTAACAGTAAGCTCTTAAAAAACCCAAGATGCAGAAGAAATTATAAGAAGCGTGTTTCGTGTTTCGTGTTTCTGATCTAGCAAACCCATCAAGCAAAGGAAAAACATACAGAGTCAAAAATGCAGAGAACATAAAAGTTTCCAGATTAAGGGGAAAGAAAAACATAAATGAAGAAATTGAACAAAAAAACACAGAAAGGGGGCTATTCCTTTCCTCTACATTCCCAGCAGCAAAAACAAGAAAAAACAAAAGGCGAAAAAGAAAGTTGCTTTCTTTTGCTTATTTGGTAACTGGAAAGACGGTACTAACGAACACATAAGCATCATCTGAGACCCAAAATGAAATGTAGGGGGGAGAGAGAGAGAGAGAGAGAGAGAGAGAGAGAGGGTAAAGAGAAACGGACTGCAGGGACGCTGCGAGGATAATGAATGGAAGCAGAGATGAGAAGCTTCCGACGGCCGTCGATGATTAAAGAACGGCTGTCGTATGTCACATTCCCCGCTAAACTCCATTTAAATGAGAACAAGAACCCGAGGAGGAAGACAAAGAAGAGAGGCTGTGGTCTGCTTGAAGAAGAAGACACTTGCTTCATTTTCTTCTGTTTTGCAGAATGAAAATGCAAATGAAAATGAAAAGCTCTATCTTCTAAAATCTTTCTTCTTGAATTTCCAGTTTCCAGTTTCCAGTCGTACATAAATAAAGCATTCACGATGACAGACTGATGTGGGGTGTACTGGCTTACTAAAAAGACGTACTGACTGGTAAAACTTAGTTTGTATATGTCAATATGTCATATGTCTGACTATGAGTGTTCGGTGCATTTAATTTGATTTAATTTAAGTATAAAAAAAAAAATGGCACAGCAAAACCGAGGCTGCGTTTGAGATCAGCGTTTCAGCCCCACCGTCACTATAATGCGGCACAGCTACGACACAAACCAGCACAACACGCAACACAAACTAATCCATACGGCTTCCTAATCCATCCATACATGTCTGTATTCTAGCTGCCTAATCCTGTCTGTCACACTCACACATCTTACTGGAAAATGGTTACCCCTTATATTTTTTAAGTTAGCGACATTAAAAAAAAGCAACAAAATAATATAATTGTGAGATTATAATTTAAATGATGTTAATAATATATCAATAAGTGAGAGATTAAAAATTTAAATTTTTAATCTTTCAACTATGATCCCTCTCCCAAATTAATTAGTTTAAATTTAAGAAAATTTTAAAAAAAACAAAGTAATATAAATGATTTAGATTTGAAACTAACCCATTGGACTTCCTAATCTACCCATTTACTAATAAAGTTATATATATTGAATGATCGAAATTTAGATTAAAAAAATAAAAAAATAGTAAGATATTAATAGATGAATTGTGTAATTAATTTATTATCATATAAAATTAAATTAAATAATAAAATTTTAATTAATAATATTTCATATATTTGATTGATTATGCTCTTTGTCAAACTTTTTGTCTCTATTTTTTTTAATATATTTTTTTGCCGACGCCACAAAGTGGAATCCCCCTGCCCATTATAATTGTGCTATCGATGGATTTTAGCGCTGGATAAAATTAAGTACTGATTCATATTTTCATAAATGCTTTATGTTCGGCAGGCAATTATCTCCTGACTAATTAAAATTCAACAGCAACTCGTTCATTTTAGGGGTAATTTTCCCTGCATAGGCCTGAGAGCACATATAGTTTTTCTGTCCACATACAAAAGTCACTTGCATCGTAGACCCTCAAAAGCTATCGCCCTAATTGTGACTGTTGGATTCCCCTCTCTCCAAATTTGGTAGAACTCATAGGGTAAACAACTTGACAACGAGTGTAAGAAGGAGATCCTGAACTTGATGTTGGTGTGAGCGTCAAGGAGAGAAATATTTGGAATATTTTCATATTAAGTGATCATTATTCTTCTAATAGGGAATTTCTTTATTCTAGGCTAATTTTTAGGCTAATTGCTTGTAAGTGGAAATATTTTCCTTGTAGGGTGTCAGGCCAACGAAGCTGTATATATGTCTTCCTGTAATAGTATTTTGAATATAAAAAAAAAAAGAGAAACAATATTTCAACATGGTATCAGAGCATAGATCCTAAGTCAAGAAATAATCAAGGAATGGGAGAGCCTACATCTCCTTCTTCATCCTCGATGAATAGATCTCCAGAAGAGAGCTCTATTCTTGCTGATATATCATCAAGAATATCACAAATGCTGAGTTAGAGCTCATCATCACTAGGCCCTGAAATTGGAGTGGCTACCATCGGGATCAAACTAGATGGTAGTAACTATGGACTATGGTCCCAGGTTGCTGAGATGTATATCTCGGGCAAAGACAAGCTGGGATATATCAATGGGGATTTACCACAACCCCAGGAGCCTGATCCGACATTTCGTAAATAGAGGACCGAAAATGCTATTGTTAAGGGATGGTTAATCAACTCTATGGATCCTAAACTGATTGGAAATTATATAAGATTTCCAACCGCCAAGGATGTGTGGGATGCAGTTGCCACGACATTCTTTGATGGAGCAGACACATGTCAGGTATATGACCTCAAGAGGAAGGTTATGAGACTGAAGCAAGGAGGAGGATCTATTGAAGCCTACTACAACAATCTCCAAGGTCTTTGGAGAGAAATCGACTTTCGCAGGCCAAATCCCATGAAGTGCGAGGTTGATATTAAGAGGTATAATTCTATTGTTCAAGAAGATAGAATTTATACATTTTTAGATGGACTTGATGATCGTCTAGATAAAATTAGAGGAGATGTTCTCCAGCTTCAACCGTTCCATACTGTAGAACAGGCTTATGCTTTAGTTCGACGAGAAGATCTTCGGCAGGCTGTCATGCTATCAAAAGGAGATAATAATGAGATACCAAGCGTTGCTATGGTTTCAAAAGGGGGTCTGAAGCAGCTGTCAGTCCAGCAGACCACTCTTGGACGGCCAAGTACATCAGCGAAGTCTAAAGCTCAAACGGATGGTGGAGGGTGTACACATTGTGGAAACCCAAAACACACCCGAGAAACTTGCTTCAAGTTACACGGGTTTCCAGATTGGTGGCATGAATTAAAGGCCAAAAAGAAACGTGATATTGGAGGAGAAGAAAATATGGGCCGAGCTGCGGTGATGAATTCTGGATCAGAATTTTCAGTTGTTTCGCAAGAAAAAGATCTCCATGGATTAGATTCTCAAGGGTTGGCTTTACGTGCTACCAGAGACCAATTGGATCCCATAAAAGAACCAGGTAAACATGATTGGATTATTGACTCTAGAGCAACATAACACATGACCTTTGATTTGCAGGATTTTGTTATCTCCTCCGAACCAAGGAGATTCTTTGTAGCCAATGCCAATGGAGTCGCTTATCCCGTTTCAGGAGCTGGGAAAGTGGAACTGTCAATGTCTCTTACCCTCTCAAATACTCTCTTAGTTCCCTCTCTTGCAAATAAATTATTGTCCGTAGGCCAATTAACGGAAGAATTGAATTGTTGTGTATTGATATATCCAAAATTCTGCTTGTTTCAGGACATTCTCACGAAGGAGATTATTGGTCGTGGTACTAAACGAGAGGGGCTATATTATGTTGATGACTTTACTCCAGGTCAAGCGGGTTTGATAGGACGAATTGATGATAAAGAACAACAAGTGTGGCTGTGGCATCGTCGTCTTGGGCATCCATCTTTTTCTTATTTAAAACATTTGTTTCCAAGTCTATTTACGAAACTACATGAATCATCCTTTCAATGTGAGACTTGTCTATTGACAAAAAGCCACCGTACTTCTTATCCTATGAGTATAAATAAGTGTCAAACACCTTTTGCATTAATTTACACTGATGTTTGGGGGCCGGCACCAGTAATAGGATCCACGAGCATTAGGTGGTTTGTTACTTTTATCGATGACTGTACCCGTATGACTTGGCTCTATTTGTTGAAAGATAAAACTGAGGTCTTTGGGGCATTTTGTGCATTCCATGAGATGGTGAAGAACCAATTTTCTACAAAAATTCAAGTACTTAGATCGGACAATGGGGGAGAATACGTGAACAAGAACTTTCAAGAATACTTTAAGAGACATGGATTAATACATGAAACTTCATGTTCACAGACCCCACAACAAAACGGAATCGCGGAGAGAAAGAACAGGCATATTTTAGAGACAACTAGGGCCTTGTTAACAGCAGCACATGTGCCTAGACGTTTGTGGGTTGATGCAGTTACCACTGCTGTATACGTGATGAATCGGATGCCATCAAGAGTCCTAAATTTTAAAACTCCATTTCAAGCTCTTGCTAGCCACATACAACTTCCGTCTTGTTTGATGCTTCCTCCAAGGGTGTTTGGGTGTGTGGTCTATGTCTATCTTCATAAAAATCAACGAACAAAACTTGAGCCTAATTCTGTTCGTTGTGTTTTCTTGAGGTATGGGGGAAATAAAAAAGGGTACCGATGTTATGATCCAATCGCTAGACGACTATACACCTCCATGGATGTCACCTTTGTGGAGTCAGAATATTTTTTCCAATCAGCATCTCATACATTACAAAGTGGTGATGACCATTATGGTGAAAATGAAAAATGGGAGTTATGGCCTGTATTTGAGGATTCACTATCAATAAACAAGCAAAGAGTACAAACAAGGGAAAGTTCAATTTCCGTAGAAATTGGAACGGATGATATAATTTTTGGGGAAGAAGACCAAGAAGAATCAATTGCTGGACAGAAGGTGCCTTCTCTTGAACCTGAACAACTCCCTTCTCAACGTTTAGTACACGACCAGTCTCCAGAGAATGTCACTGAGGTACCATCTCTAGACTCTCCTAATGATGATAATAGTATTTTGTATGGTTATAAATTACCTGATAGGAAGAACAGAGGGATACCACCACAACAATACTCACCTGATGTCGAAAGCAAGAAGGCCAAATATCCTATTGCAAATCATGTCAGCAGTCAACGATTGTCTCCCTCTCTTAAGTCATTTGTGAGTAAATTATCTACGGCCTCTGTACCCACGACCGTACAACAAGCATTTGAAGACCCGAGATGGACACAAGCCATTTCTAATGAGATGGAAGCATTGCAGAAAAACTCTACTTGGAGTTTGGTGGTGTTACCTAAAGGAAAAGGACCAGTTTAGTGTAAATGGGTATTTACAATTAAATACAAAGTACATGGCTCGGTTGAAAGATATAAGGCCAGATTGGTTGCAAAGGGATACACCCAAACATATGGTATAGACTACCAAGAGACATTCTCACCGGTAGCAAAATTAAACACCGTGCGAGTTTTGTTATCTCTTGCCGCCAACTTAGATTGGCCACTACACCAATTTGACGTAAAAAATGCCTTTCTCCATGGGAATTTAGCAGAGGTATATATGGAAATTCCACCAGATTTTACCGTGTCCTCTAAAGATAGAGCAGTGTGCAAATTGGAGAAGGCATTATACGGGTTGAAACAGTCACCAAGAGCTTGGTTTGGAAGATTTAGCGTAGCAATGAAGAATCGTGGCTTCAAGCAGAGTAATGCTGACCATACTCTGTTTTTGAAACATAGGCAGAGGTTGGTGACAGCTTTTATTATTTATGTGGATGATATGATAATCACAGGAAATGATAAGGAAGAAATTTCTAACTTGGAGAAATATCTTGCAAAAGAGTTTGATATGAAAAATCTCGGTGGTTTGAAGTACTTTCTCGGCATAGAAGTGGCTCGATCCAACCAAGGTATTTTTTTGTCTCAGAGAAAATACGTACTAGATTTATTGGCTGAAACAGGGATGCTTGATTGTAAGCCAGCAGAAACACCTATTGTACAGAATCATGGATTGATGGAGACTATGAACCAAAAACCAACGGACAAGGAGAGATACCAACGACTGGTAGGCAAATTAATTTATTTATCCCATACAAGGCCTGACATTGCATACTCTGTTAGCGTGATGAGTCAATTTATGCACAATCCTAGTGTGGATCATATGAATGCAATGTTTAGAATTTTGAGATACTTAAAGTCTTCTCCAGGAAAGGGTCTATTGTTCAAAAAAAATAACCATCTACATGTGGAGGGTTATACAGATGCAGATTGGGCTGGAAGTGTTGTTGACAGGAAATCCACATCGGGCTATCTTACTTTTGTTGGTGGAAATTTAGTCACATAGAGGAGTAAGAAGCAAAAGGTGGTAGCTTTGTCTAGTGCTAAGGCTGAATTTCGAAGTATGGTAAAAGACATCTGCGAATTACTTTGGCTCAAGCGATTATTGGAGGAAATGGGACTCATGTCTCAATCTGCCATGAATTTATTTTGTGATAACAGGTCAGCTATCGAAATTGCTCAAAATCCGGTCCAACATGATTGAACAAAACATATGGAGATAGATCGACACTTTATCAAAGACAAACTTGTGGAAAAGGTTATACAAATTCCGTTTGTGAGATCAGAAGACCAGCTAGCAGATATCCTCACAAAAGCAATAACAAGGAATGCATTTTCTAGCTCACTTGACAAGTTGGGCATGAGAGATATCTATGCACCAACTTGAGGGAAAGTGTTGGTGTGAGCATCAAGGAGAGAAATATTTGGAATATTTTCATATTAAGTGATCATTATTCTTCTAATAGGGAATTTCTTTATTCTAGGCTAATTTTTAGGCTAATTGCTTGTAAGTGGAAATCTTTTCCTTGTAGGGTGTCAGGCCAACGAAGCTGTATATATGTCTTCCTGTAATAGTATTTTGAATATGAAAAAAAAGAGAAACAATATTTCAACACTTGACTGCAATAACCCGCTGGACTATAAATACAAGACGAGGAACAAAGCCGGTTTTGAGCAGAGGCTAGAAGATCCCTAGTGGGTTGATAAGGTTTTGATAAGGAGGGTGGAAGGTGCTGTCGAGGAAGTTATTACAATAACAGCCATGTAACAATTTAACGAGACATACGACTATAGTAAGGCATATTAAATGGATTCCAACAAAAGGTGGAGGACGACTGAAAATTAACTGTGACGCGTGCTTCTCGAGAGAGTTTGTGGTGACAAGTTTTGCTATTTGTGTGTAGAAATGGGGAATTAAGTGGCTAACGGAGGGGCGGCTGGTCGCACTCGGCCTTGCTAGCAGAGGCACGTGCAGCGAAAGAAGCAACGTGCATGGCCCAACACAGGGGAATACCTAACATATATAAAACTAGAGCTACACTCAGAGCTAATCCACAAAGCTATCCAAAAATAATTTATAGGATTGCAATTGGGACAATCATCAGGGATATTAAAAGAATTGTCCCTCTTTTCGTGGGAGATTAAAATGTAGGTGTGTTAGTAGGAAAGCCAAGTGAGTGGCTGATTAGGTAGCTAAGAATAGTAAAACTAGACAATGTTCAAATAGGCAAGATTGTTTATTCTCCCTCACCACTAGAAAGGCTAAATGTATCTGACTCATATGATTTCGATTTGATTTAAAAAAAAAAAATGAAGTACTTTGTGCTTCATTACTTTTCTAACGCTATAAAATTAAAAAATAGATAAGAAAATTGCAAGATCACTTTCAGAAATGACACATTAAAAATTTGGTTTTTAAAAATAACTTACCAAGATGATGCACTTTAATTCCAAAAAAGAATAAGAATAATAATAGCAAGTTTTTCAACGAGAGGATCCCACGAAACCGTGTTGTTTACATGTAATAATGTAAGCAACTTGATGAAGTTTTCATACCTCTCAGACATAGTTTTTGATCCTTTTAGACATATAAAACTAGATGCTTACAAATTTTACTCAAATTAAAAATCCCCCTATGGGAATTTCTTTCTATGGCTTCAGATTTAAAATAAAAGTTATACATCATCTATGTTTTTTTAACAAAAAAAAAGGCACCAAAAAAACTAATCCAGCACCACATTTTTTCTGCTAGAATTATGTTTTTGGCGATCGCTTTCTTTTTGCGTCACACTAAATCTTTAAAATGATGTATATGCATTGGATAATTGTATGGAAAACACTTGCTACCTGTTAGACACACATAAAACATAACTGATAAAAAAAATTTTAAGCACAAGTATCAGATATTTTTGCTTATTGTGCCAAATACATATTAAACACATTTAGAACTAACTGCGAAATTCTTCATGGTGATTTTCACAATAATTGTTTCCCATATATTTGTTGTTAATTAACAATAATTATCAAATATCTTTTATTCTAGTGATTATATTAGATGTTTTCATTTACAATTTGTAAAATATCATATTACAAATATAATATATAATTTAAATTTTTTTAACAAAATACTAATTCCAATGCAAAAATAATTTAGTAATTTTCATAAAAATATTAAATTTATAAATAGTTTTGGCACCAAGACAAATAAATGTATTGAAGTTTTTGAGACTCTAAGATTTCATATTTAGTTTTAATGATAACAAATTATTAAATTTAATTAATGTGTTTCTTTTACCCTTTGTTTGGCAAAAAAGTGAGGGGGAGAGGAATATGAGAGGAATGAACACCACTGACAAATTAAGCAATGCAATGCAGAAGACGACAAACTTTGTTTAAATTACATATGTCAAATCCCTGTTTAATTTTGATAAACGATGAAGAAACTTTCAATTAATATCAACAAACTTTCAGAGGCTAAACAATTAAATGATGAAGAAAATTTTCCTATTTACAAAATTTTGATATTCTCATAAAATTTATAGTAAAAAAAAGACTTTTCATGAAGAACGAATATAATACTTGTACTTGTAATCGAGATATAGCAATAGAGTTATATTATACTTCACGTTCAAGTAAATTAATATAAATTTTTATGCAAATCAAAATCCTATATGCATTCATTTTTTTTAACAAATCAAAGCATAACGTAGCTTAATTAAACCACAAATAATAATACAGGGAGTAAAAATTACATATGATCATAAGTTAATATATCTACTCAAACTCTTTGGGAAGAACGAATTTCTATTAATGAAGAGTAAGGTGGACGTCCTAAATACACAATCTCATATTTATAGAAGTAAAAAGAAGATACCTAAATTAGTAATTGATTCTCAGAAAAAGAGAATAATTTATCTTATCGATTATCTTATTTTAATGGTATGATCAATAATGCATGGTGGTGTCATGTCTTGTGCTAATAATACATCTTTGTATCGCAGTGCACATGATAGCAGCTACATCATTGAGTCCTTTTCATACATATACATCAAAACTAATGGGCAGAGCGAATTGGATAAGCTATTCAAGAAAGCTTGTCGATTCTCGTTGCTATGAAGTTTTCTCTTTTTTGTAAGTTTTTCGTATTTCAATAAAATTTTTGCATTTAATTATTTTCAGTATATTAAATTATGAAAATTGAAATTACGAGTGATAGTTTATTATTTAAAATAAAATTCAATTTTTTGCCAGACAATCTTTATTACTATTTAATCTTTCAATGTTTAAATTACATATGTCAAATCCCCGTTTAATTTATAAGAACCAATAAATTAGATGGAAAAAAATAAAATAGAAAAATAGAAACGTAATGACAAAAATGGCCCTATATTTTTAATTCCATTCAAGCCATTATTTAATAATTGTAGGGACATTTTTGTAATTTTATCTATAAATTTTTCTTTCTCATTATTTTTTTATACAATTCAAATACAAAATTCTATTTTCTCATTATTTTTTCATAACTTTCTTTCTCACAACTTTTTTTCTCACCAAAATTTAACAAACCAAACAAACACTAAAACATAAATAACCAAAAATTTTGTTGACCATTGTGTTACTTAATCTTTTTATATGAGGGTTGAGACTAAATTATTTGACAACTACAAAGAAAACCCTCCTCGTTTTTTCTTTTTTTTTTTTTCTTATTTTTAAATTTAATTATTTTTAGCATATTAAATTATGAATATTGAAATTACAAGGGACAATTTATTATCTGAAAATGAAATTCAATTTTTCATAAGACAATCTTTGTTACCATTTAATCTTTCAATGTTTAAATCACATATGTTAAATCCCTGATTAATGGTATCAGAGCCAAGAATTTTTCTCCTGGATGGGTGTGTTATTATTAGAAGAAGAGAATTTAATGTATGTACAAGAGTGATAACAAATGTTTGATATACAAATAATAGTCCACATTGTATTTATCCATACAAAAATAGAGTTCGTAGAATAGTTCAATCTCTTATCGACATAAAGAAAGAATTTAAAGAAAAAGACACTGGGTATTTAGAGCTAACAAAACAAAGCTATAGCAAAGAAACTAACGTAAAGATATCACCCTTAGAAATTCAACAAATACAAAATGAATTGCAATAATTAAGGGAAGAGATTGATGACTTTTAAAAAAATTCTTTCAGAAAAGTTCCTATAGAAATTTCATTAAATTTATCGTAAGAGAAATTTTATATCAAGAATTTGAGTTAATATAGAGATAAAATTATTAATTTACATGTAAGAAAGATTTAGTGGTGTTGGTCAGCTAGTGAGCCATTGGTCAACCAAAAATCAGCAGAATGGTGGTCCCAACAGGTGGTCCCAACACTAATATCATTCTCTGAGGTAAGTAATATTTCTATGTATAGATTAACTCGATCTCTTAGCAGAAAATTTCATAATACTTTAAATCTAATGGAAGATTATGATATAATAGATTATAATAAAACAAAGTGTACAAATTGCTAAAATAGAACATGATTTACAAAATTGAAACATTCCTAAAAGAGGCCAAGAAAAATATTACAAAATAGGGGCTTTTGATAGTTTATTTCATGACTACATCATTGATACAATAGAAAAAAAACATACCATGTAGATGCTAATATTCAAGAGATAAGTCTGATAAATAAATCTATAGTTAATACATATAAGTCAACATATCAATTTTTACATATAGGATTAGTGCAGGTAGTTATGAAACCTTTACACAGATTAGAAATTGATATTTCTATTTTAATGTGCTTACGTGATGTTAGATTTTTAGATTTTTCTAGTTCTTTACATGCTGCCTTTGAATCAAACTTAGCTAATAGTCCTTTTTATTTTAATTGTTGTCATAATTATTGTCATAATTATTCTGTATCATTATTTGATCATAATATAACTAAATTTTTAATATTAAATTTACAAATATTAGAAAACATGTTACTAGGATCTAGAAATATTGCTCTAGTAGATAGAATATATTATAAACTATTACCATCAACTTTATCACCTAAAACATTGATGAAATCACCAAAAGGTCAAACCTTGCTCATAGAAGTTAATACTGATAGATCATTGATAGAAACACTAAAAATGATAGAATAGTCATAAGTAACTATTTTAGATAAATGGGTTGTACCTAATATTCAAATACCAAGATCCATTACTCCTAGAACAAAACAAGCACAAATAATTCAAGACAATAAAGGAAATGTAGAGATTATTTTTCTTTCTAGAAAATCAAATTATATAACAATTTTAAATTTTGAAATTAGAAAATCCACGAGTAACATTCTTTCATCTTCAAAAAATCTAGAAAACCCATTAATAGGTGTTAATTTTCAAAGAAAAATACCACATCTATACTACTAAACACTTAGTACTAGTAATTTACATCCAGTAAAAGATACATCACCAACTGTATCACCTACACCTAGTGAAATGTACTTTTCAAATCAACTAAGTTAGATGGAGACAACGTTTTCTTATCATTTTATAATTAATAAAGAACTTTTGAGAAAAGAATTTTATTCATCAAAAAATGAAAATAAAAGAAAATGATATTTTTCTACATATAAAAAGAATGAAAGAGAAGTGATACAAGATAAATATTATGAGGGCTTAATTAAGTAATAAAAAACATATTTATTTTTTTGATTGGTTTGAAATTTATAAATATATTTTTAAAGTAGCAGACACAATAAACACAATAAAGTCATCTGACCAAAATGGGAAAACTACTAGTTGTGGTGTGATAAAATTTGTACATCCTCCAATGGAAGAATTTTAATTTACACAAGGAAATTAAACGGTAATTGCCTTACTATTTAAAATATCTAGTGTAGATTCAAATTCAATAATAATTACTCAAAAGGACATTAAAAATTTTTTGAATCAAAATAATTATACAAATCATATTCTAAACACTGTAACTCAGCAACTACAGATCATAGAAAACAATTTACCCATAATAGATAAAATCAGAAACTCTAAAATTGTCAGAACCATTGTTTAATACACCAGATATACCTAAAAATAATACATTAAAACAAGACCCTACACACAAAAAAAATTACTTAATATTTTTACCCAAAAATTAAAAAATTTGAATTTTAAAGATAATATAGTAAATGTGCTTTCAAAAATAGATTTCAAAGAAGATGAAATAGAAGGTTTCACAACACGATTTCAAGAAGAATTTAGTATTAATAAAATACATAGTCATAACAATAAAAATTAGAGCAAACATAAAATGAAACATTATTCTAGACCCACACTTCCAAATGTAATGATAAAAGAAAAACCTTACGCTATACAAGCAAATTTTGATGGAAGGAGAATATATGAGTAGAATTTAGATGGATAAAGTGAATATAATGTCCTTCAATTAATATAAGAAATGACAATATGTGCAACTGTTTATAAAAATAAAGGAAATAGTGACAAAACATGTGTTTGACATTTAACATCTGGGTTTACTAGAATATTAAAAGGATGGTGGGATCATTATTTAAATGAAGAAAATATACAACAAGTTTTAAATGCAACAAAAAAGGTAATAGTTCAAGTACCAGATCAGACTCCAACAACGTCCAATACAATAAAAGTAAAAAATGGAACCAGTAAAAAAAGAATAAGAAAACACTGTTGCATTTTTAATATATGTGATAAGTAAAAATTTTTTAAGAGATCCAAGTCACTAATAAGAAAATAATCAGAGATATTATCTAATTTAACACATCTAACTTTACAAGATTTTAGATTATATAAAAATATGTTTTTAATAAAAGTTTTTACTAAAACTGATTGTCAACATTCTTATTAGAAAGAAAGATTCACTGTTGGTCTACCTAAATTATTTGGACAAAAGATTAAACAAAGAATAAAATAAGCTAATAATAATAGTATACTTTATGACTCATTTTCTTACAGAGATATTATAACCTATATTCACAACGAAAGTTTAACTTTATGTACTGACATGAAATTAAAAGCGAAAATGAAAAACTAAAACGAAAGAAAGTAGACGAGAGATAGGGTCCTTTTGTGCACAATACGATTATGAAACAATTTTAGTACCTTCTAAGCGTAAAAAACATAAGACTAAGAAATATAAAAAATCTAGCCCCTATAAAAATTACCAACATCACAAAACACAAAATTTTAGAAAACCATATAAATCGTACGATAAAAATAAGAAGAAAAAACATTTAATGAAAAAAAACCTATTGTATGTTATAAATGCGGTCAAACCAAACATTACAAACCCAATGTAAATTAAAGGAAAAAGTACAACCATTAGAATTCAAAGAAAAAATTAAAAATAAAATAATAGCTATTTTTGAAGAAACTACTAAAACAGAAGATGATTTGAATGATGAATTAGAAGATGAAAGATTTCAAATACAAGAAGATTCATCAAATTATCACGATAGTTTTGATAATAGTGATATACATTTTGGAATATGCTGTAATGAAGCCTATAGTCACATTAATATTATAACAAAAGATGCAAAATTTCTAATATAAATAATTGATAAAATCTTAGATCCAGAATAAAAAGAGAATATTTTTAAAATTAAAAGAAACATTATTAGATGATAAAATTAGAATAAATTTTGAACCTTATCCATTACAAAAAATATGGGTACAAAGAAGTTCTTCCTCAAACAATTTTGTGACAATTAAAGACCTACAAATGGAAATACGAAATCAAAAACTAGAAATAGAAATATTAAAAAATGAGGTGAATGATATAAAAATAAGTTAGCTAGTAATAATAAAAATTTAGAAGATGATAAATTTTTAAATCTTATCACAAAAATGGAATTTTAATAATAATATGTTGAAGTTGATTTAGTTATTAGCAATAACTATACCAGAAGAATGATAGCCTTGATTGATTCAAGAGTCTATTTAAATTGTATTCAAGAAGGTTTAATATATACAAAATATTATGAAAAAGAAAAACTACTTCTTTAAGGGGAGCAAATGACAAAAAATTAAAAATTAATTATAAATTATGAAATGTACTTATATGTAATCAAAGAATATGTTTTAACAATATATTTGTATTAGTCAAGGATTTGTCACAAGCACTAATATTAGGAACACCTTTTTAATACAAATATGTTTATTTAGAGTAACATCAGAAGGGATTATAACTTTGATATCTGGAAAAGAAATATGTTTTAAATTTTTAACAAAGCCAAGAATTTTTAAAGTCAATATGTTAAAAAATAATATTGTTTTCAAAGAAATAATGCTGATTCAAAAGAAAAAATATCTTCATTTTTTAAATCAAGAAATTAATTACAAAAGAATAGAAGAAGACATTCAAAATGTAAAAAATCAGAAAATAATTCAAGAAATTATTAAACAATTTGAAACTGAAGTTTGTTCAAATATACTAAACGCATTTTGGTATAAAAAGAAACATGTAGTAAAATTGTCATATGTTAAAGGTTTTGACGAAAAAGACATCCCAACAAAAGCTAGACCATACAAATGAATAAAAAGCTTTTAGAATACTGTAAAAAAGAAATTACTAACTTATTGGAAAAAAGATATAATATGACCTAGTAAGTCTCTATGGTCATGTTCAACTTTCTTAAATAATCAAGTAGAAATAGAAAGAGGTGCTCCTATACTTGTTATTAATTATGAACCCTTAAATAAAATTTTACAATGGATTAGATATTTTATACCTAATAAAAGAGATTTAATAAAATAATTGACTAGTGTTACAATATTTTCTAAATTTAATCTAAAATTAAGATTTTGGTAAGTTCAAATAGATGAAAATGATGAAGATAAAACAACATTTACTATACTTTTTGGACATTAAAAATGGAATGTTATGTTATTTGGACTTAAAAATACCCCCACAGAATTTCAAAATATTATAAACGATATTTTTAATCCTTATTCTAAGTTTGTGATAGTATATATTCATGATATATTATTATTTTCAAAGTCAATATTAAAACATTTTAATCATCTTAAGAAATTTTTAAATATCATAAAATCAAATGGACTAGTCCTTTCGGCTAAAAAAAATGAAATTATGTGAAGTCAAAACTAGATTTTTATGATATAATAATATATATCAAGGTACAATAACCCCTATTCATAGGTCTATAGAATTCGCAGATAAATTTCCTAATGAAATAAAAGATAAACAACAGTTACAAAGATTTTTAGAATGAATTAATTGTGTAATTGATTTTATTCCTAATCCTAAAAACATCTACTTACTTTTATATAAAAGACTTATGAAGAAACCACCGAAATAGAATGAAGAAATGATGCAAGTAGTTATTAAAATAAAATCCTTAGTTGAAAATTTACCATGTCTAAGAACAGCACCAGAGAGAGACGCGGACCCCGTGAATACACTAGAAGACCCACAAATGAGATTGGAGTCACAACCTAAGGAAAGCCAAGTCATATTTAAAAGAACCTTGACTTAACTTTTATAACGAGACGTGAACTAAAGGTATAAGCAGATTTGGTAGACGTCACGCTCGAGAAAAGAAGAAAGAGGGTGATAAGACTTAGGTTGAGCACCATAATGAGGGAGATCTTTGATAAGTTCAGAGGTTTAGACGCCACAAGGTTGAAACCCCTGATAAGTCAAAAAAGAGTTCAAAGAATCCAAAGAACGATTTGATGTAAGCTTGACCAACCTCCTTACCACATCATTTGGTGTGATTTATGATAGCTCGGTGGGCTTTGCTTGGAGGTCAAGAAACGTGCTTGACTTGTGGAGCAAGCAATAAAGATTAGAGGTCCTATAAGTTTATATCAACGTAATCCAAGTGCAAGAGAAGGAGGATTGATCGAGTTGATCAAGCCTAGGCCAACAAGAGCTACTTGAACCTAGTTAATTTTGATTGAATTAATTTAGACTTTTAATTATCATTTGGATCAAATATTATTTAATTAAAGCCCAATCTGTCTATTAGTAGGAATTAGTTTTAATTCATATTTCTAATTTAATTATGTTTACTTTATGAAAGTAGGCCATTGTTTTATTAGTTTTAGTAGGTTTCATAGTCTTTGTAGATTTAGAACTTTAACTACTTGGGTTTGCCTATAAATCGGCTTATATGTCATCTTTTGCAAAATAGAAATTGAAGTTAAGATTTGAGAACAATCATTCTTTGTTTGATCACCTTGTGGCATCTAAATTTCTGAACTTAACAAAAATTTCCTTCCTTGATTATATGTTTACTGTGGCTTCTAATGCTGATTTTATCATTACACATCCAAAGCTGAACCACCTTAGCTCATTTTCTTTGTTTGATCACCTGGTGGTAATTTATAACAAGATTTTTTGGTTTGCAGTGAAGGCATCAATATTCTCCAAGTATATGTTTATTTGGCATGGGAGACAACAATACCTAATAGATCAACACATTCCTATAAATTTTGAAGTAGAATAACAGTAAGATTTGAAGACAAATCCTTTTGAAAAAAGTGGGAATGATGTGAGCCTGAACAGCCTCATTACTACATCATTTGGGGTGATTTTTGATGGCTCGGTGGACTTTATTTGAAGGCCAAGAAACATGCTTTACTTGTAGAGCAAGTAATGAAGATTAGACATCTTACAAGTCTACATCATTATAATCTAGGTGCAAGAGGAGGAAGATTGATCGAGTTGATCAAGCTTGAGTCGACAAGAGCTAGTTAAGCCTATTTAATTTTAATTAAATTAATTTAGGCTATTAATTGTTATTTGGGCGATACATTATTTAATTAAATTCCAATCCGTTTATTAGTAGGAATTAGTTTTAATTCGTATTTTTAATTTAATTAAGTTTTCTTTATAGCAGTAAAACATTGTTTTATTAATCTTAGTAAGTTTTCTAGTGTTAATAGGTTTAAAACCCTATCTGTTTGGATTTGCCTATAAATAGGCTTATATATCATCTTTTACAAAACAGAAATTAAAGTTAAGATTTAAGAACAATTGTTCTTTGGGTTCTCTAACCTCTTTTCCAACTTATCAGGATTTTCAACCTTATGACATCTAAACCTCTGAACTTATCAAAGATTTCATTCCTTGTCGCGTTCAACCCAAATCTTATCACTATACTGCTTCCTTTTTAGAATGTGACGTCTACCAAATCCTCTTATATTTTTGATTTACATCTCTTTATAGACGTTGGGTTAAGATTCTTTCAAATCTGACTTGACTTTTCTTAGGTTGTGACTTTAATCTTGTTCGTAAGTCTTCTGGTGTATCCGCGAGGTTCGCGTCTCTATAGGCGTTGGGTCTTTCGATACTATCAATGGGGTTCGCATCAATTCCTGTTCCAAATGCATTTTTTAATTATCAAAAATAATGCGTCAGATTTAGGATATGGAGGTATCCTTAAATAAAAATTTGATACAAAAGAATCCATAGTACGGTATCATCCGGGGATTTGGCAATGACCACAAACAAATTATTCAATTATTAAAAAAGAAATTTTATCAATTATTTTATGTATCATTACTTTTTAAGATAATTTTTTTAATAAATTTTTTTTTATTAAGAATTAATTGCCAAACCGTTAAATTTATTTTAGAAAATGATGTTCAAAATCTTATTTTAAAACAAATTTTTTTTAGGTGGCAAGCATTACTTTCAAATTTTGACTTTGATATTGAATTTATTAAAGGAGAATCTAATTATTTACCTGATTTTTTATCCAGAGAGTTTCTTACAAGAAAATGAGTAAAGAAAAGGCAACGAGAGATTCCTTTGTAATAAAAAAATAACTACTTTTTCTCTAAGTAACATTAACAAATTTGTAAATTTTTCTCAATCTTTTTCATCAAATAGATATACAGTCCTTGGACAACTTCTACTATTACTTAAAACTCCATCATTTGTGAAAAATTACAGTGACTCTTTACAATTCAGGTCATCTTATTCTCCAAGCACAAATTCAACTCTTCTTGCTAGACCTTCTTCTCCATCTATTGTACCTATAACCACCTCAGTTAACCAATTCAATGAATATAAATATGTTACCAAGGAGAATTCTTCTCCAATTTGTCTCATTGAACCTAAACATCAAACTTTATCAATTAAATCTTTATTACCTAAAATATTCCCAAAAAACTTTTATTACATCTCCACTCACCTTAACAAAGATCGCCAATTCTATGAATTTATCTTAGTTGATACAAATTCTGTAGATATTGAACATACCACTCAAGATGGGCAAATATTGTACTCATCACTTAAAATTAAAAGGCTTATAACTCTTCAAAAATGGGGTCAATTTAATCAGCAACAAGGAGCAATTTCTTATTATTTTGTCAAGTTCTCAAAAGAATATGATCCTCCTCTCTACAATTATCATGATTATATGGCTGCATGGATAAATATTTTATATTATCGCAATTGGCAACATTCATGGTTTCTCAAATTTATAACCTCATGTCCTCGAGAGTTTCCAAATTAGTTTCATGAATGGTGGCACAAATTTGGACTCATAGAGATGATTTTTCCAAGCAAAATCATAGAAGGATGCGAATTATTCAAGGATGTTGTGCATGAATCACCTATTGACAAACTCTAAAATTGTATCTTAACATTCGATTTATCATAGATCATGAGCTGGACTTTTACAATCAAACAAATCTATTTATTACCTTACCCTCATGTCTTAGTACGCCTAGTGAGTGTTAAATGGTGGCCTACACTTCAACATGATAAGGTTTGTAAGGCGACAGTTTCTCGATGGCTAATTAGTAACTATTGGGAGACAAAGATGAACAGATGATAAATCTTTAACAAACAACATTTTTGACACCTAAACGCAAACTTCAAGCAACTTTAGCATTTGCAACATCAAAAGAAGAGTATCAACAAAAACTCAAAGAAGCTTTTTCACAAATAGCAGATGATGATATGTGATAATCAAGTCCCTATTACAATAATGAAGATCCAGACTATGGAGATTTGATTTGTTACCTTTACAGCTAAGAGATGAAGACAAAAAAAAATTTCAAGCTAATCATCATAGACGGCAAAATTATTTCACTTTAGTCATGTCAAGTCAATTGTGTATAGTGGTGTCATGTCTTATAGCAATAATACATCTCTATATAGTGGTGCATATGATAGCACCTACATCATTGAGTCCTTTTCATGCATATAAATAAATGTACATCAAAACTCATGGGAAGAGCGAATTAGATAAGCTATTCAAGAAAGCTTGTTGATTCTCGCTGCTATGAAGTTTTCTCCTCTTTGTAAGTTTTTTTTATTTCAATAAAATGTTTACATTTAATTATTTTGAGCATATTAAATTATGAATATTGAAATTATGAGTGACGGTTTATTATGTAAAAATAAAATTTAATTTTTTGCAAGACAATCTTTATTATGATTTAATCTTTCAATATTTAAATTACATATATCAAATCTCGTTTAAAAGGAACAAATGAAAAAAAATTATAAATTAATTATAAATTATCAAATGCACACATATGTAATCAAGGAATATGTTTTAAAAACACATTTGTATTAGTCAAGGATTTGCCACAAGCATTACCAAACATTTGTTAGCACTCTTCCATCTATATTAAATTCTCTTCTTCTAATGATAACACACCCATCCAAGGGAAAAATTTTCGGCTCTAATATTATTGAATGGCGATTTGACATATGTGATTTAAACATTGAAAGATTAAATGGTAATAAAGATTGTCTTACAAAACAATCCCTGTATTGTGATGTCATGTAGATACAAAGAATAACCCACATTGTAGTGATCCATAAAAAACTAGAGTTCGTAGAATAGTTCAATCACCTATCGACATAAAGAAAGAATTTAAAGAAAAAGAAATTTGGTATTCAGAACTAACAAAAAAAATCTGTAGTAAAGAAACTAACCTAAAGATATCACCTTTAGAAATTCAACAAATAGAAAATGAATTGCATAAATTAATTATAGAAATTTTATTAGATTTATCGTAAGAGAAATTTTATGTTAAGAATTTGAGTTCATATATAAAGATAAAATTATTAATTTACCTGCTAAAAAGATTTAGTGGCGTGGGTCAACTAGTGAATTGTTAGTCAGCTAAGAATCAATAGAATGGTGGTCCCGGTAGGTAGTCCCAACATTAATATCATTCTCTGAGATAAGTAATAATTTTATGTCTAGATTAACTTGATATCTTAGTAGAAAATTTCATAATACTTTAATCTAATGGAAGATTTTGATGTAATAGATTATAATAAATAAAGTATACAAATTCCTAAATAAAACAGGGTTTACAAAATTGGAATATTCCCAAAGAGACCAAGAAAATATTACAAGATAGGGGATTTTGATAATTGATTTCATGACTACATCATTAATACAATAGAAAAAATGTATTATGTAGATCCTAACATTCAAGAGATAAGTCTGATAAATAAATCTATAGCTAATACATATAAGTTGACATATCAATTTTTACATATAGGATTAGTATATGTAGCTATGAAACTTCTACATAGATTGGGAATTGATACTCTTTTTTTAATGTGTTTACGTGATGTTAGATTTTTAGATTTTTCTAGTTCTTTACATGCTGTCTTTGAATCAAATTTAGCTAATTAATCTATGTTATTATTTGATTATAATATAACTAACTTTTAATGTATAAATTATTACCTTTAATTTTGTCACCTAAAGTATTGATGAAATCACCAAAAGGTTAAACCTTACTTATAGAAGTTAATACTGATAGGTCATTGGTAAAAACACCAAAAATTGATAGAATGGTCATAAGTAACTTTTCCAAATAAATGGATTCTACCCAATATTCAAATACCAAGATCCATTACTCATAAAGTATTGATGAAATCACCAAAAGGTTAAACCTTACTTATAGAAATTAATACTGATAGATCATTAATAAAAACACCAAAAACGATAGAATGGTCATAAGTAACTTTTCCAAATAAATGGACTCTACCTAATGTTCAAATATTAAGATCCATTACTCCTAAAACAAAACCAACACAATAATTCAAGACAATAAAAGAAATGTAGAGATTATTTTTTCTTCTAGAAAATCAAATTATGTAACAATTTCAAATATTAAAACTAAAAAATCTATGGATGACATTCCTTTATTTTTAATAAATATAGAAAACTCATTAATAGGTGTTGTCATGTTTAAAAAGTAATGTAGAAAATTTAAAATGATTGACCTTATTGATCTTTTTATTTTATGAGTATTTTTTTATGTTTAAAAAACAAAATAGAAAATTTAAATGAAAATTTCACAATAATTTTTTTCCTTTTTAAGAAAATAAAAAATATATTATAAATAAGATTTTTTTTTTCTTATTCTAAATTTATCACTAAAATCTTGAACATTTTTAAAATTTTTAATTTTTTAATAACTTATACATTTAAAAGAATTTACCATATGACAAATTGAAAAAAGCTGAAAATTTTATTTTCATTTCAACTTTACAAATATTATATATACTCTGGAAGTTTTTTTTAGCTTAAGTGAACTATATAATTATTTTTATAAATTTAATTAAAATATATTACTATGATAAATTTACTATTTAATTTAAATTTCATATAACTACTACTATCGAATATAATCTAATCTACTTATATAGAAATATTTGTATCAAATTTAAATTTCTTTACAATCATCAATCATTACAATAAAGAATCACAGTATCCTCTTTCTAATTCTTCTTCTTTTGATTTTTTTTTTCCAGCTGCTCTTTTATTGTACATTGGATTTGCTCGGCTTAAACTTTGAAATTTCATAATCTACTATTAATTAGAATAATACCGTAAACAACACTGAAAAAATAACTTGATCTAAAATTTTTTTGTCATTGGTTCAGTGTCTCTTATCTTTATCACCTACTTTATTTTTAGTTTGTTCTTAAAAATTAGAACTAATATCCTTTCTTCACATTTAATTTGTTGTGTTGCTTATTAAATCAATTTTCTTTAATTTAATTTATAGGTTTTTTGTTTTTTCTGATTCAGATGTCTTTAGCTCAGAATCCTTTTTATACTGCGAAGAGGAGATAGCGAAAAAAGGATGTTTGCTGGGAACAAGCGCATCGAACAAAAAAGCTGCCTGCTAGGTTTGAGAGCATTGAATAGCAGGTACTAAAAATATTTTACTTGCTGTTCAAAAAATATATATCTTTTACTTTATTTGGTGGAGAGGATATGTTTTTTTTTTCCCCTTGATATATCGACATATGTCATGGAAATTTAAAATCAATATTGTCCCACAATTCAACTAGCATCATTTATTTTCTATTATTGTCTAAAATTTATTGAATATTCTGATTAGCATTCATGGTTGCTGAAAGACTTCTTGATATGAAGGTGGATGAATTGGACAAATCAATAACTGTAGCAGATAGAGACCCTGCTTGGTATGTGGAACTTAAAAAGTGGAACAGATTATATCGGTTGGAAAATCAGCAAAATAGATTTCGATTTTTTTTTTTCGGCCAATTGTGCAACAATTTCATTTGTTTTCGATTTTTTAGCCACAACCTTCCTTTAATGGCTGTGCAAATATATTAGGTTGGCAATGGTTTGTTTAATTTGCAAATGAGTCACTGCATCTTTCAGCGTAATGATACTCATAATTAAATATGTCATAACAACTAAAAAAAATAAAAATTTTAGTTATTTGAATCTCAACATCTTGAAATTGAGTAGAAAGTATTCTCTTTTTTAGTATTAAATCTTATAAAATTTAATTTTTGTTTTCTCTTTTTTTATAGATCGAAGAAGTTGATAATGATGGAGTGAAGCCATAAAATTTTTTATTACTTTGAAAATTTGGTAATTGGTCTAATCTCTATTAGTAGCATTTTATTACTGGTTTATTTATTTGTTCATAACTTTTAAATTTTTTTTATCATGCAAAAATTTAGTATTTTTTTGCTCAAATTATAAATATTTGTTAAAATTGAAAAAATTTGTGATCGCATGAAGTTTGGAGACATATATATATTAATATTAAACTTGCGTGATACACAGATCTAATCATATTTATTAACAAATTTATTTTATTTTATTAAAAAAATAAAAAATATACTAATTTTGAGTATTATTTTTTAGGAATTTTTAAATTTTTTGAGAAAATAAAATAATTTTTTTTAAAAAAATTTGGAAGTAGTTTTTTTTTATTTTCTTCTCATTTGAGAAATTTTAACATAATTCTTTCTTTTCGTTTTTAAGAAAAGATATGTAACTTTGAGAGATTTTTCATTTATTGAGAGACTTTTTTAATATTTTTTTTGTTAACATATTTTTTTCCTTTTTAAATAGGAGAATTCAAGAATATTTTTCATTGTTTTCTTTTATTATAAAATTTATAATTATAAAGATTTAATTAAAGTCAAAGCAGTATTATATAAATCAATAAAATTTTTATTAGATTACAATTATATTTATATTAATTGATTTATAGAATTCTAATCATTATTGTCATAAAATTTTGATAATTATAAGATATTTGAATATTTTTAATTTATAAATTTATAAAAAAATTATTAAGTGATAAAGAAAAAAATTAAAATTGTTTCTCAACTTTAAATTTATTTACTTTTATATATATATATATCACCAATTTGACAAATTTCGACCAATCTGACACAACATCCAACTAAATAGTTTTTTTGACTCTTAAGATAGAGCATTGTTTTATAGTTATGTATTTTTTATCATATAATTCAGTTATATATATATATATATATATATATATATATATTATAATAAAAAATAAAATATGAGTTTTTGTTATAAAAAATATAATTATTATTATGAAAAATATTAATATTATTGTAATATAATTAAATCGTTAAACATAACGTATGGTTATTAATTTTTTTCGTTTAAAATAAGAATTCGGGTTAAAAAATAATTTTTTATTTTGGAGTGGGCCCGACTACATTATCTCGTCTGAATGACGATCGCCATGTGCTTTTTTCGTGTGCATAAATTTTTGAATGATAATTGGGTCCCATTTCAGCAAAAGATATTTCGGGTCACGAGTTTGTCTGTTAGATCTTTGAAATAATTGCACGTGACATGTGTTCTTTTATTGTATCCGCATCCACTGGAGCTGGAGAGCCGTAAGATAATTTTGTGTCAGGCGATGGGTGAGCACCGAGCAAAGAAGGGACAGCTGTTGCGGTGTCATATGCCAATACATTTTTGGAAAGAGAGAAAAAAGAAATAAAGAATAAAAATAAAAGAATTAAGATGAATTTTTGTATTTAAAAAATATTTAATTTTCTTAATCTTTTTTAATTTATTAAAAAAAAATTTCTGAAATTGAGAGAGTTTGAGAAAAAAATATCAATTTTCTTACATTTATATTAAAAATTATATTATCCTCATTATATATTAATAACTACAAATTTACTTAAAATAAAAAAATCTTTATATTCATGAACATTTTATTAAATTTCTTAATAAAAATATGTAAATATTATAAACTTATTAAACTAAATTTATGTAAATATTTCATATATAATTTATAAATTAAATATTTTTCATACTATATATAATATTTTCTTATTAAAAATAAAATTAGAATTTTAATACATATTATTTTCCTTTCCCTCACTTTCTACTCTTTCCCAAACAACTTTCATCATTCTCCAAGTAAAAATTTTTTACTTTTCTTACCTCATATCACCTCTTTCCATACATAAAAAAGGTTGAAAAATATTCTCTCTTTCAATAATATTCTCTCGTGATTTCCTCTCCACTAAACTTTTATCCAAACAAAATATCAGTCTTATAGCTTGTTTGGATTAGGAGAAAATCAAGGAAAAGAAAGTAAGGAAAGGAAAACTTATTATTTATTTTTTTTTATCATTTTTTTTTATATATTTCTTATTTATTCAAATACTTTTATTTTTTCACAATTTTCTTTCTCTCTCATTTCTCATAATTCAAACACACTATTAGACCCACCCTTTCACATTAATTGAAGCCTGGAGCCTGGAGGGCAATGCCAAAATGCCCATGCATGGCCTCAGACCCTAATTGTCGGTGGTGACCCCATTTACATACATATTACATAAAACAAGGAAGGAAGGAATAGGATAGGACTTGGGAGGGGGAAATATCTCTCTGTCTGCTCTGCTTCATTCATCAGATACACTTCTGACCCACACAAGAAGTAGGGGAATGCAAAACAATAATACAGAGCACCCAAACCACAATATCATAAGCTGGGAGGAAGGAATCAATTGATGCTTGTGCTGTGCGTCAAAATAATATATAAGGAGGAAGTTTAGAAAAATAATAAATAAAAAGAGTATATTATATAACTCCAAATAAATAAAAATAAGTAATAATACAGTACTATCTAATAACATTTGACAATTTATCTGTTTTTTTAATAACTTCAATCATTTAATAGTATATATTACTATACGAAAAAAATTAATTTGAAGTTACTTTAATAAAAATACCAAACTATTTTAAAATAAAAAATGATATGAAGTTATTCACAGTAAAGAAATTGGCGTTGGAATCAATGTATTCATTTACATTTTAACGTAATCCAACGGGACGCGCAGATTTGTTAAGGAGATGATAATTATAATAAGCATTCTCCGGTGATGATGTGGCGGCGGTGGTGGAAATGGTGTCCAACGTAATGTGGAGGGGATCCCCGCCAGCCTCTTCTTGTATGACTAGAAGGTTTTCAGCTGCTTTCAGAAAAGCTCGCGGAACATGATACCTAAATAGTCAAAAAAAAAAAAAAAACATAATAATAATAATAATAATAATAATAAGTGGAGGAGAAAATAAAATTAGAAGGCAAGTAGCCAACATATATAAAGGAGAATTATGATTCCATCTATCATCCATGCTTGATTATATATATAGGAAATAATAGATAGAAGAAAGCAAACGGGCGCCTAATTGGACAGCATGGGGACTTTCTTCTTGTTGTGGCCAAAGGGATGAGTAACTGGAGGCATATATTGGTCTGGATTTCACTCCTTTCATTCCTATGATGATGAAGGGTGGAACTATTTTGGGGCTTTTTTTTTTTTTTTTTTGTTAAAAAAATTTTTGAAGTCCCTTAAATTTGCAAATTTGATAGTGTGATTTGTTTTGTGCTACACAGTGCTGTAGGCAGGAAGTTAGAGGATGCATAGAGTGTCTGAGATGGCTGCCTTTTAGGCATGTGAAATGAGAGCCACTCAGGTGAAGATAGTTAAAATACTCAAAGGAATCCATTTTTTTTGACAATGAAGATCTTGGTACAGACACGGTTGGCTATCTCTACAGCTAAAATGAATCTTTTCACATGGCAAACAACTTCGTATGGTTTTATAAATAAGAAATCTACTCACTTGGTTGGCAGAAATTATTCAAGTAGGAAAAAACTTTTCAAGGTTATTTGTCGTTTTATAATAATGTTATTATCAGTACAATAAGTGAAACGTGGCGACGATTATAGATTTCAAACGAATCTTAAGTCTAGATCTGAACTCTTATAAATAAGATCGATTTGTAATATTGGAGGCAGTGAAGAAAAAAAACAAAAACATTGGAAGCCGAGTAGGCAACATATATATATAGGAGAACTATGAGTCCATCAATTAATCAACCATGTTTGATTAGTGGTTGCAAAAAGACTTCTATTCTTTCTTCCATACCATAT
Organism: Carallia pectinifolia; assembly: GCA_037832335.1. NCBI lineage: Eukaryota > Viridiplantae > Streptophyta > Magnoliopsida > Malpighiales > Rhizophoraceae > Carallia > Carallia pectinifolia. The sequence continues at coordinate 13,915,896 of CM075449.1, forward strand.
ATATGTATATGTATGGTACATTCAAAAGGAAATAATAGATATAAGAAAGCAACTGAGCGCCCAATTGGACAGCATGGGGACTTTCTTCTTGTGGTGGCTAAAGGTATAGTAACTGGAGGCATACACTGGTCTGGTCTGGATTTTACTCTTATCTTCCTATGACTGTGAAGGGTGGAATTATTTTGGGGCCTCTTTTTTTCTTGACAATAAAAAATTTTGAAGTCCCTTAAATTTGCAAATTTGATAGTGTGATTTTGGTTTGAGATAAAACAGTGCTGTACGTAAGAAGTTAGAGGATGCATACAGTGTTTGAGATGGCTGCCCTTTAGATGTGTGAAACGAGACCCAGTAGCGGCCAATGCTATTTCCGTTCACCCATGCCTCGCCCTTTCCCATTGTACTAAAATTTAGAGCAACCGGATCATCTCCGTCTGGTGCATCAAATTCAATCTGCGCCCGCCGAACCCATCTTTTTTAATTATCACAAACAAATATCAAAGACACATAGATTGTACCACATCTATCTTTATACATTAAATAAAAGTTATATATATATATATATATATATATATATATGCGCCCGCGTGCTATATTTAATTATTTAATTTATTTAGGATTAGTTAGAATAGTTATCTGAAAAAAACTCACTTAAATATGAAATTTATAAGAATTTACTTTTCGTTAATACTATACACCTCTTAAATTTTGAATCCGCGGTGTCTTTCTTCACTAATTGCTAATTTCTTACTATTTTAATGTTCAATAATTTAATTTAAAATTTTTTTTATCTCATTACCGTCTAGTTTCTGATGCCTGTCTACATCACGGAAGAAAAACTAATGGATGGAAATTCCTTTCTTGACTTTGTAAATTCCTGATGTAGTTCAGTTATCCAAAAAAAACATAAAAGGTATAATTGACGGTGCTGATCTGATGGGGCCAACGCTGCTAGTAATTAAAAAGCTGAAACAATTAGAAACAAGTACCTTGAACCAGGCAAGTGATTGGTTAGTGGGGAAAACAACTTCATCCCACTCAACTTCATCAGAAGACTCTGGCTTGTATATCTGCAAGTTCTCTCCCAACAGCCCCACCTGCACTTGATTGTAGTAAACAGAAAATCAAACGTGATTAATCACCCAGATCATTATAATTTTCTCAAGTTTGCGTTATTGCATTAATTAAGTGCTGAACTGATGAGTTGAGACTCAATTATGAATGAGCAGACCTGATATCCCCATTGATAATTGGACAAATTATAAAATTCTCCCTCAGAACATTGAATTTCCACTGTCATTAAGCCGGCAAATCTTTTCTCGAGAAAAGCTCCTGAATCCTTCATCATGGAGGAAACAGTTGGTGCTTATTGTCCAATGAATCATAGTTAATCGTGAGCAAAGAAAGAACTTAAAAAGATTGTCCTCAAAATTATAGTACCGGCAATCCAACCATAACACTCAGGATAGAAACATTGTTGCTGCTTTCTGCACTTAAGGCAATAGGTACTTCGATCGTGAAGGGGCCAGATTTGAAAATCCCGTGTGATGATCCTGAGAATTGAAATTTGCTCTATCATCAGTAAAATTTAGCTGACTATAAATCCCATCCTTTGCTTTTTATCCAACTAGCTTGCCGTCTCCCTTTGCTATGGCCTATGCTGTGGTTGTTAGTTGCAAGTTTTCAAATTGCTGTGCGTACATTCGTGAGCTCACATTTCTCAGATTATTGGTTCAATCATTAGTCCAATCTCGTTTGATGATAGACTTACTATAGTGAACTTTTTGCTTAAAAAGCATCCAATTCACCTGCCTGGTGGTTGCCTTCTTGTTCAAGCAATGCATAATAGTAATAGTATCATCGAGTTCAACTAATTATTATGATCAATATTGTGAGAAGAATACCAGCATATTTGCCATTGATAAAAGCGTAGGCAACATGTGCCAAAGATTCCACATGAAGCACGGGTTCAGAGCAAGATGAATCGGGTTGAAAGCTGTTCACAAAGAAATGAAAACTAACTGATTCTCCACCAAACTAAAGGCAATCTGGAAACTAGACGGTAGGTAAATCCCAGAACCTTAATTGTGGGGGAACAGTGGTTGTACCTTGTAGTATACCAGAGATAATCTGATCTATCTTTGGTGACATTCATGTGCTCTAACAACATATCTGCCTTTAATGATGTATCTGGAAGGTTGGGGATCACATCCTTGTATTCTTTCCAATTAGCAGCAACATCGAATATTTGAGTTAATGTTGCAATTCTCTCGTTCGGTTGTGTATTCACCTTTGATATTCCGGATAAAACATTATTTATAAAGTCAAAGATATGATTGAATTGATGATTATTGATAGGACACTGGAATAACTTACCTTTGCAGTGCTGAAGACTAGGCTTTTGCAGTCTGGTAAAATGCTGATTGACTTTGGAAGTAACACAAATGACATGTTGCGAAATTCAACGGTCGCATTAGTTTTCGGATCATTGTTAACCAGAAATGCAGCACATCCGCCTCCTTCTTCTTCAAAAACATATGCCTGAAATTGAAATAAATGTGCATTTTTTTTTTCTCACACCATGAACAGCTAAATGCACCAAGTAACCAATTCACAAGAATGTTGGCAGTGTTGGATATATGTCATTACCTCTTGAAGTTGGCCCAAAGAGAAATTGGTTTGGACTCCCAGTAATAAAGTTGTAGAGCAAGCCTTAATTGCAGCATGCAACTCTTTCAGATGGCCCCATTTAGGTTGCCTGATCAAACCTGGACTACAATAATTGTAAATCTATTGACAGCACATGGAATTGTTAGATTTATGAAGGTAATTGCACTTGCCATATTCATCAAGGGGAGCTTGATCGTAGTAACCACTTATCATATACGCTGCTGCTGTCCTTCCAAAATTTGTTCCACCATGGAACTGAAGTGCAAGTAAAATTTTTGTCAACAAGTGTACGATACATATATCATGGCAATTTAAGAGTGTTCAATTTGATACAGGATCAAAGAGATTTTCTTGAGAAAAGTAAATTATTGCATAATGCGTTAAGGTTGATTTCCAAAGTATCGTACCATGTAATAGTTAATATAGCTTCCGTTTTTTGCAATGATGAAAAGAACAGTATGAAATGCAATGTCTTCAGCAGAACGGATATATGGATCCCCACCATACACTTGATAGCTTCATGCAAAAACAGAGGTGTAACAGCCTTTTATCAAAACGGCATATTAATATTATAACCTTTTAAACATGAAAATTTATGTGGAGACTGAAAGATTTGAAGAAAAAGTACAATGATGTCCAGTTTTCTGTCCAAAGTGATGGCTTTGTTGCTGAATTAGGCCCTTGAAAAGTTTCTCCACATCTCATGCCATTGCATGTGTTAATCTACAAATTTAATATAAAACTTCAGGATTTTAGTACAACAATTATCTCCCATTTACTAGTAAGCAGCAGAGGAGTATTTAAAACCATATAGAGAAGATAGTTGTGAGTACATAAGTTTAACTTGTATAGTCTCTCTCTCTCCCTCTGTGTGTGTTCGTTTTTTTTTTTAATGTTAATGTTGAACGTACCACTGGATCAGGAGCATCATCTTGTTTGCACATCACCCACGGCACACCAGTTTGAAGCCCAACAGCCATGTTCGCTGCCCATTTAACGTAACGGGCTCCATTGTCCTTAAAAGCTGCTTCAATATTTTGATACTCATTCTCAATCTGCACTATCATGCTGGATTTCAGCCTTAGTTACGGCTAACAGGTTTTAGCAACTAGACTAGCAGAACAAAACAAAAGGGTATTCTTAGTTATATCCGCATGGACTATTCTCCTCTGCTTTTACCTGAGAGAGAATAATTGGGCCTCCATCCGAAGCATATAAACCTTCTGACTTCATCAAGTTCACTAACTTGGCAGTAAAATTTTGCATGTAAAACTACAGAAAAGTGCATAGAAACCAAAACCAATGAAATTAATCACAATTGTTTCTAGTAAGATGGTAATTTTGGTAAATATTGACAGAAAGATGTAGATAGAGGTATGCATATACCTTGAAGGGTTCATTATCAGATCGATAGACAATGTCAGGTACATCATGCAACCAGAATGGTAGCCCCCTGTCATTCATTGCAGCTCACAACTTAGTAATCCATGGCTTTCCTTTTCTTTCTTGGAGTACAATAGAAAATGGCATACAGGCATTACAAATTTATATGAGAGCCAAAAAGAAATAGAATGGTAATATTCACATACCCATAAGTCCATTCAGCCTCAATGAATGGTCCAATCCTAAGGGTTGCGTAAAGCCCTTGTGCTTGAATTTCCTTTATGAATTTCACCAAGTCATGTCTCCCACTAAAATCATACTGCGCAACACATTCCATATTACTAGTCTATATGGCATGGTTAGGCAAATACACACATACATCTTATGTACCACAGCAGATAATTAAAGAGAGACTGAGAGAGAGAGAGGGCTGCAATGGGCCGGGTCACAGACCTGTCCTGGCTGGGGCTCGTGGAGGTTCCAAAACACGTAAGTCTGAATAACGTCCACTCCTCCTTCCTTGGCTTTGGCTATCAATGATGGCCACATCTGCCCGCAAAAGCTTTTGTTACCAATTTGAAATACCCCCTTTTGCATCTTTCTTGTTTAGAAAGAGCTTTTTATTATTGGAAGCAAGCTCTAAAAATCCGTTTATTAATGATCATTGCTGAACTACCATGGCAAAGAATAAGCCTCTAGGCTCTAGGGAAGTAAATAAAATTTTCTAGCTAAAATTTTAAGATTAACATCAATGTCACTGCCTATATTGTGATAAGAAAAATAGACATGATTTTTTCTCCTCTTCATGCGCAGATGGGATTTGAAAGATCAAGACCATGTTTAAAATCGGAGGTATTTTCTAAAAAGAGATTTCTATGGAGATGGAAATAATATGGGATCGTGTTCAATTTGTGGTAATTTTGTTTTAAAGAAAATCTTCGTTTTTGCACATTAATTTTTGGCCTCGTATAATTTAGATAAATCTAAATGGACACATAGCCCACGTCCCACGTAAAAGTCATTGCCGCTCTTCCCACTAACTCTTTACGCCGCCCAAGTCACACGGTCACCATTGTCACCGTCACTTGTGGCTACTTGTCTATTTTTCTTCCTTCTTTGGAATGACAAGTTGGGTGGAGTACATGCACCTAAATTTTCATGTGAGGGGAGAAAGGCCATTTTTTGTGTTTACTTGCAAAATATGCTTTTAAATTTCTCAAACAAAAAAAGAAGCATTTCATCAAAGAAGAATGGTAGTTCTGAATGGTAATGCAATGTGCAAGGATCTTTTTTGGTGCTTTATTACATTCATATGTCTTTTCACTTTTGTTTAGAAAGTAAACTTACTTCAAACACAAAAGTAATTTCTGTGATGATATACCGATATGAACTAATTTAAAGAAAAAGGGAAATAAAACAATTTTTTGTTGTGATTGATCAAAATTTTCCTTTATGTCGTACAATTTTTTTTTATAGTTTTACAGGTGAAGATCAGGTGAAGGTCAGAGAAAGAAATATAAAAGACTTTTAAAGGTGTTTAGAAACATAAAGGCCCCAAAATTAGTAAAGAAGACTAGTAGAGTAGAATTTGGGTTGAAACAAATTAAAAACAATGAAAGCAAAAGGACAAAGAGAAAACCAAACGTTGCTGACATCTCTGTCCACCGCCAAAAAAATTGCCGAATCCGTGATTTAATAGAGAAACTCAACTGTTTCTGTGCAGGGGTGTACAGATAGAAGGTAAGTTAGAAAAAGTATCAATAATATAATAATTTTATTTATTTTTATAATAAAATTAATAAAATATAATATAAAAAATTATAATATTATTCTTTATTATAAAAAAATTAATGTGGTTATAAAAATATTTCACATTATTTTATTATATTATTAACACTATTATATTCCCATCATCGTTAGTGCTCCTAACTTTTTGGTTCAATCTCTTTCTGTTAGTACCAATACGGCTCAACATCAGGCTATCCTTAACTATAATTGCACCCTATAAAACAAAAATAGAAGAGAACCCTGCATGTTCGACGGCTCTGATTGTTAAACCGGGGAAAAAAAAAACTAGGAAAAAATAAATAACTTTTGCAATTATTATCTTGTTTAAGAATGACAATTAGATCGTCACCGCTGCTTCACTTCGGCCACGTTATTTTTTTTCTTTTTTTTTCCTCCCTAAACACATGTCATGTTTATATGCAAACAGACAACTGTATACGTAATTTATCGATACATATAAAAGACTGTTTGACCTAGAAATACAATAACAACCCCAGACTATTGTTGGTTACGTAATATATTTATGCATATGACAGGCTGGTTGACCCAGAAATTCAACAACTCCAGAATATTGTTTGTTTTGAAAGGAAACTTCAAAGTAATCAGTGAGAATTAAGAACTTGGAATGGCTAAGGTGCCGTATTAATGAGAAGTAAAATTGAATGGTTGCTCAAAAAGTAGAAAAATATAACTGGAGTCGATTCAAGGAGAATATTATTATTGTTAAGTGTCATATTTGTGTTTAATACTTAATTAAAAAGTTTATATCTATTTAGGGAATTTGTTTTTTATTTTTTAATCACATATGTCCTAAAACACTGTATATGTAAATTTCTATTTTCCATCAAAAAAAAAAAAAAAAAAAACAAAGGGTGTGTATACGAACTCTAATTAAAGTGTCTAGAGTCATACCCGAATTAACATTTTATTTTTTTTTTCTTTTACTTTAGATTTTGAAATTTTAAATGTCTAATGAATATGTAACGCCTAAATTGAAAAAAAAAATTAAAAATTTTTTTATTCATCAATTTGGGGTATTAAGCTACTAAGCTCGGTGCCCCACACTTTTCCCTAAAACAAATGCATGAAGGCATATGGCCGGCCGGCGTTCGGCATCATGTTAAATTTATTCCCTACTACTTCTACTACGATGATTATAATTTGGTCAATGGAAAGTTGAAAACAAAATAAAAATAAAAATAAAAAATACTGAATCAAGGCTTCGAAAATTAGTTTACAGTAGAAGAAAATCCAAAGAATGAAAAGTAAAAATCAAAATGCGGCCACGTTTTAAAGAAGAGGTTTTGATGACGGGCCAAAAGCATTTTTCCGTAATTCTGTGGCTGGATGATGCAGAATTCATCAATACTCTACTTAAATATAATATAGAAAGATGCATTTTAATTCTGGCATTGCCTCGTCACTTACCTCAGGAGTGCTGCGAGGATAGTGAATTGAACCTGAAAAGAGGAGTCTCCGTTGGCCGTCAATGATGAGAGCTCTCCCGTCATACGTCACATCTCCGCCCACAATTCCGCTTATAACCGCCGCCGCCGCCGCCGCCACCACAACCTGCAGCGGCACCACCAAACCTCTCCACCGCACCATCTGGATAAACTGTTATACAACCAATTAAATAGTAAACTAATGGATTCGCCAAGAGCACTGAATTCTATATAGGTGTGTATATAGATACATACAACCGCTGTTACACATATAAATGCAAAGCAGTTGTGGCTTATACAGCCATCCAAAATGTACAATTGAAAGGGGCATCGTTAATATATGTGACCAAAATTGGATTGTGTAGAGAAACAGGTATTGGTAGGAGGTTGCACCACCAGAATTTCGAATACCCGCGTGGTTTCCGTATGATGGACCTTCCCCACCTCCACTAACTGTATGCGTTTAATTTAACTTGCACTCTTTAATTTTTTTTCCTTGCATTTTAATGAAAGAAAGCAACAACGTGGCTCTAAAAACGGTTTTTTGCAAGAAAATTTACTTTTTCTTTCTATTTTATTTTTGTTCCTTTTTTTTTGGTTAACAAAACAAAACAGAGTGCAGTCATTATTTGTCAACAGTTGGTAGGGATTATTCTCAAGGCAGTGAGTCGGTAACAACTAGAAACTTCTCACCAAGATGCACCACAAAACTTTTTCTTTTTCTTTTTTTTTTTTTACTATAACTGGTAGCAATTGAAAAAAAAAAAGAAAGATAAGTGTTAGATCTGAAGTCCAATTCTTAAATCTGGGGATTGGAGGCTAACCAGAGTTATGCCACCAGGTTGTACCACATAACTCTGAAAGCTCGAACCCAGTTTAAAGTTTTAAACTGGGTTTGAAGGAGTATTTGTTTGGGGGGGGGGTGGGTTACCCATTTTGTTTTCCTAAATCTTTCAACTTTTTCAATTGATTTTTAAATCTTTCAGTTTTCTTCCAACCTTGTACTTCCGTTAACAGAAATTAGTCAAACCGTTATCTTCATTTGGTCAATAGTTAATTTTAACGGTTTGACTAACTTCCGTTAACGAAAATATCAGTTTGTAAAAGAACTGAAAGATTTAAAACTTAATTGAAAAAATTAAAAGATTTCGAATTAAATTAAAAAAATTTATAAAAGTTTATGACCAAAATGAGTGTAATCTAGTTTTTAACTCTTACACCCATTTTGAGTAAGATTTTTTCCTATACAAATTAAAAAGTTTAGAACTAACATTGTCTATCGATCGCACATGTATTAAAAGTCATGTAACTTACTCAAAACTGCTCAAATCAGATCTTATTATTACATGTGACAGTGTCAGGCAAAAATATCTGCCTCCAAGAGAAAAAACTGATGGCTGTAACTGCTGTTCATTCTTGCAGATGAAAACTTTACTTATTCTCATCGACTGATCTCATATTATTTATTCTCACTGATGCTCACAGTTGAGATATGTATAACAAGGACAATGGTTATAACTACCAGTTTCTTCTCTTGAAGACAGATATTTTTACCCGACATTACTGCATGTAATAATAAGATTTGATTTGGGCATCTCTGAATTAGTTACATAACTTGCATAACCTGTGTGATAGATAGACAATGTTAGTCCTAACCTTTTAATTTGTATTTGAAATTACTTTTAGTCTTAAATTTTTATAAATTTTTTCAATTTAGTTTTAAATCTTTCAACTTTTTCAATTGAATTCTAAACCTTTCAGTTTTTTTACAAATTAATATTTTTATTAACAGAAGTTAGTCAAATCGTTAAAATTAACTATTGACTAAACAGAGACAACAATTTGACGTACTTCCATTAATAGAAGTACTAGTTTGTAAAAAAACTAAAATATTTATAACTCAATTAAAAAAGTTGAAAAGTTTAAAACTAAATTAAAAAAATTTATAAAAGTTTAAGACCCAAATATATATTGTACCATTTGTTGGGTATAGGCCAAGTAGCCTTGTTACACGATATTCATTCAACCCAATAAACCAATAATCTCACGTACGTGAAATCCAAATTACTACTAAACCAAACGACCCAAGATTTTGATTCCCCACTTTTTACCTCTATTCTTTATCCCTTCAAAATTTAGATTGAGTTTGGATTAATCCTATTAGCCTTTGTTGAAATATTTATCAAATGAATGTAGAATTGAAAATGAATTTACTAATAATAAATTAATTACTCGTTAAATATAATTACAAACTATTGTTAAGCATAAAATCATTACTAAGTATTTTTATCTCTTCCTTTCAGCAAGATCTACACAGACAATTGGAAAACACTTTCTAAACCCTTTAAAAGAAAAAAAAACTGGGGCCAAGTCTTTGCTGCTAAGCTTAATCATTTTTTAGTGGTCAAATAGACAATCTAGGTATTTATATGTATACTGGCTACGAATTCTCACCAGAAGACATATGCTAATTTCTTATAAATTATGTTTTAGTCTTTATATATTTTGAATATGCCATGTTTGATCACAAAAGGTTTCTTAAACATTTCCAATCAAATCAAACTTATTTTCTATTTTATATTTTTACAATTATCCTTATAATTGTAATCCGTTAAGATCCTAGTATATTGACAATGCATTTGAAATATAATATCAAAGTATGAAATAAATTAAATTCTTTTAATTTATCATTAATTCACTAATTAGTTGATTTATATTCATAAATCGTGATTGATGTACCACACATGTCATGATCACCCAAATTTTATGACTTTCAAAAGATGGTTTGACATGTATATCTGTGCAAGGTCTCTTAGCATAATTAAATCATTCCATCGTATAAGTGTTCTACTTATATAGTATGAAATTAGTATAAACTCTATTTTATCTAATTATATTTGTACTCTACTTAATTAATTTCATAAATGAGATCATAAATTCTTATTAATAGTCATTCTCCTTGGTCAAAGAATTCTAGAAACAATGTTTGTTGAGAATCGGGAATATTTTCCCAGGATTACTTCTATGGTAATTGCTATGTCAGAAACTTTGAAAATTTCAGATTAAAGGACCGTTAACATGACTTTCACATGAAAAAAAATTACTCAAACAAGTAATTTTTTATCTGAAAATTTTTACAATGGGTCAATTAAGTGAAAGTGTTTATATAACAAACACTCCTATGTTTCTTCAATTATCCTGTACTTTAATCTGTGAGATTGACTAGTTTCTTCACAAGACCGAAATACATTTTGTACCAGTTTCATAGCTCTATCGATATCTAGTCTCGAGAGCATATTGATTATGAATATTTAAGAATACTGCTTTAATGAAATATGTATCTCATAATTATAATCTATCATAATTTACCTTCTCAAATTATATAATAATCTATATTATATATATAAAATAATACTAAAAATAAATAATACGTATATTAATAAAATTAGATGTATGAAATATCAAAGATGTATATAAATAACGACCAACTCATTGACTATTAAAACATACACTAACGAATTCGAGTTACACATTAACCATTTTTTATAGGGGTATTTTTTATATTTGAGTTTTAAACCTTTTTGACATTTTATTGAGTCCTAAACTTTTTGATTTTTTATCAAATCAGTTCATCTGTTGACCAAAAGTGATCAATCTATTAAAAAATAATTTTAACTTTACAAAAAATTATTTAAAAAAAAATTAAATATATGAATTGAATGTCTTTTCTATAAAAAATATGCATGTTACATATTTAATTCGTATATTTGTTGATTAAAAAAATATTTAATATGCATATTTTGTTAATAAAAAAATATTTAATTCATATATTTAACTTTTTTAAAATAATTTTTATTAAGTTAAACTCATTTATTAATGGATTGACCATTTTTTGTAACTTAAAAGACTGATGTAGTAAGAAATGAAAAAATTTAAAACTCAAATGAATTGTCAAAAAAGTTTAGAATTTAAATGTAAAAAAAATTTAAAAAATTTAGGATAAAAAATATACATATCTCATTTTCTATGGTGTAAAACATATTATTGATTGACGACGCATTTTATAATCAGGTTAACTCATAAAACTTACTGCTTTAAAAATTTAAGGTTAGCGAGCAGTTTGAAACTCTTATCTGATTACTCTCAAAATGCTTGATGGTAGACGGATTATTGTGGTTGCTGCTTGCTGCATTAGAATAAGTCACCCTTTTTGCGGCAAGTGGTGTTGGGTTGTCATCCGTGGCTTCAAAGCTTCACCAAGAATGCAGAAGGGGACAAGGTACCATCCAAACGCAGGCCTTTCAACATAATTAAGCTATATATCTACCTGGCAAGTCGCCTCTCCTCTATACAAGGATGACTGGATGAGGATTGCAAAGTTGTTGGGTAACATCAGGTTTCTAAATCAAAGCATTGAAATTTATAGGGTGGAAATTGAGAGCCAATGTCCGTGTAAATAACGACTAGAATTCGAACTCATTTTTACATGTTATGAGGACTGAATTTTAGTATCCCTCGATTGAAGGCGCATTAGCACACAAAATAAGAAAATTGATATTCAAAAAAGTACAGCGTGACATGGAAGGCAAAATGGAGAGAGGAAGGGAGAAATTACTTAGCTCTCAGAGTGGCTGTGCGTCTAAGTCTGCCAACTAATAATTAATAAACCACCAAATCCATGATGTACACGCCAATATAACTCTATGAAAATTTTTTCTATCCACGTAATTGACGTTAACGAAAACTGTTAAGGGGCTAATGTATTCATATAATATATAAATGCAGAACGTCTAAACTACTTTGGTGATACTTCGAAAAGGAGACGACTACACAACTGAACAAATCAGATAGGTAATAATCATCTGTTCTTCCAGCATGGGAAGGGCATTCTCGTCTTTTTCAGAGGGTAAAGGTTGCAATGGTAATTATGAAAAGAGTCTCATTAGGATAATACCACTCAAACATTTATCTTTAATCAAACAAACAAAGAACTTTCTGCAATAATAGTAGTCACAAAATACATAATAAAAATTAAAAAAAAATTATTATTATTTTTTTTTTTTTTTTTTGATAAGCACTTTTTTTCATTACTGTTTTATAAATGTTGTTGTATTACAGACAACCATGCGGCTATCATTGTGGGGGATATTAACATTGATCCTTATGAAAAAAAGCATAAGAATGGATTTTATAAAAGAATTTGATTAATTCTTTTAAAACAAAACTCATATTGTCTGGAGGGAATCAGAGGAAGATGTAGAAGAGGAGCAGAGTTTGGGTAGGACCCTCAATTAATGGAGTGTTGCGGCAACAGGGATGTTCTTCTGTCCCCTGAAAAATCAAGCGATCAAGAAGCGGCCTCGACAGTCTTACTTCAACTTCTGGAGGAGCAGAGCTTGGATAGGACTCTCACTTTCTTTCCCCTTCTCCTCTCCATCTAACCTAAACCCCAGCAACACGTTGTCCGGATCTGACAACTTCTATGGAAAACTCCATTTGCTCGCCGCCGATCTGCTCCTCCCCATTGAAGATGACTTGCTGGCTGTTGATTTCGATTACCTGCAATACCAATTACTTTTCAAAAAGATCATTAATTCACTTTTGATCTGGAACTTGATACAAAACAGGCAGAAAAACGCAAAAAAAAAAAAAAAAAAAAGGGATCTCTTCATTTTCGCTGCCGTTCCAAGAACTTGGGAAAAAAATTGGCAGATTTCAAATCCTAATTGGAAAAGAAGTGAAGAAAGGGGAGAAGCAGATGAAAGCGATCGACTTTGGAAGAAGAAGAATTGGATCACTGGTGGTGGTGTTAGATTTTGCCTTTTTTTTTTTTTTTTTTTCTCCTATTTATTCAACTCTCTTTGGAAAAATTACCCAAAATTTTTATTTTTTTCCCGAAAAATTACCCACAAATTTTCAAAAATGTCAGGTCAGCATATTAGCTGATGTGACATGCTTATATGGGCGAAACTTAATGAAGTGTTAGGCTCCATCGCACCACATTAGCAAATTTAACACCTTTATGAATAGACGAATCGATTTAAATTTACGGACTTAAGGTTATTGATTGATTAAAAAAAAAAAAAAGTCATGAGTGAGATATAAAAATTACTGAAACTTAGTAAGTGAAATTGACTTTTATGCTTTAAATTTTTTAAATTTAAAAAAAAAACATAAAAATTATTCATAAATTTTTTATAATTCTCATATTTAAAAAAATATTAAATATTAAAAAATATATAAATTGTCATACTGAATATGGATTTGTAATTTGTAAAGTATAATATAATAATTTGTAAGAGAGGATATATGAAGAGACAGAAGGGGAGAGAGAGATACAAATAAAGAAAAGTACAATAGAAAGTGTTGAAACGCTTGATCGATTATCATCCTCAAAACATTTAACTGACTCCACAGGACACTTTTATTTAATTTGAATGTTACTTGAGTTATTATCTACGATACTTTTATTTCTTTCAAACGACACTAATCTCATTCCCATCAATATTTTTCATATCTATAAACTTGTCAAATTTTAAAAATTTTGTTAACAAAGAATATAAAAAAAACTTAAAAAATATTTATAAATTGATCAAAATTCTCATTGCCACAAATATTTAACATTTAAAAATATAAATTGTCATACTCTAAAAATTTAAATCACTATGAAAATCCGCAAAAATAAGGAGTTTTTCCTTTTCTTTCAATCCTTCTCCTTCTTCATTCTATCTTTTCTCTCTCTCTCTCTCTCGCTCTCTCTCTCTCTCTCTCTCTCTCTCGATATATGCCCTTCATGTTTGTGGTGGCTGAAGAGAGATGGAGAGAGAAGAGAGAGCAAGAGAAAAAAATGAGCGCAGAGAAAGAGAGGGATAAAGAGAGATGGTGAGCAAATAGAGAGCAAAATAGATAAAGAAAGGGGAATGAAGAGATAATGATACATAATTGGAAAAAAAAATTAAGTAATTTGTTTTATTTAATTTTTTTTAGTTTATTGTAATTTTCACAACACTTCTCATTTTCTTGTAACTTTTTTTTTTTCATAATCAAAGTCTTTAAATTTTTAAAAAATTTACACGTGATGCGTTTTTTGTAGTGAACAATGTTTTGTCTATGTATTTGACAATTGTGTTATTTCGTTACATTTTTTTAATAGTTGACCACATTTATTTCTTTCTTTTTGTATGACACATGATTCATTGATTACAATACCTATAATTCTTTCATACGATTCTTGACAAATTCTCAACAACTAATTTGTTTCATTTCTTCGATATTTATGAAATGTCCTACGACACATTTATTTCTTTCATACCACACTAGACTAATTCTCTATAATATCTTTGTTCAATGTGTTCGTCACTTGAATTATTCTCTACAACACCTTTATTTTAGTTATACGACATTTGGTTACTTCGTTATGACACATTTATTTCTTTCATAAGACATATAAGTTATTACCTTTTCGTTCTTTCTCTATCTCTTCTCACCCTCTCTCTCTCCCCTACTCTCGACCTCAACAAGCAGCAAAAAATTTAAAAATTTTATAATTTAAAAAAAATTGAATATTTCTCATATTCAAAAAAAATTTAAAATTTACAAATTTTGTCTATTTTGAACAAAGAAACTTAAAACTATTCATCAATTTCCAAGATTTCTCATATTCAAAATTATTAAGTATACAAATTATCATACTCAAACTATTGAAACACTTTAAATACCAATAGTTCAATTTTTTTCTTTTTCTTTCAATCATTCTCTCTTTCTCTTCCTCTTTTCTCTCTCTCTCTCTCACACTCTCTTACTTTGTGTGCCATTTTGTTTGAGGTAGATTGATGATGATGGAGATATAAGCTTTGAGTAAAAGGGAAAATTGAGAGGATAGCCATAAAGAAAGAGAGAGAGTTTGAGAATATAAAGAAAGAGACATAAGCAAGGTGAGCGAGATACAACGATAGACAGACGGTAGAAAGAGAAAAGTTTTATTTTCCCTATTACACAGTTATTACTGTTGTAGGACACTTCATGCATTCCCTACGACATCTTCTTTCATGCGACTACTACCTCGTTTCTTATGACATTTTTTTTCTCTCTATGATATTCAATTCACTGCCTACGACATTTTTTATTATTTCGTATGACACTTGCTTCACACCTTGAAACACTTTTAGTTCTTTCGTACGACACTTACTTCACTCCTTGTGATATTTTTATTACTGTTGTATGATTCTTGACATATTCCCTATGACCTCTAATACTCCTTTCAAATGACACTTGCTTCACTCCATGCAACAGTTTTATTCCTCTTGTATAACGCTTGACTTATTTGAAGATCGACCACAATGGTTGACCGTACTAGCTTGCTAGTTTGTTTCTTTATACCACACCTTTCGTCTGACTGCAAGTTCGACAATAGTCAGCTAGTTACCCATATCTTCTCTGTCATTATACTATACTTATCTAACTAGAAAATTTTTAATTATTTTATTTCCTTGCAATAAATTGATTAGTAAATATATCACTATTTATAAAAATATTATTGTTAACATCATTAATTTTTAACTATTTTGTAATTGCCTATAAAATTTGAGTTTTTTTTTGTATATATCGTAACTTTAAGAGGCGAGTCAATTTTTATCTCATCTAAGACACTTTACACAATTCATACGACACTTTGTTTCTTATATATGATACCTCAGTTATTCCCATACATACTTTTGCTTTTGACTGTCAACACTTGGGTAGTTTCCTATGACAATATTTTTGAACACTAGAGGTTTTAGGATTGTCTTTAAATGTAAAATTATTTCAAGTCTTGTAACAATGCTACTTTTCTTAAGGCAAAATTTGTCCTCAATATGGTGCAAGCAGGTTACAGTGAATTCCCTCACAGAATAAAATGGAACCCACTTAACTGCAATTTGCATTATTGAAATTAAGTCCTCGAAAATAACTTTGATAATATTGCATAATTACTCTCAATATTTATAGATTTTTCTGCAGTAAAACCTTGGATAATAGATCCTTTTTGTAGAGATTGAAGTGACCAAAAAAAGAAGAAAAATGATTTTTATATATATTATGCCCAGTCCGAAACTCGCATATTTGTAGAGGTCTTGGTGACTATTGGTCTATCGGTTACGTTCTTGTCAAAAGTCACCGTTGGTTTGTCAGTTACGGTCTTGTCATTTCAAATGGAAGGTTATGTGTTCAAAAGCCATGAGGCATAACTTTTCTTTTTTCTTGGAATTTTCTTAAAACATGAGTATATTGAAGTTGTGTCGTCCTTCTCAACAAAAAAAAAAAAAAGTTGTGTCGTCAAATAACACAACTGCTTCAGACTAGTTGGCTAAGGCATAATCTTATCCTGCACGCCGCTCAAGTTTGAGAATGGATGGGCACATTCTTTTCTTTTTCTTTTTCTTTTATATTTCCAAAAAAGACTTTTAAAAACAGTTGTTTAATATAATGCTCATAACTAAGCCAAAGTTTAGCTCAATTGGTCACAACCCTTCTTTAAAGGTTGTGCTAATTGGGTTCAAAACCCACTAGACACAACCTTTTGATTTTTCTTTTTATTTTGAATTTTGAAAATTTCAAACAAACATTACAGTTGTTTCATACGACACTTCACTAATTGTCAATGATATTATCATTAACCGTGTATGACACTTGTGTAATTTTATACTGACACAGGTATTTTTCTTACAATAATTGACTGAATCTCTATCACATATTGGTTCCATGGTAGTCACATGGATGCTTTTGTAGGAAACTTATTATTTCAGTTATACGACACTTGGGTACTTTCCTACGCCATCTTTCTTTCTTACATAAGATATGTGAGGAATTACTTTTTTAGTCTATCTGTCTCTTCTTTCCCTCTCTTTCCCTCCATCGTCCTCAAAAATAACCCATAATTTTGAAAATTAAAAACTTCAACATAAAATATCTGAATGTAATTCATACACGAATACATCTTAAAATTATAAATATTGTCTATTTTGAATTAAAAACTTAAAAATTATTCATTTGTATGACACATAGGTGCTTCCACACAACACCTTTTTTTTTTTATCATATATGCCACTTAACTAGTCATCAACATCATCTTTGTTCGTTTATATGACGTCGATCTTATTCACTTTTGTATTTTTTCTATCCACAAACTTGTTAAGTTTTGAAAGTCATGTTATCAAAAAATCAAAAATAACTTGCAAACTATTTATAAATTGATCAAAATTTTGGTGTTTTATATTTATATTTAAAAATAGACAAATTACCAGATGTCTTCATCTATCCCTTCTCTGTTTGTCTGTCTGTCTCTCTCTCTCTCTCTCTCTCTCTCTTATATGGGAAGGAAAATAGAGAGGGAGAGAGAATTAGAAATAATTGGATAGATGCATGATTCACTTTTCAATTTTAATGTTTTTTGCTTTTTTGGGGAATGACTTTGTTTGACTCGTATGTCACTTGAATAATTCCTTACGACACCATTATTCAGATGTACAATAGTTAGATGCTTCTCTATGACAATTTTGTTTCTTTCGTATAATATTTGCCAAATTCCCTTCTCGTTTTCTCTCTCGTGTCTCTTTCTCCCTCCTCTTTTCCCCCTCTATCGTTAGACCTTTGTTGACCTGACAAATTGGCAAACATTTTAGTGAATTTAAATTAAAAGATCAACATGTTTTTCCTATTTCAATAATTTTCCTACAACTATTTAAATATTGCATATATTAAGGGTTCGTTTGGAGACGCTGTCAATTTTTTGTTACTATTTCTTGTTTTGCTGTTTTTTTGTTTTTGTTATTTGCTGAATTTTTGAATTTATTGTTGCCAACTTTTGTTTTTTTCTATAAGAAAAAAAAAGGAGATTGAGAAAGGATAGTGAGAGAAATTGTAAAAAGAGTATGAATAGTGAGAAAAAACTTGTAGAGAATGATTGATAAAGAGATGAAAAGTAAAAAGAATGGTTAGAGAGATGATAGAAATTGGATAGAGAGAGAAAACGGGGAGAGAGAGCGAGAAAAAGGGTAGAGCGAGAATGAGTTAACAGGAAGAGAGAATGAGTAGAGAGAGTAAGGGGAGAGAGTTGCTATAAAGAGAATACAAAGAGAGAGTTGAGAGAAAATATGAAGAAAGAATAAGTAGAGAGAGAATGAGTAGAGAGTGGGTAGCGAGAGAATGAGTTGAGAGAATGATAGAGGGAGAAAAAAAGAGAAAAAGGGTAGAGAAAGAATGAGTAGAGAGAATGGTAGAAAGAGAAAAATTAGAGAGAGATGGTAGAGAGAGAATGAGTAGAGAGACTGGTAGAACGAGAAAAAAGAGCGAGAGTATGGGTAGAAAGAGAATGAGTAGAGAGAGAAAAATGAGATAGAGGTAGAGAGAGAATGAATAGAAAAATGGTAGAGCGAGAAAAAGGAGAGAGAGTGTGAATAGAGTAAGAATGGTAGAGAGAGAAAAATAGAGAAAGGGGGTAGAGAGAGAATGAGTAGAGAGAATGGTAAAGAGAGAAAAGGAGAGAGAAAAGGAGAGAGAGAGGGTTGAGAGAGAATGGTAGAAAGAGAAAAAGGAGAGAGAGAGGATAGAGAGAAAATGAGCAGAGAGACTGGTAGAGAGAGAAAAATGAGAGAGAGAGGATAGAAAGAGAAAGAGTAGAGAGAGAAAATAGAGGGATAGAGAGAGGATGAGTAGAGAGAGATATAGAAAAGAAGGTAGATAGAGAGAGAAAAGATTGTATGAGAAAGTATAGAAAAGAAAATGAAAAACAAATTGGGAAAACAACTTTTTAATGTTTTCGCAATTTATTTTTTTCTTTGAAAAATGCTTTCAAATTTTCAACAAAAAAATAGAAAATAAAAACGATACCAAATATGTTTTTTTTTTGTAAAAAATAAATAAAAAATAAAAAATCATATCAAACGGGCCTTAAATATTTACTTTTATTATGCTCAGCGGGTAATGTTATATCTCTCAATATGCTCTATTTTGAGTAATAATATTGTTGGATGGTGTTAGAGACTCTTATGGATGTGTGACAAGTAAATTTTACTATAAATCTCATGTTGTTTGTAATCACTTTCTTATCCTGGGAATGGCCACCCCTTCTAGCCTACACATTTTAATATATCATTAAATAGTTATTTGCTTAGTGAGATTTTTTATATCAGACCAATGTAAGATCACAGTAATATGTGTTGTTGAAAAATTGAATTAAAAAAAAGACTTTTATAGGTGGTTAGATGCATTGCATATGCATTTTAATACAATTTAAAAGTAATATGTATAATTTTTTTTAAGGGAAATTAATGTGTATAGTTGAGTTCAAAAAATTCGAAATTGCAACAGCAATTTCTTTTCCGGGACCTCAATCACAAGTCACAACGAAACAACATCAAAAAGGTCAAAAAAAAAAAAAAAAACCTTTTCCTAATGTTATTTTATTATTTTGCCACTTTCTTTATTTTTTATCATTTATACCCTTCATAATCAAATAATCACAAACTAAACAAGAAATTCTCTGATTGGCTACATGTGTGTGCCAACCATGTTACTACCATCTAATGTACAGGAAAACCTTTCAAAAAAGAAAATCTTAGTGAGTATAATTTAATAAGTAATGATAAATGTTTTAAAATTTGTATTATAAAATATTTTAAAATATATAATTATAGAACAAATTATCAATTTTTTTTTTTAATGATGTTAAAAAAATTGATAATTTTTTTCATACTCATACATTTCGGGATATTTCATAATACGTTTTTTAATATGTTTATTATTACTATAATTTTATTAGGGTATATGTATACACGTAGTGATATACATTATTAGATGGTTGAATTTAAATTAAAAAAACAAGATGTGTTGTTAAAAACTGTTAGATGAACTGTATATTCATTTATATTTTAAAAAGAGTAAATTATGTAGTGACGCTCTTTTAAAAGTTAAAGGATATCTTAATATTAAAGTTGACCGGATGGAAACGCTGAACTATTACATTAAGAATATTCGTACAAGCATGAAATAAACTTTTGGGATTGAAAGCTTGAAATTAGAAATTAACTAGTTATTCTCCGGCATTATATGCCGTATTTTTATTTAATTTAATAAATGTAATTTGTTAATTATTATAGGAAGACAATATTTTGTATTTAGTAAAAATTTAGAATGAATGAATATCTATACGTCAGTCACTTATACATAACAAGAAGAAATATCAAATAAAATTTATAAGATTTTGATGATAATATAAATTGGTAACCAAATGTTCAAATCTCATAGTATGACGAACAAAGTCTCTCTCAAGAAGGCTCGTTGTATCGTATGTCATGTTGACCACCAAATCCCTGCAAAAGATCAAAGACCCAACTCTTTTTTATTCTCTTGCAAAATTGAAAATTGTTATTGGTTAGTTTCCAAAGTAAAAAACATACATAATAGGAAGTGGACAATAAAATTAAAAAGTAATGCATAGAACATTCTTTCATCTAGCAATTCAAAACTAAGCATATAAATTAACAGGTGGATAACTATCAAATAAGATGAAAATAAATATTTATTGAAGAGCAAAATTACTTCTGAAGTAAAAATAAATTAAATATTTATTTTGAAAAAAAAAATACAAAATGAAGAAAGGAATTGGGAGACATACATAGAAAACGAAGTAACAAAATAAAACGATAAAACAAAGGTACAACAATATGTACAGAACTTCAATCATGATTATTACAAAACTCTTCATTTTTTATAAAATTTGTAATCATGATATATAATTTCACATAACATTAATTAAAAGAGTGATTAGTTGAATCATAATTTCTAAAAACTTTTTATCTTCTCTAAAATACCAAGAACTCTCCAAATTCTCTTTGTTATAGCCTAGTAGATATATATTAATATATAGATACCCTCACGTCTAATTGAGGGCCAACCTTAGAACGGTGACTTTAGGAGAAGTTTAATACTTGCAAGTACAAATAAAACTACATTTTTTCACTCACGCTACGCGTTTAATGTACTTGTATTATTATTTTAGTAGCCAAAACCTTGTGCAAATATGAGGTACTAATCCTGGTTATGGGCGGTTGGCTTCTAGGTTTTGGGCTCAGGTTGTGAAAGCCTTCTTATATCTTAGTTCTGGTTTCATCTGTTGGGCCTTTAGGAAGGATTTGGGTTGCAAGAAATTTGTATGTAAATTCGACCAAAAAAAAAAAAAGAAAATGTGTATGTAAAGATTTTTATGGCCTTGACTATGTAATTTTTTATTTCCAATGATGAATCCTACTTCCTTTTGTACAAAAAAAAAAAAAAAACGTGGTACTAATCATAACTACCTAGAAAACATCACAAAATAGAGCATTTGACAGAAAGGTTAATCTCATCCATTAACTTGAATTGGATTATGCTAGCATCTTCCTGCAAACCAAACAGGGTGCTGCTCATAAAAATATCCTTTTTTTTAATACATAAAACTAAACTTGGATTAAAATGGGTGTTATTCTTGAGTGTAAAGTTTTTTTTTTTTTTTTTTTTTTACAAAACTAAAACCTAAATCAAAATAGATGTTACTTTAAAGTATGTAGTGTAGATACCAAACAAGATTCACTTAAAAAAAATTTTCTTTTGAAATTTTTTATAAAAAAAACCCAACTGTTTGTTGTTATTTAATTGCCTCAATATGCGAACTAAAAAATGTGTAGAAATTACAACCGCAAGCAAAACAAAACACCACTCCCTTGGTCCATTCTAGTGACAAAAGGAGAAACTCTGATAAAATTGAAGCACACACCGTTCAAACTATTTGGTCCTTTTTTCTGGGTATATATTAGTATTTTTTCTTTTAGTTTAGCAGCCCATACGGCATTAAATTTGTGCTGAGTGCACTCGAGAAGATATATGAAATGCCTTTACGTCGGGTTAATTTTAGCCCAAAAAGAGATATTGGTCTGCTTGCCCACTTATTGGCAACTTTAAAAAGCACACACAAGAGAAAACAAAACAATTATAATTTAGGCAAAAAAAAAAAAAAAAAAAAGAGAATCAAAGCAATTGACAAGTATTGGCAAGCAAGACCACCGCCCATGCATTTTAACTTGTAATTTTCGCAAGTAATTTGGGGAAAACAAAAATTGGACAAGTAGATGGAAGGTAGGCCGCCATCAATACTAATCAAACAACACAATGAATAGGAAAATTGATAATAGAAATAACCGTCCGGTGCGGTGAAGATTGAGAGCTTGTGAAGAATAAGTGAAGTTAGCCATAAAATAATCCAAAAATTACTAAATAATAGAAAGAATAATGAGACGGTTGGGATAATTTAGGAGACCCTTTTAAAGGCGCAACTATTCCTTACGAAGTCCACTGAAAACCTTTTGCTTGGAGAATTAGTTATCTTTGCAAGTAATGGCTTCTTTGTCTTAGATCCATTTGAATCCTTTTTAGCATGAGAAGCCTTAACTCTCTATCTGGCAATTTCTAGTTCCTTTTCTTAACAGCCAAATTTGAACCCCTCCTCAATGCCACATATAGATATTAGACAAGATTGTGGAGCATATGTCACTCAATTATTGTACAACTCATAGAAAAACATCGGCATCTTTGGGAGAAAAATTCCAAATTTACACAACCACGTGAAAAACCGCATAATTATTCAATTTTTCACATAATTTGAAGTCGTCTTTTTCGAGCAATTAATCGTAGCTATTATTAAGCTTTTGAAAACTGGCTTTAACTTTAGAAAATATCTATGCACCCCCAATTCTTTCCATGCTTTATGGACTAAAAATTTATGTTACACCAAAACAAAATTAGTAAATGAAAAATAAAAAACAATGAAAACAAATGCCACGGGACACCCACGCGTGGAAAATTTGAGTGATTTTCAGTCAGAGATGTGGGCAAGATAACAAGAAAATAAACAATTCTGAAATGGGATGAGCAGATATGTGGCGGTGATTCGTAATTGAGTTCCCCTTAATTTGAAGTACAAAGGCATTGAAGAATGGTAGGTTCTACCATGGCAATTTGCTCATATTCTAATTATATTTTCTACAAAAGAAACTGGTTTTGGTGTTCCATAGGAGAAGAAAATCCCAAGAGTATCCTGCAGTTCTTCAAAGTCTAAAGATAATTCTAAATGCTATCCAAGAAACAAAGACCACAATAATCAGACCTATTTTTTTTTTCTATTGCGATGGAAAATTTCCAATCTTTGTATCATTAACAATTAAGAAATGAGCGTTAAAAGGAGTTAGTTGTAGCCTTCATTTAAGCAATAAATAGGTGATACCCTTTTAGACTCATACAAGGATGCCCAATAGTCTAAACAGCGTCAATGCTGGATTCAAGACCTTTGATACCAGAGAAAAGCTGATATTTTTCTTCGTCATGTACAGAAATGTACTCACATCCGTGCTAAGAAGATTGAATTGAAACTGATGCCCACAATATAGATTAGTGAAAATGGCAAGAAAAGAATTGATGCAGAGAAACATTCTAAATTAAATTACCTTTAGAGGTCATTTGGTTTGCGGTTTAGTATTAGAATCAAAATCGAAAACGGAATGATTTATTTCATAATATATTTGGTTTATTCAGTAATCGGAATCAAAACCATTTACAGCTGTTTGTTTTAGTTCTAAATTAAAATCAATATCAGATGAACAAAAATATTTATGTCACAATAAAAATAAATGAGATTATTTTTAAAATTAAAAAATAATGAATATCAAACTAAAAATTATAAAAAATATGGTAATATATTGTCAAATTAAAAATATTAAATAACCATAACAATAAAATAAAAAATTATAATAATAATTTATTTCACAATAATAACCATAAATATAAAATTTGAAATAAAATATTAATATAAAATTTTATTATTATTGATAATAATAAAGAAGAAGTATTATCAACATTATTATACCAAAATTGATATAGTAAAGATTAAAAAATATTTTATCAGAAAAAATATAAATTATTATTATTATTATTATTATTATCAAATTGTTATTTTAACCTTTTTTTCTTTTAAATTCTGTATTTAAGGTTATTATTTTATATTTTTTTTATTTTTATCTAACATGTTATCTTGTACAAATTTTGGTTGAAAGTTTTTTCTTTTTTAATAATTTGTTAATAGATAGTTGAATTAGTTATAGAAGGAACGAGAATGATTGATGTCATAGAGATGAGAATTATGTTTTCCTTAGATATATAAATTATATTCCTAAATTTAGATGAACGAAATGATATCATTAGAAAGCAAACACTATAATAAGAATTAATTACTTAATTCTCATTTTTATGTACTATACAAATATCCTCTTATTTCAAATGGGAGGTTACCTACACAATGGTCCTCTTATATCATAAACTGCAGCAATTTATCCCTTTATTTTACCTTGAGTGATTAGGATGACCATGTTTAAGATGTACTTTCCATCTTGCACCACCTTCAACTAGTCCGCATTCTTTGTACCAATAGAAAATAGGTAGCCACAATTACTCTCCCTCCTTCTCTCCCTCTTTCTATCTGTGTGTCTTCATGGCTCATTTAATTAATGGGTTTTCTACTTTGTGGATAAGCATCGTTGAAATTGAAGAGGTTAGTTGATTCAATTGTTTTTCATTAAGTTACCAATTATTTCTTAATTTACGAAACAATTGCAAGATATCAATGATTTTGGTATTGTGAAAAAAAAAAAAAACAGAAGAATTAAATGGATGTCACTAAATAAAGCAGCAAAATGGCAGGTAAACTGTGGAGAAGTGTGCCACTGCCCACTAGGTACACTTCTATTACAGAAATAATATGTTTATACAGATAAATAGGCATGGGTCAGGCCATACCTAGCTAAACAAAAGGACTCAAGGGATTCGGCTAGGCAATGTAAAGCCCACTCTCGGATTTAGGAATCTTGACCCCTGAATAATTTGGGAAAAGAAGGCACTGTAATTTTTTTTTTTTAATTTACTTTTATGGATAACATATACGCATTGTGGAAGTCTTTGGACTATTAGGATTAGTCTTTTTACTGTTGTGGAAAACATAAAAAAGGTTGCTACTCTATGCTTAAAGATTTACCGTTTTAGAATCTCTTTCATGTTTCTATAAATAGAGGATTTAAATATAGAAGAAAGGATGTGAGAACAGTGAGTTAGAGAGGCAGACAGAGTGAAAGAACTTAATTTTGATGTGCTCTTGGGTCTGTATAAAGGGTGTTTAAAGGTTCTAGGTTCAAGTTTGAGTATTAAATATGAATGCAATATTTGTACAATTATTAGTATTTCTCCGTAGATGCAGGCAAAACCACATAATTTTTGTGTATTCTCTCGACATACTTATTATCTTATTTATTTATTTTGTATTGCGATCAACTAATATGTGTGCATATTTAGATTGAGTACTTGTTTATCATTTTTTTCTCCCCTCGTTTCCCAACAAGAAACACTTTTTTCGGACATAAATATCATGGACTTATTGCATATTATAAAATTTCACAATAAAAAAATATTTTATATTATATGAATAATATTTTATGTAATATAAAATAGATTTCTATTACTAGTAGATATTAATATGAAATTTTTTAAAATGCATGAAATGTTATACATAGAACATAAAGATATTTTATATATAATATAAAAATATATCATGTTTATATGAGTTTATATTTCAATTTTAAATTCAATTAGTAATTAAAAAATGTTTAGTGAGATTCCTTTGATAGGATTAAAGTAAAATTAAAATGATACATATTATTAAATGATTAAAATTTTAAGAAATAATGCAAAAAGTATTTTTAATGCCTTTTTGGGAGTTAAATGCATTCAATTCTGTCTAATAAGTGTGCAATTGATCATGATTTGTATTTATTAGTTATATAGGACCGTTTATTGCATGAATGAAGAGACTAAATTCCTTCATTTATTACGAATAAGTGATTTTCTTTCATTTAATGACTTATTTAACTTAAATTGAATTTAAACAAAAACATAAATCCTTTCGCAAATCTTTAATTTCAATGCAAAAGATATTTCCAACACTTTTTGATGAGTTAAATGCATTTAATTTGTTCTTATAAGTGCGAAATTAGTCATGATTTATATTTATTAATTGTATAAGATCGCTTATTGCATAAATATAAAGTCTATATCACTTTATTTCCTACACATAAATAATTTTTTAATTTTAATAACTTATTTAACTTAAATTAAATATAAATAAAATATAAATACTTATGTAAATTTTTTAATATAACATAAAATTAAATTATATAATAAAATTCTTTCTAATTTTGGTGGCGATTTGAGGTGGGGACTTAGGCCACATCAACCAGATCTCAGCTCTAATGTGGTGGGAGAACGACATTCTGTAGAGTTTGAGACGAGCAACAAGTAAACCGGAGACTTGCAAGTCCAAGTTGGCAGCTCGCGGTAACCTCGGAGAACCTTCCTAGTCCGATTCACGAGACATTTATATTTTAAAAAATAAGCAAATCACTGAATTCAACAAACGTGTTCATTTCACCTGGACCTTTTTCTGTTTCTTTTTCCTTTGTTTTTAACGGATGCCATGCCAGATAAGTTGTATTTCTCTAATAATAATGGCTTTTAACTGTGACAATTTTCTTTTTGTGGTCAAATGATTGTGACATCTTCAATTAAAAGACATTGGCCCATTGGTCGTGTCGTATCACAGCGGTGGCGGCTATATCCCACATTACACTGAAGCTCGTTTAATTTAATTGAGGAAAGTCTTTCCATTTTCGAAAAGTGAGATGCAAGCAATTCGCTTGCAAAAGGCCCCAGGATTTATATCTATTTAATGAAAAGACATCAAATTTTTTTTGAATTAATATCTATTTAAATCTTAAATTTTTATAATTTTTTATAATTAAGTCTCAAATTTTTTAATTTTTTTAATTAAATATTATACTTTTCAGATTTTTTATAATCGAATTTTTTCATTTCAAATATAGTTTTAACGGTCAAATTGACGAAAGAATTCAACTGTAAAGGATTTAAAAAGTATATGTCTCAATTAAAAAATTAAAAAGTTTAAGATTTAATTATTAAATTTTTTTAAAATTTTAAAACTTAAATGAGCATATCTAAAAATTAAATTTGACAAAACAAAGCGTATTCTTGCATGACAAATTGTAAGAAAATAATAACTTTCGCGAGATAAACTTGTCCCAGATGAATTTTTGTGCAAAAGTGGGCATATTCAGCTCCGTTATGTCCCAGATACAAGCATGTACAAAGCTTATCCACTTAAATAGAAGTAGGTTATCGACCACATTAAGATATGGACTTGACCACAATCAATGAGACAATAGGTCATATCCGTTGAAAGGTTGTTAAAACGGAAAGAGTACCTAAAATCAATTTGGGATGTTAAGAAGCAGAATGTATCATCTAGAATCATGTAAATGTAGGATTCTACCAAAAATAAAGAAAAATGAAACTTAACTGACTAATATTAATATATATAATTCACAATTAAGCGTTTTATACATATTAATTCAATAATAATGAGAAAAATTATAATAGTTCACTTTTTTGTAATAGAAAAAAATAACCTTGTTCCTCTTTATCTTAATCTAATTATTTAATTGCCTCTATTTAGTATTCAAATTTAAACAAATACAAATTTTTTATTTTGTATTATTAATAAGGATGATTTTAAAAAACTTGGCAACCACCTTGTTTTCACCATTAAACATTGAAAGAAGTTAGAAAGTAATAAGAGTAAAAGTAAAAATTTATGTACGGTAGAATTTAAGTATATTAATAAACAAAAACTCAAAAACCTATTATAAAGGAAATGAGAATTATAAGATCGAATCAAAATTCAACAGATATCTTATCTAAAAAAAATTCTTATTGTAATCAAAATTATTGACTTCATATATAATCATAAGATCCTACAATATGAATTGCAATTGTAAGAACCTTAATCTATTGCTCTCCCACTTTGCCTTCTCTTCTAGAAAAGAACAATTGTTAGAGGAT
The DNA here is from genome assembly GCA_037832335.1 of Carallia pectinifolia. Taxonomy (NCBI): domain Eukaryota; kingdom Viridiplantae; phylum Streptophyta; class Magnoliopsida; order Malpighiales; family Rhizophoraceae; genus Carallia; species Carallia pectinifolia. The sequence goes on from CM075449.1 coordinate 13,944,206, forward strand.
CTAACTTAATTGGAGTAGTGAAATAAAAAAGTAAATTAAGCTATTGTAAGAATTATGGTAATACATTAATCATAGAGATTACGAGAATTAGGGAAAATAATTTAGCAGAATCTTAACTATGTATGGGGATCGAATACCCTATATACACGTAGATAATTTCAGTATTGAGCTACGTACACCTATTTTGAATTTCTGAGTTGCATTCGTATATTTTTTCTTTGTTCCTTAGTGTTGTACGTAAACAATAATTTAAAAGGCTTATATTATATATAAAAAAAAAAGAATTTGAGCTATATTTTTTTATAAATTAGTATGTTGTTTATACTTTATAAAATAATCAAAAAGCTCATAAAAAGTCTCGCATAACTTAAAAATAAACAATGCTTTCCAGCTGATAAAAAAGAAAAAAAAAAAAGAAATGAAATTGTAACTAGAACTGAAATTATAGGGGCAAATGGAAGGTACAAATAAATGAAATTTAAAGTACCACCAACCATCTTGCCGTCAGAATGGACTCCAACAATCCATAAAAAATACCTTTTATCCCAGCATAAAATTTTAAGAAATAGATAATACTTTTATCTTCTTGTAGATTTTATTTACATAAAAAAAAAAAAACAAAGAAAGAAAAAGGACTAAACACATTAAGCCTGCAGTGCTTGGAATTTTCTCTACACGTCCCTACCATTTCATTTAATTTTGGAGAAAAAAATAGAGAAAAGGTCTTACATACATGGAAATTCAATATTGTTTAGCGTCTTTTCAAAATGAACTTTTAGAGATGCTTATGACTTTTTTTTCGATCACCTCCCTTTCACGAGGTACTTATTCAATTATCTATCAAGAGAATTGATATCCTTTATGCAATCAAAATTAAATCAGTCAATTTTTTAGAAAAGGAAATTTTTGAGGAATTTGAAATTTGTTGGGAAAATATTTTTGGATGAATTCGTTAACGGTAAAATGGAGAAAATAACAATGAAATAAAATATAATTAGGTTTTATTCTTAGCTTTAATTGTTAAGAAGAAAATGAAAATATTAATTTGAATCTATAGACCCAAAAAATTATAATTTTTGAACAATTAAATTCCTTTATCATAAAAGGAGTTTGATTGAGTTTTCTTTTTAAAAAGAAATAGACAGCAATATCTCGTAACAAATGAAACTTCTTCATATATTTTGTCTAGAAAAAAGTGAAAAAAAAGTGCTAGCTATCGTTGTAAGAATCGCGTGGTAGATCCTAGAATCGCTACAATCTTTAATTATTTCAACAATCCATACCGTATAAAAATCATTTTTCGGGTAGGATCATGTACGAAATCGTGGATTGGATAGAATAGCTTAGGATTATAGGTAAAATCATAGTAGGATCGTAAATTTATAAACTTTAAATAATTTTTCTTTTTGAAAAATATTTTAAACAATTAATTAATTTATTAGAAGTATATCATTTATTATCAATTGGTTCCATTAAAGTAAAAAAATAATTTATAATCTTATTCATGTTAATCATACGAAATGGTTGGGAAATGTAAACAAACATATTAAAAAGAGTTTAAATAGTACATTTTATTATATATGAATAATGAACATACAATATCATTCAAATAAATATAATTAAACATAATATTCATAAATGACTTAGGGTGTATTTGGTTTTACTGTTGCTATTTATTATTATTATTACTGATTGTTAATTAATGTTGCTGACAAATAAAATAAAATAAATTTTTTGGTTAAATAAACATTATTGATTTCCGTTAAAGTAGTAAAATGACTATTTGAGACATTATATTATCATTTTAGAAATCCACTATAAGGCTTTTTGTGAAAAGAAAATGAAAAAGAAAAAAAATCTAAAAATCTCTTCTTTTCAAACTTTTTAATTTTTTTACCCAATTTTTTTATTATTGTTTAGAAAATTTTAAATAAAAAAGAAAACAATTACAAATAGAAAAATAAAAGATGATAACAGAAAGATTTTGAAGATCAAAGATGTATACAATTTCAATTCCCTTACAATCACTCTTGTGTAATCTTGTAAAAATTTATAAAAAAATATAGAAAAAAATAGAAAATACTGACCAATGTAATGAAAAAACTAAACTATTATTGGTGAGGGTAGTTTAGTCAAGAAAAATATAATCAGCTATTGTGTCTCTCTAACACTGTGTTTGGATAAAATTCTCGGAGGAGAGGAATGTGAGGGAGAAGAAAGTGAATGAGAGGACCATTAAAGTAGAGAGATATATTCTATCATCTTTTGTGTTTGGAAAAATGTAATAGGAGGGAGAAAAATTATAAATTCTTTTATTTGAAAAAGGATGGAAAGTGGAAAAGAAGAATATAAAATGTATTGGACTAACAATGTTATCCTTCACAATAAATTCTATTTAAATATTTTATTTAGGTAAATTGTAATTTATAAATTATATGAAAAGTAATTGAGTCATTTAATAAATTTAATATGAGAACTAACAATTTTTCTCTTTTTTTTGAGAGGATTGATTTTAGTGGGGTAGGAAGGATTAGGAGAATTAAAAACTTTCTTCTCTCTCACTTTTTAAACATTTTCAAATACAACAATTTAACTTAATTTTCTCACTTTCCTCTCTCTCCCTTCTTTCTCCCTCCCCCCCCCAACACAATGTAAAAGTAACCCAAAGCTATTTTGTCAATCAGTTACTATTTAGAGCAAAAAGTAACACAAACAATAAAGTAAAAAATTTAATCAAGCACACTTTCTCATTTTTTTTAAATGAAATGTAAATATACCATTTTTAAAAATTAAACCAAATACTTCCCTTAATTAAATTTTTATTGTTTGTTCTACTTTTTTCTTATCTACCAAAGTTTCAAAATATCATATTTTCATCTTTTTAAACCTTGAATTGATTTATTATATGTGATTAAAGTTTAATTATTGAGTTAGATATTATTTGTTAGTTAATTTTTTTAGTTATATATTTTTTCTTTCATTTTAAAAAGAATTTAACGATTAAACAATTTGATCTTAAACATATCAAATTGATTTTAAGTAAGATTTCGGTTTTAGTACTTTTACCGATAACTCACATTATTCTACTCAACTAGAAAAAGTTCATGTTCAATGTGGTCTTGGACTATGACAGCAACGTGGAAAGAGGACTTTGTGCAATTCCCGGTTGCATACTGTCATAGCCGGAAGAATTTATTATAGAATTTTTTTTAATACAACTTATTAGACTTATTAGACAATTATTTTGATTATAAATACAATCAAAAGAAAGAAAAAAAAACAACTACTATTTTTTTGTCTAATAAATTTAATTGGTTGCAAATGAGTTCTAACTACTTACAGTCCGAAATTTTTTTAAACACTTTTTTTTTCCGGGCATACAACTTTTTCTTTCTCGGTTGGAGCTAAATGCTGTCCAGGTCACTTGCACTAAATTGAAAACCTTTTTATTGATGCGCATGCAATGCACCAAGTATCAACCAGCCAGGTTAATTAATTGATAAAAGGGACCAGCCAGGTTAATTAATAGATAAAAGGGAGAAGGGGAATTTGTATTGACTGTTGCTTGACTCTTCTTTTTTACATTTTTTGTTTCCATTTTTAACTTGTAAAGTTTTTCAGAATCTTTTTGTGTAAGGAATGACGTTAATCACCAGCATTAACATACTGACAAGCCAATCAAAATAATACATATTACAAAAGAGATTCATTAGGGAGCTAACTTCACCATATTCACTCTACATAAAATTATTTTCGAATAAATCTCTTTATTTTGAGGAGGTGTGGCTCTCTATCTTTACTGATTTACGAAAACAGGAGATTGATGGCCGATTTATCGGTCGCCTGGCCATAGGTAGGACCAGTTGACGGACATTTCTCTTTCAAATATGCGATGCCTGAAAACGTTTCCGATTATCTAGTCTACATGGAAACTTAACTTTAACAACGTAAACGGTAAACCCTCCACTCACAGCTGACAGCTTAATGACCAAGCATTGATGCTCTACGTTTGCGTCATTCTATTCGTTAGACCACGACCAAAATAGGCAGAACCAGAAATCGGTCGACAAACCCCACCGGGGACTGGGCCACTTGCAAAATTTTCAAAGACAGAGACAGCCGGGTGACGGAAGCAGTGACACCAAGCACAGGAATACGACCAAACCTGTTTTCTTTTTATTTCCTTTTTTTGACCAAATGTTTTCTTTTTATTTCTAAACACAAAACATGTCCGCATCAGCGGGCTGCGGTCAGCTAGGAAATAAAACCATTTTAATAAAAATTTTATTAAAGGTCCACAACAATATACGAGTTTTTTTTTTTTTTTTATGTAAATATACGAGTTATTAAATGGATTGCACGTAAACAATGCATTACTTTTTACAAAATTTATTAAATGGAACAAATTGATATATGAATTCTTAGATGAACTGCACATTTACGCATGCTTCATACCATATTTGTTATGGGCCATTACATGTTTAGATTATTTGATTCAAATGGTATCCATAAATCACGTAATTAATGTAACGACAAATATATTTTGTATAATTATAATTAAAAAATATAAATAAAAAAATAATAATATTTATTAATATCATTTTTTATTATTATAATTATATAAAATATGTTTATTATTGTACAAAATATGTATTTAGACACTATTTATCCTTAGACTTATTTAGCCATACACACTTTTCCATTTGTTTATAGTTAAGTTCTAAATATTTTTAGTGTCTTGTTTTTAAGTCCCATTGGAGCGATGCATGGGGTTGGGTGGGTCTCGCAAACTTTTTATTATATTTTGTCGAAAATTTTATTATATACATACACTAAAATATAATGCATAAATAATATTTTTAAAAATTGTAAACACATTTTACATTAATTTTATATACAGTTCATATTAATTGTGTACACAATATTTTTTCTAACAAAATTAAAAAACAATTAAGACCCACTGCCGGTTTTGTCTCTTTTCCCATATTCCAATATTTTTTAATTTTTTAAAAAAATTATATACACACTTAATAATAAATATAATACGTAAACTCTAAATTATTAAATTATAAAATATATATTTAATTAAAAAATAAATTATTCAATTAATTATATATTTTTTTTAACTATAATTTTTTTTTTTTCTTCACAAATTCTTAAACATACATATGGAGGAGGACAAAGAGCCCACCACGTGCCCTTACAAAACGTAGGCCCCACGTGCTCTGCCCTCTCTGTATAAATAGCTCCGTCTTTGCTGCTTTTCCTCCGTTCGGGTTACTCGCCAAAAAAACACAAGCAAGCAAGGTAGCCGCCGAGCAGCTAGCTGCAGCGCCAAGCGGTCTCTCTCTCTCTCTCTCTCTCTCTAAAATATATAAAATCTTCTATTTGAACGCACGAAGCGGACGCCGGAAAATCTTTGACAGAGAAGGGAAGGGGTATGGGTGGCAAAGCGGAAATGAAAGGAGCAGAGCTAGAGTTGCCGCCGGGTTTCAGATTCCATCCGACAGACGACGAGCTGGTGAATCACTATTTGCTGAGGAAATGCGGGGGGCAGCCTATAGCTGTTCCAATTATTGCTGAGGTTGATCTTTATAAGTTTGACCCCTGGCAGCTTCCAGGTACCTCTTTCTTTCTTTCTTGCTTTTTTTATTTAATTCTTTCTTAAAAAAATAACTCTTTTTTTTTCCCCCATAATTTGCCTTTTCTTTTTCCCAAAATGGAATTTCTTTTACTGTTCTGGGAGATTTTGATTGATCCCCTTCTTTAAGTGATTGATTAAGATTTGGCAAATTGGTTGATCTGAAACTATGTCTGAGTTTGCTCAACTTTTGTTTTTTCCCCCCCTTATATCTGCTGTTTAACTTTCCTCCTAACAGGTCTTGTTTTCCATCTAACACTCAGGAAAAATGCGATAAATATTTAATAAAATATTAAACTCCCAAACGAAAAATGAATTAACTTTTTTTTAGTTAATTGGTTCCGGTAGATTTTTTTTTTTTTTTGTTTTTGCAGAAAATGAATTTAGTTTGATTGTTTATGAATTTGGTGGAATTTATTAGTTTGTTTGTATGCGGGAATAGCTGAATTTCCCTCTTTGTTTTCGAAATCAATTCTGCCAAACAAAAGGGGGGTGTAAAAGAAAAAAAATACAGACTACTCAAATATGGTTATTAAGAAATCTCGAGCAGGTTATTGGTTTTAGTTTATTGCGAAATTATTTACGCAGGTATTAATTATTATGTAGTATTTTTGTTTTTTTTTTTTGGAGAAAATTATTAGGTATCATTGTTGTTGACTGATTGTTACTTGTGCAGAAATGGCACTCTCGGGAGAAAAGGAATGGTATTTCTTCTCGCCAAGGGACAGAAAATATCCGAACGGTTCAAGGCCGAACCGGGCGGCTGGGACAGGGTATTGGAAAGCAACGGGAGCGGATAAACCAATTGGTCGGCCCAAACCCCTTGGCATTAAGAAAGCATTAGTATTCTATGCTGGAAAAGCCCCACGAGGAATCAAAACCAACTGGATCATGCATGAATATCGACTTGCTAATGTTGATAGGTCTGCTGGGAAGACCAAAAACCCCAGGGTATGTCTTGTCATGTGTGCTTAATTACAATTTCTTTGTATATTATTTATTATATATCTTATTCATTATTACTTTTTTTTCTTTTTTTTTTTAGGGTTTTAAATTGTCATTTGCTTGAGGTTTGGGGCCAGTCTGCAGGGGTCTTAGTTCGTGTAACTTAATTAGTCTCAGTGGGTAAAAAGTAAAAATAAATAAATAAATAAACAAAATCAACATAGTGAGTTGTGACATGTGCTTAATGTCACATTACATGTAAGTCCCACAATTGTAAATCATAATTTAATATGTAAATGTGTGCTTGGTTGGGAGTTAGGACTTAGGACAGCTTTCAACAGTTTGTGATCACCAAAAAAAAAAAAAAAAAATTCCCAGTTTTATTTGATTACATCAGGAATTCTGTCTCTGCTGACTTTTGGCACCTTGCACTAGAACATCTACAATACATTGTTATTTAGGCTTTAGGATCTTATGTTTCCAGCATGTAACCTGGATCAGCATTGCAAATAGGAACATCCAATATAGTTATCCCAGTTGGTTCCATTTTTGAATGAATTAGGAATGTGGCAAGCTATCTTTTTGTCCTGGTTTTTTGAAAGCAATTCGGTGTAGCGGACATGTTCATGTATTTTATTTTACTGCAGCTTGATGACTGGGTATTATGCCGCATATATAACAAAAAAGGAAGCATAGAGAAGTACTCTGTTGATAGAAAACTATCAAAATATCCAGAAATGGAGGACCAGAAACCCAACATATCTATGGCCGGCCAGAATGTAATGGGCCTACCCCAACAGTCACCGTTGGCACCATCATCAATGATGAGCAGTGACCAATTGCATATGGACACATCTGATTCTATACCAAGGTTGCACACAGACTCGAGCTGTTCAGAGCACGAGCTTTCACCTGAGGTCGCGTGCGAGAAGGAGGTCCAGAGTGAACCTAAATGGAACGCTGACTTTGACAATAGCTTTGATTTCAACCTCAGTTACATGGATGCCTTCCAAGATAACCCTTTTGCTTCACAAGTTCAATACCAGATGGATTGTCTCTCTCCTTCGCAAGACATGTTCTTGTACTGGCAGAAGCCATTGTTATAAGCACAATAAAAGGGAGAGCAAATGGGGAAAAAAAAAACAAAGAAAAGAAAAACTTATAAGAGAGAAAGAAAGAAAAGATGCTTGTCATGATTCCAAGACAAGCTACATCGTTTAGGTCTAGTTTGTATTGTTAGTCCAAACAAATTTAATCTGTGAACCTACACGTGTGGGCTGACTGATTAGAAGTATTACTTAGGAATTAGGGGAACACATTGGGGGATTTGTATCTGTAACATTATGGTTGTACAAGGATTTATTTGATTTAAATGATTATTTAATTACAAATGCGTGGGATGGGATAAGGTATTTTTTAAGGAAAGCGACTGAACTTTGATAGACATGGGTGTAAGGGGATTAATCCGAAGAATATCCTGAAAAGGTCAGCATCTGCTGCTTGATAATGTTGAGCAGAGAATCCAAATCGGTCGCCTTTTTTTGTTGGCCTAAAAGATGGGAAAGTATGAATTGCATCCCAATAGTCTCGTCAAAAAGTACTATAAAAGATGTGAAAAATCTCAACGGTTATGATATACTTTATATTAGACCAGACGTAAGTTTAATCCAACTACATGGTCTAATAGTATCAAAATTCAAGACTTATAGTTTGACAAAGTTACATGCTTATTACTACATGAATTTAAATTGGTTATATTATTGACATTGCCAAATTCTAAACCAACCGTTGGTTTTTTCCATACACCCTTGCACAAGGCTATCCTGGAATGTCGTTGTTGGGCTGGTGGGCTGCAGCCAAAATTTCGCCTGTTCCTGTTTTGACTCTGGTCAATGCTGGCCGGAGCATACATCTTGAGGTTTTAGTGGCTTTTCATACATTGATGGCTAGACGGACAATCTTTCATCCCTAGCAAGGAAAATAATTTCATGCAAGCATGTGCATCTTTGAATGAGCTCCAGAACTGTTTGATTAGACATATAATCGCATGCCAATGAACTGTAACATGTGTATAGCGAGCTCCACGACTGCTGCATTCTTCAGACTTGCCATCCAGTCCTAATTATGTGGATTTCATAACCACTATAATCTCTCGTTGGTTCAGATTTATGTAGCCAAGGGCGTTGCTGAGTCAGAGAAAGATAATAACATGAAAAATGAAAATTTTCAGACATTAAGGCTTTGCAGCAGCGAAAATAGATAGGGTTGCTGAAAAATATATTCAGTCCTGCAAATAGCATGACACCTCTGTTATTAGCTGCGTGATACATGGCCATTGTAAAATATTGAGGACTAAATAAATCCTAGTCTTTTACAAGGATATGTGTATGCTGAAATATAGACAAGCTATACATGGGTGAAGCAGCATGTTCTGTCCGCAGATTACTGAGCGGTGGCTGTGCTCATGCCTGATTAAGAGGATATCCTCAACAATCAGATGACAGTTCTTTCAGACTTTGGAAGCCTGTCACAATTTGCAGGGGACCATCCAATCATTTGCTTCTCATTGTCATAAATCACCATTCTGTCTTGCATCGATATGTCTAGCAAAATGGCAAAGAAATAAATTCGCAAGGCATTGTAGTTCAGCTAAATGGATCATGAACATATTCAATGCTACAAGTTTTGATGAACTCTTACCCCCAATGATGTTCAGGTGGCCCAGCCCCACTTGTGTACCATTTAGAATTCCCAAACAAGCATTCCCTTTGGACTGCGAAACAATGTAGTTTAGCATTGAGTAGCACTCCCATTTTCGTCAAAAACAAACTCAAATTCCACCCGCCTCCCCCAACGGGAACACTGTTGATGACTAAAAAAGAAAAACAAATGCTTCTTTTTTCTTTTTGCCTTCCATTTTTATGCTGATGGAGACTAAACGTTGGACTTACTGATATTATGAGAAAAGCTTCTGGTGGTATATGAAACTGAGTTTTTGCCGTCCCACTGTATGTGAAATTCAAAGCTAAGGGCTTGAAATATTTCTTCACATCAAGTACGCTTTTGAAAGGTCTACGACCCTTCCAACAAAGTGGGAGTGCCTGGTCCTGTGATGCTTCTACTTCCCTTAAGGGTTTTCCAGATAACTCTCTCTTAACCTACAAAGAGGTATGGCATAAAAGAAGATTAAACTTCAGCAATGGTTTAATATTAGCACAAGATTGTTCTTGAAGCCTGGTTGATGCTTCTTCTGTGCAAATGGACTGAAGGTGATATCTTTATCTAATTATGTAACAAGATTCAGTTCAATGAATTGGAAACAGCATAAACATATGCACTCATGACATAGCCCACATAATGCAGATGCAAGGAAACAACTTAAACATACATGCATGAACATGGTCCACTTGATTACCATGGATGCAAATGCAAGAACTCGATCCAACACTTTTAATCAGCAAGTAAATTGGTTCCAACTCACCAAAGAGACTAAGACTTGATATGCTTGTGAACTAAAGTATGTGTACGAGCTCCCACTGTCGAACACTATGAGCAGATTTCTGATCTCAGTAGGCTTCCCACCAAAAGTTAGATCTGCAAATCCAGGTGAATAGTGTTTCCTGGCAGAGTGATGACAATATTTTAAGAGTAAGAAATCTGGGGCTTTAAAAGAGCTATACTCTATACGAAAGGAAGGAAATCTATAAAGCCCCCAATTACGGGAGATTGCGTGACATTGAAGCCCAAGAGACATATGAAGAATCGTAAAGATCATCCCCAAAGAAGAGAAATCCACCGCCGCGCCCGCTTATACAGTGGCCGATTACATTTCTGACCAAACCCTGACTGCTAAGCTGTGACACGAGACTAGGTTTGCCCCTACCAAGGCCAAGTATTCCATCTAAGGGATGGACAGATCCACCTGGATCCTGATTATATCCACATCTGTGCACCATAAAATGAAAAAGAAAATATGTACTCAGATAAGTGGCATATCAATATCAACAATGTGAAAGAGGCAGTCAATATTTTATCATCCTAGATGTCATTAGAAGGTGATTCATCCCAACCTTGGTTGCATATCTGAACTACAACCTGATTTAAAATGCTCTACAAAAATGTTATTATCCATCTCAGTCAATTGTCACATGAGACTCTAGGCAATTATACCGGAACCTTTAGAAATGAAAAAGTGCAAATTCAATGGAACTTCAGCTACTTGGAGAAAGAAAACAACCCAAGAGACAGAAGAGGACTAAGCCGCATTCCATTTGTAAGGTTGAAAAGAAATACATCGTTCACAAGGACCCCAATGGAGGAACCACCGTCGGCATACTCAACCTGATAATCACATTGTTGTTCTGGGGAGTCACATCTGTGACCAGTTGGGTTCAAGGAAGTGCACAGGGGGTCCTTGCAAGGCACCAGGTTAATAGTGGGACGGTAAAACGGATGAGGTGCCTGCAAAGACCGTAATAAACTATATTCAGACATAACAACAAATTGGACAACTACTGCACAAGATTGAGAATGCAGTGTTTGAAAGTAATTTTGATTGAGCAAGAGTTTGCAAGGTAACAATAATTACAAAATATAAACTATCTAATTGATTTAAAGAAATGAAGCAATATAGATTCCAGGTGACGATAATTGACCAGGGCAATGGAATGTTTAGGATAAATAAGATATGACATATCAGTGGAACTTAATAGACTAACTAAAATTCGACCACGATTCATGGTCCACATCTGAGCTAACAGACCTAAGTTTAAAAATCATTAACTGCTCATATCTGAGCTAATATAGTTTTAAAAAAGGTCCAAGTTAAGAATTAATGAAAAGAGACACCATATTGATGCTCTAACAATGATGCGGAGTTTGACCTCATGTTATAGACCATAACGCCACTGGATCCTTAGAACTTCACAAAGCAAAATAACATTAAAAGAAAGATAGCCATGATACATATTGCCTCACCTTGGTGCAGTGGACACAGGGAGCATCACATTGGAGCCATGTGAGGTCACTCCCTGTGTCTACATCAAGAAAGTATGGTTTTGGTGGCTGTCCTACGTTGATGGTCACATTATAGTACCTGCAGTAATGCAATATCCTATTTTAGAAAAACACGATTCGAATTAAAGAAAAGGCTAAATTACACCTTTGAAGCAGAGTCCTAATCAAAGGGACAAAGGCATCGGTGGGCTGTCTAACCAACATATCATCAAATCAGAGATAAAATAAACACCAGTGTTCTGACCAAACGATCCGAATCCACTGGAGTTATTCCGATTGAAGAAGCAATATTGCTCTTTTTTACAATTTTTCAGAAGTACTATAAAAACTGTTTTAAGGCAGCAAGCCACTGGCACATTGCTTTGCATAATAGTTGAGAGACAAAAGTTGAGTGCGACAAAGAGAAGAATATCTTTCTGCTTCTGCGAGCTCATATATTAAAGCTCCGTGACACTTTGTTGCTTGCTACCAAAAAAAAAAAAAAAAGTTGAATGAAACAAAAAGGCATGCATGCAAGAACACAAAGAAAAGAAAATTCGGAAGACAGCGAAAATCAATTTTCCATAAGATGTTATACCCAACAGGATACACGTTCCCGTGAACTGGAAACACAATGGATGATGGTCCGGGCCCAGCTCTGGTGAGCAACAATTGCGACGTCATTTCTTTTGATAGCGTTGCCTTTCTCCAACTTTGCTGCTTGTCACTGCTGGAAGCTGATGACCCTAAAACCAGTACGAGCACCAACAAGCCCGAAATGAAAAAACCCACCTTCCCTTTCTCCATATCTTTCTGCCTCTTCTCGGTTTTCAATTATAAGTACAGCATACGTTGTATATGTATGACAAAATGACTCCAAGAGAAGAGACAAATTCTGGGTGGGTCAGTTTAAGCCAAATGCGTCCAAATTTTACTTTTTATAATGCCTGGAATCTGAGAATCGGTGCTGCTGAGTGCGACGTGGGTTTCTTTTGCTTGGTAACAAAGGATTCATGCGCATTGCTTGCCTTCATTACCTTTCTTTGCAATTGGGTTTATATACTTTATTCTAAGGTATCCAAATTTCATCTACATTCTGCGGGAGGTTTCCTTTCCTTGCAGTTTGCTTGGTGGGTCATTATTCTTTACCGCCCCCAAGCTAGAAAGGATTCCTTGTATGTAGATTTTGATTTTTGGATCAAAAAGTAGGAGAGAAGAAAACAAAAGAGACCTAGAGGAAAATTTTTCAGAGAAATGATAGGGGAATGGGGGAGGCCGGGAGAAAAAGGAGTTTTTGTTGCATATGAACTTAACAATGATATGTAAATGTATTATGTGTGTAAAAAATTAAATTTAATGTAGAACATACTCCAATTTGATATGTAATAGATTGAGATAAAAAAAAAGGGAGAAATTATCTCAATTGCCCCCATCTATTCAGTTACGTGTTTGAGTAATTGAATTGATTTTTTTTTCGCTTTGACATAATTTTTTTTATTTGAAAAATGGTTAAAAATGAGAAAGCGAAAAATAATATGTACAGTAGTATCAATTTACTCTTTAAAGAAAAACATATTATATATAATAATAAAAATATTTTATTTTCTAAATTGTATATAAAAATCCTTGTATAAATTTAGATTAATAAGTTTATAAAAATTTAACAAAATTTTAAAAATGTAAAGATTTTTTTTTGTTTTAGATAAATTTGTAATTTCTAATATATAATTAGGGTAATATAGTTTTGAGTAATAATATGTATCACGAAAATTATCATAAAATATCTTGAAATTTACAATTATAAAAAAAATGATCAATTGTTTTTCCTTTTTGTTTATTGGTGTTAAAAAAGTGGATGATTATTTTCATAATTATAAATTTTGGAACGATTCTTTATACGATTTTCGTGGTATATATATTATTACTCTATAGTTTTTAAATAAAAAGTAGGAAATCAGTAACCTTTCTTCCAATTTTGGGAAGAATAATTTTGATGGCTTAAAGAAGGAAAGTTAGCTTTCTTTTCTCTCACTTTCCTCTCTCCGAAAAAATATTTTCCAAACACAAGCTTACATTGTGTTTAAGAGAGGGGAAAAAAATGGGAGAGAGAGAAAAGTAGAACGAAAAAGCTCATGATTGGGAATTTTTTTTTTTAGAGGAAGAAAAGTGAATGAGAGGAAAATTAATTTTACTCCTTGACCCAACAAAATCTTTCCTTCCAAAATTGAGTGGATTTGAGAGGAAACTCATTCATTATCCTATATTTGTTATTAAAAGACTATATTACTCTCATTATATATATTTAATAAATATAAATTTACATTAAAAAAACCTCTACATTATAAAAAAAATTTTATTAAATTTTTAATAAAAATTATACAAATATTATAAACTTATTAAACTAAATTTATACAAGAATTTCATATATAATTTATAAATAAAATTTTTTTTATTATATATAATATTATTTTAGGAGGATAAAAATGGAATTATTGAATATGTATATGTATATAAAATGTATTGTACAATACACTTCTAGATATTGGAATAAATCTCAATTAAATTATCCTACTATTAAAAAAGAAATTTTAAACATTGTTTTGTGCATTTCTAAATTTCAATCAGATTTACTTAATCAAAAATTTTTACTTCGTATTGAGTGTAAATCTGCAAAAGAAGTTTTAGAAAAAGATGTTCAAAATATTACTTTTAAACAAATTTTTACACGATGATAGGCTATACTTAGTATATTTGATTTTGATATTAAATATATTAAGGGAGAACACAATTATATTCCAGATTTTCTAATTAGAGAATTTCTCCAAAATAGATCCTTGTCATCATGCCTCCAAAGAAGCCTAAAACCAAAAAAGAAGATAAAGGTAAAACCCAAGTTTTTGAAGAAACCGTCGAAAGCCCTCTAAAACCTAAACCAACAATTGATAAACTAATAGCTTTTGCCATTAAAGCCCACAAACCTTTGGTTATCCTTTTGATTTTAAACCTACTCCTTCTAAACCCATCAAACCTAAATCATGGATTGACATTGTTGAGGAAGAGAACAAAGAAAAGAAAAAAAGAAAAAGAGTTACAGGTCCAGAAATGAGCCGCGGAATTAGCTCAAAACCCAGAAATACTCTTTGCCCTCCAAAATATTTTTCAAAATAAAGCACAGCGTGAAGAAGATAAACCCTCATGTATGATCTCTAAACTTGTTTTCAGACAAAATGAGATAGCAGTATCTTCCTCTCAAACTCTATCTCATAGTGCTTTAAACAAAAACCTATTTACTCCCAAGTGGACAGTTTTCAAAATTTGTTTGTTCTTTAGGATGGGTATGTATATGGAAACCCCTCAAATATAGTATGAACAATTTTTAGGGATAATTGGGAATATAAACCTTGGGATTATGATAAACCCATATACTATTATATGACCATTCTTTCTCAAGCCCAACCTCCTTCAGTGAAATTTAAATTTCAACCCAATGGCAAGAAAGAATCTACGCCTTTGTTTGACCCAGATACAGATTATGCTTATTCTACTTGCCAAATTCTAAACATCCTTCATTCGATGGATTTTGGTTTTCCATCTGGATTAGATACCTTTGATAAACCCTATCATGAAAAATATACCCATTCACCATATTTCTCCTATTGGAACTATGAACAATCATAGTTCAACGTCCTTTGTTATCAAAATAAGAAAAGGAGTCATACTTGGTTGATTTATTTTGATAAAACCTTTAGAACAAAAACTATTCCAAACTGGTTTCTCCAATGATGGGATTATTATGGTTGTATTCCAGATATCCTTGACCCAAAAATTGAACCTAGTTTTAAACTCTTTGAAACCCACTATATACCTTCAGAAAAGGAAAAGAAATTTCCCCAATCTTTTCTTTTTGTACCAATTTCTTTGTCCCATGGGTCCTAAAATGGGAGTATGAATATACTCCACATATAGATCTTAAACATCATATTATTTGTGATCATGTGCTCAAGAGAGATATTGTTCTTGAGTTTGTCAGGACTAATGACCAACTTGCAAACATTTTTACAAAGTCATTGAATGAGGATAGATTCGTTAGCATTATAGAGCGTTTGGGTATGATAGACGTGTCCTGGCTCCCATTCATACTTTGTTTTTTTCGCTTTTGCACATGTTAATGTCTTTGGCATGTTGATCTTGGTATGTTACTTTCATAGTTTTTAATTCTTTTTCTTCTTTTGGTTTAAAAAAAAAAGAAAATGAAAGGGGAGTGTTGCACATCCTACATTAATTCATGGGTAAGCATTGTCCTGACACTATTTTTTTGAATTTCATAAAAAAAAAAGAAAGGATGTTGATCGTTGTTGTTGGTGTTGTTGCCTTTATCATCATTTTGACGTTGGTAATGTGGCCTTTATTTTCTTGCTATAAATATTTTTTTTCTTTTTTGCTGCCTCTATTAAAAAAAAAATCGTTGCACAAGTGCGTATATTGCTGTCCTCTTGCTATTATCACATTGCTGTCATTGAATATTTTTGATTTTGTGTGGGTTAATGAATTTTCAATATTTTCTTTTTTTTTAAAAAAAAGGGGTTTATGCACTTAACCGAAGATAGATGACCTTTTATTTGTTTTGTCCCCCCGTTTTGGATCAATAGCAAATTTGTTTTCCCTTTTGCAAATAGCATAGATTGGTATGAGATAATCTCATATGTAATTCTTTCATAGTCCGTTTAGTCTACTCTCTTTAGTATTTTTTACTCTTACTTGGGAAACTCTTTTCTAAAATTCTTCCCTTCAGAAATTTTCTCTTTAGGCTCACTATAATAATTCCCCATCAAACCTACCCACCACCAACTATAAATTGTAAAGCTCTATTTGTTTCTCTAGATATTTGAGTTTTACGTTTATCACAATGAAGCGAAAAAAATTCATCTCTTGAGCCAAGTCCCTCTACAACCAGAAACTGCCGAAAGATAAAACCAAGCAGTAAACCGTGGGCTTCAATTCCCAAACAAGTGAACCCCATCTCTACTATTTGTATTTCAGATTCAGAACCCTCTCCACAAAAAGGATCCAAAACCCTTACCCATACTCCGGATTCATCCTTTCCATCAGAAAAACCAACCTCTTTTTCTGCCTTCGAAAGCAACAATCTTGCTAATATGCTTTCTCAACAGACGTATAATATTACGGATTTGCACCTTGGCATTGAATATTTGAGCGAAGATATGAAAATTTTTCAAGAATCTACTGAAAGGGAGTAGGAGACGATGATTAATTCTTTTTTTTTGTCTTTCTTAATTTTCTCTTTTGTGTCTTTCTAGTCATTCCTTTATGTCTTGATAGGACTCCATCGTAGTCAATTCTTGTGGTGTCCCTTTTATCTATTTATGTGGTAGAAATAACGAGTCATTATTTTTTAATATATGCTCTTATTTGATTAATTTTCATATATGCATGGATTAAGGGGGAGACTATATTTTTTTATTGTCATCATAAAAAAGGGGGAGAGTGTTGATCATGTGCTCTTATTGTTTTGATGAGGCCAACAAATTGATTTCTATTATTATCATTAAAAAGAATAATTTCTTGAAGATCAATTTCATATAATTTTCTACTTTGGTGATCCATCTCATTGAGATGTACAAATATGATAATCTAGCGCTATATGTAATTATATTTGCCAAGCTGGTGGACTTTTCTAGTGATATGCCGACTATGCAAAACCACCGTGTGTATCTTGAGGAAACCATGGGAATTTTTGTGTTAACCAATGGAGAACATGAGCTGGCTATGCAAATATGGAAGGCCAACTATTTATAGAGTATGCTAACCATGTACTTAAAGGTGCCATCATATGCCAACTATGAGAAACTTCCTTTTTCATGAACCAACGTGGGAATTTTCCTTGTGTGCATGTGTCAACCATGCAAAATGTCCTTATGGAATTAATTTGGTCTAGCTAGTTGAAGATCCATCTCTTTACAGCAAATTGAAAACATTCCAAATTCATGAACGCCAGCCGTGCCCAATTGATTCTTACTAGCACAAAATTGATCTTCACCATTAATGACTAAATCCAACGGCTCACTCACCTTTACACCTATAAATAGGTGCACAATCCCCCAAGGCAATCCATCCCTAGAGAAGCTCCATTGAGAACTTAGTAACGTGGTATTCTTAGAATATTTGTTTGTATTGTTGTTTAGTGAAAAAAAAAAAAAGTGCTTAAGTGATTCATGTTGTGAGTGTGTGAAGTTATAAGAGAAAAGAAAAATAAGAGTAAGAGAGTAGAAAAATAAGAGTAAGAGAGTTTTAGTCTAAAGAGTGAGCTTGTGTATGTTGTAAAATGGTCATGGACCTTGTGGTATAATTGTTCTCCTCCTGGTTAAAGAGTTTAATAGTATATTTGAAAAATTCTTAAGACGAAAGGTATTGGGGATAGGATATAGGAACATAAGTTCCGAACTTCTATAAATTGCTGTGTCTCGATACTATCCTTATATTTTTTTTATTTTTATTATTACGCATACACCACACAATTTTATTAGATCAATCTTCTCTACAGTTCATGTTATCCAGTTTTGTTTCTCTCTTTATTCGTCCTCTCATATTTATTATTTACTATCATTTTACTTTTGTAGTATACTTAATCTAAACTTTTATTTATCTATTATGTCATATTTTATTATTATCTATTTATTTTTCACGCTCATGAATTTTAATATCGTACACTTCGACTACCTAAACGTGTTGAAAATACTTTTTTCATTGAAATTAAAGGTTTTTGTAAACATTTATAGTTCATTTAAGTGTAATTTGGGTCAAATAAGCCATTAAAATCAATGAAAATCACTTATTTGCAAGAAAGGAAGTGATTTAGCCACTTTATTCATGCCACAAATGGTCTTATAGAACTAATAAATTCAAATTATGATCAATTGCGCCTTATTAGAGGGAATGAAATGCATTTAACACCTCAAAAGGTGTTAAATATGCCTTTTCCATTGAAATTAACAGTTTTTGCAAGCATTTATGATTCATTTCAAATTAATTTGGGTTAAATAAGTAATTAAAATCAATGAAAATCACTTATTTGTAAGAAATGAAGTGATTTAGCCTTTTATTCATACCACAAACGGTCTTATGCAACTAATAAATGCAAATCATGATCAATTGCAAACTTATTAGAGGGAATTGAATGCATTTAACACACCAAAAGGTGTTAAATATGCTTTTTGTATTGAAATTAACGGTTTTTGCAAGCATTTATGATTCATTTAAGTTTAATTTGTGTTAAATAAGCCATTAAAATGAAAGAAAATCTCTTATTTGCAAGAAAGGAAGTGATTTAGCCTCTTTATTCACGCCACAAATGATCTTATGCAACAAATAAATGCAAATTATGATCAATTGCACACTTATTATAGGGAATTGAATGCATTTAACACCCCAAAACGTGTTGAAAATGCTTTTTTCATTGAAATTAAATGTTTTTGTAAACATTTATACTTCATTTAAGTTTAATTTGGGTCAAATAAGCTATTAAAATCAATGAAAATCACTTATTTGCAAGAAAGGAAGTGATTTAGCCACTTTATTTATGCCACAAATGGTCTTATGCAACTAATAAATGTAAATTACGATCAATTGCGCCAATTGAATGCATTTAACACCCCAAAAGGTGTTAAATATGCCTTTTGCATTGAAATTAACTATTTTTGCAACCATTTACGATTCATTTCAAATTAATTTGGGTTAAATAAGTGATTAAAATCAATAAAAATCACTTATCTGTAAGAAATGAAGTGATTTAGCCTCTTCATTCATACCACAAATGGTCTTATGCAACTAATAAATGTAAATCATGATCAATTGCACACTTATTAGAGGGAATTGAATGCATTTAACATACCAAAATGTGTTAAATATGTTTTTTGTGTTGAAATTAACGGTTTTTGCAAGCATTCATGATTCATTTAAGTTTAATTTGGGTCAAATAAGCCATTAAAATCAACGAAAATCACTTATTTGCAAGAAATGAAGTGATTTAGCCACTTTATTCATGCCACAAATGGTCTTATGCAACTAATAAATGCAAATTATGATCAATTGCGCCCTTATTAGAGGGAATTGAATGCATTTAACACCCCAAAAGGCGTTAAATATGCCTTTTGCATTGAAATAAACTGTTTTTGCAAGTATTTATGATTCATTTCAAAATAATTTGGGTTAAATAAGTGATTAAAATCAATGAAAATCATTTATTTGTAAGAAATGAAGTGATTTATCCTCTTTATTTATACCACAAATGGTCTTATCCAACAAATGAATACAAATCATGATCAATTGCACACTTATTAGAAAGAATTGAATGCATTTAACATCCCAAAACGTGTTGAAAATGCTTTTTTCATTGAAATTAAAGGTTTTTTTAAACATTTATACTTCATTTAAGTTTAATTTGGGTCAAATAAGCCATTAAAATCAACGAAAATCACTTATTTACAAGAAAGGAAGTGATTTAGCCACTTTATTTATGCCACAAATGGTCTTATGCAACTAATAAATGCAAATTATGATCAATTGCGCCCTTATTAGAGGGAATTGAATGCATTTAACACCCCAAAACGTGTTGAAAATACTTTTTGCATTGAAATTAAAGGTTTTTGTAAGCATTTATGCTTCGTTTAAGTTTAATTTGGGTTAAATAAGCCATTAAAATCAATGAAAATCACTTATTTGCCATAAAGGAAGTGATTTAGCCACTTTATTCATATCACAAATGGTCTTATGCAACTAATAAATGCAAATTATGATCAATTGCGCCATTAATAGAAGGAATTGAATGCATTTAACACCCCAAAAGGTGTTAAGTATGCCTTTTGCATTGAAATTAACTGTTTTTGCAGGCATTTACGATTCATTTCAAATTAATTTGGGTTAAATAAGTGATTAAAATCAATGAAAATCACCTATCTATAAGAAATGAAGTGACTTAGCCTCTTTATTCGTACCACAAATGGTCTTATGCAACTAATAAATGTAAATCATGATCAATTGCACACTTATTAGAGGGAATTGAATGCATTTAACACATCAAAAGGGGTTAAATATTCCTTTTGTATTAAAATTAACGGTTTTTGCAAGCATTTATGATTCATTTAAGTTTAATTTGGATTAAATAAGCTATTAAAATGAATGAAAATCTCTTATTTGCAAAAAAGGAAGTGATTTAACCTCTTTATTCACGCCACAAATAGTCTTATGCAACAAATAAATGCAAATTATGATCAATTACACACTTATTAGAGGGAATTGAATGCATTTAACACCCCAAAACGTGTTGAAAATGCTTTTTTCATTGAAATTAAAGGTTTTTGTAAACATTTATACTTCATTTAAGTTTAATTTGGGTCAAATAAGCCATTAAAATCAATGAAAATCACTTATTTGCAAGAAAGGAAGTGATTTAGCCACTTTATTCATGCCACAAATGGTCTTATGCAACTAATAAATTCAAATTATGATCAATTGCGCCCTTATTAGAAGGAATTGAATACATTTAACACCCCAAAAGGTGTTAAATATGCCTTTTGCATTGAAATTAACTGTTTTTGCAAGCATTTACGATTCATTTCAAATTAATTTGGGTTATATAAGTGATTAAAATCAATGAAAATCACTTATCTGTAACAAATGAAGTGATTTAGTCTCTTTATTTGTACCACAAATGGTCTTATGCAACTAATAAATGTAAATGATGATCAATTGCACACTTATTAGAGGGAATTGAATGCATTTAACACACCAAAAGGTGTTAAATATGTTTTTTGTATTGAAATTAACGGTTTTTGCAAGCATTCATGATTCATTTAATTTTAATTTGGGTCAAATAAGCCATTAAAATCAACGGAAATCACTTTTTTGTGAGAAAGGAAGTGATTTAGCCACTTTATTAATGCCACAAATGTTCTTATGCAACGAATAAATGTAAATTATGATCAATTGCACCCTTATTAGAAGGAATTGAATGCATTTAACACCCAAAAGGTGTTAAATATGCCTTTTGCATTGAAATTAACTGTTTTTGCAAGGATTTATGATTCATTTCAAATTAATTTGGGTTAAATAAGTGATTAAAATCAATGAAAATCACTTATTTGTAAGAAATGATGTGATTTAACCTCTTTATTCATACCATAAATGGTCTTATGCAACTAATAAATGTAAATCATGATCAATTGCACACTTATTAGAGGGAATTGAATGCATTTAACACACCAAAAGGTGTTAAATATGCTTTTTGTATTGAAATTAACAGTTTTTGCAAGCATTCATGATTCATTTAAGTTTAATTTGGATTAAATACGTCATTAAAAAGAAAGAAAATCACTTATTTGTAAGAAATGAAGTGATTTAGCCTCTTTGTTCACGCTACATATGGTCTTATACAACAAATAAATGCAGATTATGATCAATTGCACACTTATTAGAGGGAATTGAATGCATTTGGCACCCAAAATGTGTTGAAAATACTTTTTTTTATTGAAATTAAAGGTTTTTGTAAACATTTACACTTCATTTAAGTTTAATTTGGGTCAGATAACCATTAAAATCAATAAAAATCACTTATTTGCAAGAAATGAAGTGATTTAGCCACTTTATTTATGCCACAAATAGTCTTATGCAACTAATAAATGCAAATTATGATCAATTGCGCTCTTATTAGAGGGAATTGAATGCATTTAACACCTCACAACGTGTTGAAAATAATTTTTGCATTGAAATTAAAGGTTTTTGTAAACATTTACACTTCATTTAAGTTTAATTTGTGTCAAATAAGCTATTAAAATCAATTAAAATCACTTGTTTGCAAGAAAGGGAGTGATTTAGTCACTTTATTCATGCCACAAATCGTCTTATACAACTATTAAATGCAAATTATGATCAATTGCGCCCATATTAGAGGGAATTGAATGTATTTAACACCCCAAAACGTGTTGAAAATACTTTTTGCATTGAAAATAAAGGTTTTTGTAAGCATTTATGCTTCGTTTAAGTTTAATTTGGGTTAAATAAGTCATTAAAATCAATGAAAATCACTTATTTGCAAGAAATGAAGTGATTTAGCCTCTTTATTCACGGTACAAATGGTCTTATGCAACAAATAAATGTAAATTATGATCAATTGTACACTTATTAGAGGGAATTGAACGCATATAACACCCCAGAACGTGTTGAAAATGCTTTTTTTTCATTGAAATTAATGGTTTTTGTAAATATTTATACTTCATTTAAGTTTAACTTGGGTCAAATAAGCCATTAAAATCAACGAAAAATCACTTATTTACAAGAAAGGAAGTGAGTTAGCAACTTTATTTATGCCACAAATGGTCTTATGCAACTAATAAATGCAAATTATGATCAATTGCGCCCCTATTAGAGGGAATTGAATGAATTTAACACCCCAAAACGTGTTGAAAATATTGTTTGCATTGAAATTAAAGGTTTTTGTAAGCGTTTATGCTTCGTTTAAATTTAATTTGGGTTAAATAAGCCATTAAAATCAACGAAAATACTTATTTGCAAGAAATGAAGTGATTTAGCCTTTTTATTCACGGTACAAATGGTCTTATACGACAAATAAATGCAAATTATGATCAATTGCATACTTATTGGAGGGAATTGAACGCATTTAACACTGCAAAAGATGTTGCAAACATTTATACTTCATTTAAGTTTAATTTGGGCCAAATAAGCCATTAAAATCAATTAAAATCACTTATTTGAAAGAAAGGAAGTGATTTAGCCACTTTGTTCATGCCACAAATCGTCTTATTAAACTAATAAATGCAAATTATGAACAATTGCGCCATTAATAAAACGAATTGAATGCATTTAACACCCCAAAAGGTGTTAAGTATGCCTTTTGCATTGAAATTAACTGTTTTTGCAGGCATTTACGATTCATTTCAAATTAATTTGGGTTAAATAATTGATTAAAATCAATGAAAATGACTTATCTGTAAGAAATGAAGTGATTTAGCCTCTTTATTCATAACACAAATGGTCTTATGCAACTAATAAATGTAAATCATGATCAATTGTACATTTATTAGAGGGAATTGAATGCATTTAACACACCAAAATGTGTTAAATATGTTTTTTGTATTGAAATTAACGGTTTTTGCAAGGATTCATGATTCATTTAAGTTTAATTTGGGTCAAATACGCCATTAAAATGAAAGAAAATCACTCATTTGCAAGAAAGGAAGTGATTTAGCCTCTTTATTAATGCCACAAATGGTCTTATGCAACAAATAAATGCAAATTATGATCAATTGGACACTTATTAGAGGGAATTGAATGCATTTAACACCCCAAAACGCGTTTAAAATATTTTTTTCATTGCAATTAAAGGTTTTTGTAAACATTTACACTTCATTTAAGTTTAATTTGTGTCAAATAAGCCATTAAAATCAACTAAAATCAGTTGTTTGCAAGAAAGGAAGTGATTTAGCCACTTTATTCATGCCACAAATCGTCTTATACAACTAATAAATACAAATTATGATCAATTGTGCCCATATTAGAGGGAATTGTATACATTTAACACCCCAAAATGTGTTGAAAATACTTTTTGCGTTCAAATTAAAAGTTTTTGTAAGCATTTATGCTTCGTTTAAGTTTAATTTGGGTTAAATAAGTCACTAAAATCAATGAAAATCACTTATTTGCAACAAATGAAGTGATTCAGCCTCTTTCTTCACGCTACAAATGGTCTTATGCAACAAATAAATGCAAATTATGAACAATCGCACACTTATTAGAGGGAATTGAATGCATTTAACACCCCAAAACGTGTTGAAAATGCTTTTTTCATCGAAATTAAGGGTTTTTGTAAACATTTATACTTCATTTAGGTTTAATTTGGGTCAAATAAGCCATTAAATCAACGAAAATCGCTTATTTACAAGAAAGGAAGTGATTTAGCCACTTTATTTATGCCACAAATGGTCTTATGCAACTAATAAATGCAAATTATGATCAATTGCGCCTTTATTAGAGGGAATTGAATGCATTTAACACCCCAAAACGTGTTGAAAATGCTTTTTGCATTGAAATTAAAGGTTTTTGTAAGCATTTATGCTTCATTTAAGTTTAATTTGGGTTAAATAAGCCATTAAAATCAATGAAAATCATTTATTTGCAAAAAATGAAGTGATTTAGCCTCTTTATTCACGCCACAAATGGTCTTATGCAACAAATAAATGCAAATTATGATCAATTGCACACTTATTAGAGGGAATTGAATGCATTTAACACCTTAAAACGTGTTGAAAATGCTTTTTGCATTGAAATTAAAGGTTTTTGTAAGCGTTTATGCTTCGTTTAATTTTAATTTGGGTTAAATAATTGATTAAAATCAATGAAAATCACTTATCTGTAAGAAATGAAGTGATTTAGCCTCTTCAAATCGATGAAAATCACTTATTTGCAAGAAATGAAGTCATTTAGCCTCTTTATTCATGCCACAATTGGTCTTATGCAACTAATAAATGCAAATCATGATCAATCACGCACATATTAGAGGGAATTGAATGCATTTAACACCCCAAAAGTATTTAAATGTTCTTTTTGCATTGAAATTTACGATTTTTGTAACCATTTATGCTTCCTTTAAGTTTAATTTGGGTCAAATAAGTGATTAAAATCAACGAAAATCACTTATTTGCAAGAAATGAAGTGATTTAGCCTTTTGATTCATGCAACAAATTGATGAAAGCCACACCTAGATAGGTGAAACCCCACAACAATGTGTGGATAACAACCCCAAGAAAACTAAATCAGATTCAGCAATGAGAACCAAGACCCGTTGTCTATAATGGAGACAAGAACCAAGGTTATAAGTAGAACCAAGACCCGATATCTATAAAGAGATATGAACTAAGGTTATAATAAGATGATAAGGTAGAAATCACACTCAAGAACTATTTGAGATGTGAATGATTAGCCTGATTGCTCACAGAAGGCTGAAACCACAAAGTTCTCAAAAGAACCAAGTAGGATAGTTTATTCCTCTCAATCAAATGTTTAACAATGTCTGCTGGTTCTAGGGCTTTAACAAGGTATTTATAGCCTTTTAGAAACCCTAGAATCAGAATATTATGCACTTAAAACTTACTAAATAAGGATTGAGCTTAACAAGGAAAGTACAGCTCTAATCCCCATTTGGTGTAGATTATCTAAATCAAAGGAAACAAAACAAAATCTTCCCAAATTAAGTTCAGCCAACCTTAAACAGAATAGTGGCACAAAAATAAACCCTAAATAACATAGGATGGACGTTCATAATGATGATCTTGGTGCAAATGGCCTTGTATCCTCAATTTTGGGCTTGAATTAAGTTAACCAGGTCTTGTTCTTCTTGTATGAATGGAATCCCTTGTGTTTTGGCCCAACTAGCTTCAATTAGCCCTTGCAAAACTGGACGCATCCTCTTCGCTTTAGCTCTTGTGATTGCACCATCCCTAATGTGCAACGGGTCATGATTGTTTGTATTGATGCTGACTTGATTCCCATCACAAATGGTCTTATGCAACTAATAAATGCAAATGATGATCAATTGCACACATATTAGGGGGAATTGAAAGCATTTAACACCCAAAAAACGTGTTGAAAAGCTTTTTTCATTGAAATTACAGGTTTTTATAAACATTTAAGCTTCATTTAAGTTTAATTTGGTTTAAATAAGCCATTAAAATCAATGAAAATCACTTATTTGCAAAAAATAATGTGATTTAGCCTCTATGTTCATGCCACAAATGGTCTTATGCAACTAATAAATGCAAATTATGATCAATTGCACACTTATTGGAGGGTATTGAATGCATTTAATACCCCAAAACATGTTAAAAATGCTTTTTGCATTGAAATTAAAGGTTTTTGTAAGCATTTGTGCTTCATTTAAGTTCAATTTGGGTTAAATAAGCCATTAAAATCAATGAAAATCACTTATTTGCAAGAAATGAAGTGATTTAGCCACTTTATTCATGCCACAAATGCTCTTATGCAATGAATATATGCAAATTATGATCAATTGCACACTTATTGGAGGGTATTGAATGCATTTAATACCCCAAAACATGTTAAAAATGCTTTTTGCATTGAAATTAAAGGTTTTTGTAAGCATTTGTGCTTCATTTAAGTTCAATTTGGGTTAAATAAGCCATTAAAATCAATGAAAATCACTTATTTGCAAGAAATGATGTGATTTAGCCTCTATGTTCATGCCACAAATGGTCTTATGCAACTAATAAATGCAAATTATGATCAATTGCACACTTATTGGAGGGTATTGAATGCATTTAATACCCAAAAACGTGTTAAAAATGCTTTTTGCATTGAAATTAAAGGTTTTTGTAAGCATTTGTGCTTCATTTAAGTTCAATTTGGGTTAAATAAGCCATTAAAATCAATGAAAATCACTTATTTGCAAGAAATGAAGTGATTTAGCCACTTTATTCATGCCACAAATGCTCTTATGCAATGAATATATGCAAATTATGATCAATTGCACACTTATTGGAGGGTATTGAATGCATTTAATACCCCAAAACATGTTAAAAATGCTTTTTGCATTGAAATTAAAGGTTTTTGTAAGCATTTGTGCTTCATTTAAGTTCAATTTGGGTTAAATAAGCCATTAAAATCAATGAAAATCACTTATTTGCAAGAAATGAAGTGATTTAGCCTCTTTATTCATGCCACAAATGCTCTTATGCAATGAATAAATGCAAATTATGATCAATTGCACACTTATTGGAGGGTATTGAATGCATTTAATACCCAAAACATGTTAAAAATGCTTTTTGCATTGAAATTAAAGGTTTTTGTAAGCATTTGTGCTTCATTTAAGTTCAATTTGGGTTAAATAAGCCATTAAAATCAATGAAAATCACTTATTTGCAAGAAATGAAGTGATTTAGCCTCTTTATTCATGCCACAAATGCTCTTATGCAACTAATAAATGCAAATTATGATCAATTGCACACTTATTGGAGGGTATTGAATGCATTTAATACCCCAAAACATGTTAAAAATGCTTTTTGCATTGAAATTAAAGGTTTTTGTAAGCATTTGTGCTTCATTTAAGTTCAATTTGGGTTAAATAAGCCATTAAAATCAATGAAAATCACTTATTTGCAAGAAATGATGTGATTTAGCCTCTATATTCATGCCACAAATGGTCTTATGCAACTAATAAATGCAAATTATGATCAATTGCACACTTATTGGAGGGTATTGAATGCATTTAATACCCCAAAACATGTTAAAAATGCTTTTTGCATTGAAATTAAAGGTTTTTGTAAGCATTTGTGCTTCATTTAAGTTCAATTTGGGTTAAATAAGCCATTAAAATCAATGAAAATCACTTATTTGCAAGAAATGAAGTGATTTAGCCTCTTTATTCATGCCACAAATGCTCTTATGCAACTAATAAATGCAAATTATGATCAATTGCACACTTATTGGAGGGTATTGAATGCATTTAATACCCCAAAACATGTTAAAAATGCTTTTTGCATTGAAATTAAAGGTTTTTGTAAGCATTTGTGCTTCATTTAAGTTCAATTTGGGTTAAATAAGCCATTAAAATCAATGAAAATCACTTATTTGCAAGAAATGAAGTGATTTAGCCTCTTTATTCATGCCACAAATGGTCTTATGCAACTAATAAATGCAAATTATGATCAATTGCACACTTATTGGAGGGTATTGAATGCATTTAATACCCAAAACATGTTAAAAATGCTTTTTGCATTGAAATTAAAGGTTTTTGTAAGCATTTGTGCTTCATTTAAGTTCAATTTGGGTTAAATAAGCCATTAAAATCAATGAAAATCACTTATTTGTAAGAAATGAAGTGATTTAGCCTCTTCATTCATCCACAAATGGTCTTATGCAATCAATAAATGGAAATTATGATCAATTGCACACTTATTAGAGGGAATTGAATGCATTTAACACCCCAAAACGTGTTGAAAATGCTTTTTACATTGAAATTAAAGGTTTTTATAAGCATTTATGCTTCATTTAAGTTTAATTTGGGTTAAATAAGCCATTAAAATTAATGAAAATCACTTATTTGCAAGAGATGATGTGATTTAGCCTCTTTAATCATGCCACAAATGGTCTTATGCAGCTAATAAATGCAAATTATGATCAATCACACACATATTAGAGGGAATTGAATGCATTTAACACCCCAAAACGTGTTGAAAATGCTTTTTCCATTGAAATTACGGGTTTTTGTAAACATTTATGCTTCATTTAAGTTTAATTTGGGTTAGATAAGCCATTCAAATCAATGAAAATCACTTATTTGTAAGAAATGAAGTGATTTAGCCGTCTTTATTCACGCGACAAACGGTCTTATGCAACCAATAAATGCAAATTATGATCAATTGCACACTTATTAGAGGGAATTGAATGCATTTAACACCCCAAAACGGGTTGAAAATGCTTTTTGCATTGAAATTAAAGGTTTTTATAAGCATTTATTCTTCATTTAAGTTTAATTTGGGTTAAATAAGCCATTAAAATTAATGAAAATCACTTATTTGCAAGAGATGATGTTATTTAGCCTCTTTAATCATGCCACAAATGGTCTTATGCAACTAATAAAAGCAAATCATGATCAATCACGCACATATTAGAGGGAATTGAATGCATTTAACACCCCAAAACGTGTTGAAAATGCTTTTTACATTGAAATTAAAGGTTTTAATAAGCATTTATGCTTCATTTAAGTTTAATTTGGGTTAAATAAGCTGTTAAAATCAACGAAAATCACTTATTTGAAAGAAATGAAGTGATTTAGCCTCTTCATTCATCCGACAAATGGTCTTATGCAACCAATAAATGCAAATTATGATCAATTGCACACTTATTAGAGGGTATTGAATGCATTTAATACCCCAAAACATGTTAAAAATGCTTTTTGCATTGAAATTAAAGGTTTTTGTAAGCATTTGTGCTTCATTTAAGTTCAATTTGGGTTAAATAAGCCATTAAAATCAATGAAAATCACTTATTTGCAAGAAATAATGTGATTTAGCCTCTATGTTCATGCCACAAATGGTCTTATGTAACTAATAAATGCAAATTATAATCAATTGAACACTTATTGGAGGGTGTTGAATGCATTTAATACCCAAAAACGTGTTAAAAATGCTTTTTGCATTGAAATTAAAGGTTTTTGTAAGCATTTGTGCTTCATTTAAGTTCAATTTGGGTTAAATAAGCCATTAAAATCAATGAAAATCACTTATTTGCAAGAAATGAAGTGATTTAGCCACTTTATTCATGCCACAAATGCTCTTATGCAATGAATATATGCAAATTATGATCAATTGCACACTTATTGGAGGGTATTGAATGCATTTAATACCCCAAAACATGTTAAAAATGTTTTTTACATTTAAATGAAAGGTTTTTATAAGCATTTATTCTTCATTTAAGTTTAATTTGGGTTAAATAAGCCATCAAAATCAATGAAAATCACTTATTTGCAAGAGATGATGTGATTTAGCCTTTTAATCATGCCACAAATGGTCTTATGCAACTAATAAATTCAAATCATGATCAATCACGCACATATTAGAAGGAATTGAATGCATTTAACACCCCAAAACGTGTTGAAAATGCTTTTTTCCATTGAAATTACTGATTTTTGTAAACATTTATGCTTTATTTAAGTTTAATTTGGGTTACATAAGCCATTCAAATCAATGAAAATCACTTATTTGCAAAAAATGAAGTAATTTACCCGCTTTATTCACGCGACAAATGGTCTTATGCAACCATTAAATGCAAATCGTGATCAATCACGCACATATTAGTGGGAATTGAATGCATTTAACACCCCAAAACGTGTTGAAAATGCTTTTTACATTGAAATTAAAGGTTTTAATGAAGCATTTATGCTTCATTTAAGTTCAATTTGGGTTAAATAAGCCATTAAAATCAATGAAAATCACTTATTTGCAAGAAATGAAGTGATTTAGCCACTTTATTCATGCCACAAATGCTCTTATGCAATGAATATATGCAAATTATGATCAATTGCACACTTATTGGAGGGTATTGAATGCATTTAATACCCCAAAACATGTTAAAAATGCTTTTTGCATTGAAATTAAAGGTTTTTGTAAGCATTTGTGCTTCATTTAAGTTCAATTTGGGTTAAATAAGCCATTAAAATCAATGAAAATCACTTATTTGCAAGAAATGAAGTGATTTAGCCACTTTATTCATGCCACAAATGCTCTTATGCAATGAATATATGCAAATTATGATCAATTGCACACTTATTGGAGGGTATTGAATGCATTTAATACCCCAAAACATGTTAAAAATGCTTTTTGCATTGAAATTAAAGGTTTTTGTAAGCATTTGTGCTTCATTTAAGTTCAATTTGGGTTAAATAAGCCATTAAAATCAG